>OX421894.1:146779695-148233473 GCA_949128065.1 Beris chalybata
GAGAAAACAAAAAAAACTCCAGATAAAGAAAAGCCAAAAAAGGACAAACCCACTAGGACTACTGTAAAAAAAATGATTATCGTTGAAGAACCGAAAACTGAGGTTCAGGATTTGGATAATTTTGAATTTGATGCAACTGATGTTGATGATACCGAGTTCGATAAAATTTTGAACGAAATAATTGAAGATCTGGATAACGAAAAGGATGTAAAAATTTCCAACAATCCATTACCTGACATTGTACAATCCAGGAAGGGAGTAATTTTGGAACCCGATTCTCTTAATTATAAAGAAGACGTGCCCCTGCTTCAGCATTCTACACATAATTTAAATGGAGAAGTGGCAACAGTTCAACAAGTTGAATTTTATGATAAGCTTCCAGGAAGATCATATTCGATTGAATTTCCCAATTTGGCGAAGAAATGCGAAATGCAGAACCAACTCAGCTCTGATTCTACTGGAGATAATAGTAGAGAAAACGCTGAGCTCGAATCACAAACAGCAGATGTCGTGAATTTTTCCGAATCGGACCATGGCGAAAATTCGATTCAGAAATTCGAAGCTGAACAAATGTTAAGCACAGAAGATGGTGGAAAAGTGGACGAACTTAGCAAAATTTTGGCAGAATACAATGAAAAGGATTCCAATGAAATTCGTAATTTAGAGAGGGAATATCCAGAAATATTTGCAGCAGAAACTAGTAGCGGTAGTTTGTCTTTGAATTTTAGCTATTCATCAACGGATGATAGTCGTCAAATAACACCAGCAGTAGATCTTAGTAAGGAGGAACCGAACAATCAAACTAAGCCCAACGAATCGTTTGAGGATTGGGAAGCAATGCATTCTACTCAAAGTGTCGAAGAGCAACAAGAAAATGATTTTCGGCACCAGAAATCTAAAGATCTAAATAAGCAGAACGAATGCTTTGATCATTCAGAACCAATTCATCCAAACAGCAGTATGGAAGAAGAAAAAGAAGAAAAGGAAAAGTGCTCAACTCCAAGCAAACATAGTCCGATAGTACCGAGAGAAAAAACTGCGTCATCCGAAGAGGACAGCATTGAAGCATTATTCAGTCAACTTACAGACGATATGCTCGTTGGTGTCGAATTTGATAGTAGCGATGAGCTGATTCGCATTATTCCACGTGGAACATTGACCCCCGTTGAAACTTTTGAAACCGGAAAAATTTCAGAAGACCGACAATCAAATTTGGATCTGACTCAAGAAATTGGTAAAGAAATCACTTCAAGTCCTGTAAAATATTTGGAAATAGTTCAAAACGAAGGTTCACCTCAAAAACATTTCCCCGTGAAACCAGTGCGCCGAAACAAAAGTATTTCATCCAGTTCTACTCCTGAAATGCCAATAGTTCCTGCCCGAGTTCGAAAGGTTACGCTGCCCAAGCTGAACCCCGTCGATATGGCACCTTCTGTCCAGGAGATCATGCAAATCATTGAAAAAGAACATAAGCCTGTCGAAAGAGTGAAGAAACGATCGGGGACATTCCCTGCTCGAGTGAATGATGAATTTGAGGAAGAAGAGATTAGAATTGAAAGCGAAGTAATTAATAAGGGTGGGAAACAAAATGTCGAAATAATACAGGAAAATAATTCCACTGGTCATCTAAATAATTTACCAGAAAAAGAACCAACAGATTTAGAATGCAAGGTCGATTTGTCAAACAAAAATTGGGACGACATCTACGCTGAAACTGCCAAAGCTGAGTCAGCATATATCGAGCAACTAGAACAAGAAAGACGTGCTGCCCTAAGAAAACGCGATCAAATGTATGCTCAACAAAACACCAATGTTGTAATGCCAACAGAAATCCCCCAACCACCAAAACGACAATCGCCCCTGTCAGATTTCAGAAGAACTTCCGAAAGTCCCAAACTAGGACTTTCCATACCAGCCTCCTTGACATCTAGCACTGATTCGACTCTCAATTCGAGTACAACAGATTCGACTTCAATCCCACATCGTCCTCATCGTCGAAAGTCCTTATCACAAACGCATGACGAAACCGTCGATCATGGCACAAAAATTCTTTTGGAACGCAGCAAAATGCTTCATAATATGAAACAGGAGTTCATAAATGAAAAAATTGTCGGAAATAATCCGTACTTAAAGAAAATGATTGATGAAGAGAAACGATCTCAAGAAGATCTCAATCGTGACGCTGACGAAAACGATGAGCTAGCTACGGTTGAGCTACGAAACCCTCGTCGTCATCACTTATTCCCAACTTCGAGATCGATTACTTCCGATCGTCAACGACACGGATCGAGCGAATCGACCGATCGTAATCGCCGAACGCACACTCTAGCCAGTACTTTGGGTCCACGAAATTTCGTCGAATATTTTAAACGAAGTCCTTCACAACCGAAAGAGCGTGAGCCATCGAAAGATAATTGTGTCGTTTCGTAGAACCAATATACAAAAAAAAAAAACCATCTGCAATATTTTTTCTATTCGTAATATTCCTATTATATATATATATTTGTATTTATAAAAGTTAAAAAAAAGTTTTTTTTAATTTGTTCAATACCGAAAAAACTCGATCGCGCAATAAATTAAAAACTCCTCTTCACGCAAAATATTCCTCTTCTGGGTACGATCTACGGAAGGTAAAAAAATAAAAATTTCAATGATTTTAGTTCCTTTTTTTTCTTATGTGTGATTTTGTTTTATTCCAAAATCGAAATAAATTTATTAAAAAAAAAAACAAACTGTGAATAACAACGTAAAAAATAAAATGCAACTTTACATGGTTTTTTAGTTTGCACAAGAAATGAACAAAAGCAATTAATGACTTTAATTTTTAATTATTCTATTTGAAATACGAATAAAATTGCTTTAAACAATTTTTATTGTTGTACGCTGACTATTTGTGTGCCTTTTTCGGATCGTACCCGAAATTAATAACTAACCGAAATTTTTTGTTTCTCAACATTGAACGAAGCAAATTGCTTAGTGGTATTTTGTTCGATTTTATAATTTTTTTATTTTTTCAGTGACCGCATGTTTTATTAAAATGCCTTAATAATTCTCGCCTATTGTAGCACTAATCTGTTTTAATCATGAAAACTGTTTAAAAACCTAAAATAATCGGGTTGAGAAAATTGAGCGAAATAATATTATAAACAAGTTTATAATCCATCCGGCACCACACTCTTGCCGAGATATTAATAGTCGAAAGCCGACGAGTAATGATGAGGTATTGCAAGATGCTCGCCTTGTCTCGACGAGAGTGTATAACCGGGTTTAGAATCTAGATTTGGAATTTTCATTATTTTGAAGTGAAGCAGTGACTCCATAGTACTGATCTTTGTCGAACAGAATTAAACTTAGTAAATACTTTTGGAAATTATTATCAAGTCGAGAAAAAAAAACTTCGTGTTCCGGCACTTTTCCATTCGTGTTCACAGCCAAGAGAGCACACAAACTCTTTCAAATTTAATTTGCTAAAATCAAAAGGCGCACCAGATGCACATTAAAAAAAAAAATTGTAAATATCTTTTTTTCGAATAAGGGGCAAACGATTGTTTTTCCGTGTAATACTTGTTTCATCTCTTCTCTTCAATATTCACATTTTCGTGATTGTTTGCAGGTTTTTAATGACTCTAATGCCCAACATTTGTATAAGTAAAAAGACATTGAACAATTTCAGACTAACCAGTAACCTTACCTAAAACGCAAAAAAATTGTTCTATTTTGAAATAATACCAAAAATTTTGTTTATTGCAACATTAACCATTCAAAAAAAAAATACTTTAATACTTCCATTATTAACCAAACAAAACCCTTTACAGGTACAAACTGATTCCGAATCTTCATCTCCGGACGATGTCAATTTAAATTCGGCCACCGAAATTTCTACAGATTCCGAATTTGATCATGATCCGATTTTCCGAGAAGCTCCACCACGCATTTTCATTGATGACACTCATCTACGAAAACCAACTAGAGTTCAAGTAAGATTAAAAACCAGTGGGAGGAGGTAGGTAAAAATTATAAAAAAACATTGAATTCCTTTCAGGTTCGCCAAGGAGTTATAGCCAACAATCCCAGTCAAAAACTATCATCTGTAATTCATCACCAAAATCAAGCTGTGTTCAAGGCACCAGAAATCGAGTTTAAGCCGCTCGTTCAAGTCGATCCATCACTGCTAAATTCAAATCGAATGCCACTAAAAAATCCACGAGCCGGTGACTACCTCCTAACCAAGGCACCGAGCACCGAAGGAATTGCTTCACGCAAAAGTCTGGAATTGAAAAAACGTTACCTTCTTGGCGAACAAGGAATCGGAAATGGAATTATGAAATCGGGATCGACCTCTATTTTAGATACGAAGTTGAAAAGTTTCCACTCCAACATTTCCGAATGTCAGAAATTATTGAATCCTAGCGGCGAAATTAGTCCAAGTATGAAAACATTTTTGGATCGAACGAAAGTCGTCGTTAAAGATACGAATAACATTCTCGATTCAGAAAAGAAGAGCTCTGACGAAAAGGAAAATGTTTTCGTAAATAATCAGAACGCATTAAATAAGGGCAAAGAGTATTCCGAAACAGTTAATACAACTCTCGTTGAAAACTTGTCCAAGGGCGTAGGGAAGCTGATTTCTCCGATAATTGAAACGATTGATTTGATATCGCCCGAAAAAACAATTCCGATAATCGATTTGACTGAGACTCCTTCGCCAGATGCAAAGTCCTCTAGCGACAAACGAAGAGAGAGTATTGTCGACTTGACGAGCGAAATATTGCCCGAGAAAAAAGACGATCCAGATGCAACTCTTGTCCCAGAAAAGCCTGATGTTTCCAAAGATGTTAAAGAAAAAATCCCAGATATTATCACGCATGTAGAGGAAACGAAAGTGGAAAAATTAATCATCGAAGACGAGTCAAACGACATCAATGATACTTGTATCGAAGTGCCGACTATACCGTGGATTATTAAAAACCAAGAGAAGAGTGACGTCGAGTTGGACAGTCTGTCAAATTCGTCTACGTCTAGTTTGGATGATATTCCGCATTTTATTTTGGACTCGACGACAAGTCCCGAAACTCAAAACGGAATCGAACAAATTGTGCCTCGATTGGAAGTGCACGACACAACCGGAACTCTAATGCAAATCGACAGTCTGATGATAATCGATGGAAAGTATGTCGGAGATTTGGAAGATTTAAAGCACATGGAAATTCCGAAGGGCGTTGAAGTACCAGAAACTAAACCAGTCGAAGAAAATTTAATGTCTAGTACACCGAAGCCTGATTTAAAGTTCGATACGAAAAATGAAAACAAAATCGACACGTTGAAGAATATTCCGTTAATTCTCGAAAAAGATGAAAGTCAGAAGCCACTAAAACCAACTTCGTTGGGTCTGTCTAAGTCAAAGTCCGAGTCGTACGTGGATAAGGATAAAACTCCAACTGCTGAGACTATAGTATCGGACTCTGAAACCGAGATGACTGGACAGGCTCTCACCGAAACCGAGCTTTCCGATTGGACTGCGGACGATGCAGTTTCCGAGAACTTCGTTGATATCGAGTTTGTTTTGAATTCGAATCGCGGTACGATCAAGCGAAATAAGAAGTCAAGAAAGAAAACGATATCGCCGAAGAAAAATTCTCAGAAAATCATTGAGAATACAATCTTGGAAAGTCGAATTGAAGAAAACGCAACGTTGAATCCCTTAACGGATTGCAGTATCCTAAAGAATTTAAATATTGACGAAATCGAGTTCATGGATACGGGGTCCGAAGGTAGTTGTGCAGAGGCGTATTCTGCAACGAATCGCGCAATGCTGCACAATCGGGGTTATATCCAATTTATCGAACACGCTCAACCCAACTCGCATCCTCCGAAAAATTGCGACTTGAATTACAAGAGGTCTGAAATATATCATCCTACAGAAATGCCCAAGGAAGTCGAAGGTATTGATTACATCGAACAGGGTGCATGTATTTTAAATAATGAGCTAGACTTGAAGACGCCCGTAAATGAAGTGACGAACGTCTTTGCGAAACCAACCGATCAAGTAGTATCCAACCAGCAACCCCCCGAAAATGTGAACGATATTGATGACGACAGCTTAGTGTATATAACGTCTCAAGGTACTGTTACCGGCACGACAACGACAGAAGAGAGTGATGCATTGACGGTGGTCGTAAGTCCTCTTGATATTTCCCGTCGTGCAATTGAAGAACCCTCGAGTTCGGATAAGAACGAAAAAACAACCAGCATTTCATCGGCAGCTTCAAAAATACCGATCAGAAAAACATCAGATGAGTCACGCCGCCGTCAATCCAACGAAGATCTCCTAAACAGTATAATAATGAAGAAGCGAGACTCAGAAGATCTTAGCTACGAAGAGTACGTTCGTAAACTCCAATTGAAAATTACACAAATCAGCAATGCCCGCGATTCGATTGACATTCGAAAGCAACGTCGAAAAAGTTCAAAAGGTGATGTGAGTGAAGCCACACAAAACAATTCTGTGATAGAAAGTAAAAATTTAAGTATATTCGATCCGTCGTTAGATCCAATTCCACAACTGTGGGCACCAATAGCTAATCAGGCGTCATTTAAAAAACAAGATGTGTCTGAAGAGCCCTTTGTGCCGGCCGTCACAAAGAAACTCGAAGAGATTACAAAAGAGCGAACAAAACAAAAAGATTTGATACACGATCTAGTCATGGATAAACTGCAAAGTAAGAAGCAACTTAACGCAGAGAAACGTTTAAACCGAAGTCGTAATCGCAGCTTATTTGCAAGTGGTACCAGCGGTACACCGTCACCACCGCCAAAAATCACAGCAAATTATTGCAGCAATTCGCCGCACTATCATGTAGCTTCAGCGGAACGGCGTAATTCGAAATCAAGCCCGTCGATTATTGATGAAACGGATAATAAACCAGTGGTATCCGCGTCTCCTTCCAAAGCTGTAATCAAGGATGAGCTCGCTCTTTCCAAGGAGCGGCCACTCAGTGATAATCTCGAACGAGTTGGCACCATCCTCGGCTATACTCCGAAAATCACAAAGACCCAATCATTTTGTGTGTACAGTACACGATTTCTGCCGCTGAAGGACGATATTGCCAAATCGAATCCGTACAAGCCGGCAAACACGTTCGTAACACCACACCCACCGCCACGGCCCTTCTCTAAGCCCGACGACGGCACGGTATCGACAAATACCGATAAACTTCGAGCCGAAGCTCGCGCCCGAGCACGTCTCAAGTCCAACGAAGATCTGGGTCTGAGTCCCGAAGAAAAATTAAAATTGCTCCGAAAACGATATCATCTTGATATGCAGCAAGCCCTTGAAACGGGTGAAAAAAGTCTTCCATCGCCGCTTCTACCACCACTTAGCACAAACAAATCCGACGATATGAAGGTACGCGAACGAAAAATGGTCACATCAAAGAGTTTCAACGATATCACGGCCGTCCAAGGACTTCTCAATTCAGATGAGAACTTCAACACAAAATCACCAATGCAATTGTCCGATTTCACATCCGATCCGAATTTAACGAAATCTGATGAAAAGCCACAGAAAGCAACGTGTCGGCGACGCAAAGATCCCGAACGCAGAAAGAGTTTGATCCAGGCTGTTTCGAGTTTCTTCCACAAGAAAAGAGAAAAGGACGGATCGCCGTCGTCACCGACACCAACTAAAGATAAATCGGACGGTGTTTTCAGTCGTTTCAAAATTTCGCCGAAGGCAACAAAGGAGAAGTCCAAGGTTAGTGTCGGGGCATTTTTTACCAAATTCATTTTATCGAAATAATATTCTGTTCCGACAATTAATATTCGTTCGGTGTTGGTTCGGTAAGAATAAATTTATTATGTTGCTAACTCATGGTTTTTTTTCCTTCTTTTTTTCTATAATTGTTCGCAAAAAAATTGTGTAATTTCCAGTCGTGCTTTGATGTGAGGAACTTTGGGTTCGGTGTAAGGATCAAAATAATAATTATTTTCTTTTATTTTAAATGAAAAAAAAAAACGCTTAGCGAATTTTGGGAGGCTTGGTTTTATTTTGTTCTTGATGGCTTATGATCAAAGCGCTTGGTTTTATTTTGCTTTTCTTCTTTTATTAACGTGCACAAATGAATAATTAAGACGATTGTCTATCACGTTTCGAAACTGACTTTATAGATATATAAAAGGATACTAGATTAATAATGAAATAAGAACGATCGCGCTTAGTGGTACTGAATCAAAATATTCGTATGAATGCTGTGTTACAACAACGACTTAGTATTAGTGGGGATTTTTGTATGGGTAGAAAAGCTAAGATGCAAATGCTTATCTCCGCAAGATTGAATAATAATTCGCTATGCATCTGTGATTTGTGCCTTAGCTGATATTTTTTACAGGATCAACCGGAATCATTAATGCCTACAAGAAATGAAAGCTCATCAAAAAATTTAAAAAATAGGTTAATTCGTTTGAGTAACCAAAAAAGCCATTTAAATGCCACTGAAATTTATTTGCTAACAAGCTTTAGAGTGATGATTTAGCTGGGTACACAATGAATATATTTTCCATCGGAGGTTGGACGATAGGTTAATAAATATGTATATCAATGAAAAAATCGGTGGATAAAGGGGAGCTTCGATATAAAACTCGTAGAAAAGAGTAATGATGTCCCCAACAAAGTTATCGGCGAATATGCTCGATAGCTACAGAAGTTACCTAGACCCAATTTACTATTTTTAGGGATGTGTGTGGGTTGATAGTCAGCTCTTACGATGGGCAGGATTTCTAGGCTGATAGGACGTGATGGATGATTCTAGCTCCATATCAGTCTAGTTTATCGTATTCATTTGTTTTTTTAGACCCTTGCATTTCGGTGTAATTTATATAGTCAGTATTTTTTTTAAGGAAAGATATTCAATATACATATAATTTTTTTATACTGACGAGACTAAACCACGAAGAATTAATTGATAGCGTTCGAGCCACTATTCTACCTAAACTCAACATAAAAACATAAAATTAAAATTAGAGGTTTAACTCTAAGAAGTATTTCTTTTCTATTGCATCAATTAAAGCGACTTTGCCTCACTTTAACGCTTCAAAATTGATAGTAAATGATGAAATAATTTGAATCATACTAACTCCTCGCCATTCTACCAATAATATCGCATCATTACTTCATAATAACTACATGAATCACCTGCTTGAATTTGTGCTGTGGTTTTATTTTGGAGTTTATGAATTCTTTTTTGATTTTCAGGTTTAATTCCACCCAACCTTTTTTGACCATTCATCTGTAGAAATTACATTTTAAAACTAACTAATTAGCAATAAGTAAAAGAGTTATACGGTTTTAGGCGGTAATTTGTAATTAGATGTGAATAAGTTAGTTGAAATAAAACTTCTGTAACTAAAAGTTGGGCTATGTCTTTCTTTTGATTCAACGGTTCCGTATTCAAGTTAAGCTAAAATTTAATGAAACTTTTCTAAACCATTTAATAAGAGAATAGAGGACTGTGTCTTCTCCATATTCAAGATTTATCTTTCCCGGTAAGAAGAGGAAAATTAGAATGTTTAGTACTAAATTCAGATCACCTGTTTTTATTTAGTAGTAGGTACGCTATTATATTATTAGAGGAAATTTTGTTTTCATCATACACGTTTGCATTGGCTTGCATGTAGCCTTGACTTTTTTTTCAATTGTAAATAAGCTTTTAAGTAAATAATATAAACAAAATAAGATATTCTACACAACAGCTGTAATTAATTATATTTAAAAATTAAAACGCAAAACTATTTCCCTATTTCGCACGTTTATTTATTCACAACATGAACAACTACAAACAACAACAACATTGACATTACTTCGAATGATCGTCCCATAACAGGACCGCGACGAATCATCTTGCGAACGAAGCAAATCGCATGATTGTCTTAAACACGAGATGCCATCACATTCTTCCAGTCCGCAGCTATTTAAACGATCCGATGATGTAGTACCTCCTCCAATTCCACCATTGCCACTAAACTATCAGAGATCCGATGGTTCGTTTGTTTTTTTCTTTAATAATTTTTTGTTATTTTGTGATTTTATTAACTCTCGACTTTTTTTGTCTTGTTTTGAGAATAATTTTTATTTAATGATTTCTTAACTTTAAATCGATTAGACGAGAGCTACACTACCGAATCCCGAGATCAGAAGAAGCAGCGTGCAATATCGAAGGCTACACGACAAGCTGAGCTTAAGCGATTGAGGATCGCACAAGAAATACAACGTGAACAGGAAGAGATCGAAGTTAAGTTAAAGGAGTTGGAGGCGAGAGGAGTTTTAATCGAGAAGGCATTACGTGGAGAGGGTCAAGATATGGAAAAGTATGTTTCTAAACGTTAAATTTCGAATTCAATTTATGTGTTACGGTTTTTTTCGTTAGTTTGGAAACATCATCGATGGGAGCTAGTGATGAGAAACTACTAAAAGAACTTCTAGAAATATGGCGAAATATTACGCAACTGAAGTAAGTCTTTCTCGAACTATCTTGTCGATTTTTTTTTTGAGCTAAGGTCATAAACATTTGAAATTTTTTAGGAAACGTGATGAAGAATTGGGAATACGACAAAGAGAACTACAGCTAGAACATCGTCACGCACAGCTTAAAGATGAACTGAACAATCGACTATCATGCAGTAGTACGGACTCTTCCTTAAATGTAATTATTCACGGAATCGAACTCATGAAAAAACCATTCTTTCCTTTTTAGAATTAGAAAAAAGTTCAGCCGATGTAGCCGCTGAGGGGGCTATTCTAAACGAAATGCTCGAAATTGTAGCAAAACGTGCCGCATTACGGCCAAACGAAAGCACTTCATTATTACGACAATCAAGCGAGAATAACTCAGACGTAAGTCCTTTGATTGGGCAACCGATTGTTCAAGTTGATGACGATCAGCATGATAGAATTTGTAGAATTTCTAGTTGGATTGTTATCGTTAGTGTTTTTATAGTGTTTGCATGCATCTGGTTTTATTCTTTTATAGCACAGGATTGAATTTTCAGCTTATTTTTTTAGGTTGAATTTGCTGCAATTTTTCTTAACAGTATTATTAAAAAACACTTATATTTAAATAAATATTTACTTATTTTATAGGAGGTAAGGCTTCCGTTTCTTACCGAGTAGGGGGCGACTTAAATCTTTTTTTTATATGCTTTCACATAAATCAATTTTTTATTGGGGATTTTTCAGTGGCACATTTTCACACGAATATTTCTAATGTACAGTATTAAATAAACAAATTGTTTTAGGTTTTTAGTTTTCGGGCGGTAAATTACAAGTTTCATTCGTGAAACTTTCATTCCTCTACCTATATTGTAATTTTTCATTTTGAACCTCAACCTTTTTTTTCAACATCCCGAGACGGACGTGAATCCTATGTGACTCTATGCTGAGCTAATCTTTATTTTACGAAAATAATTATGACCGGACTAATTTTCCTCTACTTCTAATTATTTTATTACAATTTTTAATTGCAATGTGCAATACCAAAAGTAGATTATTTCTCAGGTCAAAAGCAATTAATTTTTGAAATCTCTGGATCTGTTGTTATGTATCTATAAGAGTTTCAAAGTTTAAACCACAAATTATGTATAGGATAACGGATTCTGTTCTTTGAGATCTGGGGAAAACTAACTCGAAGCCTTATGTCTTCTGTTCCTAATAGCGACATTGTCGTCTTGGAACCAGCCTTTCTGCATTCGAAAAGGTTTGAATCTGAAACTACAATCTACACGATTTGTTTAAATGATGCTGCTACTGCTGATGTTTTAGGAAAAAGTAACTAACCCACATCATATTTAAGCAGAAATATTTAAGAAAAGTTGTTAAATAAAATTTAACATTTTTTGGGTCATCGACACTCTACACGAAAGTATTATGTTACCAATTATTCATTCACATTCATTTGCACTTTTCAAACAACATTTTAACTTAAGTTAGCTGATAGTCTTTCAAACTGACAATTTCAAAGCTTGGGTTACGAATTTTTGAAACTGTTCAATTGAAAACCAATTAAGTATTATTTTTTTGATTTCATTATTTTTTGCACGCATGTTGTATCACGTTTTTTGTTTTAAAGCAATTAGTATATGAATCTTGTACAAACAACAAATTTTATCATCATTAAAAACATTTAATCTAATAATGTACTTTTCTCGTTTTTTTCTTCTTTCTATTCCCGAATAGATTTGAAACACTCTTCCTGTGTGACCGACATTGTGAATTGATTTAACTAATTCGCATACTATTTTTTTTATTTCATACGGCAATTTGATTTAAAACAATTCGCATTTTGAAATTGACTCATTATTTTATAATTAAGTTGCCAAAAACTACAACTTTAGTTAAACGGTCTACGCGAATGAGATTTTCTGATAAAATACAGAACGATGAGAAAACAATAAATTCTAAGAGTGATAAATACTATCGAAACACAAATTAAAATTATATTGGTAAAACTAGAAATTATTTCGCTAAACACCAACAAAAGAATTAAATGTTTCATGAAAATAAAAATGTTAACTTTAGTAATTCACTCTCCTAGAGAGGAAAAATGTGGCTTATAGCAGGGATTCGTGAACAAAACAAAATACCACCAGAGAATGTTTTATTAACTACGCGAGAGGATTTTTATAATTTGTATTTTAAAAAAAAAAATCAATCTGATAAAAGGATAGAAAATAATGCAACAGTAAAAAGTAAGTTTTTATCGAGTTTTTTAATTCAGTGAGAAATTTTTTTTGTATTTGTATAGTAAAAAGTATTGTAATATAATCAAATTTAAAAAAAAAGAATAGTTAAAAAAAATCATAAACTGTGCAAGAACAAATATTTTAAACTATAATTTTATTTTATTCTTAGTTTCAATATTAAGTGAATCGATCAATAAACGTTTGTTTTCGTTATTTTAATTTTTTTCGTCAGTTTTATTTCGAGCTGAAGCGAACTTTTGTGGTACCAATGCGGATAATGGAAAGAAAACTACAAATTAAATACTAATTCTGTTGCCCGATCATAACATAAAATGATGTGTAGGTAATTTCGAAATACAGCTTCGATTCTTCAGTACGATTTACAATTTTAATTATAGACTGCACTTTCGGTCTGTTTGGTGCGGAATGTTTTTAACTACGTTTGAAATAACAGTTGAGGAAGTTTACTCCAAATTTTCTTCTTAGATTGATTAAACGCGTTGTAAATAGAAAAATTAAAACACAAAATAACTTTTTTAATATTCGTCGACTAGCGAGGGAAAAGAGTTTTATAATGAGATCGATCCGCTTCGAAAAAAATTTCATGACTTGTTGTTAGTGGTAAGAAATTATCCGGCGTTTCGTCTTGTTTTCAACTAAAGCGGTTTCACATTTTCAGTTTGGTTAGAGTAACCTCCAAACAGGCTTTAGATTTTTAACCGCAATGATGGCACATGGCATTCGAATCAGAAAACCGCTTAACATCTCGACGCCGTGCTCGATAAAAGCAGTTCTTCCGGAAAGACTCTTAAATCTATAGAAATGCATATGGGCTAAAATAATATTATATTCAGTTGTCCATAATTCAAATTAGTGTACTGGGGCAATTAAAAAATCTCAGACGATTTGCAGTCTAACATGCGTTCCCATTTGGCAGAACTATTTTATATAAAAGGTTCATGGAACTAAGCAACAATTTGAAATCTGATCAGAGTGACGAAATTTGTAAAAACATAGAACATATTTATATCGAAAAATCCACCACTTCTTTGCCAAACTACCGAAATTGGTGAATACAATCTATGCACCAAAGAATTTTGAACTTCAGCCCAAATGGTTTCTGAGGTACGAGCGTCCAAAGGCGTATGACGGACAGATAAATGATATTTTCCTTTTTTTTTAGGTGTAGTCCCAAAAATAAAAGTTATCGGGGTAGATACTCCTAATCCCAACAAATCTGGCGGTATACTAGTTGAAACTTTTATTACTTTTAAGGTAATGTCAGGATGTGATAGAATAAGGTATTTTTATCGAAAGCAATATTATAAGGTAATTTATTTGTGCCGCAGTCGTTTGGGGATAATTCAAAAATATTTTCAAAATTTTGTTTCTAGCGTAAGCCATTCGTAAAATACAATAACTAATATTGTTTCACACATTTGTAATTTTTACCTACTAGTTTAGCAAATAGTGCAGAAAATCTGTTACTAATATTAGTATAAGTTGTTTCGAAGAATTGAAAAACTCAAGGTATTATTTTAAGCTAAACCCCCTTCGCTTGATCAAAAATTGTGGATAGAGTGAGCAATCTAAAACACGGCTGTTATCGTTTGATTAAATAATTTAATTTTAAAAATTAAAATAAAGACAATACACGTTTTTATTAATTATGTTCTCATGTAAAGAAAGTTCAATGACCCATTGTAGGCCTTTAATCTACTTAATTTTATCTAACTATAAGTAAACGATTCGTGCCAATAAAATTGATATAAAAATATTTTAAATTGCAAAATAAGCAGACAATTTTTAGAAAATACTTTATTATTAAAATAATAAAGTAAAACAATCAAATTATGAAATAACACTTGAAATAACCGCAAACATACAAACAAGTTGTAACTAAAAAAAGAAATAAATACAAAAAGTACAATGTTTAAATTGGGATAAACTTAACAACACTTTTAAGGCAATAAAAGTCGATATGAAAAATAAATTATATTTATAATTCTAAAACGGAGAATAATAAAACGAGTATTTGAATTACTAGATTTTTCCTATGCAATATGAAAAACTGTTACGATTGGTGTGCTGGCTTATTTCAAAAAATACTGGACGAATTTTAATGAAAATTAAATCATTATTTTCGTTATAATCTCAGAACGGACATGGGCAATAAATTATTAGTGGAACGGAAGACAAGATACCTGCAAGTTGATATGCGAGTGGTACATCAAATTGAATATGAAATAAATACTCAGCACTCATTAAAAAAAGCGGTGGAACTCACAGATTGCTCGCCATAGCCAGATTATTAAAATTGAAACGAAAGCGGTAAGAGGGATTTCCACCCATTTATAATTGATTCATGTTTTGCCAATGGAAACGATAACGGATATATTTACAATTTTTGATTTCGGAGTTGTTTCGGTATAGCAGCAAAGTGAACCTGGATCTTGATAGATAGTCACAATAAATAAAACAAGACACTTCACATTTTCTGATTCTATAAAATATTATTTTCCATTAATAAAATTACGCCATAAATATCACTGTATAGTTTACTAATAGTATTTAGAAATTAATTAAGTAAATAACAAAAAGAGGTGATCATATGATTTTTATTTAGTTGTATTCTTACTTTTACTTTATTATTTATCGTTGAAATTAGTGTCGAGGATATGTTACAAAAAAAATAATAAATATGCTACGATGGAGTGGTGAAATTTACGATCATTAATTTAAACGAAGAGCTCTTCAATTCACTTTTTTTCTTCGTACGCCAAGATCACTGCCGCCATGATCATCGTCGTCCTGATCATCGTTGTCAGGATCACTGTGTCTAAAATGATTATCCTGTTCATCATCGTCGTCGGGTTGAACTAGTTCAACGGCACAACGACGTGGAAACCAACCACGTGGCGATCTTTTTGGCGGTGATGATAGTAAATTTTTTAAATGAGCGGCATCAACAGCTTCGATGGCAGTCGTTTCACGTTCACCGAATAACCAATGCTTTCGCCAGCGAGTAACCTTAACGGTATCGCCCACGGCAAGTTTTATACGCGGTTCGTCTGTGCACGGTGGCGACATACAGACTCTTAAGCCATGCGAAAATAAAGGCACATAGCTCCCTGTAGCCGGATAAATAATTTTATAGGTTCGGGTACGTGCTCGTTTTTCGGCCTTTTGGGCTATTTGTTCCGACTAAAACAAAAAATTTAATTTTTGATTAAGTAACACTATTTAGCTTTGAGTATATTCGAACTTACAGTTAGTGTGTATTGATCGCAACTATCTTCTATTTCCCACGTTATACCATCTCCAATCGGAGCGCACGACAAATTCATAACTTGCCCGATATTTCTACACACTCCCAAATCGTAAGGAAATATAAATTTTTCGTTGGTACATTCTCGCCGATATGCAGCCTTTTCCACTATCCAATCTTCGATGCCCGTGCGATTCTTTACTATTGCACGAATCTGAAAATTTAACGTGTAAACAAGAGGTCGGATATTTGGATTGATATTTAAAAAGTAGTTGAATATTGTACTAACCATATTTAAAGCATTTTAAACGTTTTAAGCAAACTTTTAGTGCAGGCAAACTAACAAAAGAAGCAGTAACAATAATTCAAAGGTATTCATATCTTCGCTTTCTTCCACTCACATACTTTTTTCAAACAATTTTTTCGTCTTCTAATCCAAGTTGTATGTTCACTGCAATTTTCATTTCTCGCATGTTAAGGATACGCGCAGTTAATTAAGTTTTGAAAGTTTAAGCCCAATACAAGATTTTGTAAATTCAGTCACGCACACACTTTTAAGAATTAAGATTAAGATTTACTTGAGCATTTTCACATTCAGCAAACACACTTTTAACAGTAATAGGAGCTACCCAAAGAAAATACTTTGATTAATACGAAAGCCACTTTTTTGATAGCAATAAAGCAAGCTAAAAAATTATGTTCGCTCGTCTTGAAGCAGAACATTTTTTCGAATGGTGTACCCTGAAATCAACATGTAAGACATGTTGTCTGGAAAGCACCGGACATCGAATTTTAGTTTGAAAGAGGTAGGCTAGCTTTTACTAGACTAGCTATTTACTATCTATTAGATTTCACATCAGGCTGCGAGATTTTTCCAAGCAGAACAAACATGGTTCTACTGTTCTACGTGCATGGCAAAACTACGTACGGTAAGTTCATGCCCGACTTATAGAACCAGTCAGTATCAGTCAGCACGTAACTACCAAATTTAGACATCCAAACAATTTTCAATACACCAATTATTATTTAGCAAAAACGAAGTCTCTAATTTTGAACTGAACTCATATTCAAAGAATTAATTTTTACTTACCTGGAAATAAAGTAGCATCCCTACAGCAATTACAACTCCTACGGACAATCCTAAACTGAAAATACACAAAACCAGGCTCCAAAGTCCAAAATGTACGGTAGCGTCACGTGGATGGCCATGATACAAATACCACTGACGATGGATTCCGCGATAAAACGAACCGATCAGAATAAACGAAGCATGCATACATCCAATAACGGCGAAACCGAGGAAACTCGTGAAGTAGGCGTGATTCGACCATCCGACACAATTGTTTATCCACGGACAATGATGATCCATTTTTTTCACGCAACGGTTACCTGTAAACAGTTATTAACAATAATTCGTCCATTCCAAGCAAACTACAATTTTCTTACACTTTCGACAATGATGTGAACGTGGCGCCTTATAGCCTTCGCAAATGCTACAATATTGTAGGAACTCTATATCCTTCGAGTTCTGAAAATACATAAAAAAATAGCAGAAAAATTGAGACAATGAATTCCACAAGGTAAGAAATAATGGAGTAATTGTGTAACGTAAGGTCAGGATGTTTAGACAATTTGTGCAGTCGACCTGCCCGCATTCAGTGATTATCAACATGTAGAGACTAGTTGAATTGTGTCCTGAATCTAACCGGAAATTCAATTTGCATAGCTAATTAATGGCTTGCGTGTCGAGAGGATACAGGTGAAAAGTTAGCTGTGCTTTCATTTTTATTAGGTCATGTATATTTCTTGAATTGCATTTTTCGTAGAGTGGACACGTCGTCGAGGAAATATTTTCATGTACGCAATAAAAAGGTTTTTACGATCTCAAGGAATATAAAAGGTTTGTTTTTCAGGAATTTAGAAGTGCAGTCTAATTACTACTTCGAGTTTTAATAGTATAATAAAACTTAACAAATTACTTGCATACTAATGTTTAGAAAGGAACAGGAATTTACCTTATAAAACAATTGTTTGAAATTTACAGCACTAAAAAATGTTTAATTGTCGATATTGAATTGAGAGGACCGCAAAGTATTGCTGAACTTCGTACTTTTCATTGCCGATCTTATTTAGCTAGCTGTAAGCTTCTAAGAAATTTAAGACGTTCACATTGTCTAAATTGTGGTCGGCTTTTCCTCTTTGCTTGGATCATACATTCCTAAAAATATTTGTTATTTTTTTCCCCTTGGAAAGCAGTTATAGTTATAGTTATAGTTATTAGGCATTTATTTGGTTCTTCATGGTTAAGCGGTAAATATTATAACTGCGAAAGAATTTAGAGAGAGAAGCTTCTAGCAATCCTGCTATACCTTTAAACCTGGAACATGAATCTCATCATCAAACGAAATGGTAACTCGTTTAATTAAACTAATGAAAACGACTACCAATAATTACGACTTGCGGTAAAATTGACCAAGTGAAAACACAAAAACAATGGTCCCAACACCTGGATTATGTGTTTATAACTTCCTTCCGACAAAATACTAGCCGCGAAAAAAACAGTCAACTCTCGTCGAAACACTAGCCTAGTAAATCCCAGAATTTTTTGTCTAGTGAAATATAGTCTTCCTGTTTTGTTAGTGTTATTTACAATGTTAATCTTGATCGAATGTCCGTTCACATAGTGTTGTTTAACAAAAGTCCAAAATATCCCTGGGGACTCCCAACTCCGTTCTCGAAATAATGTGCTAAGAAAACGCTAACGCTCCCGAAGCAAACCTACGACCAACACGCAATATTTTCTATGTACGGGGAACTGGTAAACGGAAAAAGATTACCTCATAATTGCCTTACTTCTAGGTCTATGCTGCTTTGAGCATAAAAAAAGGCTCGGTGTCACGAGAAATTACTCGCGATAATGATAATTTCTGTTTTGCGTCCTTTTTCATTCGAATTCCATAAACATAAGCAGGAGTAGTCCTGTCACGAGTCTATACGCACCAGCTCAGCAGGTTGAATTAATTAAACGGGTAAAGTAGATTTCCGATCGAAAGGAAAAATGATTTCGAACCGCGTTCATCACAAATTAGAACGCTGCCAACAGTTTCCTTTAATTTATCAATTAGTCCTTATGGATCGTATGCGTATGGGAATGAGTCGTTGCCAACCAGGGTTGCATGACACCACGAAATAAACGCTTATAAATTTTTTTTCGTATTATAATTTTTTGTACGAAACACTGAAACAAAATCATAAAGTAAAGGCTAAGACGAAATGTAGTGGTTTGGATCGGATTTGAATTGATAAACATGAATGAAATGACACGAGACCGTGGTAAGAGTATAATACTTAACCGCTTTTAGGACCCAATATAGCCAAGTTAGTTGTTGTACTCGAGTTATTTCATTTATAGTAATGAAAACAGTAGTTTAATGGGTTTCCATAAATCATCTAATTTTATTTGTCCGGCTTTTCTTGATAAGTTGACCGCCTGTCTGGACTACATCGTAAAATCGTTGGTGTGGCATCTAAGATTGCCTTTTTCGATTCTTTAATAGGTCATTATTTGAGCTATAAACTAAACCTTCTTAGCTACGTTCACGAAGAATTCATGTGAATTTATTCTCATAAACAAGGATGAGGGACTTGCTTACAAAAGGCTTCGTTACTTGAGTTCGGTTTTCATTGAATCATCAATCATCATTCTTCTTCGAAAGATACTGAGCTTCATTGATAGCGCTGGTAGAGTAATCATAGATAACTCAGTGAGACGTCGTAATAGTCCAAATTGAGGCTTCAGTGACAGAGAAAACCAAGCCCAATTCAAAAATCTATCTACAAAAAAAAAAATTATCAATGGCGTCAATATTGGCCATTTAATTAAATTTCCTGAGCTGCAATAATTACCTGACTGACCAGTGAATGGCTTAGCGTTCGTATAAACGAATATTAATTTTAAGTCAATTTCTTATTCGTTATTTTTAGCCCGTTTTAAATGGGAAAGTAAATCAAGACTCCGCTATTTTTGGAAGCAAATTCCCCAAGACCGTCGATAGCTCAGTTGGTAGAGCGGTGGACTGTAGAAGTAAAAACAATGCTGAAATCCATAGGTCGCTGGTTCAAATCCGGCTCGACGGAGACGTTCGATTTTTTTTCGTGCGTCAAAAATATTTTGTGAATAGAATTTTTGATTTTTTTTTCGTTTTTATGGCAGGAAAGGATGAACACACCATTCGAACCACTTTTGCTGTTTTTTCGGAAGCTTGTATTTGATTCGAGCAGAAAATACAGAAAAAAAATTAAATAAAAAAAAAAAAAAATGAAGGAGGAGTAAATAAAGAGAAAATAAAAAAAAAGAAAATAAAAAAGAGAAAATAAAAAAAAGAGAAAATAAAAAAAAGAGAAAATAAAAAAAGAGAAAATAAAAAAAAGAGAAAATAAAAAAAAGAGAAAATAAAAAAAAGAGAAAATAAAAAAAAGAGAAAATAAAAAAAAGAGAAAATAAAAAAAAGAGAAAATAAAAAAAAGAGAAAATAAAAAAAAGAGAAAATAAAAAAAAGAGAAAATAAAAAAAAGAGAAAATAAAAAAAAGAGAAAATAAAAAAAAGAGAAAATAAAAAAAAGAGAAAATAAAAAAAAAGAAAAAAAAAGAGAAGAGAAAAAAAGAGAAAATAAAAAAAGAGAAGAGAAAAAAAAGAGAGGAGAAAATAAAAAAGAGAAGATAAAAAAAAGGAAAATAATAAAAGAGAAAATAATAAAAGAGAAAATAAGAAAAAAGATAAAATAAAAAAAGAGAAAATAAGAAAAATAGAAAATACAAAAAAGAAAATAAGAATAAGAATAAGAGAAAATAAAAAAAAGAAAATAAGAAAAAGAGAAAATAAAAAAAAGAGTAAATAAAAAGAGAATATAAGAAAAAGAAAAAATAAAAAAGGATAAAATAAAAAAATAGTAATAATAATAATAACAAAAGTTTAGTAATAATATACCACGTATATAATTAGAATTTAGTTTAATAAAATAATAATTTGAGCTTTGATTTGAAAAGAGTATACGATGTGTTCAGAGGACCAATATTGAGGTTATCAGAATTTTTTTGTAAACGAATAATCGATGAAACAAAATGTATATTTGTACCCGCCAAAGAAGAGGCAGATATGGAGGATCGCATTAATTGAAGCAGCACTAAGTCTAATCTTTAAGGCTGAGTCCCCATCACCGTTGTAAATCTTGAAGAGAACACATTCGTCTATGTTATTATTATTATTATATTTTTATAAAAGGCATATCATCACCATCAGTCTATGTAAAGTCTGCGTTGTTCCAGGGATGGGAGCCTGAAGAGTACAAGAAATTCACTGTAAGGACAATAGGAAGTGATAGATTTGTAAAGGAGAGAACGAGTAAACTTACGTTGATCAGATTCAAGAGCATTAATATGACAACTGTCGCTTTATTTTCTTTATATTAAATTTTTACCTGTAAGTATGATATTAACTCGTTTGATTTCTTATTCGGTTCTTAGCAAATACCACATAGTTTATGGCTGCAAAATTTGAAGTTTATAACTTAAAGCATTCGCCCAATACTTGTTTTAAAAACGCCTGTATGGGAGGTGCTCGAAGGAACGGAAGTATATCGCCCAATAGCGAACTTAGATGTACTTATTCTATTTTACATGTGGTGACAGAATTTTAATTTTTCATGTCAACGTTCTTCAGTTGTCGTCAGTCGAACAGGAAACAGACTGATTTGGGGTATTCCCAAAACTAAGCCAAAACTAAGCAATTTAATTCTTTTTGTCCGAGGCCTCATTCTAAGGGTTTCACCCTTTTCGGGTTGGATTGAACTTATAATACTCTTGGATTTCATGTAGAGTATAAAAATTCGTAAATGGGGATGTCAACAAGTAGTTACTGTATTCCCGCCAAAATCTAGATCCAATCACTTACCTTCGGAGTCCATCTCAATGTCAAATATCCAGGCCCAGTCAGCGTCGCCATCAGATAATTGAAAACGGTAAGCGACGACAAGAACAGGAACACCACCTGGTTGAGCAGACCGCCTAGGGTGAGGTTCGGCGGCCACCACATCGAATTCATGTACAGTGTCATCAAGGTGACACACTTGATTATGCCTGAAACGAGAAAGCCGAAAGGAAAAATGAAAAGAACGAAGTCTCGGTTCTCGGATTAGCGCGAATTATAAGCAAGGCGCGATTGGAATCGCGGTAATAACGTCTAATTAGGGCGTGGGGTGTACACAACATGTCAACATTTCAGTGGCCCCGGCAAGTGGTCGTTCGAGCTTTCACGACGATTGGGTTCTGTGGTCGGTGTGCTCGCCATACGTGGGCGTTCGAACAGCACATATTCGAATTAAAAAAAAAATAGCCTGCGTATAATCCTTTTTCTATGCAAACACTTTCGGGGCTGCCTTTCAATATCACAATATTACACACCAGAAACTTCTTATCGCGCACGCAATCGCTTGGAACACCCTCCGCAGCTCGGGGATCGACAGACCGCAACCCCGGGTCGCGTCGCGTGATAAGTTCACGATGAGCAATCAATTGAACCAAACGTTCGATTTTATTGGAATTTCGACATACCGAAGTGGGAGGAAAGGCGCGGAACTTACTTAAAGCGACAATCGGGCCCCAATGAAAGAAGCGGCGTATTCCCGACATCGGTGCGACCCTGGACATGAAACTATTCTACGGAAGGACTTCAGACAGATTATTTCAAAAGTGAAAATAAATTCGGTTTTCTACGTGTTTCAATCCACGGACGCGGCAACTAAAGATAAACCCAGCGATAAAAATTATCAACGAGCCAATGACCGAAAAAAAGAACAAGTAGACTATTTGACATTTACAGCATGACTGAAATCATCGAAATGTGAAACGAAATCTGAGCTGAACTGCTGCCTGCTGAAAACAAAACGGAACGAGTGTGTTTCATTTTCCGTTAGAAAAGGAATTAACTGTTTCGGCCGTGTTTACCGAATCGTTCCTATGCCGCGGCGTTGGAGTGAGCGAGAACGAAAACAAGTTGTAAACATCTGATTTGATGGTGCTGTCGTGCTGTCACGGTCGGTTTTTGGAACATTTCAATTTCAGTCGTATCGCAGTCCTGGCGAATTTTTTGTTTACGATTTGTTTGACAGTTCCGAAAAGAATCGAGAGTTAAGAATTGTTAGCGGTTATGTCCGATGAAGGGATTTCGCGGAAGCTCCTTGTTTACATCACAGGAAATGTCGAATTTCCTCAAGCGAGGGAAGAAAACATCGCGGGACCAAGTTGAAATGTACGTGCATTTTCTCGAGAAGAATCCGACGGTGGCGATGGCTCGCAGCAATCCAACGAACGATTCGACGATAAACAGCCTCTGGGAGGAGCTCACCTTTCAGCTGAACGCTTCGGAGCAGGGACCCTACAAGTCGATGCAACAATGGCAAGAGGTACGTTGGAGTTTTCAGGGATTAGCTTTTGGGTTCAAGGAGAAATCCAAAAAATAGGGAGAAAGGAATAGGAATGATCCTATTATACGTCGACCTGATGAAGGAGTAGAGTTCGGCTCATTCAACGCTACGGATAAAGTCATAATTGTAAAGTGGCATTGGCATTGAGACACTGGACAATTGCAATGTAAAGCTCAAAACACATTTTCATGGATAGGCGTAGATTGTCGTCACAAAATCAATTCGTATCCAAACAGATTGCTTGAGACAGATGCGCACGTTAAAGGGTCTATCTACCATTCAGCATGTTTTCAAACGCACAAAATCTTAAAAAATTCCCTAGCTCAAACCCTTTTATTTTTTCTTAAGAAATTTATTCGAAACGAAAGCGATGGAACAAACGTCTTTCTTTTTTCATTGCCTCTAGAGTAAGAAAAGTCTGCAATCTTGAGTTTAGAATTTTTCTTCTCCGAAATCTGAAGTCTGATTTAAGTCAAAGACTTATTTTTCCTGAGAAAAAAGTCTATCCTTAGCAAGGATTAAAGGAGGATAAACTACAAACAGTTCAAGACTTCCTGCATGAATTTTATTAGCACATCTCTGTGGACATGCGTTTACTCCTGAATCCCACAAAATCTTTAAATGGAGGAGCAGATAGGACATTGAGTAAGGTTCGGTTGTATAGTCAAGATGTCGTAGGCGAATCATTCGTGTTGCTTATAACATTCGACGACTACGCAATCCACAAAGTAAGAATTTAGAGTATTTAAAAATACACTTTAGTTGACCGTAGCATAGAACAGCTGGGTTCATTGAAATTATTTTCGTACCACAAACTCGATTCACAAAAATTCTATGATGAATTATGTTTCAAAAATCAAATTGAGCTCTAAAGAATCACATAGTATCTACACATACAAATTCGTTTTTTTTTCAGACTTTTGCCAACTGGCGGTATCAACTCAGATTCAAAACCCGTAAACTTATCGAACGACAGGAAAGTGGCCTCGATATTCTAGAACTTAGTCAGTTAGAAGAGCGGGCTTTAAAGGTATTTACTAGTGGCGAGTTGAACGACTCTGCTACTCGAGATGATCAGTATATTTTGGTAAGACATTCTTCATTTTACAAGAGGAACGTACTAACAAAAAGAAAATTCCTCAGGACACACTTCCCTTTGCGGATGCAGCTCTAAATCAAATTCCACGACGAAAATTCACAAGGAAACGGTCCCGAAGTTGTAAGAACTCTTAATTTTTTGCAAACTTACAAAAAAATTGTTTTTTGTTTTCGCCCGGTTACAGCAACACCATCAATCGAACGCCGAATAACTCGAACTTCAGTATCAGTAGACTCTACTTCACAATTTTGTGAAACGCCACTCGATTGTGAGGCAACTACATTCTACGATTATTTCGGTCACGAACAAAAGCCACATATTCAGCATCAACAGATCGCGGTACCGCTACTGACCGAAGCATCTTCTCAGACTGATCACGAATTTGATGAAATCGGCGAAAAACGGCCGACGGAAAGCAATGAGACGAATCAAGTTGCAGCTATTAACAGTCTGGAGAAAGCCGTAAATTCACTTAACGAAACCTTAAAAACGCTTGTCCAAGTCCAAACAGATATGGTGTCGGCTATGAATAGGAGGTGAAATTTTTTAAAATAAATTATTCTAAGCTAGGATAAAACATTCTTTTTAAATAAAATTGATTCCTAAGTGTTTAAAGTATTTACAGTTAGCATGCATTTTTTTATTTATTTGTTTTTATTTATATAAAAGAGAAAATGTGATTGTTATTATTTTTAAGGTTCGAATAAATTACGTATTTTTTATTTATTTGAAATCGACATTTTTTTTATACGAGAATATCCCTTAAAATGAGTGCCCCATATTATTCCGCACTTTTTTGGAGAGTAAGTAAGACGATTTTAGTAGTCAGAAATGAGCTGTCTGTGTCTAGTGCCGGTTGGTTGGCTCGTCTTTCTTCTTGAAATTTTTGTTTTTCACCTATAAATATTTTTGTTTAACTGCCTCAAAATTATAATTTATTAAATTTAAATAAATGCCAAGAATGCTCACTCCAAAATATTCGACGTGCGGAAACAACAAGGCGCAACGCGAGAAGGGCAACCACCCTACGACATCTAGTAGTGTTGCTATTCTGAACCCATGAAAAATTCAAATCTCCTCTGCTCTGGAAGGTCGCAAGAAAACACGCTTATTATATAATATATCTATCTATATATTAAAAAGAGGCAAGAGGTTGAGACCTAAGAAACAGCTTTTGTTAAAGGTTTATGTCTTGCATAATAAGCTTGAAAGCATCATTGCCAGAGAAATGAAGGGGAATCACCGTTAAACTTTGGGATCAGCCGGTTATGAGGAGAGGAGAAGTGCTTAATCCGGGACCATATTCCATGTACAGAGGAAGTCGATTCTGAATGCCGGTTAGACGGTATACAATTGCGGTATCATTCGTTTCTACACACTCATAAGACCTAAGAAGTGAAATACCGTGTGATTCTTCGATACTCCACTGTTATGATTTTGTATTCGGCTTGAGTTGTTGGTGAAGTGTTGTTGCTATTGTTGGTAGTGTTGTTTCGCCTCAATATCCCTCCATTCCCAGTCAAGTTGGGATTCGGCAGCCCCATAGAAAACGTGAACCCAGCGGCGGAGTTTCTACTGGACTGGACGAGCCGAGCCAAGCGGAGCACAGTTTGTTCCCTAGTCAGTTCAGTTTAGGTAGAGTCATCATTGTGATAGGACAGGATCTGGTGTATTTCTGCTACAACACATCTCCCATATAGAGAAATAATAAAAAAAAAATTTCAATTAATTTTTATAAAAGAACTACATATAAAAAAATTATTTAATCCAGTGAATAAAGCGAACGAGATATTCATCGCAAGTATTTTTACGCGGAAGTTTTTAATTACACTCAATCGGTGCACGGAATCGATAAAAATCGAGGTGTGGAACTTAACTGGTGTCTTGTGTGATCACACAACTGAAAATTATTAAAATTGTGAAGTGAACAACTGTCCGGTATACGGCCAAGTGCCAGGTGTTTTGCATAAATTTATCGAGTGTAAGTGGTGCAACTAGTGGAATATTTTTTTTTGAATAGAAATAGTTTTCAACTTTCGGAACCCGAAGCTTTAGAACCTACTTCCGGAACAACATCGGCATCAAGCCACCATAGAGCGTAGATAAATATGGGGGAGTTCGAGCTCGTTTTACGGAAATGGATTTACGTTCTAGCGCTTTGAAAATTGTGCATATGGTCCATTAGAGAGATGGTGCGAAATTGATGATGCTGCTGGAAGCAGGACCATAGTCTCTGATTCTGATGTAACCTTTTCGATCAAGTATATGAACTCATGCACAGATTTAGAGCATAATCGGCCTTTGAGGGTATCATCGGGGTCGTGTGATTAGTTTGTTATCTCGAGTAATTGATGATTTAGCGTAGTGTGTTTATTGGTTTGCTTGACTCGGTAGCATTTGATTAGGGGGGCTCGTATTGCCAGTGGATTAGGAAGAGACACTAAACTGGTGCTGTCGTGGGTAATAAACCTGTTGAATTTTGAAATTGTCATCAAAACAACGACAAGTACCCACTCACAGCACCCAAGGTGACTCAATTATTGTCCTTTTTACACAGGTATATCAGGTAGGTACCTACTTTGCATATTGTTGGGTACTTTTATGCTTTAGCTTAACCGTTAGGTGGAGCGCTTTCGAGATAATCTTCCGCTTTAGGTTTGGCTTTTTCCTTTGGGGTTGCTTTGCTTTACTGTTTTTTGTTTTGTCGCAAAGTTTAACCAACTCCTAATTTTCACAGACCAATTTTTTTAGATGAGAGGCAATCACTGTCGGACTTTATCATCTTTTTATAATTGAGAAAATCAGTTGAAAGAATTTATTACATGTAGGTGAGCATAGCGTGTATAGAGCATAGCGTGTAGAAATATTTCATATTAAGGCTTTAAGAATGAGGAGGTGGGTATAGGTACACCTTCCACTGTATAGTACTCTAGTAGTGTACGCACCGTAATTGACACAAGATCCTTCTTAATTTTATAGTGGCGTGTTTGATTCATGTTCATATGATTTATTTATTGTTGGATTTTTATATTGTTGATTGCTCTTATATTGTATAAACAAGAAGACTGCCGACCTTTAATTAATTTATTCAATTGACTAGACGTTATGGAACTGGAAAATGATATGAAATGGAAGTGATAGTGATATGTAAAACTGAATGATTGAAACGAAATGATGGGTGGTGATTTCAGGAAGTGGTTGATATTTATGTCGAATGTTTCTTATAGTTGAAGCCGCAGACGGTAAATTAATAGCTATATTAAAATGTTTGTATCAAACGAATCAAGTAACTTTCCAGCAAACATTTTTATTTTTTTATTTTAATGATTTTAAAGTAAATCAGTGAAACGAATTAACTTTAATTTTGCTTCCTAGCTGTCTCTACGTAATTCAACATGAGAAGATATACACTCACTGTGATAGACGGAAAGCTAATCAGTTGTAAATCATGTTAACGACTCGTAAATTAATGTGCATATAGGACCCTATACATCTGAGTCAAGTTTTAGCTTAGTAGCTATTTATGAAATATTAAGATCAAAACTTTCATTCCTTCCTCTGTTGTGCTTTAATTTCATCCAGACCATCGGTCTATATACAACGCTCCGAAAAAGGTGATCTTACAGATAAAAATATTGAGTCGGTGCAATCAGTTTCGAAAATAAGATCACCACATTTTTTTTTTCACTTCTATACTCCAAGGTTTTTGTTTGCATGCATAAATTTACTTTACACAGAAATTTGTTTTAATATTGAATAATTATTATCAATGAATAAAAAATTTCGTTCATGTTTTTTTTACATTTCTCACGTAATTTACATATTCAGTTGATTTCCAAACGAAATTATGTGATTTTGAAAAGCTGGCCATCACGTTAAATATTTGCTATATGATGGCAACGTTCGAGTACGCTTCGAAAATTCGAAGATAATTAAGTTTTAAATGAATTGAATTTGAAAAAAAAAATTGATATATGCACACGTGTTTATAAAACAAATGAATATTCATGAAGGATTCAAGAAGGTTTTAATCATGTTTGCATGATTTCGAATGACTTTAAACAGTACAGTACAGCACGCAGACAAGTATATTGATAGAAACTACTACTCATATGGTAAAAAATCCCAGGCCTGGATATCCTTGCATACCAATTCTACTTGACTGTTGGAAGTGGGTGGTTGGAGGAAATACTTACGTAGTCTCCAACTGGCATAAAGCGTAACTCGACTGGTACTACAAAAAATGCACCTAAACAAATGAACGTAAGACAGCAAATTTTCACTGGAAAAGCCAGTTGAAATTACGTCGAATCCAGTTTTTCTGGTGATATCCTTTCGTTTGGATTAGGACATAATCCTAAAACCTACATATCTGATTTCCCTCTCGAATTTGCACCAAAAAACAAATACTAATACTATGTACAATATTTCCCAGCATCCTTACATTCGATGGAAATATACTAGTGAATTAATTATTAGATACCATTAGAGCAAATTACTATATTATTCATTCTTTGACCACAGTTTAATGTCAAGGAACAAAATGAGCCTATACTTTTTTCCATAAACTCAATCGTATGACTGTGAGTCCTACCACCTATCCTCCAAAAATTTTCACGAAAATCGGGATAATTCAATAACATGAAATAGCAAAAGGTCAGAAAATGCTTTCGTTCTGATAAAATTGTTATTATTATTTAGCTTAGCATAATAAGTGGAATATAATTTAATTTTATGGTTTTGTGGATGGCTTTCATGGTACCAAATTCAAATTGGTTTAAAAGTGCTTTGAAATGTTTTTTTTTGGAATTTTAAGTTAGTGTACCAAAGAATATTTTTTTGCTGAAAATATAAAACTTTCAAATGACAATTTCAAAAATTTTGATAATCACAATATCAAAAAAATTATTTTTTAAGAGTGAACCTCAAGAAATAAATTGCAAAAAACTAAAAATTTTGAAAAAACCTATTTTTGAATTGTTAAAAAAAAAAAAAATTAATTTTTAAAATGTAAAAATATAGAAACTTTAAATAGAATATACTTTCACAATTACGATTAAATTAAAAATTTAAAGACATAGGGCCGGTTTCACAGACGAAGCTAAGATCAAAAATTTGTTTTAAAGTTAGGATCAAACGAATAAGTTCCTAAGTTTAAACCAAATTTTTGGCTTACAAAAATTAGAAGACTAATAATAAGATTTTTTTTCAAATTTTGCCATTATTCTATATGATGAATATCAATTTTCTGAGAGTTTTTCTTTTCGGTATAATCACAAGTGACATTACGAAAATAGTACAGAGCAGTCAAATCAGTAAATCAAGTCATTACTTTATGATTTAACACTTTGCGTGCCACACTTTTTGTCAAAAATTTTGACAATGCTATTTCAAGGGTCAAAATTTCCATGCCGGTCACCGGCATTCAACGTGTTAATAGAAAATATAGATATTGCCTGCCAAAATTTATAAAATTTTTTTGAAACTTTCCATTATAAACTCTACTTTTCACTCTTATATCACACACTTTAAATTTTTTTTCATAGAATGAACAATCCGACATCAATATGAAACTAAGATTTTTCTCAAAACAAAAACAATAACAAAGCCGATAAATACCATTTTACTCGTATGATTAGATTCCTTTATCTTAGAAGATAAGATTCGACAAAACAACTTAAAATAAAGTTTTCTTTCAATTACCTTGGTAAATCTTTTTGAATTTTTGTATATGTTTAAGGAATATAAATGGTTGCCTATGGAAATCATATTTTCCAAGGTGACTACTTTTCTTTCACATACATATGTTACCTAACCGAAATAAAAAAAAGTTCACGAGTATAGCTTTGCCAGGGCTTGATAATAGTCCATGGACATGAGGAACCACAAATTGTGGTAGACTATGGCTTGTCCTTGAATGAAGTCATTCTTCCTTAGAAATGGATTAGGTAGGTACTCACATACATATCTTGAAAATGTTGTTGGTCCTTACATTTTCTAGATTTTGATTCAGTTTAATCTATAAGAATTTGGGAAGCTTTGACTGAAAAGTCTTAATTAAGTAAGAAAAAGGATGCAGGATTTTTTCGGTTAGTGTAGTTTACAGGCCGGAGATTTTTTTAGAATTTATAATTACGAGATTTAGCGATAAGTGATTTTTGCATATATGGACAAATATTACCTTCTCTTACTTCTTACATACATTTATTTCTAAATCTTTGAATTCAACGGAAACCTTTAAGCCGTATATCCTCTAAGCAGAATAATCTAGTCAATGCGTATGCTTTTTCAATAATTAAGAGCGACTTAATTAAAACATCGAAAATAGACTATCTAATAGTTCAGCAATTATAATAAATTTCTGTTTCCCTTGTTGACAGACTCCTTTCATAGCAAATCGTTGCCGAAATGACGGAAACCTGCAATTGTCCTAATTCATTTAACATTGCTCTTAAAATACACGAGTGGAACAAATTTATTTGATTTCGATTTCAGCTAACTGCAGACAAAGAATGAACTCTTGAGAGCTACTCTAATATGAAATTATGCGAGTAGTTCCTCAACGATATGCAAAATGTATAAATGCACTTATAAGTTATGAACGGGAACTCAACGAAGTTGATCTCAAGATAACATGTGAACAATTACACAAGTAAACAAACTAAGCTGATGAAATCTATAGAGTAGAAATTTATAAGTTCAATTTTCGACTTATGATAGAAATTTTTCTTGATTATTTTTTAAGAATTCAAAATACTTTGTTTGCCCGAAATTTTAGGCTTATGCTAGAAAGTTGAAACTTGGAATGTATGTGGATATTTTTTGATATTCAGTCCTAAAGTCCCCTTGAGGGCTCGTGCAAATTTTCACGATTCCGAAAAACATTAAGATATTGAATTCGATCTTTCATGGGCATGAAGTAGGCCAAAAATTAATTTCAAAATTTTGCAATATTCAACACTTATCTCTTTCATCTGATAGGATATCGAACTTTTTTTGTACTTCAACGGGGTTTCTATATAATTGCCTTAAAATCGGTTCTAGCATTTTTCGATTTGCAACTCCTAAATGGATTTTAATTGAAATTAAAATTGAGAAAAATATTTTTTTTTATCTTTTTATTGCTTTTTTCTAGGGTTTTTTTTTTTGTGAAACTATTGATAGCCCACAATACATAAAATAAAACAAATTAAAATTAAACAAAATTATCTTACAATTATATTACACGATTTTATTTGACACTTTTTGCGACAAATATCTACAAGAAAAATAAAAAAGTAGGGACTATAAATTTCATGTTGCTTGGTCTAAACATATTAAGGCACTGCACTCATATTATTAAATTATGCTCCCTTAACTGAAGTGATCAAACTTAAATTAAATAATTTTTGTAAGGTCGTTAATATCCCGGACTCTTCACTTGACCGTCAACTTTACGGTAAGGCAATGCAAGCCAGGATGCAACTTAGTTCCAGGGGTATGCAACTACATTGAGTTAAGATTTGAGGAGGAATAAACTGAAAGAATGACTTGCCGCTAACTCTATAACAAGTAGGCTTACATACGGGCAACATTGTGTATTAAAAAAAATCAGTAAAGCGGCATACAGTCAGGAAATTGTATTGCTCCGGACACTAAACTAGCTGTGGGAATTGATGGCACTTAGCTGCTCGTGACTGTAATGGCTTCTAGTTCGAGGCCAATTTTGTTTTGGACAATTTTGATTGGTGTTTTTTTTACAGAGCATACCAATGAGGGATAAAACATATATATTTTAGAAATAATCTTAAGGTGGATGAAGTCTTATAAAAGATGTTCATTGGAACATCTCCTTTGCCCATAATAAAGTTTCCACTCTTCAAAATTCTACAAGAAATATGAAAATAGTCGAGAAGTTTTTAAACGGTTACTCAATATAACACCTACTTAAAAGTTACTCACTCATGTTGCAAGAACGTGAAAATGGGCGATAACATTCATATATTGGTAGTCAGTTTTTCTGATCAATTTGGTAGCGATATGTACGCACTACGATTTTGCGATGCACCATATATGGTATAAAAATATATAGCATCAAATCGCACATACAATTAGTTGATGGATGAAAACGATATACATACGACAGTGTCGATTGATAGAATACGCAAATACTCGTAAGGTTGAAAGTTCTGTTCAGTTATCTTTAAAACTCCAAAAGTGCATAATATACTAAAGAATTTAGTAATTAGGGAATTTTTCTAATTAAGTACATCGAATTGTTTTACAATAACTTTTCAGTTCATATGGGAATGAAAATCAAAATATACCCAAGGGGTTCAGGACGCTTTCATGAATTTCACCTATCCTGTAAAGTTCTTTTTGTACGGTGTTAATTATCAAAGGTTTCGAACAAATGTCGAATGTAATCTCTGTGTATTCGGTACTCTAATTACGTTTCGTTCAAGAGTTCTGGTATCCGTGATTGCTTCGGGTTCCTAGTTCCGTTATACAATGTACGTTGAAATCAAAGCTCATCTAATTCTAGTTCTTTTCTCCTTTTATTTCAGGTGAACACCTTGTCATCATATTCGGATAGGATATTTGAAAAAAATGTAGCTTCTCGCGAGGAGCATTAGAAAAGTGGCTAAAAACTGTAGCGGAAATTCAAAAAGAACCATCCAAAAGGTGCTAGTTTTTACTTAGTATTCTAATCGTAGAAAAATATATTTGTTTCAAAAAACCGAGTTCATTTCAAAAATGGGACTCATGAAGATGCAGGTATCCTATCAATTGGTAGTCGCGATCGTTTTACTAATACGGTTAAGTGACGTCGACGCGATCATTGATCGGCTTGTTGTGCAAACCAGTAGTGGACCGATTCGCGGTCGATCGATTATGGTCCACGGTCGGGAAGTACATGTGTTCAATGGCGTTCCGTTCGCGAAACCACCTGTGGATAGTTTACGTTTTCGAAAACCTGTACCTGCGGAACCATGGCATGGAGTCCTTGATGCTACACGTTTACCGCCCACATGTGTTCAAGAAAGGTGAGTAAATTATTCGAAGAATTATTAGTACTAAGAAAACGGTACAAGTTCATATTTGGCTATCACAGATATTGTACTCGTATATATTGAATGTAAACTTAATTTACCACATAAATATGAAACACAGTGAAATTAACAAGTAAATAAAACTTAACTAATTAAACACGTCCGCGTTTATAGAGTGCAACATCCCTTTCGTGGGTGCGGACGTTTGGTATTCCAAAGGACATAACACACTCCTGGCATTATTTGCTGCTCGATCTAATAGGTGTATCGAATATATGTATTGTATGCTACTCCTAGGTCAAGGCTAAGACTCATCATAGGTGTGAATATACACCTATGATGAGTCTCGAGGTTGAATTCTGTTTACAACTTTATAAATCTTACAGTATGTTTCATCAACCAGCTACCGCCCTATTAATACCTTATACGAGTATCTTGCCTAAGAAGTAAATAACACGTCTTTCCGTTCTAATAAAATACGACTTTATCTTGAGGACTTTGAGCATCGAGTCGCTTTCTATTATTTCGCTGTACTGAGCACCCGTTCACCCACAACGAAAACAAACGCCTTAATTATCCGTATCTCGCACAAGAATTTATACATAAGATCTTTCAATTATTTTATTCAAGGAATATTTGAAGAAGCTCCAATTTAAAGTAGATCATCTCGTATGAAATATTCAAGTGTATCTAAGTCGAGCAACAAATTCCATGTTTCCACCTCAAGGCGGCTGGTATAAGACAGAATTCAGTTACGTCAAGGTGAGCCCGGAGTATATGAAAACTCGGTTAATTCAACTCTCCTACAAGTCCACCCCCTAGCAATAGCAAGACGAAGACTGAGAACATTGGATTGGCTTCTAGAAAATTAAAATTGCCTTGGAGGCTCTTTTGTCAGTTTGGGGATTCGTCTTCTTCTTGACTTGCACACGAGTCCCTTTTTCGTCAGGACGGGAAACAAAATGTGCCGAAACTTGTTGGAATGAGTTTTGAGAATTAATTATGGGATTTTCCTCTATAGCACCTTACCTTGAAGGGACTTAATGATCAAACGTTTTCCAGAAAATTTTAATATCTTCTTTAGATTTTGTTATTTGATGAAGAAATTGTGCGGCTGGTGCCGGTATCCTTTACATGATATCCTTTCTGATTCCTGGATTTGAAGACGGTTGGTCTTTAGTATAAAATCGAAGTATTAATTAAAAGCACGTGCTATTGTTATTCGTTTTATTTATACTGTCGGAACCGAGCTATCAAAATTCGGGAAACTGTGAATAAAAAAAGCCTGAAGTTTATAGTATGTATCTTCATGGTGCTGAAAATTTAGCTATCCTGCCATTTCATGATTATTACCTCAATCCAGCTGAAATTAGTGCAATTTCTTGGGGAACTGAGAGACTTGTGTAAGCTTATGGAAAATTCAACTTGTGATTTTTGATCGAACCAGAAAAATTTTATCTAATTTTTCTATTCATGGAATTATGTAAAGTAACTTACGGACTCTCTTCCCGCGCTTGATTTAATTTGATAGGATTTCCAGAGTTTTTTGTAAGGTATGAACTTTTATTTCATTTCAGAGACTTTGGGTATAATGCTAGCATGAACGCATTAAAAATTTGTAACGAATTTTCGCTGTTCTTTGAATTTGTTTGAGGCTTCAGGCTTTCATTATGAAATTTGATGAAAGTAATATGCGTATTTATACATATATAGTTATATTCATTTTTGGCAGTATGTTTACCTACTTAAACAAGACATATCCCTTGTCAGTTTCCTATAGTGGTTGTAGTAGCAATTTCCCATATTGCTTGCCGACAATTGCCGCAATTAGCATGCTGCTCACATCATAGCTTTAGCAATCATTACAAAAAATGAGATTACAATAGAAAAGGACCGAACACTAATATTATCTTATTTATCTGCTCTTAGCTACTATCGACGGAACTATCTAAAATATTAAAAAAAATCATCTTAATCTTCCGTACGAACAAATCAGAAAGAATGAAAATGAAGCTAAAGAATGACCTTTGAGTTTTTTTCTGCTGCCTTAAAATAATAAAAAAAAATGACTGCAAACAATCCCCAAAAAGTTGTTATCACTCACCTTTATTTTTCACAGACAACAATTAATCATTGTATGTAAAGGTCAATGTTGTAAAACTCCCAGTTCACTTTATCACCGACTGTATACAATTTTCCATTTAAGGTAATTAGCAATAAATTTGACTATTCACTCTTGTTCCTACCTTACGAATTTTAATGTTGTTGCTTCTTTTTCAAACATAAATAAACAAACACAGAAACAATTTCATTGTTGTCATCAGTAATGAATTTTCGTTTAGCGAAACAATAATTACCAATGTCAGAGATCTTCCCACCCCCAAGCCTTCGTTCCTAGAATTTAGGAGCTATAGAGCCTCCTGGCAGTTTGCACCCGGGACAATAATAAGTATTCCCTATCAAGAGTGTAGTAGATAATTGGGAGGGTGGTAATTAAATGTTTCAGGTTGTTTCAATTCCTCCAAATACTCTCACCATATTTAAGTAAAAGACCTGACATTTGGGGCGAACCTTTGTATATATCCTTGCGATAGGCGGATAAAAACCTTAATAGTTGCATCTGCAACTCGCATGTTTATAGATACAATGAAATAAAATTTTTCAAATTAAGTTTCACACAATCAGTGATTTATTGTGTTTTCTGTAATCTGTTTGTTGAGCTTATAAAAAGTGAAGCAGAAGCAGTATTCTTTTAAATTAGACTGCATACTTAAAAGTTGTTAATCGCTACAGAGACGAATTTTTAAATTTAATTGGTCGCAAGATTCAAATATTATCGAGAAAACCTTGATTCTATTTTTGGTTATTGATTGATTTGGAATTATCACATATGGCTCCATTGTAACAAATTTTAATATTATATTTATTTATTTCAATATTGACCCCTGTGTTAAAATTAGACACAAGCAATTATTTTCGTGCTGAAGTCTAAAATGTCATGTGAAACTTCCAAAGTATTTTTAAAATTAGAATGGATAAAAAGAATTGGATGATTAGAATTCACGATAGGTTTCGAAGAGTAGACTGAAGCAGTTTCGTCCTTCTCGTTTCAACAGCGAAACAGATCAGCCAGGGGTATTCCCAGTCTTTCTCCAGTAGTTGACTTTATTACAAGGCAAGTCGCCTAAAATATCGTCCGAAAACCGAAATTGAAAACTTTGGGATTTTGAGCACCTTAGGCGACAAATTAATAGGCGAGAGACCAGTACTCAAAATCCCAAAGTTGTCAATATCGGTTTTTGGACGATATTTTGGGCGACTCGCCTTGTACAAAATCCCACTACATGTCTCCAAAAAGATGCACTTGAATACAGAATTACGTTTGACAATACAATCAATCCTTCAGTTACAAATCAGGACACAACTTCAGTCAGAACCATCATTAAGAAGCACTTGTAATATTTATGACGTACACAACTCATTTGAAATGCTAGGTTATAAATGAGTTACGTATCTTCATCTCTGGACCTAAATTGATGGCATAATGAATTCGGTATCTGTGACATTGAGCGACGTCTGCGGAAGGCCTTAACTATAAATAATGGCGTCGTATAAATCATCTAAAGGGTGGCCTTTAAAATAATAATTTATCACAGCAGCCCGGGTTTGTTCACTAAGGAGTGCCTGCCTATCCTTTAGTCAAAGGATGAATACTGTGACCTTTAAGTTTATTAAATGCCTGCGATTCCTTTTCATTCCTTACATGTATTTATTTATCTTTACCTTTGACCTATTCGACAAAAGCACCTATATACGGACACTCTTCGTCTTTAGATGGGCCTTGGGTTTTCTTTCAGGGTTCCATCATGCGCCAGAACTACCCCCATATGCACAATACGAGATCTGATTTATTCATTTTTTCTCTGTTTTATTCTGGTACATATATGTGCATTAGGTACGAATACTTCCCGGGATTTACAGGTGAAGAAATGTGGAATCCCAATACGAACATATCAGAGGATTGCCTTTACTTGAATATATGGGCTCCAGCCAAGGCGCGCTTGAGACACGGACGAGGATTGAATGGCGGTGCTGGAAACGAGGTAGGTCCTTGATCCCTTGAGAAGTTAATGAAGGGGGTGGTGAAAGAAAAATCCTTTTCATATTTCTTTCTTTCCATGTTTGTGCAGCACTTCAGCAAGGAGCGCTCCGGCGAGACGGAACACAATTCGAATCATGGAAATCAAAACAGTACTGGCCTTCCGATGCTGGTTTGGATCTACGGTGGCGGATTCATGAGTGGCACATCAACACTTGACCTTTACAACGCTGAGATTCTATCGGCAGTGGGGAACGTTATCGTAGCGTCGATGCAATACCGGGTCGGAGCGTTTGGGTTCTTGTATTTGGCGCCTGAATTGGACGGATACGAGGAGGAAGCGCCCGGTAATGTTGGAATGTGGGATCAAGCTTTGGCTATACGATGGCTGAAGGATAATGCCCGCGCGTTTGGAGGTGATCCGAATCTTATAACGCTTTTTGGTGAGTCGGCTGGTGGAAGTTCGGTTAATTTGCATCTGTTGTCACCAGTGACGAAGGGAATTGTGAAACGAGGAATCCTGCAATCGGGTACTTTGAACGCTCCGTGGAGTCATATGACCGGCGAAAGAGCATTGGAGATTGGGAAGGCTTTAATCAATGATTGCAACTGTAATGCTTCGATGTTGATGGTAAGTACTTTCTACATTTAAAATAGATTTTTGTGTTCTGAAAAAGAGTTAACATTTTTTTAGTGTCCATTGGGATGGATGAACTAAATTTTAAGTAGAAAATAATGTTGTCAGATCTCTTTACTATCAATAAACTGAATGATGAACGGTAATGGTTTCATCAAATTTTTCGTTTACATCGAATTTTTTAATTCATCTATTTTTGAAGAATTTTATAATATACTAGAGTTCCCATCGTAGTAGTCAGAGGAACTAGCAATTAGCATAGTGAATCACATGGTTTTTTCAGTTCAATAGAATGTTGAAAAATAAGGTTCTTGCGGAAAACACATTGGGAACAAATAACCGAAGATTATAACATTTTTTGGTCGGCCACACAAAACAAACTTACAACTAAACACATTTTCCAACTTCGAAAGTTGAATATATTTTATTTTCTAGTGCTTACAACCAGGGCCTTAATGCAGGTTGTACAATTTTAGTATTTAACACTTTGCGTGCCACACTTTTTGTCAAAAATGTTGACAATGCTATTTAAAGGGTCAAAATTTCTGTGCCGGTCACAGGTGACCCGCATGGCATTAAACGTGTTAACAGTTCTTATAGTTTCTTAAGATCTGCTCATCCGCCCCCTAGGCAAGCGATATGACCGCCACTGGCATTATCCTCGCAAGTTTTTTTTTGTAAGACCTATTTATTTAAAATTAACTAAATAAAATATAACTTCTAGGAATCACCTGGAGTTGTACTAGCCTGCATGCGCGCTGTCGACGCAAAAACAATTTCCGTGCAACAATGGAACTCGTACTCCGGAATTCTGGGATTCCCTTCAGCTCCGACAATTGATGGTGCTTTTATGCCATCAGATCCGACGACAATGTTACGAGATGCCGATCTTCGTGGAATCGACATCCTTGTTGGCAGTAATAAGGACGAAGGTAAGTGCTAATTTACATTTTCAATTAATCGATTTAGCTGAGATAGGACATTTTCTTTCGCCAAAATTATACATAATTTATACACAGATTGATTTTCCGCCGAGATTTAATCGAAGGTTGTAGCCCACGTGCCACTGGATTTTCGTCATTTAATCAAATTTTCTAGCCCTTAATCGAAATTATGAAAATTTTAGGGATGAGGGAAAGGTATTCAAAATCACATTTGGCCCTTCATTGCATATTTTTTTCTTCGTAATGGAAGTGTTTAGCGTTCGAGCGCCATTAAGCGACTATGTGGATTTTACTCGTTGGGACGAGCACTTGGGAAATGTACCTGTAGCCTTTTACCTACAACAGAAAAAAAGTTTCTTGGAAAATTCCGGCTAAACGCTAAGGAATTTGCTCAAGTAATTTTTGCTACTTATTCTCATAAGGAAGAGTGACAGTAAGTTCAGAAATTTTTGAACTTATTATATTATATTGAACTTTTTATACTTGGATCGCATACTTGAAAGGATTCGTTCAGACTAATATACTGAACTTATATCCAAATCTATAAAGGGAATTAAAATTCTACAAAATTGAAGCACTGTATCGGTACTGGGATCCAGAATACAGTCAGCTACGGAGTCCCGAACAAAGTAATATTTAATGAACAAAATACTCCGATAGGATTTCCCATGTATCGGAACTCAGTGCAGCATTAAATTGGCTGGAACTTCGTGTGATTTTGATCTGTTATACTGGCTCCAAATTCTTCTTCGTTTCTTCCTCACAACCCTAGATTTGTTTGTATTATAACCGATGATAATTCTAAAAGAGAATTTAGCTTCTTTGAATTTTTGACGGTCTTGCATAAAAATTATGACCAAAAACAACCTTGAACCAATTTTTAAACTATTGCATAAGAATTATCTCGATGCTCATTCTGAGCTTCTCCGAATTTAAACAGTCAATTTCATTCCCGGTGTGCTATTACCATGTACTCGTACATTTCTGGATTTCAATGAAAATCAGGTCAACCGCGAACAAAATTGCTGGCAATTTGGCAATGCGGATTATTCATCCTGAGGGTTGGTTGAGAGGGTACATTTTATCATAATTCACAGTAAAAATGTTCTCGAAAAAATTCTCCCTCTACCTACAATAACTGCAATACAGATAGCCGACGGTATTTTACATAAAATAATGACGAGTGTTTATAGTGTGTTTTAATGTAATAGCCTATCTTGCAGCTTGTTTTGCAAACATATTAATCGTAGGTAAGTACCAACCACCCCATCATAGTATTCGTCGACTTCTACAACTTTTATGAATAGCTTTTACTTAATGTAGTTCATGTCTTGAATTCTGTGAGTGCGAAAAATGAGGTCAATTTTGAACGACTCCAATTCTGTCCCAGGATTTCGAAGTAAATTAGTCTTGACTATTAATTTATTATCCCTGGTCTTATCTTATCATTCAATATATAAAAATGAAGGCGACTTGGCAGATGCACTCGATATAGTTTAAAAGATAGTCGGACTGAGCTTCATTGGGCACTGGGCATCTTCACATACGTTAACAATTGTGCACTATTTCTATAAGAAAAATGAAGTAAACTAAACGATTTTGGATTTGAAAGTGCGGGAACAAAAACAGGTAAAATCAAAGTACATATTCGAGTAGTTAACTTACAAAAATCCTTTAAAAAAAAGCTTCATAGAAAAACAATAACCTTATAAGACGTGAATAAAAATGAGTTCATTGTTTTATATTCGACACCGGCGTATAAAGGAACTGGTTTAAAAGGGGGTTGATCGTCGTTGAAGAAATGTCCAAGATACAAGTATATTTCGTGGAAAAACATCTATTAGCTATTGACAAGAATTTTCGTAGAGTACATTAGCAACTTTAACAAGCCCCTTATAGGATTTTATGTTGCGATTTCTTAATCCCTAAGAAGCTAAAACCTAATTTTTGATTTTATCGAATATCCTTCTTAAGGTCACGCATAACCGCGATTAAACTTTGACCATTTACACTTGGCATGTTTTTCGTTTATGTGAAAGTATCACGTAAGAAATCGAGTAGAAACCGGAACTCGAGGGCACTATATCAAAGATTATCGAGCGGAACAAATTCGTTTGGACAACATTGAACGATTAATTTATTTATTAATTGACAAAAGGACTTTGTCAATGTCCTCTGTTTTATTAGCATTTTTTCTGATGGGTTGAATCTACTCAACTTTCAGGCGAAAAACAAACAGGATTTCAGGACTACGACCTACTTTTTTCGAGCCTCATCGGTGCTTATCGCTTAAAGTAAGAAAAGTTCGTTCTACTATTGGGAGAGGGATGATGGTTCCGAATCCTGCCATATATCCTTAATATCAGATTGCGTATCGAACGACTATCAAGGCTAACCGATGTCACCATGGTGATGATGATAAAAAATGTGGTTTTCGGTAAATCATGGACCATGTCGTCGTTCCTCACTCTTCAAGTCATCACTAGTCTTGATAATCGATACTTGTCCTGGATGTTGAGGGTGAATTACGGTGAAACTCAGATAATTAAGGCACCAGCAGGACGAGAATTTTTATCAGAAATTAATAAAATTTTGCATTTCCACACTGTTGGCAGTATCCACTTAAAATGCAATAATGTTTTGCAATCATAATTAGAAAGCAATGCTAAGTAAGAATCGCATACATCCTTCAAGCGAATATACACACATACAAGCACGTTGAACCACAAACTCTAGAAAGTTCCATCCATCCAGGTGAAAAAGTTTGTAATCGGATAACGTAAGGCCGCCAGAAGGGTAGTGGAGCCGGGAAGGGTGAGATGTTTCGGGTAAAAAGAAGCACGTGGCATTGGTCGACGACGAGCCGTAACACAAAAACAATAAAAAACGACGCGTAGTAGAACGTAGTAAAAGCATGGCGCTGTATAGTAAATTCTCGCCTACGCGTCTGGCTGGGTTGGGATGCTATCATTCCACGAACGAGCAACAACAACAGCAAGACGCTCTTCCGTCAGCCTTCATCCCTTCGAATACTAGGGTAGTACCCGAAATGTTGACTCATCGTATCTTTCGCAAGGAAGAGCGCGTTATCATGTGACCTTGTTGATTTTTGGGCCGTGAGCGTTGTACTCTACGATAGCAGGATTAAAGCAGTAGGGGATATAATTGGGAGAGGAATGGTGAGTAGAGAGTAGGGTGTGACGGTGGAGGATTCAGTCACTTAGGTCTATTCCAAGAAATAAATAATACGAACTGGTATTATATACGCGGAAATTCTTGAAGGATGGGAGGTGTGCATCGACGGCACGAAATACCCTCTCAATAGTAAGAAATATTTAACACACGAAATATCCTTGAGCAGGATATATTCAAGACTTGTGGAATTTCGTACGCATATAGCGAACGATGTTTCGCATCTCGTGTGAGCTAGTAAATTGGATGTGTTTTTTGCTTATTACAGAGGAATATTAAATTTGCACGAGTTATTTTGTTCGAATAGGAGTTAGATGGCTTTATACAATTCAGTTCTACTTAACATTATATGTGCTCATATTTTTAAATTAGTTAGGATTGAGTGGCATCCGCTTGATGTAATAGCTGATGGAGAAGTACTTTTGAAGCGACCCTCAAAAATTAGAAAAGAAATTGCTATCCTCAAACTTTGTATTTCCACGTTTAGTAGACTGAATTAGAGTGAGAATGATGCGCGCAACGCGTCTGATGTCCTAATCGCATCGCACGTGCCATTTCGCTACATCAGCTATATTTTCGTGTAAGGATACCGAACTAACCTTAAGATCTTTAATACACCTAAATTATTTATTTATACTTCTATAATTATTTTATAAATTTTATTTTTATTTTATTATTATAAAAATAGGTAGTTACTTTTAAAGTTTTCAGAAAATACCACCGGGCTTATGTTACAACTTCTGAAACCCTCACCCGAACGCCACTAATTTTTTAAATTATTTTTTGGATTCTCCCAAAGCATATTTCTACGTATCTACAAAATTTTAGACTCCAATTGTCCGACGTTCGGTAGTTATTAAATTGTAAAACTTTGGTTTGCTGATATCTTTTCAATTATAACATTTTCCCTAAAAAAACGAATAAAAATCAAATCAAATGTTAGAAATTAATAACAAACGAATCGGAAACTTTTCCATAACGTGATAAAACTTTTAATTACAAAGTTTTCATTAGCCGTCAGATCGTCTGTAACACCTGGAGGAGGGTAGACGTTTGGCCGATAATCCAAGAGTGGAAGAAACTAATTTGAACGAAGTCACGAAGCCGCAGTTCAGTGAGAAGCTTAACAGTGTGAAGAAAAACAGCAACCCAGTTTTCGAAACACTAATACATAGAAATTTGCCGCCATCTTCAACGTCCTCCGGGTAAAGAGATAGACTGCGAGACTTCCAGGATACGACAGACGGAATCAATTTTTTTTTTGGCGACCACAAAAACCAGATGATTCCTAGAATTCATGTTAGCTGGAGCCCTGTATGGTTGACGGACTCCACCCTTAATCCTTCGAAGAGTCCTCAAGCATTCAAATTAAGTTGAAGTTCACTGCAAGAAGTAGTTGCAAAAAAATATAAGCCAGCAAAATATCGCTGAAAATTTATAAGAGTAGTCCCATGAACACAGTACATATAGTTGTGTTGGTTTTGTTTCCTCCGAAACAGGTCCCTATGCAGAACCTGCAATATACTCCCACACCATCCTTACATTGGGTTTTTGCACCTGTTCAATGCGACCTTGAACTCAGCACGATCCACGTGGGGCTGCCTGGTGCCCATGTCGGACTGCTCTATAGAGCTCTAGCTCCAGGACAAAATACTCGCACATAGATGGAAGCATCAGCGCGCACTAACGAATTTAGTGAAACTTTCTTTTGGGGATGGCATATGGCGGATATTGTTCCGGCTACAGTCTGCCTCGGTAGTAAAGTTTTAGGCAGACACATATACACACACGAACCGCTTCCATAGGGTGGAATCATGTCATACCAGAGAGCCCCGAAAAACCACTTCTCTTTGTGCCACCCTTAGTGTATACTTGAAATCCATTTTCATCCCATCATGCTTCGACCCTACTCCACGAGGGTCAAGAGGGCTTTTATGGGTTTTTATACAGAAACAAGAGTAGGCTCTTGTGGTATAGATTTTCATTTTTGTGTAATATCCTTTTTCTACGTATGGTAAATATGCGATTGTGTCATTGTACTGGTGCTTAGTGTGAGTGGTTTTTAATGTGTGGCACTCCGGCTACAACACGCATGGTGTAATTATGATTTTTCAATTATGTTTGATGAAACACTGAACAACTTAATAACTTTCTCTCTCATAAGATTATTTTGAGTGGAAGAAGAGGAAGTGGTTTAACTACTCTTTTGTTTGGTACAGTAGCTTTGAATCCCTATTAAATCTCTAAGTATTTCCTGAATTGTGAACAGTAATTATTGGCTTAGACTTCAAGGAGTCTGGAAACAAATTGCATTCATTCCGAGACACCTCAATGGGATCCTAAAAGAATCGTGAAAAAATTATGCTATTTCTACTGGTTTTCCCAATGTGCGTAAATTGTAAACCAGAACAAAACCTGTGAGGATCCATTAATGACTTCCTGAATGCAACGATATTTGTCTACGCTCCGCAGGGGAACCATGAAAACCTTGAGAGTTGACAATAGATACTGTGTCGAAACAAGCTAACAACCCACAGCCTATTCGGAGAAGGGCTTAATGAAAAGATTTTTTTTTATCCAAAATTGTTGAAGATGTATTCCCCGTTTTTGTCTGCTATCAATTTTGTGCTTCTGTATAATGGAATTTCTATGAAGCTTTCGTTATTGAAAGAAATGATGGTATTTTTGTGATGGCTTATCTAATTAAAGTTATCCAGCTTATCTGTATCAAGACTCTTTCTCTATTCTTTTTACTTATTTTATACAACGAATTTTTTCGGAAATAGTTCATTCAATATTTATGAAACATTGCTTTAGCATTCGAAAACGTTAATAAGAAACAAAATCTATTGATATTTCACCTATAGTAAAATAGTACACTCCTTCATGATAGCTCGCGCTATCAGGATCTTAATCTTTTTGAGATAAATACTTGTTTTAATTATGAATATTCTTAGATTGAAATGTTGAGATTACAATTGGGAAGGAAACCACCCGAACGTGCCTTATTCTGAAAGCATCCCCTACAGGCTACGGATTGAAAGGCCTTTCGTGGATTGGGCACGTATGAAAAATCCCGAACGCAAGATAAAAGTATAGATGCTCGTTGGTTGTCTTGTAGGGAGGCACTTAAACTTGTTGGTTGATTTTAAAAAAAGCAAAAACCGATTTTTTTAAATTTTCTTCTGAACTACATTTGAAAGCAGAAATTGAATCGAAATTCTTGAGAGCATTTCCAATGCCTCGTTCGCTTGTCGGCCCTTGCCACTATGAATATTCGAGAGGGGCATTTCTATAATGCCACTAACATAACCCATTAAGCACCTCATTAAGGTTATCGCATAATTTTCACAGACATGTGTTACTGATTTCCTCACCCTTGTAAAAGGACCAACATTTGAATCAGTTCTTTCAAGTAGCTGTACCTTTATTTGATGTCAGCACCATGCAAAGATCCTTTAAAAAGGTTACAAAAATTCACACAAAAAAAAGTTATCTGACCTTATTAGCTAAAGGTCAATAAAAGGTATTCACATCCCTAATCACTGTATAGTACAGAAAGCGAAGAAAATTGTTCACAACAGCAACCCGCATCCTGCCCTTTCCAACTCAGCCTTATCACACCTAATAACTAGCACGCAAAATCCTCTTAGATTTGGGTATTCATTTTCACGCCAGCCACATGACCCGAGGCGAAATGTTTTCTTTGGTCGACGAAAGAACCAAATACCATATAGGGAGTCGGAGGAATGGTTAGCCTTGACACGTCTTATTAAATAGCCCATAAGGTAAACTGCTCCACTCACATCTGATTCAAGAGGGAAAAAAGTTACACATACTACCACCCACAAGGTCTTATCGGGATGACTTTTAGCTCTAAAACTGATTTACATGGCTGACTACCGCGACAATCTCCAAGATACTCATTCTATCTGGCATCTCTGGTAAATTTGAAGTGCTAAGCATAGAAAAGCCTGTAGTCCTGGGTCGGAACGACCCATCTGGGAAACGGCATCGATTATTTCATTTCTAGAAATCTTGTAATATACTTTGTTTACCCTCGAATGGGTAACCCTGACTGGTTGAAAAGTTTTTTTTTGGCGTTAAGCAACTCCAGATTTGCCGGTTGGTGTTTTGTCTATGAAGAAATTTTAGACTTGCAACACTGCCTAAGCTATAGTTAAGAAATCCACAGTCAGAACGTATGCTATGAAGGAGAGGGTGGAGGTTTAGAACAGCTTTAAACCTCACGTGAGGCAACTTCATCTGATTTTCCTTTCCTATTTTTGATGTGCGGTTCACGACCATAGCAATGAACTTTGCTTCGCTTAATTAGATTTGTCGAGCTATAAAAAAGTTTCTTTTTGCTCCAATCGAAAGTCGAGTTCATCCATGGAGTCATCCTGCAATCGATTAGAAAAGTTGACAAAGTGAGTTTATGGAGTGAACGAGGAATCGAGCTTCTCCATCCTGTAGTTGTAGGAGGAGTATTTAGGGTTGGCAGTATGGTACGACCTTTCCTATTACTCATTCCTCTGCCTCTATGACCCGAGGGTTGGAGAGAAGCGCGTTCGTGACTGGAATGACTAAATCAACGCAAAGCATGGTTGAAAGATAGCCGATTCTCTTGCGAAACGAATGGCGAACTGGACGGAATCCATAAGGACTTTTCTATACTATCACATAATTTATTTTAGTTATGTTCGAAAATGATGAACATGGTACAGAATCATAACGCTGTTCGCTACGTCTTGATGACCTAAAGGTGATCTCATTGGAAAATTTTTCTGTTCCAACTTTTTTATAAGATAATTCTTGGTTTTTTCTTTTAATTTTGTTGAAAGACTAATATATATATGTACGATTTGAAAAATTCGTTTAAGATGAAAAAGACGCACGAGTCAAGTTCACGGATTTGAGAAGGTGATTTATATCGTATATAATTTGATATAAATTCTTATTGAGGTTTGTCTTCATTTAAACCCTACATTGGGCACCATTTATGATCAAAAATAACTCGATCTTTTTACAATGAAAGAAGTCAGGTTTTTAAAGGTCCCTTTTTAATTTTCGTTTCTATATGGTTTCCGTAATCAACATTCGACTTCCCTGTGGCTCCAATCCAAAGCCTTCTTTCCATCTGGTCATAATGGTAACTATTTCAAAATGTAGGTACTTGACACTGCAAAGAAAGGGCGAATAATTGACAAAGCTCGTAAAAAGTTTTTTCGGCAAATCTAATTAATAGCTAGTTGTAAATTGTTTAGATTGTTAACTTTTCCTTTTTTTATTCCAGGAACGTACTTCTTGCTTTATGACTTTATTGATTATTTTGACAAGGATGTAGCAACATCATTGCAACGTGAGAAATTCCTTGAAATTATGAACACGATTTTCAATAAGGCTTCAGAACCAGAACGAGAAGCGATTATATTTCAGGTAATTTTCTATTTGGAAATATTGTACATTTAATTATGTATGTATATCTACTGTATTTCATATATTTGAGAGCGTAAATACAGCAAATGATTTAAAGTGACCGGCAAGTGTCAATGATTATCGATATAAGCAATTCAATGCATCGAAAACTTAAAACTGTAGTTCTCACACTATGCTGAAACTGCTGATGGAGGCTTTTCAGAAAAAAAAAAAAAAAAAAAAAAAAATATGCCAACAATATACGCAATATATACGCAATTTTACTACTTTGTGGGTGAAAGTACGGGATGCGTTTAAGGTTCGGTTTCGATGCAAAACAGTAGCCTCGGGATTATATTTAAGTTTTTCAGTCGCGTGCCAGTATTTGAATGCGTTCTGAATTTCGCGTTTATTGTACATTTTCCGAACGTGCCTAAACGCCCCTACCACTTACAAATATTTGTTTTTCAGTTACTAGATCCTCCCCTAGCCTGCGATTGCATGACATATTGATTGATAAAAAATGATGTGACTAAGAATCTTTTCAAAATATATTTCCAGTATACCGGCTGGGAGAGCGGAAACGACGGTTTCCAAAATCAATATCAAGTTGGACAAGCAGTCGGTGATCATTTCTTCATCTGTCCGACTAACGAATATTCCCAAGGATTAGCTGAGCAAGGAGCTGCTGTGCACTATTACTATTTTACGCATGTAAGTCGAACATTTTTTTTATACAATTTTCTATTCTATTCAGATCCAATTATTCCAGTCTAGTCGCGTAACAAGTTAATTCAAATTGCTACACTTAGTCATTTCTTATTGAATCGGAATATGGAAATAAGTTTATCTTAGCAAGGCTCACCGCTCACGTGAAGGTGGTGAACGATAAATGCGTTTTGTATAGACACTTCACTTGTACACAAATCAGTTGTGAATAAATTAATTTTCATTACCATTGACATTAGTGGTATGCGATTTGCTATGCAATAGAACGCAGTACGGTAAATTCAACTTGAATTATATATATTTAATTAGATTTATTGATTATACTGTATCTGCAGTTAATTGAATTTGATCAGTTTGTAGAGGCAAACCGAAAATGGTTCATTTGTTGCCGTGATGGTACTATTTATTTTATTTCGAATCGTAGTTAGGATTTGTTATCGAATCGCTTTCGTATTTTGTATCGAATCGTATTTTCGAGCCGATTTCGAAATGTTCACTCTCGTCGATCGTCAGTTTGAAAGAAAATCAAGTCATCTACTCGGAATGAAATTGAATCGCTCACTTTCATGCATAAAAAATAAGTAAATATAAAAATTGAAGTTTTGAATTAAAAAAAATAAATATTATAATAAATTAACTAAAAAACAAAAAAACAAAAAACACATTTTTAAGGTGACAGTTCAAAATAAAAATGTGGTAACAGTTTGGGTGCAACTTTATTATTTTTGGGGTAGAAAACCTTAACACGTTCTTTGCATCGATGCGGTGTAGATTACTATGTGTCTGAACTTTTAAATTTATATAAATTAACGGTCCAGAGAGAATCTAAGACATATTGTTTAGTCATACCCATGTCGACTAACTTCACTAAATATTAGTAGGGGAAGCTGGGGCAAAGTGAGCCCCCTCAGGTTTGTACCGAGATTCTGTGAAATGAGTAATAATTATAAAATCCTTTTCATGCAAAATCGATAGCTTAGGATGTTGGCTTAGTCATGTATCCGTGAAATTAAATTATTGATGCTGATAAAAAAAATTTCTAATTCTTTCTATACATACTTCAAAGTGCCCACTTTGCCCCACTACTGGGGTAAAGTGAGCTCTTCGAAGGGGTATAGTATAAATTCATCCAAAACTGGAGCAAAAGAATATGGCAATGGATCAATTAAGACAAACAATATGATTTGTCAAAATTTGAAGAACATATCTGTTTCTCATTTCCACGTCAAGGCGTATGGTGGACAGGCGGATTTTTTTCTGGTCACTACGACTGAAGCATGCTAAGGGTGCTAAATTTTTTGTGATTGTTCTATTATATATGGTCCAAGATAAATATAAAAATTGCATATGCAGAAACATTCACTCGAGTTCACTCTGTTGTAATTTGCGACTAGGTATCATTCTTCTATCAAATATCAAAATCAGTCAGGCAACTAATCAGGCTGGTGTTTATTAAATCACAGACCGCTATGATTAGTGTGCCATCAAGTTGCTCGTATCTCGCACATTAGCATACATCATCGTACTTATGAACGTGGATAATGTTCTCTACCCCTTGCATATATATTAACTTTAATTGTAGCATTTAAACGGATTAAAAGCAGCAAACGTACGCTGTAACCTGGTCTGGGGGTGGGTGGGTGGCGATTAAGTGGCCTTTTTACAGTCACACATTGCAAACGTTTCTCATATACAATATTTCACATGTGTGATAGCCACACACAATTTAATTCCACACTAATTGACACCGACATGGGGGTGCCTAATGGAAAATTGTGCTAAGCTCACCACATTTTGTTACCTTTGTGACACGCTTGCCACTTGTATTCTCGATTTTCTTTAAGTAAAAATGAAAAGAGAACTTTGACATCTCAAAGCGAGTGGAACGAAAAAGACTAGTGAAGCATTTTGGAAGAGCAACGTGTATGTTCCCTTTACCTGTACCTACGTGTACCCAACTCTAATTAAATTATTAAGTTGGTTATACCTTCTACTAGTGTTCGTATGGTCATATGCCAAGGATATGAACTATCTATCCTTTTTTGAAAGAGCTAGTCTGTCTTAGTATGTGAAATTAAGGGGCTTGCTAAAGACATAAATGCCTTGTATCCCTGGCTATAGTAGGAGCCCTTACTTCGTGTTGTCAAGAAATGATGTGGCGACACCTGTTGGACTATACCTAAGGTATTTGTTTTGATGATCTTATCGTCTTAGTTTTATAGATAATAGTACTCTCGTACTCGTATAGGTATTGTTTTCCCATCTTCTCTTTAAGTAAGGTTTTGCTGCAGAAATGAAAATGGGGAAAGGTAGATGGATATTTTTGAGCTGTTTTGTACGATACTCACTATACTGTACGATATGTCGATGGTGAGGCGGATAAATGTTGTAAGCTACAATTTTGAGTCCAATTGAGAAAAGGAAGTAAGGGTCTAGGGTAAGAATCCATCGTATATACAATTAATAGATATTTGAAAAAGTTGATTTAGTTCAAAAATTTGAATGTACGAAAAACAAGTAGAATTCATTTATAGATAAGAGATTAGCCTTAACATTGCAGAGCTTTACCTTAATATTTTAAGTAAAAGAAGTCGAGTTCAAGGACAAACTTAACAATACACTAATCTTTTTCTGAATTCGTAACTTAATAGCTTACGGGTCATTCCATCAAGAATCGCAAAAAATTACAGAATATGACCTTTCCATCGCAATTTGATTTGTCCTTTATTCTTGAAAATCGCAAAATATATAGGTTGTACAAAACATACATACCAAAAAATTAACTTGTGATATGAATGGGATCGGGGTCAAAAAATCTGAGAATCATCAGTGTTTTCCAATTAATTTATAGAAAAAGGGTCATTCTATTAAGAATCGCCAAAAGTGTGACCTTACCAGCGCCGATTCTTTTGAAAATTTATGTAAAAAAAAATTATTATTGCTCCTCATAACATGGTTAAATCAACTTTCAATATCCTATTGGTTTACTGGAGCGGAAATATCCTGTCTCGTCCTGGAGATGTTTAGAAAAGTCCTTGTAAGTCTTACGTTGTAAGGTTAACTAAATTTTAATGACGTTGCCGACTTCATGAAACTGAGTTGTATTTGCGCTCATTATATAACCAGGATAATGCACAAAATGAAAGGATCACCCACTGAGTTTAAATAAACTTGTATCTCATGTGCGATATGGTAACCAACCTCAAAGGGTGATTATGCTCCCAGAAGCTGTCCCCGCCAGACAGATATATTACACATATGCACTTGTCAGTTTATTGCAATGGGAACTTGACTGTTCTGGTTACTTAAGTCAGGACATCTAACTTACAGAAAATCACAGCATAATGTGATGTGCCATTTCAATGGGTTTTAGTGCAAGGATGCTGGAAAATCAGGAAAGCGTTTTGATACACTTTGGAATTTAAATTCGACATGACGTTAAAGTTAAGCTAAATTAAAATTTACTGCTCTTTTGAATGAGCGCTTCTTTCCCAATTTTCATTGGTTCATTTTAACCCTTTTGATGAATCAAACGCTAGTTGGACGTCGAATATTCATCTAAACTCGCTTAAGTCGATTAATCAATTTAGCGAACAAAGGATAAAAGGAATGTTTACGAGATGCATACTTCTGAGGCCCTTTTTTCCCGCTGGGGTAGTGTCTTCATGCAATAACATACTTTATTTTTAATAATTAATTTTGATGATGTGGACTTTATGTAAAATGCACTAAATTTGAAAAGTGAAGACGGAAATGAAGATCAATATGAATTTTATTATTTACGATTTTCTTAAAATCAAACATATTTCTGGTCTACTCAAGAGTATATAATTACTTTAAAAATGAAAAAAAAAGAAGAATTAAATTCAGTCTTTAAGTCTTTCATCTAAAGAATAATAAAGTAGCGAACAGGAGGTTGCTTGACATCAACATTTTCAAAGACACCGAATTTCTTCACAATCTAACTCATCGCTAGTACAACTTTGCTCCAAACTTAACGAGTTTTAATTGCCCGATCAAAGTCCTTTTTACTTAATTGATATGTATCTCCTCCATTAACTCGTTTCCGTTCTGCAAAGTGCTTATAAAGGGCGAATAGGAAAGATATCAATCAATCAATACCGACCCACCAGCCGTTCACCAGCCGAACAACTTACCTCGGTTTAACCTTAAGATAATGACGAAAGGAGTCGCGAGGAATAGGTGCTCAACACTATTATGCTTGAGAACTTGAAAACTTCATCGATCAATAGCTGCTCGCCCTGCTCGTGTCTCACGACCATCCCCTAGCTCGACCTGCTTAGCGCCATATCGCACCCCAAAAAACTCGCTTTGTATAGGCAATGGTAAAATGTAAACTTAGATGTAGGCAAAAAGCTCGAATCAGCTGTTCCGAGGAAATCGATTTTCATCCGGGCGGGTCGCAATATCCCGAATCCTTCAGCCTTGTGTATAGTGTGCGTGTAGCACTCATATAAGCGGTTAAATAATTGCGAAATTTGGCATGTACCTTTTGGGTCCGGTTATTATTGTAATCGTGTTACCTACCCTGTTCGGGTAGAGGCCTGGTGCCGGGTTCGATTTAGGGGTTGCGTGCTTATTGCTGGCGTAATACTTGAACCCATGACTACAAAACGCCTGTAACGAAATTTCGTACCTGACCTAGAGTCGTTCCTGCCATCGTGTACATGGAAGTGCTTGCTACTCTTGCTAATACTGGAATAAGAGGTGGTATCCTACCGTTAGGAACATTTGCAAAGATTTCCTTCCGCAAGGTCGCAAAGGTGATTCCTGTTTTGTTTTTCACGGCGGTATGGAGTTAAACTCAGGTGGGCTCTAAGGGCTGGTACTTTGCTCCGCCCGAACCTATCAGGATTTATTTTTGTGACACTGGCGGCATTATTTTGGCTTTAACTCACTCGTGTTGTCCTCTACGATTGATGACATGGATTCATATAATTTTTTGATGGCTTATGTAAATTATTGCGAGGGGAGCCGAAGAAGAAATGAACTCCGACTGCGAACCTATTTAGCGGAATTGATTCGGAATCGATTTTCGGTGAGTCTAATGAATGCTGGAGTGATAGGCAATCACGAGGGCTACGTGCTTCCCATAAATTTTCTTTGCCGGAACAATGATGGGAAACTTGTAGCCGTATTTTTCTAGGTATAAAGACTTTGAAGATGAGTAGGTCCTTAATTTTGTTTTGCGTTATATTTCAACGGGCGCACTTGAATGCCTTGAATGTATTCTTACTTTAGTCTTCATAATGAGACCAAGTGCGAGAACACTTTATCAGGATTAACAATTTGAGTGATGAGCGCTGTCTGGCTGAGATAAAGCAGGTAAGCCATGAACATGAGAATCATGTTGGGAGACCTTTCAACGCGAAATTTGAAAGGCTGGTGAAAAATAGCGAATACTTTATGGCTGCAGTGTATAAATTATTTATATTATTTATCATTTTTATTATTTATTTGAAAAGTTGTATTCCAAAAATAGGGAACAAATAGATTGATGACTATAATGTTCAACTTAGAAAATAAGTTTTCGGCAGCGTGATCTAGAGGTCGGTAGTTCACACCACAGCCAACTCAACTGCATGAAATAAATTTTCGCAAATTTTGGAAAACTAAACTATCTCTAAAATGGCAGCAAAATGTCTTCATTCACCACTATGAGGAACTATTATATAGAGAATGTTGACCCTTATTCGAAATCTTGGGTTTTTGGTAAGCAACCCCATAAACCCCAAAAAGTAATAAAGTAACACCCAGATTGTTAGCAGGCCTTTCCTCTGTAATGTTACGAACACTTCTAAAAATTGACTATCCCATCATGAAAAAGGATTTATAAAAAAAAGAAAGAGAACAGAAAACCCTTATAAGAATACCCTTAGCGGAAAATAATAGAGACCCTGGGAAGACTCCATCCACGCTAATTGCAAATCGTTGAACCAGAAGGAGGTTTTGTTGAAGTGAAATGAATCGGAACTGGAAGTACCTTTAAGACAAAAACCCGATTTAATCCCTCGGGTAATAAATGATTGATAGCAGGACCTTAGTACCAGTAACTACTTGATAGGAATTAAAGTCATAGTAAATTATGTGAATGTTTAATCCAGTCCAGTGCATTATCTAATAGGCTCTGTCTCGGTGACTATTCGTTCATAATTGATAGGATCTACTCAACCCAACGAAAAGAATATCGCAGAACGACTTGTTCCTCTTAGCGCACATCCACAACCATTGTACTCCAATACTAGAAACAGTCATTTCTCAATACCCAAACCAGAAAGGCTATCGGACGATGAAAATTCCATGTGAAAGGCCTTGATTTCATTTCCGAACTAGGTTTCTCATATACCATACACGAGTACATGGCATCTAATCGATAAATACGTCATAGTTGCAAAAGCAGGATCATCATTAGTTGTCAATACTTTCGTGCCTTGGTCCTGTCAGCACGAAAGCAAAGCAGAGGAAAAAAGCTGTCGTGAGATTCCCCTTATCGGATAAAGTAGCCGCGAACTATAAATCCATAAACAACACGAAGTAGTCGGGCCCAGGCTAGATTGCCACCGAGTTGAGGTGGCCCAACGCTTCCTCCACCTTCTTCGGGAGGCCTCACCGGCTCGACTAGGCCAGATCAGGGAAGGCAGGGGAGTTCCAAGGCTAAGGTATCGATTTTTTTCGAGACAGCCCAGTTTTATGTTTCGATTGCGGATAAAGGTACCTACAACCTACCCTGCTTCTAGTATTCGTTTCGCTTCGTTTTCATATAGCGGGAACAGTGGCAGCTCCACAGAGACATTTTGTCTTCACTATACAGTTCCCCGGAGGTAGTGAGCCTGTGTCCCTCCCTCGCGCCTCCATTATATGAGAAACGTGTAACTCCGAAATGGAAAAAGGCACATTCGGAAAAATAGGTAGCTGCTCAAGAAAACAAAAAGGAAAACTGAAAGTGTATTAGCCCAGGTAGCAACTGGGAAAGGTTTCGACGATGTCGACTATGGTGGCGGAAAAGCTCTGGATTTCTTTTCTAATTTTTTTTTCTTCCTCAAAATGGGTGAAAGTGAATTTTTTCCCACCATCAAGAAAATGGTATGGTATGGGAAGAAAAAATGTAAGATGGAAAACTTTCCTTGCCCGATTACCATCACCGTCCCCAATAGCGATGGCGGTTCGTAAAGGATGCACACATCGGAATAGGGGGGTCCTTATGCTTACATTCGCCTCTTTGCGAAACACCACCGTTTCCTCTTGATTATGTACTTTGTATTCCGATATGCTTCTGGGTAACGTACAGGAGATCTTATCACATTTTTCTTAGGATTTTTGGAGTTTGTAAATTCGGAAAATGGGAAGAAAATCGGGGAGAGTCGAATGATAAGGAAAAAAACGAACGTCGGAACGAAGGAGCGGCACACACTCTGCACGTTTTGAATCGATAGAGCGCTAGAAAGTTTGAATTTCAATCAAAAGGAACACACAAAAAAACTCATTGCTTTTCATATAGGGGTGGATTCCAGGTCCTTCGGAGGAAATGATAAAATTTAAAAGAGTAAAGTTCAAGTTTTAGAAGATGGTAGAGCTATTGGGTACATATTAATCAAAATTGTGGAGTTCTAGGTGTAAGGGATAGTGACCTGTGATATACTGGAACCATTGTCGTCATGTAGATATATACAGTAACAATTTCAGCCTATATTAAATCGTCTGTCAGGATCAGTAGTCGGTAAATTTCCCTAACCAGAGCTAATGTAATGTAAGTTTCGACTGATGTTAGTAAAGTCGTAACTTTAGTAGATATTAGCAGACCCCATACAATGTTTTTTTTTACCGAAGGGTTATCAGTGCAGTATCCTTTGCCGGAGTTCAAGGAAAGTGACACTACCCCATATAAAAAACTAAATTTAAATGTATGTAGTGAATATTCTTCGACCTAAGCACTTTTCTATCAGTATAATAACGCGGTGTAGTACCGCAATTTTCACTCCGATTCCTCATCTGGTACAAAGAATAATTTGATGCCTTTTAATCAAGCTCTTAATAGTTCTTCTTTTTCATTTCCACCTCGACTAATAAAAATTTACTAATAACACCCAGGATAATTTGCTTGTGAACGGATAAGCTTCTTTGTTCCGAGTCAATCTTCCGACCAATGCTATCGTCTCAAACATCCTTACAAATTTCCAGAGAAATTACATACTTTCGTCTTCGGTGTAATTTTCTTTATATTCAGCGATGCCTTATTAAGAAAATCGAACAGTCCAAGTTAGAAACCAAAAATCAGTCAGATGCTCGAGAATACTTACCAACCTCGCAATGACCTCGTTTCGTATCCTGACCGTTAGAACAGTCGGGAAAATATAAAAATTCAGAAGATTTAAGGCCAAAAATATTGTCCCCTGTTGATATATTTTTGAAAATTACCTAGAATTTTAAGGCAGCAGAAATGTGCCAAACAGACAAATTCTCTAAACCTGGTTCAGACACGGTAATCATTACCATACGTAAGAAACTGACGTCAGACTTGATGTAACACGTGAACACTAACTGTACGTAAATAGGAATTATATAAATAAAATTGTATAATTCCTCAGGTGCTGCTCAATGTTATCTTCACGTTTGTTTATAACGAATGACGTATGAAGTTAATTTCGGAGGATTATGATGGTTACTAGGGAAGTAGCGAGAAGGAGAGTTTGAAGAGCTTATGAAAAAAGAAAATAAAGACGTCAATTACATTTAGACATTGTATTTCTTTACAATAAAATAAAAGGTCCTTGAATAGCGAACCAGGTCTTTTATTCTCTGGTACGTATTCTATTGTGATGCTATGCCTGAGGTGGTGCTTCTTAATTCTATGCCTTTACTCTTTAGAACTTTAATTGCGACTTTCGAATTACAAGTGCGTTGTTTTAATTACAGGCTCAAAAGTTCGGGTGATGGCCGAACATACATATTAAATAAAATTGAAAAACCAACCATCCCCTATGATTGCACAAAATTCACTCCTTCATAGAATTAAATATGCAAAATGTACAGGAAATCGATTAAACCAAAGTTGGGTTTAAATCACATTAGAGATGGAGACAACATTGTAAATATTACATGTGTGTACTTGTTTGTGATAATTCTTCACCGATTTCGAAGCTAGGTTACGGTAATCGAATGACACAATGAATGTGGTCAAAGTACAACAAAATTCGATGAATTTACGGCGTAGTGAAGTAAACACATTCGGTCATGCACACAATAAAGGGATTCGATGAGTGAAAAAGACTCTTGGAGGTTTTGGGGTCAATAGTTTTACTACAGAGTATAGAAAATCAAAGGGCATTATAGAGTCCTTGTCCTGTGATGAAACATTTCCATTAGTCTGTGGATCTCTATTGTAGAACCAAAGAATAAGAAACTCTGTAACGATAATTTATTGATGAAAATACACCGCGAATAGAGATTGAATTTTCCTAAACCAACATTTTTTCTTTTACGTATACTAGTGAGCCTTGAAAGTTAAAATAGTACAACAGACTAAGGGCCGGTTTCACAGTCGAAGTTTAAACCAAAAATTTAGTTTAAACTTAGGATCTTACGAACAAATTCCTAAGCTTAAACCAATTTTTTGGTTTAAACTTCGACTGTGAAACCGGCCCTTAATCTCAAAAATTACACACTACTTTCCTAGCACAAGGTTTTTTTTCCCATTTTTCCTTGAAATTTATTTTGAATTCCAAACATTTTAATAAAAAAAAATGTTTTACCATTTAAATGCTATACCGTAGTTGTAAAGATAAACTCTGTCAGAACACTCAATTCTTTCAAATTTAGCTTAGCTTAAAATTATAGAAAAATTTTGGGAAATAAACAAATTATTAATATTATTATTAAAAATTACACAAGATACTTCAAATTAAATGGCCATCGCGTCTTCGTCTTTATTACAGGCAGTGCAATCAGGATTATTTAAAATTGATCATTATAGTTGGCTAAAATTTTTATAGTGCTTAGTATTCCAACAATTATTTGGCTTGACCTGTCCTTCTTTTCCTATATTCGGTTCGATTTACATGTCACTCAATCGAATCAACTCCTCTGAACAGCATTGCAAAAATTGTTGGCAATATTTTCGCAAGTTAAAGTGTTACGGGAATAGGGCTGCAATCCGAATCATCCATCTCTAATTTTTCGTCCTTATCATCTCTTCACTTTACGCAATTAAATAGATTTCGTTACATTTCTTGCAGCGTACCAGTACATCCCTTTGGGGCGAGTGGATGGGCGTATTACACGGCGATGAGATTGAGTACATCTTTGGCCAGCCACTAAACCAATCGTTACAGTACCGACAAAGAGAGCGAGAATTGAGCCGTAGAATGGTTTTGGCTGTGAGCGAATTTGCAAGAACGGGGTAAGTATTTAAATCCTTCTTTATAGCGAATCCTATGAATAATGAAGATTTCAATTTCTGGTCAGACATCAGTTTCCTTATGGAACTTTTACCTATTGAATACAAAATATTTTAGATTAAAACAAAAGGATAATCGGATATGATAACAGATTAAACGTTCATTTGAAATCGGTATAAGATCTTGAAACGAAAGCGGGAATTGTTAAATGAATTCGGACTGAAATGAGAAATTGATTGATTTTTGGATTTATATGGCATATTTATATGATATGGCCGTGCTGTAACAGCACATGCGAAATGACGCTGAAGATCCCTTTTGGGAGAAAATATTTATTTCAAAGAAACCTTCCAGACATAATAGATAAAGTGGTTATTGCAGATAAAGTGGTTATCGTGTTCAAGGTTCATTCCTAGGTTTGTCTTGCCTTGAATGAGTATCTCTTTGGTATCTGGTCGCTATGGCGAATAGAATCGAGTCCGAAACGTCACACGAAATAAAAATAAACAATATTTCACCCAGAAAACTAGTACTTTCAGTTTAAAATTTTTTTGTAGAAACATTCACCAAACTGGTAGAAGTAAACACGTAAATTATTTTAATTTTCTATGACAATAATGTTTCTGCATATCCTTGAAGCTTCAGAAATTTTTCACCAAGGCACATGTTATATTTGTCAATTAGGGAACAGTCTACAATTTGCTTAGAGTAGAAGCAATTTGTGTTTTGCTCTGCACCAAAAACATTAAAAAAAAACTCGCAAAAATAAAAAAAATTTTTAGCTTAGTATTTTGGCAGTTACTTTTCAAATAAAACTTTCCAGAAAGCTTAAATTGACAGCTTTAGTTGCACTCCAAAATGTCTTCTGTTTATATTAATTGAAGATTCAAACCATGCTTTCAAGTTTAGTTCGCGAAAGCAACTTTGCACATAAAGTGGCCCATAGACGCTCATGCATGAATGTCATTCATCCTTGTCGCGACACGTTTTGGCTCCGCCTACAAAAATCAAAAGTTTTTGATTTCTATGGTGGCAGACCCACACATTCAAGTTTCTGATCCATACAGTCATGGAAGCATGACAACATGCATGAGCGTCTATGGGCCCTTTAAAGTGGCTGCATTTTCACCTATGCTGCCAAAAGTAAAATATGTGTGAGTGGGCTCCTTTCTCTCTCTCGTACGCTGCCAAGAAAAAAAAAAGTCCCCTTGCAGGATGAAAAAATGTTTGGCAGCCACTATATAAAAGCTTCAAATGCATGTAGTGTATCCTCGAACCAAATTAGCAAAGTGACAAATTCCATTGGCGTCCGACCGAATTTGGGGGGAGGCCGCCGGCAAAAATTCATCGGCGGCCGATCGAGTGGGGGGCACGCGGCATTTTTGTCGATTTTGCAAAAAGGGAAGGAAGGACTCTATGAGGCGGAGGGGCACGAAGGTACTATTGTTGCGTTTGAGGCCGACCTGAAAAAAAAAAAAATTATCCTTAAATCTGCCGATATTTTGAAACATATTGCGCTATGTTTCAACTCTCGCAAACCATGAAATACAAAGTTATAGCGTTTTGAAATTTGCATTTTACAGTATGGTATATTATCTATCTATCCTTTTTTTTTATAAAGATCGAGACGGCATTCAAGAAGGCATGGAGGTTTTTTATAGAGATCGAGAAGCAGAAGACATTCATGAAGGTATTCATCGCCCGGACTTCAATTAGCACACTTCGAGCGTCCATCATTTAATAAATATAAAGGGTCACATATGAGTAAAAGGAAAGTGGAACTTAGAGTTTTGCATTCTTACAAGCAATGTCGGACCCCAGGTATTTCGATGCCTCTTTTTGAATCATTTTTATACAGCATTCTAGCGACCACTTTAGTCAATAGTGCTTAGATGAGATCACAGATAAATAGAAGTGTCAAAAAAAAAAACTACTATGCATTGAGCTTTGGAATTAAAGCAGTTGTCATAAGAATCCGTGGTCAGATACAAGTAGAGGACTAAATTTTTAGGTTCCCTTGATTTAGTCTATCACCATCTAAAAAATTAAAAGTTCATAGTTCTCTTCAATCTTGAAATTCAAAAAGAGAATTTCACTCTGATCTTCTCCCAACTCCCTCATATTAATACACAACAGAAAAGATTTGCCACATTCATTGGATAAAGGAACATCCCCTAAATAAAGCTAAAAACTTGTAGTTAGTGTTCGAAAAATTCAACAAAAACCATTTTTACACTCTAGATGAACATATAGAGTATTATAAGTTTAATCCAGCCCGAAAAGTTTGTAACGCATAGAACCGAGTCTCAGACGAAAAAAAGTTATATATTATTTTGTGGCTATTTTTGGACAAAACCCCCAAATCCGTTTGCTGTCCGTCCGTCCGTCCGTTAGCACGATAACTCAAGAACGCGTTGACCTAGGAAGTTGAAATTTTGTCACAACTTGTAAAATGGAAAAAGTAAGGCTAAGTTCGTTAATGGGCGATATCCTTCTACTCCTTCGGGTACCTCCCATACAAGAGTCCTTTAAACACGTTTTCACAATTATTGCTCGAATGCTTCAAGCTAGGAACTTGAAATTTTGCATACTTAAGGTTTACAATGTTTGAATCGAAAGTTCAGAATATGATGCAAATCAAATGAGTCCTTCGTGTAGCAGCCTAGAAAAGTCCTTCAAAAATGTATGCTTGTTACTGAATCCACTATAACTCCAGAACGAATTAAAGCAGGAATTTAAAATTTTACAGGAATTAGTTTTATACCAAAACCAAAACGGAGTTTATTAATTAGCGCCATCTGTTGACTCCTTCGGGTAGCTGTCATACAAAAGTCCTTAATAAACATGTTCACCAATATTGAACGATAACTTTAGAACACTTTAAGTTACGACTTTGAAATTATACACATTAATTTTATAATAGTCGCAGCTGAAACAATTAATATGAAAAATATCCCATAATCTTTCATGTAGTTGCCATACAAAAATTCTGTAAAATGTCCTAACTTACTTTATGAAACTCACTATAAATCAAAAAATCGAGTAGCCACTATACAATAATTTCTACCTGTAAGTAAAAGGTCATGTAATAATTGCTTGTGCTCTCCTCATTCTTTTGATATATTTCCAACTAAAATATAAATCGGAGTTCAGTATTTCATCTAGAGTATCATACGATTGGCTTGCAGCCGATCGTGACTGCGTTATGTTTTCTTCAAATTTATATCAACATACATTGTTTTATTAAAAAAATCTTTATAAAGGCTGAATGTGTAGGATTAATGTGTGTTAAAAGTGCAGAAGAGTGGATATTATTTTTAAAAACCGCACAAATTTAAGACTTTCTACAAAAAACTATGGATGCTGAAATTCCCTACACGGGTTACACGGCCCTTCTCCAAATATTTTAATAGATCTTAAAGAGTCACCGAATGAATAATTAAAAAAATTGCGAATTACAAATTCGTATTTTCGAGAGTTTGACCAATTTTATTTAATTCAAAATTATTGTTCTTTCCGACCGGACATCAGGGGGAATCGAAAACAATTCCAATTCAATATAGTTGGTTTTTTTTTAACTTTTTTGGTATATAAAGTATTCAAATTTTATTACTAAGCTCCTTTAAGCTTTAAGTTCAATGTTTCATACGGGAACCACTTAGTAATTATCTTTTAATTTTTTAGAAAACCGACAGTAGATGGCGAACAATGGCCGTTATATTCCAAGGAAAATCCCATTTATTACATTTTCAATGCCGAAGGTGAGGAAAATAAGAAAACAGAAAAGTTTGGACGTGGACCGATGGCGACAGCGTGTGCTTTCTGGAATGATTACTTACCGCGACTGAGAGGATGGGCAGGTATAGTCTTATTTCTTTTAGTTTTCTCCCAAACTAGGAACGGTTTTGAAATCGAATATTTTTGAAAATCTAAGCATTTTTAAACGATCGATATTTAAATCGAGAGGCTTGAAAAAGATCTTAAATTTATGACCAAAGTCTAGAATGTATTTTTGGTCGATATGTATACGAGTTGCAGCGGTTATTTTGCAGCAGCGCATTATTCGATGCTCAAGAATGTTAGACGATGAATTCTGAGTTTTAGTTGTGATTCAACCAACGAGGAGAGTGGAGAGAGTAGTTCTTTTAAATTTGTATTATTGGTGAGCTGAATTTTTGGCGGCGATTTTTGGCTTTAGTGTAGAAGGGTTAAATCTCTTTTGAATATCAGCAATATTTGATGCTCAAGAATGATAGGCGATGATATTAGTAGTGATTCAGCCAACGAGGGAGAGTAGTTATCTCAATTTGTATTTTTGGTGAGATGAATCTTGGTTGCGATTTTTTTTTTTTGGTTACGAGGGCTAAATCTCTTTATGAAGAATTCACAGTGCTTAATAATTTCTCAGAACCACCTGATAAATCACGATTTCTTTCGATCGGCGGAAAACATGTTTACATCGATTGATCGCACACGCTATAATGTGCGATGATGTCCCCTCATCATTCACGAGAAATCGCACCTGAAATGAGGTTTGATGGGAATTCCGAAAATTCACTACCATTCCATCGAAATCATTAGGATCGCATTTACGTCTTTTGTAGCCGAATAACCAAACCACTAACGGTCCATCCATCGATTTACGATGTCGCATGAAATTTAATGCCACTGCAGGTGTCTTTAAGAAATCGTTTTCGCCGGAAAGCCTTTGTTATTATTTACTTTATTTCTACAAGCAAAATGGTCAATTTCGAGGTTATAAAAAAATTTACGATATGCGATAGATACCTTACCTCAACGGTCGATACTGAGCTTGACCATTTACAAGCTCTTCGTGGCGTTCGCAGTTCTTTCTCATCACATATCCAACCCAAGACGACTATCGCACGAGTAGATCGTAAAGTTATGAAATGAATCAGCTTTAGATTCGTTTGGTTATTAATCACGAGTTTCTAGATAGGTCAGCCACACTGGCTTGAAGAGATTCTAAAAAAATTAACATAATTTCGATAATATTTTCGCTAAATACTTACAAGAGCGGTTTTCTTGCAACATCAAACGAATGATGGATTGATTATTCGACTCTATACCTGAAACAGTTCAAATTGCAAGACAAGACCCAATAGCGTCCGAATGTCTGAGATGAATCAATTTGGAATTATGGGACGCGTGGCAACAGAATCGGCGACCAAGACGTTGTCATCATATCCGAAACTCCATTCACCTGTTTCAAATTAAACCTCCTCCTCTACCTGGAAATTTTTGGACATCTACACCTTTCCATAATTCTGTGCTAATCAACTTTTTACCGGCTGGCATTTCGATTAAAAGCTTTTTATTATAAACTGGAGTCTTCTTTTTTGGCAAATTTTTGGGTAAAAAAACCCACCTGAATTGCATACACGTGCCTGAAAGTTGCATACTATGTCGCGCTTCTTGAATGAGATTAGCAGCATTCCTTCAAATCTCTTTCAATAACCGTTTGAAAGATTAAAAATTGTCTGCGCAGCACGCGATTAATTCAAACTTCAGTTCTTTCGGATAATAATCTTACAAATTTATGAGAATTCGAAATTAAGCTCATCGGTCGTACTCTAAATGAAATCAATAGAGCACAATATGTTCCCACCTTCGTATAGTTTGCATAGAAAAGTTTTTAAAATCTATTTAGACGAAAATTGAAACTTCAGATAACTTGAAGCTAGGAAAGAATCCTTCGTATACCTTCCGTTCTAAAGTCGTGGCAAAATTTGAGTATGTGTTATTAAAAATGGTCTATAACTTAAGAAATCCTTCAGTGAAAGGAAAAAACGAAATTATACCTATATGTATTTGTTTTGTATTAAAACATTAATGTCCTTTGAGTAGCTTCGATATATTCTTACTATATTTTTTTTTTTTCAATTTAAAAATACTTGCAGTAACAGGACTAAATAAAACCAATATACTTCTTCAGAAACCTACCATAAAAATTTCTTAAACAATGCTTGCATCCCATCAATCCAAAAAACTACCATCAAAAGAAATCTTACCCCACTAATTTATTCTCTCCGACTACAATAAATATAAAGTTCATATAGGTTTTTCTTTAATTCATTTCTCAACCAAAATTATGTAGTGTTAATTATTACGCTTTGCACGAAGTCCTGTGAAAATCTGGTGCACATTATTTCTGATCCCCAGTACTTCTCGGATTAATTTATTTAATAATTAATGGAATTTTTCATGGTAAGCTACCATAGAAGCAATTGTGATTAAATGTTAGCTGGTTTCCGGCGTCAGTAAAGTGAAAGCCCAACACGTATCCCCGACTGTTGATTAATCGCTTTCCTTGAGGTCATGACAATTGGAAAACCTTCACTGGATAGGCCAGTTTTAAATTTAAGATTGTGTTGGACTAGATTATTTTATAATATTATCTAATTTTTTTTCTTTAATTAAATTTTCATTACAATAAATTGTTTTCAATTGCAGTTCCCTACAATTCGCCATGTAATGACTTAGAGCAAAGCAGTAGAACATCATCTGCCGTTAAAACTTCCATCCAAACTAGTTCAATTACAATACTGGCCCTACTCTTCAGTTTAATTCTACAAACCGCACCTACATTTTGCAATTAGAAAATACCACCAACAACAAAACTCAACATCATACCAGTGAAATCACCATTAATTTTTCTGCATCTGAAATAGTGACATAAAAATTAATTTGAAAAATGAAAAACCTATCAAAGATTTCAAAAAAATTTATTTATTATTATATCTTTTTTAATTTATATATTATGCAATTTTTTTTTATCGATCAAAAAAAAAATTAATAAAAAATAAAACAAGTATTTCCAGATGACCTAAACTAGAAAAAATGAATGCGTTATTTTTCAAATAATGTATTAATAAATTGTTTTGTACATTGAAACCCAATTTGTAGGAATTTAGACTAAATAATAAATAAATATTGTACCAAGTTTGTTTTATAACCAAGAAACCAACAAATAAACATTTAGAACAAATGAAATAAACAAAAATATTTGATAAATTATTATAAAAGGTAGAAAACGAAATATGTCAATTCGAGATGTAAAACGGTTTAAAAAAACTCGTTTTATATTAACGGATGCACAGAACATAATAAAACTTTCACTGCATCCTTTAGGTAGATGAAAAAATGAAGGCAAACTTTCCAGTAATTCATAAAACGATTTTAAATATATTTGTAATGGAAATTTTGTAAACGAAATCAAAAAAACGAAAAATCTACTGCAATTTACATACAAACAACAAAAGACTCTAAAATTTGGAAGAGTTTATTTTAACGAGGAATTTTAATACAGATTACAAATACATACCATAAAATAGAAAAAAACAAGTCAGATCCTCACCTTTCAGGAAATTCAATCGACTTTTTATAAAGACTTGCTCCAGAAATGAAATCACGGATTAGAACCATTTTCATAATATTTTTATATATCAAAACTTGATAAATTTTGCATGACTGGAAAAACCTCTCAAAAATGTTTTAATTTTATTTATCAAAAGAAAATAGACCGAAGTTATATTAAAACTCCAAAATGGACTCTATTTAGGCGTTTTTATATGAATGTACGTGGGTAACCGACTAATTTCAACTCGTTCTTATGGAAATAACCACATAACCAACCTAACACAAATATTACGATAATTAGCCAACTAAATTATAAATATAATAATGAAAATAAGAAAATTATAACGCTATGCAAAAGATCCACAGAAACGAATTCGTTCAATAGATTTCAAGTCACGAAAATAATAATTTATTATAAAAGAATTGAACACACAAAAGTTTATTTGTTAGATGATTAGAACGAACAATTTATCATTAAATCAATACGGAGGCAAACGCCGTAACTGCAATGAATGGAAATATGATAGTCAAGACAAAAACCATAGACATAAGAAAATCTTTATGATAACGTAAATTTAACAAAAAATTATTGTGAAATAAATGAAAACTTTTGTAGATCTACCTTTACAGGCGATGTTCGCTATTTCTTCATTTTGAAGGCTTTATTTTTATTTCGATTTTTTTTTCTAATACGAAATGGAATGAAAATAATGTGTTAAGAATTAAGAAAATATATTTTATATAGATAAAATAAGTTAAGATAAGATACGATAAGTTAATGTATAAGTTAATATGAAAAAAACATTAGGTAATATACAAAATATTAAATAATATCATGTCTATACAATGCACTTATATAACTGCAACGGCCTTTCCATTTCTAAAAGAAAACATACTCATAAATAGAATATTATAAACAATGTTAAATTAACAAAGAAATTATTATTATTTATGAAATGAGTTCACTCAAAACTAAATAAAAGTTAGAAGAAAATGAAAATGAAAATAGTTGTGTAAGGTTCATAATATAAATAAATAAATTATTTTTACTTGTTGTATACTCCAAAAGGCAAATTATTATTCGTTAAGATTTCAACCGGGTTTAAATGTTAAGCATTAATTATCGGAAGTGAAAAAAAATAAATCTCCGATGAATTGTATTATATATGAGTTAAAGTAAAGTGTTTAGTTTTTAATTTTAATAGTTTTTTCGTTTTTTATTGTTTTATGCGTTTTTATTTGTTTGTATTGGTCTGGTCGCTGTAAGCAGTCTATTTTCGGATAAAAGATTTTGTTTTCAGGATCATGAATTTTTATTATGAATTATCGTCAATTTAATAACTTTTTTAGGTATTTATCCAATGATAATAATAAGACCAATGCAATTTAAGGTTGCAAAAGTTTTATGGCTAAGCTAATTTCTGCTTAGCATTCACACCTGTAAGAAACAACAATTGCATAACATAGTATTTTTTAGTAACCTGCCGTAATCCTGTTATAAATAATTCTTTAAACAGTGTTGTAGATGGTTTTAATGATAACGAGTCTTCAAATTTTGGCTTCTGGGAAGTTCAATTGAATTAATATCTTCATTGATGTATTGATGAAATCATACTTTAGTACTGTTGAATTATTTAAAGTAAAGTTCATTAATCATTGAAATTTCTATGACGTTTAAAACTGTATTTTTTAAAAAATTCCTGAATAAGGGATTTATGTAATAAGAACAGTGTAACCACGTATTCTAACGACTTTTGTATGGCAGCTTTCGTTTGACTTTTTTGTTTTTTTCCGGTGCGACGTAACGGGCATAGTGATTCTTTTATTTTGATGTTTCAAAAAGATACAAATATTAATTAGTTCTAATTAGAATTGGATGGGTTTTTAAGACGTTTGTGTGTAAGTTTCATTTTGTTCTGAATCCATAATTTTATACCTTCTCGATTATCAAATCTAAAATAAAGCCGAACAAGTTTCCTAATCTAATAAAATCCAAATTGCATAATATTAATAGATCGTCAATATTCGATTTGCCATTGACCTTATATCTTAATCTGCATAAAATCTATAAACGATTTTTGTTTTTTCCGTTTTTCTTGTTCATCTGGTGGACAGATTTTTAGTTTAATGTTCTCGATGTGCGGGTTTGTAGAATTATGTCGAAAAATCGGAGACAAGTTAAAACTTATAACGTTCTGTTCATAAGCAATCTTCATAACATGGCTAAGGAAGTCCTCGACTATTTCTTAAAGATTGAATAAGAAATAAACGAAGTAAGAAGCGTGTAACTGAAATGATGTTTGTCAGTTGTTTACAAAATTTCTTATTATTTGTTTTTTCTTATTGGCAATGGGGTACGACGATCTTACTTTGAAAAGAAATTTAAAAATTCCAAAGGTTAATGTGATTTAATTTATCACCTGTGCATTTATTTTTTTTTGGAGATGGGAATGTGTCCATTTTTTGTTTCATTTTTTGTTTAAAAAAATAATTTGGTTATGAGACAACTACTAAAATTAATTGTGGGCCGTATTTTTACTTCGATCTACAAAATTCTTAATTTGACTCATTAACTTGCACCCCGTCATCTTATTAAGTAGCCGCTGTATCCAACATACTGGTCTGCGTTTACAGAAGTCGTGGTCTGTCTCAACCGCAATGTTCCAAATTCGGTCGAAGAAACTAATGCCTGATTTGGGTTGCAGCGCCCTTGAAGAAGAAGAAAGGCATCATATTTGGCCGTTTGATGAATAATAAGCTCTCTTGATCTTATTAAGCAGTACGTAGAGTGATTCTTAATATATACCATTAAGTGCGTTTCGAATTCATCTGCGATCGGTATCAGTTGTTTCGAGCAGACGCAATGCGAGAGATTTGTCAAATCTTTTCGCAAACTTAAACGAAATTCGTGATAAATATAAAATTAAATAATTCAGGTTTGTGAATGACTTAGAAATCGAAAAAAATCAGAAGCCCCATAACTTTTAATAATATGGATTTTATTGTTTTTAATACATTGATATTAGTGAATATTTTGATATTAACGAATATTATTTTGGTTTCAACAAATGCACACATTGAATAGAGAGACACAAATTGCCCCGGCGAGTTTGACGAATTTACCAAAAAATTAATTAAATCTATTATAGCTTCATTAGAGAGAACCTGTAATGACTGCTCAACAGAAATTATCATCATCAATGTAAGTCAATTTCCTGATTCATAAAAATGAGTTGGCAACACTTCTTCTACGTCACCTTCAAATTCACAAACAATTTTAAGGTTCCGCTGCTTTTGTATTAATATCCTCCTGGTTTTGGTTGAATCAATTAGATTCGAGTCATATACCATATCAACCGCACCGCCTTGCATTTTGATCTTTTGATCTGTTGATCTTTTAGCAATAATAGAAACGTTTTTAGTAAATTTTCATTCAAAAACCATACACACGTTCCGAAAAGACCTTATCAAAATCTAGAAAATATAAATCAAACATCATTACTAATAATTATCACGAAAAAATGCGAGCTACTATTTAATCACAAAAATGTTAATTCTTTTATCCTAATTTAATTTCATCGAATTAATTTAACTGGATATGACATCGTGAGAGTAAAATCTCCTAGCATACTAACCTTGTAGATGATTTCTAAACGGTCGTTAATCTTCCGTAAGGTTTATAATCTGTTAATTTACGAACTAATTAAATTCTGATATTTCTGATAAAAATTCATTTAAAAAAAAAACTGAAACAATTTTATTATCGATTTGAAAATTGATAACATCGCGGCTATTTCGATCCTTTGAACGGATTATGGAATGAAATCGAGTTCGGTTCTTGACGACCAAAAAAAATTCGATCATCTTCCAAAAATAAAAGTAACCAGATTAGTTGGAGCATGTCTTTTTTTTTGATAATTTTTAAGTTGAGAATTTCAGAATTCAGATCAGACCCGAGTATGTATCATATAATTTCTTTAAAAAAACCACAAAAAAATAATAATTTAAGTGTAGTGCCTGTTTTTCTAGAACAATATTAATGTACTCTTTGATAGAGCGCAAATATGAACAACATAATTTAGTTATTTAAATGAAGATTAAAGTAATATTCCCGAAATGATCTGTGGAATTTCAATATACAAAAATTAATCTACGTAGACTGCATCTATAGTTAATAAGAGTACTACTTAAATTATTAATAACCAAGTATTGGGATATTCACCGTCTACAAAAATCACTTTACCCACAAAAAGCTTTAACGTTTCGTTTTCAAAATTTTGTAAAACGTTTTTATAGAGTGATAACACTTTTTAGAAAAAATGGCGCATGACAAGAAAATATGAAAAGATATTGGTGATTTTCGTATTTTCTAAAAATTAAAACATAATAAGTGATTGTATTAAATAAATGGTAAAATAAAAAAATAATAATTATAAAGCCCCGTTAAATAGGGTTATGGTAATTTTAAAAAAATATCCCAAATACTAAATATAAATGTTACGCTTATTATACCCATATATTTATAAATAATGAATAAATATACAAAACTTCACACAATCAAATAAATATGTAGACTTATTATACCAGTGACCGATAAAATCACAATACAAATAAAAAGTAAGCTTATTTATATGAACATAAAATATAATATATGAAATATAAAATATAATCTCAAAATGGCTTACCAAATATAATGAGTTAAGAAAATATACCTAAAACATTCTAAAAACATATTTTCTATGAAAAAAAAATCCAAAACAACGTGTTGATCGCGTTCAAAATATTTAAAGAATTTGTAAAACAAAAAATTATTAACTTAACCAATATTACGAGTATATGTATTTATACATACATGCAAGAAATTTTATACGAAAAGAAGTGAATATTTAATGTAAGTTTTTAAGAAGAATTAATGTCTGGCTACATTATCTTCGATTGGTGTTTGTGTCTTGTACTATTGCGGTATTATAAAGAAAAATATCATAGCTATTTAATGCAGAATAAAATTATTATAGTAATTTTTTAATTTTTGTTCTGGAATTTTCTTAAGTACATTGGGCTCTATTTTGTGTTTAATTTAAGTTTGTTGCACATGAACTTAGTGTCTATTGATTTTTGTTTGGTCATGCAGGATGCGAGTTGGAAAAGATTTTGTTTTCCCCCCTGTAATATGTACATGAAAACACTGGACAAATAAAAACAGACCAAAGTGTATTTTGTCTTGTAACGTTTTTTTTTATTATCTGGATAAATACAGGACAGCAGAATTGATGAATAGTGAATTCTAGAATTTAAGTGATTGGCCCAGCAGGATGCAGTCACTCCATCTTCCTGTTTTAAACCCGATTCGGTATAACTTCTATTCTAACTCGGACATCGAAAGTAAGTTTTGGTATAGTGTCCAGTTCCTACATTACTTTCTTCAAATATTAAAACTGCTTCACTAAAAATAACGCAATTTTATCTAGAGTAGAAAAATCTAAAAAAAAAATTTTGAAACTGGGCAAGTTGAAGGTTATTTTTGTTAGTAAGAGTAACCTTGAGCATATTGATATTAAATTATGCTGAAAGTAAATCTAAACTTTCGACTATTTCCAGCACTATTTTCATGCTTTTTGAGATCTATCTGTTTCATTACCATTTTGAAGGTAGCCTAGACTAGAATAGACTCGAGTTAGTGCCTCTTCGCAATAAGAAAAACTGCATTTACTAGCGTACCCCTAATAAAAGTCACTAGTTATCTTTGTTTATATCAGAATCCATCACATCGCTAATATTCTTCACGACGACCTTCAAGACGAAGATTTATAGCATTTTATAATCGGATTAAAATTTCGATAGTCTGCCGCTAGATAATAGAGGCTCTCTCCTTAAGTGACAAGTGGCATATATATGGCGATTTTATTCTTATGAACTCTTGACTAATCTTGACATTGAAATTTCGTTTAGAGTATCAACGCAGCAAGATCTAGAATTAATTTTTGTTCGCGTAATAGATCGTGTGGGTGTCAAAGCGATGATTTGGATCGGAAGTATGAATTAATTTTCGGTTTTTTTTTATTGCGTGAGGACATATATGTTGGGTAGAAATATATTGACAAAATATGGCACGATACGGAACGCCCACTCTTTTGCAATAATTATTTTATATCAGCTCACGAATGACTTCATTTAAGAACATTTAACTACTTTGAAGAGAAGGAGAACTCTTTTGAAAGCAACCTGGTGTGTAATTGGGTGTGGATTTTAGACTTTGTTAACAAATTGGTTTTTTATGAGACGATCGGTAGCAGAAATGGGAGCCAAGTTCATTAACTTTTAGTTGAAGTTTTGTTCCTTTACGTGAGCCTTGATCTCTGCTAATTTGATCAAGAATCATTTTTTAAATTTCAAAATAAGAGAATGATTTGTCATCCGACACTTTTCAGTCTTAGCTTGACCAAATAATGTGATAATATTTTTCGAAAACATGAGTAAATGGTGGATATAAATCCTGTGCTACAGAGGCAAGGCTATCTGTAAAGTAGTCTATGCAATGGAAGCTCTATAGAATATCGTTTAACCTGATTTCAAGAATAGTAGAATAATGTGTTACAATCTTCAGCTAACTTTTTTCTCTAAGAAATTCTTATGGTTGTTAAGATAGTGACAAATGCCGAACAACTATGCATTTACTTCAGAACATTAATCCTTTATCAAGTGGTAGCTACGTCGTATTACTCACGATAAACTATTACTTGTTTATTATATATAGCTGACTTCGGTGTTAACCAAAATTCAATATCACGTTCCTAGCAGTTAACGATATCAGATAATTACTACAGAGAAACTACGTAGAACTATTGAGTGCTATACGTGAAATGCGAGTAGTTTTTCATGTGAAAATAGTGTACGCGAAACAGAAGTCATTACGCTTGAAAAATTCTATTCTTCAATTTATTATTTTTTCATGATTTTTAAAGTTAACAATGTACAAGCATATAAAATGCCCTTTATGGCAAATATTTATTTTTTAGTATTATTTTAGTAAATTGTATTGTTTAAACGTAATATCTTCTAATTAAAAAGAAAACAAATAAGCTATGACATCTGATAATAAAATATTAAAGTCAAAACAAAAAATATCAAAAATCGATACATATCATTCAAAGGCCTACATATTTTTGTTTATCTAGAAATAGTAGAAAACATTGCAAACATCTAGCAAAAACTTTTCAATTAATCACTATACGAATTTCGTTCAATACAAATGCTTAACAGAATAAATAATATATACTATATATACATATATATATATATCTACACCTATTTGTTAAAAGAACACATTCAAATATATAGAGGTTTAAATTGTTTACAATATAAATTAAAAACAAATATTATTTATTATATTATGTAGACAAAAGAAAAGGTATTGAGGTAAAAATATTTTTCTAAGAAAATTAATATTAATAAAGTAAATGCATTATTAAAAGGAGGAAGAAAAATATTAAGTGTGATATTATATATGAAAATGAAACAAATTCGTATAGAAATTTGTATGAACTAAATTAAGTAAACAAATGCATGCATACGCAAAATTATTCATAAACTATTCCATACGAAAATAATTTTATATCAAATATACAAAAAAATATATGAAATGTAACCTTTAGACTACATATTATACATATATACATCAAAATTATAAATTATATCAAATTAACCTAAATATGGACAAAGTTGTATCAAAATGCTGAAAAATATTTAACTTGCACATGTCAACAAACCAAAAACAAGTAGTGTAATTATTATAAAACTTAAAAACAACCAAAAAAATTAAGAAAATTAACAGATTAAATTAATCATGCATTGCAAATGTATTAGATCCGAACATCGGTCGCATTAAGTGAATGCTGGTCATTAATTGTAGATTATAGAATTGGTTTTATAACGACAAATTACAGTTTTCTTTTGTTTCTGGCTAAAAAGGTAACCTAGACGCTTATTTTATTTTCGAAAAGCTAAAGAAAATTGTTAAATGTTGTGATTATTGCGTAGAACAAGTTATTATCTATTAATTTATTGCATATTTATTGCCCATTTTTGATGTTAGAAACAAAACAATATTATTCGAACAGAAAGTGCAAAAAAGAAAACAAGATATGAATTAATTTGATTTTATTGTATTCGTAATGAATATGAAAGTTATCAGTTTTGTAGGTAAATATTTTAAATATAAGATCAAAAAAAATGTACTAAATAAAAGTCCATAAGCTTCTGCATTGTAAAATTGGTTGTAAAAAATTACCCATGTGTATCAATTAGAAGAAGTTATAACAAAATATAAATACATAAATAAATAAAAAACAATTATATTTATGGAAATAAAAAAATTGTTTGTTTTTCCATCCGAGAATTTTTTTTTAATAATTAACCTTACTTATTTATTAATTTATTTATCAGTTTTAAATAATTTTCATAAAATAATTGTTCAAGTTATCGGACGTCACAAATTATGTCTTTACGTCTATAGTTTATTATTTATTTATTTCACTGAACTCGTTTCTAAAAGTGAGTTACTCGGGGTGAAGTACTTCACTGAAAGGAACTGCTTTGCCCATTTCTAATTGGAAGACAATTATTATCAAAGACTAAGGATGAACTGAGTAGCGAAATTGAGAAAGAAAAAAAGGAGAGAACATTAAAGATTCACCTCCGAGAGGTCGTTCCTTCTTACCTATTAAAATGTTGTTATTGTTATTATAATACGAGTATTATGTTTTTGTTTACTAAATTCTCATGTTGCATGAAACCCATACTTTAAAATTAAAATCTGATTGGTGGACCGTTTTAACTACATACTTTGAAAAAAAAAACGGAAAAAACTAGTCCCAAACAAAAACGCTAAGCTCGTGCACTTCTATCACAGAAAGACGAGAGATAAGATTTTGATTGAAATTGGATCCGAAATAATTCAGTGTGATTCATTAAAAGGGAAAAAAATACTATAAATAAGAAATTATTATGCATAAATCTGCATAAAAGCCGACATCATTATCGCCATTCAGCGGACTGTCAGTTATTCGATGTGTCATGAAATTTGAGCCAAATTTAAATCGACATTGACATTGAATCGAAAACGAAAGAAAGGCTATTAACATTGAGACCGGTCACTAACGGACTCATCTTATTTATTTGGTAATTCAGCCTTCGGGGTGAAATGATAGAAAATTTAACACGATACGCGTTTAAGGCTATGAGGTTTCTGACTCTACATACAGTATACTATTTCAAATCTGTGCAGCATTAATTTATATGATTTGCATGTTCCAGATTCCACATAGTTTATATACGTTTTTTCGACTTACGTCTTTCATTACTTTGAGACCAAACCCTTGAAATTACATCGTCCGTCTCTTGACTTACGTCGCTGTTTACATAGAACAGATGTTTGTTCATATGAAAACTTTTCCCCTGGTAAAAGGGGATTCCCAAAATAATAGTTTAAAAAAATGAATTACTTTCGTTTTTCTGCTTAATGTCAAATTTTCTGATAACAGAAAATTGGTTGCAATTGTTAATAATAGCATTTTTAAGAATATCATAAGAGTAAATTTCAAGAGATTTGGATTTTGATTGATAATATTAAATAAAAATCCGTTTGTCGGTACGAATATTTTTAGTCGTACGACGGATTCATATTTCTTTTTATTATCAATTAAAACTACAAGTTCCTGGAAATTTTCTTTCATAATATTTTTGAAAATGTTGTAATTTATGATTATAACTAATTTTTCAATAACTAAAGATTTCACAATAGGTCGAAAAACGAAAAATCGGATCGGAAAATTCGTTCGGTCGTATGCAATGTGTACAGCGCCTTATACATTTATCGCCTGAGGTTGCTTCTACCCTCGAGTTACGTCGTTTTCGACTTACGTCGCTAATTTTCGGAACCTAACTCCGACGTAAGTCGAGGGATTACTGTATTTGGACAGTGTATCCAAGGACGTCAATAAGATTAAACCGAAATACGTAAGCAGCTAGTACTTTCGTTAAGTTTAAACGCAAGAAAATAACTTGTTAATGTGTTCTGTCTTCATCTCTAATAATAGAAAACTAAAGGCGCAGACAGTACTAGTTTTACGACAGATGAGGTAAATATTTAATTATTGTAATTAACATCACGCAAAGAAGACAAGATGCTAACCACCGAAGAAGTTGCTAGTCAGTAGCCTGAAGTATGGCTAAACAAATCGTTGTTGTGTATTCGATAAACTATGGGCTAATTATGTTCGATTTCACGGATTTCGACATATTTCTTAGATCTAATGATAGATAGATAGATAGATAAATTTATTCACTAGTTTCGTTTACAATTGTGTTGCAATTCATGATTTATTTTAGAGACCAAGATAAACTTTTACAACTATATACTTAAATTAATCAGCTTATTGCAGTAATAAGTGTAGTAGTTAATTATTGAAAGTGTGAGGAAAAATTGTGACTAAAAACCTCTTTATTAATTCCTAACCTAATCCTAAAGCTAACTTACCCTAGAGCTAACTAATTCTAAAGCTAAGCACTCAATTTTCAATATTATTTTAATGACATAGCGACATAATTAGCGGGTTATCCGAGCGAAAGCAATTATTTGTGAATGAGACCCTTAGTTGGTTTGCCATAACAATTAATGTTTTGCAATTTCCTATTTGGTGCAATTCTTGTGTAAAAAAATACCAAGGTTTATTGAGTATTATTTTTAAACATTTATTTTGAATGATTTTAGATCTAATGAGATATCGAATTCGCTTTGTACTTCCAATGTATAAAAATATATTATAATTACCAAAAACTAATTTCCAAAAGTATTTCATTTAAAAATATTACACTGTAGATATTTATTTTATTATTTAGATATTTAAAATATAAAAAAAATTTTCGTAAGCAAAAAAGACTAATGTACTACCACTCAAAAAATATTTGGAAAAGTAAGAAGTAGCTATGTAAATAAGTAAATTCGCCGAAATCGATTCGTTGATGCAGTAGACTTCAAGAAGAGGAGGGAGCTACAACCCCAAAATCCACCACATTTCCTTAGCTGCGTTGGCTGTTGATTTGTACTAACTACTTCATAAAACAAACACAAAGAAAATGTTATCATTATTAGCCAGGCCCGTGCGCAGGATGGTATGAAGGGGGGGGTTTTAGCAAGTTCCTACCATACTGGATGTGATGACCTAAAAAAAAAAAGGTACTCACTTCCCACTGCAAAATAGGCCAATGGGGGAGGGGGGTGTTGAACCCCCCCCCCCCCCCCCCAACTGCACGGGCCTGTTATTAGCCATTGGAGCATTAAACATAAAAGAATAAAATTAGTTCAAAAGAATTCTAGATAAAAACTAATTTCCGTATTTTTAATCCGATTAGATTCATCGAAATTGAACTAATAAGTCGAATTTAATCGGCTCGACATGCTTCAAATTTTAAGAATGAATTTCACTTTCTTTCTGCTCCTTCTCGGCACTGTAATTGTCTGTTGCCGGGGGTTGCAAAGCAGCAGAGACGCACATTCACGGTCCATGCCCAGGCTCCTTATTTACAAATCGTGAAGCACACTAATCAAAGATTAAAATTTAATTCTGCAGAAACTAATTAATGGTTGCCGCCAGTAGTCGTTCTTCTTGCGCTCGGCCTTGCCATCTTCTTTTCTTCAACAGCTCAGGCTTATGTCTTTATTTTATGTACTTTTCTTCAGTACCAGAGATTGGCCGTGGTACTGTTTTGTCGAGAGTTTTTCCATGTTTCCACTGAAGAATGTAAGTGGAAATGTTTAGTGACTTTTATAGCAGTCAATTTTCCACTTGATCGATTGTCCGGAGTGGCTTTGATCCCTCGGGAGTGATGATGTTGCGAAGTTAAATTGAAATTACACGAAGGTTGTGAATGGCGAAAGGGGCGCTCAAGTTTGTAGAATCGGGAACGGAATTGAGAAAGGGATTTTAAATATTTATGAGCTTGCGCTAAAATATTTTGCTTGTTTAGGCCTTTTGTTGAAATGGAAGAAAAAAGCTTGTTCTTATTATGTTTGATGGTCTCTAATTATGCTTTTATTCGTATCATAGGCACCACTGCATGGTTGCGGTTCTCTGATTCCAATGGCTGGATAATTATTGCTATAATTTGCATTACTGATAAATCGCACCAATTTCTAGAAATCATTGCCAAAATTTGTTGAAAACATCGCTGTTTCACGAATAAACTTTATTTTACTAAACATAAGTATGTATGTAGGTAATAAAATGCAGTTTAAATACGGCCATCAAGAATCGCCAAAGTTGGGACCTTACCATCGCCAATTCTTTGGAAAATTTTTGTATTTGAAGAACTAGTGAAAAATAATATAGTTTTCAAGATTTTGTTTCTACATATGTATCTCATTTTTTTTGGTACTTATCTATAGTATGCTAAAGATTTCGCCAAAAAGGTGTCCGAGTCCTCTTTGAAAATTCATATTTCTGGTAGAGTAGGACTTATTTTAAAGAATGTTGATTAAAAATTGTTACAATATAAAAATATACGAATAAAAATTATGCTTGAAATTTTTTTATAAGGATAACGATTTCATCTTTGAATGTCTAAAATAATTTTTTTTTTTATTTTTTTATATTTTGTAGGTTTTTACAAAATCGAAGATTGGATAACCATGTTATAATTGTAATTTTTCTAAAATATAATTGAGAACCACTTTCGACTTTCGATTTATTTGACCTTGATCCCATTCAGATCCCAAATTAATTTTTTGGTATGTTTTGTAAAACAGTATAACCTTTAAAATATAAAAAATAAGAAAAACATATTTTGAGATATTCAAGTATTAAGGACAAAATTGTTTTCCTTGAAAAAAAATTTCTTGGGTAATTTTTAATCGTATTTTTTGAAATTGTGACTACTTTATACTACTTATTCTAGGATAAAAGTTACCAGAGATATGAATTTCCAAAGCGGACTCAGACACTATTTTTGCGAAAACTTTAACATACTATAACTATCAAAAAACAATTTAGATAGAAACAAAAAATTTAAAGTGTATTCGTTTTTTCACTAATTCTTCGACTAAATAATAATAATCAATGGCGCAACAGCCCAAATCGGGCCTAGGCCTTGAAGTAATGCTAGAGTTACTTCATTACGAGACCAACGGAACATTAGGAGGTGAAGTGGTCAGCTAACACGCTCGTCCGTGATTATTACCCCGATTTGAACTCAGGTACTCATTTACAGCTGAGTGAACTGGTAGTCCGGCACCTAATCCCATTTTCGAAAATTACTTGCCGCCAAGCAGATTCGAACCTGGAACCAGGTGCACCGAAGGCAAGTGCTCTAGCCACTAAGCCACCCAGACTACTTTTTTTCGACTACCTACATAAATTTTCAAAAGAATCGGTGATGGTAAGGTCACAAATTGGAGATTGGAAGCAATTTCGTATCTAATATCAGTTGAATCTTATATGGAGGGCTATTAATCTCTTTATATCTGAGTATTTGACGTAAATAAAAATACACAAAAAATTGTCGAGTTGCTACTTTAACATACGATAACTTGCTACTTAACTATCGATTTGATTACTTTACATAAACATTATAATCAGCCTTTGATTTATTATAAGCCAAAACGTATTCTTGTTACGCATATAAAATATGTTTTATAATAACATTCAAACCTTTTTCAATCTTAGTCAAAATTCAATTCTTTTTTATTATGTTCTTAAAAGCGCTCGTCGGTGACAAAGGCGCTTATCGAGAACACATTTTATTAGTTTTATATTTTTCAGAAGAAGCCGTGCGATGTGACCCTTCACATTTGTTGGTGCTATGAATAAATTCATTAGATATTAAAATCTACTTAATAAAATAAGAAAATTAAAACAGAAATGGTTTTAGTCCAATCGATTTACATGTTTGAAAGAAATACGCATTGAAAATCTGTTAGGATTGTGCCATGAATAAATTTTAGTGGATTGGTGCGTCGTCTAGTGAATTATGATTTGAAGTAGGTATACGAGTATGGATTCATTTTGCATAAGTATAATTCGTCAATATTTCTTCTAAGTTACATAGTAAAAAACACCCCGTCCATTAGTTTTTTTTTTGAATTAAGTTAAACTTTAAATGCAAAAGAGAATGAAGAAGTGCAGCTGAAAAAAAAATTCACCTTGTCGTGTCATATTTCTTAGATAGTGAAAACATGTTACCCCTACTATTATAGCAACTTAGTTTCGGACCAAATAATTGAAACTGCTCCTACAGCGATATTTTTCACTTGTCACACTTTGATACCAGCTTTATATTAGCATCTCCTTCAGTTGAAAAATATATGGTACAATCTAGTATAATATTTTGACGCCAAAAACATGAACCCTTACGTTAATTTCAATATCCTCACAAATTTAACTCTGGGTTAACGAATGCAAAAGTCTGGCGAGTTGAAATGGAATTTTATATCCTCATATTTTTTAAATGATCTTCTTGTTATTTTGTATATTTTAATTGACGCGACTCATAAAAAAAATAATTTTTAATTTTATGAGACAAGCGGTGTTAAGATAAAATGGAAAAAATTGTAAAACGGCGAGGAAGAAATCGTAAAATTCGACAGGTAATGATCGTATTTGTCAGAAGATTGGACTGAAGTTCGTAGTAAAATTATATTGGCGCTTGCTATTCTTTTGTTAATTTCGGATTTGGGTTTTTCCATTCCTATGTATGTTATTATTTATTCTTTTATTATTTTATATCTGGGAAATTTGTTTGTGTAGGGTAAAAACAAAACCGCGTATTCGAGTAGTTGAGATGCTGTAGTCCGGCGCTTTCAGAATGGGAATAACATTGAAGGATCTTTGGAAATTAGAACCCACTACAGTATAGGAAAAGAATTTTGTTTTCGATTAATGAAATTTAACTGGTGGATTTACCCAAAACAACTAATTTATGCGGATTTTTTAGAGGATTTCGGGTTTTGATTAATGCCTTTTTCAGTCGAAAATTTATGGTATCTGAAAAATTTTGAGCCATATGTTGACATGGTTTACAAAATGCATTTAGTGAGTCGCAATACGAGTTTGGTAAGTTTCCAGATGTTGACGAGGTATTTGGGACATTTATTGACACTAATTTCAGTCTAAAGCTCGAATATAATATGCGCATATCGTATATCAAATATCAAAATAATCAATTTAGAAATATTTCCTCAGCGTTGATAATCCCGTGTCCAACGACATGTACATACCTATATTAAAGGAATGGCTTATGCTAGAAAGTTAATTTTTTTGATTGTGTCGCGACAGTCTAAAGTAGACCTTGGCCTCTTCGATAAAATTTCCTCGTCATTATGGTCGCTCCTTAATACAATCTCGAATGTTCTTAATGTACTTTTTTTCTGGAGGTGGGTTGTTAGCCTATCAGTTTGCTCTGATGAAGAATAGGAGAATAGCTATGAAGTATCTACGAACTCGAACTCGAATTGAGAGGCACTATGCTCCTGTAACTTCACATTGTAATAGTATTAGCGTAAAATACTAACGTATTTATTTTAATTTAATGAAGTTGCATTTATTTACAGTCGACATTTACATGCCTGTATATTCAACACAACGCCAGAAAAATATTATGATAGTAAGTCGTATTCGTCTTAATCATTATAGTCTTCTACTAATTTTAATCTTCTGATGAAATCTAATCAAAATCCCATAAAACTGTTATACACTCAAGCGAAACGTTCTAATAAATTAATTCGCCGAAAGATTAACCTTTCCGTCTTGTCAGTAATCGGATACTAATCAAACCAGAGCTGCTCCATAACAAATTCAAGATTTATGCAACAGTCGCTATTATCAGCCACTTTTGAAATTATGTCCCCAATAATCGAACAGAATAATTATTCCCACAGCGCGTGGAGAGTGCTTCAACGTTCTAGTAAATTTTCGATAAATTCAAGAATATACCGGTATCGATTGAGTGGTGCTCAAAACTAATGTAGTTTAGATAGGATCAACTTTAATTTACATAAATAAGTAAGTATAGTCCCTATAAAATACGTTCTCGGTAAGACATTTATTCGTCTTCAATGTGAACCAGGGTGGGAAATTCGATATGAAATCTTAGTTGTGCTTTTCAATTTGTTTCAATTATATATAGATGCAATCTGGAGTTTCAATTCGTAAGCTTACGCTTTTTGAAATAAAGAATTTGTCTAAAGCAGGAGAGATGATGCAAATCGAGGCGAGATTGACCTAATTGTATTTTTCAGCGGTGTCTAAACATCAACTTCACTCGTTATAAATATTCATGATGCTTCAATCCACTTGACGATATTTCCTGGATTTCATACTATTGCTCGATTAACAAATGGCACAATCGTCGCGGACTATTGGCTCTATAATAACAGCCCGAAAGTAGAAAAAGTTGAACAAAAAACCGGCTTGTGGTTTGCGCTTAAAAGCCACTTCCAGAGATACTCAATCACAACATTAGCGCTAGTTCTTCTGGGAAAAAATCATTAGCACCAGTGCCGTTCTATTTGCCAGGCTATTTGTTAAATTAGACATGAAGCCGGCACTAAGAATCCTCGGAAACCACAAAGGCCAATTATTCATTCGGCTGATGAGTTTTCTTTTGAAACCAAAAATATTCCAGAGAAAGCCAAAATCCAATGTATTATATCGCTAATTCGGTTCCGACGAAGGGACTCGACTGATGCTTTTTGCAATATTATACACCATGTCCCATGTACAAAACACACAAGAATACAAAATATTTGGTCAGGGGGCTAATTTATTCCCATCTGGACAAGATTAATGGTGAATAATTAGGAAGTCCGCAAATTTGCTGATGGTGCGTAGTTGATTTTTCAAGATGCCAGAGTGTCTAGGAGGCGACGGAGCAAAAGACTTCGTATTGAATTATAGTTTCTTTGTAATGGAGCCTGTGCATATCATATTCGCAGTTTCTGTTATTAGTCGCATTTAATCATTTTTGATATTGTTAAAAAAAAAGGAAAATGCATAAACGTGTAATAGAGTTGAAAAGCTTAATTTTTCTAAGGTAAACAAAAGATTAGGCTTCATATCATAAGGCTAAAAGTCCGATAGAGTTCTACCCGAAATGCCCCTAATCATTCACTTCAGCCGGAACATAATAGGGGCCAAAGTTGAACCTTGTGACTTATCACTGTGATGCTAGCTGCTAGACAGGTTTCGCGCTGATCTTCATAAAATATCTCTTCCATTTATGTATTTAATTAATTTCACTGTCGTCGGCTAATAAGCTTATGATGAAAAATCTCGGACATTAATAAGCAGAAGGAATCCGTTGAATCATCGACAGCGCTCTTCTAAAGGATGATTAAGTGGCGAAAACTGCATAGACTGGTCGCATACGCGTGGCTAGTGTTCGCTATTGTGTGTACGTCTTTAAAATATACGAACAAATTCACCTGACGGTGTACATTATAAATCATTGTAGCGCGCATAATTTTAACCTTTATGCTAAATCCGATTTGTAGCGGAGCAAAAAAAAAAGAAGAAAACATAAATAAATCCGACTTTGTATTATTTGCATACATGGTAGCTCATTAATTTCAGTAGGTTTTTTTGTTGAGCTTTCGAGTCGTGCTCGGAGTGCTAAACCAGTTTTGTTCTAAGGTAAGGTTTTGCACACACCCATTTTACTGAACACACGCGCTAGATTGTTCGCCCAAATCACAAATTAGTCCGCAATTTTCGATTTGACTTCGACTAAAACGCGTCTTAAGGTATGATCCCTATTAGCAATATGAAAATGATACGACGTCGATTAAGAAATAAATTACCGAATTTGAGCTTTGATGTTCAACACGTGTGGTAATTAGTCCCACACACAAGTTTCGTCAATTGGCGAACGTGATAAACTTTGGCAAATTATTCACTAAATTTTCAACACCTAGAAATTGCGTGGAACATCCCAAAATTTATGAACTAATTAATTAATGTTTGAAACAAACGAGAATCGAGTTACAAATGATATTTTGGTATAGAATTGAACTGACTTACATGCATATTCGAACAAGTACCTTTCTATCTATTGCATTTCTTCCATTCGGTTTGTTGTCCACGTTTCCGCAAAATCAATAAGAAATGGAGGAAAATGCAATTTCAATTGGGATTCATTTTCTTATTCAAATTTACTGTAGTCGATGATAACGTTCTCCTGGGATTGATTCAAGTTATTACTAATCAGAATATTTTTGAGGAAGCAACTGAAAAAATAGTCATAAGACCCTTTCCTCAAAAATATCATCGAAATGATGCATTATTTGAAGTAGCATTCAATTGATTACGCAAGAACTGGCAGGGAGGTATCTGAAAAATTTATAGACGTATTTGTACGAAGAATCCCGCGAAGAATCTTAGGATTACACGATATTATGATTTGTATACGAGCTGTGTATCCAAGGTATTACTCAAGGGATCACCAATACATTGATGCCTTCGTCTCTGAATCCCAGATCCTAGCTTGGACTCTACGCCATCCTCAAAAGTTTGGATGACTATCATAAAATCGAGATGACTAGATAACGATGACGAGGTAATCATTATGTTATTGTTTTTTTTTTTTAAGTTTTAAAAGTGCTTTATTTACGCCAATATCTTAAATCTAACAGTTTTCTCTTAATTTCTAAAATTCATTATGTAATTGTCTCATGATGCAATCTGAAAAGATTTGTCTGCCTTCTTAAGCCAATAATCACTCAACAAATAGATTTGGATAGGACCCCATCCCCAGGTGAAATCGTCACATTTTCTTCGAAGCATGAATCAAAACCGAATATTAGTGACGAATCCACTTTCACTAATTACTTCCGATTCCTGAAACGCAAAACTATCTAAGCATTTGATTACTAAGTGGGTACCTATGTGTATGTATGTAGGTTCTTGAAATTATAAAAACATAACAATTAAAAATTGCGAAAAATATTGAAAGTATAAATTAAATAATAAGTGGACGTGTTTTTGAAGAAAGTTTAGAAAGGGAGTTGAACGAACTGCACGACATTGAACTCTGGTGAAATTGAAATGAGTAGGACTACCCGTACGAGTGCGAGTACTTGAGACGTGAAGTGGAAGAAGACCCAAGGCTTGAAAACACTTAATCGCAATTGCTTCCTTATGGATACTGCCAGCCGGAATTGCGAAGGTACAATGAGAACACATCACAATCATGCATATGGGTAAAGGCAAGCACTTCGGCGAATCGATGTAAAGTAATAATTAAAATTGTGCCGACAAAAGCTGCCAATGTGTTTGTATTTGGACACGAATACACTTGAATGCACTTCTATGGAGGACTACAGTATTCAACGTATGGTTCATGGCATCGGAAATTAATTGTCACATTAACCACTTGTTGTAGATTACACAGCTCAATGACAACATCTTTGCACCACTTGGTCATTTAACGACAAGTGCAGACGTCATGAAGGCTCGCCGAGGTTTGTTTTATATCAGCTCATTCATAAGACTCTGGTTAATCTACCCGACTAAATCCAAGGAGGTGAGGCTGATGAGCTTAGCCACACAGTCTAAGATAATAAGAAAAAACTTGAATATCGGAAGGAATCAGTTGCTCACCCAGAAGACAATCAGCACCGTCATTGTGTTAAGTAAATTGATTTCGGATTTGTTGTTTAGTCAAGACATGATTTATCGTCAGCTGGAATCAGTTCGACGTATAGTTAGTCTGCCGAATCGCGAATCATTTGAGAAGTGACTATCTTATGGTAACTGGTATGATGACCTCGCCGCCAAGCAATGAAGACAAGCGAAGACGCCTCGATGTCTGTGGCTTTAGTATTCATCAAACAGAACAACCAAATAAAAACCACATACTTGATGAGACATCAAAATCTGAACCCTCAGCATCACCTGAAGTACTTTTTGCCGACATCCACTATTAAGTAATTAAACAAACACCGGTGTAAGTTACGAAAAATCGAGAAGCGCCGTGATTCATATCCGCACATGTAACGTTGGTCTCTATGAAAATCAGCTCAACTTTTTGCCAGGTTTCTGGAACATCTTGACCACCTGAAGACCAGTTTGCATACATCAATTAATCAAAGAAATCGGTTGAGTTTTTCGCGGAAGGAATACCTGGGGTGATAATAAAAACCGATACTGATAGACATCAGAAGAAGTTATTGATCCTGAACACAAGCTGTGTGCAGATTTTGATTTAATATTCAAATGGTTTAATTTTTGTTTTTTTGTTTCCAGAGAATTTAACTTTTAATTTAAGTTGCTCTGCAAGAAGTGGTAAAAATATTTACACTCGAGTCCAACTTTAAAAAATAAAATGCATTCATAGTATTCTGAGATTATCACAATTGTTTTTATTCACCCGAAATAAACAAGAACAAAAAAAGATTAAGGTAAAGATATGAGAAAGCAGGCATTATGAAACTAAATTCTAGTATTGTCTACTCACGAATTTATAAAAGAAGAGTAGTCCAGTTGCAAATTGTCTGAGTTATGTTTCCGGCCAGCTTGAAAAATGTAGTTTTTGAGTTGTAGAAAAACATGAGTAATTTTGCAATATGTCTTGTACTAAAATTTAAAAACGAGTCCTTAAGAGACTTTTTTCGGCCATTATTTTTTGGGACATCATTTTTGAGGTCCTGGGAGACCATTTAAAATAATAAAAATAAACGATTTTTCGAAAACTCTAGAGTGGCATAACGCCAAAAGCTACCACAAAATAAGACAAATGTACTAACTATAAAATATAGGTACTCGTAGAATTAATTCAAAAATTCAAGTTCTTCCAATTCAAAATTGTCATAAATTGATTAATTAATATTATGCAGCTGTATCAGTTGGTTTCTAATTCAGTCGGTCACAGTATCTACAAGTATTTTAGAAATTAATAACAAGTATAATCCAAACAATAAAAACGCTATCTCTTCTATTTTAACCAACATGATTCAAATTTACTCTAAATAGTAGTTGGTTTATTTTATAGTCAAAATTAAATTGTCATATTACGACCTGCACGAGCGTTTTACTACTTTTTATTTGTATTTTTGAATCTCGATTCTCTAGAGTTGATCTACCACCTTTCATTTAATTGGTTCCCTCTCATCAATATTTATGAGAAGCCATCAAGAAATTTCTTCAATTCATAATTTTAAATATTCTGTTCGATCTTTGAGAACTAGAAATAACACGAATTAAAAAAAAACTAACAAAACAAAAATGAAAAAGGTGATATAATAGCCTTATAAATAAATAAAATCATCGACAAAAAAGTGCCGCGAAAGCCTGATCCTTAGTCACTCTCCCATGCCACGAGGGCTTTATGTACGATTTTGTTTTTTTATTTTATATTCTAATTCAACAAATTTATTTCGCTGAATAAAATTATCATAAAGTCGAGACGATTGCTTCTATTATGGTCAGTTAGTTTGGTATATTCCAGATAAGAGAAAAAAAAGAAGAAAAAAAAACAGAACAACCAGCAAAACTCCAAAACCATTTTTTACTCAAAATATTTACAAATTCGAAAGTCAAGGTCTGGTCGCTTAAGTTCGCTGTCTCGTCCCAGCAGCATCTTCGCAAAAAAAGACGACAGATTAAATAAAAATCTTAAGATTCACATAATATCTGGAAATCACAGAGTATACCTTACCTACACTGGCATCTTATGAATAATTTGGGGCTTGTTTCTTCTTGTGATCGGGGGAACGCCAATAAGTGTGAATGGACACTGGCCAGCTTAACTTTTTCTGAATGAAAAGTAGTCAAGCGACTGACTGGTCCAGCCAAATATGAATTTATGGTGACATCGTAGATAATCTGATCGAAGTCAGAATTTTCTAACTGGCACCTAAAGTCATAATAATATTATTTTTCTTTATGTTGTGTGAACTCCTTATGCCAAAAAGCCGGTTAATGCTGGAATAAGAAATGAAAAAAGTGCTAATTTTTGATAATTTTTTGCTGCTATTGGACTTTGGCGGTTTTCTTTGATAAACTCCGTAATTCATATATACGTGGAAAATAGGTGTGATCAATCCACTAATTACATGGACCTTTACGTAAATTTCGACCAGTTTCACTCGCTATTAAATTTTTCTTGAGAATTAATATTTCTTTTTCGTTGAATTTGGTAATATGTAATCATATTTTAATCAAACACCTAGTTCAAAAATTATTTATTCTAACAACTCTAGCCTACTCGATCCCCAAGAGAAATGATTGTCAATACCTTTTATTCTTCTTGAAGACGAAGTACTTTGGTTTTCCTTTTTTTTTAATTAATAGAACTGTAGACTGTGTCGCCGTGTAATTTTTTTAGAGATATGATTCATACTTTTCCGGGAGATTCTTTATTCAGCATTTCAAAATCATAGCCTTTCGCTCGCTTCCATGTTGAATGGGTATGCAGGTGTGCATTCGTTTTGGAAGACAAATCCAGATGACTTCGGGCAAACCGTGTGCTTGGTGCTGGGCATAATTTGCATTTGAATGCACAGTTCTTTAGACACACAATTTTTTTTTATACTTCTCGTCGATTCGACTCTTCAAAATATTTTTATTATAGATTAATTTGGCTTCAAGGATAGGTAGGTTAGATTATGAAGTATGTACATACAAAGTTGATTGATATAGAGCACATTTATAATACATAATTTTAATTATTATAGTAATTTTTTATGTATTAGAAATGGAATATTCCGAGAATATTTGGATCCTTCTTCGAATATTAAAAGTATATGATGTACCTTTTTATCTTTCACAAATGTTTATTGTGGAATAAAAGGTAAATGTAATTACGGGAAAACGGAGACAATTAAATTTGTTTATCATATTTAACAGAGCTTAATACACATAATATATAATTACGCGATTATTGTATTGATGAATTGTAAATAAATAAATAAAATCAATTGTATCGCGCATCGCGCAGCTAGTGAAATATATAATTATGTTATAATTATTATTTAATAAAAATATATTTTGAACATCATTTTGTTTATCGAAATATTTACAAAACACGCGTCAATATGCACGAGCCAGCATTCATGGAATTACCAAATATTTGCTATCGTCCAAGTATGTTTTAATATATTTAAGGCTTTTCCAACATTACCTGGTTCTGGGATGTTTACTTATTTACATAAAATTTTATAGTAATAAAAAGCAGTATTCACAAAAATAAAATCTCAATAATTTTGCACGCTACAGATTATAATAATCTTGGTCACCTTGCCCATGTGCAGCACACTCATATTCAGTTCCAAGTCCGCTTTATAAATGATATTAAATTTCATAATGAATGACAATCTGTCTAATGACGAATATGATTGCATTAATAAAAAAAAGATACGTTTTTATTCGGTTGACAGCTATTTTACCTGGCATCTATTTTTACCGGATTCGCACAATAATAACAAACACCTAAAATGGAGACTTCAAATAAAATTATCGCATTAATCGAACGACTATTAATAAAATGCTCAATAAGCGCCACACAGCTATTACGAAATAATGGCCATGGTAATTTATAGACATCAATTACATACCGCTTTTTGAATTCAAAAGGAGCAAGGAAAAATGGTTTTGTGATATCTTAAGACGGCGTATAAATAGATTCTAATTTTATTCGGACAATTTTGGAAAAAAATTTCATCGGACTTAGAAGTTTGTTTATCTTTTTAAAAATTTTGTAAAGCTGGAAATTTACCGATAAGAGGTAAACATTTTGTTAAAATTTAGATGCGTATGGTTTTATTATTTTTCAGTTCGAAGATTCGTAGATAGTTAATAATAATTTCATTTTGAAAGTACATATAAATCAGGAAATACCAGTATTTGAACAATTTGATTTACCGTTGTTCGAACTACCTTTCAACGATGTTGGTGAAGTTCGAGTTTTGTCACATAAAATCATAGTTATAGACTGCAATAAAAAACACATGCGAGACATGTTGTTTTTATATTTTTGATAGATCTAATGACCTTAGATCTCAAATGTTTCATAAGAATCAATATTTTGCAGCTACTTTCATTGTTAGATGTTCTTGACTTTCCAGTTATTCTAATATATCCATATCAAAACATATGTTAAGGTAATGACATTTAGTTATTTGTGTTTTGTATTCAATACAGGAATACTATACATATTTCCATTTCTAGCATAAGGCTACGCGAAAGATTTATGGATCAATCAAAAATATATCTACGAATAATAATTTTGGAATGGATTGATTTGAAATTTGCCTGTGTTCCTAAAATAAGAGATGAGGCATAAGTCGGAAGATGAGAAGCGATGACATCGGTGCTGAAAAATTAACTTTTAAAATACTATTGTTTTCAGCTTTTTAGCATAATCGTTTTTAAGAAAAAAATTTAACATTTGTTGCCTTAATTGCACTACGTAGGTACAACTTTCGCAATAAAAAAGTGTATCTAAAAAGTATCAACATTTGTATATTTTTCGATAGTTTATACTGGGGTTTTTTCGTTCTATTATAACTTGTTTACCCATCTTCATCCATAATACATACTCTCAAAATTTTTATTAATTTGTTAACTCCTCCGTGTATGAAAAATCGTTATTGGATTGCATTGTTCAGGATCGATTGAAACGAAAATTGAAGGGCATCTATTTTTATCAATGCTCTATAACAAGTAGAGTTTGTTATAGGGAATTATAGATCAAAAAATATACATAAGTTAAACGGTAAAATTTAACAATAAAAATAAAATAAATTAATTAATTAAATACGAAAAATGTATCATTTCCTTCAAAACTGTTTTAAAAAATGATACCGAAACTAAATTATAGATATAACAAACAAGTTGTTTGACTTATTTAACAATTTTTTATGTCCTTGTTCTGTTATAAATTAATAACATGAAAAATTAAAGCGATTGCTGAAGAATGACTAAATGCTAATTTATCACCATAAATAATGTCCTTGATACGGAGTGCATAATGAAAAGAAAACGATCACCTTTATTTTGATTTATTAAATATAGAGGAGAGAACAAGATAAATATTTACCTATCTGGTAAGTTGATAAGTGGAAAGCGAGTTATCAAATTATAAATCCGATGCCGATCTGTCCGACATGTGTTCACACGAAGCTCCTATACTCGTAGCTATAGTCATTTTAATAGTCGAAACGAATTATACACTCAATTAATTTCCATTCAGCTTTCCGTTGGTGGTTTTATGTTTTTCGGATTTCTCGATTTCATAATTAATATTCGTTTAAATTTTATCAGATTCAGTGATAGCAATGACATTTTCATAACAAAAGGATATTTTCGATACAGCGTGAAGGAAACAAAAACCGAAAACAAAACTTTAATTAGTCGCCATAAATCACATAGCACTCGAACATGTCACAACAAAAATCTATCGACAAAGATGAAGATGAAGATGATATCTCCCATGGTCCACCACCGGCGACACAAGCCTGGATGGACGGGAAATTCCAAAACGAGTTCGGACTATAAACCTGGGAAAGTCCAGTTTAGAAGTGGACAACTGGCTTTTTAGTTGAAAGCCGGACCAAAACTAGAATCCGATGTTTGCGAATCTCACGAAATCGAGAAGAACTATAAAGTTCTTGACAAGATCGTAACGAGCCGGTGTCTTGTAGCAATCGATCAAATACTCATAAATTACAACGACATGAACTGGATTTTCTAAAGCTGGATTTCAATCAATGAATTCTAAGTAGATAATAAATAACCATCACTTTGTTTCAGACTATAATGTTAAGCCAAAAATTGCGAACTGTGGCCGGTTAACTTTGGCATCGATATCGGTAAGACTTACTCGTAGGCACTGTCGGCAGAGTCTCTAAGTCCTTAGAAATTTCTTATCATTTGAAGGAAGTCATAGTCCCATTACTAAGACTTAACTTAATGGCTTTTCAAGGTGTTGGCCAATAAAGATTAAAGTTGAATTGCACACGTCAAAAAATACCCAGAAAATTATTGTAATTCTTAGTACCGTAGATTCTACGATGTATCTAAATTAAGGACTGCTCCTCTTTTATCAGATTTCTATGTTTGATCAATCACACTTTTAAGAATAGCACAAGAATGCATCTTACTGAGAACTTATATATATATGAGTAGTAAGTTTTTACTTTCTATCATTAGCTGTATGAAAGGAAACTAGTATAGTACGGCAAACTTTACGTAAACTACGGATCAGGATCGCACTATATTCAAGTGCGCAAGGTTGTTGGTCACACAGCAACTGCTATAAGATATGGTAAAAATCTAACTGGAAAATAATAATTTTAAGCATTTTGAAGTTACGTAACGTTGAATAACCGAAGCCATAACGTCTGGCCGACAGTTTTATGCAAATCGATAGTGACCACAAGAAAACCAGTTCAATATTATCGACCAGCAACCGAAGGGGTTAACGACACATCGTTCTAAGAAATCGACCACTTAATCTTACTTAATACTTAAACGAAACTCTAGAACAAAAAACCGACCGAAATGATAATTAATTTATAATAAAAGCATTACAGCGCGACATGACTAATAGAAAGGAAAAATTTCGGAGCCGAGAGCGAGGGACCTTCATCTGGCGATAATAGAACAACTCTATCGAATGTAAATGACTAATTTTTTTTTTAATTTTTGAGAATATATCACACATGCCGATAAGGTCATCTACTTAATCTAATAATCCTCGAATATTTAAAGTCAAAGTGAAAAATGTATTCCACTGACCTATTGACGAGTTCTTAACCTATCGATTATTTAGATTCTTTTTATCGGCAGTCAAGACGCACGCATTTCCAAAATTTATCTATTTCTCATTTTTTCAAAAGCATGTAACCATTTTTTTTCTGAATAAGGCACGTATTGTCTTTAGAAGAAAAGGTGTGGCGCCTTATTTTGCGCTTTCTTTCACGATCTTTTGATATTTTTTGAGAAGAAGCAAAATTTGCATTTCATTCTTTGGATTTTTTTCGGGGCCTTAGTTTGTGTTAAAGTGTGTCTAATTTAACGTGTGTGTTTATAATCGGTTGGATTTAAATCAAATTGATGTGACGTAAATAAACGGTAAAGGTTCCTTTTTATAGCGGTTAATGTGCTTTTTTTCTGGAGAATTGAATGGGAAGATCAGTTTTTGGCAGCAATCAGAAATAAGACAGGAATATTTCTAAATTTTTCAATAATCTTATTTGGATATTTCAAGGTACTCCAACCTGTACTGTTTTTCAGATAGCTGCCTTATGAAGGTCCTTGAAACAGGTGGGTTGCAGTTACACTTCGATTAAGAAAATTTGTATTGTTTGTAAAATATCAGACTGCAAACCGAAAATGTGAAAATCCTGATACTTTATAAGATCATTTTTCTATTGGGTGTTTTTTTTTAGATGTGGAGAATTTTTTTTAAATGTTTTTGATATATGTTCATGAGATTGGCTTTATTTGAAAGATAATTTTATGGCATTAATGTTTGAATATGATTTTGGCCATTGTGGCTGCCATGGCGTAATCTGAAATTCTAATTTTGACACATTCTTGCCAAACCAAGCTAACCCCAAAACCATGGAGAACTGTCCAATTGTCACAGGAAACAGCGCTGCAAATTTAAAGTTCTTCGCCTCTAGAAAATAGCCTTTAGCTTCCACATAACGGCTTAGGAAAAATTGAGCACTTAAAAAACATAGAACGACTCCTGCTAGAAATCTGAATGAAGTAAAAATGAGCATAAACATGAAACGTTACTCGTATCGTATTTCCGATGAGACTCAACTGAACCCCTCCATGCAACATTTGCATTCGCATTGAAATTCGCGTCGATGGCGATTTTTGGACGCACATCATTTGCGCCCAATGCACATGAATGCGATAGTAAAAACTCGTCATTACAGTTTTTATATAATAAATTAATATGTCCCATACTTTAATTTTTTCTTGTAAATACATGTAGCGAAGAAAACTGACTGAATTTTCATTATCTTCTCAATTATTATCACCTGTTAAATTTCTTGATCAAAATTACCCCGCGGGCGACTTATAAATTCAACACGAAATAAATTTTTATTAGTCGATCGATTCGATATTGCCAGCAAGGTTAAAACGATCATGCAATCGATGAAGTTTTAAGCGATTTCCTGATTTGGTACTTATTAAGTTCTTTTTTTCAACTACTGACCAAATAGCTTCCGACTGGACTGTTAGGACCTATCCGACCGCTGCAAATTCATCATTAAATAGGTACCTTACCTGTCTATGAGTCTCATATCGGAGTCAACTCAGTTAAATTATGTACACACGAGTTTTAACTCTTAATCTCATCCCGAAACTCATTTATTACCTATATTTCTTGACTCATGGTCACGATCGACAATTTGATAGTAAAAATTTTCACGATCATTATCACAGTATTGGTTTTTTTTATATTTTTTTTATATTCCGCTTCTCTTCAATGGACTTACAATTACAATGCGGTCCGAGTAACCGTCACATCTTGTATTTAATAAAATATGATCAACGATTCGATCGTGTCTTTAAATTTTATGTCGAATTCACCTGATCGCAATCAGTTGAGATCAGGTCCAATGTAAATCAGTTTGCGATACGATCAGAAGATTAAACTTGCTCAGCAACAAATGTGTCTTTCCTTTCGGCTTCGAAATAAAGAAATTAGGTATTCAAACTGAAGCACAAGTCTATTATTGACGATTGTTTCGAACGGACAGTAGCAGAGGGTGAGAACGTTTTGTTTAATCAGCTCGACCGATTTCGGCGATAAACGTTTCGGACGATAAGTCACTTAAAGTTGGTCGCCTTCAGCTTTTTATGCAAATGAAGAGTAGTCGCATTGATAATAATAATAACAATAATTATTGTATGTCAACAGGTTTTGATGACATCGGCTTGTAATGAAGAACTCTTGACCGAATTTTTCATTTTACTGATTCTGATTCATTATTTTTAATACGTGTGTGTATTGACAGTGAACACTTGAAGCCTGTGGCGGTTCCACCATATAATTATTCACATGTACCTACTTCGACAAATATTGATGTAAAATTAAAAATAAAATTGCATTTATATAAACCGATGTCGTATTCGCGTTTCAAGTTGAATACGTATTTTGAATCGATAAGTGATTAATTAACCCGGTAATTGAAGGGTATCTGCAGATGCAGCAAATATCTACTCCTTATTACGTTTCATCTGTATTTAATATTACTCTGATACACATGATTATTATTTCAATAGCAATAATATTCCATTGCGATAAAAAATCTTAACAGATATATGCTCCAATTAAATTTTTTTTAATCAATCTTTGAAATGAATAGATACATTTAATTAAATTTTAATTTAAAAAATGAAATGAAGCTGTCGTGATAGCATGAACAATTATTGTGAGATATTCTTGGAAGGAGTTCAATAGGGATTAAACCAGTTTTAGCATGAGTAATTATATCAAACTGAAAGAGCTCTTAAAATTTAGGACCCCAGTTTCTCAGCTAACGAACTGGATATATTTTTAAATGATGCTCTTTTGATAGTAGGTACTCTGTAATCAGAACGGTGTACTAATCCAATTTAGCTGTCCAGTACCGATGTTGAACTGCAGAAAGGAAGAAATCGTGGCGTTTAAGGATTTATTACAACTTAAAGCTATATAAATTATAGTATTTAAGCTAGGGCAAAATATATGTTATATGTTTTCCGAATTTAAAAAAAAAACATAAAATGATAATCATCAAAATAAAAAAAAATAAACCATTTTTTTATTATTATAAAACGGCAGCCATGTAGTACTGAATAAGTAATACTGATGCGGTGTTTCTTTTTGGTACGAGAAATGTTTATTATTAATTTTGAACGTCAGTCACATCTTTAGATTTGTTGAGCTGTGACGCATCGAATATACGGCGTATACGGCCGACGGAAGGACAATATTTTTATATGGTGTTTTTGAAGATCCAAAAATTTTAAGAAAAAAATTGCTTCTACTTTTTTTTGCATTCAAAATATTTATTATAAAATATATAATATAATTATTTGTTTAATTATTTCTATTCTTTAAACTACTGTGAAAAATTCATCAACAATTTGGAAAAATATATAAATATATGTACATATATTCAATTTAATCTATTCTAATAAAAACCTTTCGCTGTTCACCGCTAATTTATTATTCCATCATGTAGAAGTTGTAGAACTACCATCAATTAAAATAAATAAAACAGTGGATCACTTTCACTATATTTGAATATGCCCTTGATCTGTACACCTTGTTTCTTCAGCTTCAAAGTGATCAATATTCTTGTAATTCTTCAACTTGATAAATTGTTTTAGTCAATTTGATATTGGTTGTAAATTTTCAAAGGTATACTATTAACTTTATTAATTAGACATAAAGTTTACTAATTTCTCCAAATAGAATATTAGCTTTTTAAGATGTAGTATGCTAAAAAGGTCGATCTTTAGTCCAGAGTAATGTTGATAATATAATTCAATTTGCCTGTAAGCCAATTTCGAAGATGTCATAAACATAAGTTTAATTACATTTTTTATAGTCGGTTTTCGAATAAATTTTAATTCTCCATAAAAGTCCTCTTGTCACCCTTACGATTAGGATTAAATTTAATTATTTTGTGAATAATGAAATTTTTATACAGGAAGACTTAAGCAGCCTATTATGATGTTAATCAGTGAAATCTGTGAACAAAATCATTAAATAAACAAAAGACTAATATCAATTAGAACATAATTGTGTTATATTCTTTTCGATTTTATGAATATTAATTTTTCATAAAGTTTGATATTAAAAATTTGATCTAATCGTGGGAAAACAGGTTTCTTAAAGCAAAACTTAATGAATCTAATAGCGAGATGGTGGTTTTACATTAAACATTTTTGGACAGGTCTCCTTTTTGGGCTTTGTATTGTTTCATCGATAACCGGTAGGGTAACATCATACGACTATAAAAAATATTTAATAATTAATTTCGGCATTTTGCAGGATTAGGAAATCAAACGCTAAAAATGATAGCTCCTCGTGTAAGAATTAGTTCAACAGCCAAGGACCAAAAACAATCGTTGGCATTTGAAACTTCATCCTAACTAATTTGGTATACCAGTTAGACATCTTTAATGGACTTGATTAAGAGAGTATAAAATAAATTGCTGCGATGGTCTTCTACCACCCAGGAGTCCATCGGGTTCGCTAAATTCATTTAAATAAATCGAATGCGATTGCTTTTTTTCTTATCTGAACATGACATCTTGGCGTAAATTTAACGATTTATTATAATTAGAGGTCCTTGTTGCAACATTTTCTAAGTATATCAACAAAATGTAGTCCATTCGGTTTATTATATCACGATGGTGACAAAAAGTAAATATCACGTTCAGCAGAACCTGTTCTGTAATTTGATATTTACACGAATATTTTATTCGCGTCACACGTGCTTTGATCCAGTTTATGGACCGGGCCGACAGATATTAAGCCATAAACGAACTGCCTCACTTTCCATTTCAATGAAGCAAATTATCCATTATTCGGTAATTTGAGTGGCCATTAAATAGACACTTTGGAAGTGCATTTTATTGCGAAATGATCGGTTCAATTTTCATAAATTTTTATCTGGTTTTTGACAGGAAGAGGTTCCACCTACACTCCTTAGTAAACTGAACCACTTCGTTTACGAATCGTGATGGCGAATTTTATTTCTGTTCCCACACAGGCTATCGCAACTTTTTTTCTTATTTTGTTCTTATGTTACCGAATTTTTTAATGAAGACCATTTCAGATATAAAACTAATAACTTGTCTTCACTGAAATTGAATAAAACCATAAAAAGAATTTTTTTGCTTCAGTTTCGATCAAAGGATAGGTACAGTCTTATACATAAATTGACTCTATTATGAACATTGTTTTAAAATCTTCTTTAATATGTTATGTCGCCTTTTTCTGAATCTTGCATAGCTTTATCAATGAATATACATATAATACCTTTATGAATTATTGGTATTTTTGTAAATTCAATGAAAAAAATAAAACTATACCATTTTCAATATTCTTAAATAGAGAGGAATTCTGATCGACGGTTAAAGTTTCGCTAATATGAAACGTGAATGTTTCAACCACTTCTTTAGAAAAGATAGAAGATTTGTAATACTTATAATCTGGGTAAACGTGGAGTTGCAACAATAACATTAGGGCTTTGCGAAAACAAAATATAACCATAAAGAACACGGCATGGTCTTCCTTTTCTAAAGATTGCTGGTATCTTATAACTCCAAGAAAGTAGAAAAAGAAAATATTTTTTTCAGTATATCCGCACACTCAGAATGACTCTCACAGGAATTTAGAACTGTTCTCTTAAACAAAAATTTCCTTTTCTTTTCTTTATTTTACTTTATTATTTTAATAATTAAGTATTGTGATTGATTTTTTAAAAAAAAAAATTTGCTACCCTCAAAATTTTTATTTTCACGTTTCATAACTAGTATACGCGAAAAAAGCAATAAAAATTTTCAGTCCGTCTGTCCGCCGTACGCCGTACGCAAGATCGTTTGGAGGCTCGTAGCTGCCAAACGCTTTGAGATATTAAATTGAAATTTTTTTAACGAATAGACGGGGTAGGCGCCTTGAAGTGACCAAATTTTTAGGGGTGGGGGTGTGAGGGGGAAGGAGGGGGAAGTGTTTTAGACCGAAAATTTTGGTTTCCAGATCTCAGTAACCCCTTATGTTAGGAAGCTGAAACTTGGAATTTCTATAGAACTCTGATAGTAGACCCATTTGCAGAAAAATTGTCAATATTGATCAAGGGGTGTGGGAGTGGGGGGATATGTAATGCGTCCGAAACCCTAAAAAGGTGAGATAGACACATTCTAAAATCCATATCTCCTAAACCGTTAATGGCACACCATTCAAACTTAAAACATATTTGTAGTTATACTAGGAGAACAGAATGAAGAAAAATTTTGGGTGGGGGAAGTTGTGTATGGGGGTGGGGGGTGAAAAACTTACGATTACGATATCTCATGAACCAATTGCTCTAGAAAAATAAAATTTGGTTTGGGTGTAAAGGTTGACAAAAAAAGATTGATCAAAGTAAAATTTTTTAAGTGGGAGGTGGAGCATAGAAGTGGAGGGGATGAGAATTTTTCAAATCAAACACATTTCATATCTCAAGAACAGTTTAAGATAGATGCTTAGGATTTTTACCAGAAGTAGCGCTAATTAAACCCTAGTAGGGAAAAAAGTTTTGGGGTTGAGGGTGAAGAGGGGGAGGGTGGGGGAGGGTGAAAAGGAAAAAGTTCCGATGCTTATATCTTGAGAACCTGTAATGATATAAGCCTTAAACTTGGTATTTAGATAGAGCTATAGTAGCGGAATGTTGGAAAAATAAAATTTTTTTTAGGGGTAGTATGCTACGGGGGTAGGGGGTGTTTTTCCTAACTATTAAACGGTTTATGCTAGAAAGTTGAAACTCGGTGTGTATATGTAAATCAACTAGAAAAGTAATTGTGATAAAAAAAAATTTGAATATTCATTGGCGTTTAGAAAGGGGGGCAAAAAAAATTATTTGTAAATATAATAGATATAAAATTCATATATTTTCACGATTTTCGTCATATCTCCTAGGTCTTTCCAAATATTGAATTCATTTTTATTCTACGGATTTTTCGTATGAATACCTAGAATGTGATTTCACGGTTTTTTGAAATTCGACCCCTAAGGGTAGTGTGGTACAAGTGAAGGTGTTTTTCCTATATATGGAACGGCTTAAGCTACAATGTTGAAACTCGGTGTGTATATGTAAATCAACTAGAAAGGTAATTGTGATAAAAAAAAATTTGAATATTCATTGGCGTTCAGAAAGGGGGGGGCAAAAAAAATTATTTGTAAATATAATAAAAATAAAATGCAAATATTTTCACGATTTTCGTCATATCTACTAGGTCTTTCCAAATATTGAATTCATTTTTTTTCTACGGATTCTTCGTATGAATACCTAGAAAGTGTTTTCAAGGTTTTTTGAAATTCGACCCCTAAGGGTAGTGTGGTACAAGTGGGGGTAGTTTTCCTATATATGGAACGGCTTAAGCTACAATGTTGAAACTCGGTGTGTATATGTAAATCAACTAGAAAAGTAATAGTGATAAAAAAAAATTTGAATATTCATTGGCGTTCAGAAGGGCGGAGGGGGGCAAACAAAATATTTGGAAATATAATATATATAAAATGCATATATTTTCACGATTTTCGTCATATCTACTAGGTCTTTCCAAATATTGAATTCATTTTTATTCTACGGATTCTTCGTATGAATACCTAGAAAGGGTTTTCAAGGTTTTTTGAAATTCGACCCCTGAGGGTAGTGTGGTACAAGTGGTAAGTGTTTTTCCTATATATAGAACGGCTTAATACAATGTTGAAACTCGGTGTGTATATCTAAATCAACTAAAAAAATAATTTTGAATAAAAAAAACGAATATCTATTGGCGTTCAGAAGGGGGGCAAAAAAAATTATCTGTGAAAATAGAATGCATATTTTCCCACGATTTTCGACATATCTACTACCTCGTCCCAAATAATGAATTTAATTTTATTCTATGTATTCTCCATATGAATACCAAGACAGTGTTTTCAAGATTTTCTGAAAATTGACCCCTAAGGGGGTGTAAAGTGATTGTGTACTTTTTCATAAACTATTCCATATCTCTCAGATCCAATCAGATTTTCACTTCCATGATCTTGTTCTTTTTGATAGGTTTTCAGTCACATAGTAGCCTACACCGCATTTCAGAATTGAACGCGTTCCTAACTTCTGCTGGAAAAATAATAAAGTTACGCCCAGATTGTTGGCAGATTTTTTATGCGGTTATTGACTTTTTGTAATATTAATATTTTTCTTTCAAATATAATAATTTCAGATCGACAGTCGTAAAAATGATTCCATTAAACTGAATCAATTCTCAGTAAATACCGAAATCAACACCACAATATTTTCACATATTTTGCCAATTTCGCATAAACCCCTACTCGAAACTTATAATAAATCCATAAAAACCAAGATATGCCCTCACAAAATACATCGGATAATCCAAAAAGTAATCGTGAAAAAAACAAAAAACTTTATCCGATCGGAAGTTCAAAATTTATTAGCTTTGTGAATATTATCGAAGAGAATCACCTCACAAAATGCTATTCAACGATCTTTATCCGATCAGTTTTGTTCGAAATTTTAATAACACGATTGTTGCTAAGGCGCCCGCCACTCAATAAATAATTCAGAGTAGAAAGTCGAACCTTGGGTGAATCCGAAGAAAAAAATAATAAAAGTTAAAGATGTTACAAAAAATCAGAGAATATAGTCACAATTAAGTGGTATAAAAGGCCGATTTGAATATATTTCTTTTTCGTATTCTTTTGGTTTTATTTTGAATGTTTTACCAACCGATGTGAATTTAAGCCAAAGGTTTCAATTTTTTACTATAATATAACTAAGAAATTATCTGGGTTTTGTGCTAGTAGATAAACTGTGTCAAATATCTGGTTTCGAATTATGTAATCATTTCCGAAATGAGGGAGGAACACATCATGATTGATCCACGCTAAAATTTTTTTTATATTACTGGAGAGCGCTCCTGCTATTTTATAGCATAAAAGTTGAACTTAGTTTTACTGAAAAGCCTGTATTTCGGGCTGTGTTTCTATAAAATTTATTCAAAAAGATTGTTTAAGTAAATTATATGTAAAACGTGTTATTGACTAACGATTAGCAACAGTTGTATGGGGAAACAGCGAGCAGCCAAAGATGAATCCTGAGAAACATCGTTCCGCTGTATGCAATTGATGAATTCGAGAAAATAAGATGTCATCATATTCGAAGGCGTAATAAGTCCTCTTGAAAGTATGATAACAGTTATATAATAATATCTTCAAGTACATATTTGTATAGTCAGATCGGAGCCAAAACTAGTGTTATATAATTATCAAATTTAGATTCAATAAAAACATAAATCACAGATTAATTAAACATTCCATTGTTAAAAAAAATTAATAGTAAAAAAAAAATCTTATAATTTTTCATCTTGTATTACTACTAACTGACCAGACTTTTTGGCGACGTTTCAAGTGCCCTAAGCTGGCAATTAATCGTTTAACTGAGTTTAAGTTTAAATTTAAGTGTCTGTCATCTTATAAATTTCTCGTTATTCTAATCGATATTTAAAACAAGTCAAGAGATTCAATCAGAAAAAACGAACAAAAAAACCAAACTGGAAGTTGGGAAAGGTATGGTATTAAATGTAGAATCTGATAATCAGACTCATTAGTACAGAAAATCGAATAAAGATCTGGACAGATTATAGATATTACCGGTTAGTTTTTGGTCATGAGAAGAGTTTAGGTCTGTCCAAATCTTAGTGGTTCCAGTGAGCCTGTTGTGGGAGCACGAGTTATACTCTCAATAAATAATACCTACAAGATCTTAAGTACACTTTGGTTTTTTGCAAAACAATTTTTCGAACTTAAAAAAATGTAAATAAATAACCCTTAAATTTTCTGATCGACATAACTCGTGAAAGGATTAAGGCCCGTTCTTACGATCGTCAGTAACGTTCTAACTGAAACTTTAACTGACAGATGCTCATACGAAACTTACAGTTAAAGTTCTGGTTAAATTTTAACTGAACATCGTAATAACGGCCCTAAGTAGCTTATAATTTAAAAATAAGTTTTTAAAAAAGATTCAACTAAAAGCACTGTACTCCTTAGAGAAGAAAATAAGAATATTACTTATATAAGTAACCTTAAAAACAGGGTTAAACAAAGCTATAAGCTCTTAGGAAGAAAAAAATAAAACACGTATACTCATCTGCTTCACATATACAATAAATTACTATTTGATCAAAGAAAGTTACTGCAGAAAAAGAATAAAAATATTAAATACTGATATAAAATTTAAAAACATATTTTTACTGAAGTACCTATATTCGAGAAAAATGAAACTGATCAATAATGGTTTAGGGTAGTATAGTGTTTCTAATTTTTATGAACAAAATATAAGCTGAAACTAGTAACTTAACGAAACAGGTCACTCTGAATTTAACAGTTTTATTATTGAAACTTGATTAATTTACGAAAAAGAATTATGGAAATTTTATTTCATTAGCGGCACATATATTCATAATTTTCGGTTTCTTTTCGATAGCTACCTGCCTCGAGTATTGCTATCAGATCTTGAAAATTTTAATTTATTTATATTTTTAAAAGAAGTTGATGTGTATCTATTGTTCGGGCGAACTTAAGTCAAAGCCATTGAACTATGTCGCAAAAAAAAAATTATCGTCAAATTCATGACATGCAAATTAGATGGCCGAAATAAATTTTTATTAACCGTTGGTATATTGTCAAAGTGCATTAATTTAAAGAGCTGCTAAATCTTAAGTGTTGGACCTCTGCACTCTGATGTTAGAGCGCGAATTTATTGTACTGATGGTAAACTTGTTTCGATCTGGCTAAAATACTGCTTGCGGTTCGACAGGACATACTACGGCGATTAAATGTTTTCTGGTAATAAGTTAGTATTATCCCTATCGCAACGGTCCTACACTAAATTTCGAAGGCAGACTGAATTATCTCATAGCAAATTTCGAGTGTAGGAAGTTTTCGGGCGCAAAGTGCGAAGATTAACACCTACGTAGCTTGTTTAAATGTCATAAGGAAGGAAACTTAGGTCTTAAATATGACGGTAAAATCTTTTACCTTTTCGATTTCATTGAACTTAACTTTGAGATAAATTTCAAAAACTTAACTGTTCCACGAAGTATTGAACTATAGTGTTACAAATGCGCCAACTAGAGAAAAATAATAACTGCTCGATTATAAGCAGCCTAATAATCCCAATTGAACCTAAATCATACAGGTTGCTATTACGGGCCCCAACTACCATGTGCACCTAATAGGCATTCAGTATGTAGTAACAATTTTTGAGGATTACTTGGTTCGACTCTTTCTCTGCTGCGACCATTTACTGCATGTTGCGGTCTTAAAAGCGCTTTCTTTGCACTCTGCCCCTTTGTAGTCTATGAACGACTTTTCTTTTTATTTGGCGACACTAAACAAATTAGGGATAGCACGAATCGATTAGGAACAAAATCCAATAAAAATTAATTCGTCATGTTCACCGTAACACATTTTTCATTTCGTGTTATTTTATTAAATAAAAACGTTCCTTTTGTCCAACTTAAAGCCGACTTCTAGGTATGGGTTTATAGAAATCGAACAAAATATCAACTGCATCGATCATAATTAACCTTTTCTCAATAAAGTATTGCTTCCGTGAAGAGGTGACCAGCGATCGATTCGCGTTGCATTAATAAATGCAAATGAAATTCATCACTTGGACATCGTAAAGTTCTTCATAAAGCCAATGATTTCCTACATTTACATACTTGCAATTACAAATCTATTTTCCTATCCTTTTAATTAATCTAAGACAATAAATCGAGAAATAGTTTTTCTGCTTTTAATTAATCATACAAGATGCGACATACAAGGCCTGCGGGTGCTTAAATATTGTTAACATGCGTGAAAACATTATCACACCGGTGTTATCGGCATTTCCATAAGTTTTTCCTTATCGTCGCATTGAATGATGTTGTTCATCATTTTCACAGCAACGTCTTCGAATTGCATAAATTTTGTGTAATGTTGTTAATGTTGGCGGTTTCTTTTCGAATGGGCATAAATTACAGGGTAAATCGAATGTGACATCGTCTGACTAAACAAAAATGATTTAAAAGGTGCCGAGAAAGAGGGATAGAACCCCACGCCGCCGGTCGTACACCGTTTCCATTAATTTATTTAATTAATAAAATCTCAATGGCATATATGTATGTGTCAATTAGAATGACATGATTAAATTGTTTATAGTTCTCGATAAAAAAAAGAATTTATATTAAAAACAAATACCATTTTTTTTATGCTTTTCAGATTGTATCCACTTTTTCTAAGCACGGCTACAAAATTCAGAGATAATAGGTACGAATTATGAATAATTAAAATCGGGTTCTTTTCATTAAGAATACGAGGCGAAAGTGAAAATAAACCGACTGACTTGGTTGCATATGATTTCCTTCACCAAAAAATCGGCTTAAACCATTTTAGATGAATTTCGTTCGACTAATAGCTTCGCTGATAAAATTTCAGTTTAGATAACTTATAGGTTGTTTTTTCTTAAAATGACCAATTTGGCTACTCATAAAGGAAAAATATTTGTTTTGAAATTTATAGATAATTTAATTTGTTATAGAATGCATTTTTACTGAAGATCATACGACTCAGGGTTCTGGATAATACTTAAAGAAAATTATAGATACATTGCAAGAATCACAGGCTTTTTTGCTTAACAATTTCTAACTTATTTTCTGCAAAGAAACGTGTAATTCTAATTTTTCTTTTTTGTAGCATTTTTCCAGAACCATGTGTTGTATTATCTTCGTTCTGTAATTGAATTACTTATAAATGTTAATGGGTGCATGTACTCTTACACAAAAATTGATTAAAATCAAGCAGTAAGGACATACATTTCACTTGAAGGCACCAGCGTAGCTTTTCGTAAAACTAAATTCAATCCGTAACCTTTTGTAAGTTAAGTGTATCTAATAAAGTAAAACACAAATATCTATGTTTTTCTTTTCATCTACCCCTTTAAAAACAATTCTGTTTGAAAATCTGCAGTTGATAACAATAACAAAAGTACTTTGCAATGGAATTTTGTTATTGGTTGTTATTAAAGGTGTTAGTCCTGTCTATAAAAAAACTCACAGTTCCGCAGTTTTAGATAACAAAAATATCATTAGAAACGGCTCAGTATCGCAATAAATCACTCTCAGCGCTCTATGCTAAATAAGAACCTAAAAAAAAACTTGGATTAGTCTGCTGAAAGATCAGATTTAATCCGAATAATTGCTTTTACGTCCAGGTAAACAAATAGAATATCATTCGTAGCCGAACGTAAACAAACTGAAAAATGACGACGAGAAGATGAACGAGTCGCATCTAGCAACTTATATCCTACGAGCGTCTACAAAATAATAGTTCAACCGATCTTTTTATTGATCAATTCAAAAGTATATGTTAATCGCCAGTCAATGTCAATGTTCATTGAGCTTATAGACAAATTTTTAAATTGATTTATCTATGGGAATTACAGAAAAATAACTACATAATATTGAATACGTAATATTTCGCCCACCCACAAATAATTTTTTTTTAAATAAAATCCAGTTTATTTTTTTATTTGAGAATATCAATGAATATTTTTATTTACATGCAAGGAAAGTTCATATTGAAGTTGACCTAATTACAGACACATTAAAATCATAGATAAATTTAATAATATCGATTGACTTATTTGAGTAGGGAGTATTCTGTTTAAACAGAAGTTTAAATATTGTAGTTACTCGTTTTGAATAAGAAATAGCCTTTCAATTTTGTAGTTTTTTGTTAATACTAAAATTGAAATGGTTAGAACATGTATTTTATTAACAAAAAAAAATTTTACGAAGTGTTTATTATTTTTCGTCTATTGTGTGAGGTGCAGGTAATAAATTTGGATTATAGTCGAAAATGTCTCGTAAAAAGAACTATGGAATAATTGATTGTGACTTATTTTTAAATCGTTACCAAAATAGTATGTACTCATTTTCTGTAGATAATTATTCAAATAAAAGACTTTTTAAAATAAATTGTGAAAATGAAATAAAATCCAGAGAAAGGACAGAAAACCTAATCTCTTCTTTTCGAGGTTTCAAAATCTAATTTCCGAAATCTTGAGAACGGTTTCGTCACTGCAAGATTAAAACTATTCGGTTATTTGAGTCATTGCGGTAACGTTTATGATTCAGTCGAAATGACTGACCGACCGAAATGACAAATCGATCATTTCATTAGTCCAGTATGACCGATTTATTACGTGGAAGGGACCGAATAAAATGATTTGGTAATTTTAGTCATTTCGATCACTTCCATGATTCGGTCGACATACTGACTATGTGCAAATCAAACAATTAGAATGAAACGAAGTCAATATGTTTGTTGGACGACGAGAAACTTGTTTCTTTATGCAGTGCAGAGCAGGTTAGCAAAACGCGAAAACAATAAGAAAGCAAGAAGTGGGCAGAGCAACCACACCTTTATAACCAGTGGTGCTGCTATACTGACCCATGAAAAATTTAAAGTGCCAAGCCTCTGCTCGAAGTAAAGTCGCAAAAAACCATGCTTACTTCTTGCGAACTATTAGAAGGTACTACTGCATTTTCTTACCGCATTAGAAGAAAATAAATTTGTTAATAGGAAATAGTTGAACTTTATTTTCTCTGTTACGCCACTAAATTGTAGTTCATATCTCAATTTTCAGTCTCAACAGCCTACATAGGTAAATCTAAGATCTTATCCTTTATGTTTTCTACTCAATTCAAATGCAATATCTCGAAATAAATTAATTAAATTAGAACTGAACTTTAAAAAAATTGACAAAATGATTAAACGATCAAAACAACATTTGCATAAAGCGAGATTCAAAGAGAAAAAATAGTGATTAGTCATATTTACGATGAAGCAGTGGATGTAGGGTATTGAATGCTATTTTTTTTTTTGCTGATTATTGAGGGATTAGCAATTTTATATCCATTTACATATGTATGTCAATAACCCTTGCATTCCTTTTAATCAATAATTTAATGTTTGGTATTTGTTAGTTTTTATTGCAAAAAGCTGATGTAAAAGTTCGATGAGCTATTGTGACTCGTTTAATTAATGCGGTCATTTACACTGTAGTTTACGTAGGTAGGATTTGATGGTGCAATGTATCACATGACTTGGTATTTTTTTTTTTTTTGCAATGCCAATGAGTAGGGAATTTTCTAATTAAAATTTTATAGTAGGTAGGTAAGACCAATTGAAATTTTTTCATAATTTTTCAATTCCGTAACGATTACTGGCAAAGAATCGTGTCTCATATTGACGGAAAAATTTATTAAAACAATCATAAAAACATCCTTTCCAACCTGAAATGTTCGAATATACACTACCAGTTATTTGCGAAAACTCTTTAAGTTTCAGTAGAAAAAGTAAAAAATATTGTCAATAAAATTATGTTAAGTTCTGTAATATTTATCGGAGTCGGACCGGTTCCATTTCAAACATGTAATAGATAAAAAAAATTGTTGTTATTATTTTCACAAAACTTTAGACAAAATGGTTATTTGTTTAAATTATAACTTATAAAAATCGCCGATTTACATCAAAATATAAAGGATATTATAATATTTGTTTAAAATGCTGCTACTTCGACAGTAGTATAATAAAAAATGAAATTAATCGTCTCATAACTCAACACTTAAAACTCTTGCCAATTTCAAAGAAGCTTATCGCCCTAATTTTCTTGTTCTAGTATCTGCCCAAACTTGTTCTAAACTCTGCCGAAACGTGTTCTTATTCTTAACTAAAGTGATCGGTCGAATTCAACAGACCTAAATCAAAAAGAACATTCGTTATCATTATGCAAAAAAAAAAAATCTGAAAAACTTTAGAAAATCAGGTGTCGAAAAAAATCTGATGAAACAAATCGTCTTTGTGGGGTATTAAACTGAACAGAGACGCCGAAGAAATAAGAAACCACTAAATTACCATAAATGTACCTAATTCACCCAATTCAGCTTTAGTTGAAATGAACTTTATTTCCACTATCGAAAAGCATGCGAAGTTCTTGCGAGTGCTAAGTCCCAATATCATCCTACTACTTTTCAATGTTAACGAAACGCCTGATGTTAATTTTTTTCTAAATTTTTGTCACTCTCTTTCTTCATTCTTGTTCTATTTAACTATTCCTAATATACCAGTATTTAACGATTCGTTTTTTAATCGCTTTGATCTTTTAGTGTTTCGTAGTTATTAGCCACTGATAACCGACTATGAATTTTATATTCTAATACTGGTAGAAGTGATCGTTCTTCACAAATTGCAAAACATCAAGAACTAAAGTCGTGCTATTTTTATCTCTTTTTTTATTATTCAAAAACAAACGAAGAAACTATAAAAAAAATTATGCCAAATCAGTTTTGGTCACAAATTTGTTTCTCTCAAAAAACTTTTAAGTTAATTTATAAAATCTGCATGTATACATAAAAAAAAATTTAAATCAAAAAGATCGAAGCCGCGAAGACACATCTCCGAAAAGATCTCTTTCGATAATGACCGATCGCACATAGAAATGATCGGTAAGGACCGGTCCTCGTCTTGTGGAAATTTTTTAGTATGTGTAGACAATTTTTTTACATCATATTATTTCGCTGACTTGAATTAATATCTTTTTCTAGAAGATGGTATTTATCTATATACTAACCTATGTAAGGCCACTAAAACACATATATTTGTAAAGAGACGATCTTATCTACCGCCGGCTGGACAGAGAGTAAAAGACGATCAGCAACAAAAACAACACGACAAAAAATCAAAATCAGGTACTGATCAATTCTTATAAAAGCGACAGGTGAACAGATTTTCGCTACCATAAGACGCCTTTATGTCTAGCTGGCTTGATGTACTTACGCAAGAGTCTCTTTAAAAGGAAGTCTTGTGTTTAAAAATAATTGAAAAATTTATCCGCGACCGAGTATTGATATTGTGAAGATAGTATACGATCGTTTTGGTTCATTAACAAAAATATTAATAAGTGATCGTACTGTGAAAAATAAAAAAAAAAATACATCCAGCAAAAGAATTACAAGTGCTATAATAAGTGTCAAATAAAATAAAAATAGTGCAGAAAAGTATTAATAAAAATTTCGTACAAAATGATGGAAAAAAATAATTTCGTTGGTCTAAGCACAATTTTTGCTTTATGCTTTGGCAGTGTTTTATCATGTCAAATGATTCGTAAGTATTCAAAAATTTAGTAATTACTATGAAACTTGAATATTATCTGAAAACTTAGTCAGGGAGTGAAGTGATGAATTTGAATTAAATTTTAGTTACGTGTGGAAAAGAAATTTTTGTAGACAAAACGAAAAAAGGAATCAAAGTTAACTTTAAAATTAAATGCCATTAAAATAAAAATAAAATATAATATCGAAATATTTAATATGAAAAAAAATCTTCCATTTTGAACAATGCTAAAAATATTGTAACTTCAAAAAAATTGATTTTGACTTTATTAAATTGTTTCGAATATTCGTTTTACTGTGGCAAATTATGGTGTATTCTGTAAAAAGGGGTTTCAGTACCAAATAATAATTTATCTTGCAGTGGTAAAAGGATTAAAAGTTTGTTATTCAGATTCCTGTAAAATTTTGTAAAATCAATTACGATACTTATCCTCTCATATTTAAGCATCTGATTGATATTTGTTTATTTAGATACAGCATGAACACAGACATCTCTTTAAAATGTAATAGATATCAAATGTTTGAAAATTCGTAAAAATACATACAAAAAATGTTTATAATGCTCAAACCTTACCAAAAAAGGTAATTAAATACACTTATAAAGGGCTGTGTTCGTAACTGTATTATTGGTAGTGTAATTTTCCTTAAATTTCTATTTTTGATTATTTAGTTCTTAGATAAAATTACACGTAACTATTGTATAGAAATTTAGTAGAGTTTTGCCTAATATTCTCTTCTGTTTCAATGATGTGAAAACAATTATCAAAAAAGAAAATATTATATTAAGTTTTAAATTTTATTAATATTAAATAGCTGACCACTTAATACACCCTGTTTTTACCGATTTTGAATATATTTATTCAGAAAAAAACAAATATTGCATGCGCGGATAGATCCACGAGTCATATTTTTTTTTGTTTATTTTTAATTTTTTTTTATTATATAAAAAAATATGTTTACATAGATCAGCTATCCATCAATGAAATAATCGTGAACAAGTTGTTGATTTAAGATTTTCGCTTTTATCTGATGTCTTTCAAGTTTCCTCTCTCCAAATCGAGTAAATATTAAAATCTGGATGCGGTTTGTATTTTACTTTGTAAGTTTGCTAACTTAGCTAAGTTATAAAGTTAATACTTAGCTAAGTGATGATCATGTTGGCTTAATCAGCTGATGAGGTCAACTTCTAGAGTTGCCCTAACATCACAGTGTAACTACTAATTCGCGGTAAGGTCAGACATTGATGTAGAATGTAGACACGTTTCGATGACAATTTCACAGCTTTTGCATTGTTTACAATGTTTTTTTTAGTGTGTTTGTATTATGGATTTTGGAGGATTTGTAGTACATTGAACTTAACATTGACTTCTTAATTTTGCACTCACTAATATGACGTAATATACAGTACGTTAACTATCTTTTGAGAAAAATAGACAAGAAAAGTTGTAGTAGTTTGCCATGAATCCTACTTAATTCTCTAAAACAAGCTGAACTTATGTAGGATCACAACACTTGTTCACTCTATCGAAACAGCTGCTCTTAACTTAACTTCGATAGTACGACCCAACACTTCGGCAACACTTTTTGAAATACACTTCAAGTATATTTGAACTCTTTATTGCAATGAGCTTTTTTTATTGATGGCTTACCCTTAAAATTATATTAATTCCTTGAAATCAAAAAGAAGAATTTTTTTAGAAATGTTTTTAATTTAATAATTCTTTGAGTTTCACCTAACCATTTCATTATAATTTAAAGTTAAATAAATAGCACCAAATGTATCGTTTGAAATGCCACCGATTCATTGCAAAATCCGTAAATAAATGCAAATCATTGGAAATTACTTTAATATCGTTTTAATTTTTTTTTTCATTTCTGACTTACTAAAGTTTAATGGCACAAGAACCAATTTCATTCTAAATTTTCAATTCAAATTGTATAAACCTTTCGATTCAAGGATAAATAAATATTTTTTCTGAGCTATCGCGACTATTAAGATGTTAATAGCTAATAAAAAGAAAATTTATTGTGGATTTATCCAATATACGCGACTATAATTCAATTTTCGAAAAAATTTTAATCCCCCAAGCTAAGCCGACGAATTAATAAATACATTTTTGAAAATAACTGGTAACACGTGTTTGAATGGTTAAAAATTAGAAGTTGAACTAAATTTGATCAAGATTTCAGAAATATTCAGATGCTTTCTTCGTTATGAGATATATTTGATGAAAAGTTATTAAAGTATTATTTATTTTAATTTTTTATTGCAGAAAGTGGAGTTTCCGCACAAGACAAGGCGCAAATTTTGGAAGTTCATAACAGACTGAGATCGTCAGTGGCTATGGGCCGAATTTCTGGACAACCAGGAGCCGAAAATATGAAAGAAATTGTAAGTTTTAATTCAATCAACTCATAAATTATTGTGTTTTTAATATTTATAGTTAAAAAATAAAACAATTCGAAAATAATGGGAAAATATAAAACTGTAAAAGAAATTGAGAAATATAATTATATATATATATTACTCTTATGGCATTATATGTTTTCATAAGCTATTGTAGTGAAAAACGGAAAAATGTTAATACATATTTGAAAATGATAAATTAAAAATATCCTGTAACAAAATGTAGTTTTGGTGCATTTAAAACTCAAAATTGAAACAACTATAAATCCAAACAATTTTTAAAAAAAATTGATAATCGGATTGTATATTTTGAAATCTACTAAACGTTTAGGAGCCGTTTTAGCATCGCATCGTTTAACGCGCATCGCGTTCACTTTAATACCAACTGTAGAAATATTTGAATTGCAAATAACGCACTACTATGATTGCAGTAGGCACACTGTACCTATTCAATGGAATGTATTCTTATGTTGTACATTTCTAATTTTACAATTTGTAGTGAATTTTACGTTGTTATTAATTTTCTGATAAAGTTTTACACATTTCATATAATTTTTTGAATTTCAAAAATTGAAAGATTTATTTATTGATTTTTATTTTTCCTTTTTTCAGGTATGGGACGAAGAGTTAGCATCACGTGCACAAGGTTGGGCAAACCAGTGTACTTTCAAACATGACCCCCAACGGACAAGCAGTAAGTTTTATTACTTATTAAATGATTTTTTTTTTTGCACATTTTTATGGTTAATTATCGGAAGAATGCTGACGAGAAGAATTTCATTTTATACGCTCGATTTTAATTTATCACCTTTTTAACGAATTAATTCCTGGGAGCTTATACAGCTGGAATGTGTGTATATAAACCGCATTGTTACCGACGACACCATAAACAATACACAACTCAATTTAAATTAACTATCGATAATTTATCAATTATTTTGCAATTCGTAAGTGTAAATTAAAACTAAACGAGATCGGGTAGGTGGACATTTTGTCGGGTTTAATGAACCGAATCCGAAATAATTTCACTTTTGTTATTTTATTAATTTCGTATTCGGATGGGAAGGTGAAATAAAAAACAACGATGTACCTACCTACATATAAATGTAAACCTACTGATCGGATATGTGGATACGAACGGCGACTAAATTAATTTGTGGAATTAGTAGAATTTTCAGATCGGACTGAAGACCTCTAGTCGGACTGAAGACATATATAATATGTACATATTCCATTTTTTTAGCATAGCAGTATCTAATGTTGTCCAAAATAAAAGAGCAATTAACTTCTATTATTAGAATATTATTAGAAATTGTAGCTATAAATTTTTATTTCATTATTTCTTTCGAGAAAAGGTACCTTCCTCTCTTGATATGTTACTAAGTGGAGACCATCTTGGTTCAATTTATCAGTAGCTGGCCTTTCTATATTATTTCAAAATTTTGGCATTGATTGTATTTATTCAGATTCAGGTAGTTTGAATAGCACTATTTATTTAAAAGTTCTTTCAAGGACTGTTATTTGCAACGTAATTTTTGCCTAATTCCTTTTTTGAAGTTCACTGGAGGAACATTACAAGACGCTTAATCGTCTATCAAACGCAGTCATACCTATAAGCCAGATATACATGTGCATATATCTGCATGCAGCGCGGCAAAACTGATTTAGAACGCATGAGTTTAAGTGCGACGAAATACACGGTCACACTGCATGCAGCGGAGCGCTGCAAGATTTCTCTACTTCTACTTTTGCGGTGCAGCGGCAGTATTATCACAACTTGAGGTTGCAATTTACCAACACAGAAACATGAAAAAGTGGTTCGACAGGTAATGTTTAGTAGTAATTTTGTACCTGTGGAGAGGAGTATTAATGAAGGAGCGTTTCATGGAACTAGGAAAAAGTATATTTGGGACAAATACAACCAAAAGATCTGCCAAAAAATTCTGCACATCTGTTTCACATGCAGGGATGCCTGCATTGCTGCATGCATATATTCTGCACATGTATTTCAGGCTATAGTGTAATATTCAATTTTTGCGCATTTGTACAACCTAAACCAAAAAACACCCAATCCTATATCAAGCACTTTCTAATACCAAACCAACATCGAACTTTCCACAAATGACTAACTAACTTTTTCTGCAAGATGCATACGAAGCTTAAATTCATTCAGAATAAATTTTCTAACCTGTGATGCATGCAATTAAGATGTTTATCTCATTCCATTGAGGTAGTCTTCGCCGGTACTAGAAACCAGTTTTGAAAAAAGTGAGAAAAAATCTTAAAGTCTGTCGCAAGTCTGGAATTTTATCTGAGAAAAACCTTTGAGCAGTTAACGTCTATCTTATTGAGGTAGTCTTACAAACAAAAAAATGATACTGGCTAGACTTTGCACCGTGGTTTATGTGATGTTTTGATTTATATCTTGTGAATTTGTTTGAATGTTTGTTTTTTTTAAGTTGTTTTCTTCTCCTTTTGAATTTTCTCTGTCGTTTTGTCGTGTAGTTCACGGCGAAAAAATCTGATTTAAAAAATGATATTGCATGTTTAATTTGTTTGTACAAATTACGTGTGCATATATATGTTTCGATTATGCTGAATAATTGAATACATCGTGGCGTCACAAGGACTTTAATTAAAAACATTAGTTATCGCTTAATAGCTGGGTGCGCGTTGAGAATTACAGATTTGATTTAGTTCACATGCCGTACAGATGTAGGAAAAGGGAAAAGTTTTGAGGAATTCGTGAAGGTAAATTGCTTCAATAGTTGCATTTTCCTCGGAACGCTATTGAGGACGGAAACGGGATATTAATCATATTTTAGTCCTACAAGGCGTCGATGAATTATTCTCTACAGAAATTTTAATCAGCGCTCGTACGGTTTAGAATTCATTTAAATCTTTCCGATTATTTTTGAATAGCTACAGTATTAATTAAAGTTTTTAGTGATTGTGTAATTTAACGAAACAAATTATTTTAAATACTTTAAAACAATAGTGTATTGATCAAACCTTCAAACAAACATTTCTAACATAATTCATATCTTTCTTTCCAGATCGCTACACTATGGGACAAAATATGGCAATTATTTGGAGTACGGCACCAATTTCTGACGGAGATTTCCCTTCACGAATCCAAAATTGGTTTAGAGAGGTATCTCAATACGCTTTTGGATCATCGTGGTCACCAAAGACAGGACATTACTCACAGGTAATTATTTCGCACGCTATCATTGTACTCTGATTACATTTACAAAAGGTAATCGTTACTCAGTCTATCAGTACTTTTATTTAACGTTTTACAAGACGACCGTATGGAGTACCCCTTATAGATGGTATACGAAATTACCTTCGACTTAATTAATTTAATTTCAAATAACTCAGAAAAAAGGCACTAGGTAGAACCATTCTGAATTTTTTTTTGTGCAGATACCGAATTCAGCATCTTGTTAAACTTAAAAAGACATAAAGAACGTAACTAACTATAAAGACTAAGGTATATGGGACAAACTCGTTTATGAAAATGTTATTTATCTCTAATATTTTACTGTGACACACCTTCTGTGGGGTCTAGGTATTTAATATGCAATCAGATTAAAATTATTATCTTTGCCTATATCTGTATAAGATTAACCCTCCTGAAAAGCAGTCCGAATGGAACTATTCCAATTAGTAGCAGGTCGATAGATTTTTTTACGAGTCCTAAATTTACTAATTAAGAACAGAATTTCGATAGAACCATGTTGTCAATTATAAATTTTTCGTTTTAATTGATATTTGCCGCCATTTTATTGAGAACGATCAAAGTCAGTAGATGTCTTTAGGATCGATCGAGGTCGACAACTTTACATAAGATAATTAACAAAAATCAATCTTTCACAATTCTCATGAAAAACTTTAATATTGCAAAAATTCAAATGGATTATTGATGGATTAAGATTTTTGGCAAATTTTAATTTAATATATTCGGATTGATTTGGCTAAATGCTAACCAGAATCGGCACGAACTAATCGCGGTCGTTAAAAATAAATTAATGAATATTTTGTATTAATAATTAACGAAATGGTTGAAAAATATTTAATGAAGCTGCTTATGTTCTATGCTGACAAGAAGGTAGCGATGATCAAAAACAATAGTTTGAGGAAACCAAATTAAAGTGGTTATAGTTAAAAAAAAGAAGGAAAACGTTGTTATTTTGGGGTTTTTCCACTTCTTCTGTTCTTGTTTCATTTTAGTTCTCCCTCTGGCAAAACTTTAAAATGAGATATTCATTTCCTGTTGCTTTTAGTGTCAATCTTAGATAGTTTAGATTGTGTATTTTTGTTTGTAACAAAATTAGTTATTAATTATAAATAAATTTTTTCCTTACAGTTGGTATGGGCTGAAACCAGCATGGTTGGTTGTGGCTACACTTACTACAAGGACTCATCGAAATACAACAAACTCTTCGTATGCAACTACGGGCCAGGGTAAGCTAAACATGACAAATTTCGCCGAAAATCAACTAAATGCCTTCTCCTTACAGTGGTAACGTTGTCGGTTCCATGCCGTACTCGGTTGGCAGTCCCGACTGCACTCGCCACAATCTCGGCTCATCAAACCGCTACCCCGGCTTATGCGCAGGAGCTGGTGGTTTCCAAAGCTTCGGTGGTGACGATTCGTACAACTCCTTCGGCTACCAGGCACCACAAGTTTTCCGTTCAACAACGTTCGCTCCACAAACATTCCGTTCGTCATCTTTCGCTCCGCAATCATTCCGTTCGACAACTTTCGCTCCGTCAACATTCCATTCGTCAACTTTCGCTCCGCAATCATTCCATTCGTCAACGTTCGCTACTCCCGGTTTTCAATCGTTCCAGCCAAAGGGATCCTTTTCGACTCCATTCCAGCAGCCGCAACAAAACTACAACACGGACTATTCCTTCAAGAATTATTTCAATAAGGCACAGAACTCATTCGCCCCGAAATCATCGTTCGGCTCGAACTGGAACGCCCTGTCGTTCGGTGGACTCTTTAAACGAAAATAAGCGAATTTATCTAGTTAAGAACTCGGTTTAATAGCTCGAACTTAAAAAAATTTCAACTAGGACATAATTCATTATTTTTTTTTTTATAGAAAAAACTAAAACTACTTTCACAGCTCATTTCACAAAAAAAAAAACAATCATACCGAAAATTTCTGTTACAAATTTTCTAGTAAAAGGAAACTACTTTCGACTCTGTTGCCAAACTTGCTGCCTAATATTTTGGTAGTAGTCCGCCAAATAGTAAAAAGCGTAGTGGGATTGAATTCTCTCAGGTGGCTGCGAGTCAAATCACGCCATCTGATGGAATCTAACAAAACCACGCCGAATGACTATATTAAATAGTATTTACCAGCACAGTAAACCTGTGCATAACATCATCCCCTAAAATTTATTGTTATAGCCCCGTAAGATAACCAATACACGGAAATTTTTATTTAAGAAGAAAACATAACTTTCGATAATAATAATAATAATATTTCCCGATTTATTGTAATAAGGGTAGGAAAATGTCAATTTTATTATAACAAGTACGTTTAAAATGTTGGGAATGTAATAATAACGGAATTTGTGTCCGCTCCCATAACTCCTGGGACCACGGCAGCATTAGTCCTGTGCAGTCCGTTCATATTTGAGCGCGTTTGATATATTAATAAGTTGCCTTGTACTCTCCTTAAGTGCTTTTATATGTGCCCCAAAGCGAATGTTTGTATCAAATATTTGTCTGGTGGTTTGTGAGATTTATATTTGTATTTAATAAAAACACAAACAAAATATTTTTTATAAAATGTGAGTTTTTTTTTTCGAAGTTGCGTGTGTGCTTTTTGCCCGCAGGATATTGTCGGAGAAGCGACGACTCGGTTTACGGCGAATTGTGTGATGTTTTAAAGGAGCCCCTTTATTTTAAAATAAAGAATGAGGAGTTACCACGTGAGTTTTGTTTTGATAACAACAGGTTTCATATTTTTCAGGACAAGATTTCAGAACTGTGGTTTCCAAATTTAATTTTGCTTATAATCGCTTATTTTTCTTAATCGATTTTTCTGTGTACCGCCCCTATTTGAGTACCTTCAGCTTTAGCTTTCTCGATAGTCTAACAATATTCACTCAATATCTAGAAAGAATGAATTATGAAACGTAATAGACGTATAACGTTTTAGTTTGTGCCAACCTTCAACAATATCACTTTCAATCGATTTGCTGTTAATACGCATTAAGGCAATGGAATGAGAGCCGCAGGAAAACTTTTTATTTATTTAGAAAAGTGGTTTGGATCAGGAACTCCCCCATGTATAAAACACACTCAATCATCAAAATCCACCCTTCCACAAGACGTACTATCTCCTCTCACTCGATTTAAATTGATTAGAAAAAGTGCCATAATATGAGAAAAAGCGAGCAGAAGACGTTCCTATATCCTTAAGATATTCGTCGCGGCACTAAGTAGTGCGGTATTCTTCCGTTGAAATTGCCTTCATTCAGCCGCGATAGCGATTGATTGTTTTAAATTGATGCCAACAAAATTACAGTAAAATGCTTTTAACGGTTCGTCTCGTCTTTTTTTCTTTTTCCCTAAATATTCATTTTGTTGGTTTTTGCATTTCCTCCGTAGACTGAGTACTTGTACCTAGGCGGCATGAAAAAAAATTTTTTTTTTCGTAGGACGATAGGAAGCTTGTACTGCGGCAGCATCACTTGGGGTCACATAAACAAGGGCTATATCAGACTGTTCGTCCTCTACGGCTGGCCTTCATTTCGCTGTACAGAGCCCACAATGTGTCTGTGCAATTAGAGTCGCCTTCTATTTCAGTTAATTAATGTCACGTTGCAGGGTAGTTTATGGGGGTGGAAGCAACGACGACAACTTCTAGAACGGCAGCCGTGATGCTTTTCTAGGTTTTATTCTATCATGCCGAGATCTGAATAGACGCCGACTAGGCTTTGGTGTCGCTCTGCTCTTGTACGACTTAAAAGGTTTACTGCTTCCCATTTATTCTTAAGCCGCTTTCTTTCCCCATTTCATTTAGGTGGTAGCACTTTAGTCAAGATACTTTGTTTTCTTAGGCAAACTGTGCATTGTGGTAAAACTATGTCTCTATTGTGTACAAGGGGGTTATTGTAAGGCGAATATTGTAGACGCTGTTAACCAGACAATTTCATATAATTGGGTATAGCTTTGCACGAAAACGCCAACACATAGGATTAGAAGCTTTTGCAAAACTACATGAAAATTTGCTACAGGTGTCATTGAAAACACAGTTCATGACTGTATTTGTTTAAAAAGTCTGAAGAAATTTATTTGAAAGGATAGGTGCCACTGCAATAAAACCTTGCAAGGTTTTTATGGGCAACTACTTTTTTACTTCCTGTGGAAATGACGGCAGCCAGCCAGCTCAATTATTTAGTAGACGTAGTTTGGTGCGAAAATAAGAAGACGGTGTATTATCTCACCTTAATGGTTGATTTTTGTCGAGATTTTTCTGAAATAAACTAAAATAAATTGTTTTGAGTTTTGGGCGATTTATGTTCAAAAAAACAATTTAACATGTAGCTAGTCACTATCGTCTTCATCAATAAGAGCAGCCCATCGACGTCTATTTGCGCCAATATCGCTCTTTCTCTTCTTCACGACCACTTCCTCATCATCGTCAATTCGGCCCCGTTTATTTTTACCTTGTAGCTCCGAGTTTACTAATATGGCGTCTATGTCGGGCGTAGGCGACACTCTTAGTGAATTACTGGGTACCTCATCGATTTCCGTTCCTGCAGTTGGACTATTAGCGAGCGATGATTGATTATTCCCGCCAGCATGTTGACGGGCGTCATCGCCGCCATCATCATCATCATCGCTTTCCACTCCTTTCGAAATTATTGATGGTTCATTGTTTCCGTGTTTGTCGACAACATCGATATCGTTGTTGCCCTTTCCGTTGTCGTCGTTGTCGCCATCAGATGAATCCGAATCAATGATATTTCGACGAATACGACTCGTACGTGTTACTGTCGACGATAGCGTTTTTACTTGCTGCTTTCCGGTTGTAAGGCCGTTCTCATCCTTATCGGCATCGGAATCTTCATCGTCGGTGAGCTCAGCTAAACGTAGTCGAAGATTTTCTGAGTCGAAATCGTCGAGGATGTTATCGTTCGGGTCGTTATTGGCTTCGTCATCGGTTCCTTGTTCCATTAACATATCTTTGACATTGATTTTCCCGGCACGACCTCCGGACCGAGACTTTTGATCTTTCTTCGGAGCTTTTTCTTTATTTTTCGAGTAAATAATTGTCTTTGTTTTTTTATCTTTTTGTTTTTGATCCTTCTCGTCGTTTCGTTTTAATGGTGCTCCATGCTCGTTCTCGTTATCGCTCTGATTGTATACCAAATTATCGAATTGTTCACGACGTTTACTTAAGAAATTTGCTTGGAAATCATCTTCATCGGCATTGTCCTCCGACAAGCTTTGATTACTAGCAGCATCATCATCACTGGCGTCCGACTCGCTGCCTGAATCATTATCCGATGAGGAGATGTCGTTGGTCTTTTGTGCCGAGACATTTTCGTCGACATTATCGGCCTGATTATAGGTGCCGTCAAGGACCTGTGCTCTCATTTTCAAGTCGGCAGCATTCAAGTAGATTGGGATTTTCCAGTAAGTTTCGGTCTCTTCGATGGGAGGCTGAACTCCTAAAGATATGAGTAACCTCTTGAAGGATTCGTTCTCCAAGGCTTTCCTTTCAATTTCTCGCAATGGAAGAATGGGAACTCCATCGTCATTATCGTCGGAAGTTTCCTCGAAATCATCAGCTGCATCCGAGAGGCATTCTTTTAGCCATTCCACTGCTTCTTTGAATTTCTCCTCAGACTGACTAATAAGGAACTTAACACTTGCCACATCCAGAGGACTTTTTATAATTTTTTTCGATTTCTTTGCCTTTTTTGTCTTCGATTTCTGTCGTGCATTCTCTGATTGGTTTTCACTCTCCTTCGATTTGGGTTTTTTCGATTTTTGCGGAATTATTTCCGACCTGTCTGCAATTAGACCGATTTGTATCATTCGTTTGATTATGCTGTTCTTATTTCGTCGCTCTCCAAAAGCCTCCATTAGCCGGGCTAGACAGTCTAAAAATATGAGAAAACTATTAGCAGGATATTCCAATTGCTTAAGCATTACCTTTACCGTTTTCAAGACGATGTTCATCGTATAAACTTCGGAGCTGTTCATCTTCGTCGCGTTGCCATAAATTCTTGTTGGCAGCTGCTGCATTTGATTTCTTTGTCGGTGCCTTGAACATGAGTCCTAGCTCCTTCAGTTTTTTCAGAACTCCCCGTCGTGTGCGAGTATTGTCGATTAAATTGTCCAGAATCCAATCAATCACATCTGCAAGTGATGAAAAAAATTAAATTATTTTGAAATGAAACGAGGACTTTTAAAATTTAATTTGCATCCAAGGATGGAGTCAGGATCTAGCTTAAGATCTAGTTAAGCTATTTTTTTGCGTTGCACTTAAATCGTCTTCATCGTTATTCGTGGGCTTGGTACTAGACATTTTCTCAATAAACTCCTAGTGATGTCCTACACATAGTGCAAACGATTTATCAAGATGATTATAACGGGCATGTTCGAGTGTAAGGACCTTACTCGGCAGACAATTAATCATGGGACTGAAGACTCGGGGATAGACTTATTGGCCCCCGGACTCTATGAGAGAAATGATGATAAAATCTACTCAGAGCTTTGAGGGGATTTTGTTTTTCGGAAGGCGATTCATCAACGCGAATCTGAAAATGTAATTTATAATTGAAATATTAAAGGACGATTTGTTATCGCAGGAAAACAATAAGATCCCGGTACCTGCCAGTGGGTTCGAAATTCAAGAAATTTAAAGGGAAATTTCAAAAATATTGTGGAATTGTTCTGTGGACCTAACACGAAAAACCAAGTTTCAAATTTTTTATAGATTAAATTAATAAAGCTGATAAATAAATTACATATTGTATTTAACTGAAATGGCAATTTTTTGAAGATTTGAAAAATATATCGGCTTTTCATTGGCTCATTCTATAATTTTTCTTCAAAAATAACAAATGGAGAACAGAGGTGAAAGAGTACAGGATGCAGAAAGGACCTTCTCAGTTGAGTTTAACTTGTTCGATTTTTTCTTAAATAGTACTGTTCTTTTTTGACTGTGTAATCGATTTTATTTGCTAATGATTTTTATTAGTAATTCTATTCTGTAAATCTCACATAAAAAAATACAAATTACCTTTATCATTTTCTGGATTGTTTTGGTTCTCCAGGAAAAGCATCCTAAGTTCATTTTCTTGCTCCTCTGTCCACGCACCTTTAGTTCCCCTGAAAGCAATAAATTTATTTACTACTGAATATGAAAAAAGTCCAATATCCTTACCCATGATAAGAATCTCCATATCCTGATTCCAATTCGTTGGCGTCCCGAAGTGATTTGTAGAATAATAACTCTGCAAAGATTTTTGGATTTTTCGGTGCTAATGCCACAAATTGCCGAACTACAAAGACTCCTAGCCGGCGTAGTTCTTCGTAATTTTTGTGCCGTGGAGCATTGAAAACTTGTTGGAAAATCTTGAAGAGGACGGCCTAAGCAATGAAGAAAAAAATTGACTAGAAAATTCTTTGCATTTTCAACAAATTTATTTATTCTGACCTGGTAAAGCATCGCTGGACACTTACAACCAAAAGCGATTCTGTAAAGGATAGTAACAGTGCTTTTGATGGATTTAGGTGGCATAGTTTCCCAATCCGATAAGACGATAGTGCAAGCACGAACAATTTTCGGATTTATCAACCTGAAAAGGATAAAACAAAATATATACAACCCAACCTTCAAGTTATAACTATTTAGTGTTAACCGCTCCTGGTATATAAATCTTATTCTGTCCTCTGTATAATCGCGCGGTCCACAGGATTCAATGTAGACCATTGCCAATTTATAAGAGTGAACTAAACTTACATAGACTTCCATAAAATGAAATCTAAAGTTAAATAGATAAACTCCATTTATCCAAACTCAACTATTGTCGATGAAAAACGATGCAATTTCTCAATGAGTTAGTTCCAGGAAGAAGATTGGCCTGTCAAGCCACTACTTTTGCGAAACAGAGCAAGCACTAAGCCTGAAACTGAATCGACGGACAAAGGAAAAATTTAAATAAAACTGAAAGCTCAGCAAGTACTGTTTTCATTTTCAAAACACAATTTTCAAACCCAACAAGGCAGTGCCGGAATACAACGCAGGGAAAACGGATGCCATAAAGCGGAATAAAATCTTTTCACAAAAGCAGATTGCTTGGCATGCGATGCAATCAACTTAAGACTTCATACCACGGTTGGATGAACTTTTATACTTCGGGTTTTGCTCATTTCATTATGTCGAGTTTGTTATCTTAAGTGGGTAATAGAAGCGTTCCTAGCGTTCAGAAAATTTGCATTGCGAATGAAATTGTATATACGATCATCCAAGGACGAAGAGTGAAACTCGAGCCTTGACGATTCGGTATCGGTACTGAAATAAATGGAAACGAATAAATAAAGTTAGCCGTGCTTGCAATAGGGTTTTAAAAGAGATGAAATCAAATCATAATAATAACATATCTATGCGAAGTAGAAAATAGAAGTTTCACAGTTCTGGAGTAAAGCGGCAGAGAACTCCTTCCTCAGTTTCCATAAGAAAACCTTATTACTTTTTTGCTTAAAGTCCGCAGCACGTTGAATGATGAAATTCTGTGTAAATATCGTTCCAAATAGCCTCCTTGTACTTTATTAGACCTAAAATAATTCTCGGAATTCGTGAACAACCGTCTTACACCCTCTAAGAAGCTTACTATCGAAAAATGTTTAAATTGATTTTTTTAGAAATTATATTATTAAGCCTTACAGCTATTTTACATCGCAATATTCCAAACTGGATTTCGCGACGTCTTGACACCTCATATAAATCAACCATTAGAAGCCAAAGCGAATTCCATATTTTATTTGACCTAAGAAATATGTCGGAATTTGTAAAAAAGGACGCAATTATTTGGCAGGGTATATCAAGTGCACATGGAAGTAAAATGAATTGGATATCTTATTATCTTAAAAATTGATTCATTCAGATTTCAAAAAAGGAAGATTTATTGATATTATAGGGTGTTGTCCTCAACTAGTTCTCCAAATGATAAATATTAATTTTCTAATCATTTTGTACGTACAAAAATTTAATCGGAAAATGTTTAAAAAATTAACAACTCTTGAAGGAAGAGGAGATGAAGCGAAAATAATGCCATCTGATATAAATACAGCGGTTGTACCTAGAGAGGTAAATTTCCGGTGAAAAAAATGTAATGAAAAAGATAATGACTGTATACTTCAGTAATGCCTCTCAAAAGTATATCAATCTTCTCCCTATTTAACGATTTATTTGCCGAATATCACGGACATATCATGGAACCTCAAAGCATTCAACGTGGAATATAATGGCTCTACTAGAAGAGGAGCTTGGCAGTAAATCGTCTTGTAAAAAAGCGAAATCAGACGTCTAATGGACTCTAAATGCAGTTATTCAATGGCAATTTCATTCAGTTCCGAACGCTGATCAAATTCACTTCCTGCCTATCGGGCTACCAGAAGGTTCTTTAATGACCTCTTGCTCCGAAGGAACCGATTGGATTTTATCGTTTATTATGCGTATTCAATTTTTTCCCTATCGATTTGCTTTATATTAAAGTTTCCTATCATCGGATGCTTGTACAGAATTTTATTTCTACTTTGGAGCTATTTTGTGATATTGCTGAGGGGATGAGAAAACGTGAATTGCTGTTTTCGAAGAAAACAATCTTGTACAGGTGGTAGTAAAGAAGCCAGTAATAGAATTTCATTTACTTCAGCGAAAGATTCATTAAGTTTTTGGAAATTTATTCGCGATAAGAATCATTTGGTTTGAAAACAAATGGTGCCTATTAAAATAGGAATTGCGGCTATATAGCAGCGATTTCGGTTTATCCTGAGTCGCATCTAAATAGTCAGTTCGTGCCCAAAAAAGTTCACGAGGTGGCTAAAAGCCTCTAAAAATTGTTGGATTACGTCTGTCTTAAGAAGTAATGCATAGCTCAGAAACGATGAAAAAATATTCGTATCAGCTAGAAAATAATTTGTCTAGCCGAGACGGAAACCAAACTGAAGCAGGGTAAATAATTTGTTTGTTGGACACCAGTGCATAAAAAAGGTTTAAACCTTCAAATATTTTAAATAAATCTTGAGTCTATTCCAAGGTGGGAAAAAATCATTTGATTAAAAAAATGTGACGAAATGTTTTGTCAAATTTATTCTTTTAAAATATACCTTGCTAAGAGCAAATAAAATAATATAGCAAACAGAAATTTATCGAGTATACTATATGACAGCACTTGTCATAGAAAATTGTCAAATATTTGAGCATATAGTGTAAAATTAGCTTCGCTATACTGAAGACAAAGAACATAAAAACCGCTAAATTGAAATTCTTTATTCAGACAACTGTAAACATATAATACTTGAAAAGAAGCAACATTGTAGCAAAAATTAACTTTTTAAATTTTCTTGATATGAGGATTCTTGGAAAAGTCCGGAAATAAAGTCTTCAATACAATAAAGTTGTGTTTACGACTTAATATATTTTACATCATATTAAGAATTTTATTTATATTTCAAACGGAGCTAGTTTTTGTTCAGATCAGGAACCGCGACGAGATAAACTAGCAAAGTTTAAACATAATAACATTTCTGATTCCTCCTGACATTGCAGAGTTACAACCGATTTGCCTGGATCAGATTTAGCGCCGACTTATTGACTTCTATGTCCGTTTCTTTATGACTTCTTGACTTCTCTGATTTTTACTGTTCTAACTTTTTACCTAATATGTAAATTTTGGTGCAAAACGTTTCTCCCAGCCCGGACGAGATTCAGCCAGCAAAATTGAAAGGTAGTACGGAAAAGGCACTCAATGTCATCATGAAGAAGAGTCCTTTTTTTCCGTAAGACCCACTGACTAGTACTGGACGAGAAGGTTCGTAAAAATTTTTACGATCACGCGAAAAACTGAAGTTGTAGACGTGATAATAAAACGTGAACCGATAGTCCTTAAAGAGGCGGAAGGCCATCAAATATCGCGAGCAAGGACAACGGACAGAGTCACGAAATTTGAACTTAAAAATTGGAAAACGATAATAAAAGTGGAGTTTACAACTTATCCGCACAGAGAGATAGGGAGTGATGAGGAAGTTCGGCGGCATAAGGACTGAGGAAATTCGAGAAGGTTTCCAATCGAATGATTTAAACAGGAGCGGTAACTTGCGTTGTTTTTTTTATGATTTTCTTTAAGTTCAAAGTCTTTATTCCGGCTTACTCGTTGTCTTTTAAAATTTATGACCCGAGTAGAAAATTTGTGTTATGGGTTTGTTTTTATTATCACGAATCCAATTACAATTTGCAGGATATTACGAAAAGCAGTGAAAAAAGTAGGGCCGTTTCAGGTTTTTACGATATGGCGAAATATATGAGGGTCAATTATGTGTACCGACCCCCAGGAAAGTTAATAGGAACGGCGTTAAGTAATTAGGTAACCAACCACCAAACTATTTTGATATTTTCAGGTTGTTTAATAATGTAAAGTTTATAAATTTATAGAATTAATACTTTAATATGCATTTTCATGAAAAATAACTTAACAATACTTCAACCGTCATAAGTAATCCAAACTGAATTAATAAAATGGTTCAATTATATGATGCGTTATGTATATCCTGTGAAATTCAGCTATTGTTTTATTTATTACTCCAGAATGAGAAAATATTTGACAAATGACGGATTTTAAAATGCGTTTTAATTGCATTGTATGTATAGAATAAATTTTATTTTTTGAACTTATGATTTAAAATTTTTGTTTTTCGTTATTTGATATTCTCATTTTTATTTTCGAGCCAATACCGGGCTCTGTTCAAGATTTCTGCTATAGCTGCTTCGAAAGCATAGCATAGCAAGACTGTAGCAGCTGTCAATTTCAGCCATAGCATGAAATAGCTTCTTCGGGTCTTGAACAGCCAAAAGCAGCTTGTATAGCTAATAACAGCTGTTCGACAAGCACATACGCAAGTTGGCGTGGCATATAAGACATTTGTTTGAATAGCTTTGAATACTTACCGCATTAACTGCTTCTAATGTTTCCTTAAATATTTCGTTAATTTCTAATGCTAATGATAGAGTTTCTTCCATTTTTAAAGACTGAAAATAACGTTTCGACGAAAGTGACAGCTACACACACATATAAATATTGCAATAGCCGCTTTCTAGCTACACTCGGGAGTGCGAGCAAGAAAAAGCAGCTTTGGAAGCAGCTTTTTAAAAATCTTGAACAGATCTAGTGTCAAATAGCAAGCACAAGAAAGCAGCTTTTTGGTTGCATTGAACACAAAAAAGCAGCTAATAGCAGCTAAAAGCAGCTATAGCAGAAATCTTGAACACACCCCCGGAGTTCATGTATTCATGTATACTTTGCAACATTACAAATTAATTTATTAATTTTGGATCTTACAATGTTGAAAGAACTAAAAATTATAAGTTTGACAAATTTCAAAATTTTGACAGACGTATTTTGAATTTTTTTATATTTTGAGTTTCGAAATTTCAACTATTAAAAATTTTTAAATTTAAATTTGTTTTTGATAGCGTACCATTAAAAATTTAATTTGTCCATTTCCACCGGTTTTCTGACCTAAGGCAGGCGGCTCATGTTTCTAGTTATTACCTACAAATTTTACGAAGAATTTCAAACTTCTCGAACCTCAAAAATGACTAATGCTCCATACAAGTTTTATGTTCCATACCATTAAAATTGCGGTTATTCCCGGAAGCACAACGTAATCCTTCAGTTCATAAAGCATAAGTACAACGACTTTCTTAATTTGCTCATAAACCTGATCCGCCGGTTAATGTTACAGAGATAAAGCATCTCACAATATCGAAAGAGCTAAAAATCCCATTCGGCAATTTGCCATTTAGAATTGCCGCAACCAGGATCTCATTGTTCTTTGCTACGCTCTTGCACCCCGCACACATGAGGCTGTAATACAGATAAAACTTTTCGGATAAAAGCCATCAAGACTTTTGTGCGACCATTAAACCTTATTTCGGAAAAGCCGGGAAACTAAAACCAACAGCCAGCTAATAGTAGCGAAAAGTTTTCCTTGGAACGGTGTCAGTTTCTTAAAGAGATCGCCATTAGGGGTTGTCATTAATGATACAATCTCCGCAGCATATGCGATAACATTTTGGCTTTCACATACACACACAGAGGCACATGTTCGTCCCTGACTTTGGCATGCAATTAAAACTGCTGAATTCAGAGTGGCCTTCACAGGATTAAGCGGCCGGTAGTGGTTCTTGTTATTACCAACCCCTAGTCGCAGAATACACCAGGCATAACGATGGGGTCGGAAGAGCGCTTTCAAAAACCCCACAGATTCTAAAAAATAATGAAAATGATTATAAGTGAGGCAAGTTTTTGAAACGCTATTACCACCAAGGAAAATCATCTTCCTGGAAATTTTTAGGTTAATCGTATGAGGATTAAGCCACTCCTTTTACTTCCTTAGGTACAATTAAGGGAATTATATTTTAGTGCTACTACCCACTTAAAGCACAATCGTGTTTATGATCAGGGAACTTTTATTCAATTCGGACTAGGGAAAGGGATGGTATTAACCTGGTGGGTTGTAGGCAATGAAAGCAGTTTCACATGAGTAGTAACAACTAAAGAGCAAATATTACAGGACCTTCGGGACGAACGTATGCGACTGTTGAGACGAGTACGCTATGAAATTGTTCACCTGCACCCCAAAATAGTAGATGAGCCGGGACTTGCCCTTTATTTCGAGCTCGTAATGTTTCCAGACTCCCTTTCAAGTCCTTTTTCCTGTTGTGTAATTTAATGGTCGATGATTATTATTATATTCATTAGGGGGAGAGATTACTTTCAAGTCTAATGGACGGTTAATGTTGCAGAGAATTAACGAAAAGTTCATTAGCTCGACATGTGTGTGCGATATTTACGCAGAATGTGAAATTAACTATATCGCAGCACGGTGTGGTAGACGGTTACTCGCTAAAATGGTCGGTGCAATTAAAAATGTGTAATCCTGTAATGTGGTGTTTTCGCATTTTGGCTGCAATAAGCTCTAAAAATGGTTGTCCTACGGGGACTTTATTTAATATTGGATTCTTACCAGGACGGAAAAAATTAATTCTTGAATTCTTTAGGATCACCCAACCACTCAGAAACTCTTGTAAATATATTAAAATTGCCATATGAACGTACAAAATTGGTAAATCTTCAAATTTTGTTTTTTCTCTCTAGTTTAGTCAAAAGGAAAATTTTAGAAGCATAAAACGTCTTTCAGCATCATGGTCCCGAAGGATAATAATAATTTCAAGAAATAACCAGAATCCGCACTAAACCCCCAAGGAGGCTGCAAAATTCGTATGCTAATTGTACACAGACGAACAGACACAAAGGAAAAACTCCCTTCTTATCCAAACAAGAGATTTTCCGTAATTGGTTTACTGGCTTCAACCAAAAATTACATTTGCCATTCGCTGGTTTCTGTTCCTGAGTGAAAAATGAGTCTTATTTATCGCAACCCGGGGCCGACTACAATTTTCATAGGGTCAGCTGAATGGCCATAACTTTATATATCCTTTTTGTTCTTTCGTTCTATTCACTTTGCTGCTCTATAAAAATAGCAACATTGTATTAAGTTATTAAAAAGACCGAGAAGAAAAAAATTATCTCGGGTACTAAATGCCATAATACACTAGGAAAAAAATAACGAGAGATCTGGAGCAAATTATTCATGCTAAATAAAGGAGCAAGGATGGGTGAGAGAGCCTGAAGCAGGAGTTGGCTTAAGGTGACGAGTCCTACTTGTGTTTAGCGATGAAGAAAAATAAAGTCGAGAAAAATTACGTTTTTCACTCCAAGCGGACGAAAGAATTGCCGAGGCGACAATAATCCTAAATCCTTGATCCTTTTTTGTTCGAAGCAGTTATTGTTGCCATTTGTGGATATAGCGCAATGAGATTTGTGGAGACACACTGCATACATCAAATACAACCCACTAAGGCATAATACCCATGGGATCTAATTAGCAATTTACTGGGCAAATCTTATCTTTTATTGTTGTTTTTGTAAGGACTTCGAGGGTGAGTAGAAGCAGTTAGCTTTGAAGTTTCATTTAGCTATGGTTTACTTGCTATTAACACAATGCGAGATAAAACCACCACCAGCTGCCAGTAAACGAGTCACCCTTCCATCGAGCATTGCAAGGACGAAAAGTCGTATAGTAGCTGTGGACAGAATCTCGGATGTCTGAATTGTGGTAATTTGTAATTAAAAAAAGAACTGGACGGGAAACAAGAAGAGGAAACGCGCACTTTATCTCATAGCTAATGGTAAATAATATTTTTGTATATAGCAACTATGCGGGATTATATCCTTGCTCCAGACAATGAATAGTTGTGTCAAAGAAGGAAGCTTACAAGCGAAGGGTGGGAGCCAAGAATAAAAGGGCTTTTGTTCGAGATAAAGCACGCCACTGCTTACAAAGACTTACCTATCGACCAGAATAGCCTTCTGATTTATCGTACTGAAGGTCCTTCAGGCAGGATAACACCTACGATATGATTTTATGAAATAAATTGCTGCTGACACTTTTAGAAAAAACTCGTATAGCGAGGAAATCAATAGACAATTTAACCTTCCGTGGTCACACTGGGTAGAATCGACCCGAGGAAAAATTGAGCGTAAATACGTCTTAGTCCACGGCTTTAAATGGAAATTTAGTCGCCATCTACCTTTTTGAAAACGCGCATCATACAACTATTTTTTTTCAAGGAGTAGCATATCTAAGGAGTGAAACGCCAAAATTTTATGAAAAAATTTTGAAAATTGACGAAGTTGTGATTTTCTTTAGCGAAAAGTACCTTTTTTTACGTTTTCACCTCTTCATGATTTTTTTTTAACATCACGCCATTTTATTTTTTATAAATAAATTGTTCGTACATCATCTAGAGCGTTTATTGCATGCTCCTGAATTTTTTGAAGCACTTCGGACGGATAGTTTTGACACAATACCATTTTGAAAATAAAACTGGGTCGATTCCACCCAGTGTGACCACCGTGATTGAATTCAGAGGTGTGACCACGGAGGGTTAAGAACGTAGAAACTGTTGCCCAGATTGGAGTAGGCCGGGATATTTGTAAGGGTACCAATTGCTGCGTTAAATTTCATTTTAAAACTGACATCTATTATTCAGCCTTATTTTGAGTTTTTAGATTTAAGGCTATTTGATTATCTAATATATAAAAATACAAAAGTTTTTTGCTGGGGTCGAATGGAAATCTACACCTGTGAACCGTTTCCTCCCAAATTTTGCATGTACATTCTCCAGACTACCGGACAGGTCGAGAACATAATAATATTCCCGAAATTTGGTTCGTCTATTTTTTATAAGCAGTTTAATTATCTATAAGATTAGCATTGGTGTGATTAGCGCTTCCGCTCAACGGGAGAGACGAAAGTAACTGGGGCGATGGAACAACGTGCGTAGCCGCGGTACGCGGCTCATATATATTATATTAACTTGAATGACTCATAATTGATACGGTGATAATGTCCAGGGTGGAAGACGACCCCATCCACTTAACTCTCGATAATTTAAAAAAAAGGTGGACAAAAGTCACCATTAAATACAGCTGCCATCTTTCGGATTTTATCTAATTTCGGCTCACGCTAGAATAATAATTGCCCCTTACTCGCTTCAAGGAAGGCGGGGGTCATTAAAATTCAATTTTCGCGTAAAACGTGAACGAATCGAGACTGCTCCGTTTCGTTGTTCTTAATTACCTTTTTCGTCATCAAAATTCATCTCCTCGCAACAGGATAATGATGACGCCACTGACGATCTCCCGGTGTTTCCAAACAATTATAATTACCATCAGAAATATTCCAGAATAATATCAAGTAGCCGTTTCTAGTTGTGGTTAAATATTGTGTACTGTTTCCACAAAAAATTAATAATAAATTATTACATCAGTATTTTGTGTGATGTATATAGTGGTAGGTTGTTCCTTGTGGTTGTTTTATTTATTTTTTGTTCTTTGTTTACGTGAACACGAAAAAGGAAGGGCATTTTCTCTTCTTGGTGTAGCGACGACTTAAAAATATTTAATTACGGAAAAGCGGTTTTGTTAGCACGGAAAAGCAACAGCAGTTAGCGCACGTCCGTCTAATTTATTACAATTTTAAATGGAAATTAATGGCCCAGAGGCTCATTAAGTGGTTGTTGGTCGTTCGTTTTTAGAATTCTATTTGCGTAATAGCAACACCAACCCACCCACCAACAAACCGACCAACACGAATGAAGACGTCGACTCTAAGGGTTGTTTCAACTGAAACGAAATATACTTTAAGATGTACTTAACCACAAGTACATTGTATGAGATTTTTATTTATAGAATGTAATTGGAATAAGAACAATAATGGGAAAATTGGCATATATACATAAAATTTACATGGCGTTATTAGTTTGGGGCTTCATTTATAAATTCAATGAGTTATTAACTTTATTGCCTTATCGTGTTGTTGGTAGCTTCTGTCATTATTTTAAAAAAAACAACTGATTGTAGGGCACACCGAAGCGAATCGGACCATTGTGTGAACGGGATCAAAATAAGTAGGAAACTGAAATAATTGTTGTACTTTGCAATACGGTCAAAAAATTTGACTACTGCGTTGGACTGCGTCAAACTGAAACTGTCCACGTCGCAATCGGTTAGACGCTCCAGGATCATTTTAGGTAGAAAATTGATAAAAAATCCGTAAAATGATTCATTGCATACCAAAAAAGTGACTTATCAGGAATTTTTTAAATTAATTTTTTTGATTGTAATTAGTCCTGAAATTCTATAACTTAACTCCGTCACTCTTGCAAAATATCCACTGAAATAACAAGAACTCCTTTAACCTTCAAGAGTTTATTTAAATTTCGACCATTTTCTAGCACCACTAATTCACACCATGGTACTTCTTGGAGTCGTATCCCTCGAAGGTCTGATTTTACTTTATACATCGTGAAATCCTTCAAGACGGTGAAAATAGAACCTTCTTGGTATGGGTTAAATCTCATTAGCTGCTGTATATAACCCTTTTCTGGTCTATCATAAATTATTTAATTAGACATTAGTTCAAGGGCAAAACGGCGAACCCCAACGCGAAGGATATTCCCGGAACTACAGAAAACGGAGGTTCATTTGCGGGTGGATTTTTTCTGTTGTGCACCCAAATCTGATATTTCGCTGTTTATTTCGGAAGCAACCCTTTTCGTTTGCAAGCAGCTATCCGAATGAGTTAAGTCTACACGAAATAAAATGGCAGAAAGACGTAAAAAAAAATTTACGTAGATATGCTATAGAATATATAGGAAAAAAATTTAAAAATACGTTAACTCATTCATTAGCTACAAAACACCCCTTTTGGGGTATAATGGAATCATGCCTTTTTTCGACTCCTATCCGGTATAGAATTTAAAGCTTAGAATGTTGATGTCTAATTAATATAAATTAGATAGCCAATTACGAGAAAAGCTAAATGGAAATGTTTCTAAACAATTTAATGCCTGTCGAATTTAGACAATCAGAAATATGAAATTCAATAGAAATCAAATCGCATTGCAATTTTAATTGGCCAATTCGTAGTATTTGAGCCTTGCTAATTAACTCAAAATATTCGTTTTCATTAATACCACTCATACCTTCATAAACTACAATGAAACGGTACAAAATCACGTCGGGGTCACCAATTTTAGATTTTCTTTGAAAATATCTTACAAAACCTTATTTTATTTGCTGAATATTTTACAATATATCTCTATGCTTGATTTTTTTAAAAATATACTTCTTTAATAAACATTTTGTATGGGATTTTGTTTAATGGTGCATTATATCAAACTGTTTACTATTCATATATTAAGAACCTTTCGCGATCGAATTTGTTAAAATTGCACTGACTAGACCTCCCTCACTGGTTCAATTTGATAGGTAAGAAGATAGCAGAAATATTCTATAGAGAAACAGTTTTTTTTTCATAACTCCGAGAGTGACTTTTGCTGTTAAGTTGAAACTTTGTACCTGAATTTATGTACTTCAGGAGAAAATTTAAAGGATATTTATATTGGCCTACCTACATACGATAATGCAATCAAAAAAAAAATTTTTTTGAATCACATATTCAGGAAAATAATTGAACACTTTTCTTAAATGTAGACAGTAGTCACAAAATAATAAAATAGTTAATCACTCTACCTTTTATTTTTCGAGCTAATAATCCATCATACTTTCCGCATCGATAGGTAAAATGAGTTTTTAATGACGTAATTCGGGTCACTATATTGTCCTATTCATTTATTTCCTTTCGAGTAACCAAAATGAGGGGTTGATGGTTTTCACGAAATTAAATTCAATCGATTTCCACTCGAATGATAAAAAGTGTCGAAAAAAGGGCTGTCCATGCAAAATAAAATAGGATGAGTGGAATGACCAATAATGGCGAGTAATTGAGGGGTCATTTCTATCCAACGTGAAAGGTCACTACTGATAGATAACAATATACTGAACTGGAAACTTCTATGTACGTCTGAATGGAAGGGACGAACGTAAACGATGTAAATGCGATTTGCATTGAACGCACCGAGCGGCTTTAGGAAAATTCAAATTAGAACACAAATTCGGAACTAGAACTACGGAAGGCATTGTTCTACATTAGAGGTGAGCGAGTTAGCAATTGATTTTGCTTCGATTTCAAGAAAATTGGCCAGTCACCAGAGACACAAAATGTCTGTATACACCGTAAATATAAAAACAGCAGCCTTTTTTTTATCATAAAAAAATTAATTGGCATGTAAATGAATTCAAACCAATTTTATGACCTCAGTTTTGGCGATTTAAAATTTTAATCAGCAATCATGTTGCATAGAAGAGTGGAGTAGATTAACGTACCTTTTTGCAAAGTCCTCAAAACGAAAGTCCTTTTCAACGGTTGCTGGGTTATCTGAAACGTATATGTATATATTATTAAGTTAAGTCCTGATAGGTATGTTATATTTATCATAGTCGTAGGATACCGAATTGAACTATTCGTATAGTCAAGACTCGATTAATTGCTTTTGTGCGATCATTTGCAATTCAGAATTTTTATTTGCTAATTTAGATACTATGTATATACAGTAGAACTTGCAGAAGTGACCACCTTCATATGTTGACCACTTGCCTAAATTGGCAATTTTTTACAGTCCCGACGTAAATCACCGATTTTCCATACAATTTTCGTTTTGTATTGTGACCATTTCCATATTGTGACCATTGACTACTTTTAAGCCAAAATTTACATATCACATACGTGTGGAGTACATCTTATAATGTGACCAAAAAAATTTAGGTCATATACTAATTAAGACACAAACGTTGCAAAATGCAAAATGAGGCTAAAATAAGTGAAGCACGAAACTTAGTATCGAGATTATGTTTTAGATAAATGCGTAAAAAAATACACCTTTTATATTGGTAATATTGACTTAAATTACATACATTATACTGTACTAAATTATTTTTATAATCTGACCACACATTTTGCACAGTCCCTTGGGTGGTCACTACATAGAGGTTCTACTGCTTGTACATTGTTTTCAGTTAAGTATAAGAATTTTCTAATGAAAATAAAGAAGAAAAAAACAATAAATAAATGATCTTTCAGTTTAGTGTAGTTTTCTAAGAAAAGTCGCTGGAACAATTCGGGAGAGTGAGAACATTTTTCGTGGTTTGTGAATTAAGAAACCTTACCTCGTTCCTCATCACTCTCGTCGTTGTCGCTTTCCTCGTCTTCCTCTTCTTCTGGCTGTTTTTCAACTGCGAATAAAAATAAATAAGAGTATAACTATTAAAAATACTGAAATATGCATTTACTAATAAATAAAAGGCAACTTAAAGCGTGAATTGTAGTATCAGAATGGTTCATATAACCTCCTTTTAGTCTGATGTTCCTGCTGTCAAACATACAATAAAAACCACAAGAATCCTTTAGCATTTAAGGAGTGATTAAAGTTAAACGCATCCATACAAGGAGCATTGAATCAGGAACAGAACAATAAAAGTAAGCGAGGAAAATACCAATTCCGGAGAGTTTCTTACAATCGCAGTTACACAAAATGACTTTAGCAAACTAATGCCCTAGAACAGTTGCCCTACTAATAGAATGGCCAGTTAATAGTCCTGTTCATTCGTACACGCTGCAGGGTGGTTTCAATAGGGCTTTAAACCACTATAATACGAGCTTTTTCTGTACGTTGGAGAATAATATCATCAACGTAGTGGCCCTTAATTCGACTTCAATTCAACCCGAAAGGATCGGAATATGGAATATGGGTGAAATTGCAGGCTCCCGACTTCCTCCATGAATCCCGACAAGTATTCTACGTTAGTAATTACAGTTCAATGATGTTCTTGTTATTTAACAAATTACTCTGCTAGAAGTGGACCGACATTAGCAGCGACCACAACTCTGTACATTCATCGGATAATTGTTCCAACTGAAGGACGAGTGGTGCATTGCACTGCACTGCATTCCATCTTTAAACCACCTCGTTCGCATCGCATTGTTCGAATTGTCCACGAAACGGGATGAATTCGAATCTTAATCGCTAAATGGCTATGATGCAACCTGTACTGGTAGGAGGGTAAGTAGTTTTAGCTGGTGTTGTAATGCGCTGTGGCGTCAGTTTAACAGATTGTTCGGGAAACTTAACCAAGAGCAATCTTCAATCTGCTGTTTTATTCCTGACAACGTTTTACCTTAACAAAGATTTAATGTTAATAGTTTCTTTCAAATACAGTCGGTGAGGCAGCCCCCTTTCCATTGGAAGCTGATATTTTTTCTTCATCATTATCTATTTACTTACTTGCCTTTAGGACGTCCGTCTAAGTATTTGAGACAATCTTGTCTTTCATTTTACTAAGTGCTAGGAAAGGAACGACACAAAACACACAATACATTTCTTTATTGACTGTTTGATAGAGCTCCAATTCAAAAACTGTACAAAAACTTAGGAAACACTTGAGATCTGTGGATATCACAAACGTCAGGATTGTGGATTTGACTGACTTTCGTCTGATTAAATGGTCTCTAACATTGTGGGATTGTTTTTGCAGAAATAAAAGAGCAATATCGCTCGAAACTTGCGCTCTCATCTACACTTTAATAGCCTAAATAAGGAATCACTATCGAAACACAAGTCCTTAACACTGCCCACTTCATAAATTTTGAAATCGCTTCAACACAGTGAGGACTAATACGCCCCCTGTGACTTTATAATCCACTGAATAATAATTTAACTCATTACATATTAATTTTAAGTGACCTAATGGAGGATGCTCTGTACGCAATAAACTATATCCACTTAACAACCCTGCCTTACATTCCCCTCTTTCGAGTCCGCACATATACGATTCCGATTTATTATATTTCACCGATGCATGAACTGAATTATCGTCTACTTAAGTCCGGGGTTGTTCGCCATAAATATTCGCATTATTGCAATTTTCTGTTTGTAATCGGGAGACCAAGGGGTCTCTTTACGGGAAGACCTTCTACAAAAAAGTATCATCTGCAAACATAAGAAAACATATTAAAGACATCAGGAGGCTTATGAACAAACAATGGCGGTCTACTGAGCTGGCAACAAGATGTTTATTCACCTCACATCAATGCACTTAAATGATTTTTACTTTATTCTTTCGGATTGGGGATGATTTTTGATATGTGTGCGTGTGTAATTTGTTTAGTTCGACTGCAAAAGAAGCATCCATAGATACTACAGGGGGGTTGTACAGGATTTATAACGTCGTCATCAACTTAGATTTAATGTTAGGAATGACTCGAAAGAGATTTCATCACGAAAAGATTTATGGAGACGAGGGTGGAACTTATCTGTTGGTTGCAAGTGGGGTAATAAACCCTCCTGTTGTTTTGTTTTTCAATTTATTGCAGCTGCTGTGGGATTTCGAATCGATTTTGGGAGATGGATGTCTTAATGTTGATCATGTGGCTATGAAATAAGCCACAAGGGACAAGTGTTTTATATTATACTGTGGTCGAACTTTGTTTTATGTTGGAGTATGGACGAAATCTGTGCCTTGAATTCCCCGTGAACACAGCACTGTAATTGATACTTTTATTCGAATAACAGAGTTTTGCTAAGATCTCAACTATTATATAAGTAGAAACATGTTCGACGGTGATACATTGGGAATTTGCGGAAATTTTGAAGGAAAGGACCAGAAACATGCAAAGCATCACCGGTGAACACATTAATTTAATAGATACTACTATTCCAATTACAGTATTTCATTAAGAAATTTTATCTCATTACAACCATGTTCACCGGTGATACACTGTGAATTTGTACAAATTTGCGAACTTCTCGAACACGATAATTATTCCAATCGTCCTCTGACGTGTTCCTATCGCCGTCCTGAACCAATAAACTCGTACAAAACTATTTCTTTTCGAATACTTTATAAGCGAAATCATTCTATTCTGAAAAAACTTTCCTGATTATTGGATTTTCAGCACACAAAAGTCAGAGACTACGACTACGACGACGATTAATTGAAAACTTTTTCCCTTTTTTTGCGAAAAACTGCTCGTTTCGTGACGTCCCTTTTAGCCTATAGGAAAGGGAGCTGGAAATGGAAAACTCAGTTAAACAGGTGCTGAATTGCAGACTAATTTCAAACGTGCCCAGTTAAACGGAGATACGTATTGACGTGATTTCATTAGAAGTCATGTGCTTAGGAGATGCAAACACGTTTTTAATAGGATGACAGTCCGGATACCGTGTTCTTTAAGTTTGTTTGAATGTTTGTTTGTGTGTTTTCTTTTTTAACGATTCCGTTTGTTGAATTTCCTGTTTTCGGAATTTGACAAGAAGCACAAATTTACGGAGGGTGAATCTGGGCGAACGGAAACAGACTGAAGAGTATAATCCCGTGTCAGTTTATCTAGTTTTGTTAGGTATTTATTATACAGACTTCGTTTTCATATCATTTGCACTTTTTCGTTTTTAACGTTAAGGGTGGTTTAATTTGATTTTAATGACGTAATAAAATGTTTGTGTATTAGTAGACTACTAAGCGACAAAATACCATCAATTTCGAGCAAGTTGAGCGAAATGTGGAGGCAATTGCCGTGTTTAGATAGGGTATTGAAACGGAAAGGTATGCTTCACCGGACATTTCCAGTGAACACTAAAATTAGGGACGTGTATGTTACGAAATTATTGATAATTCAATGAATGGCTGATATGTGGTATACGTTCGACGTGTATCACTGGTGAACACAACAAATAACATAATTGAAATGAAAGTTAAAGAGCTCTAGCTCCGGTCATGACCGGAGCCATTAAGAGTTTTTTTTGTTTTAGTATTAAGCCTTGCCTAAGTCGATTTCTGTAATGTTCATACCGGAAAATGAAAAGAACGGATCTGCTAGACTGATTCTTTGTGTTGATTGATCCAGATCGCATTCTTAAGTTCATCCTAAAGGTTTATAAAAAATTTCAAGCAGAAATTTTGTATAGTTTATTAAAATGGAATTCAAATCCTTAATCGGTCGGCAAACACAAACAACAGCCGATAGACTCTCCAACAAAATCGCATCATTTTCAACGATTTTAACTGAATTTATTACATAAGAAGTACGCTGACTACAAAGAAAGGACCAGATAATGGTGCAGAGACAGTTGAAACCTTGAACTATTCTCCGACGAAGCGATTTACATCCTGGAATTTATTCCTTTAGAACCGGAGTACCTACCCATATCATCTGAGTAATAAATGACTGCTATTAAGTAGGTGCATGTCTCAGAACACACACCCCAAAACATATTTCCATATGCGACTCTAACAAATACTTCAAGTCCGGTGCCTGTAATGGGATACCACTACCTAGAACACTTGCAAGGATAGAATTTCTTTTTCCAAAAGTGTGTTCCGCATAGAAGTTTATTTTTGCCAATCTTTTCCATATTCTATGGAATGGATATCCCCCTGTTTGTAACAAGGGCGGGAGCGGGGGAGAGGACAGAACTTTTGTTATAGCTAGGGTCGAAATGGACTTTAAGAAAGGACTTATATTTCTGGGGATCATGGAATCTTTAATGTAACACATGAGACAGTCTCGCCAAAATTGTCGCATAAATATGATATTTAACTGGTATGGATGAAGCAAAGATTACGGCAATAATACAAAGTGTACAAAGTGGACATACCTTTCGTTTTAATACTAAGTGGATGGCAACTCAGGAATGTAAACATAAAACCATGTGTTGTTTTTATATTCCTGGCCAACAATGGTTAAGATTTCGTTTTAGTTTTGATTAAAATTTGAAAAAATTATGTAAACTTCTTTTGTACTTCTCTCAAAGGTACGTGAAATCCTTTATACTTTACTGATAATTATTATTACTCCATAAACTCCAGCACAAATCTCTAAATCAATCGATGAATAAAGCATTAGTTTTCTCGAAAGACCCTGAATGACTGGAATGAATAGTTGACCTCATAATCGAATAAGCCTTATCCTAAAAATTAGGAGCTAACAGAGCAGAGCTAATAAAGATGTTAAGAGTCTGGGTGCTACTATGTAATTTTTTAGGTAGGAGTCCGGAAAGCGTTTTGTGCTAATATGAAGCGTAGGTTAGTGTGCGACTGACTACCTAAAAAAACGTAGTAAAAAGCCTATTGTTTATTCTTTTGTAAAATAAAATACAAGGTACTGAAAGAATGACGATCTTTCTTTCCCGAAATGTTTAGAACCCTACGATTTATTGTTATTGAAAAAAACCTCTTTTTCGTTTATATGAAATAACAACCTTGCTACAACATAGTCTTCACACAATCCATAAAAAAGAAACTCTGGGGTATCTCTTAATTTTTTCACTGTCCGACATAAATTTAAAACCTACCGCCATCGTAGAGAAAAATATTTCCCCAAGTGACAATTTAGGAGGACACATTCCGGACAGGAACACATGTGTGTTGGCGAATTCTGGCCCCAGTCCAGCACACATCCAATATTTATTACACTTTGAATAGGTTCAAACTCAGAAAAGACATCGGGAATAGACAGATGGTTTTCGCAGTTTACATAAGGATATCATTCGTGTATCCGGTCCATGTGGCCATTGCATCCATTTACGAAGGGATTAGAGCTTTCTCTATATCCTTTTCATTATATATGGCGACAATTTTCTTGTCTAACGAACATGGTCTTGGAAACGTATGGCGAGGACTGAAAGAGAAAGACAACACGTGGACATGACAAATGGTCCGAAACAGTTCTGCTGCATTAATGTCTGAATCGAATCGTTCACGAAAGGACTTCCTTTCACATTGATTATCCCGGTCGTCATAATTAAATGGAGCCGCATCCTTTGGAGTCCTCTTTGAAATGGTGTGTTAAAGCAATCCTACCCGTTCGAATTAACGGCCTTTAGATTAAACATATCTGATAGGTCGGATGTGAGAGATATTATGTCTTTGACACATAGCTACTTCATAAAATCCTTGTCCCAACTCCGAAACAGAATCTAGTAGTAGAGTGGACTGGTCTAGGCTGGTTCATTCTGTGCCACATAAACGGAGTATGGGGTCATAAACTGTCTCCTATTGCTTCCCTATTGATAGGTTCAATTAACTCTTATCTCGCATATGTGTCCTTACACTCTCGAATGTAAATTAGTTTGTGCAGTGAATTTTCCGAAGGATGAGTTCCTATCAGATTCCATCTATAGAATAGTGGCAACTAGTCTATCCCGCAATTACTATGAAATATTTTAAGCTGATTCTACTCTGGCCTGGGTCCTGTGAAGTTATCGACTATTTTACCAACCGCATACAGAAATAAGCATCCTTTAAACTCGAGTGTTGTGTTTCGTGTGAAAGGCAAAATTTTCGGACAATGTACTCAAATTATCGAAGCAATAAAGTTCCAACTATGTGCGGTTTTAGTTTAATTGTATAACGAAACCCAATACCATCCCCACCACCGCTACCACTACAACTTTATTGACTGGGCAAAAGGATATAGATAGATCGCTCAGTGTATTCGCTTCCCGCATACAAACATTATCCTTTTGACAGTCGAAAATTGAATTGAGGGAAATATCGAGCCTGATATTGTTCGAAGCGGAAAGTGGGAAAGTTTTTAAGCAGATTATTTGCTAATCGAGTTAAATGAAACGTAATAAACATTAGAATTATTTTTGAAGCCATTTGAGCAACAATTCTTTACAGTTAAATTTCAAATTTATTAATTAAAATTGCGGTCGTGGTTCCATTTTGGTAAAGCAAATGGATTCGAGTTTTTAAATTTGTTTGACATTTTGCTCTTTTAGTTAATTTAAGGGTTTTAATTGGAACTTCAACGTTTTATGAGGACTGCATATACACATATAGTGTGTCCTTTTTCATCAAGCATAAGGACTTTTTTATCTTATCTACTCGACGGCCATTATGGTATATATGGTTCTAAAGTATGAATATTATTGTGTTTTCAACATTTACGTATAGTAGCTACGAGAATAATCTAGAAGATTTCGTTCATTAACAACCTTGATTTCATTTTCAACCCAAAATTAGATATTATTAGATCACGTCCATTGCCCAATTCCCTCATTTCATTCCAAATTGCTGCAACATTGCTGCACTTCTGTGGGAATAGACAAAATATAGCTCAGGTAAAAACTTATCGCCCATCAATGATAATAAGTATATTAAAACGCAACATAAAAAAAGTAATAAAACCTATAAATCTATTTCAGTGTATTCGTCCTTGCCAATAAAAATCACATTTTCGCGATCGCCGCACAACTCCACAGTTCAGAAATTGCTATCAACAACAAAATTGAATTGCACACCCTTTACAGTTGCCCTACAAAAAGGATGCACCCCGGAAGGAAGTACACTTTTAATTGCCAACGATAATTTCCCTTTTGCACTTCCGCTCTCGAACGTTGTTCACATCCAGAACCAGCTGGCGGCATCCCACAGCTACTGGTGAAACTAACGTTCGCCTTACTCAACCCAGAAACCAAAAAACCCCTAAGAAAAAAAAAACATTTCCACCCAGTGCACGGAAACAAAATGCAACAGGAGATGAAGAAGTCTATGCATTATACGCCGCAATTATCCTTTTATATCCCCCGGGGTTGGAGGAGTGTACTTTGGAAATTTTCGCTTCCCTGGAATTCCATGACTTATTGCAACTTACACTCGATTGTATTTGTTCCGTGGTATGAGCAAAAATCTTAAATGTGCAAAGGCGTCATTCTCGGATCTAGTGGTGGTTTTTGTTAAATTCCGAAATTAAAGGGTGGCAAGCGCTCCCATTCTGTGCAGGAATGAACGTGCTGTTGCGGCTGGTACACGCAAGCTTGAATTTCAATTACTTTTACAGTCAAGGACCGTCAAAATTGAAGTAATAGTCGTTGAAGAAAAAATAAAGACAAAGAGATGAACGTTTCGGATTTAAACAGTTCGATTTTGAGCGATAGCTGCGAACTGGTAAAGGCAGTAATTACGAAGTAACCAGCTGTCGGCACCACAAATCGATTATTGGCAATTAGGGTAAGTGCATTAATAGCACAGGTTTAATTCGGGGAAGGGGGACAGTAGACTGTGGAAATTGCAAAATCGATAACATCCAAGTAAGTACACAATAATTATTCATGAGGAATTATCGTCGGTGGATTGAAGGATCAAATGGCAATTAAGTTGGATTGCTACAGTCAAATCGACTGTCAATAAATTCCAAAATTGAAATGAGAATATTCAATTCGGATCAATTCACTAAGTTAAATGTCAATGCAAGAGGTAATATTGCGATGAAATACTGCCTGCGATTCAGAAACAAAAGGTTTATTCTCTTGTCGACTTTATCCAGTGCAGAGCAGGTTAGAGACATGGAAAAACAACTATGTATAATATTAATATTGTAGATTCTAGTGCAGCTACCCTGAAACAGTGTGGCTTGTATTAAGATAGAGTGAATAGAGAGATGTTGTAGAAATCGATATTTTTCCGAATGCTTTGTGGGTTTGAAGTGTTTAGAAAGTAAGCAGCAGAAAAAAATTGATGCTGTGAGATAAAATGGTCGTAATGTACAATTTTTCAATCATAGTATATATTTCCATGTACGCAGGTTTCTGCTAAACTATTTTTTTTTTCAAGAAGCTAAAGTTAGAGCTAATGAATTAAATTGTGCAACATCTCGAGACAGATGATGTAAGTTGCTACGATAACCCGAGTTCAATTCATTTGTGTTCCCTGAAATTTCAGCTAAAAGTAATAACCAACTTATGAAAAACGTTTGCACCAAAATATCAAAACCACGAGCATGCCAGTGGCTTCAAAATTCAGACATTTCAATGTAGTCGAAGTAAGTAAGCCAGCAGTAATTTTAATGTAATTGAAAACGTACCTCGAAATCACACTCAAGAGTATGAGAGTGACGAAAAGTGGGTACTCTGTAAAAGTCATACTTAAGTGCCATAATGAAACTGAAAATTTTCCCACAGAAATGCAATAACGCTGAAGATAAAGCTTCTCTGGTGTCGTATCTCCATGTGTCCTTTTCATTTGTCATTAGAAAGTATGGTAATGGATTACTTTTACCGCTTCTGGTAACATCCTCTTTTCATCGCCTGATTTTCTGTTCACTTCCGCCAAGGAAATTTCCACATGTGACTTTTGGGGGAAAAACACACCCAAGTACCCATATCACGAGCGTACCCTTGACTTTGCCGAAGTTGAGTGAGGGATCCGCTTTTCCGAAGAGATGACAAAACATTCAGCACGCGACTGATTAATGGTTCCCGTTCTTCGTTTCATGGGTTCACCAAGATGTAACGATTTTGGAGGAACTCCTTATGATGGTAAATATTTTCTGTTTGATATGTCACTATAATGTGGCTGTTTACAGGGCAAGATAATGTAAGAGACCTACGTAAGTAGCTACTATAGCCTCAACGAAATAAACTTGTATCTCTGCCCCACAGATGATAGATGTAATCGTAGGTAGACATTATCACTTAGTGAGTATATAGCTGCGATGCTTTGGAGAAAATGGCAATTTATCTTACAGGTAACACGTTGATTTAAGGAATGATTCAATTGAATATTAATAGCATTGGTCATATCAGACACTTGTACGTCAAGGTTAAACGAAATAAACACGCATATTTGAGATTAAACAGTGTATCCACTTTGATTTATGTTTCGTCGTCCTCCTATGTCTCTCTAGCGCAGTGGTGAACAGGTTTCAAGGTCGCTTGCTTCCGTTCTTTAACTCGAACTCGTTAGGATCGGGCCATAGGGCTGCAACAGTAGTCTTTTGTGACACTTCAAATATAATTTGTTTTCTTAAGATCAGTTTTATGTGCATTTTTGTAGCCAAACCAGATGTACAACCAACATAAGTATATTTAGCAGGTTTGATAAAGGACTCAGTCGAGTCCGAAACGTCACACAAAATAAATTTAACAGTATTCACCGGAAAACCTTGTATTTTTAACTTAAGTCCCTCAAGCTAAGGACTATAATTCCCAGTTGAACAAAACCCGAAGCAATAAGAAAACCTTCCTATCCAGTAATTGTGTTTTTTAATATTAAATTTTAGCTAGGTCACGCCATTAAATTACCCCGAATCGCTCCAAAAAGCAATATGATCTGAACGATACAGCCGGCTCCCTACCACTCGACAATTAACCACTTCAATTCCATCTGACTTAACTCCATCCCGGCTTGACAGGCCGGTGATTTCCAATAAAAACAATAAACAATGGCAAAAACAGATAAAGCTCTTCTGAAATCAGCACGTCGCCACTTAAATTTCTGTCCATTTGTAATCAGCCAACCGGAGCATAAATTTGACAGATGGTACGTTCAATTTGGCAGCATAATCCCTTGCTTGGGGGTATTTTCTGAAATATACACGCGGCCCCGTAATCAAGTCCAGCGATTAAATCCCCGCTAAGCCTTCATCACTTAGACGTGATATTTGTTGGTGACATTCCGAAGCGTGATATAGTGGTAGAAGGTGGAGGGGGGGGGGGATTTGTGAAACTATCTCTTATTATATAAATCTGGTATAACCATTGTCAATTTCGCTTCCAGGACATTCAACTAAACTGAATTCCAATATCGTTAAAAAGACGAGTCCATCAATGCGAAGCAACAATATGACGAGCTACAATAGTGCGAGAGAAATACACAAACGAAGTCCTATACGGAAGGATACCTCCGACAAAACTTCACGTGACAAAACTATTCTCCTATAACCTACCGAATCAGCTTGTCGACAACACACCAGTCACAGTCATAGCTCGGAGTCATATTATCACGCAATAAATCCCTTCTTTATTGGATTTCAGGACGATTCACCATTCGACTATCAAAGCTTTATATCCAATATAGAAATAATCTAGGTTATGTTACCTGTATGGAATTATGTCAGGTGAAGCGTGGCAAAGGAGATATCGGGAAATATGTGTGACGAAGTAGTTCAGGCTTGGCTACTGTCTGAAAGACATCGGGCAACTTAGTGCTGTATCATTGATATTAGATACGTGATTCCTTCTGCGAATTTTTTATCAAATAACATCTACAATGGATTTAGGCAGAATAATAGGGAGTCTACCTATATCTTGCCGTTTGGCGGAGCGTCTAATAATGTACATTTACAATTTTTATTTTATTACATTCCATTCCATGACTACATGGACTCTTGAGGGGTAGCTTGTTTCGAGGTTATGTTATGAATAAAAAACATAGGTTAAAAGTAGGAAGAAATTTTCGTGTTAATTTCAAAACGTGAAAAAAACAATCGTAAATTGTGAACATAGCTTTCCCTCCTCCTTCAATCTTTTTTCGATATAAGAATCAGATTTTTTAATTCAAGCTCTCTAACCTAGCCCATTTAAAAAAAAAAATGTTACTTGGAAACATCCACTTTTGGATAGCCGCATTTCATAGTATAGCTGATTGCTGCTTAGTTAGTTAGTTATAGGTTAGATTAAGTTAGGTTAATTATATTCATAAGGTTTTTTCATTCACTTTTCCTGAATTCACAAATAATCAGTCTTGTCAACAGTTTACTGCCAAGTGCACCAAGCAAAATAAACCATAGATGTAAGGACTTTAGATCAGCCTAATCTCTAAATATGTATTTATATGCCTGCAATGTTTACATTATTAGAATAAAAACTATGAACTATGAACTAGCTGATTGCTATTGGTAAGAGAAAACCTGCCAACCATGTATGGTCTCTTCAAAATTCTTATTTTTATTTGGCACCTCAAATACACTATGTAAATAATCCCTAGGTCATGGTATAAGGTATGTTTATACATAGATGATTATAGATATCATTATTATTATTATCCCATTACAAGTTTTTGCATTTCATCTTACGTTTATCCAACTCCCTAAATTTATATTTCAAGATTCCATCTTCAATAGTTTTTGAGATACGAGACGTGATTTTTTAGATAACACTAGACTCACCTGAAACGCTACCTGCCGTAAAACTACTAGATCCATATTTCGAAGGACATGTGAAATTTCATGTTTTAATTTACTATTTAATAAGAATTTCACCATTTCAATTTTAACGTAATGACAAACCACACGACTGCGTGTCCTATTAAGATTGTTGCTTCCCCAAGGACTACAGTGCTTATTCAGGTGCGTAATAGTTGCCGTTTCACTAGGCAGCTCATTACTGGCTTGTGGTTGCCAGTGTAATTAGGGAATTAATTTATCGCATTCTCGCTATTGACAATGCCACCGTTTATGAGGAATCCCTCAGATGCGCTAGCGTGAAATTGTATAATACTCCACTTAATTAAAAAAGGGAAGAAATTCGTTACCTTCGAGGGCGCTTCAAGCTTCATTGCGCTGGAATATCCGCACTCTATTCACTCGAAATCAATTAATTACCCGACTATGGGCTTAACTGACGGGGCGGGGGCAAATGGAGGGGATAAACTACTTCAATTGTGGCTAAACATATCGGGATGCGTTTGCCGGGATCGTATCTGAATGTTAATTTCGTTTATGCCGTCAGAGATGAATTTTCCACGGATTCCTGCTGCGGTCTTCTCCATATGATTCATAGGAATCGCAGGTTAAGCTCTACACACATCAATTCGCTACTCAACCTACACATTCTGTGATCCTGTATACGTGATAGCTAGCTAGCTCTCATGCCAATCATTCTTAGCTTCACGAATAACTCGAGTTAGATAATGAAGAACCACGAAAATTAGCTTAGGGAAAAGGGGCTGCTTGGAAGCTCTAATATGTGGGATCCCGAAAGTCACATCCATGCTAAATTCATTAGGATCTCTGCTCATAGTACACTCCCTGGAAAACTATGTAGTTGAATGTCCTCGGGTTTAATTAACTACCCTGTAGTCTACACTCGGGGTCGGGCCAACGTGTATGTCCTGTGCGGTATCTATTACACTCCACTGTACTGTTAGTGATATTTATGTTTCGTGAATTACATCCTAATGCGGTTAAACATGGACAATGGTGACACTTGCCATAACAAGGACTACACTCTGTCCACATGCACTTGCCTTGCTCTCCCCATTGTACGGGCGTCATGTGTGAAGAAAAGGCTAGCCGAGCATTAAGCGAACTGTCATATTATAGTCACCCTGTCCTTTCCAGCTTTTTAGGGGATAATTTGTTGTTCTTGTGGCGGTATTATAAAAAATATTTCATGTTCACACCCTTGTAGACGGGGTGTATATTGTTGTGTGTACTGTAGATGTCACCCTAATCTGAGTTTAAGGTGGCGTAAATAATGTCATGAACCATGGATAAATGAGTGCACACCTTTGAACCTTTTTCTATGTCCTTTGCTCTTCTCGAAAAATATCCTAGGCCCGTCTATTATAATGTAGTTGAAACGCCTCGTTAAATTTCGCCCCAACGGACACAATCATTGAACCGCTCTTTTTCTCTTTTCGTCTCTTTCGTCCAGATGATGATGTTAGTTCGCACGGTTCATGCCTCGGCCACGTAGAGAGAGAGACAGAAAATATATTTTTAGCAAAAAGATTTCACTTGGGAGAACCTCACTAAACTCCAGGATGGAAAGGATGTCCTTATTGTCGTCTGGCTCAGTGCGTCGCCAATAAAACGAAAATAAATGTTTCATGATTTCACGGAAAAACAAAGAGAAAACGAAAGAAGGAGATCGATATAGAGTCTGGTCTGAAGCATAAATTACAAGATAATTCACTGTAATTGCTGCAATAATTGTGTACACAGATAATTAAGCCTGTTAATGGGCTTGGCAGCGTAGGGACTATTATTTTGCACGGCTACTGAATGGATGAATCTCCTCAAATGGAAAGTATTATCCTGTTTGTGTCTTTTGCACCCTCCTTAGCCACTTTCGATTGCAATTAAATGTTTTTTGGCCACCCTGTCAAATGATTTAAGTGTAAGTACTTGAACTCACTTTTTTGCTGTAGTTAAATTGAGCAGTTAATTTAAGCAGTTAATTTTTCAGTTTTTCCAGATCAATAAGAATTTCTTTATAAAAGAAAGAGCTGCTTGGGTCCTTTTTTTAATTTTAAAAACAAAATTTAAACACGAAATGAAGTAAAAATTTTTTTTTCATAGAAACATAACACAAGGTGCTCGAATATTTTCGAGAGTCATTATACCTACATAGAGTTATTTAGGTCTATCTGTCCGATCTGGGGTTGCCAAGCACTAGTACAGGTAGTTTTAGTCGACTTTGAGGTTGTATTATTTAGTTGCGGTCCATGTTTGCAGGAAGTTGTATTGGGATATCCTTAATTTTTACAGTATCTTATTTATTTAATTGAACTACAGTCAAAACCGGATATAACGACATCGCTTTTAACGACTGATCGGTTATTACGACTGAATGGCATGGTCCTGGTCGAACCTCTATACAAAGGAATGTATCTTAATTGCATATTGCTTATAACAACTATTGGATATAGCGCCGAGTTTAGAGGGTCCCTTCAATGTCGTTATATCCGGTTTTGACTGTAGTAGGTCATGTGGTTGTTAATGACTGCAAAGAACGTCTTCAATATCCACAATCAGTGTTTAAATTTTAGGTTATACTGTTTTGGATTTTTTCCCTCCAAATAAAGACAGGATTTTTTCACAAGCATTTTTTCAAAATCTGTGTGTTGGTAGTTGTAGGTATTCCAGTCGTCCGATGCGTGCACTGCAGTTACGGACATTTGTGCCATGTGTGATCAAATTTAAACTGTTTTTTTTAGAAATTTCTAATTTGCTTTTCACATTATATCCTGAATTAAAAACAATGAAATGAATTACAAGCATACGAAAGCAAACGAACTGTAGGTATGAAAACCGACCAAAAATAAATTCAAAATATCCTTAATTTTTATCTTCAGCAAAGTTAAGCTGGGTAATTATGCCAAAATGCATATTGATATTTGTCAAACATGTCACCATGCTCTTCTCCGGCTCTTTTCTCTGTACTTTGATAATTGTTTGCTGTAGGCGCTCGATTTGCATACCATGAATTCGCTTAAAACACAAATTAAAAACATTCCAAACTGAATCCAACAAATAATAATAAATAAATACTCTTTGCAATATTTTCACCTATGTGGGAATGTTTGCATTAACTTTAATTAAACATGTTTGTTCGGTTCTTTTTTCACGTTTCTCTTCTCTCTACTCCCACGTGAGTGGTTGTAAAAAATATATGAAGTAGCTCGTACATCTGCAGGCAGCAAAATGTGAATAGCTAATAAATTGAAAGCTTCCACACGCCGCAAAAAGCAAACAAAATGGTGGGGAATAGCGGCACGGGTATGTTCCTAGCGCAACATTGTTGCTGCACAAAGAAAAAAGAGCCCAATTGAGTTGTTGTTGTTGTTTGAAACTAAAGCCTCATCGGATAAAGTTTTATGCAAATTATAGTGTGGTGGATGACAGAGGATTCTGCAACAGTTATTTTCATGGCGATGTTATAAAACTACTAAAAAATACAACTACAATAGAAAATTAAAAAAAAAAAAAATTAACGAGGACCTCCACTGCCAACTTTAGTACTCGCAGTTGCAGTGAAAATTGATTAAAAGTAGATTCAATAAGCGGAAATAAAAATAAGCCCCAGTTTCTGACAAATTGGCTAAAGCGTATATTCTGTGTATACAAAATATCGATCAAATTTGAATTATGTTTAAAACAGGAGTGCGAAAAGTTGTTAAGCCTGCTTACCTAAAAGTAATAATTAAGTTTCAACTCTTCACCCCGAACGTCATCAACATGCATATCCCAATTTCTCTGCTTATTCCTGACTCTTAACAATCTGCGAGTCACCATACCAAGTTAACCTCAGAGAAGGAAAAATGCCCAAAAAGAGGGCACTATAAAATTGTCTTCCTGGTTTAAGTCCGGTTCGACGGACCATAAAATGAGGTGCTCTATACAATTCATGATATTGCACCAAACGCTTCCTTTTCGAAAAGGAACTTAGACTCTAGAGTTTCTTTCTTATTCACCTTTCGTGAGAATATTTAACGTAGTTTGATGTTTTGAGAATGAATGAAGCTTATCTCAATACACTCTGATTGATCCTGGAGGATTTGAGTGCAGCCAGCACATATGGAAATTTGTTTCGATTTCTGTCATTACGATAAGCGTATCATTTTCATTCATCTAAATGGAATACTCGTCCCATAAAAATAAGTCTATTCCGTGAAATTTCCCCATAACTCAACGACTTTCTTAAAACTCAGTCGTGCACCGTCACGATAAGATTCCAAAATCACTCACTCCTTTTCACATTCGGTTGAATCTTCAGTAAATAATTTGCATACTTCAATTGGCAGTCTAATACAGCCCCCACTAATCTCGGTTCGGCAAGGCGTTTTAGAGCCAGCAAAATTTTCAAAAGTAGGCTAAGATGCTTCCGATTGCCCATTATGACGACATGCTCTCCCGCCTCACAAAATACTGAACTAAGTCAACAAACTCGGATCAGAAAATCGAATTTTATCAGACAACGATTCAAACATCCGTTGCAATTGGTGTCACCATAAATTACTTTTAATAAAATCATAAAATATAAGTTTTCTCCATATGAACATCATGTAACCCCGTTCCCATAGCCCGCACATACATATATCTTGGAATTTGCATAGGGGCTGTACAGAATTTCCGCTTCATTCGTGGGTGGGTTCCAGAGAAACCGCACGAGGTCGCGGTATATTATGAAAATTGCTACCGAATCGCTTCTGATCCTTTCACCTTGGAATCCAATAAATTTTCCTCAAGTTTTTCCTGTACAATGGGGCTCTGGGTTCTTTTTTTTTTGGTGGATTGTTGGAACAGCATTTCAGGACGTCGGGATGGCACCACAACAGATTGCGGATTCCTTCGAGTATTTTTTCATGTTAAATTGGCTTTGCTACTTTCAGAGCTCGGGCTGATGTTCGATGGTGTTGTTATGCTAATCGACGGCTCCTTGATGCGTTCCCTTAGATAATCTAGGAAGGATGAAACAAGACTAGATTTCCATTTAAAGTCGTACGAAACTGTGCCAGAAGAACAAACAAGGTGGTGTAAATTATACCAAAAATTCGGTAAACAAACAGGCTCTAGCTTCTAGCATATTTCCTTCCTATGTAAGATGATCACCAGCCGTATGTTGAGATGTTGATCTCATCCTAACACGCAATCATAATGCGTCTCTAAGTTTTAAATAAAAAATCAATTGGCGCACAACGTAGGGCTCCGTAAATGTGAATTTCCACTGACGGCGTACTCGTATTGATCATCATGCTTTTCAGTTTTGAATTTTTCTTTGCGACGCAGTTTCTGCATCGTCAGGGTAATGTCTTGAGACGGACAGCTATATGTTGATATGTGGGCCAATTAAAATTTTCCAAGGACCTTTCGAACAGAATTCTACTCGGCAGAACCTAGATTTATTTATTTATCAAACAAGATACACCTATGACCTATATACAGATTCAATATTAACTCAAACTAATCTAAATTAATACAATATGATTTGACTTAATTTAATTAGTTTAATATACTTTAATTAGACTCGTGCTTGAAAAAACGGATTTCAATCTACAGGTGGACCACTTTGTACGAACGTTTAAGCCAGACGATTACTGTCGGCAGTCCCGTGTCCTAATATACAAATTAATGCGAAAAATTGCTTACAATTAAACTAACGGCAGTGATTACACAAATCTAAGCAAAACCAAGAAATTAAAAGGTTTGTTTTATTCGCTTCATTCCACTTACAGCATCAATGTCCTGATTAGTCCATAAAAGTAAACGTCAACTTGATTTGAAGCGATATAAATTGCCTACCATTGCAATGGGCAACTTCATAAATCACATTGTTTCATTCGGTATACGTCTTCTATTCTATTCTGTACTGAACTTAACTGTTCTCCATTCCTCACTAATTTGTAAATCCGGAAGAGACCAAAAACTGAAATAAATCTTTTAAAATTGCTGTTAACTTCATGGCGATGCAAGACAACATGGCTAGAATTGCCAGCCATCTCCATCTTAATTGTGTAACGTAAATTACAAAAGTTTGACCGAAACTTGGAAACTTTATTTATATATTTATTTTCTTGGAATATTTCGGGAAAAGCAAAACGGCATAGGGCGAGTGGAGTAGCCGACCGAAGGGTCCTACTTATATAATTTGTGTATAGTGAGTATGCTACCCAACAATAATAAATCCTTGCGCTGTACAAGAAGATAACCTACTCCATTTGCTGCTGTATGATAAAAGCTATTACACATCCGCATTTGTTAAGAAGGATATTTAGACGGAGCAAGAACGAAAACAATGGCATCAAATACCAGGGAGATTAACGAGAAATGATAACATGAAAAGACATCAGATTTTCTGCATAGTAGTCAAGAACTACATAAAAGTCAGTAGTAGCGTTTGCTTTGCTAAGCTCGAAATTCGCACGCACATAGAGAGCCATAAAGGCAAATGAAAAGAAAATTTTCGTCCTAGTTCAGTTCATTATGCAATCAAGCATGCATTCAAAGAAATCTACTACCTCGTTCAACAATAATATGTACCGAATTGCATCCGCATCAGAACGACTTTCTTCAATTAGGTAATGGAGGATTTACAAACTTCGTTCAATGGCTCGAATTCCACTATGCTACCTACTACTTAGTCGTACATTGCGATAAATTTAATTCACTTGCCGTTCGGAATTTTCTTTCATCTCGCTATAGCGATAAAGTAGAAGCAGATCAAAGCGGCTTTCTGGATTCGAGATGATAAGTTAAGCGAATAGAAGAGGCGAATCGCAACGTTTTCTCTTTAGTTGTCAAAGAAATATCCTTCAATTCCTTTCGGCTTTTGATTCACTAGAAATTCGGAGCAAAGAAAATTCAACAGGAACCTATGATGAAGGCTCTGTTGTGTACGAGTTCAATACTACTTAGCTTGTGAAGGACACTGCAACGATATCAATTCGAATCGGATTTAGCAGATTTCAGAGGATTTATGTCTATTGAAACTTTAATCATGATGGGAGAAACTGAGTAGTATGCGAAAGGTACATACACGTACCTTCTAATTAAAAATATTCTTTGGCATCTTCATCTCATGAACAACACATGGCAATTTACGAGTTTTCGAAAAAACCTTGTTTTAAAAATTAAATTAATATTAAAATTTTCACTGAATTTTTGCAACAGAATTTGGAAAAAAAACTGTTTTGTAATGCGGATTTCTGAGTGTAAAGTGTTTTTTACCAAGGATACATTGCTTGTATACAAATCATGTTATTGAAATCATGATATGCGATACAAGATAGAATGATACACAGCCCACACATGTTATACTTTGACATAGAGCAAAGAGAAAATTTCAAGTGTCTATTATTCGTAGTTTCGACTGCTAGATATTCGTGACTATGATGTATCGGCGAAAAGCACTTTCATTGCCAATAAAGATATGTACAAAGTGGACCATCACACCAAACAAAAAAGTTAAAAAACTCCCAAAAAATTTTAGTTTTGGAAGAATATAAAAATCCGCAACTGTCATTTATTCAAATTTCAGTTGATTTTAGTAACAGATGGCGCTGATGGCAGTTAAAAGAGGGCTATATCAGCTAAAATTATCGAATTTGTATACAAGGAAAGAGCTTCGATATTACGAATATCAGCTCGTTGACGTACTATATGCGTTTTATTGGGTGATACACTGGTGATATTGGCGATATAATGATTTGTATACAAGCAGTGTATCAATGGTATTACATGCAGCATTTTGGAATTTCGTATTGTGTACCAAACTCTTCAATCTTTGATAATCGATATATACTAGTGTTTTCTCAAAACAAATATATTGGAAGAAATTGAAGGAGGTACATATTGTTTCAGACCATTCATATCTCAACCCTAAAACAGTAATAGACTCCTCCAAAATGTAACACATTGCGCAGCAAGATAAATTCCCCATAAAATCGTCCTTCAGCTATAGTGGCATTTCTATAGCTTTTCGATAAACGATTACCGTCATTTCCCTTGTGAAACTGCGGTGCGAACAGTCATAGTACAGGGCACGTATCATCTTACTTCCTATCGACAGGTAAATAGGCACAAACCTGCCAGTTATCATTGAACTTTATATCGCACGTATTCAAACGCTAAGCTGGTAGTATGCCTGAGTAGAAGTGTTGTGGAAATGGGCTCAAACTTTCCGTGATAAATGATCAATCGAAAGCAGATGATGCGTGTCATCTTTTGTACGGATTCGAGCTAAAGAACGGTTCAAACGGTAAAAAAGGAGATATCGGCGGGTATCAAGGGGTCGTCGAGGATAATCTTTGGTATATGGATGCTTGGCTATACGGTTGCCCCTGTCTTCTTACGTTAGAAGGGTGTATGTCTGATGATTGAAGTATTAAGTAGATTGAAGCTGTCTGGATATCAAGAAGTGAACAAAATGATGATAAGAAGGCAGCATTGAGGCTGAAAGGAAAAATGAATCAAGAGATTTTTACTTCTTTTTCGGGAAACGTTATTTTTGTCCGATATTTACGTGAATCATATGATGAAAGCTGCCAAAGCGTGGATTTCGGAAAATAAAATTTTCGATAAGATTTACGACAAATTTCCTTAGATAAGTTTTCTTTTCTTGGCAGGTGGTGAATCAGTATATTTTCACTGAGATAATACTTTTTCAGATTGATACAAATTTCATCCTGCATCCTGCGAGCTCAAGATAATTTAATCATCTAATTTCAAGGAAATTAGGGTGTAACTACTAGAGATGGGTCGTTCACGAGTGAACTGTTCCAAAAGAACACTTTATTGATGGAAACGAGTAAAGTGACTCACTCCTTTTGGTGAACTACATGGTCTACATATCAGACCATTCGTATCAAATATCAAACTCTCTTTGACTCCTTTCCAACACACTCACCAAACCGACAATAGTATCCCATCTTTTAATTCAATTAAAAGCGAAATGAATGCATTTCACCAACTTTAATATAAATTACAGCCAACTTCATAGCAACAGCTAAGAAAGTAATGAGAATTCAAGTTGTGTAGCGCTTTAAAGCAAGAGCCACACCATCTGCAGCATTGGCAGCAGCATCCAGCCATTCCAGTCGTTAGGACTTCTAATGGAACTGGTACCAGTTGGTTGGTTGGTTGGTTAGCTTGCCGGCTCCTATGATGATGTACAGCAAAGTTATGAATGCAATTTTGTCCCCATCGGATAAAGGCTCATCATACATATACAAAAGAATTCTACAGATAACATAACGACCGGAAAGGACTCCAGGACGTACTATAGTGTAGCTGCGCTTCAAGTGGTTCAACGCTGGAAATACATACAGATACGTTCTTTGGATGCTCCGACCGATAGTTATGAGTCCAGGCCTCTATCTGATGTCCTTCGCACATGTAAAAGCACCGTGGTCGACGCTATCCGTGACATTTTAATTAAATCGCTCAACAAAATAGCAGGGTATAAAAATAATATTCATCGTCCTTCATAACCTGTTCCATTCATGGTCTATTTTGTGACCAATATTCCTCCATCTGCACTCCTTTCGCGCCGGCAAACGGATAACTTTCTTCCAAAGTGTCCTTGCAAGCATGCGGATGGAACATTTTCGGAAGATTGCAACATTGAAGTCTAATGAAAACTTTTGCACCATTTCATTTCGACTTTCGAGGTTTGCCTCAGCTCGACTATTTTCGTTGTCTTCCATTCAATTACGCGACATTCACCTTAGCTCTGCTGCCATTTAGATAAATAACGTTTATGGCTCGGACACCATATAATTTATTTTTATAGTTTACGTCTTTTACCAATCCACGCGCGACTTATCGCACTCCATGCTACGTAACTCAAGTGGGAATTTCCATTAAGAGTCGAGTCGGTGCAAAATGGCTCCCGTGGAGTTATGAACGCGACGTTAAGATGTCACTGTAATATGTACGCCATTATTCTTATTCTGATGGTGCAAAGAAACAGGACAATATTGACGTCTATTGGATGCTGTGGTAAAGCTACTGCCAGTGGTTTTCGCCATACAGAGGAATTTTAAATTGTGCACATTTTGTTTGGTTACGCCACGTATGACTGGCAAAAGGGATTGGAATCGAATTGATATTGTGGCAATCGATTGTAATGCCATCTATTACATCGAGTCGAGAAAAGGCAAAAGGAGCAGCAGCAACCAAGAACCATGTCAACGTCAATAATAGCCCTGACCAGAATAGACTTAAGGAATCTTAACAACTTTTCGTCAAACGCCTTAAGGCACGTAAAGTTTGTGGCAAAACTTAATGAATCTTATACCCAACCACAATAACCTTAAGGTAAGAGAAGTTTGACAGCTAAAAAAATCAAATATCGGCCGTCAAATACTCATCAAGAGAGTGTAAATTAAAATAAATTTTTCTTTTTTAAAGTGGAGTTAACTATAAATCACAAGTCTGAAGTCACAAAGTACAAAAATTTCGGAAAATCTGTGAATAAATGTCAAACGCATAAGTTTGCTTAAGTTTCTACGCTCAGAACCGTACACTTAAGTTTTAGCGAAAGTTTGGAAAAGTCAACGAAAGATGCCTTAAGTTCATTCTGGCTGTCTACGTGCATTTCTATACAGTCGTAGAAAAACTTAAGCTGCCTTAAGGTGCCTTAAGTCTATTCTGGTCAGGGCTAATGGCTTTGAAAAATTGTAGTTGCCTTTTGCCTGTTGTCCTGTTTGTTTCGATATGAGCTCGAAGTGCGCACTAAGGGAGCTTTGAGGAATCCATGAAAATAAGGAATTGTGTATATTGCGCAAATTGCTCCTTTTTCCTTTCTGATTTTTTTGAGTGATTTGTGTCAGATATCTCACAGCATTGTGTTGTTCGTGCAATACATTATGTTCCGATCAGTTACCAATAAAAACGAAGAACTTTGATGGATCTTAGAGAAAAATTTACTTCAATATTCATTTGCTTTTATCTTTTTCGTAAAGAAAAGTCCTAATACTGACAGGCAATACAAAACAGAAGGTAAGCGGCTATAGAACAGTTAATTACTTTATTATTTAAATTACAAAAACAACTCTATTATTTAAATAATAAAGGTTTATGATCGGTTTTGAAGTTAAAAAAAATGGACATCTCTAAAGCTAGAATTAGAACATGCTAGAAATAAAAATTTCTGAACGGTTTATATGACAAAGTTTAAGCTTGTACAATGGAAGTGATAATAATAAATAAGTTATTCATACTAAAAGTAGAGTAGACTGTGTTTTTCTATTCTAGCACCGGCTAATACTAGCAAGTTGATATTTATTAATACACAAATATGTTATCATATATAAGGCCGCGATATTTCTTGTAAAATTAAGGTTATTTTCCCTTCAACTCGCATTAGTTTGCTTCAGCTCACCTCGTAACTCTTAATCATTCAAAGTTATTCTTAACGAAGTACATATTTCTTAGAATTCTAAAATCAAGAAATATTTTAAATGATCAAATTCTAAAAAAATATGATATACTTTGATGTTGAAGCTTTTAACACATTTTTAAAACTCTCGGTATAAGTACAGCACAAATTCAACCGTCATATCCTAAAGGGACCCTTTAGTTTTGTGGAGCAGTTGTTGAGATTTTTTGTTTTTTTAAACAATTTTAACTTAAACTAATAAAAAAAAATTTATGTTCTGTTCTGCCGAAACTGGTACAAAAGTTATTTTCTTCGAACCAACTCGTATGGTGTCCATAAAGGCGTTCTACAACAGACGAGTGTCCTTATTCCAACTACACAGCTGTAAACCAACGAAGAAAGGACTTGGTATCAACTATTCAAGTGAATACACAAAAGGTGAATTTCATATTGCTTCAGAAGGTAAATATACGATCAGTTAGTATTGATATGAAATGTGAACAGGGGTATCTAGGGGGCACTCAAATCGAGTGCTTTATCTATCGTTGTGCATCGAATATTGACTTCAACTGTTGGGTTCAATCATTTATTGCATCAAGACGTGTAGATTGTAGCTCTAGAGTTCTTAAGTGTTTCTAGACATACATTTATTTTGTCAGGGGTTTCCACTTTATTGATAGGAAACATGAAGAGGGAATTCTTCTAATCATGTTTTATAAACCGCTACCACTATCAGAAAATTTTCACCAGTGCTAAGTTTTAGTATAACGCATGAAGAAGCTAATTTATGGTAAACTAAAATTTTGAGGTTATCGTAAGAGTTTCGAGTTTAATGTGTACATCGATTCCATCACAAAGTATCGTGTTCATCGAAGGGCCTAGTGTAGTCCAGTGGTAAAAAAGGTACACGAAATCTTCGTGAGTTTACCAAAAAAATTTAAAAGCACAAAGTTCATTATTATTTGCAGTTTATTAAGAAACGATTATCAGGTGGTATTCCCTAAAATACTGAAATCCAACAAACTTTTCAGAACGCTCTGTACGTGTATTACTCGTACTGCGGTTGCAGGAAAGGAAAGGAATGGAAGGAAAAATGAAAGGCTACACCTCAAACACCCAGCAAAAAACCAAACATCCACAAATGTGCCTAACAAATTTCGTTATCATTTATAAAGAAGAAAACCTCGCATACCCTCGGGGCTACAAAAGAATAATTTTGGCACAGTATGTGTGTGCTCGAGTATGTTAATCAGAATATCACAAGTAACCGTAATTAATTTTTTGCCCTCCATCTTATGTACGTGTGGGCTTTGTTTTCACAACGGCACGTCAGATTCACAATCAGATAAAACACAACATCAAAGTTTTTCTAAGTTCAAGCCGAAAACACAGCAATGTGGTGCGTGATGGTGTGTACAGGGTCTCCCTAATTTTCTACCCTTCTCTGAAAAATCCCGACGAAGGAAATATCGCTTCAAGCTCATCCTGAAAACTTGCTTAGGTTCTGACAGCTCCGAATTAAGTCACCACCATGCCATGTCTATTTCTGCGAGTAGGATATTTCAGAGTATCCTAATTTTTTTCCAGGACTTTTCGAAGGGTAGTTGAATATGGCATAGGCAGAAATGTGCTAAAAGCGTTTGTTGTAGACGAGTTCCCTTCTACGGAATCGGAGGAAATAGGGTGTTTTTGCGGCATTATCCAAAACCGAAAGATAAATGGAGATTAAGCTGAACATTCCAAATGAGTTTTAAAAGGAACTGATCCGTCGAGCCGTATGCCAAGTTCCAACACTCTGTCGACCCAGCAGAGGAACGTCTGTTCTTACTGACAGACAGTTGATGAACCGAAACCTGTTTAATATTCAAAACTGGAAGCATCCAGGGCTAAATTCTGGCAGTGCTTAATCCTTGAATTGAAATTAATTTGTAGCTGGTCTATGCGTGACAGGGCTGACATGAGCGAGCACGAAATTCGGGCTTCGGCACACTTTCAGTCCCATTCATGTTTGACTTTCGTTTGTACAAAACCTTGATTCAGAACAATGTTTGGAATTCAAGATGGAAAATTACATAGACCTCGGTTTTATGAACTGTGTAGCGTCTATGGATGCGGTTGTCTTTCTGAATGTGACACTTTTGACAAGTAAAAGACACTTGTGAAGTGTGAGGTCGGAGGAATTTAATTTGAGCGCTACGACAGAGGCCTGACAGAGTTTATTTGTACTGAAGAAAGGCAAGAAATATCACAGGATATAAATTCCTATTCGTTGTTTTCATCAAACCGCTTCGTTATTTATTATTTGTATCATTCAAAAAAGTGTTTCGCTGATCACATGAGTTTGATTCGAGAAGGATTGAACAGAAGGAATAAACTAAGCAGGATAAATGCTTTCAATACTTTTCAATTTGGCAAAACAGAAGACTCAAAAATATCGAAAAGTTAACAATCATAATTTCCGCTTCTAATATTTTGATTAAACGCTTTCCCTTGTCGAATTCTACTTCAACTACAATAGCAGTCCAATTCTTCCAATCATAGCTAAGCCGGTAAATAATAGATGACTACATATTAGCAAATATTATTGCCATAATACTCTCCATTTACATTCTCACAATGAAATTTATCAACCTTCATCCTGGAAATGTTATTCAGCGAACGAACAGTGCTTCGTGTTTGATAGTAAGAACATTTTTAACTGGGGAAAAACCACATTAGCAAAGAAAAGCACCAACAAAGCCATTTTCGGTGATTCTCCTGAACGCTAGATCTCTTTAGTATAATCCTAGAAAATATTACCCTCCTTATCATAATGCCATGTAATATCCCTTTTCCAGGATATCGCAGAACAGAAGTAGTAGGTAACAAGACAACAAACCCCCGCACGCATATCTCAAAGCTAGACCAAGATAAGGACAAATTTTGTATCCTGCTTCCCAGCATGTTGTAACAAAAGACACGACCAACAACCCGGAGGGTTAAAACCACCTGGCCCCTTATGTGGAACAAGTTTTGGATACCAGCCAAACAAAATTTTCGTCGCGGATTTTCCATTTCATATTTTCCGTACAAGCAACACGACAACACCTACCTACCCTTATTATGGCATGTCTTCCCTCGCCAAGTACTCGACTACAAGAAGGAATAATTCATCTCATTCCTGTTTCTGGCTTGTTTTAGTCGCAAACACCCAAAATATTTGCACAGGAGAGCACAAAGTTGCTTGACGCCGGCGATGGAGTGCGGTGGCTGTGAAGGAGCATACGCATCCCTCTGTGCGAAAATCGGAAAAATCGAGGGATGTTGGTCGACACCGCTACGCAAAAATACATTAGAGACAGAGATCCTTTGTTCTGGAGGGATTTAAATGGTTCAGGGATCCGATGCAGGAACTCTTTTCGGCCGGGTAGGTACTTCAGACGCATAGAAACCGCCGGGAATATGTGCGAGTTTTCGGGGGGTAGTAGAACACTTGGTATTCTGTTCATGGCACAATGACGAAAAATGGCAATACAGAGGAGTCAGAAGCATTCCTTTCGAATTTCCACAAGAGAAATATGTGCCTGGCTCTTTTTCGCATTTTCTACGTGATACGTGCCAGCTATTTGATATAAAAACGGCTTCCTTTTATTTTGTTTATTTTTTTTCGGCCACAAGAATGCCTGTTAGTAGATCTGATGGGCATGGTTTGGAATTCGAAAAGAGCCCCTTCCACCGAATATCAGACTGATTCATTAATGCCTACAGATTATACGTGGAACAGGAACAAATTATAATGTATGGTACTCGTAGATGCCTATATGGAATCTATAATGGAGCCCTCTTATCTTCCTTGTCGGCACTTTTCATGGCGAAATTCCATCATGTCAGGTTCACGTAGCTCTCGTTCCCATATCCTGAATCCTGGTAATGTGTGAACTCTATGTAGGTTCCTTTTTTAAGGTACGCTCCAAAATATCCGAATTCCACTCGTCAATCCAAACATTTATCAAATATTTCCGGCCTGTTTATGTCACCTCCGGAGTGATGGCCAGACTTCGAGACGCTGAACGACCCGATTAAACCCATATCAAAAACGAGATGAGCAAGTTTTGTCGAAATATCTCCTGGCCACAAATTATTTCAACAATTTCTGGGTAGAACCATCCTATGGTCGTCTTATTCCTGAAAATGTGGTGCACCGTTGGGGCTAACCTATAGAAGTTCTGGTTTTGACAGCGTCGAAAAAGATGTCACTAGAGAACCAGAAGGAAAGCGAACGCTCCTCGTATTGTGGTTGATTAATTTCTACCTTCTCAATTAGAGGATTCCGTTGGAGATAGTGAATGACACCTTTTTTATGTCATAGCGTTTGAGTTCTTATCAAACCGTCAGGCCATCCTATTACAATAACAATAACAGGCAGGTGTAATGAAAAATCGATAGAGACCAGACGTGGAAGCCCTGTGTCTGGGATTAATATCGAACGTGGTGAAAGGTAGCTGGAGCAGGACGAAGGTGAATCCTTTCACGTTAATTATAAATGAGAACCGTCTGCTGTGATTTCGAGTCGCTAGAGAAGATTGAATATGTTCAAGGTGAAGCCTACTACCTCGAGATAAGATTCTATCGGGAAGTTTTGTAAACGTAAACTTCTATTGAATGGCTGGACTTCGGAGGCATCTGGACCTGAAAGGAAGTTCAGTCGAAAAGTTTCACACAACCTTCTGGGTGATATAAATGGAGAGATTGCTCTTGAGCCATTGTAAGGACGTAAGTTAAATGACTAAGAGGTAATTAAATTAAAGTTTCATTTGCTTGCAAAGAGTGAGACTATTTATATGTTTTTAACAGTTCAATGGTTTGCGATTTAATTGATTTATCCTTAATTAGAAGAAGTAAGTAGATGATACAAGCGCTAGAGTATTTTTCATTGAATACTAATCCGATCGCATTTTACATTCCATCTCGAAACTTTAGGGATTCACTTTTTTTCAATTGGTTCTAAACTAGAATTTGGACTACCAACCAATTATACCAAAAAGAAATTAGGTTTGTGTTAGGTTTACAAGTGCGGTCTATGTAAATGTAATAATTTTGGAGGGGTGGGGGAATCAAGGTAGTGGAGGATATCAAATTTAAAAAAAAAAACAATTCTTACATCTTATAACCATACCAGATATGGTTTTGAAAATTTGACAGAAGTTGGGCCCATAAATCTGCTGGAGGGACAACAATTTTGTGGGGTTAGTGTAAAGGTGTGAGAGGAAGGACGCAAAAATTCTGATTTTTATTTCTCGAGAGCAGCTAGAAATAGAAAGCTTAATATTTATTGGATATATAGACCCCTATAGAGGGGCATCAAAGTACGGGCGTGTAGGAGCTTTTTATATCAAAGGAATGGCCGAGCTGTATAGTAATTTAAGAAATAAGAAAGTTTAGATTTTAATTGCCGAATTTCGTCATATCTTTTTGGTCTGTCAAGATATTGAAATAAATTTTCCTTCTGCATACTTTTTATATATCCGCCCAAAAGCCGCTTTCCAGACTTTGGTGCACATTTTCACGAATCCCGACATATTTGTTACGTCTAAGTGTAGGATTCTCTTTCACTAAAGGGTTAAAGTTGAATGACTAAAAAACCAAATTAAATGTTTTTGGATATTTACCATCCAAGTTTTCACGAATTCCGACAAATATTTTGGGTCTAATGAGATATCAAATACGTGTTTACTTCTATGGGCCTTCAAATTTCAGAATTTGACCCCTTACGTGGTCTACAATGACTGTAGGTTTTCTTAAAAATTCCGACATATCTCTGATGAGATATCGGCTTGTTATTTCACTGTAAAGTAAAGTTTAAAAACTGCGATAGACTTTGAGAAATTGTGTTGATTCGTCAAGGGATCATAAAGTTTCTGAGTCATCAAAGAATCTACTATGAGATCTCGTTAATTTAAAACTTATACAAACATTACTAAGGTGTTGAGCATACTTAACAGTTGAAGGATGTTTTAAGGAAAAAGTTTCGTAAAATTGCATTCGCATACAAACTTCATGTTTATCTTGACATTTCGCAACAAACTAAAGACACTTGAAAGCATGAATCTGAATTTCTCTTAATATAAAATAAGTTTGTGTCTGTCCAGAATGTTACCTTCTTCTATTCAAGCGGCAGACATTTCATATATTTTGTGAAACAAATGCACAAACTGAAATAAACGCACTGTATACTATCCGAATCTTCTAAGGCCTCATAACTACGAAGGAAGCATTCAGCATAAAACTGTTTGTACAAATTTACGTTGTCAAAAGTAGAAGAGAGGAAAACTTGAAGCATTCAAACTGTGTGCCAACTTTAAAACGCCAGAATTCAAAATTTTAGTTGGGTTTTGCATTCGAGTCAAACTCATTTGCATACTTCTGAGTTGTGTTCGGTTCGAGTATGGGTGTACCCATACAGTGGATAAGGATTCGAACAATAGTTAGGTAAAGGGAGCTTTGTTGCATCAGGGCTCACGTGTAGTGCAACGTATTATGTCTTACTTCTCCATATCGGAGTGTGTAGTGTGCACAGCAACAATAGACACTAAAGTTAAGCATGTATCCTGTAGACTTGCGGCGAAAGGAGAATTTTTGTAAGGATTTTGGGGAGTGGGCGTTCTTTCTGTTACGGAATGGTGACGTAAACGACTTTATAGCAAATGCATAAAGTGGTTTCTGTCACCATAAACGACTACAACGATGACGACCCATTCCGCATGTCACTTGAGCATTGTTTGCCACTTCAGAGCGAGCAAAATTCTTAAGTACGAACTTTTACTGATTGAAGCCTTTGTATGCATTGTTACGTCATGCTAGACCTTAATGGAGTCCCTGCCAGCCTGCCACACTTTTTCACACTAGGCCAATTGTTCGTCTTTTTCGTTGTTTTAACTTGAAAGTTTCGAGTCAATAACTGACAATAGCGATTCCAACAACAAAGCAGTAAGAGAAGTATCTACGTGAAATACTTTAGCAAGCAGGAGACAAGCCAAAAATTTTATTAATCCGCACTTCTCACTATCAGAAAAGCCTCAATAGACTGAAAGCCTACGACTTTAGCGCAATAAAAAATTTTGAGGTTTATTAAAAACTATATTAAACTAAAACTAATGATAAAAAAGGGACATATGTATGTTGGTGCCATTCAAGCTTTTAGTGGAAACCATATAGCATTATCAGCTTTTGTCGGCAGGAAATTAAAAGTAAAACAAACTAATAATTGATAAACTTGACAAGGGAGGAAGTGAATCCACCAAATGAAGCATAAGCAAAATGTCAGGCCAAATATTTATTATAAAGTGGCCTAAAACAAACTGACCTAGTTTGTGAGATATTTCTAGTTCGACGTGAAAATGACATACGACAGTAAATCAACAATTCCGGTGGCATCCTTTTAGTGACAGCAAATATTTTACGCGGCCACACACACAGAGAAACCGAGCCGTAGGTTTCGGGCAAGCATTTGCTGAAAATCAGATTTTCGCTTTGTATCTTTCGTAAACCCATACACAGATCTATAACACAATTAGTTAATTAGTGCTCGACTTTGGCAAATATTTATCTCGTAACTTGACGCCAACCAACTACCTAAAGCTCTGCGTTCCATCAAAATGACTTGTCCCAAATTGGCACTGAATACCATCTCATTTTGCGCGTTCCAGAAAAATTGTTCATTGTTCGAATGAATGAGCACAAATCAATGCTTGACGAACAGGGAGTCCATAGAGTCCTTGCAATATAGTAAATCGACTATACCATCGCTCTCCAGACACTGATCAAAAACGAATTAAATCGAAATAATGGAATCAACATATTTGGCAAGTGCCCGACATCTGTTTCACGATTTGGATAATGCGAAATAATAACACGTTCCCGAAATATAATTATGGAGGTATTGCTGCGTTCAGGACAGACTGGATCGAGTACGGTGCGGCGCCAGGATAAATCCAGGACGTTCGACCGTAACCACGAGGAGTAATGTATGGCTCGGACATGACATTTCCAATGTCCGTATGTTGGTCATAGTGAGTGAGAGGTGGAGGAGTTGGGCTCGATGGAAACATATGCACCCTTATGCTGGGAAAATGAAAATCCATTCCAGATGACATATCCGAGAACGACTGGCACCAGGAAGCATCAGCCAGGATGTACCAGCACACCATCACACACTTCTCCGTTTTCGACCAGTGCTACGGACGAATTCGAATTTGACGCCTCGGACTAGGACGTGGATCGAAAAGTTCCTGGAGCTGCTGGTTATAAGGAAACGATTCCGTCAGTCATTCTTCCACTACATTCATGACCTGACCAGGTGTGTTACATTCTGCTAGTCATACAATTACCGCGCAGTATTTACGCTTTGTATTATCGTTCCCCACGCCAATGGCATTCTTCGATGTTTTCCGGGTTATAGACTAGGCAGACATGGACTTTAACTGACTGTAGCCTTATCGTCGAATTTTAAGTACATCCAATATACACAGGACTCATGCATGGTCTATTTGAAGTGAATTATGGTTAGGTGAGATATAGTCTCGTCTTGTATGTGCAAGGACTCTGTATGGCGAACTAACTAACTATAAGTCTATTGATTGGTAATCCATTTTGAAACGAGTCGCTATTCAATACGTTCACTAAATTGAGCTTAGTTTAAGTCGCTTGTATCGAATGTGAGAATTTCTCCCGTAATGGATTATTTGCTTTGAAACTGAAAATGCTATCGGGAAATTACGTATGCTGTTTGCTCTTCGAATACGATATGTGTTTTAGGTAATTAATGAACGCTACGGCTGAAGGCATTTAAATTGCAGTAGATTACAGCGTGTACCTGTACTATTACGTTGCAGTTTGATTCTATCGTGAGAAATACGTCAACAATTTATATAACTTACATAAACAATTTATATAGCAACAAATTGGGTAGAAGGAATGGTATATATCTAGTATACTCTATAAGTTGACTTCAAGAGTCACGATAAGGACAAACGAAATTGGTTTTGATCGAGAATAATATGAAATGATACTCAAAACATTAATAAGAAAATATAAAAAAAAAATTCGAAAGCGGATAAAATCGGAGAGCCGTACAAGTGCTTAAGCCACTTTCATCTTTACATAAAATAGAAATTACTGTTGTAAGTAATAGTCTGGGAGGCTGCCAAAAAGAAAATATAAACCTGGTGGTTACGAGACAGGCGTATTGTAAAAATTATCCGGGACGCTATCTGAAAAAAGCTCCTTAACAGATAAAACTTTCATCTTCATTAGAAGTTTTAGTTTTAGGAAGGAGTTAAGCGCTGAGCTACCGCACTCACTGGGTCATAGCGATCGCATTCAGGTTTCGTGTTTGTATGCTCGTATAATATCAAATATATGTCCATTAAAACGGCGTAATCAACACTATTTCTTCCAAAGCACCAATATGAGGTGTACCCTTGTCTGCCAGCAATAAGATAATCTATAGTCTGGAAATCCATTTTCAATCAATAGTGACGGAGTAAGCCGTCTGCCCACCCCAGTCCATTTTAGTGACTAGAGCGATTTTTTTTTCGCAAGGATAGACACCGTCTCATCGATCGATTACAAGGCTTAATTACCTTTTGTTTTTTTTTTTAACTAAGTTGGCTATCCTGCGATATGTAACGTAGCCCGACAATTTTCCATTGAACTATGCTAAAGATGCTTCCTGAGTCCCCAATTGATAAGCTCTTGACAAACTTTCCCAATTACTTGCTCCTTTTATCGCAATGATTTTTCATTAAAAACTGATTATCTCCAATAAACCCCTGACGAGACAGAGTCCTTTTTAGATTTTCGAAAAATAGCTAGCCCATGTCTACGGCGAAAACTCTAAATCCGTTTTTTTACACTGTGGTAGTCGCCCGTTTAATTTCAATTCCGAAATCCGGATCCTGCAGGCTTGTTGTCCTCGCCGTGATTCAGCTTACCGCAATCCAGACATGTGAAACTTTTTTTTTTTTTAATTATTTCCCGCTGTGCCTTTCAGGCCCAATTTTTACCCACTCAACTCACTATAAGCGTGGTGGTATTGTTCCATGGCTTAGCTACAGAAAGGGTAGCTTTCGAAAAACTGGAGGACGTTAAGACTTGACCAAATAAAAGTGTCGAGGACCTAAAAACGTTTTACGCAAATACGGTAGTTGGGGCGAGGGGGTGTAGGAGTTAGTGCCAGACATATAATAAACCAGCGAATAATTGAATTTTTTTGTAGTGGATGCGAGTGTTTGGGGAGCGGGGAGCGAGTCAGAGCTCAGAGATAGGGCTAATGCTAGGGGTTTGTAATAGTACGATGAAATCAATAAATTTATTTTGTGGTTCGGGGATTGGATGGTGTTAAGGGCTAGAAGCCTAAAACTCGTAGTTCCAATTAACGTCGATCTCGGAATACATTAAACACTCAGCTTAATTAATTCATTGTATTTGATCGTGGAAGTAGTTGCGTTCAGTTGATTTCCACATATTGATGACATATGGTATGTTACAGTCATATGTTGCGTACCATTGGGACTTCTGCCTCCTGGAGGTTTGCAGTAGCACTTCCCGATGTAACATCAGGATTCGTGAGTATGCCAGTCGGCGGTACTATTCAGCGCTTAATAATTAATTACGATTTTTGTATAGTTCATTTGTTGTGCTCCTAAGGAAAGATAATAGAAAACGGTTTCATTCGGGATAAAATAAGCCTTGAATTGAATTTGTTATTAGTTTAGTACCTACATTGCAATTAAACTGAAATTGTTGCTTCATGCTGATTAATTTCCTTATTATGCTTGGAACCGGAGGTTTTGTATGATAATGTCAACCCGGTTAAGGTGTTGGGTGTCAGCTACCCAGTTGTTCGATGGATTATTGAGTATAGGGACGTGAATTCAGAGACGAGAATCGAATGTGATACTCACCACACCCACGGTTGAACCGAAAAAATTTCTGTTTTAAATTTTAGAAACCGCTTAGAAAAGGAAGTTAAAACTTGGCACTTATATAGATCTAAAACAATGAAACAAGTACTAAAAAATTGCAAGCGGGAGCATGGAGTCAATGCACACCTTCAGATCTGTTAATGTTACACAACTGAACATAGAGGGAAAACTATGAGGAGCAACAATGACTTTATCGTACACGAGATCCAAAAACATACGTCAGTACAAAATAAAATAATCCATCTGGTACAATTGACAGATCATAACTAATCATTTCACATCCCAAGTGGATTCTCTAATACGCTTTCATACGTGCTCGCAATTTCCAGCTGCTGGACGAAGAACTACGAATACTGAACCTGGGTTAGTTCAAAATTCTCGAATATCAAACTAAAATAGAGCTAGTTCGCATTCACCTCTATATCTTTCTATCGCAGTTACCTGTAGGAGTTTAATACACGCCATGTCAGCAGTACCGCTAACCGAACTCCATTTGGGGACTCATAATTTCCTACCTTATCATCGATTACACTCTGTACAAAATAATTTTGTGGATGGCCAATTAAAGCACAATTTCGACCTAATCGGAAGAGCTGGTCGTGTACGGAATGCGGCGTTTTCGTGTCTCTAGCTGTGGAAACCAACGCAATTTCGGAAGGATAATGGCACAAATTTTCGTACAGTCAAAATTAAATTTTAAGCACGAATTCACACCTAATTGGTTCCTAATTGTTTCAGATTTAACACGGAACTGGAAAGTCAGAGGTAACTACCTCGGCGCCATCCTTAAACCATTCCTGTTGCGATAGGTGTGCTCCTCTGGGGTTAGTGTTTGGTTCGTTGAAATTACAGGACTATCTGTGCGTGCATCAGATTTTCATGTAAGAATTTTCCCGGCGACTTTATTGGAGTAGAGTTCGTGTTTATGCTGTGATAATTTGCATGTTTGAATGCACAATATGGTCGTATTAAGGTGGCAGCACTACTATGTCACGATACGATAATTTGTATGACTAATTGCCGCTTTAGGCGTAAATGTGGTGGAAGACGATAAGACGATTAAATCGATGCATTGCGGAATGTGAACTAGCAAGTTTAAGGGTGCTTGGGAAAGCGACATTGGTGTGGATTCAACACCATAGTCTTGGTCTGAGTAGGATTAGAACACAGGCAAGCTACTCTTCAAATTAAACATTTGCAAACATTTGCACTTATCAAATAATTTAACCCTTGACTACGAGATTTTTCACATTCATCGAATTCATCACGCCAGCCACGCAGGTTCTGTACGTGTCTCCCTAATTTTCCCGATACAGCTATTACTTAAGCGCGAAATTTTGAATATAATAAATCGCACTAATATTCTGTATATAACGACTCGATTCAACAACAAAAAATGTAGCACATGTAGACATTTCCTTACATTTTCGCTGCTGCATATTGAAACAACCATTCAATCGCATCCCCAGCATACTCATAGAAGGGTGGCACCATAACGCACAGTGCTTCTGTTACGATAGTCTCAAATAAAAGCCACCCCATTCATTCAGGAGCATAGTACACACACAAACATAGCCATATTACCCATCCCCTGAAAGAATTCAAATGGAGTAAATTAACTCAATACGTTCCACTTGAAAAGCGCTTTCAGATCTATTGCTCATAGTGGCTTGGCACCATTCATTTCCTAGGGAAATTTATTTTTTTCTCCATTCTTTTCTTGTACAATATTTCACGCTCTTAGGGCTTATCATAAAGTACAGGGCTGAAATTTCGAGATAAATCATTTTTACGCGTTTTCTTGCATGCAGTTATCAGTGGGAATGGGAGAGATCTTAAAAAATATCTCAGGAAATTATGGCGCCCAGTGTAGGGCCGACATAAAATAGGATGCCGTTATTTATGTTAAACATATTGCAAGTTAATAGCTTGAATGCTTGTTGAACTGAGACAATCTGTTAATCTCAAGAGGGAGCCGAATTTTGAATATAAAGAGGTTCGAAGTGTTCCATTTTTTTTTATTTAGGAGTAAAAAGCTTTAAAATTACATCTTTTTTTCTGGGACCGACTAGATTTTTATTGAAAAACCATCTATTTTAAAGAAGTTTTGCAATGACAAAATAGAAAATAAATATTAAAAATAAAATAATAAAAATGGTGTCAGTTCAGTTCTATTCATGATCACATAGACCAAAATCGTTTTAAAACTAATATTATTGTAAAATAATAGCTAACTGAAAAATAGTATCTAATAATTTTTTTTAAGAAAATTATAATTTCCAGAATCCAAAAGAAAAACTTAAATCGATATTATGTGAAATGATTGAAATACAAACGAACTATTTCATTTCTTTACGCACGAAAATTATTGACAATTATTAATAATTTATTTAGGTAATAAAAGACCTGTATTTGTTAGATAAAAAATTGTCAAATAAAATTTTACGAAAATATAAACTAGCAAAGCGCAAATATATGACAAATACAATGTAATACTAAATTTTTTATTACCTCAGAATTAGTAATATATATAAAATAAGAAGGAATTAATGAATTTTTGATTTGTTAGTTAAATAAATGATTCAAAACAATAACGAAAATTAATCTTAAACGACTTTTAAAGTGCTTCTTCTTTTCCACTCCTTGTACTTTATATACTGAATTGACATTAAAGACCCTTAAGACATTATTATACCGCACTCTAAGAAAACAAACAACTGCTTGGTCTTCCTGAATCGGATTTCCGAACCATGTCACCAACTCAATATCGGCATCTATCCGAGCATAACTAAAGAGTCTAGACAGACATTTTAGAACTCGTAACGCCCAATAAACATAACGTCGCAACATTTTCGTCGCAATGTTTCTCCATTAACTTCATAAATCATTTTCGCAACAAAACCCAACTCTTTCAAAAAGTATGCGAGTACATTACTTTGAGGCGTATACCAGCGAATAATAATTGTGACCGGCAAGACGGACAATAATCCGCCCCTGGCCAGTACAAATTCAAAATTCGCTCCTTAAATATATTTATGAGCCGGATATGTCCACCCCATTTTCCAAACACTATTTATAGCATCCTTAAAAAGGATCTTTTTCCAGTATTAGAGATTGTGCCCTTTACGGCACGATAGGAATTTTTGTCTGCGATATTATATCAAAAAAAAGGATGAAAAAACGACAAACAGCTATCAAACTAAAGTTCTCGCTATACTGCATATTGGTAAAAAGAGTGTCCGGAGATTTCCTTTTTATCCTGGAGTTTCTTCAAAAAGAAAGCTATGCCGTGGTAGCAAAAGGAGGCGTATAGAGGAGGACATCTTATACGTATGCGATTTCATTTATATTTACTTTTTAAACGAGAAAATGTGAAAGGATATGGTAAAAAGCACGACTGTCGTGTCAATGTGTTCTCGATAACGTTTTGCGGATATCCTGTGTCTAGTATGCCGAAAAAGAAGCTGGCATTTCGAATAAAAAAAGGCAGACTTTCGATTCCAGCTGAAGGTTTTATCTTTATTCGGCTTTTCAGTCCGGAAATCATAAATAATCCCATCTATCAATAAAATAAGTAGACGTTTTTATTAGAGAACTTTATTCGTTTATAAATAACCGTTTGGTCATACAGTGGAAAATGGCGTATCTTTCAAATGATTTCTAAATGATAATAGCACTCAAACGCATTTTGACTAGATGACATTAACTTCTCTTAGATTTTTTCCGATCAGAAACACGGCAACATATTTAGATCTTACGATAGGTAGGTATAACAAAATTGATAAACCAACAGATTTTCAACATAATTGGCGCAGCCAGTACGATTTATTTCTTCTGCCGGATTGAGGTATAACATAAATGAGTCACAATAGAACTAAAATAAAAATTCGATCCATTACAAAAAAATGAAATAAGACAACATGATTCTGTTTAGATAGATAGATAGATGTTTATTTAGTTCCAGTAAATATTTATAAAGGTTGTACAGTATTTCTGTTGAGTTGATAAACAAAAGTCACTTTCATTGTTTTCTTTTCATTTAAATTAGCAAAAAAAGTACAATCGTTAGAGAACGAGAATACATTTTGTTATTCAAATTCAACCAATTTCCTATCGAACAACCTCAATCTGGTTTTAATAAGACTACAATTGAAATGATTACACTCAATTGGAATCGTACTTCGATTCCCAGACTTTCCATACAGAGTTCCCCTCACACTGCCTACATTTATCTAAAAAAAAAGAACCTATTTAATCTGACTCAATCCTAATCACGAGTGTCATCAGAATTCAAGTCACGGAAAATACGAACAGTCTTAGCAATTGAAATGTCTTCGACATAACGAAAGTCTCCTTTTCTGCTTCCTTCGTTTAACATACTAATTACAGGGAGAGACTTTCTGTTCTGCTCCAAATTTCGGATTTGCTTTTTGCCATGAAGCCCGGCATCACGGTGTCTCCATGTATAGTCTAATATTGCGCCCAAAAGAAAACTTTTCTCACGTTATCAGCAAATCCCGTTCTAAGTAGTGGAAATAGGCAAAACTAAAAATAAACTTTTATTTCAGCACATAACCAAGAATATAGGCACTATAGGGGCTGTTCATCCAATCGAAATAATTGGTCGGGGGATGTTAGAGCCAGCTGAGAGTAGGGAAAGTATTGTTCGGATTGAGTGTGAGAAATGGAGGCAATCGTCATTTCCTTAGTGTTGAAATCGTGCAGAAATTGCAGATTTTCTTCGAAATGTCGTTATTTTAGTCACTTGGGTAAAGGAATCTCAGTTGAGCTCCTCTTGTTCCACAAAGAATAGCTTATTTATATCTAGGTAAAAAAATACGAAGAACGTGAAAACTTTATCTCTTAATAACGACAGTTTTACGAATTTAATAGCTTCAGAAAAACTAACCAAAAGCAAAGAGGAGCTGAATAAAATTAAGGTTTAAGGATTATGGTGGTCGCTTTCATGGTTCAGAAGAAAAAAATACGCTCAACATTTAACAAAGTTAAGATAAATGTTTACAGAATTGCGCAGCATAAAATATTAAATTTGTTTTTGCTAGTCCATGCGGCTTCATGGACTTAAGTACTGAAAACTGTGCGACCATCAAGTTGGTACGAGTAGTCAAATAATACGGACGAAGACTCAAGACTAGCAATCTGTTGAATATTTCAATGGCAAAATGTGAAACTTTGCAACACTTCGTTTATAAAAAAAAACGAACAGAAACATTGTAGTACGCACAACATATTCTAAGCTATAAAATACTCAAGGAATTCAGAGAATACAGAAACATTGTGTTTCGCAGTATTTCGTATGTTTGGAAGAATAGTTGTAAAAATTTACCTTTAAGAACTAAATAATAAACTACTTTTTAGAACTAATTTGGACACAAAAAAACAATTATAAAACGAACCAACTTTGCTTGTAATATCATGGTCGTTTCTATTGAAATTACTAGATTAAATCAAATTCTTTTTGGATTGAATTATTCGTTGTTCGAATGAAATTTATTTTCGATTTAATTTAATCCAAATAAATCCGAGAAGAATACTGGGAAAAGTTAAGACCTTCTAGAGCGTAAGCCACTCAAGATACAGAAAAAACACTAACATTATTCCGTGCCATTACAATAGCCCTATGCAATTACCAAGATACTGCTTCCTAAAATTGTTTTTAATTTATGTATAGGTATGTCACGAAAATTTGTTACGATACTTAGATGTACCTATATTTTTTTTGTTTTTGTGCTATTTTTTAATAGAATAATAATAAAGTAAATTGATTAAATCAGAAAAATCAGATCTCAATTAATTGTCAATACGCAATACTTCAATTTTTGACAAGTTGAAAAAATTTAAAATTTTTCAAGAAACTACAACATCAAAGTTTGTCTCTTAAATCCTTCTGATTTTGATTGGGTTTGGCTTATAGAGCACTTTGAAAGGAAAAACTAAAAACAAAAATTTTAGCACTTAGATCCTTTTGAATTTCACTTCATCGATTGTGACAAAAATTTACTATAAATTTCTGTACAATTTCCAACCAAACTAACGTAATATATGAATCAACATCTAGCTACCAGATGGTTTTCTTTTATTTTTAAAATAAATGTAGGTGTATGACTAAAAAACATTTTCGTGCTTGACATATAAAACAGCGAAGTAATTGTCCTTCAAATGATACACGAGAAGTACTCTCGAAATTCCAACTAAGAACAACATTTTATTTCAGAAATCGTGCAATAAATGTCGTCGTTATTTCTACATTAGTCTAATTAGTAGATAGTGGGCTAACAGAAGGACATGAAAAAATAAAAGTTAGTTCAGTTGGCGTGAAATTTACCTGTACTTTTCTTCATCCACACAAATTCCTGTCGCATTTTATTAAGCTAATTTAATAGCTCGACTAGCTTTTGAATATTTGGCTCTTAAGTAAGGTAAAATAATATTTCTTGAATTTTATTTTTTCACTCAGTTTCCGGTATTTCTAAATATTTACTGCGACAATATTTCTCGTTGAAAAATAAAACCGAACACACACGAGAGGCGAGAAGTCTCTGGCATAAAAATTGCAGCATCGACTCACAGGTAAATATCCGGTATTGGTAACAGACAGTTCACTGGATACCTAACTCGTAAAGGTATTGTCTAGTGATTAGGTCGTAAAGAAGCTCTTTACTGAATACTTCTATATTATTCTTTCGTATTTCAAATGACTAGCCCAACCATTTCTATTTGCACAGTTTGTTTAATTAATCGAACTTAAGACATTTATTTGCCAAAGAAGCTGAATTGCATTTCTGCAACTAGTTAAAAAAAAATACACCTTTTAGAACATTCGGTTGTCTTAATTCCGCAGAAAGTGTCATAAATCGGCGTAATCATTGCCTTAATCTCAAAAAAAGAATCAAAACAAAGTTTCATTATGACTCGGACAATTTCGCGTACAATAATGTGTCCATTTATCACAGCCTGATCGCTGAAAGGGGTTGCAATTTGTGAGCGTCAAACTTCATTCGTACAAGAATGGTACAAGCTGCCAAAAGTAATAAAGAGATTTCTTTCATTCATTCCGCCCATCATCTTCCAGGGATCTGATGCTTGCTTTTCACTTTCTTTCTTCATACTTTTTTTTTAAAGAAAACTGCCAAGAAAAAATGATTTTTCATTTCTCCACAGTAATTTCGTTTGGCTAAGACGGTTTTCGTCTTTGAACGAGATCTGAATTATAAATTAGGACATGAACGTTTCGCCGTGAATGCCTTTCGAGTCATAAGGACGACGACGACGGAAGGGATGAAGTTTGCAATAACGAGTCCTCGTATTCGTTATGGCGAGAGAGTGATTCCTCCCTTACGCACATTTAATCATTCCGCCAAGCTACGCTATAATAAATGCTTTTTGGTGTATGACTAGGCAATTTTTTATTTTCATCATTCATCTCTTATAGTGTCCCTCACACAAAGGCTAAAATAAAAATATCCTTTTTATTTTCGTGGGCTTCTCGAAACTCTTAGTCTCAAGTAGAAAAAGAAAGGGTTTTTGCCGAACTAGAAGAGAGATGACTGGGATAAATCCGATTTAAATAGTGCTAAAAGCAGACCGAAAAGGTTAAGGATTTCGACACAGATTTTGAAATATTTGAAGACAGATGTCATATTGGTTAATTAGTGGTTGAATCTATGTCAATTCTGTAAAAACTTTTCTAGAAGACGGTTGAAATAGGATTAAATATTTTTATAATCTTTGACGTGATCTGCACACCCACCCCAATTTTATAAGTAAGTAAGTATTCCTGAATTACCTGGTTGTTACGACATTTTAATGTAATTTCGAACTGCAGCAAGCATGAGAAGAACGAAATGAACGAATTGCAGCACGGAATGACATTAAAATATTTCTATATAATTTCGAACTGCAGCAAGCATGAGAAGAACGAACAGAACGAATTGCAGCACGGAATGACCTTAAAATAAAAGGAAGAACTTCACCATACAAAAACCGCATGTGGTCTTTGATGAATGTAAGTAGCTATGCCGATTGATTATCGCAGGACTTTCTGGTGACCAGAGTACAGTCGAAAGAAACTACTTCTGACCTTGTTGCTCATACTTTATAATAGTTTCAAAATTTTAGCCAGGCCTCATGCTTCTGCCATGCTGTCCCGGATCGATGATTGCGGAATGCATGCAATTCTCTTGGAAATTGCAGCGTTTTCCGATTTTTTTTTTGAAATAAAAAAGGTCAACTGTCCGCTGAATAAAGGACAAAATCGCTTAAAAACGAGTTAAACCAATTAAAATGTGCAAATCTGGTATATGGATGCAATAAAAGTTAATGGCTTCATAAAAACGAGGCGAATATGGCGATGGGATGCAGCAAAAAAACATTTAAACTTGCAATGCTCGAACCGAATGATATAATTTTTTCCCTGGTCGTTTTATACCGATTGCGAACATTGTTGGTGAACACTATCGAGTGCTGCAGGGCTTGTATTGAACACAGGTCCCGGGTGAATAGTTCGGCAGCTAACGTCCACTAAAGCGTCAAATTCGATAAGGGTGCATTTTTTTCTGATAAGGGCTGCAATATAAGGGCCTGCAATCCTTCGTTCTGCGAGGATATACCATCGCTTTTCTGCAGTCGTGCATTTTACAGATGTAATGTGTAGGGTACTATTTCACTGTAAGGATGTCCTTATTTAAAACTACAAAAACAGAAGTTTAATAGTGTTTAAAACAAATTTACTGTATCTTGTGTTTATGTGAATTATTATATTAAATTTGTTCTGCAAAAAAAAAAAAAAAAATTGTCTAACAATACCTGTAAGGTATTACTTCTCTCAAGTGGATATGATTCACAGAGTAACCATCGGAGAGTGACAAGGAACTCGTAGATATAAACTGTCTTATGTCCATATTTTGAGAATCTCCACTCTTCTAACTGATTGGATAAAATTCCAAAAATAAAATAATACCTAATGAAAATTTCGAATTAATTAAGTAAAATTAAGAGGAAATTCAAAAATAAAGACCCGAAAATAGAGATAAAAATAAAAAAACCTGTATAAAAATCGAATTAAAAATTTAAAAAAAAATAAAAGTATAAATCCTAATAAAAATTAAACAATAAAAAATCTTCTAAAAAACTAGAATACGAAAAAAATTAAAACTACAATAATTACTAAAACAAAATTTATCACTGCGTGCAACTTAGCAATTGTTAAATTATATAGAAAAACGTTTTCTAAGATTCTAAGAAATTCTTCACATAAACATAGTCGATACTATAATCTAAAGTGGTTTTTCAATTGATTTATTTGAGTCAAGTACCCATATCTACAGCGGCTACCATAAGATATTTTTACTCGTTTCAGACGCCACTTAAGAGAGATTGACCTAGTTCATGATTAAAGTATGCATTCATTTAGTCGTCATATGACTTCCAATTATATTTTAATTGTTCTGTAATCTTTCAAACCCCATTCAATTTATATACTCATCAACTACCGGTGTTATTTATGAATCCTTTATCCGGTAATTCAACGCAAAATGTGCTTCAAATAAAGACCTTAGCGACACTAATTCCAGCTATCCATAATTCAAAACCTCCAACCCTTGGCACGGCGCAGAGTATCTACTACGAGCTCCACACATGAGCCATCCCCAAAAGATTTATCTCCAGACGACCATATGTAAACTATTGCTCGATAGTAAGTCATATATCAACAAATTTGTGGTTTTATTCAGGGAAACAAGTAAACAACAAGCAGAAGTAGTAGTACTCATGGCTCAGACAGTCTACAAAAATCATGCATGTATAGTGCAAGGATAATGGAGACGATCCTTGCTGGTGGTCTACATCGTTCTGAACTCAAACACATCATCCAAAAGTGAATAACTAGGATATCAACCGGACAATCCCAGTCTGTCTGTCTTGTCTACATTCCAATATCGTATACGATATTCGCGTTCAATTTCCGTCGAAGGCGAATGCAGAGCGCATGTTCATTTCCTTCCCCGATGAATTTTACAAGGATTCATCTCAGACTGGGTTCCAGGATAACACCGAAACTCCCAAAAAAAAAAAAATGTATATTACGATAGTCCTGTCACCTAGACGTGCTAGTCATCAGTTGAATTCGTTCGTGACAACAACGCTACACGCGACAACTAAAATACAGGATATTAGTTTCAAAAGAGGATTCACACTAAGTCCTTCTGTGTTTGTTGTGTCTAGTTTGCTACACGCCCGGTATTGGTGGTTACGAAAATAATACATGACACGGTTTCGGGATTTTCGAAGATTAGTTCGAAGGAATTACAAAGACCAATAGTTCGCTCGAACAAGGTGAACCGGACAAATTCGTCAATCGTTTTCCGAATCGAATTCATACGAAGGCGTTTTTCATCTCGCCCAAAACGGAGAATAAAGTCGACCATAAAAATTAAACAAAAAAAATTCAACTGTGCTAAAGTGGAATGTTTCGAAGTGACCCCGAGTGCTTCAAGGATAGCCAAAAATACTTGGCCATAATTAAAGTTAGTCCGCGACATCACACCAAGTTTATATTAAAGTGAAGGCTTATGTACACCATTGGCTTATTATAGACTTATCCCAGAGAGCTGCTGATCTAACGCTCTATACGGCAGGAGTTGGAAGTTTTTCAGCCACTCAGGCACCGGCAGCAAGGACGAATAACATCAACTGCAGAAACAAGGAATTCAGTGAGGATTATGTAAATCAGGTAAAATCCACAAATGTAATTATAACTTACTTCTAAAGTGGAAGTTTCAACATAATAGGAACGTTGCCTATAGGCGTAAGAAGTCCTCGAAGAAGTTCTACGTTTCGTAGCTATTGTTTATACAGCATTGTGAGTTTTATTTTTTTCTATGCTGCAGCATGGAAACCTCCCTTAGTTACAAGAAATTGAGTGAAACGTGCTCGAGGATATTATAAATTCAAGAAAGGACAAAAAAATAGGGGAAGTTTTTCTAACACAACAAACTTATGCGGTATCTGCGATTTGCAAATTGCGACAAGTACAGATCTCGAATTTTTGATGAGATGTTAACTTCAAGTGTTTGTCGTGTTTTCATCACTTTGTATAATGTGATGTTGTTACAGTGCGGGTTGCTTGGGCGCAATATGGAAATGCAATGAGGATTTTAATTTTGTGATAAAATTATACTCGCTCCGACCAAGCTATCAAAGGGTAACGAATTTAACTTATCTCTTGGCAAATAGTTTTTAGTCAACTTTCATTTTTGTTAGTTGAGCTCAAATGTAGGCAGAAAAAAAAATTGGCATATTTTTGATTCTCAAATTGTTTTATTTTGCACAGTTTGCTCTAAAGCTCCGGGTCAATCTCCGACTGCCCGGTCATTCTAGAAAGATCGCCATAAGCTATCACTTTTGACAAGCATATTCCCAAGATCCGTTAGCGTACTCTCATTCAACACCAATGAGGCAGAAAAGAATATGCCACTGCGGTTGAAATTAGTACTCCTCATACAAAAAAAAAAGTATGTACTCTTCCGAGAAGCTATCTCTGCTTCAAATAACATTTTGTTAGATAGACCTACTAGGTTGATTTCTAACCCAAGACCTCAATGATTTTTTACCAACTGTGCGACCCCGTGATGTACATACTTCTTTTTACAATATTGTACGAAATACTACTTAAAGAATTAACTGTCTCAACCTATTCGAAGAAACGAGTTGAAATTCCACTGAAATTGACATACGCAATTAATGCGGAGTGCCACTCTATGCAACAGTGAATTTCACTCGAAACAAGGAAAGAGTGAATTAGGATCCACACGTCATCAGATAAAAATCGGTATTTTTTTTTCAATCCAATAAATTCAATTAAATAACCCACCCCATTTCCAAAAACCCATGTCATAAAGAAATCGAACCACTAAAAATCTTAAAAATTACTCTTAAAACTTTCCCCATTATAACGCTCTTACGTCTTTCATCACTCAGTCAATTGTACCCAAATAATTCATTTCCCTTCCAAAAAATTGGATTATAAAAAAAGGCGCCGCTTAAACGTTCGGTTCCTGAAATTCCCCAAAAATAGCAGTACTATTCACCGGAAACACGTTCCTATCCGACCTGTGTGATAGCATACAAAAGATCCAGAATTAGACAGGTACTAAACATATTTCTAACGATTTGCCTTCATAGAACAACCCTCGAAAATATTCTCCGGCGTTTCGGAAGGCAGAAAAAGATTTTTGTTCTCATCCCTTATACACATTTTCCCATGGGGAATCTCCACTTACATCCCTTATGCTACATACTCGCATACATGGCACCATATAACATTAAATTACCCAAATTATTGGTAAAGTCTCTTTATAAACAGCTCAATGCTTTGATGTGTTACCTATGGGGTGTATATTCCTACATCTATGTAATATGAACCCTCTATACGTTGACTCATTAGCATCATCTTAAATGGAGAATTAATTAATGACGAAAAATATTTTCTCATTAATTTTGAATGAAATTTCATCGCTTAAAAAACGATAGATCTAAACAAAACACCCTATCCTTCCCTCTTCAGAGCATTCACACGTTTTCGAGATAGCGTATAGTTGCTTCTATTTTATCGGCATGACCTGAAAATCACTTATAATTACTGGAAAATTTTAAGACACTTTGATGAAAATTTGTCACTGTCTGCCATGAAATGTTCAGAACGATGATGACTTCAGGACAATGGCAATGTCAAAAAGTTAATTAGACATTAAGTCGCATTGAAACGGCATGGTTAGGTGTACTTATATTTTATGTCAGCAAAGTTTCAAGCAAACGAGATCAGTAGTATATATATATATAATATCACTCGAAGAATGAGTGAAATATTTTTTCAGTCATATTAGTGAAAAATCAGAAACTGTTTTACATTCTCGTAAATTGCAACACTGCCTCTAAACAAAGAAAATTCAGTTGCTACTGTCATACAAAATGAATATAAATAATTAACCATTGAGTAATTGTTTCACTTTGTTCAATTCAAAGATGAAAAGATAATTCCACTCACAAAATAAGGAACTGAGAAGGACTTATCTGTGAAGTTTATTAGAACAACCACCAATAAAACACTCTTTAACCGTTCGATTTAAAATGATTTCGCAATCGTCGCTCTAAACCCCATCATCTCTTCACTCTAGAATAACACTCAAACATACCCTCACATTCATTTGTCGTTTTCTCTCTTCTTCTTTTTTTATTTCCACCTTTTTTACTTGATTGGAAAAAAAACTTTTTCAATTTCCTAAAAAGCTTTTTGTCATCTGATGTGGTATGTGTTCAATTCTCGAGTCATAAATCCACGTCAAAAGATGAAATTGTTGTTCACGAGATGAGTCGTTATCAACTTTTTTTTTTACTTCCATTCTTTGGTGATTTTTATGTTTTTACTTTTCATTGTTTCACTGCGATGATACTGAAGAGAAAAAAAACACTCACCCGATTGTTGAGAAACTGTTCGTAAACTATTTCAACATTTTTCAACGTAAGAAAAACTCAATTATAGACTTCATAACTTCTTACCTAGAGTGTAAAAAAATTAAAATTACCTTTGAGAAAAAGTTTGTAGTGAGTTAAGCGAATAGCTTGACTCAAGTTGTAATAGCTTTATGATACAAAAAAGCGGAATTCCAGTTGAAATTTCGCGTTGCCTATTCGAGTGGGAGCTTAAACGTTACAAGGACGAGTATGATATGAAAGAATTTTTTTCCTGTTGCATGTGGAGAGGTTTCGCACCCTAACCGGATTATAATAACACAAATAAAAAGAATTACACAGAATTTGTAATATACCGCTCATCTTTTATCTGAATTATATATTTTTTTTCTGCAGTGCTCTCATAAAAAAAACGCGCAAAAGGGTTTAGTACGTTACTTTCGCTTCTTTATTCTCAAATTAATCTTTAAAAGTGCTAACTTTAATTCTATAATAAGTTGGTACCAAAAACAGAGGCCATAATTCCACTTCTGACACCATTCATGTTTCATTGGCCCGATTTTTCTACCTCAATACCTAGAAAGTTGAAACTTGGTACATCTAAATATAATTTTACCACAGAATTATATTTTGACAATAAATATTCAAAATATTTTCATAGATTCCATTAAATTTCCTTACGAATTCCACAATATTTCTTAAGCCCGATAAGTCATTAAAATCGTTCATAATTTCAAATTATTGGTGGAAGCAGTAGGGTACGAAGCTGCTTATGAACTTTTTTTAGTAGTGTAATTTTAGTGGAGAGGAGTGTTACTCACTTCCATAATGTTATCAAGGTAATAATGAATAAAATTTTGAGATTCCCCAAATCAAATTGTTTTGGCTCATACTACTGTCAAATTTGTTTACAACCACACATATCGCCTAGACCTTAATAAAAAGGTTTATAAAATGTTAATCGAAAGAATACTGAGAGAAATGCTAACTCAAAGATGCATAAGGTCATCTGAAAGCAAAAGCCTATACAAAGTACATAAAAGTTGGTCCCTGCAGAAGTGATAGATTAAAAATGTTTCGCAAACAACTTTATTTTCAATCGATTATCCCTCTCTTCCCTATCTCAATTCTCCCGCTAGATTATCCTCATACTCTCAAAGTACCAATACCGTCGTAAAATTTCAAACCCCAATCCCTATCATGATAATAGACTCAGCCATCCTTAAAATCTCATTGCGAAATTGCCAGTCCTTTTCCAAAATATAAAATGTCCTTTCTATATTGCACTAATCCAAAAATAATAACCTTAGTTGCCTTTTCCTTTGACTCCTCGCCGTCGACTACCTTGCTTAAATTCCGCCATTATAGGCATTGATGTAAAGCAAACATAAACAATGACTGGTTATATTTAAGTAGTCCTGGTACCTGGAAGGCATCTAATTGCGCCGTTTTACCTTGAAGCGCCAAGCGAAGAGCACCTCAAAAACACCTGCCCCGTCAGTAGTATCAACAAAGTTTGGCTTGTTCAACTCAGAGAGGGTGGTAAAGGGCGGGGTGGCGGCGATGTCATTAAGCAGATTGTAAGACAAAATTGTCTCCTTTTACGTCAAAATTTTCTTATCGCATCTGACAAGTTTAAGTGCTTCTATAAATATTTCATTTTTGTTGTGCACTTTATGTAACATCGGGCGAGATGGGAAGTAGGATCAACTCCGCATACAGTATGTAAGCCTCCCGCTTCACGTGTCACCAGTATACAATTCGATATATGGTGAAGGAGTTGGTGAGGTAACTCTTTTTGGTGCCTTGTGGGTAAAGGTAATGCCTTAACGATATGACAGTCATATAAGGGAGTATATTTCACTTTTGTTAACTCGTGGCTCATTGTCTCTTGATATGTTTACCGCTTATCGTGGTCTGAGGGGTGCGTTATGAAAAGGGTTCTGTAGGTATGCAAAGTTACTTTCAGTCATGGCGAACGCTTCTTTTATATTGATATCGTAAATATTGTCGGTATTCACGTTTTATATCTCTTTTTCATGACGATAATGTTCTTCGTCGTTTTATGCTGATTGCGTTATTAGTTTTGAATAAATGAATATTTTCGGTGGAACCTTGGTTGGCTTTCACGCTTTTATAATTTGCAGGAAGGCGGAAAGAAGGTTTCGTTGTAATAGCAAAGTTTTTCTTTCTTTGCTTGCACGAATGGAGGGTCTCAGAACACTTCTACCAAAGCACAAAAAATAATATAAGCACTTAGCGAACAAGGTTCATAGGCTTCACATCACATTTGACCCGATGAAATGTAAGCATTCATTGCTATGAAGAATAATAGTACATATTTCAACATTAATACATTAAAAGAAATGAAACAAATCACGAATGTTAATTAATAAATAAATTCATAGAATTATTAATTTTAAAGTACAAAACTCATGAACCACTCGGTAGATTTTCGAACGTTACCGACCTATTCATCATACTAATTATCATATTCATTGTATTGAACGATGTATTATTAATCACAACTTTAATGTGTCAGTTCACTTAAGTAGATTTTTATTGAGTGAAGTAATATAATTTTATACGCATTAACGTATGCATAGTATTGATGAACACAGTAATTCCTCTTTTTCACTATATAATGTGTCAGTCTACGGATATATTAAACACTACCGCCACTTGATGAGAGAATGGATGTACTATTGACGACACAATTATATCATATCGCAATAATGTTTCACTGAAGCAATGAAGTAGGTACATAACTCAGATTCATATGAACTATTGTTTCGGTTCTGTTTCTGCTTCTAACAATTCAATTTATTAATATTCCAATTTATTATTTAAGATCATGAAAATTCCTCCAACGCATAACTAAATTATAGTATAATGAATCAATTTATACTAGACGCTGTCTCAAGTTATGAAAGCAGATACAAAGAATTAATGTAGTATTCCTTATTTAGTTCGTCGTGCCAATGATTGAATCATAAATTCAATGAATTTTGTTTCATCAATCGGAATTCTTCGTCAATCGGAATTCTTCAAATCAAATGACATTTTTTTTATTTATAACTTCTATTCTGAATTAAAAGTTCGGACAAGTGGAGATAAAAACGGGTTGGGTAATGAAGAAAAAAGATAGAGCTAGAGAAAGACAAGAGATAAAAGAGAAGGATAAAAGATATAGATATAGAAAAAATCCTGTATACAATTTTTTAATCAAAAACGACAACTAAAAAATTGCAAATAAAACTGATCCTTCCAGTATGGTTGAGAATGTGAAATTAGTTTAAAAAAAAATGGATACACTTTCAAAAAGGACACTTTCTGTCGACAAAGAATTCCCATTTTTAGCATTTATTTCGCCAGTCTTCACGGTTAAAAGCAGCTATGTGAATTTTTTATAATACCAGCTCTGAATGCATACGAAATGCAACGCCTCTGAACATAAAATATGTAAGGATGTGTTCGCTTTTATTTTACCACACTGAGTTATGTGAAGACGAGTGAGAATTTCAAAAGAAAACATCTTTCCGACACTATCCGTCTGATGGAAAACTTATTGGCTTCCTGCATGTCCTAGACTCTACCGGCTCTTGTCCCAAAGACGAAATCAAGTGGAATTTAATGCATCGCTCTTCGACCGAATTTATTTTATTTGTCGAGATTTCTTACTCGCATTCGTGTCGACATATTTTCACTTTTTTTATAACCTTTGAATGTTGATGGTACGAGACCCAGTCAGGATGTCATTCAAATAATCACATTTTAATGGATATTGGATAGTGTGACCTTATTTTTTGAAGGATTTACATTAAAGGATGGATTGAGTGCTCAAGTGAATGTTCGAGATTTATACAGCAGTCACTTCTTACACCACATAGTAAGAGTTGATATAAGTTCATAACGGCCATAAATATATAAGAAAAAAAAAATAAAATTAAATATTTATGGGTTCAAACCCCTCGATGGGCGCCGAAAACTAGTAAATTGAAAAACTTTCAAATTAAGGTGGTTTAAAATCACAATTAGGAACTTCGACTGTCAGTAAAAAATTTTTCCACATAAACTGCCAAAACTGCACAGTACTCGTCAGTCGGAATAGCTATTATGCTCTAGCTCCCCGTTGGGCACAACTTTACGGAAGTTGAATTTTTCGCAATTATGGAGGACGTCAATCAGTACTTCAGCACCGATGGACAACATAGTCCACAAATCACTCAGTCCTAATCAAAGGGTATTCGAAAGGGTATGTTATGGCAGCTCAACGTTGGGCGCTAATTGGATTGCTCGGGAAATGGCATCTCTTTTGAATAAATGAATGAAGTATAGTAACTAGCTGTTCTGGCAACGAAAATCAAATAGATTCTAGCTAATACGTAAATAATGACATAATGACATTAGATTGCGGTGGAAACACATTTTTACTTTAAACTAAATACTTCGACCATTCTTAGAATACGAAAACATTTCACCAATTTTTTTCTAAGTAAAGCCATTTCAAAGCCATATAAAAAGAAGATAACCCTTCACTTTCTTTTAAAAGCTGCTACGATACAACGAGTTCAGCTTATGCAAAAGAGTTTTGTATTATGTTAGTTTACCATAAACCTATCCATAATTTACTTAAAATCGCAAAAAGACGCTCAGCGTATCACTAAACTGAAACTACTTCTGCAGCGAAGACGACCTTCGTCATTAAATTTCATTTTCCTTGACAGAATAATTTATTATTTTCGTTTTTTTTTCGTCGTCTAAAATCCACTTTAAAGTCACGTACCTGTAGGTACCCGCAGGATTTCATTGAATTTTCGCATTATATTTTCAACAATCCCGGGGGTTGAAATAATATCAGACATTGTAAGTTTTCGAGGTCTTTACTTTTGCATTCATCGTTCCTTTTAAGTCGCCTGGAAGCTCCCTTCGATTCTTAAAAGGTACGTAGAAGAACAGGAAGAGTATGCATGGTGCATTCAATGGGAAGATAAGCAGGATGAGGATATCCCCGTTTGCTTCGAGGACGACCTGGGTCACAAATATATCTACATATACATTTGGTAAATTGAAGAAAAAAAAAGTTGATACAGCTGTAACAGAACGAAATCCACCATTTTCTTGAAGTAAACGTATGTATGAATACAGATAGTCGTCGTCAACAGAAATATTCTGGAGAATAAAAGGATAGGTACACTCGAAGTTCCGGATTTTGATATTTTTTTTTCCTTTTTTTGAAAGCTACATATCTGGAAGAGATCCACTTAACCTAGAGAGTAAAGAGCACTTTGAAAATAATTGAAATTTATCGAATAAAAACTATGCTATGCAAAGTTGTAAAGGAAGTCCGAAGTATTCCCAGATTTTTCCAAAAGGATTACGTGAACTTTGATGATGGGAAATCCATTTTAATTTATTATTGATAACTAAATATTTTGCTAAGCACACTTATATAGGGAATCATTATAATATGATGTTAAATAATAACAAAAATTGTGACCAATTATTCGCCTTTATTCTATTTTTTGCTAAATCATCTGTTGTTTTATTAATACTTGATCGTAAATCCAACAGCATTTACTAGTAAGTCTTGAACCAATTTTGTTTTTCAATATTCAAGCAAAACTGTACAGAACTGATCAATTTGTTGAAAAATCAGTACTGTGACCGAACTGAATCAAGCTTAAAAGTTATAACGTATTAAAACTCATCAATAATAATAGGAACCGAAAAAAATATTCACAAGAAAATTAAGGAAAACTCCGAATCCCTATATTTTTTCTTGTTTCTTTTTATTAATCATTTCTTTCTGAAATTCCTGAATTCTTGAAATTAGTACTTCCTCATAACTACTGCAGAAAAAGATTGAAATTTCCTATACATACGTTATTAAAGAATAGTCCTTACTAACGTGTAAAGCACTGGAAGATAAATAGCCTCGCTATAATAAAGACAATTCTAAAAAGAATGCAATCCATACTTGTTGAAATTCAGGTAGATGTAAGTTTATTTATTAACACAAAAATGTTATAACCACATTAAAAAGGTTTTTTTTATTATTATTATAAAATTGCATCATTATTACGGTATCGATGCAGTACTGAGTTCGCAGTACTGAAGTAGTATTTCTCTTCATCAGTGTGTCGAATGAACCTGAGTAGTACGGGCTCACCCGACACTAATAACAACAAAACAGCGGAGGGGTTATGTAGAAATTAATTTTTAGAGCGGCATTTGACAAGGAACCTGTGTTGTATCTAGGCTATAATATGAAGCACATAATAATTGTTTTGCGGATGACGATGACTTAAGGAATGGTCTTTATCTGAAAAATAGTTAAGTTGTGGCCCTACTTTCGCAAGATTTTTTTAAAATATAAACGAAAATTAACGTTTTTTTAAAACAACGAACATAAAAAATTGTGCTAAATTTACAGACATGAGAATAAGTTGACTACTCTCTAATCAGAAAAATCAGAATTAATTTCCCGACTAACCAAAGATCAAATACTGCCTAATATTTTGTCTACTTTAACCGAAACCCTTATAAAACAAATATTCACTTACAACTTTTCAGGGCTGAAATTTCGTTTTATAATAGCCTCAAAAAAGTTCCAACGTTAGGATCGTACTCCTTACAAAAAAATACGTCTTCAAGCAAAAGGGATAATATAATTTTTTTCTCGAAAATGGAGTTCATTAAAAATTTACCGAGCATCAAATTTTCTGAAAAATGTTTTTCAACTTTGAGAAGAACTTGTGTGAGTCGACCGACTAAAAGCTTTGATCTGAAAGTAGATGAAATATCATAAGGATGAAACAGGACTACGAAAATCCTTATATATAAAGTGGAAAAGCAATTTTTCAACAATAAGACTTTGCTTTTTTAAGTTTATTTTGTTGTTTGGGGAAACAAATAAACTCTCTGCGCTGTTTTTGTTTCGATAATAAAAAGAATGGAGGACGAAATTAGTTTAAGGAAGCTTCTTCAAAGTGAAACTGAATTATCGGATTGAGTGGCAAATGCAATTTTGAATCCTGATGCAATTCTAACTTTTATAATATGCATTTTGAGGATTCGGAACAAGTTGGTACCAAGTTTCACTTTCTTTTTTCTGAAGTAGTCTACCCTGATTTGCCTTTCCAAGAACACTACATACTCTTTTCTTCTCTTAATCTTTTCTTTAAAATTTTCTTTTATTTTCATTGCACTTTACCTTCTTCCTTAATCTTGAATAGTTAAAATACATATGACCTTGTTACCATTATGCTTTTTAAACTAGAATATTTTACATCACCTTCAAGGCAAGGATACACATGGAACAATTTTACGAAAGACGAGTATCAAAATGCTAAAATTAAAAGAGCGAAAAATTCTTTGTCGATTAATTCTTCAGGAGTGAGTCAAGTAATTTATATTAAGATAATTGTTTGTATTGGTCATTTGGATGCACAAATATTTTATGGTACAAATGCTGTTTCCAAGTTGAAAATGAATGAAACTGCTCAACATGCAGCATATTCCAAAAAGTCCTTCGCTAAGCCTGAGTGCAAACAATTCATCATTACACCCATAAGACCGAAATCGATTTATCTTCTGGATCAAAAAGGCATTATCTCAAGACACGAGGGCTGGTTAAAAAAAATAATTGGCACATAAATTTTCCGATAACTTTTCACCCTTAACTGGTTTTCAAGCCTCGAGCTGCTAGATCCTGAGTTATAACCAAGAAATAGAAGAGAAAAGAGAAGAGAAAAACTTGTCTAAAAAACTGTTCGTCTTTAGTTTCCCGGTCTTGAATTCTTGCTATCTGACAAACCCACCCGCTTTTCTCATTTTCCATGAAATACAAATTTTCGTAATTACGTGCAAGTCGTAAATTTTACGTTCGAAACAATCGTCGAGAAAATCACACCATTTAAGATCCCCAACAATAAAATAAGGGAAATAAAAAGAAGTCATTCATATCCTCAAGGATCAAAGACATGTTGTATATGTAGTGGCCTCGAATGCGACAAGTCTGCCCCACAATGATCTTATATGGAAATTCGTAGCATTCATGGTGGTGTCCTTTTGCAAAATAGAAGCCGTTTAAGAAAGACAAGCCGAGACGGGGTTGAATTAAAGTTTTAACGGGCATAAAATGGCTTCGCATTGCCGTCAGACACACTCTTTCTGAGTTTGGGCTTCCGGCCCTTCCAATCACCTTCTATAGTCCTGGCAGTACCCCATTACTCCTCTTTCAGGGTAGTGTCTATAAACCAGGATTTAAAATTACTTGTTTCGCCGTCTTGTGCGTATGTGCGCGCTCCTCCATGGATAAAAACCGAGAGGCAATTTATGGGCTCAAGCTTAATAGGAAGCCATTTCTGATTTTTATCGTTGACTTGAATTATCCTTTGCAAGGATTCATTGTTAGTTTGTGTCGGTTTTTCTGCGTTTTCTAGTTCAAAAATTTGTTGGCTTTTTTCTTGTTTGCATGGAGGTCGGCCCGAGAAAATTAAGGGGGAGTTTGGTGGGAAATATCTGTCGGAAAAGGAGCGAATTGTTTACACGAAATTTCCATCGTCCTACATCCATTCGTTTTGACTTTGTGTTCAGACCATATCTTTATGAATTAATCTTTGTTTGGTGATGTTTCGCAGGCGACGATATTTAAGATGATGAGCGACCATAGCTACAAAACGCTCGAGTTGGCAGTGAAACTCATTATGGCTGTTATTCGGGACGAATTTGTCATGAGCTCGTTTCTATGTTATCTAAGCAGTTAGAAATGTCTAATTGGACCCAATTCGGTTGTATAGCGTTGGTCGAGTGATACTTCAAAAATAAGTTTTATCGTATACACACAATGGCTTATTTAGTTCTATCAGTTACAAACTTTTCGTATAATGAGTTCTGTAGTTATTTTTAATGATAGTGAAGCTCATTTTCTTATCTGGAACATTAGCAACTTAACATATCTTTTGTGACCAATAAAGGAATGGTATTTGTTATACGCGAATAATAATATTCTACCGAATTCAATTGTGTATCTCTTATCTTATCAACCAAATGCAAATGACAACGGATGTTAATAATACTGACAATACCTTAAATAAAGAAGTTAAATTTCAAACTTTTTAACATTATCTGGGAATAATGACTATATTTTTTGATGCAAAACCAAGCATTTTGACGGAATTTTAAGATCAGAACTATAATAAGAACATCAAATTTTACTTCCAACTAATCTAAGCTGAGTCCTAGTCACTAGCGCTGATAATAAAAATTTGTGTATATATTTCTAACTATTTTCAAAACTAAAAAAAAAATTGTTCAGCACTGACAATTGTATTACCTTTAATTGCACATGAGTTCACATGAGGTCTGAAAAACGACAATTTGTTCGACAGTTCGTCAAGTTAAATTCAGACTTTTGGGGTAATTTTCCGATTTTTTCTTTTTATTCTTTTCTGCGGAGCGATGTTTTTTCAATACTGTATCTGCAGTGCATCAGCACTTAAAACACGGTTCTGAAGTTTCAGTGCTGAAGCAGAACTGTACTGAGTGATACAAGTTACTTCAGCAATCAGAATTAGTTTAAGTAAAAATTTATATTCAAATAAATAAATTTATATTCAAATTTGAAATTTAAATAATATTATAATAATTAAAAATAAAAGTATAATCCACCTTTAAATTACTTTCATCAATCAAATTATGAGGATTTTGTTGATATAACAATTTACTTAAAGCAAGTAATCAAGCACTTGCTCCTGCAGTATAAAGTAAAATTTTGACGAGTTATAACTAAGTGCAAATAACACAAAAAATGTCATTCTCTTAATGTTACCAACTTTACCTTAAATTTTAATTCATTATTTCATTAAAAGTATAACAAAATTGGCTACGCGCCTATCGTAACTGCAGTATATACTGAACTGAAATGTTGACGAATGCAAGGAAGCATCTAAGATGTTCCCACGAGAAACGCAATTATGCAAAACGGACTAAATATTCAATCGTCCTTTTCCTCAAAACAGTAAAAATGTCCAATTTCGAGCTTCTTTTTATTTTCTTCACTTAAAAAAAACACATTTACTATGTACAGAGAAGGAAAAAGGAAAACCAACCCTCATTAATTCACCCGTCTTATTATTTGTTCTATCGTTAAATTAAAATTCCGCCAATTAACTACATTTCTTTCATTTATTTTTACTCATTTTTCTTCTCTGCATTTTTTTTCGCAGACACAAAAAGAAACGAACAGAAAAAAGGAAGTCTCGTAATAACATTTAACGTGGCAAAGCCATTATCCTGCAGACCAAAATTAGAAAGAAGGAAAGACACCCGCACACAAATCAGACTAGAAAACAAAAGGATACGCAACAAAACCGAACAAAAAAATTTCCGGAAGCCGAAATTGATGGCTGATGAGAGCTAGGAAACAGGACAGACTGAACAGAAGCTGTTCAGGTGGGATAACTCACAGCCAGGACCTCTTTTCATCTCTGTTCACAATTTCCCATCGTTAGAACCATAAAATGTTTACCATCCGCGAAATCATCTTGAAGGAAATTGAATGGAACAGGTCGGGTTACGGCAGCGACTACAACTGACATTATTCTAGGACTGCTGAAGGATACCCACTTATCCACACACCTTCGAAGGTGGCAAGCGGCAGGAAACAATAAAGCGGCGAAATCATCCACCCAAAGCAATTCTACAGACAGTGAAAGAGTACCAACAATTCGTTCTTTTCACCTCGATTCGAATGTAAACAATATAAAAAAGGACTAATTTTGCGTCTTGTTAGTTACCAACCAGAAGGATTCCGGCAGCATGGATGAGACTTCCAGGATAATGGCCAAATTTCAACCAATTGATAATATTCGGCGACATTACCGACAACATTACGCCATTTAAGTGTTACCCTAACAGAAGGGTCGAAAAGGAATACCAGAAACGAGACAACAGCAATGTGATTACGATTCAAGGACCATTAAGGCACAACAAAAAAACAAAACAAACCCGAGTGTAATTTCAAAACCATTTAAATCCGACTTTTGCCAAAATGCCTCTCGTCAAGCAAAGAGGATTTAAATTTTCAATTTTGTGTGATGTTTTTCTATTATCCGCCCTAGCGCTAGTGGTGCGAACTATTGAAATAGTGCCGGGCGTGTTTAGTGATCGTGACCTTGTCGTACGATCGTTGTTGCCAAATCAAAGCGAATCGGATAGTTTTCGTTTATCGAAACGATTCGATGTGTACCACGAATTCACCAGGATTCCGTACGACACGATTCATAGAATCCTGCGGGACGAGGAACGATCGTATCGAACCGACGATCAGCGAGTGCACCATCGCTGGCGCAAGTCGACAACAGCCGATCGGCGAATTTCGAAACGCGAAACACAACTCAATCCAAACTTTAGTAATAATAGTACAAAATCCATAGACTTAGTAAATAGGAACTTAACCAAATTTGTATTCGATAGTGACTTAGAATTGCAATTGCAACAATCAGACGAATTGCGAGAGGTGACTCGCCTCAATCTGACCGGCAATCGAATAAGCGAATTCGCTACGAAATCACTCGACTACCGGCTACCGAATATCGAAAGCCTCGACTTGTCGTGCAACATACTGACAAAGTTCGAGCTCGGAACCAACTCGACTGTGAAATATTTGAACTTGGCGGGAAACAACCTCCTGAATTTTACAACAGAGTCTCATAATGCCAAACTAAAAACCTTAACACTGCAACACAACAACATTTGCATCCTTGAGTCGAGGCGAATCGATTTCAGTGCGATTACGGAACTGGAGACGTTAGATTTGTCGTGCAACGAAATTAGCCAAGTGAATTGGAAACTACTCGGACAAGGTGGGGCACTGAAACGATTGAACCTGGCCCGCAATCGATTGCAACGAATCGATAAGGACTCGTTCAGCAATCTGATGGGCATCGATACGCTTGTGTTGTCTGATAACAACATCTCGACCATCGATCCGGAAACATTTGTGCTCCTACCGAACTTACAGTACTTGGACTTATCCCATAACAACATTCAGGCCGAATCGATACGTTCGTTACAGGGAATCCCCGACTTAGTTGGCTTGTCGATTGCTTATAATCCGGATTTGGGCGATTCCTTGCAGGAATTTGTTGCGTCGTGGAGCCTAAAGGAGCTGGATGCGAGCGGTACAGGATTATGTCAGATACCGTCGGCTTTAGCGCAATCTGTTAGGACGTTGAAATTGATCGATAATTCCTTCGAGGTGAGTAGAATACGTTTGATATATATTTTAAATCTTGATAGCTGTGGACATAGTTTTAAATGTGGTTAAAGTCGAAATGCGGCAGAATATATTACTCTAGCGCCATCCAAATACTGTAATAAACATGGATTACCACTCGTCACAAAAACTATCCCCTTAAAAGGATTCTAGCGATGTAAGAAGTTGGGGGTTGAATATAGAAAATACTTTAAATGGATGTTTCTGTGTTTGAGTTCAGTTTTCTGGAGTATCCAACTCGAGTATTCCACTGACACAATCCACAAAATATATTATACCAGATTTCAACATTTCAGCATCAGCTGTTCCTGAGAAATCGAAACAAAATATTTCTTCCTTATGATAATGAAAAAACTTTCTGCGCAAAATATGAACTTTGATCATTTTTCTACACTTACAACCCATTTTAATGAGCCGTTGATTTTGAAAGTGGAATAAGTCCATTTCGTTTTTAAATCGACATGCTTAACGGTTTACGTTTAAACATGTTTAAAAATATTTATGCCATCTTTCAGAAAAATTTACTTGTATTTGTTAAATGTGTTATGAAACAATTGCATCAATAGATTCTCAGAAAGTTGCTTCGTGTTGTATAGAATAATGTTACAATATCACAAAAAATATTTTTTTCAATATGGACTTATTCCACTTTCAAGTACAACGGCTCAAATGTGTGTGAAAAAGTGAAGCATGCAAATATACAAGTTTAAAGGTTCAACATTCTAGGCTCATTCAGGTAATGCACACCTACTACCACCAGTCTACACATTTTCAATTCAAACTCAAAGCGTTCGTGAGCTATTTTAATGCTGAAACCGCAGATGGCGTCGCGATGGATAGATGAGCAATTTTTTGTAGTCTACATAAAAACCCCGAAACGTTATGCAACATTTTTGGTTATGTATGGTAGTCTGGTCTATTTCATCCAGAAAATGTTACAAAACTCGAAACGTAATTAATGATTAAATCATGCACTCTGTTTCCGTATGATAACAAGGCACCAAAATGCAATCAGAACATGCAAATCGTCCTTCCAATCTCCATGTAATTGCAAAAGCGACCGATAGTTCAAACACAACATCAACCCTATCCTCGAATCATCATCGCTAATTCCCGACGTAATAACGACGTAAATCCTAAAAACAAATTGTTTCGTTCTCACAAAAATTAAGGTCGTTTGATATCCACCCGGAGTGCCTACTACCCCACTGCCGCCTCCAAACTCCATCCGGTTCAGGGAAAATCTACTAGGAAATTAAATTTCATTTTATCCTGAAAGTCAGAAACATTGAAGCCATTGACCATATATTTAATTAATGATGTAATCAAAGAGGAACTACAGTGCTTTAAACATTAATTTAATTTCGAGAGTAAGCGGATATTTTTTTACTATGAATGTATAGAGGGGTACGTGGGTGGATGGTGGGTGTATGTATTTGTGGTAAAACTTTCCAATTTAAACTTTTCGTCCTGGGAGTCGAAATAAAACCTCGAGAAGACGAACTTGTGGAATTAAGGCAGTGAAAAAGGTTTCTTATAAGCAAACTGCAGATTTCTACTTGGTATTTTCGGAGTGGCACACAGTGTGGGATGCCGAGAATTCCGGAGAAGTTTTGACCGGAATATCGAAGAAGGGTTAAAAGTTCAAAATAAAAATTTGAATTCAAAACTCGCAATATGACCGCAGAAAAAGCCGAAAGGGTTTCGGCAGCTTGTCGAAAGCAATACGAACTAATTACATTATCCATACCATCTTCGCTAGAAAAGTTTTCGTTAAGAATTAATTCCAAACTGTAGACCAAAATCGGTGCAAGGCTACAAAACGATGAGGAAAATCAGAAATTTTTTCGAAGTTCTTAAAAGGGTGTTCAAACTTATTTCGTCAACAGCACAGTCCATACGAATTAAATAAATAGGTTCATTAAAAACATATAAACATACTTTCCAAGAAGAGGAAGTGCTTCCATAAGTTGTTCTCCCAGACATCAAGGCACGAATTTAAAATCGGCTCGCAACAGCACATAGAAACTCCTATATGCCTTTTACAGGAGCTTCGCAAACCTGTACGAATTGCCAAGTTCGACAGAAAACTGTAGTTATTCATTCAGACGTGAGATCCGAACCTTACTTCTGTCCAGGTTCAAAAATCCAAACCCTTAACTCTGACATATAAAAAATTAACAACCCATAAAAAAAAAATAATAATAAAAACATGAAAAAAAATCAGAAAACAAACATTAAAAAATATAAGAAAATATAATTATTTATGAAATAAATAAAAAACATATATTATATAGGTACATATAATATTATAATAAAATATAATACAAAACAAAAAAATTTAATTTGTAATTTATTTATTTTATAAAAAACAAAAAACTAAGTAAAATCTATAGAAATCAAAAAGTCAAACGATTATAAACTTTTCAATTTGATACTAACCAAATAAAAATAATAAACCATATAAAAAAATATTAATATGAATATAACATATTAAAGATACTGAAAATACATTGCAAGCTCTTTACATAATTTGGAATCCCTTAATTTGCTTAGATTTGCCACAAAATAAGATTTTTCAAAATTTAGATAGATACCTAGATATGTATGTAGATAATTTTATTCACTAGTTTCGTTTACAAATGTGTTACAATTCATGATTTATTTTAGAGACCAAGATAAACTTTTACAACTACCATATATATAAGTATTCATTAGCTCTAGACTGACTATTTAGGGAAGGACAGATTTCTTAGGAACAAAATAACAAACTCTCCCATCTTTTTCTTAGAGCCAATTTAATTAAGCCTTTCTTTTCATTCAAGGTTATCCGATGTGGGGACTTGGACAGCTACCCACTACTTCAATATCTCGACCTGTCTCACAGCTACGTAGCTGAGATCGAGGACGATGCACTTGGCCGACTGGAAATACTTCAAACGCTTTTTCTCGACCACAACAATCTAAAACGAATTCCCATAAGTCTACCGACCAGTTTGGAAAATCTTTTTCTGCACAACAACGACATCATGGACATACAACCGCAATCACTTCAACAATTGAGGAATTTAAAAACTCTTGACCTATCCCGAAATAAATTGACATATGTTCCAGGACTACCGCTCCCTAAGCTCCTTGTCCTCAATTTACAGTCGTCCGAGTTACGTGGCCTGAGTCAATCAGTTGTAAAAACATCCCCTAAATTGAGGGAACTGCTGCTCGACGGTAATCCGATTAAATGTACGGAGCTTATGGGCATAGCCGATTGGGCCACTCCATGCCAAAACGATCGGATGCCGGCAAAATTGATGGATGTAAAACGACGCTTCATTGAAATGCACAGCTACTTGAAAGGATTCCCCAACGTTTACCAAGACTGTCCAGGCAACTATGGCAAAACCGATTTCGAATATCGAATACGACCTTTGTGTGCTATCGCTCATCCGACCGAAAAGGACGTGCAATCAAATAAATTGGAGTCGCAATTCAGAAAAACGACCGAAAAGGACCTTAGTACGACAATAAATCCCAAAGTTTACCCAAATCATACAGAAGACATTGAGAATTCCATTCAAATACCACCACCACCACCTTTAGCGCCGCACACAAGTTACGATGATCAAAGTGGAAATTCACTGACCGTTAATTCCATTTCTGGCAAGGCCACCATCATTGCTAATAGCCAAAGTTTGTCTGCAGTGCCAAATAATATAAAAATTCACGATAGACCCATAAATAGTCCTGGTAATGGTCTCTCCCGAAAAGCCAAGAAGAATCGAGCCAATAAGGCGAACGTTGGCGCTGCGGGTGCCAAGAGTTCGATGCCGATAGGATCACAATCGCAACAAACCTCGAATGGAAGCATCTCCTTGTTTGCGAAGACCAAGAAAAACATAAAACAAAAGCAACAACAACAACAACAAGGACATCATGAGATACTTCTACAGAAAATAAGACCAGAGGAAGTAGCAACAGAAACACCAACAATATCAGGTTGGCAGCAGCCAACCATGCCCTCGTCTCTATCAATAACAGCTTCGAAAACTTCGAGTAATGGATTTTTAAATACAACCAAACTAAAGACACTAACTGCCACCACTGCTCATGAAGACAAATTGGATCCACTAGTGCAAAAAGTTGCCCCAACTATTCCAAAAAATGATTCCGTTTCAGATAAAATCAAAACAGCAAAAAGGATGATGCTAGCAACCCTACAAGCAAAAACAACCCCGACAGCATCATCACTACACAATCTTCTCAATAACAAAACCATTTTAGCAGCTCTTCTGTCATCTCTCGCCCACACTACTTCAACCACCAGTCAACCAACGACAACAAGGACACCAACCAAAATGATGTCATCAAAAGTAAATAAAGCTGACAAAGTTCTCGACCAACAGCCATCGGCAATAAATGAGAATCGTATCATCAAGCGGAATCAAAGTACCTCGTTCGACCATCGACAGCCAACTGAGGCGACATCGACAAGGAGCGATAGTGAAAAACTACTTCGGATACAACAATCGAAACTGCTTGCTGTCATATTACCAGGAAGCAACCGATACTATCAGGATGAAATTCAGCAAAAACAATCACCCCCACCACCAACAATCGCAACGTCTACATTGACCACCATTATTCCAAAAAAATTGGACAAAGTGAAACCCGATAAGCATCTAAAGTTCATCGGGGAGAAAAACTTGAACGTCACTGTCCTCACATACACAAAGGGCCACATCCACAGAACTGTTAACAAGGATATCGCTAAGCACCACGCAACAACAACGTCCAATAGTGCGTTCTTTTTCGATATGGATATTGCGACAGAGACAGTGCCACCTAAAGATGGCCATCCGAATATTCAAACCAATTATTTCAAAGGTGAGCACCATTTCAAAGTTAACACCAACCGAATTCCATCACACATGAGTAACGACCTTAATAATCTGGACAAAATATTATTGTCGCATCCGCAATTGAACGCCCTGCATGCGTTCAGCTCATCTAATTTGAACGCTTCGAACGGCAGTACCAGCAGTAGTAGCAGTGGTCTTCCACCGGAGCACTGGCTGGACATTCGAACGGCTGCCGGTCACCCAGGTCTATTCATCGTCATCGGTCTTACAATCGGAATGGTATTCACACTAGGACTGATTCACATTTACCGATGTAGACGTCCGTGGCGGCATCATCTGCATCACGATCACAACCACTTGCATTCTCGCGATTGTGACAATCCTTGTCACGCTACGATTGGAAGTGCTTGGCATGGCCAAACCTCAAGCAACTATGACTGTGATGAAGACGACGGCTACTATATCGAACCGGATCAAAATCGGTCACGCTCATCAAACCGCCGCGACTTCCTGCCGATGGAACTGCTCAGATCCAGCACAGGACATCAGAATCCTGATAATCACCTGCCAATTTGGTGACGAACACTCACCAAAAGGACTTACACAATTTTCCAGTGAATCTCGTACGAAAGCGAAAAGAATATACAATAAAAATTTAGAATTTAGGACGAGCACGCGGAGTTGGTTCAGGACTCCGCTATACAATCTGTAAATAGTAGTAGTGACTGATTGGTCGATTTTTACCAATTATTTATTCTGATTAAGTGAAAGGGTTCGTTGGTTCCGATCTCCTCGTTTCCAAGTAGATGATTTACGATGTAACGATAAAAGGATTGAAGGATGCGTAGAGCGATGATAATTTTCTAAGCAAAGCAGATATTATTCATATACATATTGAAAGTAAGATTTCCCTTAATTTTTTTGTATATAGAAATTATTTTAGTGGTGAATAATAGACCTTAAGAAGGAATTAAGTAAATTTAAAGAGCAAACATTTAAATTTTGTCATAAGAATATAAGGGATTGTATGAGAATAAATACCAGTAAGGATTCAAAACAGTTGTTTTATTTGGGAGTTTTCTAGATGTGCTACTCTATCGCTGAAGTTGTCGGTTTGAGAATTTTGGAGTTTTTACCAAGTTATTTTAGTACTTTTGTAAGTTTGATTTTTTTTAGGAACATTTGTACGGAGACTAAACGTGAACAAATGTTTTACTAAATTGTATATATGAGTTACCCGACGGACTCCAAATTTCAGTCGAAATCACATTTTAGTTTAAGTATAATATATTAAGCCGAGCAAGAAAAATACTCTCGAGAGGAACTCTCGATAGTATCTGTGATATCAACCAGGGACGTCATTTCAGGGGGGGGGGGGGCAGGGAGGCATTTGCCCCCCCCCCCCCCCTGAATTTGAAACCTCAGAAATATTTTAATAGATTATGACACCAGCGAAAAAATTTTAAGGGTATAAATCTGAGAAAACTATTAATCCTATCGACTTGGATCACCCTGTAAAAAACTATAATGACAACGAAGTAAATAAATTGGACTATAGTCCAATTTTTCATCACTATAGAGACGAAAAATTCTCTGTAATTTCGCGGCTGTGTTGGTGGTGTTCTTCAATGATTTTTAATAAGTTAACTTTTATTTAATATTGTTTTACAACATCACTGAGATTAATTATTTTAATTAACATTCACTTCGAATAACTTAGTAACACTTTTTTTATCTACTTTATAACAGAAAATAATAATTATAATCGCAGATTGAATAAATATTTACTAACGAATTTATTACTACGTGACCTTTGGCTTTAGGAATTTTTCTAAAACGGAATTTTTTCAAATGAAAATTTTATTTTTTAAATTTGACCCGAGTACTTGATTTCCGATTTATTTAAAATCAAGTACTCGTTGTGATGTGTGAGGTGTTTTAGCTAAGTGTTGCCCACTTGTTGCCAAACACCCCACAGATCGTAGGTTCCGGAAAAGTCGGAAAAGCAAAACAAAAAAAGCGGAATCATAAAGAATTTCGCTGGTATTTCGCGGCTGTGTTGGTGGTCCTGTTCGTTCGGTTGATTGTAGGTTCTGCAAAACTCCGAAAAGCAAAACAATTTTGTCATACATTATACCTAAGTGCTGTTCGTTATTCTTTGCTTCAAGGTAAGAAATATTTTCACATTCTCTATCTAACCCTTCAGAGCTCGCGCATGTTCTTAAATGTTCTCGTGTGTCGCAGTTAAACTCTCCCTACATCTATTACCAACAGAAATTTTAATATTCAATATTGCTTAAGTTATCAAAATTTATTAAAAATAACATACAAAATTTTGTTACTGTAACTGATCGAAAATAAAATAAAAAATTTTATTTATTCTTGAATTTTTTCGAATTCTTTTAACTTAGTAATTCTAAATCTTAAAGTTACTAAAGTCTCGTGTACACTAGCACTTTCGACATTTCTTTCCATTATGTTTACATTAGCAAATTGCAACAAAATTGCTCTAGGAATCTGCTGTAACAAGTGCTTTGCAAGTGGTTTTTGCGTTTTTCACTTCAAAAATCTTGTAGTACTATTGTATGTTTATGAATATAAATAAACAATTAAACGTTGCGACAAATGCACCTCCTACGTCAAAGTCAAATCTGACTCAAAAAATATCGTCAGAACATCGATCCCAACTTTCTTGCGAGATTCGATTTCGGGTATTTACTTTTGTCTATTTCAAACTGATAATGTCAAAAAATCAATTAAGTCGTCGATGTATAACTTTTTTAAAAGAAAGAGTGTACCAAACCCAGATGAAACAAATAAAAAACCAAATCTTGATTCCGAGCAAACCATTGATGGTAGTAAGAAGCTAGACTTCCTCCAATCTGCGCAATCAGTTGATGCAATACCATCTCCAAGTAAACATGTAAACGATAAAGTTCATTCAAAAGCATTACCAGAAGCATTACGTTTGTTGACAACAGGGACGTCATTAGTGGGGGAGCAGGGAGGGCATTTGCTCTCCTCCCCTGAATTTTGTATTTTCATATATTATATATAACATATGTATATTTATATATAAAAATATATACATTCTTAACATCTTGCCCCCCCCCCCTGGAAAAAACTGAAATGACGTCCCTGATATCAACGTATTACCAAATTCTTTGACCAAGGCTGAATGCTCTAAAATTTTTTTAGCCTCAAACTTTCTAAGACACCAACTACGATTACGATAAAGTACAAGTTCACAAAATTTCGAGAGAGGGAAAAGAGAAGAAAAATATGTCAACAACAAATAAATAAAAAAAAAATTAAAAAACAAAATTAATAAATATTTAATTGAAAAAAAATCTGGGAGCGTTTTTTGGATGGAAGACCGCAGAAGTAGATTGCATATAGTCTTAGAAGGCGCTTATATAAAACGACTTACTAACGAACTACTTACCTAATTCTACTTCCTAAACGTGACAAAACAATTTAACAGTATAATCTTTTTGAAATTTAAAGTAGAATTCAAAATATACAGAGCTACTGTTTCCACCTTTATCACAATGCACAAACTATTTACGAAAAAAGTTTTCTTTTCTTAAGCAATAAAATTTTATGTCTCAACACCTCTCCATATGTCGCTTTATATCTGAAAATATTTATTTATAAATAATTTATTCCTTTTCCGGACATAAACCGCAACCAACTAAACTAAAATCACTTCCATCTGTTTGATTCGTCGCCTCTTTATTATAGAACTTTTCTCAACTTTATTAGAATCTCTACATTCCTCCTGCTATCGCTGCTCAACCCCATCACAAACTATGGAAAAGTCGAATAATTTTCTCGAAATGGAATGCCATAATAGTCAGTCCTTCGGATAGAAGGATACGTATACCAGATCTGCTGGACAGTGGGCACTATGGCTGGAATGTGTTGTCCATTTCATCAAAAGGTCAACTTCATATAATTTCTCGGGGAAATAAAATGGTGAGACATAGAAGGGAAAAAATCTGACCAGGAAGAGTAAAGTCGTGATGGTGTCCTTCGGAGTTATAAAATAGAAAATCGCTTTTTCTTCTTGTCTCTGATCAATTTTCGATGTTATTTCTCCACCCGCTCCGGATTATGGATGGAGTTGTTGTTTTGCAATTGAAAACTTTGTGTAGTGTATGGGCGAAACCCGAAGCCAAGGCCTTTTATGATTTCTCGTTATTTTTTATTGCTTCCTTTATGACTTAGAGAGAAGCCACCCAGGATATTTTTGTGTCCCAGATAACTAGAAAAATATCAGTCGCGCACTTATGACGATAAACTTATACTGTCAGCATTTTATCCAGTGATTTAATGACATCTTATTGCAAAGCTTATTAGTTTTCTACGCGAGAACAACTGGTAACATTATTAAAATATAACCACTTGTAATAGTCGGAAATAAAAATTACATAAGGACCACAAAAATCGGTAAGACTTTATCGTTGAACCTGCTGCTTCTTTTTCAGCTCTATACAGTTTTTTTTGCGGCTTACTCCTACGAAGAATCCGATTTAAGGCTTGTAACATGTTAGTTAAATGCCCTTATACATCAAAAATAGACATTTTTGTCACTCTCTACTCTGGTCGATAAAATCCTATGGGTGTTTCCTAACATCTACTTTAATACACTCATATGTACATGAATATAGATGTTTCGATAAACACCCATGGTGGTTGTAAAAACAAGAATGGGTGTTTTGTGGTGATAATATATTTTATTTAAAATGAACAATTTATTTGTTTTTTGATCCTAATCAAATACCCATGTAAAAACCCGTAAGAATGTACACCCATGAACCTACCCCAAAAAAATTTCATGGGTGTACATCTTTTAAGCAGACCCATGTGATTTGCAGCACAAGGGAAGTGATTGTGTAATATTGGATTCAATTCATATTCACTGCCGCCCAAACTATGAATAAAAATAGATTGCGAAACCGAACGTTATAGAGTACATAGAAATTTGTAAAGACACAATAGCTTTCGAACGCTACTTGTGAATAATACATGTATAATACATTTCCGTAATATTTCATTATCCTCATGAGAAACCCAATCACACAAACCTTTCTAAACTTTCGTTTCAAAAGCACAAACTCATGAATGTTTAAAGAATAAATAAAAAGGGCAGTGAATCGCATAATTGAAAAGTAAATACAGCTGTTTCCAATGCTCCATGAAAATTAGATTACCTGCATACCACTCGCAAAATTGAACTTTTAGTCGCATGAGAAACCATTACAGAAAAGAAGAACGCTGAAAGAAATCACCTGAAATCACAGGTTTTACAGACTAGCGAACGAAGACTAGCTCTAGCATGGCGTCCAAAACGATACAATTTAGTCGTCCCTATTGCCTATACACTCCACCTATATAAGAATCCTTCGACGATATTTTATCCATACGGCGAATACCCGAATAGAGAACCGCCTGCGGATAAATGTCCTTTCTACATTCGTCGGACGATTCTCATGAATCTTTAAGCAACTCCGAACCCTAGTATCACCCAAGAACCCAATTTTATGAGTATGTTTTACTCGGGCATTTTACTTATTTATATCCTTTACACATTTATCCTTCTACCACGACCACCTATCTCGGGACCAGCAAGGAAGTTTTATAGTTTTGAAACTTTTGCACAGTACGGCAACCTGATAATGGTCGACCGGTCGAGAAAAATAAAAGAAAATGGATGATGTCACTTTCATTTTGTGTCCTTCTAATATCACCTGACGAGCAGGACATCAATCCATAAAAATGTAAAAGGATGCCCATTAAAGTTGGTCTGAGTAAACAATCAAAGGTACCTATAACGTACGGGACAAAAAAAAATAAGATAACGAAATCCCATTAAACTTGGGAAAGGAAACGGACAAGATCCAGGAAATTTGAGAAAAGGACTTGAATCGTAACAACAAAAAATGCGTCCAATATGACTCCTATGGGTGAAGTCAAGGTGAATTTAGGAAGAAGAAGAAAAATTTAGGATCCAATTGTGTGCGGAACATTTACGAACATCCGTATCCATCCATGACTTTGAACGCCACAAACTCTGTCCAGTATGTTGATGTCAGTGGAAATAAGGATCACAACAAGATTCATTCACTTCATCAATTTTGTTTTTGTTTTCCAAGTCTTCAAGGATTTTAAATTCATCCCTAGGGATGTGCTTCGCTTAAACAAAAAAGGAAAAGAAAATAGAACAACAAAACTCACTCCACGAGGAAAGTCTAGTGAGTGTAACATGACATTAAAACTAAGGTCGTGGAAGAAGCGAACAAACAACTAGACTTAATATAAATAACAGACACTTCAGGAATAGGTAAATTCTTAAACTTTATTGCCGTAAACAATAAGCAATTTGATTTCGCAAAAAAAAAATTGATTTTCCAGTAGGAAGACTACAACGATAAAAATGGCTGAAGCTTTATAAAAAAGAGCATCCCTGTTATTTTTTCCCCAAAACAGAATTCAACCCAGTCGTATCACTGATTAAAAAAACCCTCCGCAGAAAGGATGAAATATTGGTTTTGAAATTTACACCGGAGGTTGAGAGGATATGATGTCCGATAAAGGAGCAACCGCTAACAAAAAAAGGGAACCAAAATTTCGAATAGTGAAGACAGTAGAGGTGGCGATGTCGGTATGGTCGAGCTGAACATGGAAGTTCCATTAGTGGTTTTCGATATCTATGGATTTTGTGCTGTGATTACCAGAAATCGATTGCCGTGAATAAGACCACATTCGAATTGATGTGGTTTCACTATCATATAAAACGCTATCACCATCCGTAATATACTTCATTATCAGATTGATAGACTTTCAGAAAAACTGTGGTTGCTTCACAGAAAACGTATTCTATACTTTACGGACGGATAGTTTCGAAAGTGAATTAAAACCGTCTGTTATCCTTATTCGCCACTTAACACTGTCTACAGTAAAGTGTGTTTTTCTGAAGAAATTCATCGACACGATCGTCAGAACAATCACAATGAACTTGATTCTGAACAAATTGATGCATTTATCGAAGCTCTCAATATCACGTGGAACAGGCTAGGATAGAAATTCGAAAAAAAATTTAAAGTCCGGCATAACTCCAAACAACTTTCTGGTAAGTACGCGACAAAGCTTCCTTATCGGGTACAAAAGAGGTTCCGAGCATTTAGGTAAGACCCATCATCGTACATTGTACAATATGTGTCCTAGAGAAGACCAACATATACAATCTCAATAATTACCTCAGTTATAGAAAAACTTTGCTCCTTAAATTTACAAAACTCCAGAACTTGGTCCTTTCTTTAAGGCTTTTTCTCTGAAATTACCATCCTTATCTTCAGCTACATCCGAATTTCATGGGTATAAAGCCACGCGGAAACGAAATCACTGAACAAGGCTCTTAATACCGAATCTAATGACCTACTCGAACCAACGGGAGTCATATCTTAAAATGTTCCCAAGAACTCGGAGTGTCATTATTTAACCTCAACTAATGTCCTCCTTGCCCGATTGCTGCCTTATCACCGAACGAAAGCGGCTATATTACAACGACTACGAGGAAAAGGTAGCGCTATGGCTCTTTTGAATGTCTGCAAGGACACTTAAAGGGGACCACATCTTCCAAGTACTTAAGAGTGCAATAAAAGTCAAAACATTTGCCACCGTTTTAACTAATTCTCCAATTGTTCAAGTGAGCTAAACTTTAAAAGCGACGTTATGGTTAACCACCATTTGTCTAAGGATGGCAATGCGATAGGAAGGGAGAAAAATCGTTGAGCGAAAGAAAAAAATTTACTGGGAATTTCGCTCGGCTTTCGAGCAGCCGGAGAAAATTGTGTGTTGCAAGAATGTGTAGTGATGGGGCGTCCAGTTCCACGTAGTATCCCCGAAGATCTAATTTTCTTTTATGTCTCGTATTTCCAGGCCAAGAATCCCAGGTGGAGGCATTAAAGGCCATTAAGTCTAATGTGAATTGTAGAGCGGTGCAAACGTCTTAACAATAAGTTCCCATCCCTGCCCTTTCCTTTCGAAACGCAAGGAATGAAGTTTTTTTTTCCCCGGGACTTACTTCCTCATTCCACACCAAACCCATCATGAGCCAAGTATTAGTTCCTATCCTTGACATCTTTTATAATGTTGGCTTTTGTTACGAAAAGGATACCTTACTCGCCATATTATAGGAGAAAATGGAGAAAGGTCCCTTATTTCTTTCGCATATTATATACTGACGTTTTGAATGTGTATGAACATTACAAGATTCCTGGTAAGACCGGTGTGTCCGGAAAGCATGAAGCAGTCCTTTTCAGAGCTGATCGAAATTCTAGTGAAAAAAAATTAAATACGGGGACGATAAAAGTGTTTTTCATGGACTCACCGGACATGAACGGTAAGGAAAATTTCTCTATAACCTTCGTCTATAGCTGGGAGGTGTCTGACTGTGATCCATCTGAAATGGCAATAAAAGGAAACATTTTAAGGAAAATGTAGCTTTTTGGCCATTGTAAGACCATATTTAAAGTTCCTTGACAAGGATATACTCTTCTGTAAACGTAGTCATTCATCTTCTAGCTGGTGTCCCACCAGATTTTTTATCCATTTAAAACAGCCCCAATACATATTTCTATTTGTTAAAAAGAAAAATACGTAGGACGCTTTTTGGAGTCATGTCCTACAAACAATACAAAGTTCCGAACATCAATCAATGCTCCTATTTCCCATATTGTTTGGTACAAAACATTTACGAAGGACTCTGATCGGTTAGGCCCAGAAAATACCCATTTACGTTCGAAACAATGTTAACTACGTGGAAGTCTTATGTTAATTGTCCTCGAATCGAATTAAATGCCTCAAAGGAAAGGCCTTCCTTAAATATTTCGCGTAATTATTTGCGCGAGAAATTATGCAAAGTGCTCGTCAAGGAGTTGATGAAGGGCCTCGAAAGCGTGACAAGGCATCTAAGGCTTACGTATCCAGTGATGAGTTTTTCAGCCTTCTCTATAGATAAATAAGTCAGGAGAGCAGAAATTACAATCGATACCTTAGGCAAGGCGGCAAACTCATTAATTTTAATGCAATGATACTTCGAAGCGGGGCATTTATTTTGATATTGGCACGAACATTAGGGCCTTTACAGCGTCTTTTGTGTTATGAAATTTTGATAAGGATGTTGGAAATATAAGGGGTGTTACAATCGATAATGTCTAAATCAAAAATTCAGAAGTGAATTAGATATTTAAATCAGATATGGCAGCTGGGGAGGAAGGTATGCGAAGACACAACATCATTTTTATGCTTCAGATGAAAAAAGGTGTTCTTATACTCAAAAACAACATCTTCAGATGGCTAAAATACAAAAGTCCCTAAAAATATGTCCACAAATTCAAGTTCAGAATGCTTCAAAATTTGAATTTTTGTTTACGTTAATTTTTTTACAGACACATCTCATTTTGGCGCCCGACGTGGGGCTTCCTACCAATGGTAGGACCGTCTACCATGGCGGGAAAAACTTTCTAAGTCTGTGCTTTTGAAGTAGGTGCAAAAAAGTTGATTGATAGCTTCAAAAACAATTGGCTGCCTTTATAGATGACATATAACTTGCGACAGTATATGAACAACACAAAAACACCTTTAAATCTTCTTCAGTATTACTGTTACATTTCAAATTTCTATTGCGAATTCATTATTCCCCGCTACCATGAAATTAAATTTATCATATTCAGTTTCAGACATAAATCCCAAACCTTTTCATCCCCGAAAGTGAGATATCACGACTGTGATAAAACGACCTGTTCTTCTTCTTTGCTTCAAGACCTGCCTATCATATTGCCTGACACCTTAATCCTTAGTAAGGTAAACCTCCTTTGTATAGACATTTTTTTCAACTTCTTCTTCTTCTTCTGTTTATTATCTCTTGTAGATTATCTCTACGTGGAAAATGAAATCAGAGCGTTAAGTAAAAACGGAAGGAAAGCATGTCAACCTCCTTCGCTCCTGCAGGTGGATATAACTGATAAGATAAATTAAATTTTTCCTTTCACGCTCAATAATTAAATATTTAAATGGGCTTACCAGTCGTCGTGTCCTTTTAATAGACAGCAAAAAGGTTTCACCGAAATGGAAAAGAACTCGACGACTGCTTGTGACATTCTCCTTAATTTAATTTGGATTTTTCACCCTCCAGGGAAGATGCTTCGCACCATTTTCTTTTTACTACTGTTTTCCAAAGATTCTTAAGCCGTACTTACGCTAGGGTTGTATTTCATACGGAGCTCCAGGCTTGGCTGGGACTGATGCGGTGAAGTAGTAGGATGGGTAGCTATTAAATCCCACTGTGGATATTTCGCTTATTTCGAATTTAACAGGTGTCTCGATGGTGGGGCAAAATGCAACAAAATTGCAATTTTGTTGTATACAGTTGAGTTTTATTCGCACACACAACAATGTTTAGCCATCTTTCGCCATACCCAATTGTAAGGAACGGGAATCCGTGTAATTCAGGTGAAAGTCAAACAATGGGGTAAATTTCCCAACATGTATTGTTTGTCTACAACAAGCAACCTGATAACATCGCATGTTGGCATATACACTGTGCCAGCCGAAAAGCCACCACCATGGATAAGCAAATAGAGTTACTAAGCCCTGGAAATATGCCCCGGTGTTTTTCTAAAGTTTATCTTTTCGCCCGTCTCATCCTGGATAGCTTCTACAGTCTACAGCCTGCAGAAGACACCATCTCCAGCTATGGAAAACTCCTAGCTGGCTGTAATATCCAGGCATCACATATGTGAACATTCCGAAAGTCTATTATTCCCTCAGCGGATTAAGCTGCGTTGCATATCTAAAACTTCGTGCAAATTTTGCCGACGTTTTCACATATCCTGGACTATAGCATGTACTCGGAACCAGGACGAACCAGGAGTATTCCGAGAAATGCTCCGAAACCTTCCATGTTTCAACATTAATTTTCGCTGAATTGCAACATAGACGATGGCCGTTAGTCCTGGAGATATACAGGGGTAGAAAATTCAGATCTATGTATTGGGGATGTGTTATGCGAAATACAAAAAGGATCCCCAAATACCAGCCAAAGTGAGTTTTGCTCCCTTTTCCGGTTGAAATATGTCCCTGATGTCTTAATATGTGTTTTTTTTTTTATTTATAAGGATATAGAAGCTTGCGGCTTGATAAGATCAGATAAGGAACGATATAAAGGAATTTTATTAAGGTTTATTTGTCCGGTCTTCATTACATTGCACCCTCTTATTTCCAGCATATTTTGTCATATTTTTAAGGGTATGCGGAGAATTTCGGGAATTTATCGGTATAATATACGTTCGAAACATATTTTTCGTCAAAGTCATAAACCGATTTAATTTGTTTGAGGGCAATGTGGGAGAAAGAATAGATTTCATACAGGACATGGCTGTTAAGAATAAATTCATTTTTGGTATAGCTTGCGTCTTAGGTTATTGAAAGTGGAATTTTTTTAAATGTTTTATTATTTATTGAAAATTTCATTAATACATGACTACAGATACCATAACCACATAAATAGAGGATGTTCTTTTCAGCCTTAAAAAGTTGATCGTCACAGCACACAGAGTCCACAACTGTAAAAGCAGTGTAATATACACAAAACTTTGGGTTTAAAGTTGATTTTTTATAATATTCAATTCAATTTTTCAAACCGCGTTAAAACTATAACGTATAATTTTTGACCATAAAAACTGATGTTGGTTATATGACTCTGTCATCTTACAAAGACGTAGCAGAAAATTCTGCTCGGCCCTCAGTGAAAAGCAATTGAGAAAAACTGTTCAATTTTCCTTGCATGCATGCTCTCTTCAATATGGAATGCAGGTGAGCACTCGTCTTGTAAAATGGCGCTTATTATAAACATTGCACCCAATAAATTCGAATTTCTTTCTTGAATATTCCAAACCAGGAGGATTCCTTTAATCTTAGTGTTTAGTAATCTAATTATACTCTAAGATCATCATAGAATATCAATAACTAAAGTTCATACACTGAACCATATACATCAAATTCTATTAACGAAGATTATTTCCTTCATCCTACAAAAAGTAGAAGTCCACCGAATTTACCAATTTTGGATTCCTCAATTAATTCCAGCATTAATAGTGTGTTGACATTCGGTCTTTCGGACCACTAGTTTTCTTATTAAAGCCTGCTGTGGTTCGAAATATCTTTCATACTTCTTATCATAGTCATCAGTCACCTCAAGACACCATTGCCAATCAGTCAAATAAAATATTGACTTCGTAAGGTTCAATGAGCAGAAGTTTGATTTTAGAAATTTGCTACAAATCTAATAAACAAAAATTGGACGTTAATCAGCTTTTTTCGCAGCAAACAAATCACCCTTCTGGCTAGAGAAATAAAAACAGAATATTTCATAAATGTAAATAAATTAACACTTCATTAAATCCCTAACCTGTTTTATTCGAAGATAATTTGAAGAATATCAACATTAATTCCGCTACTCTGTGCGAAAATTTCATTTAGTAAATCCGTCATTTTAATGAAGCAATGTAAAAGGTCGGAAATTTCCGTCAAATTTTTCAGTTCTTTTGAACGCTGGTAATTACTTCATAAAATGACATTAATTTAGCGATCTTTAATCAGGCTCCTAGCAAATAAATTTCAACGTGCAATAAAGTTATGATAGATGGTCATAGCATGACGGAGATTGAATCTCACGGTAGAACGTTCTGGAACGAAGCCCTTTTCCGAAAATTAGCCACGTTCGAACGGATAAACTCTTTGGAGTTAAACTTTCGGCAAAAATGGGATAAATCAAATTCCGCCCGAAAAAACCAAAGTGGGTAGCAAGGGAAAGTTTCCTACACATCTGAACAAATAGCCAAAAGGTAGAGCTGATTCTTTTTTTTTCTGTATATTCAGCTGAACAAATCGGGATATAATTCATCCGACCAGAGGGAAATTTTAATCAGTTCGTTGTGTATATGCATAAATATCCCGTCTTAATGGCAGACGATATAGACGTTGGTATCATATTTCAAACGAGGTCTCTTACTCCTACCGAAACGATCTACCTATGATACGTATGCCGTAAGTCTTAAGTACATTTTTCATTTCTTTAAGGATGAGTCAATCCGTTTTGTACGGCATGTGTACATATGGTTCCTTCAGAGTATTGAGTGTACAAATAGTCCTGGGAGTTTGATGTCAAAAAAGGACCTTCCCCGTTAGAAAAAAATGGAGCAGAAGGAGACCCAACAGTACCTACAACAAATTTTTGTAATATCGCAAGGATGCGCTGATCTGTCTTGTGGAAAACTGAAACCCGCAATATTCTAGGATAAAAAAAGGACTATAAGGAATATTTCAACCACATTGCTGTTTGTTTATAACCAGGTTTTTCGACTATGTATAATGGGGGTGAGAAAAGGGATAGGATCTACAAGGATATTATGTACGATGATAGGACAATCGGGATTAGTTGGCATAATCTTCGGTTGAGTGAGTTTTAATAATAAACTGTGCAGTAAAGATGAGCAATAAAAAAGTGTTGAGCGTGTTATATTCGAAAGGATTTGTAGTGAACGGTCCTTTTTGTCCTTTTTGGGAGAGATAAAATTATATACAACATGATAAGGTATGATTAGCTGAGTATATTACTGCGTGATGTTAACTCAGATCAATTAGTAAGCTGTTAATAGTACTATAGCTTCACCAAGTAGAAGAATTAGCATAACAAAGATATTATATAGGTTTGTAGTAAGGATCCGTGTGTGTCAAAATTTATCATGTTATTAAATGTGACCAGACGCGACAAAGTTGAGCCAGTTCTGTTATCTAGACTTAGTTTATAATCAAAGCATGTCATATCAAAGATTGGTTCGCCATCCAGGAATTAAAGTGGCATATAATTTAAATACATAAGAAGATTTATAAATTAAACAGATGTTGCTTACTTCGACTATGTTCAAATAAATGACGATGCGAAGATACGCGAAATTTATCTTTAAAAGTTGAAGAATAACATTCACCTTCTATAACAACTCCAGAAGTCAACAAAATAAAAGTATAAATTTGTCTAACAGCTTCGAACTTGCACTTAATTTGTTGCTGGCTTTCCCATCGAATGGAATGCGAATAAAAAGCAACACATATACATGCCTACTTCGTCGTGACACAATATTTTTCTTAGCTGCTTTTTCGTAGACTTTTCATTTTTGTAGTACATTTTCATGTAGAAATCCACGCAAAAATCGCCCCACGCACAAGCCCACACTTACCCCGCAAAGAGACAAAAAGTTTTTAAGAAGTTAAAAAGTGAAGTCTTATTAGGGATTTACGAAAGCCGGAGTTGGAAAGGACATACTTAAAGACCGCGCAAAAAATAAGAAAAATTTTTAATGGAATAGGAAAAGTATAGCGGGAAAGAAAAAAGAAAACGACGGATGTTCGACAAGTATTATGTAGGCAAAGTAAGAAGTTTGAGTGAGTCAAAGAAGTTTTCTTTTTACAACAATTTGGAAGTCGAGAAAAAATTGAGTAAATGATTTAATGGCGTGTATGGCCCAATTGTAATTTTTGTAAAATTTTGATGCCTGTGAACTGTGTAGAAGATTCATGAAGCCCAGGCTTCATCGACATCGGTAAATTTGCCAAAAAGTATTCAGTTTGAGTACGAGTTCATCCAAGACGAGTAGTACATCTGACAACCTGGTAGCTGATTGGTATAAATAAATCATCAACAACCAACATACTTAAAAACAGCCTAGTAACCTCACACGTAGAGAGTTTTTATTGATTCGAATATTGGAAACTCTTAACACAAAACCTTTAAGAAAGCAATATTTGAGTATTCAAATTTCAAGTTTCTATATGAATTCGTATGAGATTTTTTTAAATAAATTAAAAAAAAAATTAAAAACTTATGTTTAGATTGACAGACTTTTTTTTAATTAAAACACCCACTTCAATTTCATTCAATATTAACCCATTTAAAGCCCTTTGGACTATAGGTTCATTTGAATAATTCTTCTTTAAAGTGGTCACCTACAAAGGATTTATACCCGAATACACTAACGGATTATTGCAGTTACTTCCATCTTACATTAAACAATCAGAATAAATGTGATAAATATCATCCCTATTATGTTACTAGTTTTTCATGGTCATGCTACCATTGAAGCTATTAAATGTTAAGAGTTTGTTGTTCTTTCCAGTGTCAGTGGAGTGAAGCTCCAATACGAAATCCCCGACTGTTGATTGACCGTAGTACCTGACGAATTTTTGGAAAGAACTTTCACTGGAGAGGCCAGTTTATCATAAGATTTTGTGTTGGACTAGGTCCGAAGGAGCTGTTTCGTCATCGGAATGCAGAAGACTCTTCAGAGGGTGTATTCTAGCCAACTTCCGAAACACCCTGACAGCTGGTGGAATTGCTGAGGCAAATTCTATATAGCCACATCGTAATCCAAGTTCATTTCCACGAATAATGTAATCGGGAACTCGCCGGACATCTACCTTATACTAAAGGCGGGACGTATATGGCTATGAAATGGTTGTAACCTTGGATAACCATATGGCTATGAATCTTGAAAATCTGTTGTTAAGTCCGGGGCCCAGTGGGTCCAACGCAAAACTTATTTTTACCAATACTTTTATGTTACTAGTTTTTCATGGTCATGCTACCATTGAAGCTATTAAATGTTAAGAGTTTGTTGTTCTTTCCAGTGTCAGTGGAGTGAAGCTCCAATACGAAATCCCCGACTGTTGATTGACCGTAGTACCTGACGAATTTTTGGAAAGAACTTTCACTGGAGAGGCCAGCAATTCCACCAGCTGTCAGGGTGTTTCGGAAGTTGGCTAGAATACACCCTCTGAAGAGTCTTCTGCATTCCGATGACGAAACAGCTCCTTCGGACCTAGTCCAACACAAAATCTTATGATAAACTGGCCTCTCCAGTGAAAGTTCTTTCCAAAAATTCGTCAGGTACTACGGTCAATCAACAGTCGGGGATTTCGTATTGGAGCTTCACTCCACTGACACTGGAAAGAACAACAAACTCTTAACATTTAATAGCTTCAATGGTAGCATGACCATGAAAAACTAGTAACATAAAAGTATTGGTAAAAATAAGTTTTGCGTTGGACCCACTGGGCCCCGGACTTAACAACAGATTTTCAAGATTCATAGCCATATGGTTATCCAAGGTTACAACCATTTCATAGCCATATACGTCCCGCCTTTAGTATAAGGTAGATGTCCGGCGAGTTCCCGATTACATTATTCGTGGAAATGAACTTGGATTACGATGTGGCTATATAGAATTTGCCTCAGCAATTCCACCAGCTGTCAGGGTGTTTCGGAAGTTGGCTAGAATACACCCTCTGAAGAGTCTTCTGCATTCCGATGACGAAACAGCTCCTTCGGACCTAGTCCAACACAAAATCTTATGATAAACTGGCCTCTCCAGTGAAAGTTCTTTCCAAAAATTCGTCAGGTACTACGGTCAATCAACAGTCGGGGATTTCGTATTGGAGCTTCACTCCACTGACACTGGAAAGAACAACAAACTCTTAACATCATCCCTATTCTCCATTCAATTTGGCTTTAACAACCACCCCAAAGTACCGTCTTACCAAAAACTCGTCGTACAAAACTTTACGATAACTCGGTCATCAGAGAGTCCAACCTTCACAGGCTTGGATCCTACAGCTCACTAGTACCTTACCTTTTCACATAATTTCTTGTTTGATATAACTTACATCCCTGGGAGTATATGTACTTAGGCTTATGCCCACTTCTATAGAGCGTATAGCGCAATGTTTATCATATTTAGCATTTATCATAAGATAGAGGTAGTTATTCTCGTTGCATAGGTGAAGAAAGTAAAGAAAACTAACAAGAAAATAAGGTTAGTCTCCGAGGAGAGGGTGGAAAGATCCAGTAACATGGTCATAAATTCTTCGTAGGATAATGATCAGGACGTATTCTTCGTATCTACACCAAATAAATCATAGAGAACCATTTTTGTTGGATGAAAGTGTTGTGATGGCGAAAATAAACAAGGAAGAAATTGTTTTCTTTGTTTATCAGTGCTAGTGTCATTTGCAGTTTTGATTTTATTATGCATGGTGAAAAAATATGGGAGGGTCACCATAGACCTACATATTATGAACCAAAATAATAAATGTCTTTATCGTGGTCTTTATATGATTTTGGCTTAATTTTAATTTTTAATTTGAAGAACGATTTCAATTCCTAATTCTTCCAATGAATACATACAAAATAAAAAATACAAAAATTTAAAACTTAAAAAATTAATTAAAAATTTATAAAGTTAAAAAGAAATTAAAAAAAATATTAGAAATTTTAAAAAAAATTAATAAGAAATTAAAAGAAAAAAAATTAATTAGAAATTTAAAAAAATAATTACAAATTTACGAAAAAGTACTAAGAATTTATCAAAGATATAATAAACAAAATAATAAAAATTAGAAAAACAATTATTAAAAAAAAAAAAAAAAAATAAGTATTTAAAATTCCCATAAAAAAAATTTAATACGCCGGAAAACAACAAAAACCTTCTTCGAATTTGCTTCTATGGCAGCTTACAATGAAAGAATTTTATTATTAAGTATTCAAGAACTTAAAAACAATTATTAAGAATTACAGAAAAAATATATGTACAGTAGAGACTCAGTTATCCGAGGTAATGTGGACCGAGAGTACCTCGGATAAGCAAAAACTCAGATAACACGGACTCTATAATCAATCAAGAAGGAAACGTATGGTAAAATGAATAAGAACTAGAATAAAGCTGTTAGATTAGCCTATTTTTGTATTATAGTATATGCATGAAAAATGACAAACTGTAGCATTAAAAATTAAATACAGTATATAAAAATATAAAATGAAAGTTTAGTCATCATTGATAGTGATCTCGCACTGCGCCGTGTAGAAGACATACACGGTACATTCAATTTTTATTTAAATACAGAACTGTATATGTATCTATTTATTTATTGACAATTACGTAGCAAAGTAGTAAAATACCTGACATTGAACTTTATCAGGACATGCAATTATGCAATTACGTACTGCACGTAATGTACCAATCAATACCGTAGCAGTAGAATACCTCGGTTAAACCGGAACTCGGTTAGTCGGGGCTCGGATAACCGCGGCTCTACTGTACTTATATCCAAAAAAATAAAATAAAACAATAAAAAATTAATGAAAAAAACTAGCAGCGTGCACTACACTACACACGTTGAACTACAACTAATACTGATTCGATTGTAAATATTTTCTAAAATTTCTAAAAATTATTGCAGGACTTTTTCACGATAGTTCACACCGTCCCGGTTCAATTCTTAATCTTTGTAGGAAAAAAAAATAATGCCGAAGTTCTATTTTTTTTTATTTAAGGAACTCCACAAGTCTTTTTCAGTCCCCTTATTCATCATCCAAGGTAACAAAAATCTTACACCACCCCTGCTTTTCGGCTACCTAATACATCTACCAAAATTTTCATTTAAAACCCCTCGCATTAATTTAGAATACAAGAAGCGGATATTATTATTTAATTTATTAATAAATTTCCTATACCTTGCACAGATCGGTGTTTTTTTTTAAACGGAACCCCGAAAAGCCAGCTAAGAGAGCATAAATTTATGCCACCAGCAAAAACCAAATAGGAAAAGCATAAAATCAGAAATAAATAATCCAGGCACACAATGAAACATGAACGTAGAAAATAATGACGGCATTTTATCTACGATATACGGAAACGAAGCTCCAAACCAATTGAGATCACCGACTGCGAAATAATTTCATCCCCGGAGCGTCTAAACAATGAAACGATTTTTATTTGTTTTTATTTCCACAATTTTTCTTTATATTTCTTATTATTCACCCCACTTTGAGAAATTTCCACTGTATATTTGTGTCGAATGATTTTCCTTTTCAGGAGAGTAGGAGAGTTTATGGTATTTCTTTCGTTGCGAAATTTATAAAAAAAAAAATCCATTTTGTACAAAATTAAATTCCAAATTAAGGCAATTACTTATTTACCTTTGTTTGTCGAATAGGGAATCTTAGAACTACCTAGCTCTTGTATGCAAATTTGAATGTTTGAAGCCTTCGCAGCACTTGTTTCGCACTTCGCGCTTGTATCGGTGGATACAAAAGACATGTCTTGTGTGGGTCACGGGACTTTTTAAATTATCAAATAATACGTTCTATAGATTCAAGGCATCATACAAAATTATTCACAACAGATACCTATTTTAAAACCTTACCTTTGGCTCACGATAGCCATTTATGACAAATGAAAATAAGAGTCTTTTGATACGTTCCACACTAAACTTGCAGTTAACTCCACTATTGTAGCTCAACATAAACTATTAGCTTCAACTTTCTAGCATAAGCTATTCAATTATGTATTCAGAATCTTAGAACTCAAAATTTAAAAATTAAAATGTCAAAACATGAAAATATACAAAAGCCATCCGAATTGAAATATAAATTTTTTTTTCTAAAATTCAAATTACAGTATATGTAAGTGCCCTTATTGTGGTGGAAACAATCACCGCCCGGATTAGTAATAATAATCAATGGCGCAACAACCCAAATCGGGCCTAGGCCTTGAAGTAATGCTAGAGTTACTTCATACAAGTGCACGCTCGTCCGTGATTATTACCCCGATTTTAATTCAGGTACTCATTTACAGCTGAGTGAACTGGTAGTCCGGCACCCATTCCCATTTTCGAAAATTACTTGTCGCCAAGCAGATTCGAACCTGGTACCAGATTCACCGAAAGCAAGTGCTTTAACCACTAAGCCAACCAGACTGGATTAGTGCCAAAATCACAGTGCCGGATCACAGTGTACACGTGCGATAAAAGTAAGAATAATATATTACAAAAACAATTTAGTAAAAATGGATGTAGTACATACTTTTATCATAACTGACGGACTACCTATTTGCCTCGAGATACCGAGAATCGGCGAATTGCTATTAACTGCCATAAAAACTACACATTATAGACTGTACATTTTTTTTAATAAAAAAAAAAAATTATAATTTATTTATTTTATTTCATTTAAAAAATATGAATAGTGTGTTAAAATGTTTGCTCACTGGATCGATAAGATTTAAAAAATAATTCTGTTTCCTAATTGATTTAAATATTAATGAAATTTTCTGATATGAATAAACGCCGAATTATGTATAATTTGAAAAATTAAAACATCCTATACAGCCCATGTTTTTAATCCTTGCTACGACCGGATTAATTTTTCTTTACAAATAAACAAGTACTTGTGAATCCTTTTTAAACAAAAAAGGATAAAATCAATCTCCGGTATGAATTCATCTCGAAATACCCTTTCATTTATTCAAGTTGCCATCACGATATTACCTCAGTACTAAAAGGAAGTGAAATTAAATAGCCGACGTGCGATTAATATCCGTTTTGCCCTAAAGGTCAATTTTCCTGCACAAATCGTACATGCGGACAAACACGTAATATTAATCCTAGTCTGCACAAACTAGATGCGATATTGTCTACTGCCCACGTTTATCTCTGCATTGCCAATCAGTTGCCAATTTATATTTTTGAAGGTCTCGTGTTTTTATCCAATTTGGTTCGAATCCACGATAGCGCCGGACTGGGCGATAAACGGAAAGAATATGAGAGGCCAATTGCTCGCTCCCGTGCGATTACCTTCAATATATTTCCATTTGAAATTTGCCATTTGTTTAGGACCTTCAGGCGAAATATCCTTTTATTATTCGCACATTTACAGAAAAGCTGGATAATGGAAAATGGAAAAACGTGACTTCTAACACTTCACCTCCAAGTGCAGAACTCTTAACAGACTGTCTCGGCGCTGTACCAAGATGATAAGACAATACAACCCTCAACACCCAAGGAGGGTGAGGATTTTTTGCAGTCTAGTGTTTCGATATTATAAGGAGAGAAGGTGGGATCATGACTATAATAGCCCTCAATGGAAAGTCATTGTGCCCGCGACAGGACACTTAATGGAACGAGTTGTTTAACATTTCATAATGTCCTTCACGTAATTATAAACCCTTCGAATTCAACTCCTTGCTATACAAAACAACAGATGTAATGTCATAGCATTTTTCCTGGCTTCGAGGTAGAGAGCGGTGGACATTTATCGTGAAAACGGTGAACTTGATTAACTCAATTATCCAACGATGAACGCAATTATAATTTTACACATAGCACAGGTACACAATGTACAGGAATACAGATATATCGGGCACAGGATGAATGGTTAGTGGGCATTATCGTAATTAGACTAACTGAATTATATGTGGTGGCAATGTACAGCTCGACGGGGATGAGGGTGGCCCACCATCCACCATCACCAATTCCTGCAAATGGGAATAATATGCTTCATAATAACATCGCTCGTAAATTTTGATCGTAATTTTCTGTTTATCTTGTATATTAGATCCTCAGGTGGATTACGAGTGAGATAGTGATAATCAAATTAGAGTTGTAAATTTCTGTTTTATAGCTTGTTATAGGTTCTGGGACGTGTGGTGATGTAATGTATAGGTAAAGCGCACGAGTCAGTACCACTGAGGATTTTCCAATAATTAAATCTTTTTATTTGGGTAACCTTGTTATTATAGCTTGCAAGAGTAATTAAGCTCGATCTAGATAATCACATCAAGACAAACGAACAACAAGTTATTCAAAACCATCTATAGTTGACCACGAACTAATTCTTCTTCAAATCCACCTTCTAAAAATATAGTGTAAATTTAACACGAAAATCAATTTCAAACTTTTTCTCCATGAATACCCACATCTTCTTCAAAAACTTTTCCCAATCCAATTCCCCATAGACATGAACGCCATCCACCTCACGGAGAAAATAGACAAACTAGCTGGTTCGCTCGCATGCTATTTTCAGCCCCTTTCATCCCAGAACGTTGTTTTCTGCATGTCATTCATCTGACCCATGTGATACAATTTATGTTGCAGCGCTCCTTTACAAGACACACTCATCCCAATGGGAAATGGATTTAATCTTAAAACCGATAACATACAAGGGATCAAGTCCTAATAGTAATCCACTAATCTCTAATGACTTGATTAAAACTTACCATGGGAAGGAAACTTTCGACGTTATTTAACTAGCCGAACTTAGTCTTGCGAAATATGATGCTATTATCTACGATTCAATTTTGCCTGAGAAATGGCAAGTACAAGGAGCCAACTACACTCTAAACTCCGAACAAATTCAAGGATGATGCATCAAAGCGGTGGGATGATTTTCTCGTCGAAATTCTTAAGGGATCATACCTACACTCTCCAGTCTTCATCGCTAACCTGAAGTAAGCCCGACCTGATCCTGTACTATAACAAAAGCTGACGTATAGTTAGTTCGTTCTGAAAACAAGGATACTGTAATCTGAGCAGTGACGAAAAACAAGCAGCAGGATAAATTCAGTCCTTTCGGTATGAATATTAAATATTGCAGACGTACACGTTCAGGACGTGGATGCTTTAAAAAACCAGAACGACCATAGCCTCCATCAGGAAAAAAAAACTTATCTTTCATGTTTCAACGCCCGAGCTAATTTAATTTTTTTCTCTGCTTGATTGTCGTGTCCTGAAATAAACCGAGTCGACAGTTGATTGACATCCTTGTACGGTTTGTAAGGGAAAATGGAAAATTGTTGTCGTCCTCGCGGCACATACGCATACTCAACTTTTTATAGCATTTTCCACGGTCCACTGTCTGGCGTGTAGTATAATAGCTGTGGGCAGGACTAATGTGTGTCACTTTTTTACAGCATGTTTTATAGTGGCCATCATACAAAAGAAACTTTTTGCTTCTCGAATTTTGGGATTATTTAGCTGAATGTATTTCCTGTTTCCTTACGGAAAATTTTAATAATGTAATCAAGTTTTAATTCTATTTTAGAATTTAAGTGCGGTGGTGGATCCAAAAGTTCTTAATTGCGTCCAAAAATTAATTTTGACCTTAACAAAGTACTGTTCTCTGCTAAGTACAACCTTTAGCAGATCAAAAACAGCGTTCACCGACATTTCAGACGCTTCCCTCCCGTTCCACCGCCCTACACAAACATCTTTTTATCCCGAAACTATGTCTAGCTCTCCAATCGCATTAAAGGGTGACCCCTTAACGAGAGAGAAAACTACAAAAAAAACTCACACAAAAAATGAGACAGAAAAACACGGAATATAAAAAAAAACCTACAAGAAATAAAAAAATTATAAAAAAAAAAAAAATCTTATAAGAAATAAATAAAAAACAATTTAAAATAAAATTATAAGAAATTTAAATGAAGAATAACTAAGAAAAACCCACAAAATAATGATACATACAAACCAATACAAAAATCATAGTACAAAAAAATAAATTATAAGAAAAAAAATTATAAAATTCACAATATGCTACTATACTTAATAATTTATAATTTATGAAAGCATCTACCTAATCGTACTATAAAATTGGTAGACACTATTTCAAAGGAATCCTGACCACGTTTGATAAAATTTTCAAACTTTTAAAATTCATAGGTCAATCCAAATATAGTAATCCATTAATAATTTAAAAAAAAATAAAAAAGTTTAAATACAAAATTTTAAAAATAAAGAGAGAAAAAATGTAGAAAATCGAAAACATAAAATAGCATTAAATTGATTTTCGACAATTTGTCAAAATAGTTTGACGTGATTTCTCTAGAAGCTCACAACTTTAGATAATAACATAGTACAGTATCCTGTTCGCAAAAATCAATTTTTTTTTTCGTTAAACTTCCTATAATTTTTTCTTTTGCTACAATAAGCGTCCGGTCTTCTTCAATTGCAATAAAAAATCCTTTACTCAAAGAGCTCAGGAAAAAATATATCCACTCCTTTCACAAAACGTCTTTTAACGAGTCTATTTCAGTCGGCTGGACTGAAAACCAGAAAAAAGAAAGTGTCTCGTTTTTTAAAAACAACAGAACATGGCAAATGTCTAGTGTCGGCTTTGATCCTTGCCAGCAAAAACAGAATAGTATAGTCAACCTCCACGAAGCGAACAAAATGTCATCGTAAAAGTGTTTTAAATAATTTATGAACATATCCAGTCTGTCTGGTAATTTTCCTCGTCGTTTCGATCAGACCCTAGAAAGGCTCATTAGATTCAACTATAAAAGGAGTTCGGGGCTATCCCTCATCTCGCGGTATGTTGCTCTGTCCTATCCTTTCGAAAACAAAAAAAAAATCCAACTCTTATCAAGGCGAATTTAAACAAGAAGAACTTTAGCCATGTTGCCGTAATGCCCTTTTCATGAATACATGAGTGAAATTTTGAATTTTTCATAAGATTGTGTAATAAAAGAAAAATATTTTAATAATGTACGTATGATGGTAGAAGATTTTACAAAAGGGATTCAGATGCCTATATCTCTGTCAGAGCCAGACGTAGGACTTTTCTGGGGACAACGAATAAGCAAGGTAGTATTATGTATCAGTAACTTTTCCTATTAAGTACAGCTCCATTTTTCTTGTTTGAATAATGTATCCCTGTAATGTGAATCAGCGATGAGGACGCACTTACTCTGAAGAAGGGTTGAAGGACGCTATCAGACACCGTGCTGGCATGAATATATTTTGCCCAGACAGCACATTCCTTCTACCGACGCATGTGTGAAAAAGTATGATAATGGTAAAATATTTTACATCTATGGTAAATGTGCATGGAAACCAATTCGGATTCAATTTCGCATCCAAATCGCGTTTGTAAATAATGTGATAATCCAGCAAACAATTTGATGAAGAATCATGTAAGGGATTCTTCAGAAAACAATTAAATGATGGTTCACCACGGGTGAATCGAAATGTATCTGCAGCACAGCAAAGAAATTGGTTAATGCTCACTATAGGAAAAAATTTAATTTAAAATGCAGAATATACAATGTGTATACTAAATTAATCGCCCTTCACATACGACCCACACATCAACCGCGTTTACATGTTAGCATTCACCTAAATGAATCGTTAGTGATTCTCTTACGATGCTTTGGTTTGCTGAAAATTTTTAATTGGAAAAATGGTTTTAATTAAATCACATAATGTATGGTTCGTTAGTTTGCGTGGTTGCACATCAGTCGAACTGGGCCAGATTAGCGCAGAAAGCGCCATTTTGTCGCTACAAGTCACTTCAACTGATCGTTGAGGACTGATGAAATAAATACGAGGCTCTACAGAGAACTGGAGCTTAACAAAATTTCGCAATAGCTGAGTCTGAGTTTGAGGTGTAATATGAATGAATCACAGCTATGTGAACTAGATTCAGTAGAGTCACTAGATTCTAAAGATCTCATGGAGCTGGAAAATTCAGGTCAATAAGTCATATCGCTTCGAAGGAAGGTACTTATGTGAATTTGGATGATTTCATTATTAGCCACACTGAAAGCAGTCTTTATCACGCTGCATGAACTACTATTAAAACTTGGTGCTCAATTCACAGAACTATCCCAAACCAAAACATATTTTTCAGAAAATATTTCACAACTATTTTCTTTTACGAGGATATAATAAAATAATAATGCAGATGACCGAAAAACTGTATAGATACCGCCCATAGTTGAAAACTGAAAGAGCTTCTGTCGAAATTTAATTTGGTCAGTGAACAAAAGCTGCTATAAACTCTGAAACTGCTCTAAAAATGCGATGTAACCATTTCTGTGCAAGTCATAAACACTTCAAGGACCTTATCCTTTTCAGAGTTCAACATTGCATGACGATAAGGACGAACAGCGAAAAAAATTGTACTTGTAAACGGAAGAAACGAAGCTACACGAATTGCAAGATGATGATTTCGATAAGTGCAAATGTCGTTAATATTTATCGGAAATTGTGTACGGGGGAAATAGTAAGGTCGTGACCAAAAAGGATTATGAACTTTAAATAATATAAAATCAAGTATATCAGAAATCGTAAAATTCGAACAGCATTAGATGAATTATAGGGAAAAATCTTGATTCGGAAAATTTCTTTCATACAAAAGTGTCCTCAACGTAAACTGCAATAAAAAGGTATGAACGATTGGAGTCAATCAGTCGGATCCTGAGATTTTCAGGAAACTGCATCCAATTTCTGTAAAAAAAAATACTCTACGACTAAATTCGACTTACCTGGACCAAGTTTCGAGAAGAACACCTCCCTTAGTAGCATTAACTCGTCCTCCGGGGCACATGACATAGCACCAAAGCAATCATTTTCGGGCCAGACTTCTCTGAAACAACAGCCATAAAAAATTAATTAACAATTTATTCTTACATCCATACATACATACATGAAAATACTAATTGTTTTTAAGTGAATATTGTCCATATTTTCATCAGAACTACTCGTATGCACTATATACATTCCAAGTTCTTCCTATTCATTTACCTTTTAATCATAAATTATAAGCTAGTTGTCCTATAATTTGAATTAATTAGAAGAAAAGTTTTACGAAAATCAAATTTCTACATCAACAACTCCGGCTAGAAAAAAAACCTATATGAAATACAATATTCATAACTCTGTCTAGTGGTAGAAATAAAACACCGAGTACATCCGATCGGAGGAAATGAAAGCCTTCCATCCGAATGAGTTGATGGTGAAAAGAAATTCAATTAAATGAATAAAATTTTATTTAAAAAAAAAGATTTATAACTAGTGTGTGTTTTTTTAAACAAATCCTATTTTTAATAAATGCATTTTGAATTGAATGACTGACGCCCGCAAACACATAAAAGAAAACTTGGGCATTTTTTTCCCATTTTCTAGTCCTCATCACTCATTCATTTTCAATTCAATTAAAACGAAGCAGCACAAAAATGCTCGGGGGTTTTTTTTTTAATTAAATGTTGAATGGAAAGTTGAATGTGAAAACAAATTGCCAGAATTGAGCGGCTTTTAAATTTTTTCCCATGTATTATTCGTTTATATGGAAATATGAATGTAGGAGAAAAGCGCAGAGCTAAAAATATCATCATGGATATGAAATATTTGAAGTAAGATGTTTTTCGGGAATAAGATTTTTTTTTAATTCGATAAAACTATTCGAAAATAGAATTGCTGCAAAATAAAGTCAGTTGTCCTTAATAAACCAGTGATATAAAGTTTCATCCTTTTCTGGCATTCAATGGGATTTGGTTTCATGATATCAAACCGCAACTCGTAATCGAATCGCCTTTGTAATTCGTTATCGAATCGTCTTGTAATTCAACGTAGATAGTACGATCGCAATGACAACGTCTTCGCATCGATATCGAGTTTCGGAATCGAATAATATGTTCGTCTTTAAGAATTGATATTGGTTCAAATCCGAATCAAAATGCCAATTTTTATGATTTAAAAGATATCAAATACCCAAATTCTTTTGAACCCAAACCGGAATAAGTGCGACTATCTGATCGGACAATTATAAATTAATTACAGATTGCAAGATAGTCAAGGAAATTGATACAATTCTACACCCCACAATGGTTGCATATTCCATACCTAAGTTACACACTAATTACTCCCATAATAGTTAAACTTATGCTATCAAGTATCCCATTCCAACGGCCAGACATGTGGTACGACTATGTGAATGCATATCGCAATAGCCCCGTGTACGGCCAGACACTTTAAGCCCTATTTAAATCATGCAGAAAATGAACTCAGCTGCAAGAATACATGGTGCGGCAAATACCCACTAAGTCTCAGTTAATTGTTTTAATTATGATTTATTAATAATTGCAATGCGCCAGAAATAAATGGTACACCGAGCGAGGAAGGAGACCATTGAATGGTGTTTGTAATACGTAGTTATACCCGCCAGTCGTCACTTCTTCGACTAGCGCATACCACAATCAAGGACTATCTAAATGAGATTTCAGGACGTTTTAAGCAACAATTGCCATCAGCGTCCAGTTGGGTGTTTATTGCCATTATAACGTGATTACCAAAGCGCTAACGTCCGAATCATTGTATTTCTCGCCCTGTTGAACTCCAATGGGATTAAGATAAATGATTCGTTCCTGCTGCCGTGATGCGTTTGATTAAGAAAAGCCAGAGTTCTACGAAAATATTTCAAAGCTCTACCAAACATTGTCCCATATTCTTTGGAGTAGATCCTTTTCAATCTCGAACAACGGACAGAATGATTGAGCGGTAGAACGGCACCATAGTATAGGCTTGAATTCGTGGTCTAGGCGCATCCATCATAATTCATCCAGCTGCTCGTTCTACGAAGGACTATAATTGGATTTAATGACGGTTATTATGGCTACAAAGGTGCAATAGCATAGCCAGAAGGAGCGTCAGTGTTTAATTGGATCCTAGAAAATTGATTTGATTCGGGATGGCTGGTTCTGTTAGCTCGCCCCTATAAAAGAGGGTAAGCATTTAATTATGCTGGAACGAAATTAAATTTCATCAATTTTTTTTCCTTCGGTGAGTGATTGTTAGGAAAAGGACAATTCATTTGCGGGCTATTGACCAAGACCAATTATTAATTTATGGCTACGAAGATACTGTTAGAAGTAACCCTCTCGGGGGTAACTTTAAAGATGAACTTTGTGGCCAATTTATTTAATCGAGTTCAACTTTGAGATTGGAGTAACACTGAAGTATTTATACCGAACTTGGAGGTCACTTTAAGCTAATGAATAATAAATTAAACTCACAACGCTTAAAAACACAATGTTTGTGATTAAAGAAGTGTTCGGGTGGAGAGACGAGGTATGACAGAGAAAAACCCTTTGGATTCGGAACGGAAATTCGTTATGACGAAATTTCGATTACAGTAAGTCTAAGAAAATTTGAAATTAAGGCATGTACTCGTATAGCGACTGTTCGCGGACAGTTTTCTTCATCTGTTAAATCTTTTGTCTGATTCCTTAGGAAATAGTAAATTTTCTGTTTGGCCACGATATCGGAAAGAACAAAAACGAAACATTATTCCTTCCTTGGAGCTTCTTTCGAAACAATAACTTTATCACATTCGTTACCAGCTTTGCAACTCCCTAACATAGAATATACCTCGTTCCTGCATAAGTTTGTCATTTCACATTTCCTTAAAACTTCCTTTTAGTTCCTTGTGCGACTCTAAGTTGTGTTAATAAATTTCCCGCCCATTAAAACAAAGTAGACACCATAAATCCTCATGAAATTGTCACCTCTGTTCTTTCTTCCGACATTTTTATAGCGTTACCTCTGCCAGCATTTTCTGCAATAAACCAACAGCCTCATTTTCCTTTCTTAAAAGGAGTTAAAAAGGGAACAACAAGTAGGTTCCTACCTACTGCAAGTACCTCTTATCTTTAAAAAAAAATACTCCGGATTGTTCTTGTTTTCTGGTTCTGATGAATCCTCGAAAATGGCCATTTTTCCGTTTTTTGAGCAGCATAATTAAATTTTAACTTCACGGAAGCGCCGGAAAATTGTTAAATTCTATTTAGAAGTGGGAGTGCAGTGCACATTTTGTGTACATACTCGACTTGCAATCTGTTCGGCCATAAGCTGTTAACAAAGTGCAGATGTAGGGGTGTAGGTTACACTTTTCGAAAAAGCAAGCCGTGCACTAAAGAGACACATAGAGGAAGTATCTATATGGATGTATGTAGTCCTGTGCAAGGAGGATCTAGTCCGAAAGTTTTCTGCATCCTAGTTTGGATCGTCCAAAACTGGAGCAAACCATAAATTTCCGAGTCCAACGATAAGGAACAGAAAACGATGGCGACAATGATATTATGCAACAGTTCCACACTATGCAGCCGAGTGTCCAAGAAAGAGTTAATAAATAGCAAAGTGCTAAAAAAGGAAGGAATCTTCTGCAGTCTCGTCCCCTCTTCTTATACCTATACCGGAATGGTGTTGTCGGGAAAGCAAACTAATTTCCCAGAGACCTCCACACTCTTATCAGCTTATTTACTTCTTTGGTAGCTCTAAAGAAGACAAATTACTTTCGTGGGATTTACGTTCTTTGCCAAACGCTGGGTCCAAGTCAGAACCAACTAAAGTTGGACGTGTTGGTTTTTCTTCTGAATTGTTTCTAGTTGGGTTAAGGAATCGTCTAAATTTTTTCTTTAAGTTCTAGTTTTAAGAAAAATGGCTTAAGCCAGTTTTATTGAGAGAGAGAGACAGGACACTTAATTGTGGATTGGAAAGTACCAACATAATGAAAGTGATCTAAAGTGTGAGATAAACGCCTGACCCAGTTTAGTTAGTTGGATATCTTTAAAATTTAATTTAGGGGTCAACAGTGACATGACAAATGCTTTGCTATGTCCAATTCTAAACGAATCCTAAGAACCTATCACAAACTCAGGAGGGAGAGGCGATGGAATACTCAACAGATAAATATTAAATGTTGAAAACGGAGATAAAAACTGAGTAGAAACCAAAGAATTTTTTTATAGGAGGAGAATCGTTCTCGTTTACAATTCTGTACCTAGATCTTTCGGGCCGTCAAATCACGTAGAAAATTTAGGATTATTCCGCGAGATCAATGAACAATTTTGTTAATGTTTTTCGTCTGCCGGTTACCAACATGAAGGACTTGATAAATTTTGTTGACTAATTCTTCACCTCTAAACTACATATTGGAAAATAAACTTAATAAACCAAATTTCAAAATTTTTAGGTTCGACTGCTCTTCACAACACGTTGTGAACTTTTTTGTCCGCTTGATAAAATATGAAATGGATAGATCGGTGACAATTCCTTGTTGTACCTTACAAAACCTAGTGCTAAAGGTAAACGCAACCAGGACTAAGCGCCCTTGAATAAAAATCGGATGATGAACTAAATTTAATTAATAAAGATTATTAAAAAAATACCTTAACTGTACATAAAAGCGATTTACTCTCGTCAGTACTAAGTTCATTTCTTCGCTAGATTTACTGCCTGCACTAATGACGAAAGGATGAAAGATGAATAAATTAAGGAGTTTAAGCCTTAAGCTCTTTTCCGTCGTGACGGCAGCAATTTATAGTTATAACGAGCGTTTTTTTAAAACAAACGAACAAACAAAAAAACTAACAAGACCCTACATTAAAAAGTTTTCATGTTTTTTCATTTCGTTCCAGTAGTAGGTTTTGTACACCACCGTTTTTTCTACGTCTTCACAGACTAGTAAATTTTCTGGCAAGAGTAAACTTTAAAAACAAGACTTTACATAGCAAGGATATATATAGGACGCTAGAATTCTAGCGTAGAGCTACGTAAGGTTAAAAGTTGACGGAATCCTCGGGCAGTAATGTTTACCATCCTTTTGGGAAAGGGAAATTGTTTCTTCCGCCATGTGGAGCCGACCAAGAAGAAAATCCAGAAAAGAACGAGCACTTTCCTACCGAAAAACTACTAAACTCCAGTGTTTATGGAAATTGTTTTACAATTTATATAATTTTTTCTCCGGTTGCCTTGCAGTGTTTTATAGGTGCTGCCATTTTGAGATTGCACTATGTGTTTTTTTACAGTAGCAAGAAGCGCACTCCATTATTCTGGCTGTTGTTTTCCCTAATTTCATAAATACTTTATACAAAACTTTTGTACAGTGAACTGTTTGCTATAGAGCTGAGTAGAAATGTAGTTTTAAGTCTAAGGTGAACTTATGTAGAGACATTTCGAAGCAATTTGATATTCGCATTTCCTAGTGTCGCCCTCCCGTTAAACAACGAACTTAATTTCGAATTTCCGAAAGTTATGTTTGTTCGTTAGGATAGTGATTTCTTAATTGGTAAGCTTTTCTAGGAAATAATTGTGTATAATCATCAACTAAAAATGAAAATCTATCTGTTTAATTACTAGATTCTAGAGAAAGAACAAAAAAAATTGAAGAATATTCTATTTAAAACTTACCTTGCAGAGCGCATAAGAACGACGGCATGTTCCAACTTTTCATCTCGCAGAAACTTGTAAATTCTCAGCATGCAATCGTCCCTGGATGATAAAAAGAACAAAAAAATGAATGGAAATTTATTTAAATAGACAAATGGAAAGAAAAGAAACCAAACAAAAAATAATGGAGCGAAAAATCTACAAGAATTAACAGAACAAAATCTCTTTTGTCTCGAATTTGAATGGCAGCCTAGGGAGTTATTCATCAGATGTACAAACAGGAAAAACAATTACAACGACAGAAGGAAGGCAATTTACAACAAAACCTACTTTTGATCATCTATGGGTTTGTCCGATATTGCATCAAACGGAATTGGTTGTTGGTCCTCCGGCAAATTAACGTCTGTATTCGACAAGATTGACGACAACTCTGCAACGACTGTGGACCACATATCTTCGAGATTTTCCTGTTTTGAAGAAAAATATTAATCGTAACAAACTATAGAGAAAGTGTGTAAACATTTTAGAGAACTAAATATTAAACAAGAAACTTTTTTTTAGGGTAAATACAAAGCTATTAAAGTGTAACGGCCATAAAGTCCTACAATGTCACATTTCTGCGTCACCACCTATGAAATTTATACATAACTGACATATAATACAACAATTAATGGGATTAGCTCTTAGTAATATTTTGTAATAGTCCAAAATTAACGCCAATCATATTATTTCATATTAATATTAAAATTTCCCTAGCCACTAAACGCATTATGATGAAATCTCCTATCCAATACGCTATAAACAAAATGTTCCACTCGGTGAGCTAGCTAAAAGCACCACAAAGCCATTCGGCTATCCTTTCCACTTAACTAGCCAGCCAAAAAAAAAAAATCCCTTTGAATCTACACCCGGCCTTGCATGTTATATCCTTCTATAGTTTTATTTTTCTGAACACTATACTCTTTTGAAATTTATTTCGCAATAAAACTTAATCGACTGGAAAATATCGGCTTATTTAACAAAAAAAAAGACACACGAATTTATCGACAATTTACATAGCGTTATAACAGTTTTGGACATCGTTCCGATATTTATGATGACCGTCCGTCGCCGGCGGAAAAATATGCGGAGCTATTTAAAATTTGGTCCATCGAATAGCGATGAAGTTTTGAGTACTTGAAAAATAGTTAGAAATTAACAATCGGAAAATTTACGAAATAAGGACTAACATTTGTCAATTCCGTTGCTGTTGGTATTCGTTTTTGTTGTGCCTTTTTCGTAGCTCCCTTTTTACGTTGACGAGTCTTCTCCTGTACTAGAACTGGATCTTGGCAAAATTTCTCCATCAGTTTTAGAAAAATGTGGGCTGTTTCGATTACATCTCGTAAGTAAGCTCTGAAATAAAAAAAAGTAATAAAACTATATTAAAGATCTAGCCTATAAAACTGGTAACATCGTCAAGTCGATCGAACAAATGGAGTCTCTAGGGGCCAGACTACGTAATACATGGTCCGGTCCGGAAAATTAGCCCCGCCTTCCGAAATGGAAGCACTCCAATATTATTATAAACCCAACCATGATGGAATCCGGGTTCTAATTCTAAAGGAGTTTCTGGAAGTTTCGTTTTTCTCGCCACCAATTATTGTATGTCTTTAATCAGGTATTTTTTTAGACATGCCGCCATGAAGCCCCAAAGCATACATATGTGGCATACCAAACATTAATAATACAATAATAATTAATATTACATTTTTTTCATTTGCTTTTAGGTCATAACAGTAAAACCATAACCACATAATCGCACACTCTCCCAAAACAAAAGACTACTAATAACACATAAATTCTGCAAAAAGTCTGAAAAATTATTTTACTCCAATTTTCCACCAAAGTCAAATATTGGTACATGTATTGGAATAAAATCCATGGCTGGATGAATTCAAAGGATACACAAAACTCTGCTTTCTATTGCAAACCACATTTTCAGAATACAACCGAATGGCGCTAATTAAAATAGATTTTCATAGGAATTGGCATAATTAAAAGGATGCCCACTAAAATTTCCACCAAATCCAATATTTTCCATAATTAATTCGTGAAAATGAATTGAAATAATATATAGCCACTGGGCGGATTTGTGTCAACTTTAATTTTTAATAAAATGTAATCTCAACGAAACAGTTTTTTAATTATTAAAACGAGAAGTGAATATTTGCAGTGTTTTTCGAAGTACGAGTATGAATGAACATAATAATATTGTTAAGGCGACGAATTTAATCGAAAATTATTATGGTTGGTTTTTTATAGTAATTAACATTAATTTGTAATTGCTGTTGATATTCCAGAGATAAGGGAATTTTGGGGATAGAGTGAAATCAATTTATTAAGCCGACAAAATGAAAAAATTATGAGTAACTTAGAGTCATGAAAATTTGAAATAATTAACGAGGTAATTTAAAATCGACTTGACTAACAATTTATGTATGACGTGTCATTTCTATATCACATAAAAGCTAGTTACGCTAGAAAGTTAAAACTTGGCCTAAATGAATATAGGCTACATACATAGTTAGTTAGTTTTAAACTCTGAAACTGTTTTTTTTTTTTAAATCTAACAAAATCTGACAAAACCTAGCCCTTTTAATTTATTGCTCTGTTAACTTCACAGTAGTTGCACTGGATAGCTGACGAGCATCGAAGCACTTCTTGGAAATGTAGACTAGATGAGAGGCTTTAAAGTGAAAATTGTTTATTATTATATCGCATCAAAAGGATTACTCGACGTTCATACAATTTATCGAATTGCGTAACAATTTCTATTGAAATTTTTGAACTTTGGCCGTACTCCGTCTGACTTTCCCATCATTTTATACTATCGAAGAACATGTTTTTTTTCATAACAATTCCCATATAGTTACGGAAAAATTTTGCTAATTAGAATGCAATACAATTAGCAATACAATGGCTTTCATGTCAAAAGGTCTTTTGTTTCCGTTGTTTGTGATAACTGTGTACAAGCCATGGCATGCACAAGTATCTCGTCTACACTATGGTATAGATATACATATACAATATTGTAGATTGTTTTTAGGTGAATATCGTATTTTTTCCATACTGTGTACGAGTACTATGAATGGACCTGTATCGAGAATTCAAACAAAAACATCAGAGAAAACATGAACAGCGTTCCACAACTTTGTTTTCGTGATAGGAATGAATGTCGTGATTCAATTCCTTATTAATTAAGGGGCTAAGTACTTTATAAATGTGGTCACGATAAAAGGAAATATAGATATAAAGATATCAGCTTGTGTTGACGATGTGATAGATGGTTTGAGATCAAGATTACGGGTATGACAATTTTTGATTTATTTTTATTTATTTCTTATGAACTCCAAGGATAGAAACAACAACATTTCAATTCACTTTTTTATTATAAATATTTGGTGTATTGATTGGGTATTGAATATAAAAAAAAATCAATTTTAATGGTTCTGGTTCTGTAGCGACTGAGACCATATAAATTTAACCACCGCCATATTTTAATAAAGTAGACAATATCAACTGCATGTGCCTCAGCTAAATTTTCAACAATAGTCGGAATAATTTTCAAACTGGTCTTTCCGGTTGAAGTTTTACATTAGTCATAATGACAATTATACGATTTCACTTTGACTGGCACTGGTCTAAGTAGCGTTCTATCGCAGTCCGGTATTGATGATATCGAAAAGAGCTACATTGAAGTTACAAAGTTAGAGCTTCATGCTATACATTGTCGAATGTTAAAAATTATCTTGTCAAGACATGTAATAAATACAAACTGAATTATTTTTAATCGCAAAGCAATAAAAAATTCACATTGCCAACGCTAACAGTATATAGATCCGTGAATGCAATTGATTTTCAATTCGTTTTCACGATTTTTTTTCGGTTAAATCAGCCAAGTCAAGCTCGAATCGAATCCATAGTCCTGTGTATTTATGCAAATCGGGTCAAAATATTTATTTGAAACTTTTCACAACGGTGTGGAAAACGTGGCTTTATGTTCTACTGGCTCTATACTACGCATGCATAAATTATGGAAATAGTTTTTAGAGTTTTGAAATAGAAGAGCTGGGACTAGTTGGCTTGAAAGCTATGACTTTTCGTTGTTGAAGAACTTTTTTCTCGAATTTGTTTTAATTGTTAAATTGAATTATTCCTGTTGATTATTTAGATGGAGCGTTCATTACAGCACAGGTTTGTAATTCTCTCTCCAGCTCCAGTTTGACGGCCGATCCTAGGTTTCAACCTACTGTCAGGAATTTACTTTTAGTTTGTTCACTTTCATTTTTTGGTTGTTATAAAAAATACTACTGCATACCTATGTACCTTTCAATATATTTTGTCTTTTTCCATTAAGGTTAAAATCTAAAAAAAAAACGCAGTGATCTAGAATTCGACCTGTTCACAAAGGACTCACGATACCGTGCTTAGACAATATTGTTTCAGATTTAATAAAGGAATACAATTACTAAAAGATGAAAAACTTCAACTTACTTTGTGCTATGACTCTCATTAAATCCTATCAGTAGATGCAAAACGGTTTCACGATACTCCAACACGTAGCAAACATTATTTAGAAGCATGTTATACAGGGCCTGAGCCTTTTCATCCGGCAAACGTTCCAATGCCATTAAACTTAACAATAATTCCAGGAATGTCTTTAATCAAGAGAGAATAGAAAATTTACATCATAATAATATATCCTCATAATTTTGTTAACGGAAAATTGAAATACCAAAAAAACCAAGCCACGTGCAAGAGTGCCATGTACGCGCTATATTTATAATATGCCCACCTGAATTCCAACATGGAGCCTTCGAGACCAGAGTTGTGCCAGCTTCTTATCGCACGTTATCATATCCAAGTCATGTTGAATTCGAGTCAAAACCCAGTGAAAGCATTGAACGCTGAGAGCTTCGCTGTACAAAAAATTAAGGACAAATATCAATAAAAGAACCTCGATGAGTTTTTTTTTTGTGGACATTACGATTTGCCCATTTTGACATGATTAAGCCTTAGTTTTCATGTTAGTTTGAAAACTGAAGGCAAATTCCAAAGAACACCATATGTGCTACTCACCCAACTAAATCCAATTGCATACCACTTAACCGATTGAACTCCATAAAAAATCGTATCGCCCACAGCAGATATGAATCATCGTGCCCCGAACCAGTTCCACTAGTTCGTTCCAGGACACGTCTGACTTGTCGAACAAGCGTATTATATGCTGACCGCAAAACTTCAGTACAATACTCGCGCAGACATAATCTGTAAATCGAGAGAAAAAAAATGATATGTAATGTTGATAAAGCAGCTTAAATCACAATCCTAAGGACTTATAAGGTTCTTGTCTCATCATCTTGACTTCCGTACCTTACAGAAAATGCGCTTCGCCTTTCAAGCTTGCCCGCTTCCTGCACAATCCGATGTGACCTTTTCAATTTCGATTTTTCTCTATCGAAATCTATAGATACGGCACGTTCCAGGGATTGATGACAGATAATATCCTTATCCGATACGGATTTCACATTCTGTAGAACATAAGTGCCACCGAAACGTGAATGACGCCCCGGAGGTGGACGAGCTATTAGTTTTTGTTTCTCACGACGCCGTACGGCTATCAGCTCAGCTTCATCACGATATTTCTCGGCTGCACTACGTTGCAATGAGGCGTCTGCAAGTGATGCTGCAGTCTGAAAATGAATAGAGCAAGAAAAATCCATATAGCACGTAACCCGATAACAAATTTCTTTATGTAACAAACAGGCACATCATAGATAACTAGAAGCCAGGAAAGGAAACAAAAGAAAGATGAAAAGGTGCAGGAAAATTCCCTTCTGACGGATTCATGTTGCATTGTGTTGCATTATGCTGGAATCGCTTGGCCTTCCGGGGATCATCTATTTGAGAAATTTATGCAGCACCATAAGAACGGAATATTACAAATCCTTTAGGTCAGTCTTTATGAGAGCATTTTTTTACACTCTTGGCGTGACCAAAAGCCTCAAGCTTGGAAGAGATAAAACTTTGGCAGAGTACACAGCAAGGACAGGATGGGTGGGGTGGTTGTTGATTGAATTTTGGTAAGCAAGCGCTCATACCTGTTCCCGGAATATCAAGCAAACGATTTCAAGTGCATGAAGGTGATATTGATTTTCATCGGCCGAGCTCAACGTGTAGAGCACTAGGTCGAGCATGCCCGATTGTTGCAGTGCCCAAATAACTTGGTCGTGAATGCTGGCATCGTTATCTGCTCGACATTCCAATTCCGGATTGGCCGGGACCTGAAGAACATTACGGCCAAGCACCAATATCCGTTCGATAAGAAGTCCTTGTTCTTCGCTGCGAATCGACCACTCCTGAAAATAGAGAGAAATTTTTTTATAGTTAGAGATTTCGATTTTCAAAGTTTGTGTCCAGAATTGTCGGTAATTGGCCTGCAATTAGGATCAAGTCAAACAATATCGACTTATCTGTTTACAACTTGACTTTACTGCATTCATAATTGGCACACTTAAAGGCACCTACGTCGACGCTATAAACCTAGAGTTGATGATATCAAAAATCAGTCAATACTACAAAATAATGCTCATTCCTGTTTTTCATCGTTTGTGAGAAAGTTCTAAAGCCAACGTTATGATGACAATGATGCCGATGAAAGTTTTTAAACATTCTTCAATCACTCAAAACTGCACTTTACTCCGTTTTCAAAGTTTCGTATAGTCTTAGTTTATATTTAGCTCTGCCAGACTCTGTCTATACTTTATATACATGTAGATACATATCCATAGATACCTTCTATCTGCCATCCTTATATTTTAAGCTTCAATTATTCAAGCAACCATTATGCTTGAGACAAAGACAGTTTGGAGAATGTTTAATGCAACGTAAGCCACAACTCTACTACAACTTGCTGCACTAGCAGCTACACGTAGTGAAGATTTTCGCCGCTACTGCTGGTACTGCTGCTTCTCTCGCTTACAATGAACAGAAATTAAAAATTGCCCAACTTGAAAATTTAGATCTTAGATTTTGCCACACTTAAACCCTTAGCAAGTCTGGCAGTCTGGTCCATGTCGACAAGGACACCCAGGCTGCTGTTGATATCACAGCGCAGAGTATCCAGCCCAACCATCCCTGGGTACAAGATAAGCGCTCCGACGAAAACTTATTTTACCTCTAATTTTCGCAAGAGTAGGAAACTTTAAGGTTTGATAGCAGCTATCAAAAAAGAAATGGGGTGGGTGGGGAGAAGGGGAACGGTGTCCGACCAATTCTTAATTAGGTTTAAGTTTAATGTAACACCTTGGAACGAGAATATTCCGGGCGAATTTGAGATGAGTTTCGGTAGATTATGGAGCTGTACTTTTGCTTGCAATGTACTCAAAAAGACGTTTAATTAAAAACTTTCTCGTTAGAACTATTAAAGGCAAAGCTGAAGAGATAAAGGTCAGACAATACAGTAAAAGGGTAATTGAAATTTAGGAAACCAACTGCAAAATGCGACCATTCGATTTTTGGTATTTATTTTTACTTTTTTTTTTAATCTCATCGACCTAAAGTGTGAAACCATTTGCTCCTTTTCTCTTTATCGTGTTGAAATGTTGATTTGGCAACAGGAGTATGTATTTTCGATTTTTGATAAAAATGATTGAAAGACAAACGAAGATAAGGCGGCCTTCGGCATTAAATTAAAATTCCGAATTATTTATCGCAGATATATCACTGAATAATAGTCAGGATCATAACAATATACGCAAGATTACAATGAAAAGAGCCACAAGTAAATTACTTTTGGGAGCAACGTGTAATAACCAAAAGGAAACTTTAATAATTATTTAACACTGGGAAATTTCAGATTTCCCAACAGAGCTTACGCACGGGACTTACGTTTATCTTTTATGTAAAAGAACAGCAGAAAAAAAAAAATTATCCGAAAGCGATAACTTCCTAAAGCGGAAAATTTAATAACCGCTCTGCATTCATCGAACCTTTGAACATCTTTCAAAACAACAATCCTACAGGCTATAAGAAAACAACGGAAAAAAAAATCCCTTACCGCTTGGACTGATGCCTTCTTTCTTTTTATTATTATTATTATTTTTTCTTTTTCTTCATCTAGGTAAGGACTAAAGATTCAGCCGATGGCAATGTACAGAAAATACTGGCCTTGTCGACAACGGCGTTCATAATTCGATAGCATTTCCTTTAGCCTCCGGTCACAAGTCCCAGATCTCATTAAAAGTTGTCTTTCAGTATTCCCGGTTTCGAAAAGCGAAGCTTATTAAAGCTCACGGTTATGGAAAACACATTTCATTTTATTTATTCCAGAAAAAAAGGAATAAGAATTGATAGAAAAAATGAATGACCTGCGACAATGTACTAAAGTGTCATCGTCTCCGTCGGAAAGGACATCTTCAAATTCAGCTCGAATTAAAGGACTGCGATAAAAAAAAGAGAAAGCTGAATTGTCAACATTAAACTACAAGCACTACTCAAGTCCCTGCGGAGGAGTTCTACCACGTAAACGGACACACAGGAGATGGAACGTTATATACATCATCATCATTTATTCCCAGAGCAAGCCGTGGATGCTATATTCCAGGAGGACCTTGCTTTCTAGGGAAATCCTTATGAATAAAATATGACAAAAAATGAACAACCGAACAGATATGAAAGTCTTGTTCTATTGCAGGATTTCAAGTAGCCAACTTTTTTTGTAAATTCAAACAGGGTCACTTCTAACGAAGAATATCCCGTATCAAAGCAACATCGAGCTGAAGATAAAAAAAAACAGAGCTTTCGCAAAGGACTTAACTAATTCATGCCATCGTTCACGATTCATCCAAGTGATCAAGCCAATTTCCAGACTTTTAACATAAAGTTGAATACGAACTCGAACAAATCTGAACTCATTCGTTCAGCTATTTGCCGTCGAAAGGAATGAAAATATTCCGGGTGTAAAGTTTACTTTCGGATTTTCTATTTCAATATGAAGGAGATGGAGTCCTTGCAGCTTTGATTCAAACCTCTTTATTCGTTTTTTGTTAGTTGAGACAGAGAAATGCAAATGAAAAAAAAAATATGTTATTGAATTCCATCATCCAATAGAATGATTTCAGTCGACTTAATTAAAATAGCGTCGCTTTTTCAAAAATAGAAATATTGTGATCGGCATGAAATAATCGTAGGTTGATCCAATGTGGATGGATGGCGTTTGAAGCTAGTTCTTCTCAATGTTGTCGGCACAGGACGGAAATATTATACATCGTGTCCCAAATTTTTTTTAAAAAAAAAAAAAACTTAGTAACAAAACTGCTAATGTTCTCATAGTTTTTAATTTAATCGCTTACCGTATCCAAGGCCTTGTGCAGCTTGGTAGCCAGTGCAGCCCAAACCCTAGCTGCTGTAAAAGCCTCCTTATATCCCTGAAGGATGTCGACGAGTTCCAGGTAAATTTTACGCTCCGGCCCGTCTTTTGGCAAACCGTCGCGATACAACAGCAGCGTTGGGTTCGTTAAAATTACTAAAAGCCTGATCAGCACGTCCGAGTACTCCTCACTCTCAATGTGGTCGGGTAGCATAGGAACAAGATCGGTCTGAACAACCTTGGCTCTGCCCAAGTGTCGACGATACTCGTAGTGGTCCACGTCTCGCCGTAGAATCCAAATCAAGTGCTAAAAATAAATAGAACTGGTATTCATCTAAACTTCACACTGTAAGAATCCTACAAACCTTTAATCCTTGTATTGCATCCGGCTCGGCATTGTACTTCTCGCCGTCAAAGTAGCCCAAGGCAGCACAAGTGGCATCGATATCAGCCAGTAAGACGGACATTCTTCAACCGAAACCACAATTAGAGTCAATTGAATTAACAAATAATATGAAATTACTTCAACACAAGAAACGAAGAAACTCGTAAACAAATCGACCGGCTGTCAATTTACAATTTCCCGCCAAAGACTTTGACAGCCAGCTGTTCACGTACGAAGTTCAGTGAGTGGTTTGAGCATGCGAAGTTCGTATTGCGAACTAAATCCACACAGTGGCTCTTCATTGCGACTGCTGCGCCCTTGACCAATTTTACCGCTTTATTAAACTTCAGCGGTTTTTTTTAAACGAAACGATTTTCTTTATTTTAAAGATAGTTCTGGAATTTTAGATAGACAGATAGGTGTTTATTGCGTTCCAACTAAATATTTATGAAAGTAATTGTACAATGTTTCTGTTGAGTTATTGCTCAAATCGCATATCTTTTCAGCCATAGTAATTCAATGTTTTTCTTTTGTGCATATATTAATAAATCTGTTTGTAAATTAAAACCATTCCTATATTATTTTAATGTAAATAAATAATCAGAGCCCAAACTATCTTGAGTTCAAGAATTTTAACGAACGCCACCAAAGTAAGTTCAATCCCCTCCCAATTCTTCAATTCCCAAAGAATTTATATTTTCCCAGCTGTAACCAATAGAGGCTTTTTTCTAGGCACCAATCTGATCACATTTTATCAAAATTATTGACGGAGATGCATTTCTTTGTTACGAACAATCAACTACAAAAACACTTTACAAGTCCTTGAATTCTACTCGTGAAACGCTCTTACCCATAAACCATCCACTTAAACTCATTACGCCTTTTGTACATTTCTCACATTATCGTAAAAGTAGGTCTACCATTTCGCCAGGATGTCCTTTTTTCATGCTCTAGGAGACTATCAACCAAGGCTCCGAGCCTGTAGCTATTATTGGCCTTCTTGCTGTGTATCTATGCAATGTAGAGCCTGGAGTCCATTTTATAAGGGTAATTTTACGTTTGACACTGAAAAGGGAAGGAGGAGAGGGAAAAAATGTATTTAGGATACCTCTTTTCTTTCCAAGGTCGTTTCCGCCTTTTCTATTCTTTCTTGAAGAATAAGATTTAATGCTATGGTCGAAATTAAAAGAAGTGAATAATCAAAGGTTCAAAAAAGGGCTTGGAGATAGTTTGGAAGAGGGATGAACAATTAAAGACATTAGTAAGACCGCAAGAATATAAGATGATTGTGGCATTAAAGAGGGTATTTTGGACTTTGAACTGAGAAGTCCCTAATGGATAAATCAAGCTAATTGGAAACCCGACTTTGAAGCTATTCAAATATTTCGAGAGGGTGCTAGAGTTTCATTTAAACTCAAACTTAATTGTGTACTTAAGGGATGCCACTCTTAATAGAAGAATTGCATGGCGACATTCCATAAAGAAATGGATAGGTCAATTAAAAATGTGAACAGAGAACTTAACACAGATCGTTGGAGCACACCAAGCTGAAGCAGACGATCAATAACTAGAAAAGAGGTTGCTATATTACGTATACCTTTTAACAAAAATACGCACAATTTGCTTCTAAAGTAAAGTAAGACTGATAGCTAACAAATGTCTACAGGAAAAAATATGGCCTTTTTATCGGCAATTACTTAGGCCCAGTATTTCAATGTAAAGTTAACTTCTAGTTTGGTAATTAATACCAAAAAGTTAACTCACAGTATCTTTTTTATCTTTACGATGGCGCTACAGTCCAAATCGGACCTTGGCCTCCTGGATGTGCACAACTCACAGTTAACTGACAGTTAACTTGTTAAGCGTATTTCCAAAAATGTTTGGTTTGAAGTAAATTGTAAGTAATTGAGTATACTTAACAGTTTATCAATAATAAATAAATTTAATAAAAAGAAACAATTACAGTCAATTTAGAAATTACATAAAAATTTTTAGGTTATCAACAGACAACTGTCAGTAAAATATAAGCGGAAGTTAACTGACACCTGAAGTTTGAGTCAACTTGAAACTCACTTTTACTAACACTTTGTAGGTTATCTCATATTGAAATACGGAAAATTATTTTAACTATCAGTTAACTAAAACCACTCGAGTTAACTTTATATTGAAATACCGGACCTCAAATGCAGCAGGAAAAAAACAGGCGATTTTTGGGATTATGTTCAAATTTCTGGTACAAAAACTGACTTATCCGCCCAACATCTACATATTTAGTCGATTTGGGGTGAGTGCGTGTACAGCAATGCTTTCTTTTACCATGTCACTGAGTTTGAATTTTCATCCTGTTTCGCCCTTTTTTTTATATATTTTTTCAGTTGAAATCGTAAGTGCAAAATACGTTCTGCACGTCACCACATTGAACAAGTTTTGTACAATAATTTCTTTCCCCATAATAAAAAACATATCGAAATTCGGTAACTTATGAAATTGGCATAAATCCCTGCAATAAGAAAAAAAAACTGAACAGCTCAACATCCCACGCTTTGACTGTTATAAATTATGCAAACCAGGTGCTCTGAACGAAGGCATGGCGATAAAGTTGTGGGCCTTGAAACGATATATCGCGGCTGTAATAATTCGTTCCATTTGCTCTGAAATGCCGAGTAGTACACGAAGGGCGATTTGTTCCACTACAACCGTTTGGATGGCACACACCGCTTCCTGCTTTATTTTTATTCCACGCGAGCCCATCATAAATCCTTCCGGAGGAGCCTGGAGCAAGAAATAAACTTCAAGTTGAGCCAACACATCGGGAATAATTGCAAACTGCTTGGTAACATTCCAAAAAAAAAACAGCTCTCTGTTGATTTTCGAAAAGAATGAAAGTCTGATCCAAGCAAGAGGCGAAAAGGTCCTTGTTGAAAATAATAGAAATCGTATCGTTCCTTTACTTCAAATACGAGCCATGCTTCCCCGAAGGAATTACATTGTGAATAATCTCTTGTATATCTCAATTGAAAAATTTCAAGTTTTCTTTTTCCCATCTTTCTCAGTCTCAGTCTAAGGGTATTCCTGGACTTATTCAGTTCAGGATGCTGGCTTTCCTCGTCTCATCTTTTTTGATATTTTCAAGGATCCTCTTGAAATTTCTCTGGGGCGACGGTGGTATGAAGGGTGGAGGGAACTTGCCATCCAGGTTGTTTCTTCTTTTTTTTAAAGTATATAAATAAACCTGGAACCGATCCTTGGAGTAAATGAGCCTAGACATTGTCGAAGAGATTCCTTCGATTCCGTGTATGCCTTATCGAAGCGTGGGATGGAGGCACATAATGAAATTACTCTAATCGCATTACACGGATGTAGGTCGTAGTAAAAAACTTTAAGGATGTGCAGAAGGAGAAAAGTGTTTCTCTTCGATATGTAGTTGTGAGTTTGAAGTGGATTTAAGAACGATAATTGGACAAGTATTGGGCTTAAGTGCTGCTGCGAGATGCGTTTTTCTGGTCAATAAGCGTGAAGGCGAAATGGGTCAGTTTCGCATCATCTCTCACTCGTAACACAAACAAACAAAGTGTTTATGTCTTAAATCGCGATATTGGGGAAAGGATCTCTCTAGTTTTTAGCCTCTGGCATTTGGCTACATACAACAGGACCACCAATAGCGACGTTTACAAAATTTGAAATTTTTCGAACGTATCACTTTAAGTCCTCGGACTCGTGCGACTCAGAACAAAACACCAATTTCACAAAACAATTTTTCAAATCCCCATTACTCTCATTAGCATAACGTTTACTTGTCAGGACACCCGTTGATCCTAGACGTTGGAGTTACTCACTGTCACATTTTCTTCACAAACAAGAGGCGTATTAAAGACATCACCCATCGAGTTAGTTGCAGATCCTTCCAACCTCCGCAAACATTGTCCTCCAACACTCTCCACATCTTAACAGCACCAAACAAACATCATCATCTTTCATATTTGGTGTCGCGAGTGGAAATGCTGTTTCTTTATTGGTCGCAGCAAGCCTTCAAGGACCCAAATGGTACCAAAAGCTCATGCAAAAGGTTCGCACAAGGACGAACGACACAACGACCAAGAGAATACGTTGAAAACCTGTACGAGCTGAAATGATGTCACAAATTTGCAGTAATAAGTTCCCCTTGGAAGATTGATGTGTTCGCTGCTTTGGAGGGCAATTACTCGGTTTGATGAATGGCAACAAGATTAGTCCTCATCGTTCTGGCGCTGATGCTTAGTGACGAAGTATGATTCTCTTCAGACTAATTTATGTGAACGATAAAAATTCACTTTTGACAGATTTTCTACGTATTAAACCGAAAGATCCTTCGGGGCGAATTACATGTAAAATCCTTGAAGCGTCAGGAAAGAAGTATTCACAGTGCCTCCGTCCTTTTTCGATACTTAGTACCGCCGTTCTTTTATGTACATGTGGTTTTGGGGTTGTGAAAAATGCTTCACGGGCTTGTAACTTATATTTTGACAAAAAGGAAATGTTTTAAGACTAGATAATACGGAATAAATTCAACAAAAAACAGCTAGGCGTGATTTTATTATTGTTTCGCAAATGTTAATGTTTAGTAGCATGAATTTGAGACAAAGAAATGAAAGCAATAAGAAGATGTTTTATGTAAACGTGAAACGAAGCTTACCAATTCTTTAGAAGTAAAATAAAATTTTGGAAAAAAATATTGTATTCATAAAGAAATGCAAATCACAGAAAACTAACCACAAGAAAATTTAAATCAACAATTCACTAAAATATGGGACTTTATCAAGAAAGGTTTTTAACAACCAACAAACTAGCAAAACAATAACAAATAATAATTAAAAAAAAAAATAATTATTTTACCTCGGTACCTTTACCTTCACTAAACTTGGAGAGCTAGAGTCCTCCCCATTGTAGCAATTGTGTTCTCAGTCCCGCCGTGTAAAAGTGCATAAGATGAGCTACTCTGTCTCCATTGAGTAACAAAAAAACTGCACCTCCATTAATAATAAATTAATGATCTATTGTATATTAAGGGTACCAAGCCATGCCTATTTTTGAATAACATTGATGCTACCATGATACCAAAATATTCATTTGTTCTATTATCCGCTGAATTCATTAAGGGATAATTCGTCCTTTTTCATATATCGAAAACCTATTAGAGCATTGCTTCCCGAGCGACAAGTGTATTGTTTCCTTTTCGCTCCCCTAACTAAGTTTTTGTTATGATTTTGTAATTAAATTCATTTCCTAAGGGCGAAACAATACCACACATTATCCATAATGGATTGCCATTATTCCTGGCACAACCGCTACACACGTACTATGCTGATATGGCGCATATATGGAGGGAATCCTTCCTTCCACCTTATTTGCAATATGCATGTGAATCGAGAATTAACATATCAATGAATCTTGATTATCCGAACAGTTCGAACTGTAGACGGTCGAGGTGGAGGAGGAGCGAGCATATAGTTGAACCTTTATAAGGCCCGACAAATGCAAATTATCCCAGGTGTTCTCTCGTAATTGGAGGATTCGATACATTTATGGAGGATTTTGTATGGATAAGGCAACAACCCCACCCCTCTATGATGTAAAAAAAAAAACCAATGCACACAATTCGCTCTCAATCTACCGACTCGTATACTTGTGCCATCATCGTGTCGAATATTATGCAATCCAATCAATTTATCATAATTTGGATGCAAAAATAAAAGTTATGAAGAATGTGTATTCTCGTAAATTTATTATTGACTTTTTTACAACATGTTCAGATTTTACATAATTTTCGCCGATTAATATACACAAATACATTATTACAAATAAGAGTGTATTTTTCGAAGCAAAAATAAACAATGTAATTCAGTTTTTAATAAAAAAAAGTTCACAAGTTGGATATGTTTTTACAGGGTTTGCTGTACCTCCAGATATCATTATTTTGAAGACATACAGGGTCCTTAAAGTATCCGCAATTGCGAAAATTAATAAAAAAAATTCAAATAATGACACGTGAAGATATTTTTTAAGTTTTCATAACTGTAACAGGTAAAAATCGAAAGAAATTAGGTAAAAGATTCGTTGAGGAAAAGTTACTAGCTATGTACTAGATTGAATTGAAGTGTTCCAAGATCCAGGGATTTTTTTCCATCGGAATAGCTTATGCTGGAAAGTTGAAACAAATTGGAAATAACTTAAGATAATAAACATTAAAAAAAACTGAATAATAAAAAAATTAGTTTTTAATTTTATTTAATGAAGAATAAAATCAAAACAAAGGTAATTTATTTCAATTAATTTTCTGACGAATACCGAATACAAAATTCGTTTAATGAAAAATATGTTTTAACCGGCTTAAAATTATTCCAACAAATTTTGATATGAATTTCTTCAAAAAAAATTAACAATTTAAAATAAATTTTTACGAAAAATTAAGTTAAGTTATTTAACAATCTAAAATAAATTTTTACGAAAAATGAATTTGATTAATTGGCCCAACTTTTCCATTTTTGTACAAAACTACAATTGACAAACATTAAATTGACCGACTAATTATATACAACAGATGAGTTTGTAATTTTACTTTATTATTTTATAATAATAAATTATTTTTTATTGAATTTACAACACATAGATAAGAGTTACATTTATCAAAAAATAAAATTAAAATTAATTATTACTTGATAAGACAAAATATTTTACTAAAAGTAAAATCGACTCACTAAAAATTTTCGAGTATTTTCGCTGGCAAATACAAGCGAAAGGTCTGATTATTAAATCTTTGTTTGTCAAATTGTTTTATGTGACCAACATTAGTCCTACGTGGCTTGTCTTCATTTTGCATAACAATTTTATTTTACTGGATGAAAATTGTTATCCTGTATTACTATTCTCTACCTTAGAAGTAAGGTTCCTTCAAACCAATAACCCTATGATTTGAAATTTAATGCAGCATCCTTCCTCGTTCTACCCATCTATCGCATTAAATTATTTCATTCTGTATTCCGATTGTACAATATTATGCTCATATTATAGCCATTGTTCTGAAATGCATAATATTCAACATTTCCATATTTTCTGCATGCAGGAGAAGAGAAGCAAATTAATTGACGGAAATTGGGTCACCCACCACCGAAGCCATGGGTATTATAATGTAATCGTCCTTGCAGTCCAACTTTAAGCCAGTTTCGGTTACCCTCTGCATTGGCCACTGATAGAAAACTTGGAGACCCATTTTAAACCTACGGAAATTTCCCACTATTAATAAAATTAATTAAACTTTTCTTCACCCCATTCAAAGATTTCCAAGCCATTGTAATCGCTAAATTTTACTGCGACGTCCTTTTATGTGTCGTAGATGGAACTGAGTGCCAAAAGGACTTCTCTTTCTATTGTCGAGTCTTTGGGGCATTTTAACTTCCCACTATTCAGCCCGGAAGGGAGTTATTTTCATAGAACGTTCTTTTGTCGTGTACGACTGGCCTGGTTTTAGCACTAATTCACTCTTGAAGAAAAAAAGTGAATCCTTTTCTGCTCTACTTAAACTTGTCCTAGTCTTGCGCGTCGTTTTCCTTTCAACTTGAATGGGGTTCGCTTTTTATCATCCCAGCCCCTGTCTGCCTTGTTCATTGTTTTTTGAGGAATTATTCCTTCAAGTACAACTCCTTCGTCCTTCTTCTCTACGATGCTGAAAGCCCACAAGTGGTGAAAGATTTCTTTATAGTTTCGGGAAAAAAGACTCCATAAAGTTCCCGAAGTGAAGTGGTTTAAGTGTTCTGCAAGATAAAAAAGAAGGCGGGTGATACAGAACCCAGAATCTACTCTGTCTGACGAAATCATGAGTACCCTAAACTTCAAGTTCACTAACTATTCTTTCGGTATTATGATAGAAGAAATTGGATGATCGTGTGCATATAGCGGAATTTCGAAGTGATGAGACTTCAGAGGAAGAACATCATTTACCGAGAGTGCTCGAATAGTTTCCAACTGCTAACGAACCAACGATACTAGTAGCAGACTGCGGATTTCCTTGTTTTCTATTGTCTTGAGTGCAGCGGATTGAAGTTTAATTGAAAGGTAATCAGAGGATTTTCTTTCAGTTTAAACAGGATTTTTTCATAGGATAGCTTTTTGTTTTGCCCTACATATCAAACATTTTTTCCATCCCTTTCAATTAACCCCTTTTGTTTGAAAGGTCAAAATTAGTGTATGGTTTTGAAAGAAACGATTTTTTTTAAGTTCAAACGAGTATCTCGACCTCTGAAGAAATTTCATTTTGAGCTTTCCAATTGAATATTTTAATAATTAATTGAATTTCTGCACTAGACATGAATCATGGCTTCGGTAGCCTTACTGTGAATCCCGAAATTTTTACCAAATTCAAAGGAAGCTCAATTTTCAAAACTGTTTACTTTCAGAGATTTTATACTCACACTTCGACTTAAACACTAGCTTGGACCTAATTAATGGTATCCTTGAATTCTTAAAAACAAATATCCCTTTGATGCGTAGTTCCAATTAAGGTCGAGATAATCCTTTAGCATACATAATACGAAAATCATGTCTAATGGACATAAAACCATTTAAAATCCCATGAAATTTGCGTGCATAAGAGTCTCTTCAACGTAAATCTTTGCAAAACGGTCCTTAAACTCATCAGAGACATACACTCATACACACCGTTATACACTTTTCAAACCCAATTAAAACATCATCTTAACCACAAATAACAAGCCAGAGCTACTAACACTAGATCCACATGAACATTATGAGATCTGCATATGTTCATATATATAGATGGATCTTAACGTGAATCCTTATCTAAGCTATTCCAAGCTCTAAGGATATGAAGAGTGATTCCACCCGTAAAAATCGTGTTCATGTTCAGATAATTACCTCGCAACCATGAGTGGAAAACTAAAAACTTTGAAGGATTCATTTCTTTTTTTCTGCTCCTGTTCTTCGAGGTATTTACGTATCTATTTAGTCCTTTATGCTATGTGAGGGTATTCTGTCAGGTTGCTTCTAGGTTTCTGCTTATTATGGCATGATAGTCGATTTCATGTTCCGGCGACATCAAAGACAGCTTTTATCTAAGGTTTGTATGTTGGCGAATAGTAGCAAAGGCTATACTACAAGGACGAATGTCTCTATAAAATCGGTCGATCATGAAGGCCAAGGAATTTTCTCTCAATAACCGGACAAATGTAGGAGGCACGTCACCAGAACGATATTATCGAGAGGTTTCCTTCGATTTCTTCCTTTCCGTTTGCTTGGCAGACAATTATTGATTTATGGTCAGGCAGCAGAATTCAAAGTTCCTTTCTCTGAACCACATTGTCCAGCCCGGAGCAACTTTCGTCCTAGGATATTTTCATTTTGCTGCCTGTCGTCACAGTTCAAACTCCCAGTTTTGCTTGGTCAGTAACTTCGTCCTGGGGTGCATCCGGCATGGGCAAAAGGTTCGATTTAAAGTTTGCTGGCAATATTAAGTAGGTGTATGCTCGAACCGTGTCTTGATTGGAATGGGAAGCATGAAAACTGTAAATGACGATCTAAAAGAATAAACTTCTCTGTGGGATACATTGCATCCTCGAAGCTTTGCGGTTTTCTGGTGAGGATATTTTCTACGACAAAGAAAAGTTTTTGAAATAAGATGGAGTCTTCGGATTTTTTTATAAAATTTTAACCAGTATCCTGAATTGAGGTAAAAGTGTGGTGATATTGTGTGTCAGAAGACAAATTTTGGTTTCTAGATCTCATGAACCGCTTATGCTTGGAGGCTGAAACTTGGAACTTATATAGAGGTATGATAGGGGAGACATTTGTAAAACAAGAGATATAGGAGTGGGATGAAAAAGATATGTCTGGAACATTCGAAATCTGGGATCGACACAACCTAAAACCCTTACTTTTTGAAAGTTCCATGTCAGAAGGTTAAAACTTTTTGATTGTAAAATGTTGATGTTGGAGGTAAAAAAAAATTTGAATAACAATATCAAATATTGTGGGTAGATGTCCGGGACATGTTGAACTCTATCCTTTTTTATTTCTTTAAAACGGCTGCAAAGTACATCAAGTAATCGCATCCATAATCAAGTAGATACCGGACACCTGTACATCGGTGGAAATATATGTCTCTACTAAAACATTACATTGATTTCATTTTATTTAAAATACATCAAGTACTTTGATACTAAAAATAAAAACATTAAATCACGCGCAAATCAATCAAGTTTACGGTGGTGTCAATGTTAAAAGTGGGCTATAAGTTGTTATCGTAGTATGTGTGTTACTTGCCATAGAATTATGGCATAATGCCTCGGAGTCCTTGCTTCATGATTACAGGTTACAGTCGGTGAAGCTACACGATTTTGCAGGTGACTGAAGAATGATATTCGATAAATGATAATGATTATTGTTATTAAAGACAATATTTGCTACATAAATCTCAAACGACAAGATATTTTAACTTCAATAAATTTTGCTATTATTTTTATGAAGATACATAATTTTAGACCTTCGCATATTTCAATCAGTATTTCTCATAAAATCGCAACCTGTAATAAAATTTCCACGAAATTCAAATTTTATTAAAGTCATAATGAACTCTTAAAACAACATTACGATAGCAGACATAATCTTTAAAATCGACGCCTTTTCCACGCCAACGACGCCAAATTTCCCTTACGTTTTAATCTGGCTCCTTAATGGCCTTGTCCCGACACCGTCCACTTCTTCCTTCTCCGTGTACATGATTTCCATTCCTATGTTAACTAAACTTCAAGACTGCCTACAATTCTGAAGAAGGCTGCCAGTCGGTAGGTGTATACTAATAAAAAATGGTGTCTGCTCACCTGCTGAGTAAGCAGATTTATTTTTTATGACTCTATAAAAAAATTTATGTACATATGCACAATACTACTGACTCGAGTCGTTCATACTGTACCGAGTCCTGTTCTGTTTGACATAAGCCTAAATGTCATTTCAAAATAGATGGGTATGCAAATTTCCGAGACAGAAGACACCGGCTAGGTCTCCTCTCGCTCTTTTATCAGATCAAGTGTAATTGCGATGTTAACATACGTGTCGGTACATATTTGTAGTTTGGTTTGGGTCCCTTTTTAAGGATCCGAGGTCTTTGAGTTATATTCATGTTTCCATGTTGGTAATTATGTTCTGATATTTGCATTTGAAGTGGAGAAGGATGAGTGCAGAAACGGGGTGAAGTTGTCAGAGATTGCTATCATGTCCATGATGACCTAACATGAATAATGTCAAACATGAAGGATGTGCCTTGCAGCATAATTGATGTGGTGGAATTTTTCCATAGGTCATTTTGATTAAAGGAAAACTGAATAATCAAAGCTTAAAGAAGCATAATGCAGACTTTCAAAATAATTTCATTTGTTTTTGTTTCAAGGATATCAGAATGGCAATATCCTGACTATCCCAAGATAGGCTATAGGCTAAAAGTATTAAATGGTAAAACAGGATCATTTATCAACATCTAAGCTATTCATTACTGATTCCAGATTTAAACTTCTATCTTTTGCGACGGACTACAAGGATATTGTCGAAAACGTAGCACAAGGTTATTTTATTATCGTGTTTTTAATGAAAGCACTGTTTTAATGAAAATTACATATAAATTTTTCTGCATTCTGAAATTGAAAAAAGGTGCCTCGATCTTATAACCAATCTAAATTCACTTTTTGACAAAACTTAAAACTTTATTATCGAGCGTTAAAGGTGTGGAAAAATTTTACTCAAAACTGAGAGCTCAAGGGCTAGCTGAAGTTTGATCGGCGATTCTTTGCGAATTTTCGATGTTAAGGTTGCAATCAGTGCTAGAAGGTACAAGGATATAAGAGAGTAAGAAATTCCAATATTTATTTTCTACATATATCTCACAAACGGATGATGCTTTTCTAGGTATACTATGTCGATTATAAACTGTTTAACGATGCAGTGAAGTGCTTCCTTAACTTTCAAACTTTCAACAAAGCACGCTTAAATAAAATAATAATCCTTGAAACTCACAGCCATAAGGAATTCGACTTCATAGACCTGTCGTCAGAAATATTATACTTTCATCTCTAATTTGAAATACACAACATCTGTGCAACGGAGCATTAACGAAAATTTAATACCATAGACGAGAGCAAAAGCAATAGGAGCTACTTATTCCCATATTCAGCAAGGACTGGAAATATTGGAGTCACAACTGCCAGACACACATAACCAACTTCACTTGGGTTTTTGTGTGGAATTAAAGTCACCCCTAGATCCAAACACTACTGCAGTAGCTTACGTACTTGTCATCATCTAAAATTCAAAACCGCATCCTTTCTCCGTAAATATTCTACAATCATAGCTACGACACACCTGGGGCACACGAAGATACAAATACCTGACATTTTAACGTAGGTTCCTTTCGGTATACGAGTAGTTGAAGTTGAATTGCCAACAGAATTCATGCACCTTCAACATTATGAAAGTCGTTCAAGGAGTGATTTTCAAATTCTGTCAAAACTTTACCCATGATTTTTCATTCAATAACCGCACTTTGGAAACTAAAATAAAACAAAATATACATACATTCGACTTGTAATGTCGTTGGTGATACATTTTTTTTTATAAAGGAGGGTTCCATTTAATTATGTTTTTATATTACAACGCAATTAATTTTCCTGTATTTGATAGATGATAGATTTTATAAGTCCAACTACCACCCATCACTTATTTGTTTGTTAATTAAATTTATCAAAGAAAATGAAATATTTCTTGGAAAACCAAAATAAACTAGAATCAGTAAAAAGTAAGACAACTTTTTTTCAGTTTCTAGAATTATCGAAGCTTAAATTAAAGGTGCGATTGTCTCCTTTTCAAATCAGAAAACAGATTTTAAGAAACTTCAAAATTGACGATACGGTGAGCGAAAATGTGGATTGGGAAATTAGAGGGGTACGAGGGGGGGGGGGGGGTACGAGCGGGGTACGTTCGTACCCTCCACGTACCAAAAAAATTTAATGGCTCAGATTCTAACAAGTAACTGCTCAAATTAAAGGTGCGATTGTCTCCTTTTCAAATCAGAAAACAGATTTTAAAAAAAAAACTTCATTATTGACGATATGGAAATGTGGATTGGGAAATTAGAGGGGTATGTTCGTACCCCCCACGTACCACACAAATTTAATAAAAAATACCTCTTCATCCACACATTCCACAATTAAAGACTTAAAAGACTATGTCATATCTCAGGAGCCATGATGCTATGCCGTCAAATATTTGTATACACATTTGACAAAAAAAATAATCAGTTTGTTGGGAGCATAAATCACTTTTTTTTTACTTATTTCTTTGCGATAGATAAACAAATTAAACAATATTTTTTAAATTTTTGCTACCCTTTATTTTTTATTACAACCCTTAGTGTAATATAATAACTTAATAAGCTCATGCTATTCTTAAAATAATGGAGGTCAGACAGTCGTCTCTACAGCCAAGTTGTAAATAAAATAATAGAAGCTAAAACAATTAAAGTAATTACGGACATTTTAGAAGTTGTTACTTTCAGCTTTTTAATTTTTTTTAATGTTTTGTTTATGCCTAAAGTGGTAAAAAAAAGACTTTCATATTCGTACCTTGTTTTATGCGAAGGAGTTAAAAGAAAATTGAAACCCCCCTTCGCTCTTTTCGCTGTGATTAAATTTGTTAAGTTTGATAAATTTATTGGGATTAGTTATTAATGATCTAATTAATTAATTGATAAATATTTTATGAGCGAATTTTTCCAAGAGGATTTCCAATCCAATTAACATTCTTTCGACATACCATATGTTACCAGTATATGTACGTTATCATTTCCGTATGGGGCTATAACTTAATGAATAAACTAAGATCAGCTTGTGCTCTCGGTGGCAGGATGAATGAATCTTTTCTTGAAACCATGCTTAAATGGAACATTTATCGTGCCGAGGGACTGTGAATGTACTTCTGGAAAGATTCTCTGTCCTTACCATAAACCGAGTTCTAAGAGTATTTTCTGATAATTTTTCTATCTCGCCAATAGCATGCTACTGCAATGAATTCCCCAACCAATTAATTAAATATCAATTTGATTTAAGTAACGAACTCTTCACCCGAATCCCCAAGCCGCATGAACAAGCAACAAGAATTTTCCGTAATTTGCGATTACTGAATAAAAGGATAATGCAGATATAGTGAATCGTCTCGTGCATTTTAGAGCTCCCAGTTAGCTGTGTATGGACTTGAACATTAAGTCGAAAAGTAGGTACTCATTGGAAAACAGTTTCGAAATAACTTCCTTTTTGAAGTTTTTGTGAGAAGTGGAGGAGTTCGCATGTATTCAGGGCAATTAATGTCCTAATTAGAGGATATTGTCTCTCCCTTGCCCTTTTAGATAAATGAATCTCTACTTCCTTGCCATCGGTATTGTTGTTAGGGTGGCTAGAAAATTTCGTACCACCAAAGTTAAAGTTTGTATGTTAGTATCCAGCAAAGACCGTACATATACTTCATGGAATCTATTTCCGTCTTTGCGTCCTGTCGTATGTTTCCGCAGCCTTGGCCATTTTATGTGTGCACTAATTGAGGGATTTAGTAAAATTCTTGAAGAATTTATTCCAAGGGTCAGTTCAATTTATTGCTCTTTGTCTGATGTGGTAGTGCGGCATCCAGGGGTTGGTTGCTTTCTTCTTGGTCTTTTGTACTCAATCCTCTAAGGACCAAAGGATACTTTATTTTCGGGGGATATATTTAAGTGGAGTGTGAATGGTACTTAGCAGGATTTCGAGTCCTTTCAATCATGAAAAACGAAATGCCTTTCACGTTGTTTTCAGATCGAAGTGGAAAACCCTCTAATGAATAACCGAGGATTAAGATGGGTAAAAGCTTCTTATAGTGTAAGGATTTGTATCGAGCGGAAATTATTTTTGAAATATACGAGTACGTATAGAAGACGATAGTGTGTGGACCTTTCAAAACATTATAAGTCCAGTGTTTGAATACAGCTTAATGTCCTGATCCTGTGTATTAAACGAAGAGAAGTAGTCTGTGGAGCTCTTAATATACACACATATACTATATAAAGTAGCACAATTCAGTGGCAATATTAAATCTGATTGAGTAATGGATCAAGCTGGAGTGTAAAGTTGCCAGTCTAAAGTGGCCCATAGACGCTCATGCATGAATGTCATTCATCCTTGTCGCGACACGTTTTGGCTCCGCCTACAAAAATCAAAAGTTTTTGATTTCTATGGTGGCAGACCCACACATTCAAGTTTCTGATCCATACAGTCATGGAAGCATGACAACATGCATGAGCGTCTATGGGCCCTTTAAGATAGGCTGACTTTAATACATTTTTTGGCCTGTAGTAAGTCCTTCGAGCATGATTCTATACAACCCATGGTTAAGCGATAGATTTATATCTAAAAAATCCATGTTACATATCCTCGAAATAAAACTGTGTCCGAGCAAAAATTACTTGAGCCAAATTCCCACCTAATTAAAAGAGATCCGTGAAAATTATGACTAATATTTAAAATATTTACTACTTGGCCACAAAAAATTATTTGTCTGTCTATTCGTCATAAGAAAATCTTAAGAAATCAGAAATATATCAAAAATATATGCAAAAATTGCACATATTTTAGGAACGGTTGGCGATAGAGATTTGAAACTTAAAAAATCTATACATATACTCTAATGGTAAAAGTTAAGTTCGTGGTTGATCGTGGTGGCGTACGAGAAGTATGAGGGAGTGGGAAGGAAAATACTTTGGATTATGTTACAAATAAATGAAGTCGAAAAGTTGATAAGAAAGAAAGAAAGAAGAGACGAATGCAAATTTTTATTTTTTAAACATAAATTTTTTTTTACCTGGGTATGTTTTCTGTATGTTTTAAACAGCAAGGTTCTTAAAGTTGTGATTGTGTGGGTCTAAACAAAATGTTGTTACTTATTTCGGTACTTCAGTGCCACATTTAGTACAAGGACTGTTTAGGTGACAACCATAATTAATATACATACCTGTCTTTTAGGCTTGCGCATTGTAGTTCACCTTAGTGACCGCGAACGAACTAGTTCCTTAGTCTTCGCGAACTAGTTCGTTGTTTTAGTTCATCGTTCACCAAAAAAAAGGAACTAGTTCGTTTGAAGTTGAGATTGAATGTGAGGACCTAAAAAAAAAAGGTTGCCAGGCCGGAAGGAACTAGTTCGTTCATTTCACTTCTGGGAGCGATCTTCCGAACTAGTTCGTTCACGAACTACACAAGCCTACTGTCTTTGCTGCCCCACACAGTGCTTACAACATAAAATTCTGAAGACTTAATTTCCGTTGTTTTAAACTTACTATCTCTGGTCTGGATATCAAAACAGAATTGGAGTGTTTTTCCAAAGATTTATATATTCCTCGACTTTCAATCCAAGACCAACTTTTCGATTATTTTATCGTTTTATTTATTAAATTACCCGTACGTTTTCTTATTAGGAAGGAAATCGACTTTGAAAAGTAAACATACAAGTAACATACGATTATAGTACAATACGAGGATCTAAAATCGCCAAGAATCGTATGGAAAGGAAATCAAAACAATCAAAAGTTGAGCTAAAGATATTTCCGGCATTAAATGTATTTTCTCGAGTTTTCTTCACATAGATTTCGTGATTTCGTCCAGTAATATCGCGTCTAGAAACTGCGAAGAACTCCTTATACGATGGTCGTCTTCCAGTTTTTTTTTATATTTTTATTATCATTGTAGGAGGACGACGTTTGCTGCCCCTTAGTGCCCAAATGACCGTGGTATGTGTTTATAGGACCTTTTTATTGACTCGGAAAGCTTTTAATGATTGCCCTCCGAAAACGAACAAGCATCGTCGTTTCTTCCTTTGCGTAAATTCTGCCTTATTTTCCGCTGGCTTCGAATGGAAGAGTCCTTGTTAATGACCTCATCGGAAAATGTATTTTATGGTCGATGGAAGCCAATGATTACACGAAATACTCGTATAAATGGAAAGCACGAAGAATGGATAGCATTGATTTAAAGAGCTCTAAGTTACTCTATGAATAAAAAGGATATTTCCGTTTTCACAAGAAAGTAATACGTACAATGCTGCCAGAATACATAAAACTTGGTCGGAACAGTCGACCGCTATAATCGACGGAATAAATTCACTCGCACACCAGTTCAATTAACCCGAAAACCAGTCGAGTCATTCGGGACCATTCTTCGTTTCTCCAAGTTCGTTTTTATTTTTAGTTCAATTCCACAAAAGTGTAATTTCGTCGAGTTTCTTTTAAAGCAAGTCCTTTTTCATTGCCAAAAACCCAAAAACATTGACCACATTTTCTTTGTCGACAAAGGAACTAAGAAAATGGATTCGGGTACGACGAGTCCATGAAAGTTTTTCAATTCGACCTCGTTCTTTGCAGGATAGGACAATGATGAAATAAAAGGTAACCACTCATCTGGGAGTCGTTCTTTCCCCCATTCTGGTCTGATAAAATCAAATTAGACCCAGAAAAAAATAAGACTTTGAAACCAACGATTTAAGAAGTACATTGTTCATGTGGCTACGTTTTATGGTTACTTGGTTAATTTAAACCTATTTTGTAGAATCTTAAAAATTCTTTATTAATCCCGAATTGCACACATTTGATGTCGAATAGGAATTTTCGTCTAGCTGACGAATACTTGGATATGGCATTTTTGACTGACGAAGTTCCAAGTATCCTCCTAGTTGTTTAATGAGTAGTCAGTCGATTATTTTTGCAGTCTGCATCTAATTAACTTTTTATATTCCACTCTAATCATATGTAATGTAAGTAAGTATGTAACTTCCTGCTTCTTCAAGTACTCACCTTGTCAAAAAATATTTTTAGCTACCTACCTACTTACCTGAAAATGTAAAGCAGATGAAACTTTTCAAAACCTTGACGCTATAAATTACAAAAATTTTGTTTTCCAAGAAACGAGAAAGTTTCAATAACACAAAATTCACTGTCTCTCAAGGGAAAAGAAAACTATAATGATTTAAGTATGTTCACGTAAATTTATTTTCGAACTTTGTACTTTGAATTTACATTGCAACCAAGGTGGTATCTCCCAAGGGCGATATCGTGAGTTCGGTTACCTGCAATTGAAATTTTATTTTATTTAATTTATTATATTTTGATGTAAATTAGATAATGCATTCCGTATTAGGTTCATGCACGCAATGTTGTTATTGTATTTCCCACACTATGTGCAAAATTAAAAAAAATTAATTGATTTGAATTTGTAATATGACGGGCTACCAATATTGGGGAAAGCTTGCCGCAGCATTTACAGTAGGAGGAAGCACTCATATAAAAATATTGAATAGTAACACAATATACTATAAAATGTATACAGCACAAATCAAGGGATGAATCGAATTGAATCCCAAAGTGCAAACCTGATATCTTGCGTGTCTTATTAATTAAAGATATTTGTACCTGAACACTTGGTGGAGTTGCTAGGGCGTATAGAATGGCACCTGAAATATCTTCCCCCTTCAACATTGGAGTTCGTACTTTCATGGACCTTTTAGCTTCCTCTGGGAAGAGATCGGTATCGACTGGTCCCGGACTAATACTCTGCAAATACGAAAATATTATTTTACATCCGACGGAGGAGGGGGCTCCCATGTCTTCAAGGAGTCTCATACCGTAATCTTAACATTTGATTTGTCGTTTCGGAATTCATGTCGGTACGTTTCGGTCATAGCTTTGACGGCGAATTTTGACGCCGCATAAATATTTACCGATGGCGTTACAGGACTAACGACCGGTACTTGATGGCCTACAACGCTATTTAAATTGATAACATGTCCAGCGAAATTTCTCTTTCTCATCGACTGATACGCTTCACGCGTGCAGTAGTAAACGCCCAAAATGTTTGTATCAATCGTATCGCGAACGGCCTGTCCGCTCATCGAATGCGTCAAGGGCATGAATTTCATAACACCCGCACAATTCACTAGAATATCGGTTCCGTCAAGATTTTCATCGATCCAAGAAAACGCCTTCTTCACCTGCTCTTCATTAGTAACATCACACTGTAGAGGAAACAATTTCGATTGAAGGTGTTTGGGCAGTTCTTTTCGCAGTAGTTCAACTCGTTCTTCACGTCTCGCCAAACCGACTACTTTCAGGCCTGCTTTCACCAGGTCTTTCACTAGTACCGCACCGATCCCTGCACTTGCACCGGATACTACAGCGACGCGATTATTCCAACGATCCATTTTTGAACTTTGCAATTTTATGTGAGATCTCATTTTATATACACTCGCGTCAGAAGAAATTTGAATTTTTATTGCACGTAATCGACGTATTGTAACACTGACTGTTATTGTGAATTGTACTCTTAGAATTGATTCGTAAATGAATTTTAATGTTTTTTTGGATATCAAAATTTATTTCAAAACTCAATTTGTATTAATAGGTAAGCCCTCGTCCATAATCGGGTCCTGAAATAAAAAAATCTTCTCATCTTTCTCTTGTCTTCTATTTTCCTTACACAATTAAAAAAAATGTATTTTAAAAAGATGCAATAAAACGACTAGGTACTACACTAACATCAGTGTACATACTCAAGTGCCTATCTTCCAAGCAAAAGCTCCACATAAGAATTCCCCAAGGTGAAGTATATGTTCACAGATGAACTCTCTCACTGAAGCTCTATTCAATGTGAATCATTGATCGTTTCATTTTGTTCCTCGTTAAAGAATCATGTTGGCGAATCGTAAGTAAATCATATTGAAGATTCATATGTGAAGTATCGCAGTTCCGCATTCTTAAACAACATAGAGTTCTTGCCAAGCACGTTGCGTATGTTCTTAATCTAAAATTTGTTTCGACTTATAGTGGATATTATGTTTTTCATGCTACGCTGTGAGTAGGATATATTTTTTATTTTGCCAACACCTTCGTACAAAAATTCAGCATCGAAACGAATTTTTCGCTAAAAAATTTCTAGGATTTCCCATTATTAAACAAACAAAAAATTAAAAGAGTCTTCACTATGCAAAATGGAAAATAATCATAAGCTAGGAATTTGCTGCAGATCAAGTAGATCTTAAGAAGAAAAAAAACTTGTAAGTAATTATCGTCCAATTTTCATTGCACGTTACTGTTCACAGAACAATAGTATAATTTGTAAATTAAATTCAATATTATAAAATCAGAATATATTATAAGCCTGATTTTATATTAATTACGAATTGTTGAATATTCATAAAGTTTCATTCAGTAAAACACTAAAAAAAAAATAAAAGAAAGAACAGTTGTCTAATTAAATCATAAAAATTCCAATTGAATTTAAAATATTAACATGATTTTTGGAATGGTTGCATGATTATAATCTATAAAAATAATTCTTAATCTTAAAGATTTTATTTATTTTTTTTTCAATATAGGAGGGAAAATACAGCATCAGCCTAGGCACTACATTATAATTTTTTGGGTTTAGAGAAAATATTTCACCCATCATGCTATTGGGACATTTTGTGAAGTGATCTCGTAATCCTGAACGCCAGTACTCCTTCAACAATTTTTTTCTTGGATGCTCCCCTACTGTTTATGTATATAGCAACAAAGTTTCAGGTTCCAACAGTCAGTCGTTACAGAGATCCCTCTTTATACCCTAACCCATAAAATGTTCATACAAAATTGGGGACCACCCATTCTACACTCTGTAAAAAGCTCAAATCTTCGGGGTGTTTTGAATTATGATGCGTCAAACACGTTTACGTACACCGAATACGGTGGACAAATAGATTTTTTTGTTTTTTGTTTGGGTCTACTACCCTTAAAATGTGAATGCCATAATTTAAGGGAAGTTTTTCAGGTCGATCACAATACCTACTTTATCACCGATAAATTCTAAAGATAAATTATTTTGTTCATTGTGCTGAAAAGAACAAATCGGCATTGCATAATTTTCCAGCATAAGGCTTTTATGTAACCCGGAAAAAATATGAATAAAATAAAAATCAAGTACCGTGAAAGGTTGGTACATACCCACTCAAAGATGCCTAAACTACATAAAATACCCCTTCAACAGTGTTTTCTTCCAAAAAAAGGTTAGCAAAGAGAAATACTCACTTTTCGCAATAAATTTTCAACCTCACATATTTTAACCCCATTCCACTCATCGAAACCCTTCAAAACAGAAGACTTGTTGTGTACAGATCAAACCCATCGAAAATTCTGTACACAGTTCAGCACCTTGCTACATTAAGTTTTCATAACTAAACCCTCGAATCTCGAAAGGATAACTAAACCCCGCCGATGGGTTTGCTTCCGACTCTAACATAGGGATGTACATGGTCCCCGATGATGCTAATATTCTTTGAACCAGGAGCTTGAATGTCTCCGACAGGTTTCACATTGAGGCCAGAACTCATATAAACACATTATTAGTTCCCCTCGAGTGATGTCCCTAATGGGATGAATTTTCACCCACCAACAAAAGAAAGAAAAAAATTAAACACCCCCCAAAAAAACAGCAGCTCAGCAAGCGGTCCAGGAAAATACCAGGAAGAATATACGAGTAAATAAATAAAATTTTCCGATCACGTACTAGTATTTATCGAGAAGCAGCCTATTTTCAAAAGCCACCTTTTTCACAGGTTTTCGTCCTTTTTTGCGATATATTCAGAGTAGCTTTGCCTCCACCCCGAACTTTTTGCATATTTTTCAGTCTTCTGTTGGACCGACTTGTCTCCCCGTCGTCGGTCTCGAAAAAAATGAAAAGCACTTCTTATATGAGTGTCCTTAAAATGCTAGAAAACAACCCTCCGGCAGTGTACACTTGAGCAATCTACTTTGCTTTTGACATAGTCCTTTTCGAGAAAATACTTTTTTTTTTTTCTTGACATCTTGCTGCACATAAGTCCAATGAAAGAGTAGAATTTTTGAGGGTTTGATTAAATGGTGAATTCTTCGCCCTGTCAATAAGTCGTTCAAATATATATACACCCTCTGTCACGGCGAGTTGGACTCTATCCGGGGAATAAAATAAAGCCGACATGGACTTACTGTAGTTAATCTTCATTCCAGCTTCTTTATGTTGCGGCTTAGTAGTTTGGAATAGAACCTAAAGTTATGTGCTTCGAGGGTATTTTCAGGGGATTTGATATCGAAATTAAATAGTCGTTCCTTTGTATTTATACTTTGGTTTTGTATGTTGATCACATTTTCCAGCCAAGCCTTATACAATTTTCTGTTCTTACTAACTATGTATCCTTCCAACATTATGGTCAGATTTACTCATCTTGTACGAATGAATGTCTCCTAGACAAGGGTCTGCACACACCAGGCAATGCTCTAAATTTTAATGGCATTGTTTTGAAGAGCACAACAAATCATTTCGATTCACAGCAGATCAATATAAAAACAAAACGTTCTCACAGCTCAACCAACACTTCATAACTTTTCACTTGTTAAATAACGAAAAATACAACAAGCGTGTTAAACCAACCATTCGTTTCAGGTACAAACCACCTACGTTATTCACCTGGGCTCGAAACTTGTCTGTTAATTTAGAGTTATTAGTGATTCATTAGCGAGACTTTTAGTTTGCAGTAAGAGAGCAACTTTTTCTACCGATTTTGCAAAAGAGCTATTAAACTCTACGGAAAGGGTTAATAAATTAAACATCAACTTAACGAATATTGTGCGACAACTAATCAAAAATGATTTATTTTTATTACATTTAAAATGATTTATTATTTAGATAGATTTTCTTGTCGAAGTGCGCTGGCTATATCTCCTCCTAAAGGTCTTAGAATAATTTCATGAACCTGCAAGTTGAAAAAAATATTAGTTAAATGCAATCTAAGCCGTAAAATTAGTAAATTCATTATTATCATACCTGAACTTTAGGACGAGTGGACAAAGCATATAAAATGGCATTAGACACGTCGTCCGATCTAAGCATTGGAATTTTGCTCTTCAAGACATCATATTCACTTGGAAAAATTTCAGTATCCACAGCACCTGGACTAATACTCTTTAATTTATAGAGAAAAAAAACGGAAGCGTTATATTCTGTAAAATTGTGTAAAATTCTGTAAAAGTAAGTATATGCGAAATAAATAAAATTGAACTAATTCAAAAATAGCATTTAATTAATATTTTTTTATAGTAATAATTGAATTAATCCCTTCGTACATTTTTGCTAGTGTCTGCTCTCTATAAAAGTAAGTTCAATGTTTCAAATTTCCAGCATAAGTCGTTATGAACATATAAAAGTTGTGTGGTATTACTTCAAACCTTGCCACTCAAAAAAAAATAATACTGAGTACTAGTCTACTAACTCTGAAAATTGGAAGTTAAGCTCTCAAAGTATCCTGGATATATTAAATAAGATTATAATCGTTGAGAATCAGTTTTGTCTTTCGTCACCGAATGTATAGGTCGGAAATTCCAAAGACCAGTGCACGTATTCTGCGACTGGAAAAGAAACTACTTGACTGTTAGGTACCAAAGGGGTTTTAAACCATTGAGTAAAGGGGTTTTAAACCATTGAGTACGAAGTGAAAACTTTCATGGCAAAGTCGGTTGAAATTGTGTGGATGTTGTACTGAAAATATAAGTAGTTAGATTTTTCTAACTCATAAAAACACATATCATAAATCCACTTTCGAATGACCCGACGGCTTGTGATTACTATTTTCAATTTTCTGGTAGGACACAGCGAATATTTCTCAACGGGGCCCCCTGGTATCCTTTTTAATATTTTAAATTAAACAAAAATTTTCTTACCGTTATTTTGATATTAGTTCCAGCATTTGCAAACTCCTGTCGGTACGTTTCAGCCATAGCCGTCACAGCAAACTTAGTGGCTGGATAGATGTTAAATGGAAAATTCGGACCCAAATTCGGCACTTGGTGTCCTCCAACGCTATTCACCAGTACAATATGACCATCGACATTGCGTCTTTTCATTGAGTTGAAACCTTCCCGAGTACAATAAACCACTCCCATGATGTTCGTCTGGACAGTATCTCTGATATCCTGACTATTTCCAGGACTCAGAATTGAAACCAATCGGCAAATACCCGCATTGTTGATAACGATATCCGCTCCACCTAGAGTTTTGTCAACCCAAGCAAAGGCCGCTTTTACCTGCTCTTCGTTGCTTACGTCACACTTATAAGGATGCAGAAGAGTTCGCTGGCTTGCAGGAAGTTCTTCGCGAATTTTCTGAACACGATCATCTCGACGAGCTAAACCCACTACAACTATACCGGCTTTCACTAGATCTTTCACGACTGCTGCACCAATTCCGGCACTAGCTCCCGTCACTACGGCCACTTTGTTTTGCCAACGTTCCATTTTAATAGCTGGTGTGATTCAACTGAACATCAAGTTGTTTTATAGGTAGCCAGTAGAGGCGATAAGGTTCTTATCATAATTTGGTCGATAAAAATTTTCGGATTTGCAAAGTCATCATCAGACCCCGGAACAAATTCACGTTTTTATAATTTTTTTAACCCTATTCACTTTCTTGGTTCAGGAGTTAGAATCAACAAGAACACTTTGTCCGCTCTTTCTTTCCCAATACTTATATTGTACCAAATTGGAAACAAACCTCATGCTTTCAAAAATTTTGACGCATTTTTGCAATTTAGTTAAAAAGGCGGTACATTGCAGAAATTGCTTTTCATTTTGGATACTATTAGCTGCCCCTAGCGGAACTACCTGAGAGTGGTCTAAATTTAAAGAATACTTTTGAGATACCATTTTAAAAAAAGATTACATCAGTTGATTAATGTATAAACAGCGTTAAAATAAAATAAATTATTTTACCCTAAATATATTAATGCATACATAATTATATAACTTATTTTTGCTGGAATGTTTGATGATGATTTGGTCTAGAGAATTTCATAAGTATTTCCATTAAATGATAATCCATTCGTTGGAGTTGACACATTTATAGATAGTTGACTAAAGTATCTTGTTAGTTGTATATTCCTTTTAAAGATAATCGATAATATTTTTTTTTTACATATAACTCAAAGAAGTTATCACAACATAAAAATAGTTTCGGTAATCCACTATCGCGAAATTATCTTTAGTTAGATTACATATCGTTGATTATTTAGACAGTTTTGAATAGAAATTAGCAAAGAGATTCTATCTATTGTCAATAAGCGAAAAAAACAGTCAAACTTTTATCTTTATATTGAATATTTGTAATACGAGTATTGCAGCAAATGTATCAAATTATATAAAATCTGTGTGATTGGAACTAATTATTTACTTTTTTTTTAATTCAGATAAAATCAAATTGGTTAAAATAGGTATATGCATACCATTTTCACTGGTCGTCTTTTTGCATCACCTCGCCACCACAATGGATACATGATTTGTTTACCTAATTTCTTAGCATGTACAACTTCAAATATCCACCAAGTTTCAAATTTCTAGCACAATCCATTCCAGAGATAGGAAAAAAAAACTTCCAAGCCCCGTACCTTACTACTCCCATTTAGAATTTCATTTTTAGTAAGTGTCACCACTATAACTCTACTTATATGCTAAGTTTCAGCTTCCTATCATTGGCGGTTCTCGGACAGTTTCCTTTTCTTAGAATGTCTCGATTGAGTTTTTATAGTTTACGAAATTAATACACCGAAAATGAACAATCTGGCGCTAAGTCATATGAAAAACAGTCAAATGTTGAAATAACTGAAGAACCAACAATTTCGGGAATATATAATTATGTCCGACCTGTCCGGTAGTCTCGAGAATGTACATGCAAAATTTGGGAGGGAACGGTTTACGGGTGTAAATTTCAATCTTCTTATTTTTATATATTAGACTAGTCCTAACATGTAAAACAAATTGTTTAAATTTATTTCTTTAATTTAATCTGTAAAAGAATATATAGGTAGGTAAATTCCTTAAAAGTTCCGTTGTCGGCATTTCTTTATATGAAGAAAGGTAAATTCGAAATAATCACGAATTTAAAAACATTTTCATTTTCCCGACCATTCGTTTTTATCGGTTATCCGAGCCTCAATAGGTTAAGCCTATAAATAGCTTACTCTTTCATCGACTTTCCCCGAAGAGGAAGCAATTAAGCTCCTTTAAGTTTAATTTTCATTAAATTTGAACCGGAAATTGTTCAGTGAAGCGCAGTACTAAATTAGCGTTATCTTGGTGGAAACACAAAAAAGGGTCTGGGCGATCCGACCAACGTCGACAACGACGGTTAAGAGGTAGGAAAATCTACCCCCAATATCTGCAAAACACCAAACGGAATCATTAATTCCGGCCTTGGGAGCTCCCTCAAACTAGCATACAAGTCGGCAACCCTTAGTATAAATATAACCTTGCATGTATTACTTGTTTCTCTACTGGAACCATGCTGATATAAAAGGGAAACTAATAATAATCTCCAGACAAGAACCACAATATTCTAATACCCTCTGTGTCGATGTGACGACGATATTCTATACTATACAAAAGGAGTAGAGTCCTAGACAGGGATGCTGGTCGACGGTGTTCAATGTTATATAATCAAGGCCGGATGATAGCTTAGGAATACAGGACAGAGGTATGGACAGAGGGCACTACTGAGATCTTGGATGTCAACTTTTGCTATTTGGAAGCAAAAGTGTAAGACAAAGTGGAAATTCAATGCGTGGTTTAGATGATAAATTTCTGAAGCCCTCGGTCGTGCCTAACTCCATTAAAAAGTCATTTTGTTTAGCTGGCATTATGAAGTCTGCGTGTACATAGTTTGGGCGTTGGGGTTTGCTTAGAGTGAGCTATGATTACTTTATAACTGCCGTAATTAAGTACATTTTCGTAACCGTAGCTGAACGATAATCAAATATAAGATATGTGCACAGTAGCGTTACCAGAAGTTGATTCTAAGTGGAAGTGGAATAATGTCATAGTTGATATAAAGGGATTCATTAAAAATTCACTCAGTTTCCTAATGCAACTGAAAATTTTGTAGGTTTTAACAAGGCGGAAAATCCATTTTCCTATAAATTTTATTTTATTCAATTTTTCGAATTAATGAAAATGTACTCCTGTTTTTTGCGATGTGATTTCGATTCGTTTCTGCGATTAGTACGATTAGTTGGTCGATCCGCTACCAGCAGATTATTTCCGATTCAATATCGAAGGTAATAGTCACCTACACAAAGCAAAATGTTTCCATTTGTCCATTGTAAAGCGACATAGATAGTGATATCATGTCTAACCCTCTGCTAAAATAACCACTGACATTGTCATATTCGATATTTCGATGATACATATTATGAAATAAGCCGTTCACTACTCAGTAGGTTCGTTACAAATAATTAAAAGTTTTGTGTTTTTAAATTTGGTTGCTTTGATGTCGACCGCCTTTATGTTGGACTTACGTGAACAAGCAAAATTAAAGCAGCTTCCCTCATATTAGCACTAAAACAATTGATTAAAAATCATCTAGGAAACGAACAGTCATGTTAAACAGAAATTTCGTTCTGGCCTAATTGCGTGCTTTACCCAAGGACCGCACTATAAAACAATGACAGCATTGACTAGGCCTATCGATGGTATGTGAAAACATTGAGTGCCGAAGCTTGGCGTCCATCACAGTCCCATCCAATATCCTTCCGTAAGGACAGTTTATAATCCCGTCACAGACCCAGATACTGGGGATGCTTTTACTGGTGCTCTCATTCCTTTTCGAGACATGGTTCACAAATGACACAAACACACAAAAAGAACCAATCTACCCTTTCGAATCGATTCGATCAGATCTAGCGAAAGCAGTTTTGGAAGGCTGCCAAGGCATGCAAAAATGAAAAATAGTCTACATCACTATGAGCTCAAACAGGGCAGGGCTCCTCTCTCTCCGGCAGCAACTACATACCGGCGAAAAATTAATCGCGATAAAAAATAACATGCAAGACCAATCTCAAAATAGAGCTGGAACTCCGCGTAAAATCATATTCCCAATCGAGTTTTTACGCTTGTTATAAACGGGAAATAGAAGTCAATTTCGAGGAAAATAAATTGCAGAGGACCTCATCCGGTATTCCTTGTCCAGTTCAAGCCAGACCGGACCACGAGGTCATTTTGAGGCTATTAGATTCGAGAAAATTTCCTGCCGAGGATAATTGTTAAATGGGATCATTCCGTTTCATTCCCCGGGGGAAAAAAAATTGGGTCAACTAATTTTCTCTATGGGCTGATTACGGAGCCCGAAAATCCCGCCTTCGTTACCGGCAAGGACGCATTAAAAATTATGTTCTGGATCTTCTCCTATGTTAAACAGTTTATGCCACTCTGCGTCTGGAGCCAATTATCTTAGCGAAGGACTTGCGGGGACAGTCCAAGAACACTTCGCGCTGATTGTTGAGCAAGAAGTAAGGGTAGATCGGAGGGGTGCCATCAGTGTGATGAGTACAAGCCATTCGTTGTAATCTCTCAATCATACTTCCGGGAGTTGCTCAACATTACATTTTGGCATAGCAGGAACTAACCCCAACCCCTCCTACACGACGCACAGATGGCCGAGCGTGATAATTTCAAAATTTAGCAATTTTCTTCCTTATTTTAGCAGGGGGTATTTCCTGTGTCTCTCAGATTTTATTCAGGAAGGAGATAATGGTCATTACTACTGATGAAATTTGATAAAAAATTATGTTAGGGCAGTTATAAAGAACTTCATTAAATCCTTTGAACAGAGTTCGTCCTTTTTCGTTTAAAGAATGAATTTAAGAAATTTTCTGTTTTGATTTCAATTACCTGAATGTTTCCTTTCATTAAAGATGACCTTTCCAATTAGGGGTGGTTTCTCTTAGTATTTACTTATAACTAATAGAGAATGTGTGTTGGGACAGTAACCCATTAAGATATTTATGATATGACGTTTTCAAGTGAATTTCATTTGAAAGAATTAGATGAAATAATGAGAATGAATTTTTTTAAAAGCTATCAAAAAAGCTAAATTCAAAATTTTTTTTTCGCTTGACGTGAGTTTCTTGGGAAGAACATCGACATAAAAATCCATTCCTCCAGCTCAAAGCATAAAAAAATCGAATGGAGTTAAGTCGTGTTCTATACCGTGAACTAACTTATTTCCAGAAACGCGTGTCAATTTGCTTCACGGCTACCCACCCTGTCCATAGTTCGACCCTAATTTATCAATAACCTGCTTTTGGATTATTTCTCACTTCATTCCCAATCACAAATTGTTGATCCCGCTTAGATAAACTTGATCCTTTCTCGTCTTGCAAGCGCCGAACTTTCTGCTGGGTTGAACTCTAAAATAGAAAACAAATAGATTTCCGCTCGGATTAAAACTCCGTCAAGAACTTTTCGAACCGTAAAAAACAATTTCGCTATATCTTGAGCTCAATTGAGCATAACAAGTTTCCTTTCTATATCCAAATATTCCAAATGTATATACATACATACCCCGGTACCAGAAACCACCCATTTTTACCCGAAGCTCACAGAAGGAAATTGCCTCAAATCCCCGAAATATTTAAGAACTTCGCAAAACATTACACCAGGGATTTCGTTTAAAAATTCAATTTGGCGTCATAATCTGCAATCATCCCCGAAAGCTTTACCAAAGTAACAATAAAAGCCTCGCAACGAAGGAATCCCGCTGTACAACGACGGCAGAAAAGAGGTCCTTTCCTATCTACCGCCCTTACGAGTATCTAGCGCGATGATGTGGGACGTATATTACTTTGATCCCCGGCATCAATGCCGCACTGTCATAACAGGACGAGTATAAAATAACAATAAAAATAAAAACTTTCGAAAATGCGAGTATGTAGTAAAAGACGCCTTGTTCTTGATACGCCCGTTTTTGTTGACGCTTCCCATCCTATTTGCCAGGATGGCGGAGTACTTAAGCCTCAGACGGCGTATCAATTTTATACAAAACGTCTCCCTGTCAAGGTGTCTTACCGCTAGAAGTCTAAACATCCTTAGCCAGGATTCTTAACAGCCATCCACCAGGGAGGAGTTTTCAAGACGAAATATCAATTTCCAATTTCTGATGTAGATATCAGTCGGCGCACGAGTATGCGAGTGTCTACTGTATGTGGCATAGTGTCATATCAACTAAAACGAAACATGTTGAAGATGCTATTTATGATTTCCATAGAGCATAGTTACAGTCGATGCCATCAAGCCGAAGCCATCATCATGAAATCCTCGTTTTGCATACGGGAGCGCTGTTCCCTTGATGATACAATCTGAATGGATCTATGGACTGTAATACGACTGAATGTCATCTGAAATTGAATTATCCAACGGTTACGGCAATCTATCTTATTAAGGACGAACACATTTTATCGATAGTGTTATTCGAATAGTCTCTCTTCAGACCTAACTAAGAAAAATAACTTCATTAATAAGTTAACTCAATTTGATAGTACATACATGGGGTCTGATGAAAAGTATCTGGAAAAAATTAAAAAGCCCGTACTTCTGGTGGATAAAGTGTGCCCTAGACAAGGAGTCAAATCTATTAAAATAACTACGGAAAAACGTTATCTTCGTCCTCATCTGTAGATCAAAAGAAGTATATGTATGTGTCCTTTCATGAAGTCCATGGAATTTCCTTGTTTATAAGAGATCTTATGCGCATAATAATTGGATAACAATCTCGATGTAAGAAAAAAACGGAATAAAATTCTCCTCAATCATAGGCAGTGCCTCATAAAGCCTCGCCTATATCCTTATTAGTTGAATTATAAATCAACATCAGCAAAAAACAAATACCAAGATGGCAACTTTTCCGCACTTGATTTCCGGTACAAGTTTTAACAACTCTATGGGAAAATGATTTCAAGAGAAACAGTAGATTCTCGAGCTAGTTGAACTCCCACCCCTCCGAAACTCGGAACCAGAAACTTTTCCCATGAATCCGAAATCCAACTTAAGTGCACGAAACGCTTGTTCGTTTGCTAGCTGCTTTTCTAGCTTCTGCCGCCATAACAACTGCGGCTTAGTTTATTTTAAGTTTATTAAAGTTTCGTTTCAACCCCCTAATGCGTTGTTGTTGTTAGGCGGAAACTTTTCCCAAAAAGCTTTTATTGTATGTACACCGGGCCGAGTATATTCGGAAAATATGGTCCTTTTATTATCCCTCCCGGTAGTTTTCCTCCAGAAGGACTTAACTAACCGAAAAACTAGTGTGAAATTATTATGAACGGAAAATTGCTGTAAAAGTTTTTCATATATTTTTTATGTAGTCTAAAGAACAACCGCCAAAGTTCATAGTAGTTAAATTTATGATCTGATCCTTAAGAATTTCCTTCTACACCTCGATCAGCTGTTTTTAATATTATTAAACTTTAAATCTATATTATCTTGGAGAATTTCATTTAACTATATCTTACACCGAGGAAGTTTTCATCACTTTTAAAATTAGTAGCACATAGGGTTTGGGAACTATAAGTCCTCAAACGACTTCTTTGCGTACGCCGCGGACGGCGTACAGACGGACTGCATTTTTTTTTGCTGTTTTGGTGTTTATTATATATTTATGAAACGTGGGAAAAAAAATTTGAATTTATTGATTTGAATTTGAAACCAAAAGTATTTCGGGGTCTTTCTCTCAGATCGCCCAATTCCTTGGGCGTTATGTAAGACATCTTTTCACTGTCGACACTTTCTCTTTATTTTGTTACACATTTACGTAGGTCTACTTCAAAGGTGATATGAAATTAACTCAAATGAATTGTTAATCCTTAAAACAAAAATACAGTCAATGGGTCATTCCATCAAGAATCGCCAAAAAATACGAAATTTGTGAAATTACTACCACCGCCGACTCTTTTAAAAATGTATGTACTCGAAGAATTTGTGAAAAAGGAATATGATTTAATTTTTTGTCTCTATCTGAATTTTTTTTTTAAGATTTTGTTTTTTGTTTCGATATAGTATGTATGTTAAAGATTTCGCAAAAAAGGTGTCCGAGTCCTCTTCGAAAATTCATATCTCTGGTAATTTTTATCCTAGAATAATAAAGTAGGACTTTTTTGAAAGATTGTTGTTTAAAAATTGTCGCAATATAAAAAAAACTAATAAAAATTATCAATATAAAAAAAACTAATAAAAATTATCCTTGAATTTTTTTTACAAAAGAATAACGATTTTGTACTTTATCGTTGAATATCTCACAATTTTTTTTTTTTATTTTTAATTTTTTTTTTTAAATTTTGTAGGTTATACTGTTTTACAAAACATACCAAAAAATTAACTTCAGAACTGAATGGGATCGGCGTCAAAAAAATCGAAGAACATCAGTGCTTCTCAATTGTGTTATTGAAAAATTACAATTATAGCACAATAGAGAAGCACTGATTTTTTTGACCTCGATGGCATGTTTTGTAAAACAGTATAAACTACAAAATATAAAAAAAACACATTTTGAGATATTGAGATATCCAATGACTCAAAATCGTTTTCCTTGAAGAAAATATCAAGAATAATTTCTATTTGTATTTTTTTTATATTTTCACAGCCTCCGTTTTTAAAATAAGCCCTATTTTATTATTCTAGGATAAAAATTACCAGACATATGATTTTAAAAAAAAACTCTGACATCATTTTTGCGAAAACTTTAACATACATAACTAACAAAAAAAAATAGATAGAAACAAAAAATTGAAATTATATTTTTTTTTTATTAGTTCTTCAAGAACAAAAATTTTCAAAAGAATCGGCGATGGTAAGGTCACAACTTTGGCGATTCATGGTGGAATGATCCCACTACTAAACTTCGTCAAACCATAGTTCAACTGAAAACTTTCCAGTTCGCGTTTAAGTCCTTCTTCCTTTTCCAATTAAATAGAAATCATTGAAAACATGACACTCAAATTTGCAATATCTCCAACTCTATACCTGACGAACACGCTTCAGTTCACCCCATCCTATATCCTAAAAGAAAAAACTCTATCTGTCTCCGTTTGATGGAAAAAAAACCCCGATCCTTTTAGACTTTAGAGTAAAACCCAATAATAATGTCTCATTGTCATGCATCAGGTAACTTCAATTTTTCAAACTGTCTTTTCAGGACTTGTGCAACATGTAGGCGCCTTTCAATCAATGAACCACCTCCTCATTCCTCCGACCAACCCACTCCCCAAGCAACGAAGCCAGTCAATAACTTTTCGATATCCTTTGACAAGGACAATAAGCCTGTAGGCGTCTTTTGGGAGCACAATAAACTGAACCTTCAGTTTAGTTCCTTATTCCCTAAGTAACGAATCAGTTCCTTGCTTGACTGCGAAAAGGTATTAAATACATTGACGATGTTGACGCCACAAAAATTACGTGGCGCCCATTGTATTGAAGATTGTTAATTATGTGAGCGATTGGTATGCAGGGTTCAACAAGGCGACGACTGATGTCTATATTCGCCTAATGACGGCATTTACATAAGTCAATGTGTCGAGTTTCAAAGAAGAATAACCTTCTTGTGTGTTAAGTTAAACAGGACTTCCATAGGAACCAATTTCAACATATTTCAAATCTAAAAGGATAACTCGATGTTTACGTGAGTTTAAACGTACGAAGATACCATCATATCAGAGAGTCAATGTAATGTTTCCCACCAACCCACCCACTACGAGCCACAAAGGAAACGCTTTCTGATAAAATCGACGAGTCCTTCGGGCGAATTCACGTTTGTTTACACATTCATTTTGAACCCTATTGCAAACAAAGGCTCCACGCTCCTGCGACAGTACAAACGGTCCACGAACAGTCGTTTCGTATAGAGCGGCAGCATACTGAGTGCAGGTTGAAATGGGGATGACCGTTCCGCACCCTACAAGTAACCCCAAAGGGCGTTCTATGCGTACGTGCGTTTCGCTCAATGTGCCTATAACTGATGCCACCCAACCTGGTTCCACATCAATTCAATATTCCGCTCAGGTATAGCGGCTTAGCTTTTAGGATCCTCGTATCCTCACAACCCCCATAAGGAAATCCACTTCGAAAATACCTTTCGCTATACCGAACATTTGTACATGTAGTAGAGATGTACTACCGAGGTTTGAATTTTTGATTTCCCTTTTTCGTTTTGTTTTAGCTTTCACTTTAAATTAACGAATCTCATTTACAACACTTCACAAGGATCTAGGTATGTGTATGAATGGTGAACGGAGAAAAGTTCCTAGCAGCCGTCGAAATGGAATTTAAGACGCGCACGAAAAGAAACAAAACAAAAGGGAGTCACAGAAATTGAATCAGAAAAGTTTGATAATTGCAAGGAAAGAGGGAAGATTTTCGCGCGCGTCTTCTTTCTTAGTAAATTTTGTAAAGTGGATAAGGAAGCTTTTCAATTTTATGTTATCCTTTGCTATAGTAGTGATAACGTAACGCCGGATGGAGATGAGGACGCAAATGTTTCCGAATCATATGGAACAGACGACTCCAATCAAAAAAATAGAAGTGAAATAATTGATAGTAAATTGATTTTTATTTGATTAGCAACTAACCGGATAACAAGAGAGAAGAGAGTAGATATATAAGGGGTCGCACTACTATCTTATGGCACTTATAGAAACTCCCATGTCTGGAAATTGGAATTACATAGATGCTGATTTACGTAGTCAGATTTCAAAATCTCAAAAGCGTTTATATCGTCTAGAACAGATTTTTTTGCACATTTAACAATTCAGCACCTGATCGATAGTTTTGTGGATGGTCTGATTTTTTTGACTCCGATCCCATTGAGATCCAAAGTTAATTTTTTGGTATGCTTTGGAAAACAGTATTTTCAAAGAGCAGTCGAACACCATTTTTGCAAAAACTTTAACATACTATAGCTAGCAAAGAAAATAGGATATACACAAATTTAATTTCAATTATTTTTTTCACTAGTTCTTCAAGTAGGTACAAAAATTTTCAAAAGAATCGGTTCACAACTTTGGCGATTCTTGATGGAATGATCCTAATTACAAGTGAAGGGTTTGTTAAAGGAAAGTCTCGCACAGGTTTTTTTCTTTATAAGTAAACTACATATTTATCTAATGTGATAGATTTGAATCTCTCTATTGAACTACTCTCGATTACTATTTTAGTTAACAAGAAACCTGTTATTCTTGGAAGATGGACATGATGACTCGATAAGCATTTAAAAGATTTAAAAATATATTTTTTTCGAGAATAGAATTTTGCCTAAGCTGCCATAGAAGCAAATTTGATATTTTAAGAAGTTTTTCTGTTCTTTATTTTTCCGGCGTCGCGTCAGTTGAATTTATGTTTTGAAACCTAACGCGACATATTTTTATTTAATTTGGGTTCGAACATTGATCCTGTCTGTCTTTCCTTGTTCAAATTCAAACCGAACAGGACATTTCCCTATGGTCACTTCCACTCCCTACGCAGTTTTTTTGAATAAATAATTGGAACACTCAGGCTGTAAGCAAGGGTCCCTTCAAGAGAAATATTAAAGAGTAGAATTTAATTAGCATAAACTTAAACTATGGAAGTAACATTTCATTTTCTTTATGTACAACAGTAAACATTTCGCGACTACGAATTATATACCACAATAAGTTTTAAGTAACAATGCATTGCATATACCTACATAAGATAAATCACTGCAAGAAGTAACATATTCTCAGTTCTTGAAGCCAACCTTAATCCTTTACGGTTCCAACTTATAACAGCGGGAATACCGAAAACATACAATACTAAAGATAAATTTTAAAATTTAATATGCATTTTCTTCTGTCTTTGAGCAATTGGTACATTAAAGGGGATCATCTGAGTAGAACGCAGAAAAAATAGGTGAGTTTTAGAAATTATTATCTCAAAAACTATTTGCTCGATTTTATCCAGATTTGTTTTATTTGAAAGTATATATGTTAAGGTATGCTAATAATTTTTTTTTTTATAAATATATATCAACCAGGGTCGCTGCGGTCAGGGTCGGCATAAAGAATGGCCGTCGCTTGCACGCACTGCGGTTTCCACGATTACATGCAGTCGGTTGATCTAAAAGAAAAATTTCAAAATGATTCTGAAAATGTAAAGTATGATACCCTTCGCTATGTAGGGGTTTTTGGGGAAAAAATTTTATTTACAAAATGGCGGCCGATTGAACTTTATTTTCAGTTTATAGCCTCAATTTTCGACCTTTCTGACTTGATATTAAAAAAAGGAAATAAGTTAAAAAAAAAAAATTCTTCGTAGCGAAGGAAAAAACCAGTGTGGAATCAGCCTATCTATTGATATTATAATATTATGTAACATATGTTATCGCTCCGCACAAGCATGGCTGCACAAAAGTACATACTTCCTATAAAATTATTTCACCAATTTGGTTATCAAAACCTAGTGTTTTTATTTGGTTTATGGTGAAATCGACAAAACAGAAACACAATTTTCACTTGGTATTATTTTTAAGTCTCATATCGTTGAATCTTTCATCCTGCTCAAAGTCCTTTTACCTGTTGAGTTCTTTATTAATTAAAAATAGGTATTGTTATTAGTATGGTATACACTAATAACAATACCTATTTTACCTATACGGTATATGATATACCATGATGAAGATGATGACGAAAGGATGCCACTAGTTATCACTAGTATCACTAGTCTTGTGGCGAGGGTATCGACATTTAGACCAACAATGAGGCAAGTTGTACTGCATATTCCTCATACCTAGCTGAAATTTTTATCCTGACTGGGTCCTGATTGTGAATTCCTTCTTCATGAGAATTAACCATAATGGAATGTTTCATCACTTTCCTTAGTTTTTCTTCTTGCAATCCACCAGTTCAGTCTAGTTTAGTAACGACAAAAAGTCGCCATCAACCACTCGAAGGATTAAATCATGTTTAGAACTGTCTTAAAGAAAAATCGTGCACCAGGTATTGAACCATTCAGATTTGTTCAGATTTTCTTCGATTTTTCGAGAAAGCTCGACTTTGCCGAATTATTTGTTTAACAATTATTGGCTGGTAATGCATCACGATACAATAGTGTTCTGTAGCCAAACTTGCCTGTACTGATTACAGGTTGCTCTTCTAATTGTTGCCGACACGTTCTTTGTAAATAAAAATTTAAAATTTGCCTAAACTACTTTTGAACTTTGCGTTGTTCGGTTCGGATTCAATAAAACTTAAATTGAAATTGGTAAAACTTTCAATTGGAATCTAGTAAAACACGTAAAACTTTGTACTCGTACATACTGGGTATCTAATATATTTCGGATTTTTTTGTACTACGGAAGAACAAACTATTGCATTGTAGTCATTAAATAAATCATAGCCTAGTGATAATGTTTTCGATACTTTCGATACTTTTAAAGTGGACAGACAGATGGACCATTCATGTCTGTGTCTGTATACAAGGGTTTCCATTAACCGAGACTCCATTACGAAAAAAAAGAACAATACTCAATGCCATCCGAGAAATTCACTTATGGCGGTGAAGGTAATCGATATTAATGAATCGATTAAGGACGAAACGCAAAAGGGCATCTGTTCGGCTTTATTTCTTCTTTACTTAAAAAGCAATTCAACTACAATTGTACGAGTACCTTTTGAACTCCGAGTAGATGAAACTCCTTAGGGAAGACAGACGTTGTTGCATTATCAAAAGGAAACGGCTCCAAAGAGATAGTTTAAAGAGCAGCATATTGCGAGAGCTTTCCAGTGTAAATTTCATGACCCATTTTCACAGAAACCACTTATCCAATTTGAATGAAATTTTGAACAATAATTCCTCACTGAAAAACAAGCAAATAGAGTAGAATTTAATTTTTTATATTTTTGCTGTATGTGTTTAGCACATTAAATTTTGACGAACAGAAACCTTGAAGGTAGTCTCATATTACATTATTAAGTAATTAAAAATATCGAATTTCCTTTCACTCCATCTGAAAACAGTGGTGGCATCTTTAAAAGAAAAATAACAATACTATTAATTGTTAACATTTTCGACTAAATAAAAAAAACCTTGACTCTACCTTTGATACACTGCATGTATAAAAATTACTTTTTTGAAATCATGACAGGCGATGCAAGTACGTAGACGTACTATAAGCACATTATTGGGAGATGCACTGGTGATATACAAATGTGATACAAATATCACTTTATTATTTTTTTAATAATCCATGGAATAAGGGTTGGTGGTAATTGAAATAATTGAAGAAGAAAACTTTAGTTTACATAAACTGTTCTTTTTAATTTTAAATTTTTTTATTTATTTACAATGATATCGTTCTTTCACTCTCTTCTCCTCTTCTTGAGAACTTACATTCTTTTTCATGTTTCATAATAAATTTAAATATCTTACAATAATAATAACACACAGAATAATTAATTCTTTATAAAAGGTAGTTTATTTTGTTTCTATTCATTGATTCAATATTTCATTGCAGCACGAGAAATGTATAAAGCTGTCCAAAAAGTGTAGTCGAATAAAAAGACAATAATAATGTTAGAAAATCTGCTTTAAACGAGAAGGATAAATTTCAGAAAGTCTTTCTTATATTCAAATTTGTTAAAAAAAAAATTTAAGAAAGTCACAGAAAAATCTTACAAGATGTTCTTCTGTAAGATTTTTAAGTTACTAATGAATTTTATAGGGTACTTTATAGGTGTAGGGTACTATATCACCGTTCGTGGATTATCCTGAAAATTTCACAGTAGGTATAATGACTTCCTAATTTTTATACTCTAGATGAAATCTGTAGAGCAATATAAATTTAAGACATCCCAAAAGTTTGTAACGCATAGAGCAGAGCCTTGGACGAAAAACTTATCAGTCAATCTGTCTGACCGTCGTGTAACTACTGCCATACAAAAATCCTTTAGAATAATCTTCACTCAAATTACGAAACTTCTAGAATTACAAAAATTGTTGACCCACGAACTCGAACTTTTACAAAAAAAATTTTTAAATTAAAAGTAAGTTCGGAGAGCTGACAGACAAATGTGCTTAAAATAAGTGCCCTCGAGTATTAGCCGGTTTTCATAGTCGGTTCTTGTACACTAGAAGTCTTTTATTGTAAAAGTCAGTCCAATGTCGGTTCTAGCAATGTTTTAAAACAATTTTGGAAAGGATTGGAAATTTTTTGAAGGGAACAGACACTACTTTTGGTTTCATAGCCGCATTATATTCTTGTGGGAATATACGCAAAGGATAACAAATTACAAATTAAGACAAATAAAACGTACTTGAGATCAAATTTCAAAAGGAAAAAATACTATGTACTTCGAAAGCTTACGTAATAAACAGGTACACTATTTAAAATAAAAATTATTTACAATCAACAATTTTTATTACATATTTCTTTGTTAGATTAAGTTCGTATAAAATAACTTATATTATGTTATCAGCTAAAATAAATCTATTTTCATTTAATATTCAGCTGAAATTTGATTTTTCTCAGTTTTGGTTTGAATCTTGAACAAAAAAAAATTTAGTAAACGATCCAGACGAAGCAGTTGCATTTGGCAAAATCTATAAATCAAAATTTATAATTGGTCGAACCTTTACACGTCTTCTTTGCCCATTTTAATTCAGAATCTGTTCGAAGATGTTTTTCTCTGACTTAAGGTTTAACCGATCTCATTACCAATTTCGTCTCTGAATCTCATTGTCAATCTCGAAATTGTTTAGCCGCCCTTAAAAGATGGTCGATAGAAATAACAGCGGCATAGAATATATCCCGAAAATGCATAAAAAAAACCAATACTATTTTTTTTTTAGATGGACATAAATGTAGAAGTTTATTGGACGAATCCCTGTGTAGTGTACGCTACACCGGGCTTAACCTGGAAAACAAGAGAAGAAAAAGGTGCCGTTTTTCAAGCAGGAGACAGAGGGTTGGTGAATTTGTACATACGAGTAGAATTCCTAAATGAAACGGATTTGTTTTCCTTTTAACGGATACAAATAAAGGGCGAATGACGACAATAATTTTGTGACCAACGCTGCCTGTTTTTCTCTCATTTTCCGTTATTGAGATATTTCACAGGTACAACAAATACATCTCTTTGTGCATAAAATTTAGGGAGAATTTGTTTTCCATTTACAAACTCAATCATAGAAAAAAGATGAAACTTTTTTTATATGCACACAGAGTGACGCAGGCAGCAAATCACTTCTAAGATGCAGAAACTGGAGGACGCGGTCAGTGAACCGAGGAGGCTGGAGGCGGCACATTCAGGAGGCCAAGGGCCGATTTGGACTGTAACGCCATCGTAAGTAAGTAAGAGTGAAAAAGAATTCAATTCGTTGAAAGACATTTGTATGGTAGCTACGAACGCTAACCACTTGCTTCGCGAGTTTCCACCCCTAGCTATCGCCAGACTTTGCACACTGGGCAAAACCCTTCTTTAATAACCTTGATGAGAACTCGAAAAAGAAGATATGAGAGTTGATTGCCTTCTTGAACAGCTCCGGATGGACATGATAATCAATTCAAGCCCTAGGTCTCTGTAAGACTATATACATATCTATGTTACTTCATAAGCCCTCAACGACCAGGTTAAACGAATTGTGGTATCAAAACGGCGCTTCCTCTGCTTATTTGACCCTGTTTACGACGCGTTATTGACGGAGAAAGAGGACATTTGACACCAACTACTCAGACATGGGACTAACCAACGTCGCCCTTGCGCGACGTCCATCTGATGTGAATTGTTGAGACACATACCAAATTTCATCTTTCTGGCTCAATCCTTTCTCGAGTTATCGTGCGTACAGGCGATAACCAATACCAGACTACGGATTTTAGCTATACAACAAAACATGAAATTATATTCAATTTATTTTTCGAGCAAGGCTTCGTTCTATACACAGTAAATACTTGTGCTTAGGTTATACCTAAAGCACTACTTCCAACAAACTACCTTCAATCGTCACAGCAAGCCTCAGTCCAACGTTTTGCTTCATTTCCATTTTCATTTCCACATCTCGCTCTCATTTTCGATTTCATTTACATTACAAAAAAGCCATTTTGATCTTTTGCCATTCGGAAATGATATAAATCGTCAACTTAAAAATCAAAATCAAATAATAAAACAATTGTTAATATTTCTATTTCATCAATAATAATTATTTTCCTTTCCTCTTTTTCTTATAATTTATCAAAATTTTACACCTGGAAAACATTTTTTTCTTCTTTTTAATTATTTCAATAACAATTCTATTTCGTCTTGAATTACTTTTCATTACTTAATTTGTGTTTGTTTTAAAATAGTTATGGAGTGTATGTACCATTAATTTAATTCATTAAATTTCTGTACATATTTTAATTGTTTCTCATTTTTTGTGTGTGTATGTATTTGTATGTGTGTGTTTTTTTTATTGTCAGTTAACAAGTAATAATATAATTAAAACGTGATTAAAGCAAAGAAAACTAAAAGTTACAATAAATAAAGTTTAGATTATGAAATTAATGTTATTCATATTTATAATATATACAATTAAGAATAATAGCAAGAAGCTATTCTTTTGTTTATTTTTTTAAATCGAGAAAACTTATCCCCTATGCAGCGAAGCGATAACAAAACTTAGAAATTAAAAAAAATTAATCAACGTAAAAACGCTGGCAACATGGCAAAACAAATCAATAAAGTATACACTCGCCTCGTGGACATTGCAGCAATGTTGCTATACACTAGATTCGTCTTCCGAAATACGCGCGCACTGCGCTCCATCTGCTGACGGCGTCTACGAATTGTGTATGACTAGGGTGTATGTCTGCATCGACCACGAGAGAGCGGATGATTCCGGTCATTTGGTTTGTGTCGTTGGTTGTGCGTGCTGAGTTTGTTGTAGATGTTGTTGCTGCTGCTGCTGTTGGTGGTTTTGTTGAATGTGATGTTGGTGTTGTGCACCCGGTTGCCGGATTTGATGTTGTGCGGAGCTTGTACACGGTGGCGCTGGTGCAATTCGTATCGGTTTTGTTCTTTGGTGTCCCAACGTCGATGCTGGTTGCCGTCCGCGATTTTTACCCTTACCAGATGGCGTTGTCGGCACATTTTGGGTAGTTGAGGTAGGCTGGGCCATCATCGAGATGCGATCCAATTCTGTCATTGCTTCCTGAATAGCGCGTTCCAGTTGCTGATTCAATTTTCTGCTCCTGTTCGAATGAAACGAAAAGAAATTAAATCATCGGCTGGTGCAAAACTAGTCGGCACTTGCGAAATTAGGCTAAAACAAACTTTTCAAAACTAGTATATTCTTCAAACTAAATTAAATCTTAGAATTGGCCAATAATGAAAATTTTAAATGAAACGCAAATCAGAAAAATACGTAGCTTTAGACTTTTACTGACTAAAAGTCCAGACCCAAAAATGATAATAAAAAAAACTGCAACGGCTAATTGTTAAACTCTTCTTAGACTCAACAATTATTTAGATAAAAAAAAAGCAATAAAAGAATAACCGCAATATATAAATTAATGTCTTGCTCACTTTCTGGTGTCCTTTTGGGCTTTGTGATGCGCCTCCAGGCCCTCAGAAAGACTTTTCAACGTAACAATAGCAACCAGTTCGGGTATCGATCGTCCACCGAACCATTGGACCCATGTCGAATCGGACGGCGTACAGGAACCGTCCGGCGGATTTACAACTTTTCCCGGCCATGCCGGATGTCCTCGAGCTGCACCCCACACCAATTGACCAATACTGAACGATGGCATAGTTTGTCCGTGGCCGACATTAAAATTCCCGCTTATTCCTCCTCCAACCGACACGGAACCACCAATCAGTGATGACGACGACGATGACGTTGTCGAGGTTGCTGACGAAGCTGCTGGCGAATTCGTTGGTGATTCTAAATTGATGGGCAACGGTAATTTGTTTGGTGGTAAATTAACATTCGCCCGAAAGTTTATTATCACAATTTTCTTAACTTCTGTTTTAGATGTGAAAATGAGTTTAAAGGAAAAAAAATGAAATCATAGTCGTACTTTTTTTTACAAGCAATCAAAAAGTGGTAGCTACACGAAAAATGATAAAGCAATCTGTTTGAAAAGAATCCATCTTTGGATCCGGACTCATCCTGTCATTCCACAACAAATTGCTATACCCTTTCCATCCTTTAACTCCACAATAAACTGTCCATCGCCATACATCCTTCAAGGGTTTATATGAGAGCCACCGGACACCCATACAAAACCTTGATGAACTTCTAACAATACACAGCTTTTTGCGTTCTATACCCCCTTTTATAGATTTAGAAAAACATCGACCACCGATTTCATTTATTTTTAAGTGATGGTGTGAACTTTACAAACACAAATGAGGCGAAAAATGATTAGTTACTCGAAATCAAGTTAATAAAATTTGTGAGAATGACTGAAGCCAACACCAAGCGCATTTTAGTTTAGTAAACTTTTTTTTTAGTTTTTGTTGCTGATGTTTGCTGACGATCAGACTCGATTTTGTTAGTTATTATCGCTTTTTTTTTTTTAAAGAAACAAATGGAACATAAATACAATTAAGTACGGACAATTATAGAAACAATAATAATATGATGAAAAAATAAACCATGGTACAGTTGAGAAGACTATAAGTTAGCAAAAAAAATGCACCATATAAAGGAGTCTGTTAAAGTTGTCCTCTATTTTCTGTGTTAATTTTTATTTTTTCATAAATTTTAAATATGATAAAAAAAAAGGCACAAGTTTCGATTCACGTTTAAAATCCCAATTAGTTTCTAAAGAATTCACAATTTAGGACTCGAAGCAATAACGTCCGATTTTTATCTATGGACTGAGGAGGTTGGCCTTTAATACATAGAGAAGCTTACATTTCAGTCAGTATAAAGGTGGAAAGGTCAAAACTCGACCGGGTTTGGTAGTGTATTAGCAGGTGACAATATTTTTAGGTTTGTTGGCTGTAATATTATATACCAGAACAGCAAAGATTACAAGTGAAAGACACTAAGGCCCGTTTCTACGATCGTTAGTTAAATTCTAGAACGTTAGAAAAAAACTGCCGATCGTAGGAACGGGCCTATGTCATACTTCATTTCTGTTTTCACATCTCTTGATAATATGAAAATTACTTCAACTAAGGTTTCAATATGAATGGATACAACAATCATTTTAGATGGCACCTTTCTAAAAATGGCAACTTAAATATCGGAAAAAAAAACCAAAATGATTTCTTTCAAAAGTAAGCCGACGATATAATCATGCTAGGCTAGGCGTCCACTTGAGGCCGTTGCGATGCGGCGAGCACGGCCAATTCCGGAACCACTTCGAGGTTCGGAAATACTTCGCGGAACTCTGCTGACTTTTTTTTGCATAAGTCTTCCCTACTGACGGAACGAGGGAATGAACAGTTCCGGAACTAGTTCAGTGAGATATTTATTTGAATTACGTACTACCATAAATAATGGCACGAATGTAGATCTATGCAATTGGCTGGTACGCCAACACATTCAATGATGAAGCCGACTTTCATCTGCAGAGATTAGGAAGCGAAAAACGAATGACATCAAATAAGAAGCAGACTTCTCATTTCAATCACACAGGACATGGTTAACACTACAACAAACCCAATTACAATTCATGTCAGTTAATAAAGCCAGACCAAATTAATGCTCCATTCTGTGCGATGGAGTTAATCACTAGCTCTTCCAATCAAAATAAATAAACATTACATAGTGTACACTTTCTCCACGTAAAAGGATCCAATAAAAAAAAACCTGCACTCCAATTAAATTTTTTTTTTTATCGCAGCATTATTAACAAATAAAATATATGAGAGGATTGCGCTCTACCCACCCATCCAATAAATAAACTCGTCCGAATTTTTGTAAGCCTATGGAAATTAATTTCGAAACAAATTATCTGAAGTATAGTTGAACCGAAAATGTATTTAATGAAAAATAAAAACTCTCTCCACGTACAATAAAAGAAAATAACGTAGTGTATCGTGTAGTACAGCAAAAAAAATTCGTATAAAAATGTTCGGTAATGAAAATCATAAATTAAATTGACTGAACAGACGAATTAAAAAAACACACACTACGTCAGTTGTTTAATTCGCGAAAAAACGACGCACTAAATGGAAATTGATGGGGAAACTTTTCTGTTCTATATCTAGCGATTTTTAAATTATTTTTACGTTTCGTGTTTTTTACATGGCAAGTCCATCCATCGTGTGTTTGTATAGAATATTAATATTCCCCATAATTGTTTGTTGCGACATTCGAGGATAAATTTTCCAATGTGATAAGAATTTACCAATCACCAACATTAATTCTAATAAAATGGGAAATGTCTTGTTCCAAATTAATTTCAAAGAACGATAAAAGAATTGACTGTATATTTTATAATGTACTTACTAGTCCGTAACTATCAGGACTAGACACGTGTCTAGAAGTGAGACATAATGGGTGGTGTGGTCTCAGCTTCCTTAAATTCTTCATTTTTCTTATGCATTTTTTTTTGTGATTTTGTAAATCGTCATCGTACAAATTCTTTACCGCAACGTAACAATAAAATTACGACATCACTCAGATCCAAAAACTAGCTGAGCCGGAAGTCCTTTGCTCAGCAGTGCCGAGTGAAATTAAATTATGTGTACAAAAACTTTCCGATTATAATTACTTTAATTTCTTTTTATTAAACGTATGCTTCAGAGTCTTAATGTCCATAAATAAATAGATTCAAATATGAATTTCAAGTACAATAAGGAAAACGATAAAGTGCAAAAAAAAACATGTTTCCCTACCTCCATGTGCTGTGAAGATGAAAACACTGCGCGAACCGAATTGATCTGTGTCTGATCTCTCAGTGATAGAGACCAATGTGACACATAAAAAACCAACTACTAATTCGTATTGCTAATTGAGAAAAATGTACAAAAGAACTTATGTACCCCTTCGGATCTTAGTAAAAATTGCATACTAGTTAAATTCATATTGTGAACACATGAAAAGCTGATACAACTCTGAATAGTAGAGATATCAGCTTCAAGAGCTCCAAGCGCCAAAAGAAAATTGAAAATAGAAAATCAATTTTAGCTTCATCTGAAAACAAAATCTTCGCAAACAACGACAAGATCTTGCTGCTCTTTCAACACAATAAGTCGCTTAACTAAAACAAATAAATCTAACCCGTAGCAGCCTAAGCTTCGAATATTTTCTTCTAATCCAGTCAAACTGCGGCTCTTACTGCGATTTTAATTTATGTGCCTTTATAATGTTCCTGATAACCGAACAAGTTTTTTTTCGCACAATGTGTGTCCTCGATTAGTGGACAAGTCTCTTTACCCTGTCAGTTTTCATCGTGATTTAAACATGAAAATAAATTCAGATGATCATCATGATTTCGCCTATCACAAAAGAATGTGTGAACGTTTTATAGAATCAAATTATAAAGAAGAGAGAACAAAAAAAAAAAAAGAATGAACAGCAAAAACTAAAATTGTCGTGATTGCCAAGATTTATTATGTGCTTGACTTATATTATCCCGAACAATACACAACACATTTCCATAAAATTAACATATCTACATGATGTGTGTGTAAAAAACTTATTAAGTTGTCAATCTATGATTAATATTTCATAATTACAATAAAAAAATAACTAAAGTTTCCAATCTTTTGTGAAATAAATTGTCCATGATCATAAACATGTAGCCTTGTAATCGATTTTTAATATTTATGGATGATGAAAATCTACAAACGAGTCCACGTTATTGTTCGTGGAGTAGAATTGGAAAAGACCAGCACTTACGCACTGGTGTATCAAAACACCATCAATTAGAACGTACAAATAGATTCCAATCCGTAAATAATTAAGTACTTAAAGTGCGTATCGATTAAAGCAACATAAATAAAATGGACTTCCACAAAACAATAATTGATACAATAAATTATTTAAACAAATTTCAACACAGCCCCCGTGTCTTGTAGTTTTCATCCCAAAATAAATTCAGCCCGATTAAAAACAAAAACAGAGAATAACCAAAATAAGAGTTAGCCAATTCCAAAACATAAAAATTACATAAATTTGCATGCATTTAAATAAATACGATGTATGTACATAACTACACAAATTGTTACAGCAACACAAAAGGCAATTGAGGTTCGAAATAGATTTTAAGTGTAACAAAAAAAAACACAACCAAAAAAAATATATTGTAAAACTAGTGTTAAGTGAAAATGAGAATGGATGTAATGAAAATATGTTAAAAGTTGTTTACTGACGGCAAACACTAAATACGTCAACGAAACAGTTCAAGCTGTTACAGCGCGCTTACCATGCGAATCCGGTCTCATTTGATTCGACGTGTCCTGCGTTATAGTCGCATTGAATTGTGGCGGTGTTTGGACACGCCTGATTTTAGGATCCGATGGCTTGTAAACGTTGCTGTTGGTTTGATATGAATTGCCTAAAATCAAATTAACGAAATTAGTTTCTGTGATCAAATTGAAGGTTGTTTTGGAAATCCTATAAAGGACTGAATTTTGGAATTCAAACAATACTTACTACTACTTCGATCGTAGTCCGTAGTTGATGGCGATTGTGCACTATCTGCAGCAACCGGTGATACAACTGAATCAGGTTCTGAACTTGAAACACACTGTACCTAAAGATATGGAAAAGATGCATTAAGATACTATCATAAAGATAAACATATTATTTATGGAGGAGAATGATTTCACATGATGGTCTAAGAAAACGTTAATCGCAATCGGACAGCTCAACTCATTAGCTTTTGACGTAAAACTCGTCCTGCAATATATGTAACCAATTCCGGGATATCCGCTTGTGATAACGCATTATCCTAGAGGGAAAGACGATTAACAACAGAGTCGCAGTACTGCGAGCTAAAGATTCAAATCCACCCCAGCAATTTATTTTGACAAGGCACTAGTCGTTTATTCAAAAACGAAACATACTTAGTCCAGTCAATTTAAATATGGAAAAATAAAAAGAAAAATAGGATACTAAGAAAAGTAGAAGGGATCGGTAATAAAGCAGTTTGACTTCTTTTCATGGATTGATTATAACCGCTATAAAACAGGGACGGCAGTTCTACATTCTAGTTGCAAGCGAGAGAAATGGCCAAGTAAACATTTCGACTGTAATTCAAAGGAGTTACCGGAATAGCATCGTTGAGGCCTGGATACGAGACCTGTAGATTTTTGCAAGATTTGATAGTTTAAATTTTTTTCCATCTTCGGAGGAAACCTGGAAAGTTTGGAGGCATCAAGAGCTGGCTCCAATCCTATCCACTGATTTGTCAATAATACTACAATCAGGATGAAATATAAGAACGAAATAAAAAGCATAACGAAAAAAAATTGTTTAATCTTGAATTTGAGAATATTTCTGAGAATGAAGCCACCTAATACAACATCTTTTCAAATTTCAAAGAACAACGGAAAATTTTTAGATCTAAGAATCTTACATTTTCATCACTGTGTTCATATCCTGTGTTTTTATTTTTTTAAGATTTTGATCAATATCATTTTGTGGTGTGACTATAAAAGAAATCGCAGTGACTGCTTGTCACTGTTCCATAATAGTGACAAATATGCTCATCTCGTAGAGACGATACCAATTTCTTGATGATGTTCACAAAGAAGAAGAAACAAAAAAAATAATAATATTGGTTGGTTGTTTAAACATGTTTCATTTATAGTAGAAGGATTGCATTTCGAATAAAAACAACACAAAATAATTATTTCAAACTTACCATATCACTTCCACCACTTCGTTCACTCGGTGGCCGTTCCGGACTTCTAGGGCTATGCGTTGTGGTATCTGGTGGACTGGCCGATACATGATGCTGCGATTGTTCCTGATGCGTTGACGAACTGCCACTACTTGTACTATCGTTATTGTTGCTGCTGTTATTATTGTTCCCCATCATGGTGGTCTGTTGCTGGACAATGGTGGTATTTTGTTGAACAAAAGTTGCAGCACCAGAGTTCGACTGCGGTACAACTAAACTGACTGGTGCTCCGTAGAGCTGACCGATCGGACTCATTTGACTGTTACTGCTTACGATAAATTGCTGACCAGTAGGACCGTTTGGCGATAGGAAATTTTTATTTTGAGGACTTTGAGCTCTCAAAACCATTCCTTGCGGAGTTATGATATTACCGCACGGTCCAATGTTTTGAATTTGAAGGAGAGTTGTTTCGGGCGCAACGACTAATCCGGCCGGTACGAGAAGCTGCTGGCCAATCAGGTTCATCGGTTGTATAATTTGACCGTTTTGGAATATGATCTGTTGCTGAGGTCCAGCCGATTGAGTGTTTTTGTTGACCATCGTTATACCTTGAATACCAGGGCTGATTTGAAATCCTTGCGTGGGGTATTGCGACGTGAGTTGGACCAGTGATGATTGCTGCTGATGAATATTCGGGCTTTGTGGTGATAGACTAGAAGGTGTTGACGGTGACGAACTGGCGCTGCTCTTTCGTTTTTTGCCCTTCCGCTTCGAATCCGGCGAAGTGAGAATTATTTGCCGCGCCTGTTGTTGTAGGAAAGACGTTGTTCCACCATCTTGATTGACAATCTGTCCAACCATCTGACCATCGACTGTTGTAAAATTCGGTTGGATTACGTACCCGTTCGGTAAAGTGTTCAACACGACCGTTTGTTGCCCAATCAATCCGCTACTGTTCGGTGAGATTAAATTTCCTGAATTGCCAATCACGTTGGTCTGATTCAGAATATTTCCATTACTGGAAATAACTTTCGTTCCGTTCGGACCGGTCGTTATCAAACTAGAGCCAGCTGGGTTTTGGATTATATTCAAATTTTGTCCGTTTTGCTGGAAGTTGGAATTGTTCAAAATCATCGGTTGCATGTTATTGGACGAATTTACGATAAAATTTTGACTGGTGTTGCTAATCAAATTGCCGGCCGATTGAATCATATTCGCGGACGGTTGCACCAGGCCGGAATTCTGTATTACCAATCCGTTTGGCGAGTTCTGGATTAGATGATGATTAGCTGTTGAGTTCGATACATCGACGCTATTCACTACACCCTGCTGATTTATTACCATGCTCTGCTGATGTACCAGATTATTGCCATTCGGACTGTTGATTATCACCTGGTTTGTAGATTTATTCGGTTGAGTAGGCATCACAATCAGTTGACCAGTTGAAGTCATTATCAATTGATTGCCCGGTTCCCGGACTACCGATTGTAATTGCAGGCTGGGCAGGCTGGATGAAACCGGGATGATATTGTTTGGTGATAGCTTTTGTGTCTGATGATGGAAATCACGATGAGAAGTTGGTTGTGGTTCGGGAATGGCACCCGAACTGATGCTGTTCTTGTCGCTTATCGATGACGTGGTGGTGGCGGTAATTGTTCGGCCAGCTTGAACCGACGTAATTGTATTTCGAGCCGAGGTCTGAGAACTTCCGAATATGTTACCTTGTTGACTTTTAACAGGTGCGATAACTGGCGATGGTGAGCTCTTAATAGACGACGAAGTGGACTCGGAATCGGCCGGCGACGGACATGCAATCGGACTTTCGTTACTCGTTGATATCGCTCCGACTTGTGGCGGTCCTTTACTGTCCTGAATAGGCCGTCTTTCCGGTGTACCCCGATTGAATGTGGTACTCGACGAGACCGGTGACTCCTGTGATGCTCCAATCTTTTGTTCGCTATGATTAGGATTGGTATTATGGCAGGACATGGAAGAAGAGGACGACGTCGGCGGAAATTCGTTAATCACTTTGCCAATAGTCTTTTGAATGTGTTGATTTTGTCGGTAAAGCATGTTATGCTGATGGATTTGTTGTTGCAATTGAATTTGTTGTTGCGGTTTTAAAGGTATCAGATTATTATCACAGTTTTGCTCAACTTGAACCATCCCATTTGGAAAGTGCGTTACCGTTTGACCACCGATTGTTGTCGTAGTAGCCTGTTGATGATCGTGATCAGTGAGGAATTGTTGATTCCGAATCAACTGATTGTGCTTATCGACTAAAAATTGTTGACTAGAAGGAACATTAGCAAGCACATGTTGATGTTGTTGACTTGGTAGATGAGGCGGTTGTTGGTGTTGTTGTTGTTGTTGTTGTAGTTGGTGAAGCTGCTTTTCACCAATCTGAGAAGGTGCAATCATACGAGGATGACCTTGATGATAAGCGAAGCTCGGAGGAGGTGGTGCCGGTTGCAGTCGTTGATGTTTTACGATACCGTGCTGTTGTTGGTGATGTTGGTGTTCGTGCTGCTTAACTTCTACCGATTGATTAAGATTTCGTGGATACAAAATTTGATTTTGGTGATGATGGTGATGTTGTTGTTGCTGTATCACAGACATTGACAGCTCGTTTTTATTTGAGGACTCGTCTTCTATACTCTCGTCCTTGATCGATTGCGTATAATTGGTATCGTCCATCGATGGAGAATCGTTCAGATCGGGGCTATTGACTACGTTTAATATTGAACTATGTAAAATAGCAGTTTGGTGATCCAGGTAACCGGTGGGATCGTCTTTGAAGTTAGGTTTCTTTTTGCTCGTACTAGGCGACTGTCGTGTTTTGACGAACCGAGGTTGCACATAATCTTGTTGTTGCTGTTGCTGCCAAGGAGGAGTTGGACTCTGCGTTTGCTGCAAATGAGCTTGTGGTAATGGCGGAACTCTTTCATTTCCCGCGGCATATATTTGCTGAATGTTCGCCGATTGAGCGGGCTGACTATTTTGATGCTGCAGAATTGAATTCTTTCTCCATGGCGGCGTCTTCGAGAGCGTTACACTACCAATTTGCTTTTCATTCTCTGCCGGAGTTTGCTTCTGCTGACCTGGATACGGCATGTTCGGAACAGTTTGCGGTGCCATCATTTGCATTCGAGGATTATTCGTCATTAGTTGACTAGTTTGCATAACGTTACCGGAATAAACAGCCACCGAATTACATTGTGGCACCGGCGATGTAGAAATCTTTCCAGCTCCGGATATATCATTGTATTTTCTTCGTTTGATATCTGAAAGGAAAGCAAGAAAAACTACAATTAGTTTCGGATAAAACAAAGAAAAAACGAATCGGCTTAAAATCAATTATTCGTTCGCGATAGTATCAAATCAGGCGGCACGTAATCAGCACGTGTGATCATAATTAACCGCGTATGCAAATTACAATATGAAACATGGCGAATAGCGAAAAAATAAACGGACAAAGAGAAGACCGTTGGTAAATATTTAATTTATGTTCCATTCGTTGGTATTGGAAAGGTTCGTGAATAAGCTCGGTGATATTTAGCGACTCCGACCAGACAACCAAGGGTTTTGTGCAAGAATTAATTACATACTTGATGCACTTTTACTTACGCCCTTCCGAGCTCAAGCGAAATGAGAGGGTTGAATGAATCAGTGAAACCATAAAATAATAATACTTAGGAAAATTTTCATTTAAAATTTATGATTCTTTACGGTGACAACTTGCGTTTTTGTAAACATGAAATGTATGTAATTAAAGACAAAGGTCCGTCGTCCAATTGTGAAGTGCAGATTCTTCCATTATAGATGAAACACTATAAGCTCAATTACATCAGTATATGAATCATTTTCGCTCAATCCAACTAAAGCTCCGCAAAAACTTATTCTGAGCACTTTCATAATTAAAGTAACAAATACCAGGTCCAGATTGTTGCAAACAAAATTGTTAATGAAAACTTTGTGGCAAACAGAGTACACACTTGAGTTTCCAAAGCAGACAAGAACAAAATTAATTGAATCAAGTTTATTTTCGGTAGAGACAAGAGAGTAGTTCTTAACATCAAGTGCATCTGATACCACCACCAAACAAAATAGCGTACTCCGCAGGTATACCCTTAATTCACAGAATCATCATCCAGTGTTTGGTATGCATCGTGCCACCTTGTTAAAGCATCCGTCCGAGCGACTAGAAGCAACTTCCAAGGATAGTTCCATGCAAAATTAAATTTGTTTTCCACCATATTCGGATATGAAGCAATTTAATTTGTACTGAAAGCGGTTTAAGACCGCTTAAGGAAACTCTATAGGATTCTCGGGGAAATCTTAAGTTGGACTAAACATGATCAAGGCATAATTACGGGAAACGAGATATGACAAAATAAATTAAATGGGACACATGAAAAAATTGAGGCAATTTTCATGATTTGGGTGGACAACAAACTAAATTTTTTTCGGATAATTTTTATTCGTATTTTTTTTTTTACAGAAATTTTTAAACAAAAATCGTTAAAATAAGCCTTACTTTATTATTTTAGGATTAAAATTACCAGAGATATGAATTTTCAAAGAAGACTTGACCACTTTTTATGCGAAATCTTTAACATACTATAACTACTAAAAAAATGAGATAGAAGCAAAAAATTTAAAATACATTTTTTTTTCACTAATTCTTCGAGTAGATTTTCAAAAGTATCGGCGATGGTAACATGGTGGTTACACTTTTGGCGATTCTTGATGGAATGACTCTTTTTCTGTAAAGTAAATTGAGAAGCACTGATGTTCTTCGATTTTTTTCACCCCGATCCCATTGAGATCCCAAGTTGATTTTTTGATATGTTTTGAAAATAGTATAATACACAAATTATAAAAAAATTAAGAAAATAAAAAAATGACATTTTGAGATATTCAAGGATAAAGGACAAAATCGTTATCCTTGAAAAAAAAATTAAGGATAAATTTGATTTGTATTTTTCTTATTTTGCGACAACCTTCCCCTTTAAAATAAGTCCTATTTTATTATTCTATGATAAAAACTAACAGAGATATGAGTTTTCAAAGAGGACTTGGACACCATTTTTCGCGAAATCTTTAACATACAATAACTAACAAAAAAATGAGATAGAAAAAAAAAATTTATACTATATTTTTTTTTCACTAGTTCTTCAAGCAAAAAATTTTTCAAAAGAATCGGCGATGGTAAGGTCACAATTTTTGCGATTTTTAATGGAATGACCATATAATGAAATTGCGCACAATATTGTCAAAACTTTCTTTCGGTATTGTCGAAAATGTAGAAAATAAAATAAAATGTGCACTCTCGAGTTAAAATTAAGAGAACGAGACGACAAGAATTTACCGAGAGTACGATACTTGTGTCTAACGAAAGCAACAAGATAGCCAACCTGACCTGACTAATTAAAATTCCATTTTGATCTCGTTACAATCAAAAGCTAGTTCCAGTCAATTATCCAAAAATTTAATTACAAAGTGTCCTAAGCTTAAATTGTACCACGGTATTTATAATGAACCACCAGAGCCAGCCACCAACCAAGAGCCTCGATCAACTTTTCCGAAAACATTACAGCAGTATTCCGTAACTATGTTCATGCAAAGAACCACCAAAAAAGACTTTACCAACTAAGTTGGTTAATTTCAATTTAATTCAATAGACAAGGAAAACTTTTGTGACTTTTCGAAGTGAAGGGCGATTTTTTTTTCTCCCTTGGTTTTTTGTTTCGCCGTACAATCTAACAATTTTTTAACGTATAATTAAAATAAATTCGACGTCATCTTGTCCCTCGTCTTTTCATAGTCATAGTCTTTGTTTCCTTTATCTAGAAAAAAAAGAAAGAACTACATAACATTTATAAGACCTTATTCGTCTTGTCTTTTTCTTGTCGGATGGTTTTCAATTTAAATCCGGCGATGCGGACAATGGGATTTAATTGAATATTCGACTGTGCGAGTTTTCCGGGCATTGTTTTTGATTTAGATTACATATTTTCGCGGTGTTATGTTTGGTGGGTTTGGCAGTGTTTCTTATGTTTTCTTTTTCTTGAACACAACATTTTTGATGAAGTTAAAAGTTCGGGTTTTCATGCATGCGGAAATACGTCGGCTAATCATTTATTGACCGACTATTGTTTTCGTAGATTAGCCAATTATGATGTCTAAAATTTAACCTACAGAAATTAATTGTTATCAATTTATCTTACAGCTCTAACGCATTTTGAACGGAGGCCTACCGGCAAGTTCCATAAAATTGCATTGAACTAACTATGGAATAACTTTCCTTTCGAAATTTTATTTTGTCTATACTATTAGTTTCAAATTTCCTATTATATTTTTAAGCAAAACTAATGATTTTAATAAAAAAATACATATTGGGATTGGTTTGATAAAAATTTGGACCCGTATTTTTCCGAATGAACCTTAATTTATAGAGGTTTCATTTTCACTGAATTTGTTCAATCGTCGAACCGTAGATTGGGCGAAATTAATTTCTGTCCACGTAAATAATTTGCCGATTCAGCTGGAAAGCTCCTAATAAAAAATTTCGGGGTACACCACTGAAATTTATAACTAATGCGGTAATTAAAACATAATTACGGTTCTTGTAATGGCCAAGTAACTAAACGTATGCATTATATAAAAACATACAAGCCAAAGAATCAACTTTGTAGCATACACCCTTACCAATAAATATGACAGCCTAAATATACTTTCTACTTTTTATAAATTTTTTCCTGTGTACCTCACACCAAGTGTCGAATTTTAGGTAGAGCTATCAGATAGCCCGGGCGCCGAAAAACGGATACAGATATTCCCTAGCTCTAAATTTTTATCTGGATTACAATTGTCTGGAGCCATCTGGTCATATTCACTCCAATGCAGACTCTCTAGTTATTATTTCTCGGACGTATGAGCATGTCTTCTATTATATTCCAAAAGTGTATTTTCCTTCCATTCTAGGGGAGTAATGAACTTCCTTTTGATTATTGTTTTTTAGTTGGCGCTTATTCGCTAACGATGTCAACGACTTTCAATAAACAAAAAATACGATATAGCTATACGCTTTTTGTTTCGTTGAAGTTTGAAGAAACAAAAACCTACACCCTTTCGTAATTTAAAAAAAAAAATCGAATCGATAGCACTCAATCGTTTTTTCGGGCGACAGGAGTCCTTTCGAGCGGCTTCTATGCTTTTTCCCTTGCCAAATGCAATTCAGTTCGCACCATGTACTCCACTTTCGATGCATTATTTCTTCCATTTTAATTGACATGGACTGTGTTCCGTTCTCGTCCTGTTCTTCGCAATATCGGAGTAAATCCTTTCAAATATCAAAGAGTGTACACGGATGGGTCTCTTCTGTTTTTACCTCCTCCTGGGCGATATTCGAAATGGGTGTCAATATTGGATTTGTCTCGTTCCAATGGTTCTGCCTGTGCCAATGTTGGGCTAGTGCCGACTACCGCGCCGATAGAAAAATGCAATATGCGGCCTGACACCGAGTTTACTACTGCAGACGCAGACGATATGGAAATCTACACCCAACTTCCTAGTCCCAATGCAGAACTCATTAAAGCCCCGTCCACAGTGCGTTCAACCATCCATAGAATCAGCCGACATTCACGGTTTGCGACCGTCAGGAACGTCGGTTTTCAAACACAAAAAAAAAACGCAAAAGGGAGCAGAGGCTTGTTAAATAAAATATTCGAAAGGTTTCTTTTCGGCACTGCATTGTTTTAGGTCGTTTTACAAAAAAAAGGAAAAAAAAACTTGGAGAGAGTATCCCCTTCGAAAAACAACCCAAAGGCCTGTCCACGGAATGCAAGTGCTGTAGTAGTTGCACCGCTGTGAAAAAGGGGTGCAAGGTACGTTTGAAAAAATATTCAACGGCGACGACAAACATCGAAAGGGACGTTACCTTCCTTCGAAATGCACATTTTTTTTCCAAACCTTTAGCCCGAAAGCGACAGACGGACTTTTCACCGTTTTTTCGATTAAACTCCGCGATATCACCAACGATGGAATTTATAATAAGAGAGACGAACCGTCTAGAAAAAATTAACAATTTTAATTTCAATTTCCCCCGAGATGCAGAGATAATTTGTCCGAGACCTCATCAGTAAAAAGAAAGTCAAAATGTTGGTCTAATGGCTTTGTCCGCCGAAATTGCACCTACCCGAATTCGACTTAATGTGGAAAATTATTCTTTCCCTTCGCATAACAATTCCTTCAAGCATCGTGACGAGACACTCTTTAGCATTCTTTTTTTTTTTTTTTTTTTGAAAGAAGGAAAATGATTGATGCCAAGTAATAAATTAATTTGTCCACTTTTGTCAGGCCCACCTTGAAGTTGACTCCAAGTAATTAAGAGCAAGTAATTAATGATTCCAACTAAGCAACCGAGTTGCTAGATTTCTAGTTTAGATTGCATACGCGAAGTTATTAATTAGCTCCTAGCTGACGATTAACGCTTGTCAAATAGCCACACAATGTTAGATATTATGACTTTCTTCGGTACATCAGTTTAGTGTAAGATAAAATTGTGCAATCTGCATATATTACAAGAGGTGATCGTAATCCAGCCACAAAATAAATCTTGTTACTGTATATAGAAGAAAAACCACCCAGATATGATCTTACCCTTTCCACTAGTCCAATTGCCCAAAACTGTCAAACAAAATTCGCAGCCTTAAGATACTCTTACACGAGCAAGTTTTCAAGCAATTGATTACCCGACGACTATTGCCAAAACTAGTGGAGCGGTTAATGGAGCAATACAGGGCAATGTCGTGCTAGTTGCGGCAATATTTCAGCAATGTGGCAATTTTTGCTGGTATTGCTGGCCCTATAGTTGCAGTATTTCCACTCGCTGGGAAAATTTCGAGCAATTGTCCTTGTTCGGTGATTCAGTTGTCAAGTTTTGTTTTGAGTTTTGGATTTATTAGGTTAGGTTAATTATTTCGAATGGTGTCTGTTTTTCCCTTTCCAATACTTTTCTGTGAATCGACTCTTTAATTCAGCAGAGAAACATTTGGGCCACATAAGAGTAGTGCTTAGCTGTGTTTCAATAACACTCCTTTGAAAACTTTTCATCAATCGAAAAATTAACCCTATCTCAATTATATGCTTTACTGTGATTGATTTACAACGAGAATTTCAATCTATTGCTCGGCAGTCACAATCCTTTATATCATTCATACCTTTGCCTATTCAATTCAGTACAAAAAAAAAAATACCCACCACCATTATTCCATTCAATTCTATCTCTCGAACAGCAATAAAACCCAATTACAACTTCATTTCAGGCTAACTTTGTGTATCATTGAATAAAACGACGACGTCCTTCTCAGAAAGGATGCACACAAGGAATAGCTGCAAAATTTCAGAACACGAAAAACAACAAAAACATTCTTGACACACGCCTACTAAGCCTCATACTCAAACCCAGCAATTTTCACCCGTTCACTTGATATTTTCCAAGTGATAAAAACAAAACAGCTCGCCGGGAATAACAAAGAGAAATATAGTAGAAGTATACGAAGTAACTGTAAGCTCCTAGTTGAGAAAAATTGTTTATTCTCCACGGGAATAGCCTTGCCGCCCACAAAAGGCACAAGCTTTTCATGTTTTTATCCACTAAGGTCCCGGCTAGCTGTTTCCCGAATTGTCGAAATCATTGGACGTGAGAGATCTCTGTACGTGGGTATATATATATACGAAGCGAACAGTCTCACTAACAGAGGTCGTTGGTTTTATCTGTAGTAGCGTCTGTGGCTTACAGATTCCACCACTTTCTCCTTACATGGGAGCGGAATGGGGTCCGAATATCCTTTTTTTGCCCACTCTCATGCTCGCTGTAGAGAAAAGTTTAAATTGGATTTTATTTGATATGGAGATCCTTGGTAGACACAATTGCAGATAATAACGGCACATACCTACATATTATATTGTTATTTATTTAGGTTCTTGGAATGAAGGGAAAAACGCCGTATCATAAAGGACAGAGGATAATAATTGAAACAATAAGGCAACAAAAGTAAGGGAGAGAGAGATGAAAATCGCTTTGTAAATCGATCGACTTCAGCTTAGGAAATGCTCCTTAAGATGGAATTACAGCTAAAGCTAACATGCATTCTAATCAACTGTCATCGTGTCGCAACGCTTACCAAACCCGCTTCGCGTTCATTATAATTCTATATATTAGTTTCCCATAACGGAAGGAGAACATATCATTTTAAGGGTAGTTCTATAGATTTTAGAATATTAAATAATTGTGACTTTTCTCGTACCATAATATTAGAGCGAAAGGAGAATAATTTTATTAGTAGCAAAAATTTTGGCTACCTATGGTCACTAACGAAGACTAAACGGAATAATTCTATCAGTAGCAATATTTGTTTATCTAACGAGAATAGATTTTTCAATTTCTCAATGGTTTAGATTTGCTACAACACTAGTCGAATAGCGTCTTCTCCAGTCGAGGATGCCTAGCAGTGGTCTTAACATAATGTTTTGGAGTTGAAAAAAATTCTTGAGTCTGTTTCTATATAATCATCGTTATTAAGAACGTTTTAAGTTAAACTTTGTTAAGCAGTAATATGGACATGAGTTAACTGGATTAAATTTTTATTTTGATCCTTGATTGCTAGGTTATGATTCTTTTTTTGGTGACGGTGTCGAGGCCACATTATTTTATTCTTTATTCTGAAACTTTATTCAAACGCTTCACTTCGCCGACAATCGACATAGCCCCCTTGTCGAGCTCGTCTTTTAACAAAAAAGAGGTGAAGGCATTGCCATTAATTCAATTGAACAAGTCGATCAATTAATCAATTGAAAATATTCAACTGAACTATTATGTACAGTTCAGTATTGCAATTTTCCACAACCAGCACTTGCTTTCCGGGCTTATTGAATTCCATAGATAATATGCATTTGTGCATGGTAAATTTGTAACTACAATTTTGAAACCCAGTCACACCGTTCTCAATGGGACCGAATTGTCTTGCTTTTACTTTTTAGTCGACGTTGATTTTTCAGGTGATTGAGCAGAAAGTGAATGGTATGGCATGAAGGTGGTTTATTATTTCGGCGCCTACTCTATATGGAAAGTATTAAATTGCACCACAGAGAAACCACAAGTTTCCGGGGGCAAAGGTACTTTTATTTTGCACACACGAATCTCAAAGTACCCGATACATTCGCACGGAAGTTTAAACATTTTTCGGGCTTCCAGAGAGGAAGCCCTCGAACAGGAGTTGATTGATTGCAATTACGTAAATTTATGCATGCTCGCAAGCTTATAGCTTACGATTAACAACAATTAAACTAATTAAATGAATCTTGGTCTATTGTTCATTGTAGTTTTTTAGAGCTTTCTGAGTTTCAAAAGTTCTTTATGGGAGCATCAGCTCTAGGGTTTTTCGTCCATGAAGAGAACAAAAAGTAACAAATTTTTTTCAAATGCACCAGTTGAAGTACGGTTTTGTAATTTCCTTCAGCTTCTCCGTTACGACCTTTTTAATGTTATCAATAGTGCCAAGACAATTTGAGAGTTGGTTCCAATTTCGGGAAAAAAAGTAACAGCAACTCAAATCAGACGAATATGTCAATAACTGGGGAGAACTGGAATCATCTTTTGAAGTAATTTCTGGGTGCATGTTTTGAACAAAGTTTTCTCATTCCCAGTCCCTTTTTTACTTCAACTCTTTCTCTGCTTAGCTTATCTCTCTTTGTTACTCTCTATATATTTCATTATTCTTTTGTTCACTCCTTAATTCGTGTCTTCATATTCATATCCATATACCATATACATATTTCACTTTTCTATCTTCTTCCTTCGTTCTCTTTTTCTGTTTTTCTTTCTTTGATTATCTTCTAATTGCTTTATCATTTAATATATTTCTCGATTTTTCTCTATTTTCTTCCTCTCTTTTGCATTGGAACCCCATTACACATTTCCATTCACTCTTTTTCTATTGACATATCTCTTTTTTCTGTCATTAATTCTTAAAAGCCTAGCTATACAATTTGCATAAATCCCTTTTATCGTTCGGTAATCCACTCTAATCATTACTCGCTCACTTTCACTGATCCAAATAAAGGTTGTGCAGACATACATACGATCAAAACGTTGGAACTAAAAAGGACTTCTGCCCCCCACTCCTTCTCCTTTCTCTTAGCACCTTTCAAACATTCCGCCATCGAGTGCATCGAAAATCCAATTCAATTCCTTCTGTAGCTACTCGTCGGGAATTTTATTAACACCCTGTAATTGCATTCGATGTCAGCATTTAAATGAATGCCCCGGTCCTCGCTTTGAAACGTTTGTGAAGCACTTTTTGATGATGGGACTCTCACGCAGTGTACCGTTTCCATTAGCGTGGCCACCTACACACGTGATGCGCGATGTGTTATTGAAAATGGTAAATGGTAAATTTGTAACAGCGGCAGAACAGAAACAGCAGCACTCTAAGGGTAATTTATGTTCTGGCAGCAACCTCATTTGAACCATGCCTCGGCGAAGAATAGCGAACTATTCCAGATAAGCACTTTAGGACGATGACTGCACGGACATTATATCTAGAAATATTTGTCCCATGTCATACCTATTAATGTGTCCAATGTCGTGTCGGGAGCGTTTCTAGTTCGGCTGGTGATTCCAGCTCTGGCACATCGGTCATGACGACTCTGATGATGAAGCTGGAGCTGGAGCTGGAGCTGGTCTAGGACTTTGTTGTGCCAATGCCATTCCCAATGCTTAATGTAATTCTCGTTCGCCATAAGAATGACAGGGCGGAGGAAGCAGTTGGGAACGGGATATGATGGGTTCAGACTCATATATAACTGGTGTGGCATGGGATTCCGTACGAACATGTACTTAATGAGGAGCCCCAGCTCGGAGATATAATGGACGACTTGGAAAAGGGTTTTAGACATGTTGCAGATTACAGCAATTTACGGAATTAATTCCAATTATGGTCAATTAAATTCCGGTGTAGACGATATTACTTGTAATGGATTTGTTTGTCGCCAATAGATGGCTGCGTAGTGCGAGAGGAAAATTGAATCTGATAAAGTGACTGGAAAGGTTCATGCCGATCTAATTATATGATTTTGCTTAAGGTATTTATTTAACGTAATTCGTTCTCGAAAAGTTGATCAACAGGTCTAGTTAGTTGGTGGCAAAGGATTCTGCGCGAATGCCACTGCGTAATTCTCGATAGGAAATCGATAATTTTAGTTCTCACGCGCTATAAAAACGTAATCCCGTTTCCTGTACAAAATCAAATCAAAGCAAAATCTTACATTTCAGTCAAGCCTCTTTGAAGCTCGAATTGTCACGGTTCCCCATCATTGTTTGAGTTGTAGAGATCTCGACTAAAAGAATAACTGAACGTCTATAGCTCGAATTATTGTAATTTTCCTAGAAATGAGCATTCGAGATATAGTCTAATAGAATATCATATTTGGGGTAAGTCTACTGAATTTAACCACTTAAAGTTATTAAAACTGTCATACACATCCAAAACGCTGTATTTTTGGATAATATCTCACCCTATCATACACTCTTCTTTACCTTTAATAACATCGAAAATTCCCACATACATATCTTAAATTAAAATCAGTCAGTTGAATGCAGGGTTAAAACGATTTTGTTTTTGTTTCTCTACTAAAACACTCAAAATAATGTACGTACTTACCCCAAAGTAAATAACCCGACACATACAACTGTGGATGCAGGTTCAAGTAAAGTCCTCACAATTCTCTCCCCCCAACATCCCCACATCTCAATGACAACTTTCGTTTTATTCTTAATGCCCTTGGCTTATGGTTATTGATCCCCACGAACCAAGGGTGGGTTAGAAAACTCTTTTCAATTTTCCTTTCTCGACTCCTTTTTTGTTGCAAAATGCACCGAAAGAGTACTCCACCATGAAGTCCTTCGTCTTAAAAGAAAACCGAAAATTTTTAAGTCCCAGTGCTGTAAGTGCTGTACTGCTGCACTCAGAGTGCCGAGTGTAGACCTCGATGGGTGTATGTAATGGGAAAGGCCAAGCTGACACCACAACCACCTCGAAACTTCTTACTCCGTGCTGCGGAACGATTCGCATAGAAAACGAAGCTTTAATCCGTTTTGGAAACCAAACAAGACCAGTAAGGAAAAGTGCATATAAAAGTCGAATAACTATTTGCCCAGATGAACGGGGGACGGACGTAATTTCATCTTTTCATGACTTCTTCTTTTCTAAACGTCGAAAATGTCTTTGGGTATCAGAATCAGTATGATGATGCCGATTTGAACAGGTTAAGGGATAGACTTGTGCCTTATGGCTCAAGGAATCAGTTTCCACATCAAGTAAAATGCATAGCAGGACTTTGAATATGTTTGAAGTGAGAACTTCAGGTGCTGCTTTTGGGATTATCCTTCGTCGTCACAAATGCGACGTTTGTAGAAAAAAATAAACTTTGGAATATCCTTAGAAATCTGGAAAATCTCAGCATACGTATGGTCAATAAGCAGCCCTTATCGTCTGTGACTCGAACGACGTGTCTCAGTACCCAGGCGGAAACGTAAAGTACGGAGCACACAAGAGCTCGTAGAGAAGTTAAGAGTAGCTCATAGTGAAGGAATTATGGGATTTTTTAATAATCCTATTGAAGTGTCCTTTCCATTTTTCTCTTCCCCCAAGCAATTTCAGGAAACTCACTTAAATTAGCTCCATGTCGTCCCCATCATCATTTCAAATGCCCTTTTTAGAGTCTCCAAGTCTTTTGTCTATAGTCTCATGCGTTTTATTGTTTGTGGAAAGATTGCGCAATAGCTCGCCGAGGTGAATAAAATTGTCTGGCAAAAAATGCTACGATTATATTGAGATTATGAAAGAAAGATGAATGGAAAGATAAGCCCAGAACCCCGAGTAGAATGTGTGTAAGATGATGATAATAAAATGCAAACTAACCTTTGTGCGGAATATTCTGCTGACTTTCAAAGTATCTCCTTTGATGCATACATATTACTGACGAACGTGTTGGTAATCCATTCTCGAGTGGTATTTGCAGCGGCGTATTAGGAACCTAAAATTTATAAAAAGAAAAACAGAATTTAGTACATTGAATTAAGAATTATATTTGAAAACTTATTTGAAAATTTAAAAAATATAATTTTGGTGGTATAACTTTTTTCTGGGTATTATTTAGTCTCATTTTAATTCTATGCTAAGTTAATGGCGTTATTATTACAACTCTAATTAATCGTTTAGTAGTTTTTTTTTTTTAATAAAGTAATTAAATTTAAATTTAATAATGTAATTAAAATCCTTTAAAAACTTCAATTACCCATGACTTGTTGAATAGAAAGTTATTAAATACGAGTAGATACCTTTTACGCTGAGTGCTCTAAATATCAGTTTTCTGAGGAGTAGTTTTTCGTTATATGTATAAAAACATTGCTGAAATAGTGAATTCGGTCAATCAGACGAACAAAAAAAAGTTTTAGAAGTTTTTGGTCACAATTTTTACACATTTCGATTAGAGTATTTAAATATGGGGGAAAGTAGCAAACATCATGGCGCTATGACTCAGACTGATACTCGTATTAGTAATCAATCGGTAGCATTTTAGCATCAAAAAGAAATACATATGCTATATAAAATGAATATACAATAAAATGAGATTGAGACAAAGAGAACCCTTTCTGTTCATAATAAAACAGAAACCACCTATGACCACCATTTAGAAAAAACGACAAAACTTGAGACACAAAATCCACGTAAAACTAAAACCACTTTGCGGTTTACACGCACCCGATCAAGTCATATCAGAGCAAATCGAATTTACAAGAAAATTGCATACCTGTCAGTTACGTTCCGTCTGATTAAATTACCTTTAAGGTACCTCCTGTTTTTTTTTTTCATTTTGGTTTTGTATTGTCATGAAGGTATTTTCTGTCCAGGCTATGCCTTTTAATAAAAACGAAGAATTTCTCTTAATCCCCTTGTATTTTGCCTTGACAGATGTTTTGCTGCTTTTTTTTGTATAGCGATAATTAAGTTAACCTTTACAAGATTATGGCAGTTAATTTAAGCCTAATTTCATAAGTTTAGCAACGTATTGAGCAATTTTTGTTGATTGAAATCTTGATGGTGTTTTTTATATAATGTTTAATTAATTTATAATGAAAGGCTTAAAAGGCTTATTTTAAATTAAGCCATAAGCAGCCAGCTGACCATTATTTAGGTGGTAATTCAATAATTATTTCATATTATAAAGTAAATCCAAAATACACTTGCAGTTGCTCCAATAGACAGACCATCTCTAGATGAATTATACTAGACGGTTCAATCTTGGTAGCTTTAGTAGTCGAATCAAAACCCATTTTTGAACAAAAGACTAACTTTGCACCCAAACCTTTTGGTTCAAACACAGGCAGGAAGTACACATACTTTATTTTAAAGTCTAATAGACACCAAATTGTCTATCTCAACAAAACAAAAGAAACGGTAATTTCAACGATTAATCGACCAGCTCAAAAAGTCATCATTCATTCTACCAAATTTACTGTAACTTCGATTCAATATTCAAGATTGTCATTCCAAAAAAAATCTTGATCGCTTCCAAAGATAAGATTGAGGTCAACTAACTAGAAATCCAACACCACATTCATGAAGCTTTTTCTTTGTTTCCATTTTGAATCCTATCAGCGAAATGAATCTATGAATCAATTTTTCTTCTATAACCGAGACAAGAAGATAGAGTTCATATGTCACGATTTGCCGTTACGCTACAAATTGAAGTCTAGAGGTTTTTACTAAGACTCCATTGGTCGATTGGATTGGAATTGGGATTAGGGTGGATATCATCAACATCATCAACAAAATGAAGAAAGTCACGACAAAACACATTTTCACCTCTACGACATCTTGTGTCGCCGATTCCAATCAAAGGAGAGATGCTATTTGTTTTAATGTCACCCCTGATAGGTTCTTCGTAGTTTGGCACCGTAGTGTCTAGAATAGAGTTTAAGGTACTTTGGTTTAATATTGAGTACGAGCAGAGTACCTTTTCAAAGGCTGTTTCTTTTTTATTAGACGCCGACATGGAGTTCGTGATTTGGATATGTGTGCACAGTTGAAACGATGTCAGGTTGATGTAATCACGATTTAGGTTGAGAAGAATTAGTACTGCAATTAGGTTTAGGCAATGAGGAAGAACTTTGTTAAAATACGTTTCTCAGGTTCAGTGGTAAAAGAAGTAAAGGCATGATTTAAAAAGCGTTATCATCAGTATCAACCGAATAAGTCACAAGATTTTTGGGGTAAGAACAAGTACAAAGTGTGTTGAGACATCGCGAACAAAATCGAACGGGTGGAATCATCCCTGAGTTTTTTGTCCGAAATTGTGAGGAAATTAGCTGATATCATTTTTTTTTAACTATAACAAAATAAATGTAGGTACCTATAAACAAAAATAAACAAAAACTTATAAAAAAAAAAAAAAAAAATAATTATAAAAAAAATATAAAAAAACAGAAAAAAAAACAGAAAAAAAAAACAGAAAAAAAAAACAGAAAAAAAATATTTAAAAAATATAAAAGACACAAAAAAAATATGAAAAAAATGCAGTTAAAAAAAAACATTAGTAAGAAAATAAATAAAATAATATTGTTAGTAAATAAAAAGTTAGTACTTATAGTAGTTAGCATAAAAAAACATTAGCAAAAAAAATAAGTAGATATCTGACGATATCTACCGGTGGACAATAGAAAGAGTACCAATCTTAAAGAGTTAGACCACTATGAAATAAATAAATAAATTATGTTAAATAACAACAAAGAACAAGGCAGCTAACAACAAGAAATGTTCGATTTTGTGTTAACTTAGTTTAGTAGAGTTCAAACCAAAAGGTATATAATTTTGTTTGTACCGCTGTAATAAAATTATTCTAAAATCTTACTATCTAATCTAGACATTTACTTCCAAACCACTTTTCTTTCAGAATCTCTTCAGAATTACAAAATTAACCCTCTCGACAACGTTTCACTTTAATCGTTACAGGAAAAAAACATACCACTCGAGACATCTATAAAACACATGAAAACAACTTGATAGCACTTCACTTAGTATTTCCTAGTTAAAAGATAACTTCTCGTAATCCGCATTACTTATAATTAGCACGGCTATTAATCCCTTTTCGCTCAACTCAGTATAAGCCGAGTCGTACGTAGCCTGTTTCTCTAGCAAGCCAAAAGGACTCTTATAAACTTTTTGTAGTAAATTCGAGTTACGACAACAATCTTTCCCAGGTAAAGTACCTACGTTACATTCCTTATCAGTATCCTCATATTCCGACGAGACAAGTCCCAAACCAATTAGGTCCTGCTCTCCTTCTCATGAAGCGAGCTTGAATTTACTACCTTTTTAACATTTTTACCTTTAATGAACTCTTCTTCTGGTGGAGGACGGCGATGGTGATGACGAGGCCCAAATAAATGTTTTGGCCCAATATTGACCTAATTAGTGAAGAATTTTAGTGATAGTGTGCTTAATGTGGAAAAACAAATGCTAATCACACATATGATGCGATCAGAAACTCGCTACCTACGCAAGTATGCTATTTCGTTACATATGGTACATAGATATAATGAATCATGGGATTTACTATGAAACCCACTGGATTAGTGAAGATAAGATAGCGTGGATTTTTTTTTTTAATAAATAGAGTTGAGCGTTTTCTATTGTCTTTTGTATTCCATTTAAAAAAAAGATAACCTAAAATAACCTAGAAATAATTGCTTGATTATCTCGTTAATCGCGTTCGCCGGGCTCAAAGAGAATCTTCCATCGACTTACGCCATAAATTGTTCGGAGCCGTGGCCTGATAAAATTCCACCGTTTGGATAAAATTCATAAATAAATATCTCCGTGAACTTCAAGATAGGCTGTGTGATCGGAGCAATCATACTGGCGGATGCCAGCATCCCAAAACCTACTTGGCTTTGTTCAATTACTTTATCTTGCCACGATCAATGTACCTATTTATGTGAAACAATAAAAGCAAGAAGTAGGAGGAGAATAGGCCGCTTCATATAAGCGATCATACCTCCTATCAGAAGAAGATCGCTCCAAGAAGTCACATCGGAGGTACTAAACTTAGGTACACATACGATACACGATCACAGCCTGTGGTATGATCAAACCTCTTCGTACGAATGCAATACGCGGATGATCAATTTTTAATCGATTTTTCCTTATTTGTGTGAGGAGTAGACCTTTTCATTGGAAGCATTTTCTATTTTGCGCTATAAAAGACCGTAGCGAGGTGCTAGGGGTCTCATCTAAGACAATGTCTTATAGCCATAAAATTATATTAAATTCACATTTTACAACAAGAGGCACTAGTTCTGCTTGTTCTTGTATGGATAACCTGTGCGATGTTTCTACACAACTTATGGAATCATTTTCTTAAGCGTAGACGAAGGAAACAAGTTTTCATATAGAACATACTGGTACATATATTATAATACGCCGCTTGTATTTCGGTCGATATAAGGAGTTTTATACGATCTTTTGTTACAAAGTATAGTTGTTGTATTTATAGGTAGTTAGAACAGAATGTTTTTTTATTTACTTATCTGTTTTTTTTTGTATTCCAGAGTTTTACGCATCTGTACATTACATTTGAGATTCTAGGCACAGTGTATCTACAACCTGATTGCCAGGTGCTCATTTGCGACGAATAAATTTAACACCGATTTACGGAAAAAGGCTGAAACAAGTTAAAGGATTAAAAAAAACTACTTTGATATAGTGGAATCTATATTCAAAACCTAACCGGTTTGTATAATGATGTTACATTCATTATTATGATGACGGTTTTAATTGTAGCTACATACTACATGCTGACTCCTGTTACTTCTTTATCAAATCTTTTTAGACGTCCATCAATTTTGATGATCTCTTATAAAGCTTAAATTAGACTGTATAGATACTATTTTTTCCAATATTTGCTATCGCTAGAAAATGTAGTCAAATAGAAATCGATAAATATTGCTTACACCAATGACAACGAAGGCAAATTTTACTAAATAAAAAAAAGTTCAGATAAAATAGACCTTCTACACTAATTTGACTAAAATTTAAATAAATCGGTAGATCTACAAAAAAGTAACGACAAAATTTTTTTTTTGCAACGTTTTGTACGGTCAGTTCTAACTTTGAAGACGACTTTTGATTCCTTATAATGCGAATAAAAATGTGATAGAAGTTTATCCTTTTCCAATTTTTCAACGAAGTTCATAGTATGTAACAAGTATGTAAGAGACGTCTCGATGGATATGTTTTCCTAATTTTGACAAATTTTACACAATCTCAACCAAACTTAGACTTGCAGTAAGGACTACGGTACCAAGTTCTGTCGCCTAAGCAAACTACAGGATACTGATCCAAGAAATATAACAGTCGAGACCATAATACTACGACGCCAAAAAAATGTCAGTCCGGACCAGGTGGAAGGAGTAGAAAAGGAGTAGAAAAATAAGTAGAAAAGGAGAAGCAAAGGAGTAGAAAAGGAGTAGAAAAATAAGTAAAAAATTAATGATATTAAAAGTGATAAGTAATTGCACATCGACTCTCAACCGGCCAATTGACTAATACACCCAAATGAAATTTTACAACGATTCGAATTTCCATTCGTTCGACCCTGAAAATTATTCCAATTCGGCGATAAAACAATGAGACGGTTCGAATCATAAAAGCGCCATTTTTATTGCCAAATAATATAAAAATAAATTTTAGTTCTATTGATTACGTTGGCATTTGTCCAACGGAGGTCATTCCCTTGCCGAGCGTCGAATCCGCGCAATGAAACCAGCAGCAAATCGTATATTGTGATATTAAATTACTCGCTCATTCAATTCGAATCTGTGCCGCGTGAAACGGACCAGAAAAAGTATACGCCATACGCGCATAGTTCGGGCCAAATAAGCTGGCGCGTGCGAATGCCCATTACAGACTATACGTCGATAAACACTGGGGCCTCTGGTAATTAATTATGATTAATTGTGCGAATGCAAGTGTTGTGTGTATTTTAATTGCCATTCCGATTATATCCTATTGGCTGAATGGATTCGTCGTTGCTGCTATGTTATTGCTTCCACTTTTGTTCAGTTCTCGCTTGGAACTTTTCGATCCCCACGGACTTCAATTCTAAAACTATGCACCGAACAATGGACTTGGCAAACGATTGTCTCGCATAATTGGTTTCCCTTTAATTTTACATTTTTATTATTTGCATTTATTTGTTATTATAGTATTTATGATCGTTGAACAACACCACGAATGACGTAATAGCAACAGAGGTTTTTTTCACCTTTTCGAGTTAATAATTATACTTCTACGTATATGTATACCCACATTCTCTTAGAGGAAAATTTAGCTTAGCTTTCCTTAAAATTTACAAATCTACTTGAAAGCTTCTTACATTACCAACTTCGAAAATTCGTTCTTCCGGCAATTACTCGTATTCCCGCTGGGAATATATAAATATGCGAACCGTGTACTTTGTTGCATTACGTGCACAAACGACCTTAGCTAATCGAATGACATAAAATAATATCGCGAAAGTTTTGATTTCACTCTATTTTTATGAAATTAATCTAAAAAGATCAAATTATACGAACGACTCGCCAAAGTCAATTTTTTTTATTTTAATTTAAGGTAATTAGGTGAGTAAACAGAATTTTGCACATTGTCAGACTGAATGAGTTTGTCAGGTGCAATTCAAATTAACAGTGCATGCACGAAATAGGAACTGCAATAAGAAAAAGTCGTTGTGAAACAGATGGCACTGATAATAATTTATAATCTAGAGTTTTGTGACCAGTCATCGTTACCAAATACATTTCGGATCTTCCTAAGCATACTGAAATGTACCATACATACATAATTTCCTATTTGCTATAAACAATTTCTTTTCTGAATATTTGTCCGAATTCATTGGAAAGTGTCAATAATTTTAACGGCTTTGACTATTCAGCACAAGAATATACCGATTTTTTTTTAATCAAAATAAAATATAAGAATAAAAAAAAATAAAGCAAAAAAAAAAAATATAAAAATAAGATATAAATAAAAAAAAATATGAAACAAAGAAAATTTAATACAAAAATAAAATTAATAATGAAAAAAAATAAAAGTAATTAATAACAATAAAAAAATAATACCTAATAACAATAAAAAAAAATAATACCTAATAAAAATAAAAAAAATAATACCTAATAACAATAAAAAAAATAATACCTAATAACAATAAAAAAAAATAATACCTAATAACAATAAAAACAATAATACCTAATAACAATAAAAAAAAAATAAACACAAAATAATAAAAAAAAATAAACACAAAATAATAAAAAAAAAATAAACACAAAATAATAAAAAAAAATAAACACAAAATAATAAAAAAAATAAACACAAAATAATAAAAAAAAATAAACACAAAATAATAAAAAAAAATAAACACAAAATAATAAAAAAAAATAAATTGTGTTGACAATATAAGTAACGCATGGAATATCGACGTCAAACCTGAAAAAATTTCTAACTGTTTTAAAAATGCCGGTTTTGGTCAGTATTCCGAATGGGAAGAAGAGGATGAAATTCCCTTGATTTCATAAGTGAACGCCTGAAAGAAAAGAGCGAAGACGAAATCCAACTGCAAACCGAGTACGAAGCTTGGACGAATATTAAAAGTATAGAAGAAGGTAGCACCATTAACGGTTTTATACATGTGTATGACGATATTGTTACTTCGGAGATTCCCACCGATGAAGATATTATCGAGTTCTGCAGATCCGTACCGGTACAGTTGAACAACGGAGATGACTACCAAAGTGACACAACGGAGGAGGAATTGGAAGACGATTTTCAGCAACCACCTTCAAACGAATTGGTTGAAAATTCGTTGAGTGGCTTGCGTTCCTATTTAAAAGCCAGTGCATATACAACGGATTCCCTGTATAGTGGGTTAAATAAAAAACAAAAAACTCACTTTTTTACAGTAAAATAGTAAAAACATAAATACAAATTGTAAATACCGTTAGGTTTTGATATTGATATTTAAAACGGTCAGTTGGATTGGACTGACGCAGTACTAAGTATTGAATTACATTTTTGGTTAAAACATAAAAAACATCAACAATTATACGAAACTCCAATTTGACGAATGTGTGCAACTTTCGATAAGTTGATCGGTAATTTTCTATAAGGTGAACCCAATATTAATAAGAAATTGATGTACCTACATAAGACTAAGATTCTTTCTCGAAGTTATGCAGAGTCTTATCCAATCATATATTTCTTTCCCATAATACATGTCAACGTAATTCTAACAATATACTGCGAAACGATTAATTTCATTTATTTTAGCCAAAATTTTACATCGGGAAAACGATAATCTTCTTTTATTGTATATGAATACGAAATTCGAAAAAGTGCCACTTATTTTTCACCAATAATATTCCAACTAGGAAAATCTTTACTATGCATACGTACAGCTGCTTAAATTCCTCTACTACAATTTTATGAGCATTTCTGGATTGTGTACATGCCACGATATGCAAATGAAATAAACTTAAACGACTTAAATGTCATTGTACCTCACTTGCAAGTAAATCACAAGAAATTTTATGACTTCAATCTGCCGTAGCTCTACTAGACGATCTCTTTTGCCTTTTACGTTATAGCGTATCCGATAGTCAAGTATCTAAGTGGATACGATTCCTAACAAGAGCAGGAATATATGCGGAAGAAAGATTATTGTTTCCATAGCGCAAAGCGATGAACTTGCCAAGAAGTCGAAGATGGAAAATTGTGAAAAGTCTTAGTCGAGGCGAGGGCAAAGTTACTTCTTTTATTTTTTGCACTTTCGGAGTTAAGACTGCAATCGAAAAGACGGACGGTGAAGTAGCAGGATCGGGGAGAAAAAAAACAGTACCGCCCCGACCTCATTCCCTTGTGGCAATTCTTCGTAGATGGACCCTGCTTTGGAAACTTGCAAAGACTTTCCTTTCAAACATAATTTACGACTTTCAGACTTCGCAAAGTCCGACAATTGATGGTTTGCAGCAACGTCAGGTTTTATTGGTGCACTTTAGACTCACAACCGAAACTAGTCGAGCATTTGATTTGAACCTTTCGCAATGAGCATTTGACCGTGTCATATACGAGTACATACACGTATGCTTTTTAATGGCCCAAGAGAAAGGATATATGTCAGAATATGTTCCGTGTAATTTATTACTCCGGATAGTCGTGGTCGCGTCTTAACTCAACTCAATGTGCACAACATTGCGATTAATGTTTTATTGTTATGAGGTATGAAAGGAATTTCGCTTGTCAAAACCAATTAATAATGAAGCGCGGAAAGTTTACGATGCACGGAATTCGAATCGAATAGTACAAGACAATTTTATTAATTTGATAGTGCAACAAAAGAAGAAGAAATGAGCTTTATATTGGAAAAAGGAAGGAAGGTTTTTAATATTATAGGTTGTTTTTTGTCGAGACTAAAGAGCTTGGCTACTAATATCGTGCAGTTAGTTGTGACAGGTTAAATTCGCTCAATGTAAACCGAGTAATTGCATCAATCTCTAAAAATTTCAATCTTAAGTAAGTGAGACAGTCAAAACTAGTTATCAATTTTCTAACTTACGAAGGCACAAGCCATTCACAGTGACTTATCCAATAAACTTGGGTAATCCAATTATAAAAGACAAATCACCATCAACCCGTTGTTAGAGGTCTTCTCATAAGCCCAGCTCTTGATCCGATAATGATTTACAACATTTATAGTCTGTCCTCAGTGGTTGGTTGTTGTACAACAGCTACAACACACACAAACCCATAACCTATCTACTGCGGTTGGCTTAAGTACGTACTTATGTCATAAAACTGAAGCGGACACTAACAGAAAAGAAACACCTTAAATTAAACTGAAATTTGAGTCGTTCAACTTTCAGTTGTGCGTTTATGTCTTTATGATGATGCATCTGTACCCGCGATAACAACTTCTTGCGATGGAAATTGTGTAAAGATATTACGGAATTAAAATCGCTCGGTATTAAATTATTGGATTAACAATTTGAACAATGATCCACTAACTAATGAATTACGCTCAAAAATGCATTTTAAATAAAACTTACTTATCGTAAACTTAAACTTATTCTTTCTTAATCCTTTCAAGTTTTTATTTTCAAAGATATTAACTTAAAAAAAAATAAATAAACTAATGTATGTATATTTACATTTCAGTGATTTTTTTTATTATTTTTTTTTTTAGATATTTTTCTTGTTATTATTTGTTTTATTAGATATATTTTTTTTGGATATATGTATTTATTTTTTTGGATAGATTTTTTTTTATTTTTTATTTATTTATTTTTTTTCTATATTTTTTTATTTCTTTCATTTTTTTACACTTTTTCTTTTCATTAATTTTTTTTATATTTTTTCGATTTTTTTTTCTACTTAATTTTATTATTTTAATTCCGTTCAATTTTTTTTTAATTACACTTTTTTTTTTATTTCTTTGGAAATATTTCTTTTTTTTTTAAGTTTTGATTATTTTTTTATTTTTAAAGTTTTACCATGGATATTTGGGACTTCGATATTCTAATGGTTTGCACGCGTTAATTTAATGAGGGCGTGGGTTCGAATAGAATGGTCAAAGAAAAATAATATTTTGAAATCGATAACATTTCCTTACTGATATTAAGATGTGCCCCGGAAGGGGTCGCAGCGAAATAGAAGACTGCAGAAGTTCTGATGAAACTTAAGGGTCAAGGCTTTATTTCGAGCAGCCTAGTTGGTTCCTTGAGTTTCAATTGAATTAAATTGTGTCTTGAAGTTAGTTATTACTGCTTCGAGCGAATAGTTTTTAGTATATCGTCATTGTTTTAAGCTGGCATGCCGTTTATTCAAAGAGTTCTGGCTAAGGTCGAACAACAATTCATACGAATTTTCCATACAAAGCTCTCCAATTAGGCCCTGATACGGTAAACTTTTTGCCAAACAAGGCTACAATGCGATAGGAACAAAACAAAACGTCCGACTCTATTTCGTTATAAAAGGCACCTAATTAGGCCCCATATCGTCCTGCAGTCTCGCAAGGGATGTCTATGCAAACAACAGCAACGAAACAAAGCTTTGCAAGCTTAACGAGGCATTCTGTGTTGTAGAAATATATGAATATCGCACTTCATTTGAATAAGATATCGGAGGGAGGGTGGTGAAGAGCATAGGGAATCGCCCTCATCATCGTCATTTGCATTCCTTTCTGGACCCCTTTGTATACCCATTTGGGCGCTTTGCCTATATTTCTGAACGCTCTAGAACGGCGGGCACTGAAAAGGAATCTTCTTCAATGCAACTCGGATGATGACAAGGCTTACAACAGACAATGGATGCATCACTATCCATTCACCATGGAGCGAGCTCAGCCATAAGGCTCTTCGTGATTTTCTTCGTTGGCAAATTCTTCACCTCAAAGTTCACACAAGAATAGTGTGAGAATGGAAGGACAAGAAGTCCCATTCGGAAATTCCTCCGTGATGCACTGAAGTGCGCCAAGTTAATAGAAAATAAACGCAATGATGCTGTCTCGACTTTGTATGGAGTCTTCAAGGAGTTTACTCAGCATTTCTGGTCTCGTCGCTGTGAATTATCTAAGAGCCAAACGACAGGCAATTACGGATAATTGGCGTGTATCAGTTGCGGCTCACTGGGAATTATTTACAAAGTTTTGCACACTTTATTAAGCCGTGCAACTTGCAATCTTCGTCTGCAGACGGAGTTGTAGTATTAAATTTATAGAAAATTATTTTATATGTAAGAAAGTAATTGCTTAACCTATTGTTCAACACAACAATCGAGGAGTATCTTATCGTAAAGTTCTAGCACACATTACAGAAGCTGGCGACATCACCATTGGAAGGTAGATGCAGCATTCGGGGTTCGATATTGTTGAAACATATAAAAAAGATGATTTCATCATGCAAATCTAGTCTAGCTTTACCAACTTCTATTCGGCTCGTTCTCTCTTTCTGAGCCACAAAATAATTCTGAATGTCTCATTAGTCACGACTCGCAGTAGTTCCAATTGCTGTAGTCGGTAAGCCACTTCAGTTCTTTTTGCAAGGAACTTAGTGCGTAAGAAACGTCTTATAACTGCTGATAGGGATAAAACTGAACTTTTCAGGATTGCACAATGGAAGGGGTAAACAATTGCTTCGTTGTGAATCCGGAAAAGCGTCATGAATATCTAAGGGACTTCCAAGATCTTGAATCGATCTGAACTTAGGCTTTGATATCCCATATGTTAAGTTTAGATACGAATAAACTTTTTTTACAACATTCCTGACATATTTATTTATCACACATGGTAAGTATTTCCATACCATAATTTCAACCTTAACATCATAGGCTAGCATCTGGAAAGATAAGCTACTTCCAAAATGTAACACTTCGCGAAATGTTTACAGAAATACAATATTCCTGAAATGCCAAAAAGGTGAATGAATCAACCAACCCAAAATCCCCGAAAATCTACATATCCACCACACAAAGCCACCACAACACTACACTTCTATAGCAAATAAAATAGAACTGGCGGTAAGCTTGTTAGAACTCTTCCGGAGAAATGACTTATTCACACCAATGGAATTTATGGTAGCATATGACTATTAGTCGCTAAATTTCTGCGTCCTCCGAACCGATAGTTAATTCTTTTTTCCTACTGTTTGTTGGAATGGAATTGTTTTGGATACGGTTAGTGGATAGTGGGTGCTACAATACTAAGATTGTTATAATTCTATTGCTTTGGTGCCTAGCGCCGTTCATATATGAAAGAGTTATGGCATTGCACTATGTCGGGGATCATAAATTTTCCCAGAATTCTACATAAAGTCGAAGTATACGTACAAATCCGTTGGGCTCTAGAAGATTTTCTCGGAATTCGCGGGGATTTGTGGAAGGAAGTTTTTCATTGTTATTTTCAGAGAAATAAGGTAATGCGCTATGGTTCAGTGGGCTAGGCACATTTTGGGATGAGCAATTTACATAATTATAAGGAGGTACCCAAAGAAGTCAAGAAGTTTGGCTCTTAATTTTCTTTCATTATGAAATTAGAGAGGTAATAAGATGATGTCGAGGCGGTTACAAAAACCTATCCGCCACGAATCTCGAACTTTTATTAAAATCCACCAGTGTGTAGCATTCAGCACTGTCTTCCATACATTAAGGGACTTTCTAGAAGTCTATGACAATTGAAATTTTTGTGATTCTCTTATGAATAATTAGAACAAAAAAGAATATCTAGCCGATTTTCAAATGGCATTTGACTGATTTTCTAAAAATGAGTTGGCAGCATTGAAACCCACAGCATTGAAAGCAAACTTTTCAAATCAAATTTTGAATAATTCAGTACGAAAGTTCATCTCTCCTTATTGCGATGTTTTATCCGAAATTGCACATATTCAGATATACCGAGTTCTGTAAAAGCTGTCGCACGTCGAAAAAACTTCTAAATTCTTAAAATTAGCTCGTAGCTGACAACGTCTTCAAAAAAAAGAGACCTAATTATTTTTTTCGATAAAAATAATGTAAAAATTTGAAGTTCCCAAAAATCTTGCATTTGGCGTAGTCTCATTGTATTTTGTTCACTTTTGAATTTACATACGATTAAGCGAAAATGAAACATTTCGACAAACAAAACTTTTTGACTGCATTTGTCAGAGAAATCAGATGAATAGTGACCACAGACGAACAACTGCAGCAATGGTGTATTATGTTAACATCTTGTCGGAAGAGGATTTATCTAGAGAACTCAACCACAGCCGTCTTAGGGATGATCCAAATAGACATACAAACGTTAAGTCTATCTATGTATAGTCAAATATATAAGTTTTTGGGATTATGAACAGTTATCAATAACGGCTATTTCGAGACCATACATATACCGATCCAAGCATTCATAATATGCTAGAACTATCGTGCTGGCCAGCCCTCCAACAATTACTAATTCACCTTAACTCTAAAATATTGCCATTTCACAAGGCCTTAAACAGCCAAGCCTCTGTTTTCATCCTTCCCATGCTTATAATCAGACATAACTGATCCAATTTGCGATTATCGCAAACTTTCCAGGCATCGTATTTATGCGATAAATCATTGCCTTGGGACTTGTAATCCACTGGAGCGAGTGAACCTCGCCTCCGAATCCGAATCTAAACAATGCATAAGCCAGAGCCAGCCATCGACTGACAGAAGACAAGAGACAATTATTCATTGACATTTAGCCGACATCGGATTTCACAGCAGCGAATCGAACACGACGTGTACCCTGTATGCTCATTGCTCAGGGTCTTCAGACGCGAGGTTCAGTTTCAATTCGCCAAGGCTAATACCACTTAATCATGCAAATAAGATTTAAATTGTTGCTACAAGTTTTTCACCCGGTGTGGTATAAGGTTCGATTCTCTCGTCTCCCAGCCCGGTACCTCCGATTGTTGAGTGGGGCATTGAGGGTTAACAGAAAATCGTCGAGAGTAGTTTGGAGTATGCCATTTCGAGTACAGGTAATAATGCACCAACAGTTGCCTTTCCCAGCCACACTGCATGCCACAAATGTTTGCTCAATATAATGACAATTCCGGAAAAGTGGGAAAAAAGGAGAAAAACTCCGAACCTCAAGATTCGATCCAATAGTTGCTGGATACCCACCTAAAAAGGAAAGGGTAGAAGTAAAGTTGAAAGATCTTAATCGACCCTGACGGTGTTTTATTGCCGTTCAGGCCATTGCTTTGCCTTGCTAGTTGTTTGGAAATGCTTCGATTCGCGATGGTGTTCTGCCGTAACCATTTCCAAGCTCGGATAATTGCAATTGAGCAGTTATCGTAAAATTCTTAAGAATCGATGCAAATACTTACGGGATCCAGTTTTGGAGCGCTCGACAGGTGTGCAACTACTCCACTCAGTGTTATATCGGAAATCAAAGACCTTGCAAAATCGCTACGACCGTATTACCGGCAATTAAACTCTGTGATGTAGGCGCAATTCAATTTCAAGACTTTTCTTTAGTGATACAAGCCTAGGTGCTTTGTTGAGCCGCTTGTATAAACGCACGAGTACTGTATAAGTACTGTAAAAGTTCAACAGATGTCGAATTTTATCGTGATCTCTTTCGAGCATAAATTATTGGAGGTTGCGGGTAATTTAGTTGCGGCTAAGTACAATTCCGAGCCGTTCCGAATGACAAGACTTCAATTAATTTATGATCAGATCGACCTAGTTTTATTCGCTATTCTGCGGCCTGTGTGTACGCTAATGCGATGTGATGTTGTAGGAATTTTCTTTGTAAAATGCCTAACAATATTTTACACGATAGTGTTATTATGGAAACTTTCAAAATTTCATTCTCTCTTTTTGCGTAGCTTGTATACAGGGTGCATTGTTATGAAGTTAGAAACGTGACATTAGGTTTATTCTTTTTGCATACACTTTCCACACTTTTCTGCACTAACTATTCTTAACAACATTTGATGTCAAAGCAATGACACAAACTCTCAAACTCAAACAGTAGGCTTATTCCCCCCCCCCCCCCAAACCTCCCTTTATTTATTTCCAATTCGGTTTTGAAAAAAACATCACTTTAGTAGTTCTTTTTTATAAAGTGTTATAGCTTCACTTTATAATAGTATAGTATAGTAGTTCTTTTTTATAAAGTGTTATAGTTTCACTTTATAAAAAAGAACTACTAAAGTAAACGCGTAAAAACAGTGCATAATACTGGTATCCTTAAGTTTCGGCTTTTTGGAAACTTCCACTGAATGCCTAAAACGATGTTAACAAGGTACAGTAAGACCCCGCTTAACGCGGGGGATACGTTCCATCAAAGTAGAGCGTAATGCGCAACAGCGCTAGACGAGGCTATCTTAATAGATATATAAATTTATAAATTTATACTTACAATAATGTCAACAAATGTTTCAAATGATAAAAATGCGTCCGTACAGCACCGCACCAAACAAGTACATATTTGGAAACCTAGTGCTGCGCACCATTTCGGGGAATCCCCGGGTAGAAATAAAAGAGCGCGAAACCGAAACAGCGTTAAGCGGGGTCTTACTGTATGTCAAAAAATAGCACTAACATCATCTTAGCTTAATTATTATATTTTTTATGTATATTTAAATGTCTGTTATAATGAAATTTTCGCGCAGTGAGAAAAAAAAACTCAATTATTGTAATTAAACAAGGAAAATTTGTTGAGTCGCCGCTGGCTGGTAACACCAATCTCGTTAACATTTCTGTGGATCCACTCGATCCTCGAAAAATGTCATTCGAGTATCGTGTGGATCCACAGAAAGTGCCGACAACCCTGCCACCAAAAAAACGTAGAGGAGGAGACGGTGCAAATGGCGGAGATCTAAGTGTAGCGAGATCGCTGTCGAGTTTTTCGGGTTAAGTGTCGTGGTGAAAATAAGTCGAACGGCGAAAAGCTTACCTAATTGAAAGCGGCTGGTTTAGAACCGTACCGGAATAGGCGTCATCTTCTGCATTTTCCTTTTCGTTTTAATTGCAGCAATCGATGGAAGAAAAAAACTTTAAAACAGGCTTAGTTAAAAACCACCGCCAAATTATTGAGGTTAGAAATCGGATTGTGTGTTTCGTTTTGATAACGATGGCAGTGGTATTCTAGTATTGCGTCAGACAAATTTGAATTTATTTCGTATTTAACTACCACAGCATCTTGAAAATTCATCAAATAAAACTAAAAGAAATTATAATAAAATTAATTATAACGAGAACCTGACCTCGGAGCGCTCTATGCATCGGACAATTCGTTTTGTTTACGGTTTTTCTCTTTGCCGTTTGCCCTTTTAAATTTTATTGAGCGACTCGAGAGTTGATCGTTGACTTTGCAGCTGTCAAGTAATACACGATTTAGTTTCGTATAGTTCGCGTTAACAAACTACCGTAAAACATTTCTCGTGGTTATATTTTTCAAAATGTTTGCTGAATCAAACGGAGTCGTGCTTGTAACGCTTTTCAGTAAAACACCGCCATAAGTTCGTACTCGTTGTGCAAAGTTAAACCAAAAACTAAATTGGTGAAATTTTTTTGTTTCAATTTTTTTCTGGGCTGAACGGATTTTGCGTTTAATCCTCGTCTTTTCGGTGCAAATATTAACATAAGAATCGCTTAGTTGCGGGCTAATGAATTGTGGAAAAAGGTTCGAATAGGAAGAACACGGCAAACGGTAGACGTCTGGCGTGAAAGTTATTTTTTTTGTAATTGACAACACCTTCCCTGCGACGATTGAGTGGTCATTTTGCCGTAAAATCCGAAGAACGTGGGTGGCCAGAGCCACCGAAGAATTTTGAAGGCATCGGATTGCAAACGCTGTTGGTTCGGGTTCAAAAGCTGCAACACTTCGCGTATCAATTAAATGTGACACGAGAAGCCATCTTCATACTTGTGACAGCCATGTGAAAGATCTGGAAGATAGGAAAAGGGGTTCCAATGAACCGAATGAAGGAACAAGTTTCAAAGTGAATGGAAAGGTTTTGTGAATGTTTTCGCGAATCGAGCAATTAACTAAAATTTCGTTTTGAGTTAAATACACGCGTCGTGCCCGTTAATCGTCCCGGGTGTGACAAGAAACGTCGGCCGTACGAAAATTCAATCTTGTCCGAATGTCGCGAAGAAGAATATCTGCCGCCCGACGAATTTCTACAAGAAAAGAATGAGAAATAGGAAATTAGAAGAAAGGAAATAGGGAATTTGAAGAAAGGAAAGATGAAAATTTGAAGAATGAGAAATAGGAAATTAGAAGAAAGGAAATAGGGAATTTGAAGAAAGGAAAGATGAAAATTTGAAGAATGAGAAATAGGAAATTAGAAGAAAGGAAATAGGGAATTTGAATAAAGGAGGAATTAGGACGAGAGAGAACCAAACGGATGAAATAAACAAATGGGGTGAGTTTTGATTTTGTTTCCTTTTTTTATTATATTATATTATATTTTGCATGATTTCCTTTTTTCTTTTTTTTTGGTTTTTTTTCCAGCAATTTTGTATGGTCGTTTTTTTTTTGTGATAATAATTTCATTAATGATGATTAACGGCTAGAAAGAGCCATTTATAGTGAACCCGAGCGTTTAGCTCCTTAGCCCCGAACCTCAATAAGGGGCCACGACGCGAAATGTTCTAGAGGACAGTCGTGGCTGAGGTAGGGTGGGCAGAGCAGGGCGCTACTTACACCTAAGCGCCCTGACAAATCGCGAAGTCGCGCAACTCCACCGCTTCTTGGTCTTTCACGACCTATTGGGAAGATAGTCCCAATTTTAATCACCCTGGAGTAAGCCGACACGAAATTTTGTTGTCTAGGCCTAGGGTTTATGGTCTGAAGTCAGAACAAGAACCACCCCACACTGCCGTAGCTAGTCCCGGCCGCCAGCAAGCGTGTCGCTTCCGTTCTACTTCAGCCACCAATTCGGACGTAGGCGGAATTGGCCCATTCTGTCCCGAACCATTCCTATCCTTCAATTATTTTGACTTTTCTAAGTCAAAATAATTCTTCCAAGGCCTCAAACACAACAAATTAATAAATTAAATCAAAAAAAAATACACTCAGAGCGAAATCAATTAAAACGATTCTTTGGCTTAATATTAAATGAAAATGAAATTCCCAAATATCGTTTAACAATTTTTTTTTGTAATTCAATTCTAATTTACACTTAATAAAAAAAAAGAATTACTCAAGTGATGAAAATGTTCGTAACTTCTGAAATATACAAGCAAACGCAATAAATTTACCCTGAAATGAAAGATGACCAAATCAACTTTTACAATAGGTACCTATTATTTGAACCCTAATTATTTAGGAACCATAAAAGGTTTGGTACTTATTGACATAACAAATGTAAGTACATATCATAACAGAAAATTGTTGGTACAGTAAACGGCCATCTGTTTGACTTCGTTTTCCCAATTTTAAACACAATACACCCTGTGGATTATGAAATTAAATTTTTTTTCCATCACCATAAATTGCACATTTTATTTTGCCGACTTGTCTGTTGTTATTTTCACGTTGATTAATTTCAACTTGACAACGAATATCACGACTGTGAAGTGAATGCGACGAAATTACCGGCCAGCCATTTACGTAAAATTTACCAAAACTGAGTATTTTACGCGCAGACTCGCTAGAAATTCGTGATCGAATAAATTTTCCAACTTATCCGGACAGTGGAGGCTATGGCGTATGGAATCATCTTTTTCCTTTTCTTATGTGACCTATGTTGTTTAGATGAATTACAACATGACAACATAAATATAAGTTTCACGTTGATTAGTGCACAAACTCTGCTAGAGCACCGGTCATATACGGCGTAATGTGTCTAAAGAGTTGTAGGACGGTTGCGGTCGTACGTACTACGGGCTTACGTCTAAGTACTGAACGTTGAACGATGTATAGAATGTGAAAGGTAAGAGAAAATTGATGGAAACAAATTGCTTTCAAAGTATCAGCTAACATTTTAATGATGCTGGAGCATAGTTCTTCTCCGTTTTTCGTATTTCATGACTTGTCATGGTCGCTATACACGACTTAACATAAATAAACTTATAAACCATATGGAGAAAGATGATTTATGGCCAGTTTCTTTTATACTCGAAACTTCGAAACTTATAACTGTACGTAATATTCAGTTGAAAGCAACAGTTATATATATAGAAGTAAGGTTATTACATTTGATGCAGTGCAACTTGCAAAAATGATTAATGAATCAAATATGAACTAATAGAGCCAGTTTATCTTTTTTGAAGGATTTTAAATAAGACTGACCAAGAAAATCATTCACAATATAAGTTGCCAAACTTATGACTATTATAACGATCTTCTGGGACCTTAACCACAGAAAATTACAACCTTCTAAACACAATAGCGCACAAAACTCTCTACACACTCTCAAATACTCTACCCCTTCTCGCATGCTCTTCACACTTTCTCCACATTCCTCACATGCAACCGAATATGCTGGAAATCTCTCGACACAACGCATGCACTATATATGCGCCGCATAGCTAGTAATAGTAGACGGGATCAGCTTTTCTACTGTGAGAGCACGACGACGATCAGTTTTACACAAAAGGGTGCCTTTTAAATTGATTTTGTGGTAATAGTGATCAACCTATCTAGTAATAGTAGTGGAAAAAACTTTTAATTATTCATAGCGATCACGACCCAACAAAACAGACTCTTGCTGCCAATCATTCACCATTGCGATTGGCATCTAATTAAAATCGGACTGCAGCAAGACTATATATATATCGCACATCACACCAAGTCGCCTTAGGTTCGCATACATTACAGTAAGCCAGTGAAAATTGATCTGGCAAAATGGTCACGTTAGTACACTTCACATTACACATTTATACAGTTTCAGAGTTTAAAGCGATACGAGACCATGGAGACGGAGGCGATGATGAAAAAATCTTAAAAACTCGTCTCCTTCTTGTCACAAAAACGATGAGAATTAAGATGAAATCAAAAAAAAAGATCTGATGATGTTTAAAAAGAAATCTTCAAGTCAAGTCATAAGATGTGTCACTCTAGTTGCGAATCGATTTGTTTTGCTTGGCTGAGGCAGGAGTATGTCTTTGAAAGTTGTCTGTTTTGCTTTTCTTGTCATGTGAAGCGTTATTCCCAACCAGCGCACATATTGAAAATAACATCCAGAAAATCCAACAACAAAGAAACGAATTATTTTCTTACAAGTTGTTTTATTAAATTTTCGTATCATTTTTCTCGATTTTCCTTTATGCCAACCATTTTCTTCGTTTATATGCTCAATGATATTTCATAGGAAAACTGAAGGCAAGTGAACCTGTCACGGGGAGGCACAACAATTGTGGGACGAACGCTCCTCGTGGAATAGATTCGCACAAGGAGATGGCGGGCTCTAGCGCTGAGCCCGCCATCTCGCCGCTAACACAGCTAAAGTTAAGGTTGGAGGATGTTGGCCAGGGACAACAACTTTAAAGTCTTTGTCTTCTTGTCTGTGTGTCATATCATTGGAAATGTGACGTTCTCATGGCGACTTAAATGTAGACACGGTTGTATGTCGGTCTTATCGAGTTGCTCGATTTTTTCCATTTTCCCTGTTTTTTCACCAAACATGTCTTGTCGAGCTAAAACACATTTTAGTGATGGAATATATTAGCAAAACATTTTCATCTTATTTGCTATGTTTCGCTTTCTTATTTGAATTGAGCGTGACGTTTTATGTTTCGCTATGATTTATCACTTTGCCAGGGTTGAGGACGAACGGAATGATGGACGGTTTTCTGAAAGGTTGTGCCCATAGGGAAAGGAACTTTATGGTATTGTCTGTGTTTGCAGTCCGGTTATGAGTGATGAATCTATTAAATATTTAACAACAATCTGTTTTTTTTGGTTTTCTCATTCAAAGAGTCAATCTCTAGGCAGATAGCATATGCATTTAAAAGAAACCAAAAAACGAAAAACAAAACGATAGATAAGTAAAAAAAAAATATATATAGGTGTATAAAAAAATAAATTAGCAAAACAAAATATAGAGGAAAAAAAAAATTTAAAATAGAAAAAAAAGAAAAAAAATTAAACAGCAAAAAATAAATAAAACAGCAAACAGCAACAAAACAATTAAGAAACTCGAAAAACAATAAAAAAAAAACAAATTGATTTTTATTTTTTTCGATGAGAAACATCAAACCGGTGGAATTATATTCTATCTGTTTATTTAAGTAAAAACAATATAGGTAATCGAAGTGCAGATTAAGCGTGATTTGAACATATTATTTGTGCCGAATCGAAAGCAGTTTTGGCAATTGAATCACATTCAATTTCACAGAGTGTGTAGTTATTTTTATCGTTTCTATCATTTCAAGTCCTTTGTAGGTACTCGTATTTTTCATCTCAATTTTAGTTAGTATAGCTTTGTTAAAATGGACGTAAGAAAATAAGATCACTACAGATAAATCCTAATCACGTTGTCTACAAGCTTTGATCATTGTTCGTGTCATCACATAACGAATCACCCATATGCACCTAGTATTATTTATTGTAAACTCTTCTTGACTAATGCAAAACGTAATTCGCGTTTCACTAATTAAAAGTTACATCATCGCGTAAATTGAAGCGCTTCAATTAAAATCACTTCAAAGCAATATTCTCTACTAACGATCCAATTTTCTGTCCCGATTTTTAGAACACATCGCCTAGTACATACTCTTCTCTAGTGATATGGCCTCGGATATACGAACTGGTACTGATGGACATAAAAATAAATAAAAATATATTGACAGACAACGACAAAGCTGGCAACTGTTCTAGCCCCAGTGGCTCATAAATTAATCGGTTTTCCATGTGATACGACTCTTTCAATTAAAACTTGCATTCCAGTTCTCGTCCCATCCGACACATGGCGAAAGCAAGAAGTATCCAGATAAGAGTTCTTGCACAGAGATAATATCCGTAAATGAATGGAATGTCCTTTTATTCTGTCCACGGATTCAGCTCAGTTTTCATCTTCGCCCATTGCCCACTTCTATCCCGAAAGAAAAGTCCATAGATGCCACATTTCCAGAGCCCACAGAAGGAAAGGAGAAGGTTCAAATTCTAAATCAAGTTGGATTTTAGCCATGATACCAGTTCCCTGATAGCGTGAAGGTGGTGTGGGTTCAATTCTCGTAGTGGCGTGGACGTTGAAGAGTAATAATTGCGAACGATGCGATATCTCCTGACAACATGGTTTCAATTAATTTCCCTCATCGCTGTATATCAGTTTCGATTTGAAGCAAATTAAAAGCGGTTCTACGTTTGAACAACGTACCGTCCGTGTTCCGTCCTAATATCGACAGCTACTCATGTAGCTGATGGTCGGTAACTGGAGTCCGGAGCGCTAGTTGATTGATAGTTAAGGTTTCCAGTTTGAAATTAGTTTCAAAGTTTCGAATGATAGATACATTACGTATACACGTAGGCACGAGTAATGGTGCTACTGTAATTAGACTTCATAATGAGATTTACGTTATTATTAGATTGAGTTAGCCTGTCGTCGCTTATTGCTTCAATAATAATGCGCTGTTCTTAAATGGTTAATGACGATCAATAACTATATTATAATCAAGTACTGAAGTGCAATAAAAGCGCTCTGTGATTTTCTTCGCGTTTACTTTGTGAATATTCGTGCATAACTCGTATCATCCATAAGATCAATATAAAACTATCGAGGAAATACTATCGAGAGCAGCTCTCGATAGCACTTCTTACAAATATCCAAGCCATTTTGACAAAAGGGTTATGGTTACTTAAGAGTTTTAAATATGTATTTAGATTTATCTCTCTATTATCCTCTTACGTACTTTTGTAAGCTCTAATTTTAGTGATTCTTTTAGTAATTCGATAAACATGATCAAAACCATCACATATATTATTTGATAATTTGTTTATGTCATTAGCACAAACTTTAAAAAGCTGTCAAAATCTATAAATCGTACGTAATAATACACTAAACGATATTAATTACATATATATATATACCTACATATGTATATGTTCAGATTAATACACAGAATTTGGTTTAGATGCACCGGTTACAGACAAAATAAATGACAATAATAAACTGCAGCAGACAATTACTTTGAAATATTGTCGAAAAGTTTATTTCCCGGGACAGACAAATCATTTTTCATTGCAAAAACTCATTACTTCGTCCACAGCGTAATAATTTTCAAGTCACCTACATCTGTGTATGATCGGTCCTCCTACAGTCCTACCGAAGACATTATGCGCTTCTGATGGCCCGTTGAAAACTTTGTCTGCAAGAAAGACGTCAATCTCAACTAAAGTTAATGGCTTCGACAGAAGTCAAAGCCGCAAAACTTTCTACTTCTCCAGCTTGCACAGCGCGGTAGTTGATTGAATTTTCTCCACCATACAATTTTGTATAGGTAGTTAGAAGCCAGCTATCCGTTCCGTTTCGTACTCTTGTATTAGCCCTGTAATGCTATAGCACAACGTAGATAACTTCACCACTGACAGCATTCATAAAACAATAAATTTAAATTAACGATCCGCTTTCAAACTAATAAGACTTTCATCATTAAATCGGATTTCTGATGTTTTCTGTGTGTAAGGTGGTCTTGGAAGGTGGAATGAATATGGCGTTTCAAGGTACTCACATCGATAATCCACAACGGGCACTGAATCATTGGTGAAAGAAGGTAGTCTTCGACGATGAATTTTATAGGTGAAAAGAGAAAGAATTGTCCGCTTACAGGCAATCAAATTGTCAATTTCTTCCAATACACTTAAAATAAATTTTTGCATTAATTGTCTACAAAGGAATCGTGAGACTTGACTTTCACCTGATATACCGAGCAAATCTACATATGTGGTCTTGTAAGGAAAACGAATTATAAATCAATTTCTTGAAACTAATTGCTAGCCTGCTGTGAATAGTTTAATGATTTATCGATTTTCATTGCAAGGTACCGTAGGTGTCATTGTCAGTGTGAGATAGAAACTGGAAAGAAAAGAATTCAACTGCAGAGCTGATAACCATTTAAAAAGCATTAAATGTGCAGGTATTTGATAGTAAATCGGTTCAGTCTGCTGTTTGCGATTGAACTTAGGGAGTGGAATGACCGAAATTTTTTACTAAATTTATAAAAATATCGAACATGTAAGACTTTAGACTAATATACAATACTCGGTAATTCCCTTGTGGCAGAAAATACCTCGGCCCAATATAAACCTTTCATCTAAAAATAAAAACGTCCATGTGACACATATTATCCTCCCTGTTGTAAACAAACATGCATAATTCGGCTAATGAGGTAATAAGCATACAAAAAAACAGAAAAGATACATAGAAGTCGGCTTAGCAAACACCTTGCAGACTAAACGGGTTTCTTGACGTTGAAAACGCCATGTAACCCTCACTCCCCTTCACCCACACGCCACATATACAGCTGGGACTTGTTGACGTGATCTTGTTTTTTTATTGAGTTTCATCTTTACTGTTTCAACATCTTTCATATGGTTGCAACATACGATATTTGATTTAAGAAAAAAAAAATGAGATCCACATATGCTCTGAAGCCGAGTGCCATGTGCACAATCTTGAAAATCTCTTTTTAGAAGATTCTCACGCGATTACAAGAAAACAAACTGGAAATTCCAAATGCTTTCTTTTTTTCTTCTTTAAATCTCTTTTTTTTTCTGAATATGTTCCACATTGCAAGTACTAGTACGCGTGTATCTAAATAAAGATTAATTTGACTTTTCGATGTGACCCATTTTTTAATGATTGGCTTATACCATTGATACACTAGTGGTATACTTTCCAGTGTGATATGATCATAATATAGGAAACTAGATATGGTGATACATCAACAGTAGGTAGTATGCATTGAAATCAGCTGTTTATCTGTCATTCTGGTGGTTATGTTCATCAAATTTTATTTCATTTGTTGGAAGTTTTATTTAGCAGAACATTCGCAGGCTGGAAAGTGGCGCTGCTTACGTGGTATACCAGATAAAATTATCGCATTTGTATACTACGAAGTGACGTCAAAACCACGATTAAACTAGGTTATTTATCTAGTAAAAGCGTGATATTGTGCGATACATTTATGGTATTTACGATACCATGGTACGTATACCAGCAATGTATCCATGGTATTACATATGAATTAATGAGATTATTGAAATAATTTCTTCTTCTCAAATCTTAGTTCATAGAAAAAATTTCAAAAGATCAATATTTTTTCTAAAGTTTGGTAAAAACTGTCGAATGAATAGGTATCCTTGATTTTAATTGTGTTTGTTCCCTTAGTTTCAGATTGTTAAAAATTGCATTACGTAATATATTAATTTCTTAGTTTTTGGATACGCTGGTATCAGAGAATATACTAAATTTTAAATTGTGGCATAGACGTATAATTCCTACCCAGATCCTCTGAGTAAATGGCATTTTCTTCTCATGCATGCACAAAGGTGCATGACATTTTGGCTGCTCTCTGAATTGCCAGGATTTGCACCTGAAATATGCTGCATTCATGCAGCAACTCGTTATGAGGTCTTTGTTGATAGACTGGGTGAAAGTGAGTTTCAACATTACAACAACCATCTGTGTATAGGCTTGCAGGGCTCACTGTTTTAGTTTTAAAAAAAATGTCTGCTTCTATTTCCTGAAACAATTGTTCGTATACGTCATTGTTGTTATGGTTAAGTTCATGATCTGATACACACTAGGAAGTATTTTGTTTTGAATTACCCGAATGGAATGTTGTCTAGCCAGATTGATTTTGATTATAAAGTACTTCGTGCAAAGATAGAGACTAGATTTAGTTAATTCGATGTGTTGTGATAGTGTATATGATAAATATTGCAATTGGTTGACTTTCCTAAGGACAGAAGCACAACAATAGTCAAAATTGTCCCAACTTCTTTCACAAAGTTTGTTAAATTGAAGGAGTCTTCATAACTCAAAGAGTTCTTGGGTTCTTGACCACGAGCCACGTGTATGCATAGCTCGAAAAATGTCACACCGACTCACATATTTAAACGGAGGTCAATCTTAATTAGCTTATTAGCCCCAGCAACAAATTCAACAAATATGACTAATACATATCATTTTCTACACCTACGCTATAGTGAGTCCCTTTTGTATGTAAGCCCAAAGAAACGAAGAAGATAAGAATATAATAAGAACTGCAACAGAGAGGTGTGAAAATTCAGAAGAGAAAAAATTTAAAATGACACGCAAGAAAGGTAGAATTGATTGGATGCTGGTACAGAAGTAAAACATCTGTTTCTAAAACTGGAATTCTTCCAATGATACAGAACTGGGATTGAAATTTCGCGATATTAATCATCTTAACGACGAATTCCGGAAATTTGAACTCTATCAGAACAATTTCGGATTCCAGTACCGATTTCCTCGACTCTATCTGACAGCTTTTGGATCTAGCAATTCTAGTTCCGGCTTACGTACATATAACTAGAGTCACTTCATACGAACTAACATAAACATCCATTATCTTAAGTACGAAATATGTGTGTTTCATTTGAAACCAGTTCATATGAATTTTTTTTTGCAGTTGTCTCGATTTTTCATTTTAAGGATCTCCACTAAAGTGGATAAACGCTGTATTTAGTTGACATTTCATGAGACATATCTCGATTCCGTGAAACGTCAATCAAAATCCATCTGCTACACGTATACACACTAAAACTATGCCATTTAAGAAACCTGCGATTTTTTAAATTCGCAGGTTTTTAGACTACTAAATATGTACCAAAATTGGTCATTGTCCGTACTCATGATAATGGATGTTTGTGTTAGTTCTTATACAGTGACTCTACATATAACAAGTAGTTGTGTTCAGCAGAATAAACACATAAAACACGCTACTCGATGTCAGCGAGGTGCAATGTTCGGACAATTTAAAGTTTTCATAAAATTTATTGTATGTTTTTCATCTTAATAACAATCTCGCGAGCATAGGAACATTTTCAACATAGACACATCATTTGCATGACACGCAACATTCTACTTGTAACAAGAATTAGTGCCTATACAAAATGGGTGTAAAACAACGTTCTAGCATACACTAGACGTAGAGAGTCGTAATGACGAAATCGGCAAAACATTCAACTGGAGGAAGAGTGAAACTCGTTTCAGATGGGAAAATGAAGAAAAATTAAATTTCAGCTCGATAGGACGACGGCGACAACGTCTCTTTTTCATCGTGATGTAAATCACTTAATTAGACTTAGCGACAAAGGTAGTGGCTTAAAGCTGAAGCTATTACATGTAAGATTAAGGCATGCAAACAAAAAAATAATATATAATAGTCAAGGGTTGATTGGAGCTAGTGTCTGATGTGTGGATCGCATTTACGTCGCCATGTACCCCATCAAATGTAATTGACCAGAGCACATTATTGTTATTTTTTTTTTAGATATTTACATTTAATGTCACCCTCACCTTAGTGAAGCCAGCCATTTTTGCATCTTTTATTTATGGGATAATACACGTGTGGAACACAAAATACTTAAAATTGTGAATATTAAGCATTTATAACAAATGCTAGCGTGTATAAATTTGTTGACCACGGCGACCTCTCTGTGAACAAAGCACCACCCCAATGTTTTCTTTTCTGTGCATTTTTTAGGTTTGTTGTTTTTGCCTAATTTATCTGGCCTTCGGGTAAATCTAGATTAGCTTCGCGGATTTAAATGGCTCCGGTGACGATTATTTTTTGATTCATTAGGAAATTTGTTGTTGTGTCGTGTCTATAAACAAAAAACCAGTGTAGCTCTACTATAATCATATGAGAGGTACACAACGGGATGATAAATCGTTTAAGGGGTTTTATTAGTCGGCTAATTGAAACGTTTTTCGAAAAATGGCTCGTTATGAATAATAAATGAATGAATTCTTAATTAACTAAATGAATCGACATTCTTGACTTACCTGAGAATTGAAATCGAAGAAGTATTCGGGCCGAAGTGGACACGGAAGACCACATTTACATGTGTTAGGCGACAGTAGGTAATCCTTAATTTGAACATGCGTCCGTAACGATGCACCAGTTGGGCTATAAAGAGAGAAAAACTTTTCTTTAGATATATTTCAACTTTGATGTTATTGTAGCGATAGCAATGTAATTTTTAAAACAATAACAAATTGTGATCAATTTACAATTGAAAAAAATTTAGTACCCACGAATTATGTTTTTCATGTATGTAAGCTAAAAAAATATTCGTCAGTCAGAGTACGTTGTATGCATAATAAGTTTGCGCCCAATACCTCCAGAATATGTGTTCTTCATTAACATCAACGAAAAAATATAATATACAAAAATAAACCCTAACCGGTTTCATTTTTAAAAAATAAAGAATTAATTAGTAATAAAAACAGTTCAAATTTGTATAATCGTTTACTAATATCAATACTAATTTTGTTTTTGTTGAATTAAATTGTTTTATGTATTTAGAAAAAATGCGTAGATTTCAAAAAAATATATTCTGTTTTGCAAAAAAAAGGAATAAAATTAATCGGCATATTTTTATTACTGAATTTGCTGTGACAATCGTAAGCTACCAGGAATTACTGGATTTCATTTTTCTCATAATATTCGAAATTTCGCGATTGCTTTTTTTAAATTTACGACGTTGAGATTGTAAAGGACATTTCACAGCAATCCTATCACTAAAAAAAAAATATTGCGGATTTTCGAGGAAATTGAGAGAGAGATACGTCAAACACGGAGATCGGTATAACAAGTGATTTCAGCTAATCAACTTTTCGCCACAATAAAATGACAAAAATAATTTAGGTGTGTTGACAAGATTTCTTTCTGTGAAGTTAAAACACTCACAATTTTCTTGGGAATCTAGTAGTGCCTAATTCGCTTTATTTACTATGTCGGTCCTCAATTTCTCAGTGCAAAAAACTGGACTATTTCAAACACAGCACAATATACAGAACGACAAATGTTGTTATAGATTAAATAAGAATAATTGACTGTCTCTGAATTTATAGATAATCTGTCCGACATGCTTTTTACAGTTTAGATAAATGTTTCCATCCTTCTACATTCCAGCAACGGTAACGTTAAATATACAAAATAAAACCCGATATAAGCTCAGATACAGTAGAAGTACATCGCTGTTTTTTTTTGCAACTTCTTACTGTTATCGTAGATAATTCTGTAACGTCTACAAAGATTTAAAGGCTTAAACGTCTCAAACCAAGATACAACAGTTATTTTACTCCTTTTTCAATTTATATTCCTTTTCTGCCGGGAATTAAATAAATGTCACTAGGAAGGCGCGATCCCTTCATATCCCCTACCTCACCCCCTCTTCTCGACACTTTAACCCATTTCATCCAAGAGCGCTATAATTTATGAACAGAAAATTTCTTGGACACAAACTACGTGCCCTAAACACAATTCTCATTCTAGGAGCGTGTAGCTTGATGGTGTCCTCTGCGAAAATCAGTTATTCTGCTAGCATTCAACTCTAATAGTTCACAATTGAGGGCAGACAACTTTTGTACAATGTTGGACTAGCAGTCCACATATTCCAGAAAGTCAAGCATAGTTGCATAGTACCTATAAACTTTATAAGCGATAAAATACGAAATATACAGAACCGGAGGGATGCAAGGAAGGACAGGGGAAAAACAACAACAAACACACTTGAAATACACTCGTCCTCGACTTCAAAATTGTTCACGAGTGACTGAAGCAATTGCACTGATTGCAATAATAACAATAACAACAAAAACACCATGAGGCATACGAGAAGCAAGAACGCGCTTCTACAGAGGCAACAAAAACAGGAACACGACAAAAGCTTAAAATGAAGAACGTGAAGAGCTCGTCACTAGAAAATGAAGAGAAACTACTAAACCATTATGAGGACGAGGACGAGTAGGAGGCTAAAGACTAGTTCGACGACGAGTACAAATTCTTCACTAGCCACATTTGCTGCAAGGTTCTCTATTAATCGGAGCAATTTATTTCCCTATCAAATGCAGCATTTATGTCTTAACTGATTGTGTTTTCCATATTTCCGCTTTAGCTATCGTCAGTCTTAAAATAAACCAAACTAATGTCGAAAACTTCATAATTGTGTTCAGAATTCAATTAAAAAAATGCTTGCCTGGATGTAGGTACTTAGTTTCTTGAAAAAAGGTAACAAAGATAAAAAGCGAAACAAAATTAATGAAAAGAAAACAACAACAAAAAACAGAAAAGAAACAAACAAAACACAAAATATAGATAAAAAGGAAATTTATTATTGTTTTATTATTTATTTAATAAAAAATTAAATAGAAAAAATAAATTAAAAAACAATTTTATAAAAACTTTTTTTTCTTGAGAAAAGCGATAACAAATTCTTTATAAGAAAAATAAAAATGTTTAATAGTAGAGGGTAATTCAATAAGTACGTCACTATTTTTACTTAAAATAATTTCCACAATACTTTAAAAAAAAAAAGGAATATTGTTCAAAAATAATATCATAGGTACCATTATTTGGATTCATAGAAACTTTCAAAGAACAAGTTTATCAGCACCAATTTCAGGTTTACTTATGATGTAAGCACATAAAGAAGATAAGAACAATTTCTGCGCCAAATGCTAAACAGCTTCGAAATTAATCTTATCTACGGAGCACATTTTTAACTTATCTCTATACTCATCATTACAATTGTTCTTTTCGTGTTGTTTAGTCTTGCAAAAGTATTGAAAAAAAGATATAGAATTTTTTGAAGATAAATAAAGAAAATGTATAAAAGGATCCAAAATCTAAAACTTGTAGAATCATAAGATCATATTTTCTGGCATCGGTATTTTATCAGCATAAATAAATAAATTAAATTCCTTTAAGTTACTCAAATTAACATTTTTATTATACTTTGTGCAACACTTTATATTTCTGGCATATTTTAAAAAGGTTTTTCAATCCGTTAAATTTTATGGGACTGTCTATTCACTTGTTGACTTAATCATCTGTCGTAAAACGAGTCAATTTGAGCGAAGACACCAACCAATGATCGCATTTACAGAATTGAACAACGAGAGCAATGCATTGCAACGAATGCTAAGGTATTATTTTCTTGTCCTCGCAAACAAAACCATATAATGTTATATGGAGAAAGCACTACAATAACGCAGATCATAGTTGAAGACTTTTCAGTATAGTTTTAGTGGTATCGCACTATGCAAACGTAAGCGTAACCGCGGGACGCGGCTAGTTATTAGATAAAATTATTTAAATTTCATAACTAACATCCGTTCCCACTACAAATACGTAGACTATTTGATGCGGTTCAACTTTAAACATAAATTTTAATCGGTTGAATAATATTTTTACTGATTGCGTATAATCTTCTATTCTCTTCATTTTTTTTCGACGATTGTTCGACCGGTATGTGGGTAGAAAACCAGAAACCCTGCAGTTTTTCATCCAGCTTTAAACGAGCGTTTCAATTTAATAGGCAATCAATTCAAGGTATTATTATGCAGGTACCGTAGAAGAACCAAAGAAAAACGTAGTAGCGCTTTAATTTTTTGAGAACTGGTAAAAATTATAAATGCATAAACAGAAATTAAACAGTTTTATTTAATTCACACATCCATCCAAATAACTCCATTTATAAGCTTATCATAAATTTCAAATAGAATCCAACTTTTTTGGAAACGGAAATCCAAGGCTCAAAACTCGTTTCTGTAATGGTCGTAATATCGAACAAGTAGGATGGCTAATTAACACCTCTTTGTGAAATTGTTTATGAAGAAATCGTATTAGGTAATAATTAGATACATTGGATGGCGAAGCACTTTGCAGTCAGAAGTTGCTCTCTCAAGTAGATTTAGCGGAAATCTTTTACACAGATAAGTGTTGAAATGTTGACATCGTTTTAGTGTCATTTCATGGTTTATGGCAACAGAAATACAACAGTAATAAAAAAGCCAACCAATTCCATTTAGCAACATTTTCCCACAAAACTTATTCAAAAGCACTCATTTCAATGACAACGATTGTGAAGTCATAAGTATGTGTGGTTTTTTTTTTTCAAAGTTTCTAGTTTGCGCAAATTAAATAGTAGCCTAATAGAATTTATGATTTTTCATATTTAATGAGATCTCACTTAGCCTAGCTTCAAGTATATTTACGTCGTAGATGGATTCAATAATAATTATATTGTCAGACGTAAAAAGGCATTTGGAAAATTGAGCAGAATGAATGTCTTAAAAAAAACTTACAGGTAATACGTATGTAAGTATGAGGTATCAAAATACAATTCAATTAATCTTTCGCGTGGAAGATTACGTAATGTGTACAGAGGTAATTAGTTGGAATGAAACTACGTAAGTAAAACACATCGTTATATAATGAAATATGCGACTATCTTCCTCCCAACCAGTTTGTTGGTCATTAGTCTAAAATAAGTTTACATCAATGTTACATAATTTTCGTATTGACCAATTTAATTTTTATAATGCTGGTAGCAGTCGGTAGTCCGGTGCGAGCGTTCAAGATATCACATTGTCTCAAGCTTTTCCCTATACCCAATATTTGTTTAATGGATTTGGAGCGTGACGATCATTCCTTATTCTCTTATTTTTGTATCGAAACTTCTCAACGTAAATTTTTGTACGATGTTAGATGTGTATGAAAGGATAGTTGTTGATGGGATTTTTTGGAATGTACATATATTGTTGAGAAGTAAGGAACATCGTACGCATATGTTATGACTGAGATTTGAACCGATGAGCTATGGGATGATAGTGTAGCACGGTCACACTAGGCTACCAAGGTCGAGGAGATTCGGACAGTGCAAAATAGACATTGATATTAAGAAGAAAACGGGGACCCCAGACGTCAAAACGTCGCCCAAAAAGGGTCAGGACCGAACACTAAAACTTCCATGAATAGGCATCGTTTGTGTATCCTATCAGTTAAAATTGTTTAGTCAATCATGCTGTTCAAGAATTAAACACCGACCTATTCAATTAATATTTACGATGGTTGGTTTTTTCGTGTTTGGAGTGCAAGACTTTTTCTTCAAAACGGAGCTCTTCGTGTGGCATAATGCTTGGCAATCCAATTTGCAAACGTCAAATTTCTAACTATGTTTTAAAGTAATTAAACAGTAGTTAAGCGCAACGCACCCCTCTACAAAAAACCTCCCTCTATTATTCTCTTGTGTGGGCATAAAATCTTCAGACCAATTTACTATTGTGTCCGCAACCCGTTAAGCAGTTACACAGTCGCAACATGCGTGAAACTTTCCTTTCGTGTCTCGAATAGAAGAAAAATATGTACAATAACAAATTTAAATTTCTGATTGACATATTACTGAAAGCGACCTGCGGTAGTAATTCATAATTACAGGTACTCATTGCGAAGACTGCCTTGTGCTAAAAAAAACACCAAGTCCCTACGAACGTGGACAAGGTGTTCTTATGCAAAACAGGAAATTAATTTTCAAAACTTGGTTCAGCCATAGCGTTCACCAATTACACCAGTACGACGAGGTGAGTCCTGGGACACCAGGATATTTTAAATGTGTGTACTAGAGGTACTTGAATTATTGATTACCTGTCGCGGCCGTCTTTTCTTCTTCTTATTGTCGCGTGTGGCGCACTGCTGCTACTGCGTTTTTATTTTTATACTTTTCGCCATAACCAAGGGCCGACACTCGTTAAAAGGAAATAAAAACTGTATATTTTCTTCTTTTCTCATGCATTGTACCTTCAGCACAGGGCGGAAGGAAGTTACCGAGGTTGTTCTACTTTTTTCCACCCTTTCCTGGATTCCCACCAGAACTTCAGTTCTGCTAATGGGAATGAGTTTCCTTTTTATTCCATTACGTATGCATAAACAAAACAAAAACAGCGAAGAGAGCCAAGAGGAAATAAAGACGTATGCAAAAGAATTGGATTTAAGTTGCCTTAGAAAACCCACCATTAGCCTTGCGTTCACTCCACTCCGGAGACCGCCTTCTACCTATCGCCAAGAAAGGGATTTTTCTTGCACCTCATTCTATCCCCTGCTCCTAGAACCTATCTGCAGGATTATTATAAAATTTTGCCATTCATGCTCCTAGACAGTCTGTTTTGCGCTTAGGGGTGGCAATATAATTTGCTGTTGTGATTTTATTTTTATTTCACTCGGAAATAAGAAAACGAAATATTAAAAAAGAAGAGCTGGGATTGAGAAACTAAAATACTGTACGTTTTCCAGGAAGCAAATTTTCCTAGATTTCTTACACTGGCAGCGCTCTTTCCTAGATTGTGTGCATAGTCTAAGTACTTAAGTAAATTATTATGGAGCTTAGTTGCAAACTCTTACAAGGATTTCATTGTTACTTTCCTCTTTATGTACATAATTGTGGTAGCATTGATACAACAAATTACTGTCTTAGGATTGTGGAAGCACAAACAAAACTACCATAATATGAATAATCTGGATTTGTGTAAAACGTATATACGAAGCGGATAAGAATGTTTGTAGCTGTACCTTTTAAACCTTGTTATAACATTAGCAACAGCTCCCACAAGTTTGCCTTGAGCAAACGAAAAGGCAATGTAAAATTTTACCACTTTATCTGTTATCATTGTTTGAATAAAGAGATGACACGCATCATTCGATTAAAATAAACTAATGTGCCTCGCAGAGAGAAAAGTTTCATCTTCTGTGTTATAAAAAAAATTAATTAGCCGTTGGTTTTCAATACTAAGTATATGTATGTAGTAAACTACATGCCACTTTATCCAATATTTGACTATTTTCTCTCAAATGCAGTTTGATAATGAAATCGATAAGACAATTTTTTCTAAAAATTATTTTATTTTTATGTCCAATTTTGACTTTTATTTATTTTTTTGTAGAAAAATTTTGTAAATATTTGACAATATGGCATATAGTTTACTACACACTTTTATTTAGTGAAACATTTGACGAAAAAAAATAATAAAACACAGATAGCTATGCATTACTGCCAAGTTGCAACTCAACATTATAAACAGTCCAATTTTAATACCACCATCTATGAAAATATTAAAGCTATTTAGTGTATTATGAACAACTGTGAAAACTCAAAAGACATATCAAAGGGTTGTTGAGATACGAAGCATGCTTAATTTTCCAGATGCTGTTCTATTTTTAGATACGATATTTTTGCACCCAATTTTTTTCGTTTAAAGCTTGTAATAAATTCATAGTTCGTTTTTAGAATTATTTTCGGAGCCTATTACAGCTGTGTCGTCAACAAATGTTTCGTTTTGCAATCGTTTCTTTCTTCTTTCTGGTATGTCTACGAAACTCTAGTATGTCTATGAAACTCACAAAAAAGATTTTCCTCAATTGTCAAAAATGTGTTTTTGTGGAGAAGAATCTCTAATTGGATGTGCATCCATAGATTAAACAATTCCTTTTTTTTTAAACTAAACGGAAGACGGAAAACATTTTTTATTCAAAAAGTGATCATTGATATTATAAGAATAATCTAAAACGTAAAAAGTCGTACAGGCCTGTTCAGGACCGAGTCACAAAGTAGGTCTAGAGTCTCAATTTTGTATGAATTTTGAATTAATTGAGACTTTTTTGATATGAGACTCTGATCCTGAATAGGCCTGATAATTTAATATATAAAAACAAGTCAGTTTTTTGGTCGGGCACGATTGAAATCTACACCTGTGAACCGTTCCCTCACAAATTTTACATGTACATGTACGGACAGGTCGAGAACATAATTATATATTACCGAAATTGATGGTTCGCAAGTTATTTCAATATTTGAGTGTTTTTCATATGATTTAGCGCCAGTTTGTTAATTTTCGGTGTATTAATTTCGCGTTCCTATTGCTAAATGGTAAAGTGGACTATGGACGGTGGATGAAGCATGGAGGATGGTGGATGAAGTATGGAGGATGGTGGATAGAGAATGGAGGATGGGGGATATAGAAAAATGAAAAGTGAAAAATTAAAAATAAAAAGTTAAAATGAAAAATTAAAGTTTATATTGAATATGGATTCAATTTATTGACTATACAATCTAGTAATTACATGACTGCCTTTACATCAAATTAAATTCTGGAAGACAACTTTTTAGTCCAAAACAGAAAATTTGAATGCTGCCAAAATTTTTCCACTAAATTTTGACAATAAATTTTGCAGGTCAAATAGACCTTATGAAGGTAAATATAATATTATTTTTATAACAAAACTGCTTTCTAGGAAGCTTTACAATGTTAAACAAAAAAAATTTGACATCATAAACCATCAAACCGCACTATTTGTACTCAAGCTAGAACAACTGCCTGTAAGCGTGACTGCGTTGACCCTTTTCTACCCAAATAAATGAATAAACAGTTTAAAAATTATATGAGCATAGTAAAAATTTATTACCGTCAGGAAAGCGCTTTTCATGTTCATAGTTGACCGTAATTATGGTTTTATGACAGTGCTTAAAATCATCAAAAGAGTTACGACACTCTCTCTCCTTTCCGCTGGAGAAAATAATTTTCGAATGCTCGATTTTTCTCCCGAAATCTCTGTGTGGGACAGATGCTCATCTCAATATTAAATCTCAAAAAAAGCCGTAGCACTTTGCAGCGCATGTATGCCTCCCACTTGGTGGAACTAATTGCTTCCTTTTTTTGAAAAAGCAAGAAGATATTTGTGCTCAAGCTCTCACGTCCTACTTACGTAATGGAAGCGGATCTTAAAACGTAATCCAGCAAAGGACTGTGTCGTAAGACTCGATTCCCACACGAAGTCGATAGAACAAAAAAACTATATTGCAGCCCAGGCTTTCGACCTTTCCGATTGACTTCTTTCCTGACCTTTTTTTCCCTCCTCTCAACAACGACGTCTACGGTCTTTTACCCGAAAGACACAAGAAATTTTCCTTTCGGAAAAAAACTCAACCTGAAAATGTTGAGGAAGATTGGAAAGGAGAAGAACCACACTCCGAAGGCCATAAAAATGATTTACAATGTCCAACTCAAGACCTGGAGCCTTTACTTTCAGTATTTGACTTCCAGATCTTATTCTGTCCTTGGCACGGACATGGTTTGTGTTTTTCTTTTGGACTTTTCAAATATTGACAAGGGCATTGACTGAAGGTGATTTACAGGCGTCTTTCTGTTCGTTTAAGAAAATTGAGAAATGCAAGCGTGACATCAACTACCTCCGCTTTTCATGTCTTTCAATTGCATAAGACCTGTTTTTGTTTAGAATACTCTTTATTAGTGCAAAAAAATGGAAAAAGGATTTCAACGAAAACCTGAACAGCTGCTCCGATTTGGATTATATTTTCATCCTTAAAGGTTTATCCCTTGATTTTCATCTATACAAAATACTCTTCCTTCCTTTGTCACATCGACCCAGAAGAAACTTTGTTAATCTATAGCAGCCCGCTTACTTAAGGTTGTTAACATCAAAACCAGAAATTTCTGTCGAGCAAGATATTAACATCATCCACGGATAATAACGAAATCAACAAAAGCAACAACAAATCCACCTATAGGGCACGCACATTGTGCGTTCAGTTCAATCTTTCCGAGCTGACAATATAAAAAAACGAAGTGAAGAAGGCGCGCACAGCTTCGATTTAAGAAACTGGTTAATAGCCCTTTCCTTTCCCTCGATATCCCACAGTCTCTATCTCTCCTTGAATAAGAAGTAAGACTTCTTCTTGATTGGTATTATATCTACCAACAGTAACAACTACAAAATTATATGGAACCTAAAGCCAGTGAAACTGGAAAACTCCACGTCTTAGACAGAGATTGTGCCTTTAGGAAGGGAACAAATTTTTGTGTCTCATGCACAACCACCATATCGGCAACTTTTAAAACAAATTTGAAGAAAAAAAAACCAAAACTGACCGTGATGGAATTTGAGCTTATTTCTGTACAAGGAGACACTTGCGTGTTCATGATGAGGTAAATTAACTGATGTATATATTTGGTGGCTTCACAAAAATGAACCGGTCAAGGGATGTCTGACTCGGGGGGCAAAACCAACAGTTTATCGGCATTTTAGGTTCAAATCATGTCGTATAAAAATGATCACAAAATGGGGTGATATCTGGCACGTCAGAAACGCATCAAGAATCTTAGAAGAGTGACTGGAATTAAAAAGGTAAATAAAAATTTGCCAAAAATATCTGAAGCATAAAATGAACGCATTCAGTATTTTGGGTTTTATTCTGATATCATCTTACATGTTTGTTAATTTTCAAACGAGATCTTAGTTTATGACTGCATTGTTAAAGATAGGTTGCAATACCACCCGCATTTTCTGGATCCACAGTAACTCGTCTGCCAATTCAGTCGAAAGCATCACAAAAATATTCTAGATCTAGGAAAATTTAAAAAAAATGTCCTGGAATGCCAGACGAACCTTATATCATTCAATCTAACACTCAAATATTTTCCGTACTCCAGGTCATTTCTGGAAATTTAACATTGACGTGTAACAAATAGATTTTAAGGAAGCGTATACGATGGTATAGTCAAAAATCGAAAATATAAATGGTGTACTAAAATTGTTGACTGGCACTGTACTAAAACATAACCAGTTTGCCGCCACAAAAACCACGTTTGTTTTCTCAATTCATTTGAATTTTGATAAGCTTGATAAGGGATAGGAGGGTACGGCCAACACGCGGCAATAAGTCTACCGTCGTCATTTCTATACGACCACATTATACGATTACATGTGAAATGTTTGATTACAGTAAAGTATTTTCGTAACTATCTCTAGTCCTTATCTTTTCGGTTTGTTCACATTGACCGCATCATTATCTCACTCCTATAAATTATCGATATGACTAAGAGAACTACAAATAGCAGACGTTTTGAATTAGCATAATTTAATAACTACTTAGCTGGGGCTGTGAAACTCGGTAAGAAGAACGTCGAAAACGTTCTGCATGATATCTCGTCGCAGTTCGTCCGAGTTGCTGAAGACGCGACACGAAAAATGAAGATTTCACTCTTCGCAAGCATGTTAACATTGAGACGTGCAAACAAATTCTTTGCATGGTTGAACGTATGGGGCTCATATTTTTTTCCACTACATACTCTTCTCTTTAGAGCAAAGCGTTGTATCTTCCATGACGGCAAACTATGACTTTACCAAATGAATGGATAATTTATGGGTGTTTCAAGGACGATGAGTTTTGCGGCCAAGCGACCAAAGACGTAGTTTATAATACATAATTGCTTTCGATTTCATTAAGAAAATACAACAGACAACTACATAGCTGCTAAACTCTTTCGAGGTTTATGTTTTGTTTGTATCTTTTCGGACTGATATATTGTTTGTTCGGTGTTCAAGGAGAGACAATAAATGGCGATTTAATAAAAATAATTGTGGGAAAAAAATGGAAGAAGTTTTAAGAGCAGACGATTTTTTCAAAATATATGAACAAATTTATGGAATGATTTTAATATTTTTTAATTATTTACAAAAGAGGTTTTTAATCAAACCCCAAAAGGAGAAAAAAATATTTTGGATTTATACAATGCATCAGCTGAAAGAGCCTCAGAGGATTGACGAGAAGCACTGAAGAGGCTGGACCCTCAGTTGGCACAAGATGTGTGTCTAGTGAGAACTCTAGATTGACACCGATGTATTGTGCGGAAATTTAGAGCATTTTAAGGAGTTTTCTTTAATATATTAAGGAGCAGAGCGATAGGAGGTGAGGTTGCAAAAATACCGCAAAAAAATCTAAAAATATATTCGGTTACCCAGACACACTAAATAGCATACATACTAGATACATTTTGTACCGCTCTGTTATTAGCCTTGTAAATATCTCCATTAACAAGCAATAACACTAATAAATGCGGAAATAATAACACAAAACATAACAAAACCTCTTACAAACGTTCCAATCGAAATTGACCAATGCTATTCCACTTTACCCTGAACTCATACCAGTAATCCGAAAGCCACAAGACCAACTATCCAATTATTATTATCGCTCCAATTTCATTGAATTGCATGATTTGGAGCTGCCCAAAATCGGTTTTATATACATACAAAATTCGAGTACAATAACTTAATATATATGGAAAGAACAGCAAAACAAGTGGTCGTATATCTTAACCCACTTAACATTGTTCAATTGTAACAAACTCCGTGTGTGTGCCCTATGAAATTCCTGTCGATCCGACAAAGAAATCGAGTGCTGCGTGTCGACAGCGCACGAATTTCAGTTTTATTGAAGTCACGCATTGCCCCGATATTATATGATCATTTTTATATTGCGCGACTTTGTTTCTCAATTTGGACATCATCATCATCGTCATAAGTCAATCATCAACAATAACAACTCAAAAAAAAAAACACACACATCTCCGGACTCATGCGCATGAAACGTGTGTGCAAAAATTTTTCTGTTGGTGGATTTTCCCCCAAGTCATGCCAAATTGCTGCTCTTGCTGCTGCTGGTTGTTGTTGACCAGCCGCCAGCAAATCGTCAGTCAACTAAAATGATAATGACGATTTTTGGCCCCACAACCAGCCCAAAAGTATTGTCGATTTCACTTTAATATTTTTATTTACTTTGAAGAGCGTAGTTTCGAACGAATCGATTTTTTCGATCTCAAAATCGAAACGAATCATCGCTCAAATCACCTTGACAGGTAAGTACATAATTAATGAGCAATTTTCGACACCGAAGCAATTGAAGAGCCTTTTGGGCTGAGTAAATAAAATTTTTACATCACACGCCTTGTTGTGTTCCCGACGAGTTCTTTTACTGTTGGTTGTTATATTGATGATGACGGCAAAATATGCAACCCGGAAAGATTGATTCAATCTAACCGCAACCAGTCTGTAAACAGTTTCGAACAATTAGTTGTTTTTGTAGCGGATATTTTTTCAATACCATAAGATGCATACTTATGTTTAACGATGTAAACTTTTATGCGCTATGATAACATTATTATTAGATGATTTCGAAGGTAGGAGGAATAAAAAAAAATCAAATAAACGGGTAATTTGTAAACGTTGACCTACTCACCTCACATAGATTATTTCGTTATTGGTGAACAGACGTCGCCAGCCTGGTGCCAAATTGGCCGCAACTGCCGTTTGCGGTTGGCATTGTAACATTGGATTTGGTTGTTTTGTAACATTCGATGCTAACGTATGATTGTTGTTAATGATAGCCGATTGTTGTTCGACAACACCAACACTACCACCACTAGTATTGACATTATGTCTTAACTGCGACTGGGATCGATTACCGGCCCGCGGTACGAATGGATGACGTTGCTGATGCAATGCCTGAGGTGTCGATTGAAAGTGAACTTTGTGATGTTGAGGCCGAATTTGTTGTTGATGATGCAACAATTGATGATGAAGTTGTTGCTGCTGTTGTTGTTGTTGATTATGTTGCTGCTGGTGTTGTTGAAGAGCTGCTGATACTTGCTGATCAACATTGCCTGATGCCACAGCTGAGCCCGACTGAAGTGCTCCAGCGCTAGCCGCGGCCATTTGATGTTTTAGTTAGTAACGTTTGCGTACTCTTCTGAAATGAAAAGTAAAAAATTGTATTCACTTAAATAAAAGTCGAACGATAAAAATTAATAAAATCTCTAAACTACACATTCCAAAATTATCAACATTCTAAATTTAGCAAAAAAGAAGTTTGTGTTCTGACTGTTGGCTAATTTTCTTGAGAATATTTTATTTTTGACGGACGGACTTCTTCCAAACACAACGGTAGGACCTCATAGATCTCTCCCCCTAATCATAATCTAAGTATTTCCGTTCAATTTTATTTCTAATTGAAGTCAGATTCAATAATTCGGGCCCTAGAAAATACTTAAACTATTCTTATCGACAAATTGGAACGGGTTTTCATCGATTCATCGTGGAAGTGCCCATATAAAGTGTACGACCGTTTTTTTCGAAAATCAATGTCTTCTTTTTTCAAATACATTATTTCACCCTCCACGTGATTCTGGGCGTTTTCAGGTCGCCAAGCACTGAAACATTTATTGAGAAGGCAAAAAGAATTGAGCAATTTTTGCAAATCCCGGCAAGAAGCAAAAATAAGAAGGAAGTTTCCGTCTCTCAAACATCCTTTAACATTGTACCCGTATTTTATATTGAATCAAACACTCGCAAGAACATCAAATTGTTCTAAATTTAATTATACGAACTTCCTCCTTTTCATACCTCCCGTCACCATGCTATTTCAAGAATTTTCTGTTATCAAATGAATTTCTTGCGCACTTAAGGACTATCTGCTTTTAATGGAATGGTCGAATCGATAGGAAGTTTTTTTTCTTTCTAAAAAAAATGGGTACAACGTATTTAGGTCAATTATTCATTGAAGTCAACATTCATTAATGTTCTATTTAATATCATGTCTCAGATATTCCACCTACACAATTTCTCAAGGAAAAAACCCATTCTATTAAATTTGCTTTAAATTTTCAAAGAGAAAAATAGTTGGGGCGCAAAAATAATCATACAGTTCCAAGCAGACAAGGAATCAGATTCGTAGACGTTTATGTCTACGATTGAATATCAATTGGTTAGGGTATAGTTTGCCAATTAATTTTCATTAAATATCTTATGTCATCTAAGCCATCATAGAATTAATTTTAAGGGATGGGAATGTTCCGTATCGTTATTGAAATTATTTGCTTGGTCTAATTGTAAAATTGTATTTGTGCAAAGATTGAATTTTAGAACGGTAATTGAGTATAAGGTTAAGTGCTCATATTCCCTGAATATTTTTTACAGATTTTTATTTCTTATACTTGTAAGAATTATAAAAAAATTTAGAATTTAGAAAATTCCACTCCATTACAAATTTATAGCAATAAATGTGACCATACATCGGTTAGGAGTGGTTTCCTGGCTATTTGTCGCGCCACTCCCAACAGCAGCGTTTAGCATATATTTTTTCGCAAAAGCCGAGCATCATAGAAAACAAGGTTATTCATAGGATTATCTGTGAAAAATATGAAGATAAAAGAGGAAGAAAGTCTACAGTACGAAGCTGGAATGGGAAATTAGCCTTAAGTTTACGTTGTACCTACCACAAACATGAAACGCGTTTTTCTCGAAACTATGTTTTTAGCAAGTGTCGGAACGATAACTCAGTCAATTTTCAATATTTTTAAATATTTTTTTTTAATTTTAGTAAGTAAGTATATTCTCTATGGGGTGACGAGAGGTTGTTTTAATTTTTTGGTTGGATAATATTTTATAAAATATTAAACGCAATTTAAAAAAAAAAAAAATGATTTCAAAAGTTTGAAATACTGCAATTTCTTTATTTAAAAAAAATAATAAGAAATTCCTTTAACTTCTAAATTGTTTTACAAGATTCTTTTTTATTTTTGCAAATTGAATTATTTTTGGCAAAGTTATGATGCCGACAAGGTAGCGCCATCGTTTTCATCAGTAGTCCATTAACTTATCCCCGTTAAAAACAATGGATAGTACTAAAAAAAAATTGGGACCTTGAATTTTTTTTAAATTGCCAACATGGAGGAAGGAGTGGGGGAAAAATTATGCGTACGAAATGCAAAAAAACCGAGATTGAAACATTCTAAAGTCTTAAGTCTCTTAAATGTTTAATGTCACAAAGTTAAAACTAAAGAAACATCTCTAGATATACAGCTTATTGTAATCCCGGATAATGTTATAATGCGGATTTTGTTATCAAAACAGTTGGGTCCCATTCTCCACACACATTCGTTTTTCGTACGTCTATTGTTATAAATCGGTTAATGTTATTGTTTTTGGCTGATCCCAAAGTGATTACTATAAGCGGTACCTACTGTACTAGGAGAATGGATTGGAAACACACTTTTTAGGGGGCAGTAGCGTACGGGGGTAGGGAAGAAAAAAATTTAAATAACGATATCTCACAAACCAATGGCACTGGATAGCCTACGCTTGTAAGTCAGATGGCCTGCAGTAGCCCTTTCAATAATAAAAAAGAAAAATCTGCCAACAGTTTGGGCGCAACTTTATTATTTTTCCGTTCGGAACGCGTTCAACTCTGAGATGCGGTGTAGGTTACTATGTGACTGAAAACCTAACAAAAAGTTCGGGAAGCGATTAGAATAACATATACATTACATAATTGGATCATATTCCGGGATGCGGTCTAGAGGTTGAAAAAGGAAAAAAACTAAAAATAGGTGATTATTAAACAAACCCGTGGAAGTGAAAAGATCTTCGATATTTGATTAGATCTGAGAGATATGGCAGAATTCATGAAAAAGTATACAACCACTTTACACCCCCTTAGGGGTCGAATTACAAAAAATCTTGAAAACACATTCTAGATATTCATATGAAGAATCCGTAGAATAAAAATGAGTTCGATATTTGGGAAGACCTAGTAGATATGACGAAAATCGTGAAAATATATGCATTCTATTTTCACAGATAATTTTTTTGCCCCCCTTTCGAACGTCTATGGTTACTCTTTTACTTTTTTACTTACTTTTTTTACCAAAATTATTTTTGTAGTTGATCTACATATACACACCGAGTTTCAACTTTTTGGCATAAGCCGTTCTATACTCCCGTACCATACTACCCCTAAAAAAAAATATATTTTTCCAACATGCCACTCAACATGCTCTATCTAAATACCAAGTTTCAGTTTTACATCATTGTAGGTTCTTAAGATATAAGCATCGGAACTTTTTCTTTTTCACCCTCCCCCATCCTCATTCTCTGCATCCACACCCTCAAATTTTTGTTTTCTGCCAGGGGTCTATTTGCCCTACTCCTTGTAAAAATTCTAAGCATCTATCATACACTGTTCTTGAGTTATGAGACGTGATTTTTAAAAAAAAAATTTATCCCCTCCACTTCCATACTCCACCACCCCCTTAAAAAATTGAGCAATCTTTATTTGCCAGCCTTAAGGGGAGCAGTCCCTTTACAGTTTTAAAATTAAAAATTTTTTTTTTTCACATATTTCAAAAAAATAAAGCGTATCGAATGTTGTGTATGAGATATAGTCAGTTTGGCTCGAAAGTATGTCTTGTGCGGTTTAATTTCGAAACCAAAATACCAAACTATCCTAAAGGAACGCGATTTAATATAGCTCGAAAATGTTCTAAAGAAGGGTATATTACGGGAATGAATTCACAGATATATGCTAGGGGAATACAAGTGACGGTGTGAGTGAGTTAGAAGTTGAAATTTTCTTAAATGCGCCTGGAATTGCTGATTCGGTAAGTCACTAAAGCTTATAGTTTTCTCGTATTGAAACTTTAAACGCGATTATCTCGAAACTGCATCTACTCCTATTGTAGCTCAAAAAGTTATGGATCGATTTGGTTAATTTTTTGTGAGCTTTCTGTCTACATACATATAAAGTTTTGAGGATATCGCGTAAATAAACTACTTTTTTGGGGTAAAAACTGTCCAAAAAATAGTCGAAAAATAACCATTTGATTGAAAAGCCTAAAATCTTTTTTGTTTTATATTTTTTTAAGTACATCCTCCCAAATGATTAGTTAGTATTCCAAAAATATTTTAGTTTTCAGTTTAAGATCAATAGAAAAAATATGACAAATGGAGCAGTTTTTGATGTCAAGCAAAACACGCCTAAAGGAATACCATATAGCGCCGCCATTTGATTTTGTAAAAAAAAATATATATTTTTTTCAATAGTTGAAAGTTGTAATAATATCATATAAATTTTTTAAAATGATGCGATTATTTTATCACCAAAAAAAATAACATGAAAAATGTCTCATTTTCGGGCGTCTAAGGGGCCGGTTCCCCTTAATACAGAATACCAGGAAAATGGGTGAGAAGATTGATTCTTACTTGAGAAATTCCAGGAACCATCCCGTATAACAAGGTGGGTTAGTCGAGCAGACATTGCGAATCCTAGATATCTCAGAAGACTCCTACATTTTACTACAGAAAAGTTCCAAGAAATTCGTAAGCCCAATTTCGGTGGTGCACTATTGGACACCCTGAATCCTTTCCTCAGTGCTTCCAGTTCTGGAACACACATGAAAGTATTTCCAGTTCTTTGGTATTCTCCGATCAGGTTAAAGAGCAGCAACAATGCTCCTCGAGAAAACCCAAAAAAAAAGCCTTTAAGCCTTTTTACATCTAGTTGGCGGCCGAAAAAAATGGTTGTTTTTGTGAATTTTTTTTTTGGGAAAACGATTGCAGGTTTCAAACTGATTTTTTTTTATAGTGACGGGTATATCTTTGACTAAGTTTCATAATTTTTTTATTGGAAAAAATTCACAAATGTAGCAGATATAATATATTTCCCGGACATCTGTTCAAAAAAAGCCTTCTGCGGTGACCACTGTAACTTCCTCACCAATGATGTGAAATAAAAAAAACAAATGAATTAAATTTTTTGTATTGTGTATCTAGTTTTTGTTCGAAGGATTTGATAAAATATTCATTTTTGAAAAAATGGTCGGCGATCGAAAGTGAAAGTCTAATTTTCGGTGATATAATATTTTCCTTGATATAAAAAAAAGTATGAATCGAAAAAAAAAATCCTTCGATTAAGGACTGCCTTTTGATATAAGAAAAGAGTGTGCAAAATTTCAAGTTAATCGGTCCACTAGTTTTTGAGATATCGTGGTCATTGATTTTGAAAAAACCGTTTCGAGAAAAACGCGTTTAAAGTTTCTCGGCCGCGACTTCCGAACATTCGCTGATTCTCGTAATTCTTTCGAGCCTTTCGCACGGTTCATGGTGCGCTTACACTCACCCTTGAGGCTCGCCTCGAGGCGAGAAGCTACCCCCATCAGGCCATTGCAAACCGGTTCTGAATGTAAGACTCTTGCGACTGCACGAGCTATTTCATTGATTGATTTTTTGGTGGGGATAGAGGCTCGTCGCAAACGTTGAGTGTAAATGCACCATCATTTTTAAACTGCAAATATAAGAAGAACACGTATAGCTGAATGTAGTGAGCGCTTCGAAGTCAACTGCTATACTGTGACGGTTTTCGATTTCGAATATGCAGTCAAACCTGGATGAGTGAGAACGTAACTGTAAAAACGGCCGTAACTCGCTCAATTTTGAACAGATCGACATGAAATTTTCAGAGAATATTTTTGAAAGGTTATACTTTAAGAATTCGTCGAAAACGAAAAATCAAATTTCCAAAAATTCTGACTATGAAGATGTAACCCCTTAAGTGTATGCAGGAAAGTGCATTTCCCGAATTTGGTGACAAGAAACTTACACTCATCCGAGTGCCACGCAGAACATAATTTGAGGAAATTACAATGGATTGTTCAAAAGGCGCCGAGATAAGAACCTACTAAAGTGGGGATCACAAAAGTAGAACGTTATATCCGATAGTACGTTATAACCAACATAAGAACCTTTCACATTTGTGAATGGCGATTGAAAAGAGGTACGTTATAAAAGTGCACTTTATAAGCGGGTTGCGCTGTATCCGGAGAATACTCAAAATCCGAAACAGAAAAGGATGGGAGATGCGTTCAATTTTGATGACTCTTACAAACTCCCACCTCTCAATAGAGCTCCTGAATGACCTTCGATCTCGGAACTTTTGTCCTCATAACGAAAACTCACCATCCTCGTCCGTCCACTCAAAGGAAAACCCCAAGAAATCGATTTTGACAGCTGATGGAAGAAAAAGTTCTTCCTCGAATTGTTCTCCACCCTGCCCATTCGACTAGCAAGAACCGATTCTACAACGTAAGCTAAGTTTGACACAATTTTCATCACTTCGCGCCGCCTCTGGAATAAATTTTCCCAATTCGAAACACTGGCTTTTGTGGCTCTCAAGTACATCGTGAGACGTACGCAGTTTGCAACGTGATGGTCTGTCGTTAAATAGCCCAAAAAAAAAAACACAAAAGTTAAAAAGTGGCCCGTCTTGCGGTCGACCCAATTTTACACCACCCATAAAAAAAACCTTCTTGTCCTTGTCGCGCACCGATTAGTGCGGTCGTGGACGCTTCTCGCATTCCCTCTTACCTGCTGCTGGTACTTATGATGCGACATATCCTGAAAATTTTCGCGAAACTGAAGAAAAATCAACAAACAAATAATCGACCGCCGTATGAACTGACATTACACGAAAATTTGAAGGAAATATTAGCGAGGAGAATTTTTGCACAATTGGGAGATCGTCGCGGCGGACGAGCAATTGCCACGGATATTCTTTTTTCCCAATTTTTTTTCCACTTTCACAACACTAAGCACTGGAGAATTTTCTCGTGGGATTTTCGTTACCCAGCCTCGGAAAATTTTAATTTTTTTTACGCACAATCCACAATCGAAAAATGACAACAAACCGAGCGCGACTCACACAACCGTTTACTTTACTTTTCGCCCGATTTTCTACACCTTTTCGATCGCACTGAGAATTTATTCGATTTTCATCGCTTCGATAAAATTGATGCACTGCACTCGAGACAATATTTTCACTCAATTATTTTTATTCGATTGCGCTTCAAGCGCGACGAGTTATGAAAATTGACACCACACACAACACCTGCTCACGATCCCGAACTTTTTCTCGGCGGTCGAATCGCGTCCGCTACGAAAAATCAACGTTGTGATGGCTGCTGCTGTAACAGTAAAGCAAATTGAACTCGAGACGAATTTACACGCACGAATTATTATCGAAAAAATTGACAAGAAAATATTTCGGGAGACGGACAATCGAAATGCGGAAAAATTCAATTTGGGAGCCCGACGATTCCGAATGACATCTGCATCTGAGTGTGAGCTCTGAGGGAAAAATTTCCATGCACCAGGTTGGCCAACTGTGGCGAGCTGACGAGTGACGACGGCCGGAACCAATAGCCCACGGTTGTTGGTCCGAGCTGCCATAGTGATGCGGGAATTTTTTCGAATTGAACAATTGGCTAGTTTTTGTTCTTGTTATTTAATTAATTTTCTCATTTGATGAATGAAAGTTTCTTAAAGAATTTTTTCTAGCGATAATAACCGGCACTTTTAAACTTTTCTCATATACACATTGGTTTGGTGCTACCATATTCATTCGGTTTGGAGTACACTAGTGCGAAAAGTGTACAACCTTTTCTTCTTTTTGGGGAGTTACGAGATCAAGATGAATGGCGGTGAGTGGAAGTTTAGAGTTTATACTTTTTTTATATTCTGCAATTATGATGTTGTAATCCTCGTAAAAAAATATAATAAACCGTTTGGCTGTAGCAGGGTTAAATTTCTCCCATTTAAAAAAAACGTCCAGTTCGAATCTAGCACAATTTTGCGCGCCGTGTAATATTTGCGCCAGGCCAAATGTCAAAATTCAAAGTGATGTACACAAAAACGGCGGAGTAGTGACAAATTTTCCGATTGGCAATAAAACCTTCCGATTGATAATAAAACCTGCCTCTTAGTCGAATTTGAGTCGAGGTGAGAACGTGGCGAGTAGTCGTCCAACAAGAACCAACTTATTTAATCGAAATTCTTTTCAGTTCCGACCGCAACCTAACCTCAAGGATTCAAAAAGACCGGCACCATGACTGCAACGGCCGAAATCGAATGTAAAAAGTTTTGCGTGCGACGCTGCCTGTTTGCCGTATCGTTCGGCATCGGAATACAATATCTTCTGCTGACCGCCTTCATTTTGCTCGTAAACTTTAGCATCCTGCATCCGATCCAATGGATCGGGGAAACGTTCCGACTGATCTTCTCGCTGTACACCTGGTTCACGATTATGCCGCTAATCAGTGTCATGGTACTCTATGGAATCTTTCTGGGCAATTCGTACTTGTCCGTTCCGAAATACTACCCGTCACGCATCGCCTGGATCTACGGCACGTTCGCACGTAAGTTACTTGCGTTTTTCCTGCACGGTCTGCTCGGCTTCCTGACCGCCTGGCTGTACTCGCGATTTCTAAGCGACGATTATCGGATTTTGCTAAACGAATGCTTCGAAGGATATTGCGTGAACGGACGGTACATGTTTTTGACACTGGGCGGTGTATTCGCCGGACTCTACTATTTTTTCAAGGAGAACTTTTTCACGGAGCCGACTATCACGTTTCCTGTTATCCAGGAGTGTAAGTATGTGAAGATCCGATCGCAGATGTACTCCATCATCTACAAGTCGTTGGTGCAGTCGTTCTTGCCGACTGTTTGCTACGTGCTGCTCTATTGGCTTGTTGGCTGGATGATCACCAGTCGAGTCTCGAATATGCTCAATGCCGATACCGACGAGACTTTCAGCTCGCTGTACTCGATCGTAATGAGTCTTCGGCTGCTGGCTTACACGTGGATCCTTGCGTCGCAAATTCTCAGCAATATGTATCTGTTGGGCGTTTGTTTTACCGTCGTACTGACCACCGAACAACGCTTCCTGGTGGAAAAAGGATCTGCGCTCTGTGTTCAGGAGGGTGTCACCTTAGTCGAAGCACTGGCGCTCTCTCGAGTTCCCATTGCTCAGCATCTGGCCTGTTTCGATCTCTACACTCTGTGCACTTCGAAATCGTCCGATCGTCGGAAGCAATTTTTTTGTCTTTCGATTCCCGGTGGCCACCCGTACAACTGGAACCAGCTGAGCGGACAATGCCTCAGCATGATAAACTCCTTCACGGACGAGCTCGCCCAGTCGATGGTTGGTCTTTCAGCAAAACCGTCCTTTCTCCAGAACGACATGTCTCGCAATCGCTTACCAGCCACTGAAGCAGCGGAAAAAGTTCTCATTCGCCAGTACAACGAGTCTTTTGGAATCCGTAACATGATGTCGCCATCATCGTACCAATCGCCGCCTCCTGCTTCTGTCTCAAGCAAAATGGATCCGTGCAAAAAAGTCAACGAAACCGTCGATCATATCGGCCAGGTATTGACCGACACGTGCCGAGCGGCGTTCCATAGCATCCCGGGTCTGTTCTATCTGTTCGGAGAACAAGAAGGTGGCAAAACCGCTTTCATTCTATCCAAGTCACAGGACATGATTTGGCTGACTCAAGCTTTGGCCGGACTGTGCAGCTCGTCGATTTCTGAAGATCGTTACGGCGTCGTACAGAAGGAGTTGCCCGCGATTATCCGATCGTACCTGCGATTAAAAAGCGAATTGGATCGGATCTGCAATATGAACTTGAACGGACGAAAATTGGATCGGAATTGTGTAGCGCTGCGGAGTGCAGTGAAGCGGAGCTTATACAAAATTTGCACGGTATTTGGCGAGTATGTCGCGGATTTGATTGATGACGAAGACGAATTGCGTCGTGTGCGGTGCTTCGTTAATTACTTAGAGACTTAGATGGGCTGTTAATTTATTGAAGTAATTTTTATTTTGTTTTTATAAGAACTAGAAGTTTTGTAATTAAATATTTTTTGAAAAAAATGTATTCGGTGTTTGAATATTCTCTGATCGATTACGTCTGTTCTTATGAATCAGACGTGCCGAAAACGCTCAACTGTGCTTTCTCTAATGACAGCAATTATAATTAAAGCAGAAAATCGAAAAATAGTTATTAACGACCTGCAACGCCTATTGGAAGCGTTTACTGACTACTGCGAATGCGTGGAGAATACAATTAAATGCAACTAACACATAAACTAAGAAGACTTTCAATTCGGCTTTGGATTGCGCTTCACATTGATGAGATTTTTTTTCCAAATTTTATCAAAATAATTGCTCTATTTCTCGAACATAGAAAATTCAAAGTTGAATCAAAATCAATTTTTACGAATTTCCTTACAATTCAAGCCGGGGTGCTTCAAGGTTGTCGGTTAAGTCTCATACTGTATAATATTTATACTGCTGATATTCCAAAACATCCTGACTGTGAAGTTGCTGTGTACGCTGACGATCACTGATATTTCAGTACCATTTGGGCCCGTTCCTACTGTCGTCAGTAACGTTCTAACTGGAACTTTAACTGACAGATGTTCATACGAAACTTACAGTTAAAGTTCCGGTTAAATTTTAACTTAAGGTCGTAATAACGGCTCTTAGTGAGAGTGTCTGAGAAACTGTTGACTTTCTGCATGACTTTGTTTAGTAAAAAAAAATTAATGTACTTAATTCTGTTTTTGGAACTGAAAAACACTGCCAGAGCTTCCACGACTGATTGTGTCTTGTGGCATTCTCAAATTTTCAATCACTACTCTAGTAGACGCAATGCAAAAATGTCCTTTGGAAATATACGCATGTCTTCATCCGAACGTTACTTCAAGCACGTCCACGCAATAGTTCTTCACTCTCGCATTTTATAAATATTCACAATAATTCAATATTCAATATTCACATTCACAAGAAAGCAATTCAATCTCGGCATTTGGATCCCGAATTTTCTGGTCTCGAAAATTCGCGATAAGGACCGAAAGGATTCCGGTATTAGCTGAATTGTAAAACTCGATGTTCTCAGGATTATTTGATTCGAATCCTCTTATAGTTGAACGTAAAAATCCTTCAGCCAAAATACATAGAAAGAATCTCTCTGGACGATGCGTCCAAAATAAGTTCATCGTAAGTCCATTATCAGATGGCCGTAATCCGGTCCGGTACTGTCCAGTCCCACTTTAGAATTAAATATTTCAGTGCAAGTCCTAAATAATTCAGATCGTATTTTTTCAACACCCCTAAATTCACAAAATAAAACAAAGCCGTGATTTTTACAATTTTTTAATGATGAAATAAATAAAACTAAATTTTAATAACTTGACATGCAGTGAAATTAACCAGATTCTTTTCTTCATTCCGAGGATATACGACTAGCCGAGCACAAGTTCCTGCCGATGCTTTACAACTCAATTGTCCCGGATTAATGGCCAAACAGCCGTTTACATCCTTTAAATAAATAATAAAAAAAATTAGTATTAGAGTATTTTTCGCAACAATTAATTTCAGTCTTACCCGAATGAAACATTTTTGTTTGCTTGGTAAAATTAAAACATTTGGTGGCACTTCCAGTTTTGCGAACTTACTAGCCAAGTCACTGTCGAAACAGACATCCATAGCCGGCGGGTTAAGGGGATAAAATGAGCCCTGATGAAGCATATAGTTAACAGCTCGTTTCACTTTGTCGCCAGCATTACTGGAAAATAGTAAATGATCAATTCGAAGCAGTTTTCTTTCAAACGGAATACGGTCTTACATCGATAGCTCTTCCTCAAGGATTTGATCAACTATATCAGTTGATGTTATGCCAATTTTCAAACCGTCGATGTCGAGTATGCAAGGATCCGAAAGCATTTGAACGTTTGAGTACGATTTTTTTATAGCATTCGGATGAGTGGGATACACATTGTTGCTTATGGTATCTTTTTGCGATGAGACCATGCAAATTTTCGTTTCGCTACAAGAGAATTTTTTTTTTAGTGTGAATTTGTTGATGAAAAGGTTTCCTGTTACCCCAACGACTCAACAAGTCCGGCAACCATTTTCTCAAAAAACGACTCAAACGTTTCTGCAAGGACATTTGTTGCAATCAGGCTGTGTTCAGCATCAATAAAAGGCCCCGTCATAATTAAAACATCAGGCTTATGATCTTTACAGTACAAAATCAAATCGTGCAATGGATCATAGACAAGATCGTCGTGTTGTGTAAATGGTCCGGCGGCAATCACAAACGTAAGCGACTCACTAAGCTCCGGTAAAACGGGCGGTGTAATTATTCTCTCGGCAATTATTTCTTCAACAAAAAATATATCACCACGCGGATTTTTCCCGGACACCATTACAGTTTGGCCGGGAAATACACCGAAGGACTTGGTTTGACTGAAATTCAATCGGACCGTTCGGCATTTCGATTCATCGGCGCCAACAAGGATTGTAGATGCCGGATCTAATTTACCATCGAAATCGCAACAAATTCTTCCGATCGCTTTCACTGTATCCAGACTGGGCATATCGACGTTCTGTAGTTCGTACTCGAGTGTATCGGTTCCGAAAGCCTTTTTGTAAATTTCGGTTCCAGTGTTAAAAATTCCATCGCCGAGAATTGTACTCTTTTCGATTAAACAGTCGTACAAATATTTTGTTTTGGTATTCATCAACTCATTGTTGTAGATCAAAAGTGGTTTAATTTGGATTTTTCCCTGTCTTCCTGACGACCATGTTGCTTGCTTTATAAGATTGGCACTTCCAAATGTGTAGACAGCTTTTCCAGATCCTTCCGAATGCGAAGAGCGTTGAGTTCCTGATCTGCAATGAATATAATATTTATGTAGATCATCTTTATAGCGACTGTGTTTCCTTAAAGCATAAACCGAATGAATATTGGTTCGGAATATCGTTATTTCATATTTCATCGATCAGGGTGTCCGATAGCCAATGTAAGGTAAACATTAAATTGATATACAATCCACAAGCATTTAAATTCAATGTTATGATTAACTTATCTTTTAGATTATTCGGAAAAAAAATTCAAAGCAAAATTATCGATATCAGAAGAATATCTTTATAACGTCGATAAAAAAAATCAAATAAACTTACATGGGCGAATAACTGATTGGACTAAATAATGCATCGTTATGGCGTGCCGGTGTTCTCGCTAACGTTGTTTTTGGTGCCTGCAAAAACGAAAAGAGAAAAAAAAAACGAAGAAAATTTTCAATTTACCGCAATTATCAATTACATGAAGTCACTGTATAAAATGAAGCCAACAACGTACGCAAAACAAAATTCTAAAAATTACCTATCTCAAGATTTAGATTAACGCTGTATACGCGTATCATAGGTAATGTATATAAAGATACCTGATACAGAATACAACATCCTACTAGAGACTGGCAAAAAACCATCCACAGATTTACTTCACAACAGCAAAATGTACCGTAATTTAATGGATACGTGCTGCAAAAGAAAATCTCCCGACAACCACTCTTGCGTCTTTTCTATGCATCTTTTCTTCCACAGCTATTTACCTGTCCAATTTTCCCAAACGAAACGATAGTTACGATTTCGCTGTATCATCAGTTTTGATAGTATTGGCTTGCCAGGGAACCATTTTGTTTTGGGCTCCTCTCGTGTATTAAAATTACCTTTCACTTCGTTAGCTCGTGTTCCTTTCCTTCTTCTATTTTGCAATACCATCAGATACAGAGGGCTCTAGTGAAGAAGCATCGTTATCTTCATTTGCTGTTGCTTTCTTCAATGCGATTCTTGGGGCCTGATCTCTGGCAAGGGGCAACTCTTTGTTACTTGTATCGAATAAGTTTTACCAGCTAGTACCTACGTACGTTGCCTAACTACATATAATCCATGTTACGTTCGAAGTAAACGTATTTTCTTCGTCATCTTTCCTTACCGTCTTTACGAAAATTTTGTACATTTTGTGACTGTAGCAGTTACAGCCCGTAGTTCTTTAACTGTGCTGCGACGCGATCGCTATATACAAACAGCAGGCATGATGATTTTATTTTTGTTTTTTGGCTCAACTTAATAGACGAGCATGATATCTAGTCACGAACTTGATTATGAATAAACCGTGCACTAGATCCATGTTCGCCGACAAAATAGAGCCCCTCGGTCGATGACGAATATAAGTACGAAGAAGGGAAAATTATTAACTAAGCGGGTTCCTTTGTGCATGCAGTTTTACGTACTGTTGTATTTAGTACAACTTTATTTCTTAAAACCACTGCAGATGATATTCTAGATAAAATTCATCGTTTTGCAATACTTTATTTAAAGTTGAGAAATATTCCAAATCATATTTCGATAGGATCATCTCATCTTGGTACCTCTATCTACGAACTTTAAATTTAGATAAAAGAGTATTGGTTTTTTGAAAAACATATTTAGTTCCAGCAAGAAAAAAATAAATACTGAGGAAGTCATGTTCAGCCACTTGCACAACATAAAAAAGATATGCAATGAAAGAGAGAGAGTTAACCACGAAGATATGCCTAATTTTATAAAAATGAATGACACAGCACCACTCAATACACCAAACTAGAGGATGATTCTGAATGCAACCGATTAGATGAACCCCAAAAAGGCTCTTGAACGCGGCAGGATAGTAATCTATTCGTAGCAATAGGTTGAATCGTTGAAGATGAAAAAGATAGTCGTTTAGTCCCGTGAAATCCGTCGCTATAAATAATCTGGATGTAACCCAATCGTTTAAAGGATTCGAAACTATTTTCTTCGTGCAATTTCAATTTCCTAGCTTGAAACGTTCTAAAGTTGTCCTCCAATATTCTTGATTTAAGAACTTTTTGTAACTAACCGAAGGAATAAAGTGATTTTGCTGAGTAATAAACTAGAACTTCTTTTCCACTCAAAAGTAATAGATTCCTATAACTTAAATAAGGAACACGATAAGAACAGATAGCATCTGAACTAATAGATCTTTTCATTAAACGATCAACTTTTAAATTTATTATTTAACCTAAATATTTAATAAGCTATCAAATAATAATATCGAATAATATCGATCGAGGTCATGGAACTCGAAATAATTCAATAAATACAATACGCAAGATTGTACAATAGTCTGGAAAAATATTTCCAAAAGAACTTCCACAATTGTTCGCATCAATTAGTCGAGCAAGACCTCTTCATCTAAGTACTAAGTAGTCCGACTTGTGTGACGAGTACTCTTTGACAAGCATGCGGGTCACACTTATAACTTTTATGAAAATTAAGACGAATTTCGATTGGGGACCACAATAAACGAGTGATTTTTAAATTAGAGGGATGAGTTGCATTTGAAAAATGTGCAGAAATTGATTTTATTGTTGATGTTGGGGGAAAAAATTAAAATGTACCGCCAGGCTACCGCAGCTACAAGACGGGTAAGTTGTTTTCTATTAATAAAAAGTAGAAAAGTATTGATAATAGAAATACGAAATTATAAATTAAAAGTAATAACAAACCGAGTTAAGAAGATCGAAAAAATTCAAATTTCAGCCGAAAATGTCTAACAATTTAACTTTGTTTCCTATCGATTCGAATAATCAGTAAAATATTTTAATTTATTATCAAAACTATTACACAGAACGTTACTTTCTATCACCAAGTGTACTATATAGTTTGTGCGATTGAACTACAACAAAAAACCCATTTTATAGAAACGATTTTGTAGTAAAACACGCAATCTTTTCATGTCCAATTAAAATAGCGCATACGATGCAATGATTATATTCGTACAGACTTTAAATTAAAATTTTCAGAATTTATCATTCGGTCTTTAATAGAATCTACAGATGTTTCAGCTTGACTTTACATTTAATGAACATGTTTTATTGCAAGAAGTATACTACAAAAAACAAATATTTTTTATTTTTTCATATTCAGTTGTAAGAAGATTAGTGTGAATAGATGACATAAAAAAATTTATTGAGAGGCAATACAACATTTAAGAAGAGTTAGGATCAGGCTGTGTATTCCGAAAAGAAGTTGGACTGTACGTGCTGTACTTAGATGAAAGGTATTGTATTTAGATATTAACACTGTTCTTGAGTTACATGAGCTCAACCTAATACTTAGGGAAAGAAACATATCACACTGATGATCTTCAGTACTAATGTGACCGCCGATAAACTGCACTTCCACAAGACACGATCCTGATAACTTTTACCTGTCGACATGTACAAAAAATGTTCGACACAAGGGAGGAGGGATATTCGAGCAGTAATGTATTAGGGAAAACACGTGCGAGTACAATAATTTTTCAGAAATTAATAGTACAGTTTAGGAGTACATAATCGGGCGAATTTGAGGTGGGATCTGCGAAGATTGAGAAGCCTTATAGTTTGGCTTTAAAAATTTGGATCTTTTGATATTACTTCAAGCATCCTTAGAATCTGTTGATAGTTCACAGGATACCGTCAACAACTAACTAATTTAATTACGAAGAGTTGATTGAATCTCTGATTTAATTTAAAGCTCGTCAATAGTACGAGAACAGCGTAAATTCGAATACATCAGTGGTCAATGAACAAGTAAATAAATTTGAAGAAGCCCTGAGGGTCATCAAATCATTAATTCCTTGCAGAGTCGACTTCTACAGTTCAATGCGCTCGATCTCCCTGACCGATCCGTCTATCTGAATTATATTTAATTACGTCACATATGTAGATACATACATGTTCCTCGAAATGATTAATAATCATAATAACATAAATTAGGCTTGGAAATATTCTCGCTACTACTACGTCTAAGCCCAATAAATGAGAGAAAAAAAACCGCCTGCAATATGTTCTTTCGTTAATTTTTAGATAATATAACTACCGATCGTGCAAAAAAAAAATACCTACGAACATGATGATGATTTCTGTAAGAGTTAATTCGGATGTAAAAAAAATATATATAATGATGGCTCAAAACGATGAAAGAAACGCGCCAAAATCTATCCTACACAGCACTTCAGACCCCGGCACAGAGGGACCCTAAACAAAGCAAGCAAACCGTACACACCTGCAGACCAAGTTCTTATTTCTTATATAGCAAGAAAGAGATCAAAGGCCCATCAATCTTCTCGTATTGTGCACGGCTTGAGAGATGTTCAAAACCCGATGATATAAAAAAAGTGCCTTTTTCAAAATTCTGTCTCGCTTCAACTCACAAACGACCAACTACTCCGTCTCAAAATTTAACCTGTGAACCGCAACAAGTCAACACAGCTAGAGCACTCCAGCATCATTCAGAGTCAGAGTATAACAACCTTTTTGCACCACAACCTTTCTGTTTCCGATCACGAATTAAAGAATAAGGTTCAATTATTATTATTACTATTAAATCTGCTACAAGTTTAGTACTATTACTATTTGTGGTGATCAAAACATCTTTAGCCGTTTTTAATGAGTGTGGATCTAGTCACAACTTTTTAAATATAAATGTGAACACTATATCCTCACTCACTGAAAACAACATGAATCCTTAATACTGCAATTGCAATTTCTAATCTGTAGTTATAGGTACCGACATAAATTCAACGGGGTGAGCTTGAAAAAATAACACATTTTACGATCAGACGATCGCCACTACGTCGGTGGCGATAGCGGTATCGATCAATAACTTTTTCTCTGTCCGAAGCAATTTTCCACACACACCGCGAATATGTACATCAAGAAAAGCAATAATAAAACAATTTACGCGAGTTAAACAGATAATAAACGTACACACTAATGTACATAAATATAATATAAAAATAAGCAATGAAAAAAATTATTTATGCTGGTTCAATGCACATGGATAGATACACCGACTGAAAGACAAAGGCGGGAAGGCGGCAAACAAGCCGTTCACTCGCTATATTTAAAAAAAAAATACATACGTATACGTGCCGTGAGGTTGGTGGTGCCGCCGACTGAAATTTTGTTGACCCGCAACTTTTTCACAAATACACTAGCATGCCGCTAAGCAACGAAAAAACTGGATATTTGCAATAGCACATAAGATTGCGTTCTTCGAAGCTCCTTCCCGGTGTCTTACACACACAACAACCGCGATCTCTGGTATGATCGAGCGCGGAAAATAATACGCGAAAAAAAAAATTTAAAACGGATATTTGAAATATCGTTAATTTGAGTATGGATCCGATACGACAACTTATACTATATATGATCATTGATCGATCCAAAGTATAAAGAAATTGCATCAACAAGTGTCACATAACTCACAAGACTTCGATTACATTATAATGTCATTTAATAGAACACACGACACAAAATTCCAAATTGATCTCCAAGTACATTGCACACGCTCACTCACTATTCCTTCCTAAGTCACCTACTATACTGTGTGCTCTGTGCAGCTTTTCTTGAGGAAAGCCAAGCCAGCAAGCAAAGCAATGCGGCGATACGTTTCCCTGTTCAATCTACAACGCTAACTGGAGGAGATGAACGATCGCCGTTCAGAACAAACGGATCAGGAAAAAAAAATAGTGACTCTCGAGGGGAACGACGAAACCCAAAACGAAAAACACCACAGAAAAAAATACAGAAAAGTAACCGGGCAACAAAACATATACACAACTGATTGATGATCGTGGCCAGTGTTACCGCAGACTGAGACAGGTTTCCCGCACACCATCCACAAGGTGATTGTCGCCTACCTATCCTACCTGGTTCGACGATTTCAAAGTAGGAAAGAAAAAATTTAACGGTCAAGAAGACCCATTGATTGCGTTAAAAACGTATTCGATGAGAGGTAGAACGGTTACCAGATCGAAATTCATTTGTCGTAGAAGTATGGAAGTCCTAGAAAAAAAAAATAAACTCAATTGCTGGAGGAATGGACTAAGAAAAAAAAGGATTATTCTCCATAATTATCACGAGACATGATGCTATTGAATTATATAGTTTCCCTCTAAACCGTAGGATTATAACCGCACTCTTCTTATGAGGCATAGCTACATCATTGTACAAACGGAATATAATTCCATGACTGGGTGGGATTTGAATCCACAACTTCAGTGTTTGTAGACTAGCGCCATTGTTTCCCCAGGGACTTTAAAACACATTCACTCGGTTGACTCCAGTACGTTCAACCAGTGTCTAAAAAACAATAACGTGGTTCCGATGTCTATTGCAACATATGTACGTCCAGGCCAGATATACAGGAACAAGGAACATAAATCAAGGTTACAATCCCAGTGCTTGGGCGTTTTGTGAGTCCCTACGCGTCATTTGCTTGACTAATCCTAATCGACTCTACAAAAAGAATTGTGATTCAGCATCGATATTTGGTTATTTTATCCAACCTTTCGACGATTCGTTTTCGACCGTACCTTGCAAACGTTCAACCGATCCTTTTTTATTAATTTATGATGCCGTAAATTATGCTCTTCATTCAAAAGTATATTCAGTAGCGGTTTCGTTTAAAGAATCCTACGATAATTTCAATTGGTTCTGGAAGCAATTAAACAAACTTCCGATATCAATCACGTTTGGGAACTCTTTACCTAATTTAGCGGTTCTCAATCCCTTTTTACTACTAGAACGCCAATTGATATGTAGGATATTACGGCGGAATTGTTTTTTTATTATGCTGTATCGACAACTTTTGGTAAAAGGGAGGCGCGAGCAGGTTAAAGCGAAAAGGAAGCTTTTATTGTAATTAAATTCCTATGTGGAATCAGTCATTACCATCTTATCGACGGCAACAATCAAGGCCGTGTAGATGAATAACATTTTTCTATGAGCTAAAAACCAATTTTTTTTAATAGTTTATAGGTAAAACTTAAATGGAAGGGTGAGATAAAGGAATGGAACAGTTTTTAGCAATTCATAAATTCCATAATCAATAAAATGCGAATATCAATCGCTTATTTGTACAAAGATAATTTCTGTTGCATGAAATACATTAAATATTGTCATAATGCCGAATATTTGTTATTCAGTACAGACTCTACAAAAATCGATAATCCCAACGTTTTGTATTAAAATGGTTTGGGAATCATTATCTAAAGAAGGCTATGCCATATTGCGATATACTCTTCAAGTTTATTGTCTTCGCATGCGGTGAAGTTCAACCATAGTTCATGCAAAAGTTGTCAAGTTGACTGCTAATTGAATTTTCCGAAGAAATATAAATAACTTCTAGAATATGCTTCTCTATACGAACTTAACTTGATCCACTTTTTATACCCATTCAATTTTTTTTTAAAAGAACGATCGATGTCCAAGTTATGCTGATCATCAAAACAATTTATTATAATAATAAACACACAAAAAAAATTATAATTAGCCTCAGGCCAGACAAACAGCAAACCGTTTTTGTACTAGATGCCCGCACCTGAAAAATCTATCTTGAAAATGTGGCAACATCATAACTTGGAACTTGCCGTTTTATATGGCTCCATAGTCCATACCAATTTATCTTCACTACAAAACAAAGTCCCCACTTGCCCCAACCACGAGTAAAAAACCGTCCACACTGTAAGAGGCAACGATTCTCGCTATTAAAAACTTATGAAGATATTCATCGTGAGGTCTGAAGGTGCTTCACACCGGGGAACATAGGAATATAATACACAAAAGAAATTCTGTAAGATGTTGCGAGCTAATGGTAGGCTATGTTCCGCAGGGCTTATTCTTTTTCTTGAGGTGTAGCATCTTATGCACATAGTTTGTATATAAATTGGCCTTGACTTTAAAGAACTTAAGAGAACGAGAACCTTGTATTATGTACAGTTTCAAGAGAAACGAATAATATTTCATAATATCGACATTTTTAACAAGTTGCCGCCCGGCATTTTTATTTGGTATTGAAAATCATACGATTATGAAGGTGGTCTAGTAGCAAAATATGACTAGCTCGCTGGTAAGCAATTTTGCAAGTTGAAAAAAAAAATCAAATTTTAACTTGGAGGAACAAGTAAAGAGGGCGTCAAGTATCAAGTCAAGACTGTTATTGCAAACACACCCGGGCGTCTGTAAATGTTTGCGTTAAACTACAATTAATTGTTAATAAATACTATCGTGAAAGAATGCACCTATGCCTGTATAAATTCTATGTCGCTCTAGCAGTTCCCTCAAATCCCGTGTCCCTGTAATTGGTTCTCAAACATCGTCAAGGATTAGTTTATCCGTTTCTTTTCTTATCGACCAACCGCTTCACTACGTAAACGACCTCCTCAACGTATTCTTTGAGCCTGTCGAACTTTTTTGTTCTAGTTTTCTGTTGTGGTTATTTCGATTAAGTCAACGATAATGGATACCTTAGCTTAACTTTTTTATGATACAGAAATGATTCAAGAAACTATGATATTCCTTATTAAAATTATCAATCACTTTTCCGCGCCACATCACATACAGCTTAGAATACTTAAGGTTTTTTCATACCTAACCGATTTTGTCATTACATCAATGTAGCTCTATATCAGTTCTAGACTTCTAGGATCAGTCTTCTATCATCTCGATTCAACGATCGCTACAGTTGGCATAACTTAACAACAATTTGCTGGTCGCATCCGTTGGATCCACTCATCGTTTACGTGGCTATGCGCCTGCAAATTCTTTTGTTGTTTATTCGACGATCAATTGAGAATTAATGCTGCCAATATGGAATAGAGTCTTACGCAGCTTGCAATTATGGTCAAGCTTTAGTTTGCACTTCTGCACGTATTTGCTTATGTTGTACAGGTTGTCCTAGCATTAGACGAAGGATCCTTCACCCACGTTTCAAATCCAAATAGCAACGAAGTCTTTATTATTATCTCACAGATGTGGAATTAATTTATTTGTGCACCTTAACCAATTTAAATATTGGAAGAATTGTATAAATCTTATTGGTATTATTAATTTCTTGCATCATTTCGTCCTTTTCGTTAGTGGGGTTAAGGAAAGCGTCTGTATTCTCTAAATTGAATTGTAATCTCACATTGTAACGCTTTCTTTGACCAAGTAAGGTCTTTGGTCCTTAGCAGCTGAATGGTTCAGAAACATTTGGAATGAATCGTGCCGTAATATTTACACGAAACTGAGCTGGTTGCAGGAAGATCATTTATTCGCATTGTGCTTAATTCGAAGAGCTGGTAGTTGCCGGTTTAAACTGCATAGTATAGAAAGATGCTCCATAAACAGATTCTAAATGCCTGGAAGATGAAGGCAGGATAAGGATATAACAAAAATTGTCTAACAGGCTTTCATATCGGATCTACCTTTAGAAGCGATCGCCGATAAGTTATTCATTTTCCGTGTGATAGTATGTTAAATTCCCTGAATAACCGTGTAAAATACATGGACTCATGAATTTTAAATTTCATGTACACAGCCAGTAGATGTAGATTACAGTCAACCATCTCAAATAATAATCTTTAAAATATTTTAAACAAAAAAAATTTATATAGATCTACACATATTATTTAAACAGATATGTTCGTTTCATTTATATACTATTGAAAGAACATTAAAGGAATATTTTTCGAACACACAAACATTCCACCACTCAACCAGCAGCAATATAACTTGAGACGAAATAAAAAAAAAATTGCTGTAGAGTTAATTGACTCGCAAAGAGTTATGTTCGGTTTTTTTTTTTTATTTTTTTTTTATCATGTCGCAGCTCAAAAGTTAAGCACTTATCGGGAATTTCTGTACACGAGCAGAACAATTCTTTTCGAGATCTTGGTGTATAGCGGCGGACCGCATGACTCCTCTATATAGAAAAGTAATAGAGAGAAAATACATACAATACAGCTGCGTTAGAACGTTTAGATAACTTGTAACAGGTAGATATAGGTAAATGTAAAAATCTGTTTTCGATGCCACCACCGTCCACGCCAACTGCCAACTATTCTTCCATTCCACCCATCAAATAATTTCGAACTTTATTTCTCGTTAATATCAAATCTCGAGAAAATTGTGTTAAAATAATGTTTGTTCCTTGGGTATGTGTTCTCGTACTTTATTTGGCAACGACTATTAAAAAAAACTGATAAAATAAATTCTTGTATCGTATGCCTGTGTAGAAGAGTTGTTCGTCAATTAATATTGCAAAACTATTTTTAGATATCGAAATCGAAGATTTGTTCTTTCCACAAAAGTTTATTTGAAGAGGTAGTTTGCTTCTTTTTTTTTATTTTGATAAGTTTCGTTGAACCGGTTTAAGAGGGTGAAGACAAAAAACTGCTATCGGTTAGAATTTTGAATCGAGCGAGTAGAATATTTTTTTTCTTCATGCAGTGCTTTGAAAGGGATGGATCGAACACAATTAGGAATTAAGAGCAACTCAATATCAGTTGAGTTTAATTTACCTTTATAATTATAATTAGGAAATACACATACCCTTTTTAATTATTATATTAATAACAACACATTTTTTGTACCTGCAAAGGGTACTTTTACTCTAGAAAGCTTTACAAATATGTACAGCGAAAATTTTGGGTATCAGATAAATTATTTCACTTCATTCAGAACTAGACATCACGCCCAAACCATTTAACATCGAAATGAATCGAAGAAAATTATTCAAAAACATACGCATCTGATCTAAGGAGAAGTTTCATAAGCGCCACTTTCCATCGAAACCTGCAACGACCGTTACGATAAATTTTAAAATAATGCGTCAGGAATTCGTCGAGCGGTGACGATTAAAATAACAAAGATACAGACTATCGTTAAGGGGTAAATTATTTACATTAAACTCAATCCAAAAATCGAAAAATTTTTTTTTCTTATTTTGGTAGGTAAACATCGTTTTTTATGGTACTCAAATTGATTTTTCGAAATCAACTCTATACGCGAGCTATCGTGTCATTTAGGCACCTACTTTACGAATTTCTAGTAGCAAAAAGTACTAAAGGAGAACTTTAAACGTGTTTTTCTTGAAATTACGTTTTGCAAACTGGCGTAAGTTTTAGAGCTTGAACCGAATAAGCTATCGACTTAAAAATTCTTAGATTCATTTGAGCTTATACCAACAAAATAGGGGAAAAAATTATTTTTTATATTTTTTTAACACTTTATAGGTAAAAAAAATATTGAAAAAACGAGGCTAAAAATTTGTATGCATGTCGTTTTTGTTTTGTTTGAGGTTTTATTGATTTTATTGGTATAAGATCCAACCACAGATATATATTTCTGAAAAATTTTTGAATTCGGATAAAATTTACGACGTGGACATCTTTTTTGAAAATTATGACGGCTCTCGCCACCATGACATCATTTTGAATTAAAAATTTGTTGTACTTAAGGGGTTATGCCACTCTAGAGGCTGAAAAATAGGTCTTTTTCGGGATTTTTTTTTTCAGAAAAACAAAATAAATCGATATTCCAAAAATGAATATTTATAATACATGTTATTGACTATGCACAGTAATTTTTTTTAAGAGATTAAATTCAAAATGGCAGCTGTGTAGCGTTTTTGCGATGAGGTCTCCGTTTTTCAAGGGTCCATGGCCGGACACCTAGTGCCTGTACTTTTTGAATTATGATAAGCTAATAAATTTATTTCGATTACTTATAACAACAGCCACAAGAGTACGTAGGATTTATTTTCGATATTTTGATTTTTAGCCAAATGGCGCACTTCTAAAGTGAAAAGTGTGAAATTTGCCTAAAAAATCGTCAGTAAATTGTTAATAACAAATGAACTATGGAATATAAAAAAAAAATCCTTCGTACTCTGATGGACAATATAGTTTTAAAGATATACTAAAAATTTCAGGTGAATCGGTTGAAAATTGTCTGAGGTATGATTCCGGCCAGCTTGAAAAATGTAGTTTTGAGATAAACGCGTTTGAAGTTTTCAGTATGTAGAAAATCATAAGTAATTTTGCAATATGCCTCGCACTAAAATTTAAAAACCGAGTTCTTAGAGACTTTTATCGGTCATAATCTTTTGGGACAGCATTTTTGAGGTCCTAGGGGACCACTTAAAATAATAAAAAAAAAATCATATCAATCAGTGGCATAACCCCTTAAATACTTAATAAATATGATGTAAGAAATTCCCAGCATTCTATTTGCACCCTCTTTGGAAAAAAAATCCTGTAAATTGTCTTATTTTTTTTTTTAGCTAGATGTAAGTACCCGCTTAAGATTATTCACTTCAATTAGAATCACATCATTTTGTGTTCTTAGACAGTGGTGAAAAAAGTGTTTCTTTGGCATGAAAACACCATTGGACGACTTTACCCTTTTTTATAAATATTATATTTTTTTTGAGTGGGAACCGATAAGCTTTCGAGTTCTTTAGGAACTAAAAACAATTACAATTCAATAGTCAGCGGTACAGATTTTTTGAAAAACTTCTAATGGTCTTAGTTCCATTACCAAAAAAGACTTCAACCAATTGGTTAAAAAAGAATTAGATAGTCCAGGCCCAATAGTTAAGTTTTCGAGTAGATCACGTATTTACCTCAAATTTCAGATAACCCAGGTCTGAACCAAAGATTTGTAAATACCGCACCGGGATTAATAAAAATAATGACTAAGGTAACTATATTCTCCATAAGGAGTTATACACGAAATCGACTTTAAAGCTGCTTATGATCGATATCGCACGGTTGTACACTCTCAACCGAAGACCTGCGATCGCCTGCATATTGCTTGTACCGTAGGACAGATATCGCAAAAACCCAACTCGGCACAACTGTTGTATCGTGTATTTGCTATTTTAGTCGCACCTTGAGTCAAGCTGGGTTTCCACATACGACTATTCCATGGCATTTTTGTGAGAGCCGTTTTCATTTGCAAAGTGGTTCAGTGTCACAGAATAAAAATTAATTTAAAAAAGAAAACCTTTAGCGCTGCACTTACCTTTGGCGTCTTGCACATGTACGAGTCCATAATTTCCTCGTCGTGATCCATTTGATCTTCAAACTTCGTCGAACTTGAGGGCTTCATGCCGGGACTTCCGTAAATTTTTAAGTTATTCGAATCACTATACTGATTAATCGATGTTATATGCGATTTCGATTTTCTTCCCGACGTCGAATTCCCTCTACGATTGGCTAATTCTTTCCGCTCCATATCGAGCAGATACTGAACGGTGGGTTCGGCTCCATTTAAATGCGACACACTAAAAGCCATCCATTGCTCAACGAATTCTTCGGCATTGGTTAAATCGTATGTTACGCATAGGTCGATACCTTCAAAATAAAAACAAAACATTTTATTTTCACTTAAATTCACAATAAAACGAAACACAAAAAAAATAATCCCGACTTCGGGTGCAACGACTTACATTTGGCCAGTACTTCACTGGACGGTTCCAAGCCCAATTCATTAAAGTGCTCAATCAGTTCATTTAACGCAATCATATTTATGTTTAATTAAGGCTAGCACACAATTATTTCTTGCAATTTAAATTCCGGTAAAAGAAAACACAAAACACTTGGAACAGTAGCCACTCGCATTTGTCAAGTAAAAGCGCGCGAAATTCCAACAATTCGAAACCACGGCGAATTCCTCAAAAATGGCAGTGAAGCCTAAATGCCATCTGGTGGGCAACATATTTCTTGCGACCGCATTTGATTTAATTTTAAAGAAACTACTATTTATAAAGTTAGGTATGCAATCAAAAATATCAGCGGCGATTGCTAAATACTTCTTGATATGCGCGAATTTAGCTAAAAAAAAGCAAATTTGATTAATTTTTCAGCCGTGGCTGCTCCATTCGAAATTGCATTTTCGAAAAACTGCCGCAAGTTGTTTGTCGCTTCGTCGCGATGACAACTCACAAACAAATCAGCTGCTCAACTCAACATTTCACATTCACTTCAAAGGTTTTTTGTGTTGCCGGCTTTTGTTATTTTTACCTGTGTTTCGGTAGTTAATTTCGATCCATTCAGGTAATTTCTATCCCTTGCAGTATGGAGGATGTTCTGATATGATTATTTCCGTAAAAATTGGCTTTGAACTGGAAAGTTTTGGTGCAACTTAACCTTACATTATTAGATGACGGTTGCAGAATTGATAACTTTTTTCTTTGTTTGATTAAATTGATGCTATAAATGTTTCTGTTTAATTAATTATGTACATGGCTTTGTTATTTCTCTGCAGGGATCGTGGGTCCTTTGAAATGTTGCGTTTCCTATTGCGATATAAAAAATTTCCTACTATTCCAGACTGCAAAATTTTGGGTGTACCGATAACGAAATTCTTGACAAGGGAATTTCAGTCGACTTTGTATTTAGCAACAATTAAGGTTGGTGACGAAAAGGCTCCTACTACTCGCCAATGTTTTTTTTTTATGTTTTATTATTATCCATAGTTAAACGTTTAAGTTTTTATTTGAAACTGTATATTAAAGTTGGGCCTTCTTCGGTGGGGAGTGACTTCGAATTCAACTAATCAGCCGCGGTCCAAATATAAAAATGATTTGTTACTGATCCTATGCCCAGTAAAACAAACCATTCGGGCATAGCCGTTAGGATACACCAAACCCGTCCTCTTCAACATTCGACCAATTTTCTTCCTGTCGCCATTACGTCCTGGTAACTTATAATATTTAAAAATGTTTGTTACTCACATCGTTTTCTGTATTCTGAGAGCTGATTATAGTATTGACGCCTGCAGCTAGTCGTAGAGGCTGCAGAGAATTCTTCCCTTGTATAGTTAGTTTTTCTTGCTTTTCAACAATATCCATTCCCTTTGAAACCCTCGAATCATACCGTAATGTCGCGTTTGTAGAACACACGTCCTTCTAACAAGTGAATTACACGTTTTAACAATAAACTAAATTTTTATTTATTTCCTTTACCCACTGGTTTAATTTTCCTTCATTACAGACCAGAGCGAAACTTCGAAAAATGTCTCACGATAAGAGCCATTATGTTCTGCCCAATACTCAACCAATTGGTGACTTAGACTGCAGGGAAGCTTTCGCCAATTTAACCGAAAAGGAAAAATTGTATTCGCATTTCTTTAGCAAGGTAAACAATGCCGTTTTATTTTCGCGGTGTAATTAAGTACGAATTTTATTGTCAGGCTGCCAATGTTGGCGGGTTAATAGCAGTGGTGCAGTCCAGTCCCGAATCACCGCTGATATTTTCATTATTGCATCGGATTTTCGTCTGCGAGACAGTAGCCGAATTGAGAGAAAAGTCTCTGAACTCGTCAGTAACTGGCGAGGAATTTACGGTACTTGAAAATAATTACACATATCGCAGAGTTTTAATTAATGCATTTAATAAAATCCAGGCCTTTCTCGTCTATGCTTGCGGTGTTTTTGCTAATTCGGGTAACTACAAAGGAATGGGCGATAGTAAAATCATTCCTAACTTAAATCAAAGCCCATTTGAGGTCATCGTTCGACAATCGAAAGCCTACGCGACCAACAAAACTAAAATTGAAGATCTGTTAACCAAAACAATTGCGTCAATTTACGATTTGAAGGACTCTAATTTGGTTTTTGGCTTCCCACCGAACGGCATTACAACGTACTGGTCGGCCAATTGCACCAAAGAAGATTCGGATATTGTGAACGATTGGATGACTAGCAAACGCATCGAACCGTACAACTGCCGAACCTTTAAGACTGAGGAAAATGGAAAGACTGTTTATGATGTGAAATTAGCTTCTGTCAATGCTGGTCATAAAGACAATGTCACTGTGCCCGAGGAGACTTTCAAAGGCCATCAATTTCGTGTGACCCGTGGCGATTACAGTAAACTACTGAGTCTTGTAAATGAAAATTTGGATAAAGCCAAGAAGCATATCGCGAATAGCAACGAAGAAAATATGATTGCACATTATATCGCCAGTTTTTCGGACGGAAGCTTGGAGGAGCACAAGGAGGGATCAAGGTAGGATTCAAGTTGTATTTTTTTTTGTTCGGTAAGTTAAGCATTTTTATTCAGATGGTGGATCAAAGATAAGGGACCGGTAATCGAAACATACATCGGTTTTATCGAGACCTATCGCGATCCAGCCGGTGGTCGTGCTGAATTTGAAGGGTTCGTAGCAATGGTCAATAAGGAGTCGTCTGCCAAATTTGCTTCGCTTGTCAGTAAGGCTGAAGACTTGCTGACTATGTTGCCGTGGAAGTCTAAATTTGAAAAAGATTCGTACTTGAAACCTGATTTCACATCGCTCGATGTCTTGACATTCGCTGGAAGTGGTGTCCCTGCCGGAATTAATATTCCAAATTGTACGATATTGTTTTTCTTTTTGCAAAATTTCCAGCTTAATTAACTAACTTTTCACTGTTCAAGATGATGAAATTCGTCAGGACGAAGGCTTCAAGAATGTTTCACTTGGTAATGTTTTGGCCAACATCAATCGGAAAGAGGCAATTCCATTTTTATCCGAAGAAGATCAAACACTTTTGAAGGAATACAAAGTTAAATCTTTCGAGGTAAAAGAAAGTTTTAAGTTCGCACGCCGATTTCTAAAAAAAAAACATTTTATAGGTTCAAGTTGGGCTTCACGAACTGCTCGGGCACGGCAGCGGCAAACTGTTTCGCATAGATGAGAACGGTCAATTCAATTTCGATCGCGAAACTACCGTAAATCCTCTAACCGGAGAGCCGATTAAAAGTTGGTATGAACCGGGCGAAACGTACGATACAAAATTTTCGTCAATGGGTTCGTCATACGAAGAATGTCGCGCAGAAGCGGTTGGCCTCTATCTGAGTTTAGAAGCAGAAGTTCTGAAAATCTTTGGCTATAGCGATGCTAAAGAAGTCAGCGACATCATCTATATCAATTGGATGAACTTGATATGGACCGGTGTTGGCGTCGCCTTAGAAATGTATAATCCGCAAACGAAGCAATGGATGCAAGCGCACAGTCGTGCCCGTTACGTAATCATGCGAGTTTTGGTCGAAGCCGGCGAAGGTTTTATTACAGTTAAAGAGACTGACGAGGGCAAAAATCTACGCTTGACTATTGACCGAACGAAAATCGATACTGTCGGACGTAAGGCAATTGAAAACTTTCTATTGAAGTTACAAGTTTATAAATCAACTGCCGACATTAATTCGGCAACGAAAATGTACGAACATTATTCGGAAGTTAACGATAAAGGTGAACATCCGTGGGCCAAGTGGCGTGATATCATTCTGTTGCACAAGAAACCGAGGATCATTTTAGTACAGGCGAATACCGACATTAAGAACAAGAAAGTCGAATTGCTTACTTACGAGCCGACTCATGAGGGCTACATCGAGTCGTGGACTGATCGGTTTCCTGATACCGGTGTTGATGATGTTTTGGAAGAGATTTGGAACGAGAACAAAAAGTATTTTAGTGCATAGTTTTCGAAGAAATGAAAATATTCAATAAAAATCAATTAATGAATTAAAAAAAAAATCTTTATAGGCTCAGTGCTGCCTGTAAAGTAGAGAAGCGGAAAAAAGTTTTTTTTATATCAATTTTTAATAAAGTGAATATGCAGTAATTGTTTTTTTTTTTAACTCGTAGTTGAATCGAAAGCATTTATTACTATATTTGTAGCAACAATTGCTTCTGAGGTTATTGATCAGCAGAGTCCGAGACCTTCACAATAAATTGTTCACCCGGTAAACTTGTTTTTCATTCATTGATATTCTGCCTGAAGTTTTACTGCGAACTGTTTACGAAAGAACTTAATTCTGAACCAAACCCAATGTACTTTCAATCAACTTCCCAAAGAAAGTAATTCACCCAAAACCGTCCTCGCGTTCCAAGATAAGGTTGAATAAAACCACTTCAATCTCTATTCACAATAAATTTATTAGCTAAATACTTTCCATTTCCTTCAAATTTCTTTAGACAAGAAAACAATTCACATTTTAGTCAGAAGAATAATTTTTTACAAATGTTATCTGTTCAATCTGTTCGCTTAGGCTTTTTGAATTGGTTTTTCAATTATTTAAGAGTTTAATTCGCTACATTTTTTTACTTCAGTTGTAATAATAAAAAAAAGCTAATAGTTTTGTTCTTTTAGAAATGTGTGTCGTCGGCCCGTTCAACTTCCCGAATAAAATCCACATTAAAATGCTACACTCGCTAGGAAGATACGCACTCCCTCAATAAGTGACTGAGCACGTAACGCGAGTCAACAAATAGCATTGGGAAATTAAACTTAAGACCATTAAGAGATAATAAATAACACATCAAGAAAAGAACGTAACCGTAATGAACAGAAGTCGCCATTCCATTTTTCTTAAGTTTAATATAGAAAACAAAAAAAAGAATCGTTAAAAATAAATAATTAAAAGGCAAATAGTAAAAAAAAAATACATCTGACTGTGTTGTGAAACAACAAAAACCCATCCCAAATTCGGGCTAATTACGCTTTTTACAGATATTTTAAGTAAATTAAAGCGTTCGTGACGATCCCGTTTGGTCGATCGATTCCGTCGACTTTTTTTTGGTCTCTATAAAAAACTTCATTTTCAATCATGTTCAATGCTTTAAATACTAAACCATTCTCTGGATTGTAATTACCAGAGAAACTTTTGAGATCACTTGAATTTTGTGGCGATGTTTGGGACGTCGAATCAGCTATGTTATTGTTATTATTATCTGGATCGCCTTTAAGTAGGGGGCTTTGTGATGGATTTAAGCGTCTACTAATCCATGGTCTTGATTCTGTTGGTAGATAAATAAAAACAATGGTAGTTAGTTACAGCCCTTCGAAACGTATTAAGATGATACTTACCTAGATCTGCCAATACACGTGTAAATTCTCGCAATTGTGCGTCTTGTTTTTCAATGCGGAATGCCATTTCATTGAGGTTGTGTAAAAGATCTTCTTTTTCTTGTTTTACTTGTTCTTCTTTTTTCGCCTCTTTATTAGATTGTCTAAAATGAAATATATCATTTTAAATTTGCTTATACAATTTGGTTTTTTTCTTTTAAAGTAAAAATGAAGTAGATAAATAGAAATTGGTAATAGCTTTTTTCGACAAGATGAAATCGCTGAAAGTATAGTAAAAAACATTAGACTGATTTGAAGAAGTAAGAAGATATCACAAGTACAAATCTAGGAATGTACGAAAACAATCACAGCAACAAGACAATTTAAATTGTAAACACTCAATTATTAGGATAAACTCAACAGTGGAAACATACACAGATCGATGACATAAAGTCGATAGTTCGAATGATGAATTTAGATTTATTTTTTTGCGATGGGTATAAGTTTTGTGTCCATCCTCCCGTTTTTGGCAAACCTTTACAAGAAAAAAATTTGTGACCAGTTTTTTAGGCACATCACGCTATCAGTGAGTTTCACCGTATTAGTCTGAGTGTCCTAGAAAAGCCACTTACTCAAAAAACACCGATTAGTGGAAGCATAGAAGAAATTCATGTGGATAGATAGAAGCAGTTCATGCAACAGTTTTCAGACCTATAGTGAAAATGTGTAATTTTAACAACCAACAGATTCGATTATTTTCGATGATTTAGTAACATAAAACGCCAATAGTTTTGATAGGTTTCCCTGAATTTGCTAAATTTTTCTTGCGAGAAATTATTAGTTTCCAGTTTTCATGAAAAATTGTATAAGGAAAATATTTTGAAATTCTACGGGCCGATAAGTTTTTTCATGTATTTCTGTGTTCTAAATGCTATCAACTTAAAAAACTCAAACGGGCAGTTCTTTAGCACCACTTATAATAATCTTCTGTAATATTGCGGGACTAGTACATCGCGTACATTATGTTCGACAAAAATTGCTGAACATATTTTACATTTTTTAAAAAGGACATTAAAAATGCTCTACACGTAGAACACACTACACTAACTGGAGGGCAAGGACAATATGTACACTGCACAATCAAAAACAATTTACCGAACATATTCCAATATCAGAAGCCCTGCTCCAATCGTAAATATGATGAATTCTCCCAATAAATTGGCTCCCAACTCGATCGCCATCGCTTCTGTTAATTGCGGCACTTTCATGGGTTTTCCCAAATTCATCACCCACATTTTCGTCTTTACCTCCATCCAATTGTAAACTGAAAAATATCCGAAATTAATTCTACATTGAAATTATGCAATTATGAAATAGTTGAACACAAAAAATGATAACCTTACATTGAGCCGGGGGCATGCAGACATAACGCTTAAAAAACGGGTTCTGCTTAGCCCGATTCTTCATAATAGTTGCGATGGGCTTACTAATCTGTTTAAGGGCGAGAACGCCCAATTTAGCAGCAGGAAAGGCACCCACGACCATGGCAAATCATCAAGGCTGAGCCGACGTTTGTAAGATCGAACGAAGTTTTTCTTTCGCTGATACCGAAGCTGCTGCTGCTAACCAAAAATATTTCTTTTGACACAAAACATATGTTTTTGACAAGAATTAAAATAAACACAAACACAACCGTTTTCTTGTCGAAATTTTTCGAAAATGGAAAAACTCGAACGAATACCGAACGAATGGAGCCAGTTATTCGCTTTTGAATTTAAATAAATGAAATAGCAAATTACTTAAACCAATTAACTAATTAATTACAAAAATAAAAAATATAACACAAAGTCCTCAGAATAAAAATTACGACATTCGATTTACAAAAATTGTATTCAAAAGAAAAATTCATACATTTTTGATGGATTTACGAGTACAGTGTAAAATTTTGTTATTTTAAAAATAGTTTTTTAATTCTACTGCTAGCTCCTTGAACTAAAAAAAGTGAGTAGAGTGGCGATTACACCATTTTCAAGAAATAATCCAATCCCCAATAGAGACAAGCAATAGAATCGCTTTGACTGTTTCCCATAGGCCTTCATTAGAATGAATCCCGTAACTGCCAAATCTCTACATTCCATCTCGATCCAGCCAATCAAATAAGAGGCATTCTCAAGCACTTAAGCAATAATGTATCCAGATTATAAGTGTTCCGGTATCAGTTGTGAAATTTTAAAATTATAAACAAAACTGGATTGACGACTCAATTTATTTTCAGAATACTTTTCAACAAACCACGTGACTCGGATAGCAATCATTAAAATACTCAGGATGAAGTAAAGAAAATTATAATTGGTTGAAATCGATAGTACCTTAGAATGAACTACCTTAAAATTTACAATTTCATCTTTTTCTCTGGCGGGGGTTTCATCTCGCAGTTTGGTTCGGTTTTAATATCAATTGAATTGTTACCGGACGGAGGACTTGATTCAGCCGGTGTAGGATTATTGCTGGCTGGATTATCGATCGGTTCCTGTTTTATCGATGTCGTCTGTTCTTGCGATTGAATTTCGTTCTTAATCGGTTGATTGCCGGCTGATTGATTTTGTGCAGCAGCTTGTTGTTGCTGTTGTTGTTGAATTTGTGGTGGCATCGGTGGAGGAAATTTCCGTAGCAATTCGCCGAGTAACATGTCGACACGTTGTCGTTGAAATAGTGAGCCGGGTTCCTCTTTTGTCGAAGTCGGATCTTTTTTCGATGCTGCTTTCGATTTATCGGATACTGAAGTAAAATTTTTTTTTTTTAAAAAAGTTTAGTTGATTCTTCTATCGATTGGAAAGATGAAACTTACATGCTTTATTCGACGAGAAATCCCACGAGTAGCCTTTATTGGGATGGTAACGGGAATAGGAGCTTGCTTCTTCAAATCCTGATTGAAGATGAGTAACAGCAGAAAGCTGAGTAAATAAAAAAAAAATGTCAACATGCTTAGACTGTGATGAAGAAGCTTACTATTCTTGAATTAAAAACATTTGCTAAATCTGGAGCTTGATAAACTATTCCGGCGATTATGTAATAGTCAGCAAGTGGTGTTACATCGACTGGTGTATGTCGATGTTGCTTTCTGATCACGTATAAAATTGGCTCAGCTACATGTAAGAGAATATATTCGACTCCAATCATATTGCTGCAAAATAAATTTTTTGGATTTAGTACAATTATAAGGTGCCTTATCGATTTTACTATAAAACCCGGAAATCTATAGACCCCAGTTCAAAATCTAAAATTAATCTGGAAATCAATAGATCCCAGTTCAACATTTAAAATTAATGCTATCTTGCCGTATATGCCGATTGATTCTCTAATTTCCTTTAATTTTTTCATAGGTTTTGTCTTGTGCTCTACAGTGTGGTAATGTCCTTGTAAAATTCAAGAATGACTAAAGCTTTAGTCGAAAGATTGTATGTTTCAGCGATTATTTCCCGTTCTTGTTAACATGATCGATAGTGCATGTAGTAGAGATGTTTGTGAACATGTCTTTTATGTCCATGGTTGCTAATTTGTAGTCTAGCTCTACGCTTAATCTCGAAAAAGGAATTTTCAATTCGGCGGTGTTTTTTATATTGTATTTTCGAACTGAACTAGGATGCTTGCTAAAAATGTTACTACAAACTGGACTGGAGAGTTCGTAACATCTACAATCGAGTTTAACATGACGGAATCCATTATTACATAGGAGAATCTTAATCCAAACATTTTTAATCTTTGAAATTGTTGCAAATAAATCTCGGGCCATAGCCAAATGAGCGCCTGTAATGTTTGTGTGATAATTGTGCTTGTGAGGTTAATAAAAGTTCTTAATTTTAGTTCCACGTTTGGGGAGTATTTTCGAGGTTTTGTTAGGGATAGTAGTTTGTCCCTTACAGAGGATATGTTCTAGTGTTTAGTTTTAAGTTTTGCATATTCTGAAAATTTTTGGTGTCAGAGAGACCAATATTATTGGGATGCTTCCTCATGTGACAATGTCCAGTCAGAGCTCCCACTAAGATTTGGGTCTGATATCTGCTTAATTTCAGATAATCAGATGGATAATATTTACCAAAACGGACAACTCACTTCAATTGCTCCAGTCCCAAACGTTGCATCCGAACGTTTTCGTTGTTGCACGTCCGGTCATAAAACGGATTAGACTTCTGCGAAAAATAGTCCATAATATTCGTTGGATTAAGGATGGGAATCCACGTCGTGTCGTGCCATGACAACCACAATTTATTCTCCTGCGAGATCGGAACACTCAAACGGCCGGACAACATCACCACCTAAAATAATAAGAAAAATATGTTCACTTTTAGTTGTGTCGCGACTGCAAAACAAACAAAAATTCAAACGAAAAATTCAGTTCAAGTTTCCCCAAGTCGTTTGGCGCGCTTCACTAGTGGGTCAATGTTTCGAGAGCACCCTGTTTCCCGACAGTTTCAGCTTCTGTTGTTCTGTTCTGACATTGCAACAATTTGCAAATCGGCTTCGAGGAAGTGAAAACGCGAAGCGGATGTCCGACTGCATTTTGCTTGTGAATTTCGATGGTAAGAAAAGTGAATTTTCGTTCGGATTTTATGAAGCTTACAAGTGTCGATGTTCGTTTGCGGCGAGGAAGTGTTTTTCGGGCGGAAGCCGCCCAGGAAACCTTGAAATTTTGACAAAAATAAACGCACACAACAGACAACAAGTCGAGGGCAATCACCACAGACCACACACCACAGTTTATAAACGTCCAACGAATCGCGACGTTGAGTGGAAAGTAGTCGCGTGTTTTGTTATTGTCTTGACAGTTGTTTCTACCGCGCTCTTTCTTTTGTCGCAGCACTTGCTCTCTTCCCGCACGAAAACCTTACAACAGTCGCATTTTTCATGAATGGGAAGTTGTTTTCTTCGTACCTACAAATTCGTGCACAAAAACACCCCGCCAACTGTCAATCTGACGTCCTACTACTCACCGTCGAATTTTCTTCGAAGCAGTAGTTTTTTTTGCGCTAAATTTAGTTTGCATGTGTTCATCCCGTCGACTATTCCCCGACCGTTGCGCGATGCTAAAATCAAAAAAATGTTCGCCGCGTTCCTGTGAAAATTGACAAAAATTTCACATCGTTTGATTTCTACTCTCGTGCGAGACTTTCATTCGTGCAGCAGCAGCAGTCGAGCCGGAATCGAGCAGCTGAGCTCTCGTGGGAAAATCGCGACCGAAGGAACACTGAACCAGAAAATGGTATTTCAAGTTCACACAGAAAAATTTCGATTGTTTTTGTTTTGTCGCGGGAGTTTTTATAATTGGAATTGTTGTGTTTAGTTTTAAGAATAGCAGCGCACGGCACCTTAGTTTCTAGTTTTATTTTTAATTTTCACGGTCGAGCACGACGTTTTAGCGGAAAATAATTCGATTGGATCAGAGACGTCCAGTGGTTTTTAGTGAAATGGAAACGAAAATTACGCAATCACTTTCATTTGGAGATTTCTTGATTGATTGTTTTATTTCTAATAGAAAAAATATTATCAATTAGGCAGAAATTTCTTCAAAGACTTGGGTTTTGTGTTTAGTTCGAGCTCGATTGATATTCTCGAGCTTATTCCAGCAAGGCCAGTATTTCTACTTGTTTCAATGTAAAGTTGATAAAATTCCATCCAGATTAAATCTTCCTAGCTGTTGGTGAAATTTGGACCAGTCCTTGAAGCTTAATCCAAAAAATAAAATTAATTTGCATAGCTTCAGCACCTCTGTCGTCACATTTTAGGTCAATTTAGCTATAGCCAACAAAATAGTGATTGGCGTTCAGACATCATCATCCCCTATCCTCTATGCCTCCAGTTTGAAAAAGAAAAAAAATATCTTTTCATGTTCTAGAATTATTGCAGCATTCTCTTTGAATTACGAAACCCTTTCATTAAACTTGCATCTTCTTCAAGAGTAATAAAAATATGTAACCGAATCAAGAATTGAATCTTTTCTAAATTCTAAAAATCTACAACATTGATCTGCTCCCAAATCAATATAATATCTCTTCCGTCGTTTACGAAAATTGCCAACTGGACACCTTGCACCGTTTTCTACATACCTATGTATTTTTTTCTTCCTACCTACTATGCGGTGATGCAAATTTCCTTCTTATGTTGCCTTTGTCTCTGATATTGTGTTTATCCTAGAGGACATGCAAAAAATTGAATCGAAATTATCTAACAATAAATCGATTTATTTGTGAGTCGCGCCCTACAACTATCTAACACATAATTTTTTCTTTCAAATATATTTTACATTCTGATAAAAGTTTTATTATAAACAAATAATCTAGCTCACGATAAATTTATGAAAAATCAAAAGAAAGGCCACGTAAGGGCTAAAATTTATGGATTAGAATATCTGAATTATAAAAATACAAGTTACTGCACTGAATAAATCGATTCTTTATTCATTCTACATCAAAAATGAATAGAACTTTAGTTGAAAATTAAATAGAATAATATATTTAAGAATTCTAGTTTTTGCCATTTAATTATTCATCCCTTATCACGGATTCGTGTCTATAGAAGCCGATTGCCAGTGATTTAAAAAATTTATTGACTCTAAAAATCACAAGAATGATCATCATCGTCCCTGGGAGAAAGCCTGTCTGAATTTTTTTTTACAGTATTGTGTGCCTAGAGTCGGCTGTTTCTTTCGTACCTGAACTCCAAACTATGCGTTGGGATGTCCTGTGTTATTCAAATTAAATATGCGAGGGACTTGATTGATCTAACTGTCTTCTATGATTAAATATAGGTATTAAATTCTGTACGCGATTCCTAATATTAGCTCGATCTCAAATTTATCGCAAACCGTATCTTGCGATTAACTTTATCCATTCGCAAGACATATCGCAAGATATCGATAGAATACCCCTTATGCGATTATCACTCTTTTATTGCAATGTGAGAAACGCAAGAAAAGTGCACCAATGCGATCAACGGCATAGTTCATCTCAACGAGGATACTCTTTCGAGTATTCTCAAATTGTCGCATTATTGATGTTGTCTAAAAAATCTTGTTGGGTATATTCCTCACACATGGTCGGTATTAAAAGTAATGACATCTCTAATTTTATAAAAATTGTAGCTATATTTATTAAAGTGCTTAATCTTAAATTAAAACACACCTTTGAATCTTTTAGATTCTCTATCAAGAACATCTCATCTCTATTATCTACTTTTAGATTTGACGAGAACGTCCCGCTTCCCAAAATCTGTGATACCTACAAACAAAAGAATTTGTGCTCCATTTATTGTAATAAAGTTTGTGTTACTTTTCCAAAATGTTCAAAATGGCATCGTTTTTTACGCCGCAAAAATTAACTAATACTATGATTGCTGATTCACGCCAAAAACAAGTACGTGTCATATTAAGCCTCTTCTAATTATCTAACTTATGTTTCATTTCTTTTCAACTCTTTATTTTATAACTAAGTAGAAAAATATATTTAAAAGTTTAGAACTAGTTTCGCTTGTAGTTGCTGTATAACCTCTTTAGTCAGATATATACTCTCTTCGAGGCATTGCTACTTTTTCCACTATGATAGTGCCGTCAAGATAATATCGGGATCTACTAAGGGGTAAACTTTCAAATATGTTGCATATCTTAAGAGTGACTGTAACTGTATGTTTGTATTTTCAAAATTATACGCTTTATGGTGTCTTTCCCTTATTGTTTCTCTCGAAATATCTCCATGGGGACTAATCAATATAATGAATTCTTTATCTAAAATATTGCTAGAGGGAATTGTTCAATGCGTTTAGAACTGAGCGCAATGACTTGAATCTGATGATTTTTCAAATACCTTTTTGGGCTTGCACATTTACAATTTGGTTTCAAGCTGGATTACTACATATAATGCGCCAAAAAACTTTAAATAGGGTGGCTTCGGAGTATTTATGTTACACGAGAACGGATCGATGGTTTGTTTGCCTGTAATTTAATTTTTAAGGCCAATACGTTATATTCGCGGTTAATTATTTATTGCTTTTCAGTAATTTGGACTACGCACATTTTTTGTTTTTCACCGCACTTAGCTTAGCCGAGACTAAAAAACTAACACCAATCTTATAATTTTTTACCCGTTTTAGTAATTCTCAGAAGCAATGCGTATAGATCTGAGTGGATTTTTTTTCATTTTAGTAAAAACGTGGAAATGTAAAATTAGTTAGTACCAAAACAGACACTGTTCCATAAATTAACATTGATGCCCTACAACCCCTCAAGTTCATCTCTTTTCACATTAGGCAATCTATTGGACTTTAAATTCCTGTTAGCACTTCAGGTTCACCCATCACGATACAAAAATTCAACAACTTGGACAGCTCAATTTAAATGAAGCATTTAAAAAATGCAATTGGTTTGGCTTTCGTCCAATTTGGATTACAAAGTTGTGTAGCTGTGTTTGTATTTCTGTTTTAACACCATATGTCTTATGTATAAAACTATTATTAAAATTCTTTGTTCCAAGTGATAAACCAGTGCATATAATAGTTTTATGTTTCTATGAACCATATCGTCCGATAACGTTAATGTTGAAAACTTATGTGTCCAAATGAATTTGGAAATCAGATTAGATACTAAACAATCGATATAAACTCTTCTATCTTCAGAGAACAAATAAACGAAATCTTCCAGGTGTGAAAAATTCCATTGGGCCGAGTAAAAAAAGAATAATATGAAATATAGACGAGAAGACTACTATGAGGTATCAGCAGATCTGTATTTTTTTTTCATTTATAAACCCCTATCCTGTTTTCTGATTTAGTCGCACAATAGTATTCTATCCCGATCCTTTTTTCTAATTCAATTGCACAAAACGAACTTTCAATAATTCTGCTAATACGTTCACAGGGTCTTCCACCATATAACGTATCCGGCAGCCCGTTTAATGTCGTACCGATTCATCACTATCCGGAACTGATCGACGCTTGCTGTAAGTTAATTAATTCGGAATGGCCGCGAAGTGATGCGGCCCGAATACGATCGTTGGAAGCATCATGCGATTCACTGCCGGTGAGTTTGGTACTCACCACTGATAATATGCGAAAAGTCGTTGCTCATTGCAAATTAAGTGCAATTCCGCACAAGAAGAAATGCTGTTTTGTCGAATCGGTTGTTGTTGAACAAAATTTTCGCGGACAAGGTCTCGGCAAATTGATGATGAAATGTGCCGAGGATTATTGTCGCGCCGTATTACAATTGAAAACAATTTATCTGTCGACTATTGATCAAGAGGGATTTTATGAAAAAATCGGTTATGAGTATTGTCCACCAATTGCCATGTATGGACCACGTAATTGCGAACTGCCCAGCTTACAGCGTTCCAAGAAGAAGTATATGAAGAAGCTTCTTTAAATTCCATAAAAATTAAAATATATATTATTGTAAATTATTTACCTGCTTACGAATAAGTAAATGTTATTATTTTTTATTGTTTATTAGTTCGCTGTAAGACAATTTTAATCATTCGAAATAGTTCAAAGTTTTTATGATTTTTATCGAACGATTAGAATTTCTAATTTATATTTAGTTTTCTGTAACACGAGAGATACTTCTGGCAAGTAATTTATTTTTCTATAAATCATTTCTGCACACAATTACCCTTCGTCGATTTCGCTTTAAATCGATAAATATATATTTATATTTTTTAAATGCACGTTTATATTTTTTTCAGTTTGTTTTGATTAAATTTTGATGTTGGATATAAAAATTAATAACTATAGATGCCAAAATGAATTGAAAACAATAATATCACTAGTAATTTAGAAGAATTGTGTTAAGGACAGAGACCGGTCGGTTAAGTAAACTGCCTCCTGTCTGGACATTAGCTCATAATTAGTGATTGTAAAATAGACTAAAGTAATATATCATGTCAATTCAGTCCATATCAAGTTTACAGCACTTGGTCTTTTCTAGTAAAATTAATATCGCATTTATGCTCTAAAAGAGTTCAAATTAAATCTAAAAACGCTTTTAGAATGTAAAAAATTGTAAAATTGATAAAAGTTTTTCGAATAAACTTAAACAAAATCTATTGAAAACGACAATTACTCTCTGTATTTGTTTGTTGAATTTATATTCTAATTTGAGTTGTAGCTATTGAAATTGGCTACGTTTACTTTATGTTTTACACAACAAGAAATTTAAACGAGCTCCGTAAATCAAATTGGAGCCAAGCAAATACACAACTGTATAGAAATATCAAACTGTAATAAATAATAAATAACAGACAGAAGAATTTGGAATTTGATTAGGAAGACTAATATAAAGAGTCCTTGATTCTTTTGCATTTAATATATTGTTTATGAGGACCTTATTTGATTCGAATCATACCTCAAAAGCCATAACAACTAGTGACTAGATAAAATTTGAAAAAATTTCGGAAGAGAGATTGGAGATTGGTTTTTATAGCGCCCGCGTACATATGTTTAATTCTACCTTTCAAATTAACTTTTTAGATACTGAAAACAGAAAGGAGTTCCATGTGTTATACAACTACTTAAAAAAATATCATTCTGCAATTTTTTCTTCATAAGGATTGCACACAACACAACAGTCACCTGACATGAATCCAAACAATCAAATCAGTTCGTTGGCTCATACTCAGTTCTACTTATTCAAGTCGCTATGCACATGTAGAATCCAAAATAAATTATCATCTAATAATAAAACTAAAAATTTCACAATTTCATTTAATTAGGTACCCAAGTTACCATCTTTCATCTATGATCTATCATCTCTATTGTACGGCACTATTATTAATTGTTAACGACATCTCATCATTTCAAATCTCTTAATATAACAATAATAAATTTTCTTTCGTCTTGTGAAATAACTTCCGTCTCTTCTAAAATGCAGAAATAAATTTTAAATAACTGATGCGCATAATGTTGGGAGATGTTGCCAACAAAAAAAAAATGCATGTACTACGAGAGTAGCAACAGCGATTTATTAACACTTTAAATATAAATACCTCCGAAGACAAAAAAAAAATCAAAAGATATTTGGCCGGCACGTAAAGTATTTAATGATGTGCCTAATCGAATAAATGACCGAGAATTTATTTGATTTTATTCATGTTTCTTCTCATAGTTTTTGTAGGAAATTCACTTGATCTTGATGCTTGGGAAAAGAATTAAAAATAATTCAAGTTCATGATCAATATCAATTACTGAAAAATTTAATTTTGTTCTATATTCACTTCGTTGTTAATATTTGTGATTATTCAAAGTGAATTACTAAAGTGTTCTTATTTCTATCGATTTTAATCGAACTAATCGAAACCCCCTTACTTGCAGCAATATACATTTTTTTTTAATTTTCACACTTTATCACTTTTCTTGGAAAGTAATACGGGTATATACGGTGGGTTGCAACTAGGCATGTTACGGAGCTTCGAATCCGAACGTCTGGACAGCCAAAAGTTAGCTTAGATAATTGGTTTTTGGTTTTGTGAAAAAATTTCCCAGAGGTAAGGCAGGTATCTGGTCTGGTCCACTTCAGGCGGCCATTCCTCTAATAGAAAAGGATAAATCCCTAAAGTGTTATTTTCTTTTATATGTGTATCTTACTTGATCACGATAAGATATAGTTCGCTTTGTGAATTATGTCTTGTTTCTTTATCGGCCCTTAAGTTAACACTTAACACATCAAAATGTCTTCTACTCCGCCTCTGGCTCCAATCAATGAGATTTAAGACCTCCGTCTTCGGTTTCGGTATACCCACTTCTGTAACATGCCTAGTTACAACCCAATTTTTTTTATTGTTTTACAAGTTGAGTAGGTATGAAGGGAATCAGTTTCTTAACGACAGAAAAGGTAGTTAAACTAATAACTGATTTTGAGTTAAATGATGTGAATTGTGTATGACCGTTCATTTGGATTGACTCCATAAAATAAGAGCACATGGTGGATAGGATGCATTACACATCCAATTCTTTATTAAGAATTGTAAGTACAGTCATATTTATACTCCAATAATCATCTATGTTTAGTTTGTGGTTCTATTGCGTGGATATAAAAAATTAACTAATGGTTGGAAGGTTTAATATTTTGTGTAGGTGTTACGTGAAGGGAGATTATTTCAATATTTTCCTGACCCCGTATTAACTCTTTCATCTAGTCTCGTATATTTCTAGTTTTTTTTTTATTTCGGAAAATAGATATATTATCAGAATTACCTGGCCTCCTCTTTTAGTATTACTCTATTCTTATCTTATCTTTTTTTATTTTGGATCGGCAGTTTGCACGTAATAGTAAAAGTAATTACGTTTACGAATGAATCTAAACAATCAATTCACCTTCAGCAACCTCGCCCAATTTTTTCTAATCTCCCGCCAAGTGTCAATCAATTGCGCGGCTTTCCCGCCGTTCCTGCCACATTGAGTAAAGTATAAGAGTCACTGACAGTTTCCAAATCCAATAATCCAAACAAAAAAAATCCGGATGTATAAGTTCAAGCTGTTCAAATAAAGTTCAGATTTCCAGAAAAGTAATTAAGCTGTGCTTCTTTCCACCTTGATATAGTTTTAAATCTTGTAATTTCTTTCTGATTGGAAAATTTACAAGAACTAAACTGGGTTCCATAACGATGCAAAGGATAGCAATAATCGGAGGTACCGGTATGACGGGCCAATGTGCCGTCGAACACGCCATAAAAAAAGGTAATATGATTATGACTTGCAAAAAACGAAAAAGTATTAAAAACGTGCTTCTTTCAACCTCTGTAAATATTTCGGAACTTGAATGGGCCGCACTTAACTAGGACTTCAAGTTCGACTGCTGTACCGTGACGAGGCTACAGTACCGGAGAGTTTCAAGAATAAAGTCGAGCTGGTCAAGGGCGATGCAACGAATCTGGAAGATGTCAAGAAGCTAATCAGTGGCGTTGAGGGTGTCTGCATCGTTTTGGGAACGCGAAACAAGCTAGAACCAACTACCGAACTATCGACCGGAACACAAAACGTTATTACGGCCATGAAAGACTCGGGACTTACCAAAGTTTCGGCATGCATGTCCAGTTTCCTGTTCTACGAGGACAGTAAAGTTCCGCCAATGTTCAAGAACATCAACTCCGAACATAAGAAAATGTTGGAAATGATTAAATCATCCGGACTGGATTATGTTGCGGTACTTCCGCCGCATATTGCTGACGAACCGTCCAGCGAATTTCAAGTACTGCACGATACCGCACCACCGAACCGTGTTATTTCGAAGCTGGACTTGGGAAAGTTTTTGATCGATAGCTTGGAGCAATCGGAACATTGGAAATCGGTTTGCAGCATCAGTAAGAAGATGTAAGAAGCATTTGGGTTTATTTTGTTATTGTGGTGGAGAAATTGAATTGTTTTGAAGGAGAAATGTTTTTGTTTTGGACATTTTATCAAAAAATAAAAAAAATTGATTAAGAGAATGGTTTTTACATTGGATTTGATTTGTGCAAAAAGGGCGTTAAATGTCGAATGACCTGATTTGGACTCTTGTGCATTGAACGAGAGGTTTGGCTTTTTTTTTTGCCGCGGCTGAGCCGTTGTACATCAGTAATCCTTAATATTCGTTGCAGCTACGAGCAGTAAAGATCTGAAAATGGAGTACAGGCGGATCTTTTTTGTAATAACTGAATTAACCACGTGTCAATGCTACACGTTTGCATTTTGACTATACTGGCTCCATGAGCCAGAACTACCCTTTACGTGCAACGTGATTCAATCGAAGGAGGCTATGCCTGAAATATCGCAAATGGCTCGACCTTATGTCACATAAGTGAAAAACAAATGAAACTTCTTGAGGGAAAAATATTTCAATCGACTGCTAAGAAAGATTTTTCTACGTTTCCCTCGACCGTAAAAAAACTTCTGCATAAACGAATCGCGTAGCCTTCTAATTGATTTTAAGATCTTGCTGTTAAGTTCTAAACTAAAATTTCATTTTTTTTATTCTGCAACTTTTATTACTTTTTATTGTTAAATTATGAATTATACAAACGATGAATTCGTCCAATCAGAAAGTTGGCTGGCCGAGAAAATTTTCTCACATTTGAAAGAGTACAATCCGCACGGTAAGGATTTATTGAACACTGCAACAACGACAAACGATGCAGCATTTAGTAACAATAACGTATGCAGTAGTTCGGATAATTCGATTCCGAATCTATCAGTTTCTGCCATTTGTGATGAAAGTAATAGTGGCGTAAATAGCACTATTGTCTCGCTCCAATATGATGATGGTGCAAATACTACAAACGTCGCACCTACAACATTTACCGAAATTTCAACTGATCTCACAAATCAGGAAGTTTCACAAATAGCCTGGGAGGCAATCGCCAATTTAAATGAAGAAAGTAAGGACACTTTACTTGTACTCGATGAGGAACATACGCAGCGCTACCTGGATCTGTTGAAGACTACAACTACTACGTGTGAGTATTATGCCGGTAAGTTTGAATACAGTAAGGTTTTTTCATACATGAAAATAAATTCGGACCTTCTAAATTTTCTTTTAATTATAATTTAAATGAAATCCAAACTGGTTGAAATTAAAAAAAAAACATTTCAGATGATGTTGTAAACGAGTCGGTCGATCTTGAACAACACGACGGCGGCTACGATTGTTGTCCTGTACAGTGCTCAAACTGTGATCAAATATATGACCAAGCTGGTTTTATCGAACACGTCTGCGATTACGATGACAATAAAATTTTAATAAAAGAAGAGGAAGAAATCAAATATTCGCCTGTTGAGGAGATCGCAGACCCGCCATGCATTCGTCAGCTAAGAGAAAACAATGCGCGGATTCGAAAGTTTCTCAAGGATGAGCTTAAAATCGATCTAGGTGGACCAACAAAAAAGCAAGATGGACCGCATGAATGTACAATGTGCGAGCGAAAATTCGTTCACGCTTCGGGCCTAGTTCGACATATGGAAAAACATGCACTCGATTTGATTCCGGTCACGACAAATTCAAATCAAAATGGTAGCGGCCTTAAAGTTGTTATAAAATGTTTGATTTGTGGTCGAATAATGTTCAGTACGTCGGAAGGATTGAAGCATTTATTGGAAGCCCATGAAAAATGTGGTTATGATAGTGAAGAAGACACCGAGCACGAAGAAGGTGTTGAAAATATTGCAGACGAAAAGCTAGCCAATGCTATGGGGTTTGTCTTGAAAGAGGTTTGAGCTATTCCACGAATACACGAAAAGTAGAATATATCTAAAACTTTAATATGTCCCGTTTCAGTTGACTAACATGGAAGAAGAACGAAAGATTACCACATTTTTAAAAGTTGTCATTTTAAATTCAATTCTGCAATGCGAATTTTGCGACTATTCATTTTCGGAGGTATCCGATCTACTGTTGCACGAATCGTCCCATGATCCCCTCCGTGGGTTTGAATGTTCGACGTGTGGAATAAGTGTGCCGACATCGAAAGAGATTTTCCTTCATTGGCAAGCTGAATGTCCGTATGCTAAGGATGAATCACAGAAAAGTGCAAATCTACAGAAGTACTTTGTTTGTAATGTGTGTGAAAACAAATTCAATTCACATGAACAATTGTACGACCACAGGTATGTTTGAATTTCTATAGTCGTTTCTCAGTTCTATTAGAAGCGAAAGTTGGAACTCTTTTGAAGTAGAGATGGGCAAAGCAGTTCCTTTCAGTGAAGTACTTCACTCTGGAACGAGTTCAGTTAAAGTAGTTCCGGAACTTTTTATTCCAACGTTCCGGTTCCTTCGTTCGCTCGCGAACTAGTTCATTGGTTCTTTTAATTCATTGATAGTTCAACTTGAGGGGAGAAGATGATGAGCGAAAAAAGTCAGTAGATGACCAAAATAGAAAAAAAAAGTTTAGTATATCTAGACTAGAGTCACTTCAAACGAACTAACACAAACATCCATTACCTTGAGTACGGACAATGTGTGTTTCATTTGAAACCAGTACATATGAAATTTTTTTGCAGTTGTCTCGATTTTTCATCTTAAGGATCTCCACTAAATTGGATAAACGCTGTATTTAGTTGACATTTCATGAGACATATTTCGATTCCGTGAAACGTCCATTAAAATCCATCTGCTACACGTATACACACTAAAACTATGCCATTTAAGCAAACTGCGATTTTTTAAGTTCGCAGGTTTTTAGTACTAAATATGTACCAAAAGTGGTCATTGTCCGTACTCATGATAGTGGATGTTTGTGTTAGTTCTTATACAGTGACTCTAATCTAGACGGTGATGACAAAAAAAACAGATCTAGAAGATTATGATCATAACATTAAAAAAAAAAAAAGGTCGGTAGTTTTTTGTCACGGGTTTAATGGAACTGCAGTTCACCAAAAGGAGTGAGTTACTTCTGTTCTTTTAGAACAGTTCACTCGTGAACGACCCATCTCTAATCTGAAGTACCGAGATGTATTCTAATACTACAAGAATGCAACATTTATTTTAAGCGTCGATACTTTCTACATAGAGAAAGAAACCAAATAGGCCTCTACTAACCACTGATGCTGGCTTTTTCTTCTGTATTCTTTACAGATATTCTTCATATCATCTCTTTCCACGACTGAATAAAAATCTAGGAATAATGCAAGTTGGCTGTGAGTATTGTGGAATATTTCACGAAAGTGCTAAGTCCATAATGCGGCATCACGAGGAGAAACACATCAAAAAGGTAAAAAAAGAAAGTACGACTAAATATCGGCAGTACTTGTGCGATGTATGCGGAAAATCCTACACACAATCTAGTCACTTATGGCAGCATTTACGATTCCATCGAGGTTCGTAACGAACAATATTAACATCCTAAAAATCATCACAACTTACAGAGAAACAAATTATTTTCCAGGCGTGAAACCATTCGCTTGCAAAGAGACTGGATGCAATCGTCGCTTTACCATACGGCCAGACCTTAACGATCACATTCGAAAATGTCATACCGGCGAGCGACCATATCATTGCTTGGTCTGCGGCAAACGGTTCCTAACCGGATCGGTCTTCTATCAACATCGACTTATTCATCGCGGTGAACGACGGTACGGATGCGAAGAGTGCGGTAAACGTTTCTATCGAGCCGATGCTTTGAAGAACCATCAGCGCATTCATACCGGCGAGAAGCCATACGGCTGTGTATACTGTAATAAATGTTTCCGACAACGTGGCGATCGTGATAAGCACATTCGTGCACGACACGCTAATCTTGAAGCGAATGTACGAAGCTTGGCCGCCAATTCGAAAGACGGCTTACCAAATCCCGGCGGTGTCGTGTATGTCGGTAACGTCGCGTTTCCGACGAGTATGTTTAAGCCGATGATGCGCGACATTGATGAGAATTTATATTGTGATAAATAATCAATTTTGACGAAATTATACAAACTTAGTTAATAAAAAAAATAGTATTACAAATTCTGTCCAGTCTTACTTTTGTGAATTTAATAAAAAGGCAATTGTTTATACTTATATTTGATACAAAAAAACAATGACTTGACTATAACTATAAAAATAAGTTCGAGCCGTTAAAATCGGGACTATAGATTTTTTCAATTGCCAAAAGGGGGTAAATGTTACATTTACAGCTTTCAAAAAAAAATTACGTATTCTGTGATAATTGAAAATACACATCAATAGATTCAACCTGTGGGAATTGTCTATTAAAAATCGCCACAGTTCCAGTCCTTGAGGAAAATATTAATGTGCCCCAATTATGACCCTGGGATGATTTTGATTTAAAATGGCGAATTATCAATAAGTGTTTAAAAGCGTGGTTCTTGAACTTGTGATTAAATACTAATTAACATTATCAAAAATAAAATTTCAAACTGTTCTCCTATAAAATTTACCTTATAGTTCTGGGATAGTGTTAATGTAAGGTAACGAGAACTAAGCTATCCAAATGTAGCACACAACCGACGCTTTCCGTTGCTCTTGTAATATTTTCAAATGCCTGAGCATAGAAATACGTGTGCTTATTTTCTTATCGACCAATTTATTAACTTTACGCGAAATATCGCCTTGTGTTATGAACTTTTGTCCTAAATTAGATTAAAAGAAAGAAAGTATATTGGCAGATTTATTTTTTCTATTTATGCAATTTAAATTACCTGGAAAATATGAAATCTGTTGATTATAAGTCTTCCATATTTCCAAATCGTGTCCATTTCTTATGCACTCCCGTTTACGATGTAACAACTGGTATTTTTCGGAAAAGCAGGGAATTATTATAGTCTCAAGGAATGAACTAAGCTCTTCGAACGTTTCTCTGCCTCGCATGTATCTGAAAGAAATGGTGTTTTATAATTTAGAAATTGTTTTCAAATAGAATGGTGCCATGTTTACTTTGGTATTTCGTTAAACTCATCAGAGGTTAATGTATATTCGAAGTCGATAAATTGTAGAGCAACTGGACGTATTTTTGAAATAAACGGCGATTGTGTATAGTCGGAAAGGTACAAGCGTGGAGTCTCGGGCTGCACAAGGAAACACATTCAATAGCAAAACAATGAAAACAAATAAACGAAGAGTCCTTACTTGGTTCGGTTTTTTTTTAAAATGCGACGGAGGTGTCATTAGATTCGCTTCTTTTTTTTTCTTTGCTATCTCGCCAACCAGAAATAACATTGCCAATTGTTGTCTTCGCATTTTTTCCATAAGTTTTTGGTACTCTTGTACAACATTGGCTTGATAGTTTTTAAGCAACTGACTACTTTCGAAAAGTAATTCTTCAACATTTGGTACAAGATCGGTCAATTCGTTTAGTTCTGTTTTAATTGTATCTCTACGTAAGTGAAGAGACACGAAATCTTGCAGTTGTTGTATTGTAGACAATTGCTTTGCAATTTCTGTACCGATTTCATCCATCGTGTAGAAAGTCCTGAAATGGATACTGAATTACATACTTGCGGGCACTGACAAGAATGATCAAGGGTTGTTTCTTTATTTTTAATCAAACAAGATATATACAGATTACATTAATTCATATCTAATTTAATACAATACAGTACAATCTCTAAACGCACACTAAAGGGAAAAGTTTATGGACAAAGACCAGTTGGAAATCCGCGAAAGCGCTGAGAAGACTATTGACGCAGACAGAAAATCACTGCTAAGATCCAGAAACTGGAGGACGCAGTCACTGAAGCGAGAAGGCTGCAGGCGGCACATTCAGGAGGCCAAGGTCCGATTTGGACTGTAGCGCCATCGTAAGTAAGTAAGAAAGAAAGAGTGTGCGTCCCTACCATTGTTGGAGTAAACATATAGAAGTCAGAGTGCTAAGATGTAACTATACAAAAACTCCAACGCTCGGATGGAAAATAAATATAATAAATAATTTAAAACAATAGTTACTTCCAAATAGCCGATGTTCTTAAAATAAAAAATAAAATTGTACAATTATTGCAAATAGACGGTAAAACTATATTCAAAAAGACAATACTGACAGCTACAGTCGAGTACAAAAAGATTCTCCATTGAAATTAGTTAATCTATTTGCCACCATGTGGGTATACTAAATACCTTTTTTATGTTCCCTCTAATTTTTGAATTCGGAGCAAAAAGAAATTATTTCGAATATTCTAACAAATATATTTTAAATTCAAAATAACAATGTGTTAAAAATTTGTTACTGTTAGTACTTTTTAAATAATATTAAATGAGCAGTGCAAGTGGGACAGGGAAATTTTCCACAATCGTCTCATCGGGCCACCCGAAAAACTGTCTTCTTGTCCGAACGGCCATTTTAAATTCCTTTTGGTTTTGTAAAGTGAACGAGTGAAGATGGGATTCGCAAATCTTTGGTACTCACATCCCCGAAAATACGGACAAGGTTCCCGCTGTTGGTAAATTTCAACTTTAATTATTTCCGTTAATAGTCCTTTGATTAAAATCGGTAAGAGTTTCAAGTGTACGGTGTCTGTAATTTGTGAGGTTCGCGGTAAAAAAAAACTTGGCGACATTTCGACCACGAGGCAGCACTACTGACTCGTGTCATGGCGACAGATTTTTTTTTTCCAGTGAAATTTTACGTGGATACTTGAAATTCTTGCGAAAACAGTTTGATTTTGAGCTTTTTGCCCATCTGTTGAGTACGGAAAACGTGTAATTCTTGCGTTTTTCATAATAGGAAGTGGCTAGAAAAATGTTTCTTTATCACTCCACGGAATTGTTGTACCCCATAAATTGGCACTCTGATTCCACTAAAGGGAAACGACAAAAAAACTGCTATGTACTTGTTTCTATATTTTTGTTTTTCCTGTTCTGTATTAATTTTTGCATTCGATTTTTTCTTCTAGCCGGGCCTGCTCTAACCGTCACGGTCTCATCCGTAAATATGGGCTGAACATTTGCCGGCAATGCTTCCGGGAATACGCCAACGACATTGGCTTCAAGAAGGTAAACGCAGCGGAACACCCCGCTTAATTCATTTGCTAATTCCGTTTTTTTTTCTCTACAGCTCGACTAAACACTTCGCAACGAAATGGGGCGCATCATTGGGTGGTTTGAATAAGCACAGAAACGTTAAAGCCCGAAATGTTAACAAAACAAATCATCTCTTTCGGCTGCTTAATGCAACTTTCAATATTTGCCGCTTATTCAAACTTTTTCAATTAATAAATTCTTATTTTTACCGAAACATCATTTGTGTGTAAATTTTGAAGAGAGTAACAAGTAGCTACTTAAAATTTATATTATGTTCTGCGATTGCACGTAGTTTTTGGTCAATGCGCGGGGCAGTTGTCAATTGCTGGGAGCTCAATCAGGTGTTGGGCACATTCGGAAAAGTAGGAAGACAGACTTAATTCGATGAAAATATTTAAAATATTGTTTGCATAGTCTTCACTTGATATTCGAGGGTGCAAGTCTTACTTTGGTTCCTGAGTAAATTCATATAAACTATCATCACGGTCATGCCCTTCCGTTGAGTACGGAAAACGTGAATCATTGCGTTTTCTATAATAGGAAGAGGCTAGAAAAATGTTTCTTTATCACTCCACGGAATTGTTGTACCCGATAAATTGGCACTCTGATTCCACTAAAGAGAAACTACATGTCTAAAAAAAATTATGTCCTCTTTTCTTGCACTTTTTCGTGATCGCAAAAATGAGCCTGTCATGTTATAGAAGTGCTTCCACTGAACGAGACTCGAGACGGAACGAAGTATATAGAAAAAAATGCTCGTTGCGATGCGGCCCGCCTCTAGTGGACGCCTGCCTTCAGACTGCACTGCACGTGGATCGTTCCATTACTTCGTTCATAGCCAGATGAGATGAGAAATACCAAGCTTAGACAAACTTACAGTATAACAAAAACTGGCCCAATCGTGGCTTAGTCTGCCCCTCCGTTGAGTACGGAAAACGTGAATCATTGCGTTTTCTATAATAGGAGGAGGCTATAAAAATGTTTCTTTATCACTCCACGGAATTGTTGTACCCGATAAATTGGCACTCTAATTCCACTAAAGAGAAACTACATGTCTAAAAAAAATGCTGTCCTTTTTTTTGCACTTTTTAGTGATCGCAAAAATCAGCCTGTCATGTTATAGAAGTGCGTCCACGGAACGAAGTACATAGAAAAAAAATGCTCGTTGCGATGCGGCCCGCCTCTAGTGGACGCCTGCCTTTAGACTGCACTGCACGTGGATCGGTCCATTACTTTGTTCATAGCCAGATGAGATGAGAAATACCAAGCTTAGACAAACTTACAGTATAACAAAAACTGGCCCAATCGTGGCTTAGTCTGCCCCTCCGTTGAGTACGGAAAACGTGAATCATTGCGTTTTCTATAATAGGAGGAGGCTATAAAAATGTTTCTTTATCACTCCACGGAATTGTTGTACCCGATAAATTGGCACTCTAATTCCACTAAAGAGAAACTACATGTCTAAAAAAAATGCTGTCCTTTTTTTTGCACTTTTTAGTGATCGCAAAAATCAGCCTGTCATGTTATAGAAGTGCGTCCACGGAACGAAGTACATAGAAAAAAAATGCTCGTTGCGATGCGGCCCGCCTCTAGTGGACGCCTGCCTTTAGACTGCACTGCACGTGGATCGGTCCATTACTTTGTTCATAGCCAGATGAGATGAGAAATACCAAGCTTAGACAAACTTACAGTATAACAAAAACTGGCCCAATCGTGGCTTAGTCTGCCCCTCCGTTGAGTACGGAAAACGTGAATCATTGCGTTTTCTATAATAGGAGGAGGCTATAAAAATGTTTCTTTATCACTCCACGGAATTGTTGTACCCGATAAATTGGCACTCTAATTCCACTAAAGAGAAACTACATGTCTAAAAAAAATGCTGTCCTTTTTTTTGCACTTTTTAGTGATCGCAAAAATCAGCCTGTCATGTTATAGAAGTGCGTCCACGGAACGAAGTACATAGAAAAAAAATGCTCGTTGCGATGCGGCCCGCCTCTAGTGGACGCCTGCCTTTAGACTGCACTGCACGTGGATCGGTCCATTACTTTGTTCATAGCCAGATGAGATGAGAAATACCAAGCTTAGACAAACTTACAGTATAACAAAAACTGGCCCAATCGTGGCTTAGTCTGCCCCTCCGTTGAGTACGGAAAACGTGAATCATTGCGTTTTCTATAATAGGAGGAGGCTATAAAAATGTTTCTTTATCACTCCACGGAATTGTTGTACCCGATAAATTGGCACTCTAATTCCACTAAAGAGAAACTACATGTCTAAAAAAAATGCTGTCCTTTTTTTTGCACTTTTTAGTGATCGCAAAAATCAGCCTGTCATGTTATAGAAGTGCGTCCACGGAACGAAGTACATAGAAAAAAAATGCTCGTTGCGATGCGGCCCGCCTCTAGTGGACGCCTGCCTTTAGACTGCACTGCACGTGGATCGGTCCATTACTTTGTTCATAGCCAGATGAGATGAGAAATACCAAGCTTAGACAAACTTACAGTATAACAAAAACTGGCCCAATCGTGGCTTAGTCTGCCCCTCCGTTGAGTACGGAAAACGTGAATCATTGCGTTTTCTATAATAGGAGGAGGCTATAAAAATGTTTCTTTATCACTCCACGGAATTGTTGTACCCGATAAATTGGCACTCTAATTCCACTAAAGAGAAACTACATGTCTAAAAAAAATGCTGTCCTTTTTTTTGCACTTTTTAGTGATCGCAAAAATCAGCCTGTCATGTTATAGAAGTGCGTCCACGGAACGAAGTACATAGAAAAAAAATGCTCGTTGCGATGCGGCCCGCCTCTAGTGGACGCCTGCCTTCAGACTGCACTGCACGTGGATCGTTCCATTACTTCGTTCATAGCCAGATGAGATGAGAAATACCAAGCTTAGACAAACTTACAGTATAACAAAAACTGGCCCAATCGTGGCTTAGTCTGCCCCTCCGTTGAGTACGGAAAACGTGAATCATTGCGTTTTCTATAATAGGAGGAGGCTATAAAAATGTTTCTTTATCACTCCACGGAATTGTTGTACCCGATAAATTGGCACTCTAATTCCACTAAAGAGAAACTACATGTCTAAAAAAAATGCTGTCCTTTTTTTTGCACTTTTTAGTGATCGCAAAAATCAGCCTGTCATGTTATAGAAGTGCGTCCACGGAACGAAGTACATAGAAAAAAAATGCTCGTTGCGATGCGGCCCGCCTCTAGTGGACGCCTGCCTTTAGACTGCACTGCACGTGGATCGGTCCATTACTTTGTTCATAGCCAGATGAGATGAGAAATACCAAGCTTAGACAAACTTACAGTATAACAAAAACTGGCCCAATCGTGGCTTAGTCTGCCCCTCCGTTGAGTACGGAAAACGTGAATCATTGCGTTTTCTATAATAGGAGGAGGCTATAAAAATGTTTCTTTATCACTCCACGGAATTGTTGTACCCGATTAATTGGCACTCTGATTCCACTAAAGAGAAACTACACATCTGTAAAGATAAATTCTTCAGTTTTTGTATATTTTTAGATAATGATTATTTTCGAGACTGCACTGCATTTTTGCAGCCTTATGCAGTGCAAAATAGAAGCTTTCAATGAAGTGGTGTGCTTGCTCTTCTCGCTTCGTGCTTTGTTTTCGTACGCGTAATTTACCTGCTCTGTACTGGATAAGGGACCAAAAAACATCTAATATAAATAAAGCTTGTGTAGTTCATTCAACTTTTTTAATATCCTTGGCTTCTTCTCATTGATTTCACTGCCATCATCAGAATAGATAGTCTCAACCATGAGAAATAAGAAGGATCAAGAGGGATAAAATGGATCAAGAGGGATAAAATGGATCAAGAGGGATAAAATGGATCAAGAGGGATAAAATGGATCAAGAGGGATAAAATGGATCAAGAGGGATAAAATGGATCAAGAGGGATAAAATGGATCAAGAGGGATAAAATCTTGATTTTATTCCAGCAACTTTTGTATTCCTAAAAACATTTCGTTAGTCGTTACGTTCTTATAACAAATACAAAGCTAATTCATCAAATCTTTTAACAAGTTAATTTTTCTATATTTACATATGACATACATAATAGATACTTACAAGTAGACGACTTAAGATATTAAAACAAAAAACAATATTTACAACAATAATGCATGAAAATAAGTTACTTAATCACTAAATTTCTCGTTAGTCGTTTGACGAGACCAATGTTTAAGAAGTTGGCCATTACCGTAAGAACGGATTTTTTCGGTGGCCTACAAAACTTTCGTCCCGATTCCTGGCAACAAACATTCGGAAAACAGTCTAAAGTTGAATTGCATTGCTTTGGATGCAAATCGAATACTGCAGGCGGTGCTGGGGTACACTCCAGATATTCAGATACTGCAATTTAAGAATGAATAGTTATTAGGAATTAGTTCTGTTAATGGTTCAAGGCAGAAACATTACGGTAGGCAATAGATCGTCCAATCGGAGGTGGTACGGATTCATATTGAGGCGCGGAAGTACGGCAGTACTTTTCTTGACCATCCGGACAGCATATCCTGGGCCAACAGTCGTTGTCTGTATCACATGTTTTAAGCTCCCACCATAGTTCAGCGAGTGGAATTTGCGGACATTTTCGCGGTATTAGGCCCAAAAGCGCTGGAATGGATATTAACAGTTAAAAATTTTGTACCTATGTGCAAGTTTTAATTTTGGTTTTCCCGACCACATTTTATCAATCGGTTTTTAAAATATCGCAAGATTTTCGCTGAACCTTTTCTACCCTCACATTCCATACTTAACGCCAGTCAATGGGTTTTTAAAAATAATTTTCCTAAATGAAGTATCACTTTAATATATAACATAGTTTTCCAAGAAATAGAAATTCTACACTATAGTTGTAAAGACAATAATAGTAAAATAACTATCTTACGTGTATGTACTTGCTCCTCCAACGGTTTCGGGACTCCCTTAACGCAATTTTTAGTCCCGAAAAGTTTACAGCATCGTTCGTTTTTATTCCATGCTGTACAATCTCGATCTTTCTGGCACGGTGGTGCGAATAATTCAAAATTTGACTCTTTTTCTTTCGGACATATTAACTCAACCGTACTAGAGCGTGGCTTGGCAGGAGCTGCAATTTTTGTTGATTTTGATAATGAAATTTTTAGCGGTCCACTTGTTACAGATTTTGGAGCTGTTGGAGTGTATTTCTTTAGCGGTGGTTTCCTTCGTTCCCGCACAGTTTTTGTTGGAGTAAATGCAGTTAAGCGAGCTGAAATATTTTAAAATACATAATTAAAGCAGTGGCTGAAGAATAATGGATATATTGAAACGAAGGAAAATAAATATTTTCAGTTCGTTTAAATACGACAATCGTGAGAGTCAAGCAAACCGAGAAATTCGTTATTCAATGAAAGAAATAATGTTCTTGGTTTGAAGACATACATACATACATTTGAAGATTGCAATAGAGTTCATGTACCTTTATCAGAAGTGAAATCTTAGGAGAAAAGTAAATAAGTTCTGCGCATAAAAAATGCGACTGACAACCTAAGACAAAAATTCTGAAACCGATTCGAGAAATAAAAACAATTTTTTTTTATTTCCACTCTCTTTCCACACTTTCGCCCTCAGATCACATCTCCAAAATTTTGTTCTACTAGAGGGTTGATGGGCCAAACTTCTTTCAAAATTTTATGATCATATCTGGTACGGCTCTTCAGATATAACATTTTATTTTCTGCTATCACAAAAATAAGGTAATGTGTCTACCTATGTACTATATTATATTTCTAAACATGCATCGATTACCTTTAGCCACAGATATATGTAGCCCTACATCCCCATCTCAGGTCAAACTACACACCTCATCCCCAGTTTTTTACTTTTACTTAACAACTTACAAAATTCATATTTAAATTACCTAATTGAGATTATTAAATAAAAAAAAAACAGAAATTTTAAGATGGTTAATTCCACGGCAGTCTGTAGATATCTACAGTACAATTTAAATTTAAATTGCACACACTCGCTTTTGATTTAAAAAGGTCAAATGTAAGTTCAGTTAGCACATTTTAAATCAACATAAAAAACATTTTATTTTAATTAAAGAGAAACGAAAATTCCATTGGATGTCGGTTTGATGCAATTATAGTTGGTACTAAAAGGTAAAACCCGGTGAAGATAAAGGTACGAAGTAAAATTAAGGTTAAAAAGTTTTGCCGTAGAGATAAAATTTCGGGGTCATACGATCTTTTAATACACAATCTCGACCCCCTTGTATTCTGACGGCTGCAGTTCATAATGCAATTATTTTATTCGTCAATCAAAAATACGTTGCGAATTTAGTGAACCTACCTCAAGTCGCAGTCGTTCAAGGCTCTTAAATGTCCAATATTTTTCCAATCGAATTGCATTATTTTGAAATTTCTTCAAATATTTTACCAACTCGACCTTGATGTTTATTAAATACTTCCAGTTCCATTAGGTCAGCCTTGACCACACTTCTTAAAAGCCTACTCACCTATCTCAGTGCAAATTTAATAATGTTTGAACTTGCATAACAATAAAAGTAAGTATGTAACTACCTACAGAGCGATGGCGAGTGGCTGTTCGATTTGTTATTAGATTTACGAAATATGAATTAGGAAAAAGTGTTAATCTGTCCCGATTTGGCGCAATGGTTTTCTTATACCTACATGTGGCGATTTTATGTTTCAATAATTATTATTGGATTAAGACTTAAGTCGATAAATTTGAAGAATCAAAATCCTAAAAAAAGCATTTCTTAGTGGTTTTCATTCTGAAATACTGCATAAATTTTTTTCTAGTAAACCACGTAATTTTTTTTGTACGAGTTCTTTATAAAAATATTTATAAACGTTTGTTTGCATTGTTTTTCAAATAAAATAAGAAAATTGCTGGAGATACAATACGGAAATTCTCATAAAGTGTACATAATAGATTCAACTGTTAAAATTCGCATTGAACGTAATAAACATTTAATTTTGAAGAAAACCCAAGCCAGCAAAATAATGCAATAAGTTCACTTTTCACAATTTCTTCCGTTAAACATCAATCCTTTAAGTAATCTTCGAAATTATAGCAATAAACTTATAAATTGGTAATAAGCGCAAGTAATGATACCTATAGGTTTACTGTAAATTTATTGAGCAAATGTTTACTCAACAAAAATGTTGTCATTTCATTGTAGTAAGCCATGCGTTCATAACTACTTAAATTTAAATTTACAACATTAACAACCATAGTAAACAATAAGGTGCCCAAACCGAGTGCACGTATTAAAATCGTTAAATCCGATTTACACGTTCTCAAAAGTTACTGAACTGAGGTGAATGAAATATAAAAGCAATTGTTGCCTAATTAATGCCTCAGGTATTTTTCTATAATGCAATTTTCTTTTATCATTTCACACATTTTCGACTGTACGTCGCGAGTTCGCAACAAATCGGTTATTATTTATATGGAGCTAGGTCACTGTCAGATATGCTCTTACATTGCATCCCACTGCGATTCTTTGCGATACGGCTTAGAAGGAATATTAGCCTTGTACCTACCTATGAGACAATATTTTATTGCAATTAACAGGTAAATATACTCGTACATACTTATAGGTATATTATAATTGCTTAACTTACCGGTTGTACTGGTACTCCGTGAAGTTGTCGCACTATTGTCCGTTTGTTGCAGCGCTCTGTCCGTGGGAGTGTTGCGAGCCGATATCTGTGAGCCGATCTTGTCCGGCAACTTTGCTGTTTCGATTATGTAAAAACTTAACAACATTAAATAACAAGGTAGCACTTTCATTTTGAATCAGGTGTTTAAATTTTCAGTTTAAGCGCGACACATTCGTCACTATATATAATTTTGGTAATTTATCAATGGAAACTAATAGGTTGCTTTTAGTGGCCATTCGATCAGAAGCAATTAACGCGATCTCGATCGTATGAGTACTACACTGAACTTAAACTTTCGATCGTGGCAAGGTATGTTACTTTCGATACGATTCGTTAAAGACTAACCATATGTGCGAGACTTTAAGTTTAGTAGAAGGTGCCATAAGACCAACTCCCGAAATGTGCAAACTCAATCCACCTCCTCTAAAGTATTATTTACAGGTATGAGATGCATATGTACGTATCTACCGATGGTTTTCTATTAAGTGAGAGACGGCATGGTTAACGTATAGATTAGTGCTACTGGAAATACTTCAACGAGTACTAGTTCAACTGAAAAAAATATTAAAAAAAATAATCGGTCAATGCTGTCCTCCTTTGATTTAAGATTGTTCAGTGAAGTGTGTAATGTAGGAAAAAAGTTACCTTAATCTGACTCTACTGTACATGGCATATCATTGTTTGTGTAAATAGCTAATTAACAATATTAACAATGATATTGAGTTATAATATGAGACGGGTAGGCCACGATTAATTAATATTGATATTAAGCATATTTGAAAGACTCTCTCGAAGCAGCTTTTTAAATAATGTATAATTTTTGTTATATTTCTAATTGTAATTAAAGTTTGTTCCTTGAACAAACTTTTTTACAGAGCTTAGACTGACATAGGGTAAGATCAGGATCATGGATAATTTTTCTTGTATCACACATCTTTAACATACTACCAACAGTTAAAAAAAACACATAAATAAATAATTTTGGAATTTATTTACTATTATTTTTTTTTTCAATAACGTTTTAGAGATTAGACTTATCATCTTAACAGCTAAGTTGAAAAATTTATAGCACTTAGGCAATGAGAAAAAGAAATAATTGAATTATGTATTATTTTGGAATTTAATAGTACGGTTTTATTTTATTAGGAAACTTAATATTTTTGGATTCAAGTTATTAATTATTTTGTGTTTTTTTTTTTTCAATTTCTATCCAATTTCGATTAAAATTAAGATGATAATGTCGAAAGTAAAATATTTTACAAGAAAGGGTACTCTAAAAATTAAAATTCGAACTCAATTCCAATAACATCAACAAATTGTTCAAAAATTCAGTTAAAATGCACTTTAACCGTCTTTTTATATACAAAAAAAAAAATTTCTTATTTAATCGAAACCTGTTCTTTGCAGCTAGTAATGCGATAAAGTTTACTGCAGTCGTACCAATATCATACGAGTAAGTACGTTATAAATACTTTCACTCTTATTCCATTGCAGAGCTCGAGCTCAGTTGCAATATCTTTGATAATCTGCAATGTGTTTTTCTGATATGCTACTTTATGATCTGCAGATTTTTGCATAATCAAAATATAATTTTGCAATCATTTAAAAATAATTCTATTGTATTTTTTTTAATGTTAAATTATATTCGCCTAATATGTTCAGGATTTAATTATAGCGGTTATGAGTAAAAAAAATTATTTAAAACGGTGGGAATTATGGCCCAGATTATTCAAGGTTTCTGAGGCGGTTGAGTGAAAAATTTAGTGGCCTTTTTTTCTAATTGCAATTGATCAAATTATATGTAGCTATTCATTTATGAAAATATATGAGCCGTTGTATTTGAAAGTGAAATAATTTAATTTTTTCATACATTGAGATATTTTAGGTTTTACGTTTGAAATAATTTAAAAATATTGGTATACGTAAATATAATTCGGGTGATGTTTTAACACTATAAACCTGTTAAATTTTATCATGCAATAATCTTTATATATAAAAGAGGATGTTTGTATGTATGTATGATCCCTATAGACTCCTAAGCCGCTGAACCGATTTTGATGAAATTTTCAGGGAACGTGTGGAGCAACGTGAGTAACGGGAGCAACGGTATCAACGGGAGGAATGGGAGCAACGAGAGTAACGATAAAAACAATAGTATAGCACCAAACAAACGTGAAAGTAGAATTGCTAAAAATTGTTTAAGGAAAAAAAAAAACAATTTTATTAGCTCCAAATGGAAAATAACATATTATAAGGAAAAAAACAGAAGGAAGTTTAAGTCCATATTTTTATTGATATTGACTTCTTAATGTAAGAAATTATAATTAAAAATATTTTTTTTTTCGTCCGGTCGACTTACACCACTTCAAAAAAACAGTTGAACAGAACTACAATAAATCTATTATATCGATATAGTTTCTCAAAATACTGAAGAAATGCTTTTTTTGTACATTTTGGATAAAAATTATGAAGAAAAACTAAAACAATAGAACAACTAGAAATGATATTGCATTATAGCTGATCGGTATTTGTTTGGCTATAAACCAACACCATTGGAGAGTTTATTATACATATGTATAAATGAAATTTGAAACGAGTTTGTACTAACTTTATTAAAGTGCACAATAAGTAGGTACTTAGATTGGGATATTTTTACATGGAGGAGTACTAGTACATGTATTAAATAGTTATTCAGATATTTTTAAGACTTATAATTTTAAATACCCAATTTTCGTAATTTCCGGTTTTAATTTAAAGTTTGCCAAATTTCGAATCAAAAGCCGTTTCATATAAGAATTGTAACAAACGAATTTTATTAATGCAGTACATATACCTATACAAAACTACGAAAACTATAAACTACCTTGTAAAAGAACAAACTTTAACTTGGAATATGTTACAATCGTACAATCCACGGTTCAAAATATTTCTAGATCTTACAACAATTTTTTAAATTATTCAAAATTCTTTTCGTTTTGTCCATTTCATTTTCCAAAAGTATCACTATAAAATTTCATTATAGTATAATAATAATTTTTTTTAAGAATATAGTATAAATACACTTACGTTTCATGCATGATTTTTTACTCTTTTGCACTTCTTCACTTTGTTCGTCGCACCACCGAATAGTATCGTAGGCCTGATCACAACAATCACGATTGCCGAGTTTCACACCTCTCTTGTAGACGGCACAATGCAGGTAGATCAGTTGCTTGAAATTTAAACTAGCTATTCCAGATAATGTTACTTGGAAGCAAATACCATGCAGTATTTGATCTTCCCCCTTGAAACATTTGGGAGCCAGGACTTGGTCCAGGTCCTCGCCGCGACAAACACATATCCTTCTTCTCATCCAGTCGATTGCATGATAAATATTCATCAGTTCTTTTTGAATTTTGTCACTTCCTGGTCGACAGTAGAGCTTCTTGATGATCTTCTGTACCTCTATTTGCAGCACTTCGTAGAGTCTTCTCATTTTTCGAACGTCTTTGGTATGCTTTTTGATTTGATCTCGAATCTCTTTTTGATCGGTAGAGGGAGCGTTAGGTCCATTGCTATCGGGGTTATTATTGACTCCACCATCGATGCCACCTTGGAATGTTGCACCACTAATTCCATCGTCGCTGATGCCATTGCGTGTTATACGGTCGGCGCTTTGATCGCTTTTTTTTAATATTGCCAGGTCGGATTCGCTATTTTTCAATTTTCTTCGGCATTCTTCTAAACTGTCATTGCAATTTTTCAATTGTCTAGCCAATTCATTAACTTCCATTTTTTGATCTTCAAGATCATGAGTTAGTTGATCGTTTTCTTTTCTAAGTTTCGACAGTTGATTTGTCAAGAAGCTGTCGCCACCCGAAAAAGCAAGATCGATATTTTCTTGGCATTTACGCAGCTTTTCCTGGCATTTTCTTAAATCGTTCATAGCGTCTTCTTTCTGTTGCATTAAAAAGCCATTAGAATCTTCGCTCGTTTTAATCAAACCTCTTTGTTTTTCGATTTCATTTTTAAGTGTTTCGATTTGATTTAGTAGTTCTGGTCCACTATGTTCTGCGCGACATTCCCTTAAACCATCTTCATATTTCTTCAATTTCTTCTTGGTATCTTCGTTTTCTGATTTTAAATCATTTCGCTCCTTCTCAAGAATGTTTAACATGAAACCATTTCGAACAACTTCGTCTTGACATAGTTTCCATTTAATTTTAAGGTCATTGTTGTCCTTTTTAAACCTTTCAATGTCAACTTCTGTTTGTCTTAGCTTTTCTTTGAAATATATTAAGAGTTCTACATTATTATCTTTGCCAGGATTTTCACCTGGTTTCGGTGTTTGATCTTCGCCACTTTTCACAACACTTCGCCGCAGGTTAAATGTCGAACTTCTTCTATCTGCACTATCGTGTGAGCTACGCTTAAAACTCTTACCGCTGCTTAATAGAGATTTTTCGCTACTGGTTCGTAAAATATTTTCGGTAGTTTGCTTCATATTCTCAACAGAATCCGAGCTTAACGGATCTTTGCTGGTATTGACACTACTTTCTTCAGTTTCAATAGTCTCTATACTGAAGCCGGGTTTCAGTCGGTCAAAACTGGTAGAGCTTCCAGTTTTATTAATTTCATTACGTTTACTCTCTGTTGTATCCTTAGACATATTATCACTCTCATAGTGGTTGCTTCCATGGCTGCTTATAGATGTTATGTTGGAATTATTATTTGGAGTTCTTGTAAAAATAGATACACTAACATCTGAACCATGACTCTCCTGATCGATAAAACTATTACTAGATTGACTTTTATGCACACTATCAAGTACATTACTGTTTAAAGTACTATTTAAATTGCTGTTAGGGGTAGCACCTCCAGAAATGGATTGTTTACTCGAAAGTCTACTGGGACTCCCACTAGAGCGAGTGCCAGGATGAAAAATTGGGCACTTATCGGTATTTCTTGGAGGACTTTTTGTGCGCTTGCTGGGGCGATTAGGACATGTGTCCCTATTTTTACTTGGACTTCTTCCGGATTTGGAACCAGGGCCACCAGAACTTTCGTCCGGCCACGTCTTAGTACCACTTTCTAAAGGTGGTTTTGGTTGACTATCGGGATTCTTGCTCTGCCGCTTATTCGAGCGTCCATTGCTTGGCAGTTTGCCCGGACGTCCTTCTGGACTTGAGCTTGAACCTCTACTAATTCTGCTATGTTTAGTGCTCAGATTTTTGTCAGAATCGCTGTCAGAGGAAAACAACTTAGGTTGACTCATTCGACCTGATTCTTTTAACGTTTTACCTTTACCAATGCACACCGATTTTTTAATCTTATTTAGCTCTGCTTCATATTTTTGAACGATTGCCATTGAATCCTCAATATCCTTTTTAAGCTGTTTGTTCTCTTCTTGCATTCGTTCTTTCGACTCCTCGCACATGACCAGAAAGGATTCCTTTAGCATAGCCGTTGTTCGTACCTTGTCCATTTTCCCTTGTAGGTCAACAATTTTCTTAATTATGTCTTTACAACAGAAATTACCACATTCTGCACTTCCGACTACTTGCGGAAGTGTTCCACAAACTTCATATTTAATTTTTGTCATATCGCACTCCATTTGATGAATTTGCAGGCCTAATTTCAATGCAATTGTGTAAAGTTTCGCACTAGAATTAACCCACTGTCGTTTAGTCGTTAAACATTCTTCAAGCTCTTGGTTTTTTTCATCGATTTCGGTCAATTTTTTGTTGATTTCTGTTAAAAAATTTTTAACTTTCATTTCGAACAAAAGCTGCAGTTTTCCCTTATTCAAGGATTCAAAACAAATGTCGCTTATTTCCATGTCTATTTCGAGTTGCTGACAATCGCGGAAAACATCCGACTCTGCCACTTGCACAGTATCGCATTTACAATCAAAAGCACATTTTCCTTTCTTTGTAAATTCATATTCAATCACACCTTTTTTCGCTTCATCAAAATCCCCGAAGTTATTTTTCTCTTTTGGGCAATCTCTCGTTTTGAGCAAAGGCGATACAAATATTTTTTGGGGTCTTAGCTTAGGTATGTTCCTTTTAGGTGCGGGTGTTTCATCAATACAATACTAGAAGATTTTCAAGGGTTAAAAACAACATACAAACATTCTAATTGTGAAACATACCCCCAAATTATTTTTTATCTTTTCGATTCTTTTTAAACCATATTCTCCAGGATTTTCCGACTCCATGTATTGTTTTAAGGAAAGAGGTAAATTGTCCAAGCTACGTTTTTCTAAGTCACTACTCTTCAAATCAAAATCTTCAGGTTTGTAATGGAAATCGGAATCCGCATCACTGGAGTACATATTTTGCGTAGAAATTAAATTGCTTTATTTCTTAAAAATTAAATGCAACTGCGGGAGCAGCAGGAAGATTTTCGCCTCCCTTTTAAAATGAACACGCGATGTTTAATTTTGTGTAGAACATACGGACTTATTAACGTCCCGGTTAAAAACCGTTTTTGAATTTTGGCGCAGTGAATAAAAACAAATTTTAAATAAAATATTCAAAGTAAAAAACACGGAAACAGATTTCTTCTTTTCAGAAAGTTCAACAAACGACAAATTTATTTGAGCACTAAAATATTCACAACCTTCAAAAAATAGAAATGGCTCCTACGTTTTCAGATTAGTCAAGATTTTATTAATAAAGTGGTTTGCTCTGTAAAATTAAAGTTAATGTCTTCAGTTCTTCGAGTTGAGAAAGTTTTCCTTTGACATCAACATTTTGGGATCAATTCAGCAATTTATAATAAAAATTAAATTATTTTCTAAACGTTCATCACTTTAAAATCATAATGAAAGCAGTAAAAAATGTAGGATATTTTCAGAACATTAGATCATTATGAAATCAGTTAAAGAGCTGTTTCATTCAAAATTCAGAATCTGATCAATTTGTGATCGATAAACATTCAAATTCTATCATAAATACATATTTCTTGAGATTTTTTTTAATATGTTCAACAAAAACAAAGTACGCATTGGGAAATTTTAGCATCATAAAAAACGGTCGCAATAAACTCATTTTTATATATTTTTTTTAAAATTTATCGTTCTACTAAATTTTTGGAAATTTTTTTGGGGGAGAAACAAGTTTGTAGAAAAAACTCTTAAAGGGAATATCATCATTTTAACTACACCTGAATTTAAATATAATTTTTAACATAAATTGACGTAAACAACAAAAGATGTTTTTCAGTGCCGATTCGAGTACAAATGGGTTGTTCGATAGTAAAGATGAAAATATTGGTGAAAAGAATTTGAAAAATAAAGATTCGACTCAAGATTTTATTCATAAAATTATGAAGAAAAATAAGGAAAAGAAGGTGAGTTGAGCGGTTCGGAATGTGACACAATAAAAATTGTAAGACAAGTCCTAATTTTCGGACTATGCTTATTTTTAAAGAGTGCTTTTTTAATCCATTAGCTGGTAAAATAGGCATAGCAATTTTCAACACAATAAAAATAAAAAAGATAACAAGAAAAATATGTTCAAGTTGAAAAATAAATCAAAAATAATAAATGTCTATAAATATCAAATCAAATTACCATTAATAATATTAATCTACAAATTTCATAAGTCGATATTTTCAAAGTCAACTATTTGGTAATGATTCACTCTTTTTTCAGGATGAGTCACCTAAAGTCATAAATCTTACGGGGAAGAATCTTGAGGTTATGCAGTTAAAAGGTGTAACAGGTTTTACAAAAAAGGATCTTTGTGCTCCAGATTGCAAGTGTGGTTTCGTTGAAGTGATTGCATCGGACATTATATGCGACTGCAATGACCTTGGTATCGACTTAGAATTCGGTGAAGATTGTTTCAAGGCAATGTCGCTAAGTGAACTGCATCAGGTTTTCGAAGCGAAAATGAAAAAAATTTCGACCAAAATTCAAACTGTCACCGTTCAAATAAACATTTCGAACGAAGAATTACAAGAATGTATGAAAATTAAGCAAAAAAATCAAGACGCTGCGTTTCAGGCACAGAGTACAGTCATAACTACGTGCAAGATTGTTCACAAACTGGAGTGCGAAATGATCCAAATTAGAGCCGAAGTCTGTGGGGGATTCCCGAATTTTGAATCCAGTGGAAATTTTTGCTGTAAAGCAGTAATTAAAAAAATCGTTGAATTACAAAGAAAATTAGAGAAAGTACGAAGTCGAGCTTTGGTAAAGGATTGTTTTTTATCAATGTGTAGAGTGGCAAAAAAAAGAATAGTAAAAGAGAATTCAGTACTGAAAACCGACATTAAGAAGCTAATTGCAGTCGCGAAAAAATATCAAGTTGAAATTGAACAGATTCAAAAGGCGATATGTAACTATGAAGACACACCGACGACGTCTTCGAAGCCGCCTAAACTACCATCGACTAAACAACCACCGAAAAAACCGAAAGGAAAAAGTAACCGTGGCAGCAACATTAGAATCGAAAAATTGGACAAAGATGATAATCCAAGGAAAAGCTCTAGAGGATATGACGGCGGGAAAGGAAATGATGTTAAGAGGGATAGTACTGACCGATACCGTGATGAACGTCGAAGCAAATGGGAATATGAAGAATATGATAAGAAAAATGAGAGCCATCACAGCAGAGTAAGTATTGAGAGGTCCGACAAAAAGGATAATGGCAAGATAAAAGGCAGTACTGGAAAGCAAGGACCTGATTCTAGTATACAGATCCTTGAAACGTACGGGGACAATGAAAACGACGTCCAAACAAAACCCGAAGAAGACAAAATAAAAAGTAAAGCAAGTGCCGAGACATACAAAAATGAGGTGAAGGTTGAAACTCGCGATCGTGGATTAAGTGCAAAAGCGGATTCGCGTAAGGAGGGTAAAACTGAAGAATATAAGAATAAAAACATAGAACATGAAGTTGACGCGGATTATCCCTCTGAAGCAGATAAGAAAAAGTCGCTAAATCGAGATCCACTTACAAAATTAATTGTTGAAAGTAATGAAACTAACAGGAACGCTATTCGGGATAGTGATCCTCTAAAAAACTGCGAAAACAAACTTTGCGAATTAGAAAATCAAAATGAACAGCTCGTTAATGAAAAGGCAGAAAGCGATAATAAAAACAAACTTTGCCAAGAAGAACTTGCCAAATGCATAGCTGATTATCAAAATTGCATTTCTGGGAATCTAGACGCTCAACATTTGGTCGATCAAATTGCCCTCTTACAAGCTCAGAATTCAACTCTTCAAAATCACATAAACGACAGCAACTCAAAGTTGAATTTAAAAGAAATTGAGAATCAAACTTTAAACGAACAGAACTTAACCTGCCAAAAAGATCTTCGGAAATGTGAAGAAGCACTTAGTAAACGCCCACTTGATTGTCTTCAATATATTCAAAAAATCGCCAATTTAGAAAGCCAAGTAGTAACGCTGACCGATCAAAATCGAAGCAATCTATTGAATTTCGAAGGATGCAAAAATAAGCTTGAAGCTTGCGAAAATGATCTGGCAAAATGTAAAGCAGAACTTTTGAAACCACTCCCTGAAATATCTGAAGAATTGGCAAGACCAATTGAAACTACGGAATGCAAGGAATGGATCAATCTATCAACGAAATTGAAAGGACTACTTGGTGAATATCGAGCGAAAGTTTTACGCTATGTTTTCATGATGAAATTGCTCGAAAAGGAGCGCGATGAATTGAAAACAGAAAATGAAGTTTCCATGAAGAAATTAAAAAAATCCGAAGGCAGTCTAAAACAACTTCTGACCGATTACAAAGGACCTCCATTGCAGGCTCAAATTGATCTCCTAATGAAAGAAGTCGAAAAGCATAAAGTTTTGATCAAGAAATATGAAGACTCAAATCTTTACTTAATCGAGCAGAAAGAAGAAGCGTTAAATGAAGTAAAGAAAGGTCAGGATAAGATTCGAAAGTATGAAGAAGAAATTACACTAGCGAATTCGAGTGGGGACAGCTACTTAGCCCAACAGTTGTCCACATTTAGAATCGAGAACTCTAAACTGCTCGACGAACTCAGTAATCATAAAACTGAGGTGGACAAATTGACCAAACAATTGAAGAGTTCCAATCAAAATTTAGAAGATCACAAACTTAAATTGGAGAAATGTCGAAGTGATCTGGCAGCAGCAATTCGGTTAGGAGGTGGTAGTGATCGGGGAACTTTGGAAGGAGATCGTATAAGCCGGGAGGAAGTGGTCGTAGACATCGATCATATAGTTCGTGAGGGCAGCATTACTACCAGGGGTGATCGTATAATTCATGGTGATGGTACTTCTTTGAAAAGTGGTCATGTAGCCCCGGATAGAAATAAAGGATCTGCTAATGGTGCTCCTAAAATCATCACTGAATATAGTGCTTTCAGTGGAAGTCACGATCAGTTCAATAAAAAGGACACCATTAATCCGAAAACAGGTGAAGTCGAGGTTCATGATGGGAAGGATGCAAATGGCGAAATTTCCAATACTAATTCGAGCCCAAGTGGAATTAAAATGGAAATTAAAAAACATGCTAGTGAAATTCGACAAATGAAGAAAATGTATCAGCTTCTCCAAGACGAAATTCACAAAATCGTTGTAGGTCTTCATTCCCGACCGGGAGGTGAACACATCCAAAATGAATTAAATGGGATCTACAAGGCGATCGATAGAATGAAGAAGAAAATGGACAAAGTTTCGTTTGATGATACTGACGAATGCTCCTGTGTAAGTCCGAAATGCGCGGAGAGTTTCGATCCAATTTTGCACAAAATCTGCGTGCAAATTACTGTACGTGGTATTGCCAGTCTGGATTGCAATCAGCTCGTTTACTTGCACTGTTCAGTGTATCGAGCTGGTGTGAACTACAACAGCACGAGTAAGAAGAATCGTGCTGGCCATCGATCGAATTTAACATCTTTGATTTCTCAGATCCGAAATAAAACCTTTGTAGAAGACAGTTGCAGTCAAGCGTCTAGTTTAAGACGTGAGGATTAGTGCAATCCAGTTGAAATTATTATTAACGTTTCTTTTATTCTTCCATAGTGCATCTTTTGGAAAATGAAGTGGATAAAACGAAGGATCTGTTAAATGATCTCAAAAGATATTCAAGGAAGAAGTGATCATCGAATTGCGAGGAGACAACTTTGTCGATTGTATTTGACTTGTTAGTTATTTAAAAAATGATTTGTACTTTCAATATTCTTATATCATCGTTATTTTTTTGTTGTTTCATTGAAAATTTGTATGGTATTTCGAATAAAATTTCAATAAGTGTTTTAAACGAAATATTATGATTTTAAATACATCTACATATTTAATTTTTATATGGTTTGCAATTGGCTTCAATGTGTATACAATTTCTAGTTTCATTTTCTCAGTATTTTTACAATCACAATTATTTACTATTAAAGAAATAACACATTTAAGTCCGTTCCTACGATCGTCAGTTAATGGCAGTTGAAGTTCCAGTTAGAACGTAACTGACGATTGTAGGAACAGGCCTTAGTATAAAATCGAATTATTAGATGTGTTTGATTTCTTCAATAATTTTGCAGGTATCTTCATATTTTATTAATTCAAATATTTTATTTTCAAATTGAATTGAATTGGTGTGAAGCTGCTGAAGAAAAGCAATTTTGTGGTTTATACTCTCCCGATAAATATAAGATGATAGATACAAAAATATAAACAAATAATACTTGTTAGAAACAATATTGTTATGGTGAATTAAGGAGACATGCCTACTCGTAATGTACTTAAGTACGTCCTTTCTATAACTACTGTACTGAATACTGTAGAAGTACATAATTATTATGTCGTATCCTCCGAGTTCGTGGTAGTCGTGTTATGTCATTTAATAACAATTATGAGCTAAGTTTATTCGACAAACATTTTTTTAAAATCTTTTTCTTAACAGCAACATTTTACAAACAAAAAGATTCTGATCATTTGATAAAAATGAATCAAAGTTTTTATAGAACGAAAATATTTTATGCTTTCTGATTCACTATCAATCAAGCTTAAAGAGACGTATTAAAAAGTATTAGCGCCAATTTTAGTTCCTATATCTAATATGCGATAAGAAATCACATGGAAAAAAATGAATTAGATAATAATATTATGCAAAATTAATCGCAAACCTTAATGTAAAACACGCCACACCTTTTCATATTATGAACTTGATTGAATTGTATCGTCAATCAATTAGACCGTAATATGTTAGTGGTTAAGGCTTTACAAAGAAAAGGCAGTCATCAAGAATCATAAAAATTCGACTTTTACTTACACCTTTCTTAACCCACGGGGAGCTAGGTAGCTAGGTAAAATAATAACTACGGGGTCTTGACAATAATTTTTTTTTATGCCACCACAATCGATGTATTTCTCTAATAATTATGTTAGTGGCCCACGTGTACGCTCCAATTCACCGCGATCGATTTTAATTTAAATATCGTTTCTGATTATGATTCGGACCTCGACTTACTTAATACACTAACCAGAAAATATCGTTGGATTCTGTATACACTACATATGAGAGAGCGCCATCTGATATTTGTTTCAAAGAATGTACGGTAATGGGGCTAAGACTTTTTTGATTGATTCCTTGATATATTTTGAGAAATAAAAATGTTTTTCGGTTGGGTTAATAATAATAATAATAATTCGTTTATTTCCTAAAATTTTTCTATAATTTTAAGCTATGCTAGATATTGAGTGTTCTGACAGAGTTTATCTTTGCAACTACGGTGTAGTAAACATTAAATGGTAAAACATGTGGGTGGGTTAATTTTCAATATTCATCCATAACAATAATTAAAGAAAAAATTTAAAAATTTGGACATATTTTTTTTAATTAAACAAATAGCTTGTAGAAAGAATATCTATAGATATATAAATTAATTCATGTTCACATATTACCAAAATTTATCACAGCTTCAGTGAAGAATTTTTGGCATTACGATTATTTTTTCGTCCTATCTCAATTTTTCCTTGAAGCTCCAGAACATCCTTGTTCTTTCCAGGGATAGCTTATTGGCCTAAAGGAAAATATTAAATGATATATGTACATGGCAAGGAGCAGGATTTTGAGAATGGATATTGTTGAAAAAAAAACCCTGGAGGAAAAATTGCAGTAAAGATGAGTGTCTTTCAAACCCACGATCTGTTGAAGCTTCTTCAGTAGGCTGTTTGCATACCTTTTTCATAAAAATTTAGGAGTAAAATTACAGCATTTGATAAAAATTGCATTTTTTATAAATTTAAAAACTGCAAGACATTACTTTTAAATTAAATCGCATATTAATTATATTCGTAACAGCCGTAGATAGACTTCTAAGTACTTGCGGCATCTATTTTATCTCCGAAACTGTATATTTCCACGATCGTAACTTTATTGATTTGCATACGAATGGTCTGTCACCGATGTAATTAGCGAAATTAATGAATGTATGTATCTTTGAGTTTCATATGGTCCGCCGTAATATGCAAATCAATACGATCTTGTTCCGATCGCGTCTCCTCCTTAGCTGATCATGTTGCTCTACCTTTAGCTTCCTCTGCACAGGTCGACAGATCGAACCACTCAATAAATATTTATAAATGTGATGTTGCTGTATTTCAGAGCGAAGAACAAATTCGGTTGCCCAATGGTCAATTTTATTGATCCGAGTACGATCGATGGATTCCAAAACGATCCTCGTACGAGTAGTTTTGTTTCTCGATTGTTTGGTATAGAAATGGTTTCCAGGAGTCCTCTGGGGTTTCGATTCCCCATACCTATTGGAGATAAATCGCAAGATGAAGGATAATGATATAATTAATGCTGCTGGTTTGTACAATTTCTAGTTGGAGCCCTTTGTGTATTGGATAAAATGCCGACAATATAGAGGAGGAATTATCTGATTAAGAACGACTTGGTTGGTTGTTTGGTAGGTTGTAGAGTTGTTGGTAATCTTGTTGGTTGACTATATATAAAAAACATGCTCTCATTCAGGAACTCCTTTATGCGTTCCATCGCTTCGATCGTTTTCGAGCCATGTTGTCGACGCCGTCGTTCACGTTTGTTGTTATTACAATCTTCTCTCGGCAACTATAAAATCAATGAGGTATTTTAGGTCTTGCAATACAAGGACTTGTCTGGTTCTGATTTTGATTTCAGTACTTTTCTTAGGTTTTTTTTCATAGCTAGTGTTCTATAGTGCTACCTTCTCGATAAGGCTTTTCGATTTCGTTCGGGAAGAATATAATGAACGAAGCCACACGGTAAACTGAACTTGCACTTCTCCTAATTTGTTGCTTGCTGGTTTAAGCCTTTTTTATATTATCGCCTTTGTTTTTGTAAGTTTCGTGTTAGCTATCTTGTCCCCGGGCCTTCTGTCTTGTAAACAAGAATGCAATATTTCTGAAGAGCGACGATCTTCAACTGACAAATATATAGAAAATATGTGAATTGAATTTATTTTGAATGTACATACTTAAATTGAGTCGTTATTCGAAATAATCCAGTTCTCATCAAAAAACCAGAGTAGTAAAAAACATTAAATTTTATAGTATTTAATGTCTATAGCTTTTGATTACATTCAAAACGTTATAACTATCTATCTATTTTTGCCATAAAGGAATGAATACGCTCAGTGCAATAAATAAATATATGTCGTTTACCTTTCGAATTTCCTAATGCTCCATTTTACGCTCGATCATTTATTGCTTCAGCATTTATTCATTCAGTGACCGAGTCTTTCGGAAGCCAATCATTAAGATGTTAAAGATTAAAATGCTATATATGTATATATATTTTTGTATACAAATATACATATGTTATACAAATGCCCCCCACTCCCCTGCGCACCAACAAATGACGTCCTCGAAATGACCCTGATTTCATGTCGTCTATAGTCAAAAGTTGCTGCCGTTAAATCCGCCTACATCGTAGGCACTGTTCTATTTTCTATTGTAATATCATTCGAATGTCTAGAACACGAGTGATAAAAGCAATAAGGACTGTGGGTGAATTCTTCAGCCGCCATGCGTCCATGAAAAGGATTTGTAATAAAACGGAATGCTAAATTTTTCGAATATGAATATACATATACCTCATGTAGATGAATCGTTAGTGATTCATTTGCGATATTTTCTGAATATTAGCTTTCTGAATCCCAATTTGTCAGGGTTCTTTAAGCCTTTAAAAATATAATTATATATAATTATATAAATTTCGACATATATTTAACTTTTACTGCCAGCACAAGTTTCAAATGCAAATATGCAGTCGAAATGCATTGTGGCTCATATTGTGCTCTTTAAATATTCGAAGCACATATTTTCCATTCATAAATTAAAGAAAAAAATTATCACTCATAATTTACGATCAATTTATTCTGATTTAATTATGAAATAAACAGCAATACTTCACTTAATATTTATCATAATTATTCCTGTTCTCGCGTCTTTTTTACACATGACGACGCATTTATAATGAATGACGGAATTGCATGTCAGTACGTATGTCGTGAGTGATCGTCTACCAATCTTGACTACACAATTAACATCCGAGTGATATAAAAATAATTTGAAAAATAAAATGCCTACATTATAAGATATACATACATTTTTTTTTGTCACGCAGGTTTTTCTTTAGTATATTGGAACATGTTCTCAAAATGCAGTTTAATGAAGTCGTAAAAAATAATTTTCCTTCTATATAAATAGGATCGGTTCGTATAGGATTGTTTTTCTTTATAGCTGAATTTTATATCGAGGTTATTAGGTACTCCTCAATATAAACGTGAAATGCAATGAATATCACCTGCCCCAATGATAATGATGATCGTCTTGGCACTATTAAATGATCAACAGCGTAAATTTTTGCTGTGAAACAGTCGAAACTCGTAAAGCTGCTGAGATAAGATCTGATTGAAATGAGTAAAAGACGAAAGAACGAATTTATTCGTTTTTGGTTGAGGTGGGTGTCGAGGAATGTTAATCAGTCGCGATCGTGTTTATAAAGGTTCATGTTTTTTGTAGAATCAACATTTGGATATTTATTTATCTATTGCGTTTATCATGTCTTTGCAATTTAAGTGGAAAGGTGTGCAATTTTATGAGGAGGGTGTAGAGAATGAGGATCGAATATCGATCAGTCTTATGTGAATCAAATGCCTGAGCATCTATCTTTAAATATTCACGCTTAAATTTATGCGGTTCTTAAATGGGAAAAAAAACTTTCACGTCATCAAAATAATTCAGCTTGTGTAGTTTTTCGTCTTGAAATGCGACACAAACTATATACTAATAATCTATTTGAAAAACTACAAACAAATAAGTACAGCTAAAGGGTGATCAAAAAACACTGGAAAATTAAACAATTTAACATCTGTTATACAACTTTTACCACACTACACCCATTATTCACTTTACTCTTATTTTATATCTCTCTAAAGTTTCTGCCACCTTTGAGAATGATCAATTGGCATGTAGCCAAAACGTTGATCATTATCTTAAGTTACGCCTTCTTTACACCTTACCCACTGTCTTCTTCAATTTCGATGAAATACTGACCACTCCACGAAATCAAATATTATTTTACATTTTGTATATGTGTAGAGGTCTGATTATGAACGGTCCAAGATAACGTCCTGTTCTTCATGCTTCTTGGGCGACAAATGCAAGGTTCTCGTATATGAGAACCTTAAAACGAAGATGAGAATGCTAACACAGCGCAACCATAAATGGTTTAATTTTTTTTGATAAATTGATATTAGACCTTAACACGAAACATCTTTGCATGAAATTAAAAAGTTATAAATTATCACATGTTTATATGTGTTACGTGAGTAAGTTCTTTACCTGTAGAATAAATACGAGCCTAACGAATAAATGTATAAATAATTGCAATTAATGTATTTATGAGGAATATTGTTTATATTTTAACGCGAGCTAAATAATCATATGGAATACATCATAGAGTATGTTTCTGGAATCATTCTATAATTACGGACATAGAGTATTCTTATAATTTCATTAATTTATTTGCATTTTACTAGGTAGTAATCCTCCTCAGAATAACGCTTTGGTGAATTTTATCGAGGTGCTGGGTGCCTTGCTTTCTTACCTCGCTGTTATCACAGCGACAAATTTCCACTGAAAAATTAAAAAAAAAGGTACTGATTGAAAACTGACAAATCAGAAAGTGTCACCAGTCCATCAAGTAAAGCGCCACAGCTTAACAAAAGATTGTCCCAAACGGACACATCTTGTGATGAACGGATGTGGGAATGCTCCACGCAGGAAGATGATAACCGAATTCGACGACACTCATCTACCAAATATGCTGATGGTGCAAAATTCAATGCTAATGCATCAAAGCCCATCGCGAAGACAACTTAAGTTCGGCAGTAGGTATGTATGTTTACCAAGGGACCTGATGATGCCGTGACACAAATTGGATACGACAACGTTTTTTATGGGCTAAGCCATCAATCCATCCACCCATCAATTGACTCGAAACAACCATAGCCAGCCAGCCCAACCAAGCCCACAGGGAGCACAGTATTCACGATCCTCGAAATTTTTACCCTTCGCCGATATTTTCCTGCTTGTCTCTTCTGTGATTGACTCTACGTTGACATTTTATTAGCCTGCGATATCAATGAATCGCCTTCTGATCTGATGTGATGAATATTTTTAAGTCAAATCCTATTCAAATTATTCAAATTCAATTTGTTGTTAAGTGTTGTCCCCAGGACAAATAAAAAGTCCATATTATACGACAAGGGATTCTGATGGATTATGATGCCTATGGGAATAAAAAGAAAAAATCCTCTAAAATTCTTAAATCTGTAAATTTTGTCAATACACTTTCAAAAATAGATATTTGCGGTGTAGGATGTGGCTTTGTGTCCTTGTAGGATGTTCATTTTCATCATCCCTATTTTCGTTTTGTATTTGTATATTAAACGAGATATCTACGTCAGATGGTCACAATGAAAAGATCTGTACAAGGACTCGGGATTTTATCAAAACAGGACGTTTCCACCAGTAGTACGGGAAATGAAAATCATCTCCGGCTTCGTGGACATATCCTTTTGCTGTCATTTTCTGTTCGAATTGAGAAGTAAACACTAGTGCTAAATGGACTTAAATTAATTAATGTTGGTGCGGGATATTCATTTCGATTTTCAATGAGTAGCACTTGTGTGTAGAAACTATTAGAAAATGTATGTATGAGTATTATCCATTTGAAATAGAAAGATATCATTGTACAAATATTATTAATAACATTTAGGAATCAGGCGTGGATACAAAAAAAAAATTGTGAGGGTTTCAGAAAATTGTTATGGTTTTTGTATTTTATTTAATACTTACAGCTATAATTTATTAATTATTGTTAAGAGTTTCTTGTTCTTTCCGGTGTCAGTGGAGTGAAACAACAACAACAACAAACTCTTAACATTTAATAGCTTCAATGGTAGCATGACCATGGAAAACCAGTAACATAAACTTATTAATTATTATTAAGCATATAATCAATTCGGTGTTGATAGCTTCAAACCGTCTCTTATTTTTGCACCAAATTGTAATATGTATGTCCATATATTCCATATAGGTACATATACCTAATTATTACACTTCAAAATGAAAATTATAGACATACATACATACTTAAAATTTAAGGAGACCAAGTACTTAGGTATTGCGTTAAGTCCTTGTTGAAACTAAAAACATTAACCTGAGGTATTTTGACCAAGGTTTGAGACACGAAGGGCAATTTAAAATATTTTTTTTTTGTATGTTTTATTCGTAAATTAGTAGTAAAGTTCAATAGGTACATACATATCAATTTCGAATTTTAATACAAACACACCCTTACACTTTCTCTGGACTGTCAATGTCAAAACGTCTGTCAAGGTTTATATTTTTATCACGGTGAAGTTCACTTACGAGCAACGTTTGGAAATTATCGCAATTTTTTTATATTTTTATTTAGATACAAAATTGTTACGTCCCTATTGAATAACCCTATTAAAACCCGCCAGAGTTATTTCAAAAGCAAGACATCGGAACTCATACGGAGCTTCAACGGAATTCTCTCTCCCCTCAGTTTCGGGAACACTCAGAATGAGAGAAAATTTTCGTTACTCAACCTTATGGAATATTAATTTATTCGTGACCGCACAGTTCTTCATCCCAATTCTGATATTGTGCTGCAATTGCGAAAAACGAGAAATTTCGTAATTGTATTTTAGTCTAGTATATTAATCTAAATGCATTTCTTTCAAGTGCTCGATCTCAGTATTATAGCAATTCAAAATTACTAAAAATATTTTTTTTCTTCTCGCATAAGGTATAGTAAGGAATTGTATGTTGTTGAAATAAGGAAAATCTCAGACTCCAGCAATTAAGGTATCTATCTATGTATCTATTCATCTGTCATGAAAATCTGTCAAAATTTTTACCATGAATCCACTATTCTACAGTAAGCATACATGGAACTAACATATGGGTGGAAATTAAAATTTTTGTTACTAGCATTTTATTAAGAAAATACAATTTTGTTTTAGTTACTAGAATAAAAACACGTTTAATGAACTTTTTTCTGAATTTTCTCTAATTATGTACTTGATTCGAATTGTACTCAAATTTATAAAAGAGCAGCAGCTCCTTGATAGGAACCTTGCTGCTGACCTTAATCCCTGAGGGAGTAACACTCGCAACAATACTCGCCTGGAGACTATTTGTATAAAATTTATCTAAATAATAATCACGACAGAGTGCATAAACTAATCCATTGGACAAACATCTTTGATTACAGGGCTAGGATTCGAATGCACAACTAGTCAAAATATTCCTTTTGTCGCGATCGATCGGAAAAAAAAGATGAACATGACAAGATAACATTTATGCCACATAAGATTCGAACTTGGATTCCAGAAACTGTTCTGTTCCCAAAAGAAAACGGAGCGAATTAATTTTACTGCCGATGATATTCAGATTCGAGCGCGTTTGGTGAACCCACGAACCGCTTGCGTTCAATGCAAATTCTTCTGACATTAATGTTAGCTATTAAGTGACAAGGGAACGGCATCTTGGAACTAATGGCTCTACAACTATTATACCGGTCTTCTTGTGAGGAACGAAGGGAGCGGACCACTGCTCCCGTAGTCTTTAAGAAGCGCGCAAAATAATTTTCTTATTTTGATTTCTTGTTTTCCTCGTTTTTTTTTTTTAAATTTATTTGATATAAGGAGCTAAAAGATGCCTACCGAACCGGTTGCCCATACTCTTGTTTATTATATTGTAGTAAGGGTACCTTTAACGGGAGAAGAAGAGGTCGAAACACAGCATTTTTCCAATCCTCTACAATTTCGACTAGACTAGCTTGACATCGGATTATTAATCTTCTGACTGTATGATGATTGCGATTCGAAGGAAAGAAGAGGTAAGAAAAAAACGAATGTTATCGAATTTGATCCACCCGAAGAATTGTCGAGGAAAGAGAAATCTCTTGATACCACCTCAGATTTCAACATGGAAAAAACATGGCAAGCAATTAACGAAGAGCAATAAATTTATCAAACTAAAGAGGATACCAGTCCTGAAATTTTCAAGCTTCATCGCTTGATTACATGCAATCAGTTTGTTGTGCATGATTTTTTTTTTCTGTTTCTTTCTGTTTTCAAGTTGAATCGAAAGATCTCCGTGGCAATCAGAAGATTCAGATTCAGATTCAGATTCAGACTCAGTTTGATTGGCTGCCATTTGCTAAGGTGGTGTGTGGGGCCTGAGCCAAAAGAAATATCTTCAAGATTTATCGGAATAATCGCAGGATCACTAAACCAGTGACAAGTATCAAAGGCGAACACATCAAAGAATTTGTTCGCCTTATTCTTTCACCGGTATCAATATCAAAAGACAACGATCGTGATATATGTTCGCCTCATCGGTCTAATTAAGAAAGACTTCTTACTAATTACCTTGATATGAGCGGGACAAGTGCAGGTGTGCGTTTATGTATCAGTGGTGCTTAGGAAAATCATCCTGTTTCGTAGCCCTACCGCTTGTTCGTTCCATTAATGTAAAAACAATCGCGTTCCTATCAGTAATTAGCAATTGATTGATAATTAACAAGCATCAATTTCATCTTCCATACTCTCGATATTGGCTCGTAGTTGCTCATTCCGGCTTAACATCTTCCATGAAGACTCTTCGTTCCTTGAATGCCGGCCTTGTTATTTTAAATTTGTTTTCGTTCTTTTTTGGCCGTTGCCGAACACAACATTGGCTTAGAACTTGCCCTAATGAGAACATTGCGCTAATTACTACCATTCACGGACCACTTTGTATCTACCCTCTGTTGATCTGTAAAAAGGCCGTCTAACATAGAAAAAGGATGTTGAAAAACGACATGTCACCTATCGAGACATTTATTTTCAGTTTGCTAGCGGCGAAATTGTTGATAGAATGGAAATTGTTGATTCTATAAATGTTTGTATAAAAGTTTAGTAGGAGGAAGTATAAGAAGTGGCTGGACAATGGGTATAACGAGGAAGAGAAAAGGGAAGACAAGGTAAGGTCAGGTCAAAACATGCCTAAAGACGTTGGGGTCAAACTTGAAGTAGAGCCTACTGTTAAGTTGATAATTTACCTTTACTTTTGCTCACGAATATACACTAAAATTACAGTTGTTCATACTGACTTCAGGCAATACCTATTCAATTAGTTACTCCAATAGATTACTTTTACCTCTTAACTACTACAAACGATTTTTCGACTGAGCAAAACAATCTTTTTAAAAAACTCGGAAGACAATAGATACGAACTAATCAGCCACGCTATTTCATACGTAAAACTTTCAAAATGATCTTATCAAAATTTGCATACAATACTCGACAAGATAAAAGGCCATACGATACGAAGAAAGACTGCTTCTCTTCACTATAAAGATTAGGCAGACTGACTCCCAACTACTCCAAAACGCTCGGCGATCTTCAACTTTAGTTTTGTATATTCCACAGGGTACACAAGCGCCTCGATCGCTTTTGTTATATATTTTCTGGTGAAATATTCAAATGATGTATAAAATTGGTGAGTGGTTTTTCTTTATTGCGCGCATATCATATTAAATCGATGGCCATCGAAGCAGTTCGACGAGGACCCATCCTATTTAGATTTTGGTACCTTTTGGTAGATGATTGTTGTCTCAAACGGATCTCGTTTCCTTAACCAGAAGAAGATTGTTTACGGAGAAAGAAAAAAATAAAATATCCGTTCGACATGCAAATCAGTAGCAAGCTAAGAACAGAAAAGCAGTAGCTAAAGTAGCAGCATCAGCGCAGCTTCATCTACAGCAACAACAGCATACACTCTTTCCAACATAAATAAATCTAAATCGGGATCCTATCATGTCTTACGGATCTTCGCCGAACGATATCTTCCTTCATCGAGAGTTAAATCTTGAAATTTATTACATGAGTCAGTGGTTTCATAAATTTTCATTGTAAATCGTGCTGTATACTTACCGAGCATAAGATTCATTTTGTGTGTGATTGAAATGTGATTTTAATATTGTTATTGCTGACATAAATATTGGAATTTAAACCTTTAGATAAGAAATGGTTTTCATTACGTAAGAGAGCTAAGTTAAGATTTTTGGACATTTTTGCAAGGATCAAACTTTCTTTGGAAACGTTTTCTTGTTCATTATGAACTTAAATTATTGATGCTCACTAAGTAAAAGGGGTTCTAAGTATAGTTCTTGCAAGTTGTATAGTGTATGAAATAAATGCAGCCCATGTTTATTGAGTCGAATAAAACTTTCGCTTGGAAATATGAACTTTTTCAGTTACAAGATAAAAGCATATATGTAGAAGTAATAATTTGAATCTTATTATTTATTTGGAAGATTAAATCTTACATAAAATTTTTGATAAAAAAATAAAATTATTTAATAAATATAATTAATAATCCGTGAGTTAATAATTAAAAATAATAGAAAACTTAGAAAAATAAGTTGTATAAATAATTATAAACAAAATCGCGATTTAGGAAATATAAAAAAAAATATAGGGAGTAATCATTTGTAAATTACCTACACTTTCACGCTCAGTTGTCAATTTATTAATAATAAAATGGACTATCCTGTATAAACTTATGTATTTTGAAGAATAATTTGTCTTGTCCTATAAGCAGGTCATAGAGCGGACTGACGAACTTTTGTTTTGAATTCTATATCAAAGACGTAAAAGACTTAATTTCATTAAAAAATAATGTAAACATTTATTGTTTTTATAGAATCAAATATATCTAGTCACTAATATCGTCAGATCTGAATAAGAGACTCATTCATAACTCTTAAACGACTGCAGAAATATCTTCATAAATTTAATCAAGTCATGACGAAGACATTAAACTTTGTAACATATTCCTTTCACCAATTAGTCTGCTATGTTGCTTTCATTTTATTTGGATTTAGCGTACTATGAAGTGACTGCAATGTTGGAAATGAAATAGACTTGGCCAGATCTAATTAATTACTAAAAAGATCGGTCCTAGGCGGCGATGTTTAGCATATTGCTTCTTTAGTTGTGATTGCGCATCCGGAGAAAGAGTACTCACTCCATAAATTTTCCAGATTTATTATTTTCTTTTCAATGACCACACACGTAAATGTTTAGATAAAATTTGAAGTGATCTTGTCACACGATATTGTCTAAATATTGAGCCGACGATCACTTGAAATAGATCCTTTGCTTATGTATAAATACTAATGTTGAAAATTTTTACTTTATCCATTAACCTGATCCTTAAACAGCAGGACATCCCGCCATTGAAGTCGATCGATTCACAACGTGATCTTGCCAAGCATCTTGAGATATTCCTTCTGATCTTATACAAGTGATCAGTAAATTATGTACAACAAAACATGTCCACATGTCCATTGTTCTTCTACATTACAAAAACCAGTGTAGAATCTGAAATCGTGCAAAAAGAGTCCTTTCGATATACGAGTGCCGTAAATGAGGAGGATCGAAAAAAGTCGTCTTCGTCTCCTTTGAACGGAAAAACCTCAAAAGAAATGGTCACATGAAAGATCAATACAAGAAGCCGATGATCTGCATGTCGTCTCCTCAAGATCACCGTCGATAATAAATAACCGAACTCTGAACGTAAATCAATTGGACACGTTCGGAGTATGGTTTGCGATTTTCTAAAGTAGAGGAGGGAAGCTGAAATCGCCAATGTTTTTACCGCCGATCAGTCCCAAATTTTTGAGATTTGCGTATTTGGAAGCAAGACAGTGTTATTTTTTTCATGTCGATTTAACGAGATCAAGATCGGTTTTCGAGTCTAATTAAATCGTTTCGAGAGGCTATTGATCCTGGCATTGTTTTTCTTTGTGGCGAAAGAGGAGTTCGGTGCCATTTAAGGATCTTCGGAAAGACTTTTTCTAATATTATCATCGGCTATGAAATTTACATCTTTTGTAGTTTGCAACATACTGCAAAAATGTCATCAGATATAAGGAAAATTTTATCAAATGTGACGATTTTACTTTGCTGCACTTAAATAATTTTTTCTTAATATTTAAGCACTTTGTACGAGGCTTCGGTTATTAATAATATCAGCATTAATATTTTTGTGAGTGGTTATGAAATATCCTGATTTAATTTTAATATTTTTTAACAATAAAATTCTTTAAAAAACAATTAATGAAAACACTTGATTTAATAAGCAATTTTCTTTGAAAGTAATAAGCTAGTATTGCTAAGTAGTTTTGAGTGTCCGTCAAGATATTGGTTACATCGGAACTTTTTGAATTTTAATCAATCAACTTATTCGAGAACATGAACTTATTCTAGTTTAGCATAGCGATGTCAAAACAACTTACTGTACTTACTTACTGTAGCATAAACCTTGAAACTTTCAAGACATATCATAGTTATTTCTGTTGTTGTCTTTCAAGTGGTACTTGCTAGAAAAAGTATACCAAAAGGTTTAAAACATGGCAAGGCCCTCTAAAGTCCATGGCTATAAGCACCTATTGCATAAAAAATTTACATATTTTACTCCCGTTTACCATCGGAATCCGGTGGTTTCCATACGACTGCACTATTTCAATACTTTTGTCTATCTACTTCACAAAGTTTACATATGGAAAACATGAAGAAATCATCAACGAAAAAACACAGAAAACTGATGGAACCGTATGCAGAAAACATCCGGGAAAATGGCGAAAAACACAAGTCTTCACTGCATGCTTTGTGGGACATGTTGTTGCTGTTTTTGTTAAAAAGATGACAAGACCGAGTTTTGCATATACACCCGTCACTCACGAACGGACATGGTGGACGACGGCATTGTTTTTAAAACCGTAGGGAAAAATTTGAATAATAATGACAGGGAGCCATGTATCTAAATCGCATAGAAGAAGAAAAATGAAGGCCTACATAAGGTTCGAAGTCGGACTGTGACCGGCGACGCAGTAGTGGCGGTCCAAGGATTGTCCATTGTCCATAGTCTTGACATTTTGCAACCGAAAAATCAAAAGGCAAATCAATATGTTAGTCCCTCAACCCCTCTATTACATCCCCGTCTTTGACTAAAAATAACAGATTCCAAGCATCGTATTCTCGCGAATGCACGCGTGTTTGTTTGTTTGTTTATAATGCAAGTGGATTAATGAATGCATTAAAATTTTTGCGTTTTTCGATTGCCATCACGCCATGAATGCGAGTTTTCATTTGAATGTTTGTTGCTCCTTTTGTGCCTAGTGAAGTTTTTCGCGATTGGTTTATGTAAGAGCGAACCTCGCGATTGTTTGTTTTTACTTCGGACTATACCAGAATGGACATCCAATGGACATAGACAGGAGTCAGGTTATTTATATAAGCAATAGTAGCAATAGTACGGTCAGTATTCTATGACATTATGCAGATATCGTTAATCCTCGACATTTGGATATTTTCCTTTCAGGTTGGGATAGTCCTCCTTGAAAATATTCGATTGTGCGCTTAATGGCCATTGTATTTAGATGGCTAATAAGTCTTTTTTGTTATATGTATAAACATTGACAATATTTATGAGATATTCTATGGGGATAATAAAGTTATTTGATTACATCAGCGAATTGAGATAACATAGATATTTAAAACAGAAATAGATCTAAACCATCAAGCAAATCGATGATGTAGGTAAAACTTCAATGTATGTATTTAATCACGGAAGACATTTATATGAGAATTTAAAAATCTTAAAGCACAATACCGGTTAGCTCTGAGTAATCTACATGGTATCATTCACTGTTATTCTTTCATTTAAGTGACATGGCGTTAATTTATATCATTTTTAAGTTTATAGTTATAAAATATAAAAAAATTTTAATACGAATATAATTTAAAAAAAAATGAGAATTGAAATATTCGTTTACATTACGATTTCTTTCCTAAACATAAATCAAACAAATTACTCGTACCTACTATTTTTATAATCAAAATTTTCAAATAAAATTACCACTTAAACTAGATTATTTTTATAGCTAAAAATTCCAATAAACCGTAGTTTATTAGTGTAATAAAATAAAGAAGAATTGTTTAGAACTGGGATAAATAATTTTATAATCGCCCTTAAGCGATATTTAACAATTACGAGGTCAATTTTTGAAAGAAGAATAAACAGACGAATTTTTTTAGAGTTTATTGGCACCGAATATTTTTATATGGTATTTACGACTGGCATCGGATGAAACAAATTTATGTAATTGTCAATTTCAAATAAATATTTTGGTATACGGCAGCTGGACAGTTTTTTTTCTTTATTATTTTTATAATAATGAAATATAGTGATCGACTTAAAAATAAAGTTTGCGCTCCTGAAACAGTTTATACATGTTTTAGGACTAGTAGAGTAGAGAATGTTGGTAAGGTGGGTGAACCCTTTTCAGTCGTTATATTTTGGGTGATAGGGATACGAAGGAAGAGGTGCGAGTACGGAAGAATTTTGGTTTGGCGTGCAGAGGAGCAGCAACAAATTTTTCGGAAAAAAAAGGGTACCTACATATATTTTCACACTTACATCGAATCTTTCAGGTCTTCTGATATCGAATAAATTGTACTGCCACAACCTTTTTATATAATCGTCTAAAACCAGGATTTTGATAAAATGGAATAGGAATCATTTCTATAGTAAGTCTTCATTAACTTTCAAATTTAATAGAAAGATTTCGCACCCCTTTTGATAGGTACATATATTATATCAAAAGATATGAAAACAAAAGGATGACGATCAAACGATGATCTTAAGAAAGAAAAAGATTAATACATTGAGAGTAGCGATGATCATTCTTTCTTTTATTGGTCTCTCTCTCTTGAATGAAAGAATAACGTCATATAGAGAAATTCATTTGCATATGTGAATGCATGTTTGCCAATTCGCTTTAAAATTTCTACGGGTTCATTTGGCTAAAATCGATACATAATATTATTATAACAATTTTCAACCGGCTACTTTCTTTCGAGCAGGCAAATTTTCGTATAAACTGTCTGCGAAAATTTACATTTTACGCTGTCGATGTTTTTTACAATCACATAATATATTTAACATATTCACGGAAAAACTTGAATATAATATTGAATAAGAATAATAAAATCCAATCAATCAAGTACATAATTAAGATTTCATGTCATTCTTTGTAAAGTTCAAAATCATTTCTCGAGCCGATTTCATAAAGCTTTGAGCCAAAAGGAACATCATTATGCATTAATAAAAAATGTGCTTATAAATGCATTACTCTTAAGCCTTTCTTAAATTTCATGTAATCCTAAACCTTACGATACGATAACAAAGCGTCGAACATTATATCATATCTTCAATTTGTTTTTCTGATCTTGACCATCTGCAGTGTCGTGTTCTGGGCTTGATGTCTGTACGTACCATAGACGGTGGTAGTGATCTTGCATCTTGCAACCGAATCCCATCTTATGTTCGTAAGCTTAAAGATCTTCGTTTATGGCTTAGGCGTAGCGTAGCAGTAGTTCAACGATCTTCAAGTATCTTGAAAGATCCACCGTCCAATATTCGATGCGAAGATCGTCAGAGACACTTTTCCACTTCGTATTTATAAGTCGGTGCCGGTGAAAAAAAAAATACCGAAACATCTTGAACAACGGATCGTATCACCATACGATTTATATATATTCACTCTCACTTTCCGAAAGGGCTAATTACGAAAAGATCATTGCCTGGATCTTTATGGCGTACACAGTCAGTAATAGTATAAAGGCCGACGATCATGCCGCCGCCAAGATCAGTTGGCCGATGTATCGACGGCCAGTGGATGGATCGCAAAAACATCGTGTAATGTAAAACGGCGGTGATCGTCATCAGGTGACCATCTACTTATATCGAATTTCTTCTTATTTGCTACCTCCGAGCTTGAGACAAACGACACAGCACAACTCTTCTATTTTTTTGCTTGCAACGATCTTTTCACAGATTCCATATTTTTTTTTTGTTTAAAAGTTATTTAGTCGTACTTAGCTACGAGGATGTTGCTTATATGATTTTATACAAAAATACATATCATAGTTTTTACTTTCACTGTGTCTTAAAATAAAACAGACGTAATAGAATTATAACAGTGAAAGGAGTTTATTCATAATTAATATAAAAGTCGAAATATAATTGTAATATACGGATTGGAGCAATGTTAGAGGAAGTTAGCCAGTTATGGTGGAAGTAAGATTGGAAGAAGTTATTCAGGTGGTGGGATTGTTTAGATTTAGATATATAGCCAAGTAATTTAACAAAATTATTGACTTGTTCGATTACATTACTAAGTATAGTCCGGAGAGAGGCTACAAATTCCTTAACGAGACTGAACATAAAAATTCGTACTCACGCCGTGTGGTTTACAAGTTTATCTGGGTTATTTCGATCTTAAATTATTATTATTTGTTAATTTAATGCCAGCAATTTTTGAAAAGGAAAAATTATACCTTCCTCTATAATCTCACAATTGTATAACCTATATGAATGTTGGCTTCTATGGGTACTCACCATGAATGATTTCATTCTATCGTTAACTCTTTTAATGTTTAATAGAGAATTTTTAAATGCCTTTTTTGAATCTCGATGGTCTCATGTAAAGAAAACAGGCAACTCATTTTGAGGTAGTGCAGTTTTAAATTCCTACAAAATCATTTCGGAAATAGCTGGATCTCATGGCTGGCAAATTCTGCAGTTTCTACGAGTACATGAGTCCTTGTAGGTTATATTGTTACCACTTTCAATATTATTTTGTACTTACTTTTACTTTGACCACTGGTGATATGATAAGTCCACGGTTAAGCGAGATTCGACATCCATGGTCTCAGTATTTGGAGACAAGCCCACTTACCCGCTGCACCACCATGTTCTTAATGTGTGCTCACGAAACATGTAAGAAAAGAAAAATTACTTTAAGAACATACGGCATTTGTTCCAATTAAGAGTATCTGCTATCTTATCAAGGAACTTGGATTTTTGTGAACGGCTACATTTAAAGATCTGGTTCTAATTGAGATTTGTATGCATAGTCTTAAATGCAAATTTGAGTCTGTCAAAGCTGTTAACAATGCTTTCGATATAAGAATATTTACTTCGCTCATGCTACAAAACCAGCCAAACAACAACAATATTATTCATTATCGGTACATACCTTCATATATGGTTCATCTCATACCATTCGTTTATAATGAAATACAAGCGTCTTCGAACCCGGTAATTTAAAATTCAAGTAATCGCCGGTAATTTTCGCATAACACCCATAACATGTATCTATTGGTCCACTGACCTTCTGGAAAAAACACTCACAAATTTTGTATTTGTTAATTAACATAAATGAAATTCGCATACTTTATGTCTTATATAATATCGTTTAAAAATAAGAAAATTTCTTATTTCATTGGTCAAGATGAAAAAAAAAAATTAATTCAGAGTCGCTATAACGCGTTACAGTGTGCTTATGGGCATAGAAGAGTCTGAGCTCTGACCAAATTTTTTTTTTTTTTTTCATATTTCAAAATAAGTTTTCCTTCCTTCGATGTGGGATGATGTTGTTATTATATCAGACAACACGACTACACCACTTGATTGTTTAGTAACGATTAAGGTTTTTGTGACGTTGATTTGACTACTTGTTTAGAAGTCGAATGCACGTGACGAGCCGACCGACATTGGCTGCTAAATTGAATTTGTTAAATGTACTTTATTATTATTTAATAATAAAGTATTGTGATCGACCTGAAATTTTCAAAAAAATTTGCTACCCTGAAATTTTGTATTTTCACGTTTTAGGACTAGTAGACCCCAAAAATTAATAAAAAAAAAGGTCCGTCTGTACGCCGTACGCCGTAGGCAAAAATAGTTTGAAGGCGAGTAGCTCCCAAACCCGTTGCGGTATTATCATGAAATTTATATGGTTGGTAGGTTGGGTAAACCTCTACGACTGGTATCTTTTAGAGGGGTGTGGGTAAGTGGGGGAGGAGTGGGGGAGGAGTGGGGAGGGTTTTAGACGAAAAATTTTGGTTTCTAAATCTCAGCAACCGCTTACGCTAGGAAGCTGAAACTTGAAATTTCTATAGAACTTTGATAGAGCACCCATTTGCAAAAAAAATATTGAAATGGGTGAAGGGGTGTGGAAGTGGGGGAAAATAATTCGTCCGAAAAGCAAAAATGTCGAGATCGACACATTCTAAAATTCATATCTCCTAAACCGTTGATGGCACGAAATTCAAACTTAACAAATATCTGTACCTATGCTAGGATAAGGGATGGAACAAATTTTTTTTAGTAGGGGTAGTGTCGTACGGGGGTGGGGGGGGGGTGAAAAACCTTAGATTACGATATGTAACGAACCAATTGCTCTAGAAAAATAAAATTCGGTTTGAGTAGAAAGGTCAACCAATAAAGATTGCCCAAAGTAAAGTTTTTTAAGGGGGTGATGGAACATGGAAGTGGGGGGGATAAGAAATATTCAAAAAAATCACGTTTCATATCTCAAGAACAGTATAAGATGCACAAATTTTTTACCAGACGTAGGCCCAATAGAACCCTCTGAGGGGTGTGGGTGTAGAGGGTGAGGGTGGGGAAGGGTGAAAAGGAAAAGGTTCTGATGGTTATATCTTAAGAACCTATAATGATAAAAAGCTGAAACTTAGTATTTAGATAGAGCTATAGTAGTGGCATATTAGAAAAATATAATTTTTTATAGGGGTAGTATGGTACGGGGGTGGGCGGTGTTTTTCCTAACTATGTAACGGCTTATGCTAGAAAGTTGAAACTCGGTGTGTATATGTAAATCAACTAGAAAAGTAATTTGAACTAAAAAAAATAGGAATGTTAATTGGAGTTCGGAAGTGGGGGCAAAAAAATGTTCAGTCAAAATGGAATGCTTTTCGTCATATCTACTAGGTCTTCCAAAATATTGAATTCACTTTTATTCTACGGATTCTTCATATGTATACCTAGAAAGTGTTTTCAAGATTTTTTGAAAATTGACCCTAAGGGGGTGTAAAGTGATTGTGTACTTTTTCATAAGCTATTCCATATCTCTCAGATACGATCAGATTTTCACTTTTTGATAGGTTTTCAGTCACATAGTAACCTACCATATAGATAGTCTAGTTCTAATACATTTACTTACACCGAAAACTTTAATCGTGCTTATCTCAAAATTACTCAAAATTACATTTTTGAAGTTCGTGCGTAACACAGCTCAAAAACTACTGAACCGATCGTCATGAAATTTCTCACGCTTCTTTGACATGAATAACACTCACGGATAAACAATTTTTTTTATTTAAATTTGTTTACAAGCAATAATACGCTTTTTTTTAAGTGAAAATCATCTTCTTTGGTTCAAAACGAAGACAAAAATTTAAATTTCCATATTTTTCAAAATAAATTCTTTCATCCGCGAAAGAAAGTAATATATTAGTTAAACCCTGTAGATTCGTTGAAGCGTTGATAAAGAACTGATACAGGGAATTAATTAAAAATATTTTTTAATGAAAAAATCCTGAAATTTACTTTTTTATGTTCAAAAAATTTAAAAATAATTATATCCATTCAGAACTGAACTGTTTCACTTAATTCTTAATTTAAAAAATAAGAACATCGTAATATTGAATTAAAAAGCAGCTCATTACACTGTTAAGTAAAAGTCTCCATTCTGAACTATCAATCGTTCTAATCGACTTTAAATTTTTACTGTTTTATATCGTTCATAAATTCTATGCACTAGATGGCAATAAATAAAGATATAAAAAATGGATTGAATGAAAAAATAAATGAATGAAGAATGAAGACTTGTGCTGCGGAAGATTCCATATTTTTAAGCCAGTTTATCCTATTTCGTTTATATGTTAAATTGCTGAATCAAAAAGTTATTGAGGACAAGTAAAAAAAAATTATGTAAATGTACTCACATGCTCGAATAAATGGAATTAGATCATTCTCTAACAATAACAACACCAAAACAAATATTTCCTCTGTTTTGGTGCTTACTTTTATTTTTGTCTTAGCGGTCATCCGTACTTCCGACCAAGAAAGTTATCGCTCAACTCGACATTCTTTGTGAGTAGTACAGCGCGTACTATAATTTATCTCGTGCCGCAAAGTGAGCCCAAGTCAATACACTATCACCTGTTGAAGAGAATTGAACCATAACCGGAGCACTTTTACTATCGGATCTAAATTGCATTGCGTAATAAAATAATCGTGTGGTACTCGTAATATAGCACCCATTCACCGAACGTAATTTTTTATGAGACTAGTCACTTAGCAACTGAGGAAACTCCCAGTTAGCTTAAGATTTCGTTTGGAAGTGTATTTTCAATCGGCGGGCTAGGTTTAGGTAGAGCTTTGATAGCAAGATCAAATCTCTGAATTCAGGTGATACAGTTGTTCTCTGAGAAAGGTAGATGGTCTATGAGCGACCTAGCCTACCTTTCTTTTCAGCGATCTGCTTTCATATCCCCATCTTTCACTTTACTTTGAAGATTGTGTTACACTATAGTTCCAGTTAGATAGCGTTATAGTGAATAAGCTTTGAACGCTTACAACGTTTGTTTTTTGCACGGCGAACGCGTTTTTTCTCTCCAGTCTCTGTCGATATGATGTACATATGTCGAATATGATTTTGATATAAATAAAGCCATCAGCTGACCACAGCAGTATCACAGTTGCAATCCATTTGCCTTACAGCAAAGACAACAGCTCTTAATATTTTCGTAGATTTTCTAGTCCCGAGGTACAACAAATCCGTAGAAAGTCGTTCGTAGTCACCTAACTAATTCGCAGTTTCAACTAAGCAAGAACAAAATGAATGCCATTGTAAGTATTTGTTTGTTGTGAATCGGCAGGAGTGATTAAATTTAAAGGCTAATTAAATATTTCTGTATTTACTTTACAGAAATCGACCTTAGTAATCCTTTGCATCGGCCTAGCTTCGGCCAGCATTGAACATGGACACGATTTCGAAACGACTCACTCGGAAGTATCGAAACACGTTCCGATTCCAGTCTACGAAAAAATCGGAGTCCCAATTCCTCATCCGGTTCCGGTTGCTGTGCCCAACTACGTAAAGATTCCAATCCCACATCCATATCCAGTACATGTTACTGTCCAGCAACCTGTTCATGTACCCGTCTATAAGGTTGTTCCCGAAATTCACGAGAAAAAAATCCCATACCACGTGGAAAAACCATATCCAGTCGAGGTACACAGACCATACCCAGTCGAAGTAGTCAAGAAAATCGAAATCCCATACCCAAAACCATATCCAGTTCCAGTCACCATCTACAAACACATCTTACAAAAGGAGAAATCTCATGGATGGCATTGAATTTTGTCCAATAGTTGAATATTGTTGAAACGTCATACAGACCAACCCTAAAGGAAGGTTCTGTATGTTGTTGATCATTTTTGTTGCCTAATTTTAGGAATTTATAATATAATTTAGTGATATTAAAAAATTAAAAAAAAATTGTGTAGTTTTGTTAATCTCTTGGCTAACTCAGGGTTCGGATATATGCTAACACAAAACCATAGCTCACTTTCAATAGAGTTATCTCAATTGCCCGTGTCTGTTTTGTACAATTACTACAGTTAATTGAGCTGAACTTTTCTTAATTATTATTCCATTAGCGCTAACAATTAATAAGACGTAACAATATATGTATTTATTTCAAATTATAAATTATTCAGCATTTGGACATTTTAAAGCGGTTTACTTTGAGCGTCTTTACAGAAATGCTATTGTACTTTATTTTTTGATCATATAGATTTCATTTAATAAAATTAGTTGTGGCAAAATAGAAAACGACATTTTTGATCTGTACGCTACAAATAGTAGCAAGGGTCTGTCAGTATAGATGTTTTGGGTTCGAATCTCGTATAGCCACCGCAGCAACAGTGCGTAAGATAAACCTTCATTACTTACTCAGCTTATGCTTGACACCAAAAAGATTTAATTTCATTCTTTAAAAAGTATTAATTCCTACTTATTATCATAAAACGACAATATTAAATATTTTCCAGAGAAGAGACAAATACGAAATAAGAAAATATATAATTTTCCTTTTATCACAACCCGAAAACGTTTTAGCGAAATGTCATTAGCTCACGTATTATTGTTTTGATTGCTCATAATCCTACAGATTTACTTTATTGTTATCGGTTTTAAAAAAAAAAAAAATTTGCTACCCTGAAACTTTTTTCTTACACGTTTTATGACTAATAAAAAAAAGCAAAAAAAAAATTCAGTTCGTCTGTGCGCCGTCCGCCGTCCGCCGTACGCAAACTCGTTTGAGGAATTATAGTTGCCAAACCCGTTGAGCTATTAATTTGAATTTTTTTTTTGAATAGACATGGACCCCTTGATGTGAGATTTTTTTGAGAGGTGAGGGTGTGAGGGAAGGTGGGGAAAGCGTTTTTGACGAAAAATTTTGGTTTCTAGATCTCAGCAACCACTTATGGTAGGAGGCTGAAACTTGGACCCATTTGCAAAAAAATTGATGATATGGGGGAAGGGGTGTGGGAGTGGAGGGGGAAATAATGCGTCCGAAACGCAAAAATGCCGAGATCAACACATTCTAAAATCTATATCTCTTAAATCGTTAATGGCTAGCAATTAAAACTTGACAAATATCTGTAGTTATACTAGGAGAGTAGATTGAAACAAAATTTTTGGGTGGGGGTTGTGGCGTACGGGGGTGGGGGTTGAAATACTTAACATTACGATATGTCCCAAACCAATGGCAGCCATATATTCTACAAACCAGAAAAACAAAATTCGGTTTGAATATAAAGCTTGATAAATAAAGATTACTCAAAGTAAAATCTTTGAAGGGGGCAGGGGAGCATAGAAGTGGGGGGGGAGCATAGAAGTGGGGGGGGGGAGCATAGAAGTGGGGGGGGGATAAGAATTTTTCAAAAATACCTCATATCTCATATCTCAATAACAGTGTAAGATAGATGCTTCAAATTTTTACCAGAAGTAGGCCCAATATAGCCCTAGTAGTGAAAAAAATTTAAAGGTGGGGGTGTAGAGGGTGAGGGTGAGGAAGGGTGAGAAGGAAGAAGTTCCGATGTTTATATCTTAAGAACCTGTAATGATATAAAACTTAAACTTCGTGTTTAGATAGAACTATAGTAGTGGCATGGTGGAAAAATAAATTTTTTTTTACGGGTAGCATGGTACGAGGGTGGGGGTGTTTTTCCTAACTTTAGAACGACTTATGCTAGAAAGTTTAAACTCGGTGTGTATATGTAAATCAACTAGAAAAGTAATTCTGATAAAAAAAAATTCGAATATTCATTGGCGTTCAGAAGGGGGGGCAAAAAAATCAGTAAATATTAAATGCATATATTTTTACGATTTTCGTCATATCTACTAGGTCTTTCCAAATATTGAATTTTTTATTCTACGGATTCTTCATATGAATACCTAGAATGTGTTTTTAAGATTTTTTGAAATTCGACCCCTAAGAGGGTGTAAAGTGGTTGTATATTTTTTCATGAATTCCACCATATCTCTCAGGTCTGATCAGATATCGAATATCTTTTCACCTCCCCAGGCTTGTTTAATAATCACCTATTTTTAAGTTTTATCTTTTTCAACCTCCAGACCGCATCCCGGAATATGATTCCATTATGTAATGCATATGCTATTCTAAACGCTTCCCGAACTTTTTGTTAGGTTTTCAGTCACATAGTAACCTACACCGCATCCCCGAATTGAACACGTTCCAAACTTCTGCCGGAAAAATAATAAAGTTGCGCCCAGACTGTTGGCAGATTTTTTTAGATATTATGTATTAATAAAAATTAAGATTTTATTGCAGATGTTCTTCTTAATATACATACCTATGTATATGAATTTTTTTTTTTTTTATTTATTTTTGATAAAACTGATGAATATTATTTCCATTTCGTTTGTTTTTGAAATATACTAAGCCTTGTGAGGTCACAACCAAGGGGGGAGGGAGGATGACATTTTGCGACAAAGTTTAACAATGGGGGGGGGGGTTCAAAAATAGGAGTGATGTAGTAGATATGTGCAGTACGGCCTAAATCGAAAATGCATAAAATCTAGAAACTCTAGAAATGTGGAAAATATAGATAAATAAATTTTTAAATTCAAAAACAAAAATGGAAAATTACGAAATTTAAGAGTACCTACTATATTATTATAAATCTATAAGTTCAAAAATCTAAAGCAAAAAAATACTAAACATAAAAATTAAATATTTAAAAAATCTAGTAGACAATTTTGTAGTACAATGTTGGAAATATAAATATCAGAGTACAGAATTCGGTACATCAGTTTTAAAAAATTCCAAAATTTCAAACCACACAAAATCACTGAAGAAATAATTGTAAAAGTCATAAGCATATCGGCAAGCAAAGTATCTTTTTTTCATTGATGGAATATCGTTCATCCAAACTAACCATGTAGTAGTTCTTCAATCACACGATATCGTGCTACTGTTCGGACTCATGTGCATATCGGTGTTTTCGCACATTTTTCAGACTTGTTCTTTTGCATTTCGAATGCATCAAACGGTTTACATCGATAATTCATGTAGCATTCATTTCATTATTTCAAATAAGTAGCTGAGAACGAACGAACATATTTTTTATGTAGGTAGCGGCCTACACTTATGGTCACTACACAAATATACGATAAAATCTGTAAAATCCTATCATTCGCTCGATTTGATTTAATTACATGTCTTTTTAATATCGTATAGTTTTATATCAACAGTGCAGCTCGTAGCAGCAAAACATAAATCATTTCACTAAACAGTTTATGAACCAAATTATTACCGGTAGAACAAATCGGCGAAGAGGCGTTTCGAGCAGTATGCCAAGTTTAAAACGCGCTACTTGGATACTTTGACCAGGGTCTCGAGCTCGACTATCTTTACAACATCATCCGGTTTGTCCGCGGTAGAGGTGGCCTCCTCCACACTCCTTGCATCTAATTCACTTAAAAACTCATAAATCTAGTAAAATACCTGTTGAGCATAATCAGGTATACCACCTGTGAACTTTTCGGATAAGTAAAGAAAATTTTAGTGTTTGATGGGAAAAGGAGGGCGAAACTGGCCCTGGATCAATTTATCATTTAAACGATTCAAGCCGATACACGGATTGCAATTCGGGATTGAACTTGCCAGTACCACCCACTTGGACGGACATCTAGTATGCAGCATTCAACAATGCGGGTACGACATAATTTAGTTTTTGCGGAAAACTTAACTCGCACGAAATTGAATTCCACGTACATATGTCGGGTCTGGTATAATGCAGGATGCAGGTAGGTACATACATACATATCTTTACGTGGAGTTTCTAAGCAAGAACTGACCACACTATCGCAATCCATGAAAAATTTAAATTTATCGTCCTAGCCGGAGTTTCGGAAGTTTTATTACGGCCATTAATTTCTGCCAGGGGTCGGAATCGAGTTGTGAATTTCTTTTCGAGCCTCAAGGACCGGACATCCACACAGTAATAACACGAACAAAATTAACGTCTATTAGGGCCGTACGCGAGCAATTATGACAAGTTGGTCGTAAATTATGCGCCGACGATCGCTTAGAGAGGTCCGATCTTCATTTAGAGCGCGATCGCATTTCGTTCAGGTTCAGGTGAAGTTAATAAAATTTATTTATCTGGTGTTCATGTCATGTGTCGAGTTGTAATAAATTAATAAACTAATTAACAAGTTATTTTTTCTGTGTGTCGCGGCGATCGATTCAAACGTGAATGTTGCAGTTGCAGTACTTTCCAGTCGAGTCGAGAATGTTTTATTCGGATCATATTTTACGAGTATGTTATATAGGGGTAATTAAGGTCATGATATTATGATTGTGTATGTTTTTCAGATGCTATTGTAGAATATACGGCGGTTTTTAATTAAAATAAAAAAACCGAAATTAATTGGCAACCGTTTCGAGACAAGTGTAATTTTTATGACTTGGATTGTATGATGGTTTTAAGTTCTTAATTTGGTAGAGCATGAATGGAGATGATTAATTGTTCTTATTCGCGAAAGAATTTATAATTGGTTTGCATTATGTATCAAATTCAATTTGATATATGTATGTATGTAAGTGGCATTCATAACATTATACTGCAGTTCTGATTAGTTCACATATTCTAAAACCTTTCTACTCTTTGTGGCAGCTGCCTAAGAAAAGTCCTATATACGAGTGACTATAATTCTTTACTATTTGGTAGTATAGCAAATAAAAGTAGTAAAATCAAGGCAGTACCAGCATATGTACGGTCCTTTTATAAAAAAAAATGTTGAAATTTTTTTTCACACACTATAGTGTGTAAAGTATACAGAATCCAATGTAATTATTACATGACTTGCGTACTTCTGTAAAGTGTAAAACTAAGGAAAAGCATGTAATTACAGTACATACTTGAGGCTATCAGTGCAACAGTGGCCTAACCCACAAGCAAAATCATTTGATCTAGATGCAATATTTTTTCCATAACATTTTATACAAATGTTCCTCAATAATAAGATTTTCTGTCATCTGTCCGCAGTATATGAAACCATTTTTAAAAATTACCTAATGACAACAGAATGCAAGTATAGATTCTAGAAAAGTAATTTTTTCAGTTTTTATGTTTTTGTGGGTTAGGCCACTGTTGCACTGATAGCCTCATTTATCTGTAACGATTTACACACTATTGTGTAGCGTACACAATGCAGTGTAATTTTACTATAATTAAAGTTGGAGTCCTACTTTTAGAGTATAGTAAAAATTTAATACAGTGTATATTTCTGTGTTTGATGTCATACAGATCTAGTGACAAAGTTCAGGTCGATAAGGAGTTTATAGATCGGTTATGCCATTGAGAATCTATAGAAGCCATTATAGTCACATCAATCAGTTGATATGAAATGCAAACCAACGGGTTGACTATTTTCACAAAACATTTAATTTGAAGACGTCATACACGATTCATACGGTATGTTTCCTCTAAATTTCACTATCCCATTCATACACAGGCTCCAGGTTGCATATTTTACAGATAATAATTTCGAAAAGCCCAGACAATCATTTCTAGTACATACCCTTAATGTCTACTGCACTAATAAGACTGATTCCATGGTGTCTATATTTACAAAACAATAATTCACAGCTCCTTGTTTATATCTGGCGTCACTTTAAGCGATATTGCCGCAAACGAGAAATAGTGGTGGCCCAAAAATTGTAACGATTTAATTGAGACGAAAAAGTCAAGAGATCCCGAGTAATCACTAAATCGAGATCACAGAGATGAAATTTTCGACGAAAACGCTTTAACTTATAAGTCGAAATTCGAAAGTCTTGGAGGGCTCCAAAAAAATTAAACACAAATATTGATGTTGGCGCCACCACTTAAGTTTCGTGAAAAAATAAACAAGATCGGCTCGATACAACGATCGAGACGATCGAAATAATGTGAATTTTCAATTGAGGTTTTTCTATTTTCTAATTGTGCGCTCCGAGCAATAGAAATGCGATCCGTATACGAAATCAGTAGAACAAACAGGATGCCTAGGGCATAGATCTTTCATTCGGGGTACGTAGTTTAAGTCTGGGTCATATGGAGATGGCGCGAGACTAGATCTAGCTAAGTATACTCGTACACGCTATGCGGGATTCGGGATGATTGGATAACGATAAGCCGATATAGACAGTAATTGAGAAAATAATTATTAGCATATAATGCGGAAAGCCGTGTTCCGAAACATTTTTTATATTATTGGAGGTTGAATCGGTGCGGGGCCCCGTGTGGTGTGTGGCGTCAATGTTCTCAGTGAAATAGTTCGATCAAACAAATTCTGTACTGTCTATTTTCGGAATATGTGAAAATCGACTTTTGCAATTGAACTTCAAACGCCAATAGATAGCTTAAGTCGGTGGTGTTTGATATTATAAGTTTGTGAAAAACACAAAAGTCGGTGGAATAACGCATATAAGAATGCCTCGGAAGAAAAAATTATTTCACATGTTTCGTTTAGTTATGGTCAAAATACTAACTCTAGATTCTGTCACAGAACAATACAAAAACGGAGCATTGGACTAGGAGGCTAAAATTAGGTAGCCATAGATGAATTTTTATAAGCTATAACTAACAAGTTTATCATCGAAGAGGTAGTGAGTTTGAAACAAGCTTATAATATGTTTCTGATTTTTCCCTAAAGCCTGTTTTTCATTTCTTTCCAACAGTATCCATTTTTCCGAAAAATTGTTAGCATGTCATTCCTTATTTCAACGGTTTTATCATCACATGGATAATAGGACAACAAACTGTTCTCGGAAAAAAAAATTAGAGGGACTTCGAAGAAAGCAGACAACCTAATGTCCCGAATTCAATCAGAGAAATATTATCGAATAGAACAAGGCCCGCCAAAGAAGAAAGCACCAAAATAATATCATCTTACTTCATGTACAAACGTCTTTCATATTTCGAGAGCCAGATAGGTTTCTACAGGTGGGCTTCAGGCGGAGTAATAAAAATCTTTTTAAATACATTTTCTAATTGGAGTCTGGGATAGTTATACCTTACCATTTTCAATTGTGATCGATTTTAATTTCCAAAAACATTGTATATCGTAGGGCTATTAATTTGTAAAGTACCATAAAATACCGTTTTGTCCATTGTACGTAAACGCGTACTTTCATCTATCAAGTTCGGTAAAATGTGATAAGATGATTTCAGATTGATTTCACAATTTATTAATTTTAATTTCACAAATTACTCATTTCCAATTAGACTTATTCACCTCAACAAGAAACTTCACCTGATGATAAAGGAAAGATATGAAACAAAAAAGTGTTTACTTGAAACTCGTTTTTGATGAATGGATCTGCAACTCAATACATTTGAGTCTCACAAATTTTGGTTTTGATACAATTTTTTAGATACAATAATTGTTGCAGCTGACGTTTCATTTTAAGTAAATTTTTTTCTTATAATATTCATTTCAAGAAGGCTTAGTTAGCACAATTTGCCTGTTTAAGATTTGATTAGAACCAGTACGGTTTCGGCATTTATATTCTAATGCTCAATTCAGACTGATGAATTGAAAGAAATGGTTAAGTAGTAATTAGGATACATAATAACCAGTAGGCTAAGTGGTCACATTTCATTCGAGTCCAATTTTAACTATTTTTTATTTGAGTGTTTCACCTTCGTCTCACTATTATATGTAAAAAAATGGAGTCCAGACTGTCAGATTTTCAACTTGAAATCTCTCGTCCAAATCGAATCAACTTTCAAAACCGTATAGCTTTTAACGTTCATCTCAATCCGCACTATTCGTATATCCGCGAAATCTTCCAGATGCCAAACAAATCTGTTTGGTTGGCTTGTTGAAAGTTGGCAACATTTCGGCATGTCTGATAATTTCATCAGAACAATTAGCCATCCCATTTTGAGTAAATATACAAAAACAGCATGCATCACCTCAAAGTACGTCAATGCACACTTTTCATCCTCACGATTTCTAAGAATATCGTCTGCACAAAATCTTTATGATCATCTTAAGGTAGGTAATTGTGGCGAATTATTTTGATTATTCGTTAATCGTACGAGGCTCAATGATCCTAAATTTGCTATTGAGTTTAGTAAAAGATATGTTTGTTATATCTGGATGACGTCACTCGTTGAGATATGAGTGTTGTTTGCCCGTAACCGGAATTCGAATTATCTCCGAAAATAAACAGACTATAGGTTCCTATTTAGAAGGTATGTGACCTCTGATAAAAATGTTTGCTATTCCCGAGAGATTGAGGATATTTGGATAAGAAACTGGGAAGCCAGGAAGTCTCAAAACTGTCTGAAGGGTGCTAACATGCAGTGAATGAACTTTCCATTCCTTTAAAGTGTGGAGGTGTAGCCGTCGGCTTTAGAGGATTTCCTTTCTGGGTGCTTCTGATGGTATTTGGTTTGGTTTTATCTAAGGGTAAATATTTTATTTCTTCGCTGGTGTTAATCACATAGAGCGTGTACTTTGTTTTCTCCATTGTTATGAGGAGGTTCAACAACTTCTTCCTGAGTTTGTCATCGGCTTCGTGTAATCTCATTAAACTTTAAGTTACTTAAACGTATTTTATGCACAGTAAATTTTTTTCAACTAGATTCTAGTTAAACACCACTAGAATTTAGCTGCTAGATATTCTAGTAAAGATCTAGTGAATAAATATCCACTAGAAAAACAGGGAATTCTTTTACTGGATTTCTATCCGAATCCTCTCAATAATCTAGTTAAATTTACTAGGCTTACAGGAAATATTTTTACTGAATTTCTTCCAGAATTTATCGATAATCTAGTTCTTTTAACTAGTACTTCAGTTGTTTTGATAGAGAGGCAAAACACTGGTAATCTAATAAACGAAACTGAGTAGATAGCAGATATAGAAAGGTTTAATCGCTGCTGCAATGGAGAAAGGGCGTAAAAAAAATGTAAACAAAAATTTTTAAAAAATGCAAAAATTATGTATTGTTCATATTAGACCTAAATATATAACGTTGAAGCGATATCGTAACATTAGATATGAGGCGGTGCGCAGCAAAACTAGCTCCTTCCATTTTCCATCCAAAAAACATGAGTTATGATTTTCACTCGATAGTATTTGGCTTGCTCTATTCGGAAATGATCTCAGTTTTTATTAAAATGCGTTGGAAACAGGGTAAGGAACGCATTTCGATAAAATTTGAGATCATTTCTGAATAGAGCAGGCAAAATACTATCGAGAGAAAATCATAACTCATGTTTTTTAGAAAATGTAAGGAGTGAGTTTTGCTGCGCACCGCCTCATATATACAACGTTGATTCGATATTGTAACATAATCTTACAAATTTATGCAGTTTTGAAGTATGCTTGCCCCACCTAAAGGCTTCACATTTTTTATCTTATATATGAAACATTCAAAAAAATTTATCAATTTTTGTAGGGTGCTGTCAAATTTAATATTTAGTACATAATGCAGTTTAAATAAAAGATCAAAAGCATCCAAAAAATTATTTTTCACTTCTATTACTTTGCTGCCAATAATTATATAATAGTTCGACGATGCGGAATCGCATTTGCTTTCGCTGCGGCAAAGAATAAATGGCTGTCGTTTCTCCAAATTTTGTATAAAGGAATCCATACTTTGGTTTAGCTGAAATTAGACAATGTTTTATTTTTTTAATTGTGACAATAAAAAAACAACTGAATGAAATCATACCGAAATGCGTTCAACTAAATGTTTCATCTCGTTTGTGAAACTAAGTCTCTCCCAGTTTTCAACATCATCCGAAATCATTGCATGTTGCCTTTTTATCCCCCTTGATGGAAGGAATTTGCACTTGGTAAAATTTAATATATTCACTTTAATAACTTTACAAATATTACTGAATCTATGATCACTTCTACCGCGTTCGGATGCATAGACAAGAATGATGACTGTCCACTTGACTTTATAACTGTTTGCATCTAGCTCTATTTTCGCTAGATTCACAGTCAATTTATCCAGTTTTCTAGTTGAAATACTATTCTTCCTAGATACAGAGTGATAAGCACTAGAAAAACAGTGAAATTGACACTACGAACTGTACTTCTAGTTACTTTCACTAGATTTCTAGGGGTAGAAAATATTTCACTAGATTATCAGTAGGAAATTTTCACTAGATTGTCTCTAGTTGAACTTTACTAGAAAAAAAATTTGCTGTGTGCACAATACTCTTATTACAATTCTTCTACATTATTATAACATGTTTGCTTTTAATCGCTTAATTAGACAAATTAAAATTGTTCTTAATCCTTAATGTCATAATGCACTATACGAAAAAAGGGAGGTAGATACTAACATACTCCATGACAGGTTGCAAACCAATAAATCAAAAAATCAAAATACTGAAATTTACAATTGAAACCAAGCACAAACTCTTATAATTAGTACTAAAGTTGGAAAACTTCGAAGAAATGTCAAATTTATGACATTCCTCTCGCAATTGTGGGAGGCACTTTATACATATTTGCACTAACCCTATGAACTTTAGAACAGCTGTTCTAAATATATGCGTTTCAGGATAATGATGCGGCTTAAATTTATTCGCAGATTCACTAAATTTATGTAAATTGTTTTTAATATCGTGTTAAGTAACAAGTAGGTACAATGATACCTACTGATGGTTATGAAATAAATAAATGCAGCCCTCTTTTCTTTTTTTTTTCTATTATTTTTCTTTTTTTTCAATTTTTGGGACGTCGATTTTTAAACATTTGAAAAGTTCTGATGTCAACTGAAATTAAATATTTATAAGTTCCCTCATTCACCTATAATTCAAAAAATTTAAATATCCAAAAAAACACGATGTTTTCAGTTTCGAAACATACAGCCCACCTCAATAGTGTCATTTCCATTACGTTAATGATCACAAGATTATTTTACGCATTCTAGACATAAAAGTGAAACATAAAAAAATCAGATTTGAATGTCGTCAATTTGTCAGGCTTATTTCATAACTACGTCGGAGGTGTGATTTTTCCTTAAATCTACAAAAACCTAAGCAGAGCATGTCACATCTAAGCCGAATGGTATGTCGTAGATATGTCATATGTGTCGTATGTCGCGATCTACAACATTATTCTCACGACACCTACGCAACCTTGACACGCCGTAAAATCGGTTGACTGTAGCTCGGACTTAGCACTTGCACCACGCCCGATTTGCCTCTGTATCTGAAAAAAGCGTATCCAACAAACGCAGAACTAAATCAATCGCCTCTGAATTTCTTAATTTATAGCTACTATCGTACTTAGCATAAAGACATCATAAATTATCGTATTATCGGTAGTTGGTGATAAATTGCAACTCATAGACACACGGGGGAACAAATTGTCGTACAAGGAAGCCTCGATCTTGACTAATAGATATTAGATGGGTTTTTTCGTGCCTCACAGGCATTTACCATTTATACTATTATTTTTGTTCTGTTTTTGCCAAGATCGGGCTGTGATTTATGAAAGTTTCATTACATTAAGAGAAAATCTTGTTGATTTGTAATTATATGCGAAGTGTGTTGATCACAAAACTAAGTGCTTTCCACATAACATTCACCGTACGATTTTTCAAATTTAAAGATGATGACGCTATTGTTAGTCCCAACTAAGAATATTCAACATGCCAGAGGTTCACATCCCAGCTAGAGCATATTAAATCGTATGAGTGGATCTGCTCTAATCAATAAAAACAGTTATACCTAATTTTTGATGAATGTTTTAACAGTACATTTCGAATTGAAAATACAAGGTTTTCCGGTGAATACTGTTAAATTTATTTTGTGTGACGTTTCGGACTCGACTGAGTCCTTTATCAAACTGATCGACAAGCTGAATTTTTTATATTATGATTGTATTGTGACAATATATTATATTGTCGATCAGTTTGATAAAGGACTCAGTCGAGTCCGAAATGTCACACAAAATAAATTTAACAGTATTCACCGGAAAACCTTGTATTTTCAGATATACCTAAATTTATAAAAAGGTACTAAAATTTGTAATACGTAGACTCGCGAAAACTTGAACTAATTAAAACTAGGCAAGTTCAAATTATCGAGAGTTGAAGTTATTGAATAGATTTTTTTTCGGTTTATTTAGTGTTTATTTACATATGTTTAAAATGATGTTGAAGTCCGATGTTCGGCTTTTAAGAATTTTTTGTGTTCCTACTGCTTATTAATATAATAATTAAACTTTATTCCGAGCTAGATGAAAAACCTTTATCGGAAGGCTGCAATGATATAAGGATAGTCTTGAGTTGTGCTTAGGGCAAGCCCCGCCAATTCTTGTCTTGACTACATTTACTAATGTTTATTGTTTATATAATTATTTTTATTTATATTTTTATTACTTTTCCGTTTTCTCCCCTTTTTATACTGAAAATTATCGTCCAAAACACTGTCGATTAGGAGAGCACAAGCCACGACGTCGACCATTTCACTTTGTTTGAATCGAAAAGTATTGGCATGAATGAGCGTGTATCGGAAACCAAAATTTATGCATAGTACCCATGAATGACATGGGGTAATGTCCGTCTATGGAGCCCTTAAGGTAGGATGATGTTCAGGGTTAGTCAAGTTAGCTTTTGTCGTTTATGAGGGGCCATATCAAAATTTTCACCATCAATTTACAAAATATTGAAATAATAAACTTTACGAATTGAGTATCGCGAGGACTAATTCGGATTCTTCAACGAAAAACAAAAGAAAACAGCCCTTATGTTCTTCAACCACTAATTAAATAAATATATAACATATCGTGAACATACATTCGAATGTACCTATCGCAAAAACGCACTATGTACATGCATTGTTCAAGTTTTAGAGCGTTAATTTTCTGAATGTTCAAGTTTTAGAGTTAGTAATGTAAAAAATCTATTGTTCAAGTTACTGGATGATTCAAGTTTTCGATGTTCAAGTTTTCGCGAGTCTACTGTAACTCGAAAAAATGTCTGATTGTGATTTTTTTTAATAAATATTGGAATTTCAAGTAGATAAGAATCGATATTTGACCCAACAATATATATTGCTGGAATATTTATTAATTTAAAATTTAAATTTTCTTCAACGGAAACCTAAAACTGGACTCTAAAGTAAGTTACCCGCTTGCTCTCTCGGTAGGCGAGTGCAGCATCTTACTCACATGTTTGTTAAACCCCAGTATTGACAAAAAAAAAACCCCAACCTTTAAATACTAGGCTAATATTTGCATTTCACTGCCACCGGGCATGAAACGCTCCATACAAAAACAGTCGCTTAAACTTCAAAATGCTTCACAGTGCTTTATACAGAAACGGCGCTCTGCGATCTCCGTTAGCTATAGCTCTATGGCTAGAACCACCAACCTACATTGGCTCAGATAGAAAGCTGCTGCTCCAGATGGTGTTATCATAGCATCGGAGTAAACTACTCTTTCTGTTTTAAGTCAGTCTTGATAGAGTACAGGAGCGTATTATGTAACAAATGTCGCAACGTTCAATTTGGCAAAATCTGTAACTATGTCGCTCGCGCGTACATTGTGCGTCGCTGAAATGTTAAAAAGGACGACTCATCGGTTGACAGCATATCAAAATAACGTCGGTGTCGTTGGCAGTGGACGATGAGCGATGCAATACACCATAATTATAGTCCCAGGTTAACATTTAAAATTCCAATACATTACTTGATTTGTTGTAGAATGAGTAGTTCTAATCGGACACGATCACTTCAAGCCGCCTGACTGGCTGTAATCCTATGGAAAATAACATGGGAGAAAGTCACCCTGGAAATAGATAAGATCCGATCCAGAAATAGAAGTCTGTAGTTGGGAGTTATCTTGCGGTTAAATCGGAAGCGCTCGTTTCTTCGGTTTTTTTTCACTGCGTCCTCCATCATTCAAGCTACGATGTACCTGCAGCAGCCTATAAAGTCCATGATTGCAGGTCTCGGGCTAATTTATGCTCAATTGCGGCAACCTCTTGCATGTTTTTGCGATTTTTTGCCTGTATTAAAGTAGCTTGGCGTTTCCTTTAAGATTATTTTCTTGTGGCTTGTTTTGCTTAGGGTTTTGTGAATTTTTAGCTCGGATTGGAACTCGGCTGCGTCAAGATCGCTTCGAAGCTGTCGTCTCATTTTCTTGATGGTAGATTTTCCGCTCTTTATCCACATCTCGCGACAATAAGGCCACCGTGCACTTAATTGTATGAAAATTTGTTGATTGTTGATAAAGTTCGATTGTGCTGCCTCTTTGCCTCTCGTTCCGCATGTAGCGAACGAACCAATGGCTGGAGCGCAACGTCTTCTGAAAGCCCTTCCGACGTCGCGTCCGTTTGGGGGCTTAGCCGAGACACTTTGATGTTGGCCGAACGTTTTTTGGACGGCCAAAAGCCAAGATGCAAACTTCGAAATGAATGGGAAACGGTTGGTAGTAGATGGCACAACTATTGGAAGTGAACGTAGTTAGGAGGCATCAAGCACACAGCGAACAGTTTAATGGACGAGAAGTTAACAAATGTTGGACATGTCACTTTTGAACGATGGCCAGATACTTTGGCTGTACCGATAACAACTTTGTTGGTTTGTTCCGAACCGGACAGTTTTCTGGTAACAATGAGATTCCGACGATTGATGAAGGAGGCTAATGTGAGAAATAAATGGACATGGACGGAATCTTGCAAATTGCGCTGCTCTGAAGAGTTATATGATAGCGGAGAGAAATAATCAACGATCGAAATAATCAAGGAAAAATAAGGAATTAGTTCAATTTAATCGAGATTTCATTCGCTAGGTACAGCCAGTTGATGCTTTTGTACAAAGCCGCCAATTTTCAAATCAAATCGTTGGATCTGAAGACGACATATCCGGACTGCGAAAGACGCAACCGAGGTAACACCAGAAGGAGGAGGACACTCGATGAACAATATCAGCGTGACATCATCTCAAAATACCTGCATCAGTGTAGTTACCTTATCTGGAGATGGAGAACGTACAGAAGTCCGGACAAGTCATATCGCAATCAGCGCAAACGGGAGGCCCCTGTATTTTTGCAGCAATAGATTTGGTCGGATGATGGCAAACAAAAGCCTTCATCTTTATTTCGACCAAGAAGCTAGGTATCCAATCGAATCCTCGCAAGGCCAACTTGGTCGAACGATTTGAGTCACCCGCGGGGAGCGATGAAACGGCAAAAACATGAGGTTTGAATATGGTGCGCAGAGTGCACCTACCTTCAGAACTCTTGCGCAAGACCTCGAAAATGGAATTATTATCTTCATATTATTACCTTTTGGTCCGCATAATTCTGCATATAGGAAACGTACGAGTAGGTACCTCTAGTGTTGTCCTCATCGTTCGTATTACTTTTGCGTTTGCAATGCAGTTCGCATTCCGTTGTCGAGATGAGATTTAACAATCTGGCAAATGTAGCACCAGAGGACAGCTCCGGACCATAACGATATTATGCACAAAGTCGTTACTTTCGATAAAAGACGCTATGCATATGCGCACATTGCTTCATCCAGGGTCTGATCGCACAGGTCGCCTGCAGCGAATTTAATTGCAAATTCGAAATAAATTTGTCGGAGTTGCGGATGCCGACCGGCCGTTCGGCCAGCAAAGTCTTTCCTTTTTTTTCTGCAGCCGCCAAGGTTTTTCTGAGCTGAAGCGAACCACTCGACCTTATTCACTGGCTTATTATTTTTCGCCCGATTTTAATTCTAATTTATTGCAAATCGCTCAGAGTTGGGGTTAATTTGGTCTAACTGTGAGGCATTTTGTGCAGATTGGCCGCCTGGAATCGCGACGGGATTATTCCTTTGCCGAGACTTATTTCAATTCGAATCGTTTATATGCGACTTCGTTATTGTATAAAGAAGGAAAAAAGAAGAAGTCACAAGTCGAAATTTATGGCTTCCTAAGACGACAGGCAGTTATGATGCTTTATTTTAAATTACATTTTTTTTTAAATTGCCAAGATAATTGCATTGCTGTCGCCATTTTAAACGTTTTCGGAGAAAGGGTATTTGAAACGATTTCTATAAAATCTATGCATAAGATATTCCAAGCTTCGTCTACGTCTAAGTTGACTTTAAATTGTTTCTAATTGTTGTTCTAGCTAGTTTGTGTGGATCAACTTTGAAACCAAAATTACTGTATTTTCTTCAACAGAAAACACTGGCAATGTCATAATCAAGCATGAAAAAATCAAAAAAATTTAGGCGTAAATTAGACGACAGTTCATAATACAATTTTTCTGGCGGTTAATATTGATTACCTAATTGTTTTCTAATTATTTTTTATTGTATTTTTAAAATGTTTCCCACCTTAAAATTAGTTTTAATAAATTTTATAATTTTAATTCATATTAAATTAAATTCTATACACTCCGAAAAAATTAATGAAAGCAATTTAAAAATATACGAGGGCTCGGAAGCCAAAATTGGACAGTTCCCATACTCTGTAAGTGAAAATTTGATCATTAGCGAGAGTAAATTGAGAATTTTATTATGAATATAGGTTGTATTGATGTATGACGACTATTCAACAAGATGCAGTGGAGGACTGATAAGTGCAAGCCATATTTTGACAGCAGCTCATTGTCGCAGGTCTAAGGAAGATCTTTACGTTGAAGTAAATAATAAATTCAGGAACGTCATTTAGGGATGGGGGCAGGTTGGGTATTTGCCACCCCTGAATTATGTATTTCTATATATTTTATATATACATACATGCCCCCCTCTCCCCTAGAAAAATCTAAAATGATGTCCCTGAATAAATCAAAATAATAGTTTTATACGTATCCATAATTAATTTCATAAAAATTAATGTACTCATAGCTAATAATGATTGGTGATGTTGTTAAGCCAAATAGTGGCTTACCCGAAGCCTCAACACGACAGATTCAAAAGTTCAAAAAATATGTGATGCATCCAAAATATGAACAGAAGTGGTCTGCAAGGAATTTCATAAAACAGACCCAATATGACATCGCAATAATTACGGTTTGAATAACATTTGTTTGCTTTATTAGTGCGAAGCAATGACCGACTACAACAATATTCCTTTGATCTTACTACAGGTTGATGCGCCATTTGTTTTTACGATCGCAGTTCAAGCCGTTCAATTGGCCAGCTCTCCGGTGGCAGAGGGCACAGAATGCACTTTGGCTGGTTGGGGACGATTGAAATGGGTAAATCTGGAGTTATCAGTACAATTGAAGACCATTTGCTAAGTATCTGTTCCAATAGTCATCCTCATCTATGTCTACGTTTAGTTAAATAAATTCTATTCCAAAAAAAAAATTGAACTGGTATCTCTGTTTTGGCATTGCTTGACTAGTTTTACGGCAGCTGAAGAAGGCAATGATAGAGTCAAAGTTTATTTGTAGAACGCAAGAAGCTTTCGAAAGGCTAGATGACGAAAGGATGAAAGAAAGCCCTGACATCTTTTATTCTTGTGGAAAATAATTCTTCATAGTACTACACAAAATTTTACATAAAAGCCATAGTTTTTGACGAATAATTCAGTTGACAAAACTAGCTTTGGTGCTTTGGTAATTTGAAAAAATAATAATAATAATAACCTCTGGAGTAGTTATTTTTACACTGAAAGGGACAAAAGATATTACTGTTAAATTTATAAGTATAGTTACGAATACTAGAATGCTGAGTTTAAACAATTTTGATTTATACTTAGGTACTTAATCATCAACCAACCTACCAATGTTCACATTTTAAACTATGTAGTCACAAAGGGAAATCGTCAAAGTTTTGTTTGCCAAAAGTTTTAATAGCTGTACCACGAGTGCCTTTTTGTCAAAATATGATGTCTCCTAAATTTTTTGTAATAATTTTTTTTTGTCAAAGATGTGCTCAAAAATCAGTATTTTAAAATAGAAACAAGGGTCTGAATAAAGATTATGTTGTATATATAATGTAGTCATAAAAAATGTTACACTTGAAAATTTTTTTGTCAAATTATTCCGGTTATATATTTGACAGCATGGCGTCCAATCTAATAGAAGCTTTAGCAATTATTCACTTTATTTTCTATATAATCTCATAATTTTCAATATTGTAATCAGTATAATTTTTTGAATTCCTCATATGCAAATTTCTCTTTTTACAGGGCAGTAATTCAACTTCAACAAATTCCCTTATGTACAAAAATGACATAATTCGTCCGAAAAAGAAATGTAAAGCCACGAACTATAAAGTTCTTTGCGGTGGAGTTCGATTTGGTTGTCCGGTATGTTGTACAATATTTTTCTATTGTCACTATAATATTGTTAAGAACTTATAAATTTTATTCGAATCGCATTTAGGGGGATTGTGGATCACCACTGATTTGCAACGGAGTAGTACATGGAATCTTTAATACCGCAATAAAAACAAAAGGAGTTTTTTAAATGATTTATTCAGATGTTAATTCTTTTCGTGGGTGGATTAGTTCCGTTATTGATGGCACCGAATACTTATTAACAAAGTACATACATATTTGCATGCTATGGTTTATTTATATGATAAAGAAATTTGAAATATTTTCTAATTGCAGTGAGCAAATATCACAGTCCAGCTCGTTAAAAAGAAATTTAAAATTTGAAGTCACTATAACATGTTTGAACCTACAAATCTTAATGTTGTTTTAGAATATTTGACAAATTTTATGGATTGGTTTTACTATAAAAATATGTAGAATATAAACGATAATAATAAATATCTAAATATGTATAATCGAAACTCCTCAGAATAGTTTGTTCGGCGATAGGGTGTCAACCTATTGTCTAACTTGGTGGGAGAGGGGGTCAGTTTGCGTGATACGTGATAGTTTGTGCTAGTGCTTTGGTCGGTAGGAGTTCATAATGATTTTATACGAAATATACTTTATCAAGTTTCAAGATATGCGCTTTAAAAATTTTAATTAAAAATCAGATAGTTTTTGACAAAGCCAACAGATCCGAGCAGTATCGTTCAGGCCTCTTTAATAACTCGAAATAATTGTTTAATTATTTATTGAAGTTTTGGTCATACCCTAGCCAATTATTTTTCTTCATTCGAAAAATTAGATCAAAATTTAATTGACAACGTTGACTCGTTTTTTAAATTAAACGAGCCCAGAAATGTCAGCGATCGCGTAGAATAGTTAATTTAATTTTAAAAAAAAATTTAAAATATTTTTTATTTCGTTTCTTACATTTTTGTGTGCTACGATTATCATTTGTTTATTTCTCCACATTAAAAGTAATTATTTAATTCTCTTAAAGTAAAAGATTGCATATATTACGAACATTCCCAATATCGTGTTTGATTGAAGCAATACCACATTTCTACAGCTATAAAGTATATTTTTTAGTGTAAAAATTTTTCAATTTTTTTTTTTATATAATTTATTTACTTGGGAACATTTTTAAGTAATGCTATCTATCCAATCACGAAATAAGTAGATACATTACTAATTCGTATAGCAGAATTAAAAGCACTGCAATAACCCTGTTTTCAATAATGTAATTAATACTCATTAGAAACAATTATACTTTCAATACTTTCAATATTATTATTATTATTTGTTTAGTTATTTATTTTTATTCTATAAAATTGGAGCACAACTTTATTATATTGGTCCAAGCTTATGCTTGACCAAAAAAAAAAAAAAAATTCGTTCATGTCCTTTCGAAAAATATTTGTAACTTAACTAATATTGAACGCCAAGTCTAACTAATCTTGAAAAGAAATTGCATTTTACTTACACTATACATACAACCCCTTTTACAACCAAATTAAACTTCTTTCATAATGTAGGGCTTCACTTTTGAAATAATTATGTAAAAATATCATTTGCGATCTTCTTGTGATTATTAAATTCTCGAAGTTAAAAAAATAAATCCTTTCTTTTTGTGAAAGAATCGACAATTTCTGGTCCGTCGATTTGCATTTAAAGCAACTATAATACTTATGAAAACTATAATGAGTAATAATTTTATAAGGAACCTGCGTTAATAAATAGGTTACAACAATTCTCATTTTCTAATTTCGAATTTACATCGTGTTGTAAACTTTTTATATATTATTATAAAACATTTAGGCATTGGTGCGAATATATGCTCTTTATAACAATTTCTTCTGTTCTAAGGATGCGCTTGAATTAATGAATTAAACCGTTGATTTAAACAGAAGACACTAATCTGTTAAAAAATTCCAAAATTGTGAATTATGAATTTTACAACAAGTGATTATTTCCATTTCTTGACGGCTCGTTGTCGCGATGTTTATGTAGAAACTGTGTTTAGTGCTCCCAGATTCATAGTATAAAAGTAATAGAATTTGTGCTCCAATAAACTAGATAATCAAAAACGTTGGTACTTTTACCGGACAACCAAATCTTTCACCACCATAAAGTACTCTCTATCTCGACACCCAACACTTTGATTTAACACGGATTGTGCCCCCTTTATATATTAAGTGATTCGTAGAATCCCCAGTATCCTGTAATATGTTGAATATACAATATAAGAATTTATCTCTATAGTGAAACGGATAAAGACAAATTCAAAATGAACGAGAAAAACTTAAGGCTTAGTACCTATGCATGTATTTAGAACGAAATGATTAGGTAGCAGTATGAGATCACTGTTTCATTAACATCATAAAGTATCAAAAATCTAACATATGAATTGTTTAAATAAGTTTAGAAAGAAGCATTCTGTCTATGAGTAAAAGTTTGAAACTGCCGCCATTTTGAAACATCTTGATAGAAGCCTGTCCCGCAAAATAAGATGCTTTGGAAATAATACCAGCCACAAGGCGATTATGTTCCATTTCTCACAACATGTCGTAAATTGCTTTATCAATTTATTAAACGTTGGACTGTTCAATTAAAAACAAAGTGAAAATATTTTAGCTACCTCCATAAGCCATTTGCCGCCATTATTTAAAGCCACCGGTAAATTGAATTTTGAATTATTCGAATTTCGCGTGGATTCAGCGAATCATTCGCCACAGAAGTTCGGATGGTGGCCATCTCGAAACTTTTAGTTGAACGGTGGTTCACTTGTTAAAATAACAACGCACCGATTTGCGAGCCGCACAGTTCTTTCAATCAAATCGAAACCGGTTAAATCCCGCCTTCTGTCACCGCATGACAGCCAATCAAACGTCAGGCCATATTGAAAGTTGGGCGTATCCCGTCCATCCATCAACGGCGTATGGATCTTGTAGCCGGAATGGAGCTTGGCGTGGTGCTGCGCAGTACGCCGAAAGTGGACGTGTGTGTGCGGTCCTCGTGTGAGGAAAGTTCATAGAAATGCGCGGTAAGGCGGCCCCAAAATGATACGCGTTGCTCAGTTAGAAAAAAACCAAGAGTACAGCTAGTAGCCGGCACAAGCGCTTTGATCGCATGAAAGATGTTTTCGTGCAGTTGTTTTTCTCGCCATACACACCGGTCACTTTTTGTCCTGTGACCGGCTTTTTTTCTTGTGTGTGGATTTGTCGCGGTTTTCCTCGGGGTTTTTTTTTTCTGTCGACCCTTTTTGGTCTGAACTGGACGGCCGTTTCGTTACACCGAACCATGCGGAATTTTAAATTGAAAGTGCGCTCTCGTTAAATTGACAATTGGATGGCGGCAATAAATTTAATGTCAATGGGTCCTTCCAACTTCCATCATGACGTCAGTCTGGTTGGTCAGTGGTTTTTGTTTGAGCCGCTTCCGACCGATTTTACTGGCAGTCCGTTGACTTCAGGTCGCTCGAATTGAAATTTAGTTGGGCTGAGGCTTGCGGTGCGGCGTATGAAAAACTTCGTGACTTCAATGTCGCAAGGAACACTAAAGAAAGCTTGCGCCCTTTGTGTTTCGTCGGTAGTCGGTGTTCTAATGGGCAGGTAGTGTGGTTGGCTGCGTTTTTTGTCAGTCCGACAACCAACAACTGTCAAGCAACCTTTGCCGTGTTACTCCATCAGGACGATGAACTGTTTCCTTCGTGATTTGCATTTGGTTCATTTTTTTAATCATTTCTCTGCTGTAACTTGTTTAAAACGGACAGAGGCCTTATGTATTATGTTGACACGGTTAGATAGGTGATAGAAGAAAGCAAGAAATCTCCTTTTTAAATTTATGGTAGCGTTATCTTATTCGCATTGTGTTTGTTATTTACACACGGAATATACCTACCTTCCTATATCTAATAGAAATACATTAGGGACTTGAATAATTTCTAGCTGTTTTTTGGTGAAAATGAACATTGTGAGGTTGAAACCACGGATAATCGTCCTTGCCTTCGATGTTGGTGCATAGCTGGGCGTTCTACGCTAAGAGTTATCAAGTGTATACACTTTTCATCACCAGTCACGACACTGTGCGAAACATTCCTTTTCTATCATTGGAGCAGTTTTGTGCTTAAGCACTTCGGGGTAGGTAATGGTTCAGTCTCATTATGTATAGAAAAAAGTCATCCAGAGCTCAAACACAAATCCTTGCTTCGATCTTAAAAATATTCCTCGTCAGAATCGTTTGAATTCTACCAAATATGTATGTAGGACAGAAACAGAACTTTTGAAACTTTTCGTCAGATGTTTTGAAACCTCTGATCAAAAGTCAAAAGTTCTGTCGTACTTTTTTCGAAAAAAAAACCCCAAAAAATTTTTATCTGCAAAAATGAATTATAAATTTTACAATTAAAATTGCGTAAAACTAATTTAAGCTTGAACAAAACTTAAAAAAATTAAATTAAAACCAAGGTACAAAATAAAGTTTTGAGTTCTACAAAATTTCATTACAATTATGAACTACAGACAAAATTAAAAATTCAGCTAAAAGAACTTAAAAAGGACTCTAAAAATAATAGCAAATATAAAATTAAATTAAACTTTAAACAAAAAAGGAATTAAATAAAGAATTTACAAATACATTTAACTTATAATTCATATAAATGAAACTTAAAAATAAATAATTTTATCCTTAGAAAAAGAGTTTTACTTTTGGCACGTAAAAACTAAATTATACTTTCTAATGTATGTACCTATATTACGTTAAAAATGAAAATAATTTAAAATAATTTAAAATCTAAGACAAACATGAAAACCTTAAGAAAAAAAGTAATTAAAACACAGAATTGAATCTACAAAAAATTATAATATACCTAAGGCAATTTTTATCTGCTATTAAATGAAATTGCTGTAAGATAAAAGCTATCCGAGTCTAAGAAATTAAATAAAATTCAACAATAAACAAATAAAATTCAATCATACTTGAGCCTAAGAAGTAAATAAAGCTTTCTAGTAAAGAATTTTTTAAATAAAGCTTAACCAAAAACTTACTAAAACCTAAAAAATGTAAATGATTTACATAAAAAACCTAAAAGTTCAAAGCGGACCAATTAAATCAGTAAGAATTTTGGGGTTAAAATCATACGTCTATTGTATGTATAATATAAAATGAAATGTCGTTTTTCTCTTTGAAGTGAAGTTATTAGCGATTTTCATATTTCTAGCTACCGCCAGGTCGCACAAGTGGTATTGAGTATTGAAGCATGAATATCACTACATTTACTAATGGAGTCATTTTAGTTTTGGACTTCATTGAGATCGGACAAAAAAGAAAAAAATTGAGTTAAAAACAGGTAATTTTCCTTTATGAACACTCTAAGAAAAATTTACTACTTTAAAAGTAGGAAATCGGTTTGCTACTATTATAGTATAGTAGTAATATCCAACTGGAGTGTGATATAAATTTTCACACTTAAAAATGCGTGAAACCGTTCACTCAATAATGTGTAAATAGTCGCTGAAATCGTCGACAAAACACTCTAGCTATAAGAGTTTTTAACGCGCGAAGTGTAAAATTACTAACAATTTAGCGCGATTATACTTCCTTTTTAACATTATTTACTACAGAAATGTAGTAATATTACACTCTGTGTGTGTAAAAGTTATAAAAATAGCGTGTTTTCCCCACCTTTCCGACGATTATTTACGTATAAATTAGTGATAATTTTGAAACTAAATTTCATAATATTAATTTTTTTTGGTGTAACTATAATAAATAAATAAAATACCTTACATTCTTGCTATTTTTTATTTGAATTCATTTCAGTATAATGTTAATTTAAAAAAAAAATTTTAATACATAAAATACAATTTTTTTCCAGTAGTAATAATATACAATAGGTACAGTAAGAGTTTCAAAATTTGTATTCTTAGGTTTTATTTTTAATGTTGATATTTTGATAGTTTCGATATTAAATTGTTTATTTTACTTACATTATTTAAGGTTTTTTTCCCTCCTACTTAACTGACATTAAATCTTTTATGGTTTCTAAAATAGGAACGTAGTGAAAAAAACAATTGTTATGATAATCGTCACTGCCCAAAATAATTTGTTGTGGCACTAAATATTTATATGTGGTTTTTAATTTTTTTGTAAGTTTATATTGGGAACTACACTCCTGAATCTCTGAAACCATATTATTTTGAATAGATTTTATAATAACATTTTCATGTTTCGATATATTTAATTCATGACATAATTGTTTTACTTTATCAATTGTTTCCAAATTATTTGATTCCAACACTTGACAAAACTCATTTGATATAAATTTAACTACATTTTATGTAAGTTTGAACTGTGTTTTTAACTGCAAAAATATCGGTGAAATAGCGCTGTTTGCATGGGCAAACTCGACAATATTATTTTCAGCCACAATATCTATCGATTCGTCTTCGTAGGAAACTAAATTAGCTGTAGTGGATGAATTTTCCAATAAATAGTGTTCGTGTTTGAAGCGCACTTTCCGAAAGGACACGTGACTTTTTTTTTAATGTTTAAATGCAGACAGACATGAGAAACTATTTCTGATAAAATGCTGGCTTTATAATTGCATGTTGATTCACTACACTTATAAATTTCACGACAATTTTGCCAATGCATTTTATATCTATTGTAACTAGAAAATTTTTTCAAACACTTTTCAACCAAACACTCAAACTGAATTTTTGACTTAAATCTATGCGTATATAAATGTTTATTATAAAAAAATAGTGTGGTAAATGAACTTTGACAAACTTGACACTTAAACATTGTAGGTACCTTACACAGTGCTTTTAAATTTGTATTTTTAGGACACAAAACCAAACACCGGTCATTCACTCAACAAAGCCTTTTTGGAAATGGACGCAGTAACCCACGCATGCGTTGATTTTTTCCAACACATCGCAATGAATTAACACGCGATTGTGTGTGAAATCGCACCTAAGGTGTAAATAAACGCGGTGTTGAAAGATTTGCGCGAATTCGCGTGCAAAATCATTCTTCTTGTGCGACAACACGCGCTTAGAGTAAATAAACATGCAAAAGCCAGCAACGCGCTTTACGAGTGTAATTTCGCTCTTGCACTAGCTTTTCACTTTAAATAGACTGTAAATTAACTACTATTATTGTTGAATTTTTACAACATCAGCGTATTATTTTTTAGAGTGAACTTAAACTTGGTCACAGCGCAACGGAGGCGACTAAAACATTAACACGGCATTTAGATCTGATACGGTAAAGAAACGAACTACACAGCGAGGGTTCGAAAAATTCCAATCAGGAGATATGACCCTTCAAAGTGAGCCACTCTTCAAAGAGAGCCATCCAGGACCTTGTATCTCGTTGGGAAAAGTGTATTGCATGCGCGCTAGAGCCTATTTTGATTAATACAATTGAGTTTTATAAATTTACAGTTGTTTGAAATTGCACTACCAAAAACGAAATTTCATCTGCAGCAACCAAGGATAGTATTCCAAAGAAAACTATGAAAAGGGTAGGTTATGGCTTGGGCTGACACTTATTATTTCGTTTTGAATTATTTTTTGCATTCTAAATTTAATCTCTACCCCAAATCTTCAATTAGATATTTTATTATTTTCTAAGGTGCATAAGATTTTTGAAAGCAAATAATATTATCATCCATTTTTTCTCGAAAGATTTATAGCAATTTAAGTGGTTTTATTATTTTCAGAGAGTAATAATTTATATCTTCACACAAATGTATCTAATAATTTGCCCGGAAGGCGGTCTTAGCATTAGCCGTTTATTTACATTTTAGATTAAATGAAGCGTAGTACAGTGGCAAAATCGTCCCCGCATAATTGCGCTGTAACATCGTTTTATTATAAGCAAAATGAAAGGCTTTCATACACAGCTATTTTTATTTTCGACTTTATGATATTTACATTTGAGTTAGTTGGAATCTATGCATGTGCACTGATTGCAAAAGTAAACGTTCTTCCGCCGAAATACAACAATGCTTTTTATAACGAGATTTAATAATATATTTGACAATATAAATCGGCGCCATCTGCTTTGAAAGAATAATGTGAAATTAAATAAATATTAAATATTTGAAGTTAAAGGTACCTAGTGAAATCTTATCTATTACAGATACAGTCCTGTATGGCAATGGAACATCTAAAATCATAAATAAAGGACTGCAACAATTAATGACCACTTGTATAATAAAAAATCGTAATTTTTGTTATGTTAGACATTTAGAGGGACTCACCACAAAAAAGAAATTAGAACTGAGCAATTGATGAAATAAATCAGTTCAGTTTTGTGCGGTATCCACTCACCTTTGTGAGCATTAATTTATTAATTGCTATCCGCGTACCTCGACTACGCTCGCTATGCTCACGGTGTTCCATCGCCCCAGTTACTTCCGTCTCTCCTGGTGATCCATTAGTCCTGTTTCTCCAACCTCTATCTCCCATCCTCCATCTTCCATCCTCTATCCACCATCTTCTATCCTCTATCTTCCCTTTTCCATCCTCTATCAATCATCCCCCATCTTACATCCACCATCCTCTCTATATCCACCATCCTCTCTATATCCATCATCTTCCATCCTCCATCCTCTATCCATCATCTAACATCCTCCATCTGCAATCCTCCGTCGTCAATCCTACATTCACCATCCTCTATTCTGTAACCACCATCCTCCATCTTCTATCCACCAACCTCTATCCACCATACACCATCCTCCATCTTCCATCCTCCATCTTCCATCCTCTATCCTCTATCCATCATCTAACATCCTCCATATACAATCCCCATCCTCCATCCTACATCCACCATCCTCCATTCTTTATCCACCATCCTCTGTCCACCAACCTCTATCTACCATCCACCATCTTCCGTCCCCCATCATCTAACATCTTCCATCTACAATCTCCATCCCCCATCCCCCATCCTACATCCACCATCCTCCATTCTCTATTCACCATGCTCCATACTTCATCTACTATCTTCTATCCACCATCCATAGTCCAACTTTACCATTTAGTAAGTAATTCACCGAAAAAAAAAACTGCCGCTAAATCATATGAAAAAGACTCAAATGTTGAAATAACTCGCGATCCACCAACTGTTAAATGATTTTTCTAACACCCAAACCATCGCCGGCGTACCCTCAACAAACCACCAAAATTTCATCGCAATCAAATGAGTGGTTTAGGAGGCTATACGGGACAAACAGACAGACGAACATTTTTCCATGTTTATATATATAGATTATTTTTGTGACAACGTAGGCCTAAAGTATCGCCTGCATATAAAATTAAAAAATAATGTATCAGTAACCATAAAAAGTTGAATGTTTTTTTGGCACAATCTACGCACATAACAATGCAGTACTTGTAAGGGTTTCTCCATCAAAAGATGTGATTTAAGTTATTAAGTTATTACTAACATAAGTATCATCCGTTGTATGTATATGCGATTTTAATTTTAATAAATGATTTTTTTTTTATATAAGGGCGATCACTTAGCAAAACCGACAACTACGCCGGTCTTTTTTCTAATTTTTACTACAAAAAATTTATGTCGAAATGGATTTTCCAGTCACAGCATTATTTTGGTTAATATCAAAATTATGTGCAATCTGTAGATCATACCAGACAAACTTCATATAAACATCGCAGTGAGAGTTTTATCATACAGACATTTTCATTCATAGTGACAAGTGAAGTCTTCCTATAACGAAATTATCCTTTTTTGTATTTTTTTTTCTCTTAGTTTTATAAATAATTTTTTTACCGTTGAGTAAAATATTTGGAGTTTTTAAAAAAAAACGTTTGAATATTGTTTTATGTAAAGCGAAAGTTGATATGTAGCTGTTCTTATAATATACGAGAGGAAAAATTTTGATTTACTGTTACAGTATAATCTCGATAATGTGAACCTTCGATAATGTGGTTTTTCCAGTAAAGTGAACAACAATTTTTTTTAAAATGTCTGTTGTAATGTACCACCGTGCACATTTTAGCTAATTTTAGGTAATTTTTCTATAATGTGAACGTAGTTATCTATAAAGTAAGACTTTGTTTATACAGTTATGGGCGTTAATACATATGTATATATTACGAACAAATACACAAATTTGGTCTATAGTCGTCGAAAAAGCATTCAATACTATCCGACAATCAAAGTAACAAATTTTTTCAATGCTGCCTCTCCAGAATAGAATAGTATTTTTCTTTATCATATTCAGAATTATTACAAATAGCTTTAGTTTTCGAAAAATATAAATCACTGCAGATTTGGATGCATTTTTGTTTTATGCTTAAGGCTCCATGTGCACATGAAATTCGATGATGAATATGATCATTTAGGACTGTTTTATTGCCAATATTTCACGTTAACAGCAACAAAAAAAAATTACAATACTTTATTAGCTGGTATGTAAACTAGGTTATCCATAGAGAAAAAATTCAAAATTTTGTTTGGGAAAAGTTCTTTTAGAACAACAACCCTTGAACATTTTTTAAAATGCATAAATTCGAGTTTTTTAAACGCATATTACCTATTTCTTGAATATTTAACATCTCATTTTCATTAATATAATACTAGAAAACATATTAAAGAAGGACCTCCATAGATCGAATTTAAAAAAAAATTCATTTTCATTAATAAAGTCAAACTGAAGCAGTTTTTTCACGATTATCATGGCAAGAATTACATAAAAAGACCGCATTTCATTGAAAAGTATCAAAGATAGTACAATTAACTGGTATTTCTAGAAGATAAATCAATGAAAAAATTATTGATTTTTAATAGCTATGAGTTTCAAATAATTTGAAAACCTATAGCACTATTTTTTTTCTGTAAAATCAAAATTAGTTCGCTGATAGACAGCGAACGATGCAGACGTATTGTCCACGCCAAATTACACGAACGAAAAAAGATTTCAATCGATTAAAATCCTCTCAAGAAAGAAAAATCAAACAGGGATACAAATTTTCGTGCCGGACTCCTGGGGCCTTAATGTACATAATAATGTTTTTTCAAATGTTATTTTTTAAATGTTATTTTTTTCAATAAAATACATACATGTTTAAAGTCATCTACAGCATGTATTTTTCATCTCCAATAAAGTGAACACCTCCAAAATGTGAAATCAGTCGGCTTCAATTAAGATCACATTATCGAGATTATACTGTATTTCTCTAAAAAAAAAAGGAAAAGAACTAACTTAATTCTTGTTCTTTGTGTTACAAAAACGCTTTTTGTGATATGGCAATCTTACTAAATATTACACCCCCTGATATCCCATCACACGGAAAAACCTCCTTGGTATTGGTCATATTTTGAGGAAACCAAAGTAAGAGGTAATACACGCAATATATATATATACGTTGATTAATAAAATAATCATAGATAGTGCCTGAAAATAAACTCCAATTGGATTGGAAATAGGAAAAATCACTCGCGACCCCTGTAAGTGAAAATTCGACGCAGCCTTCTATTTTCAGGATTTGTATGTGGAAGATTTAAAAGAGGTGGTATACCAAATGAAATATTGACGACGCAAAATTAAAAAATATATAAAATTAAATTAATATTCAGGACTTTCTGGAAACAAACATGTAACTAAAGAATAAAGCTGAGATTCCTTTAAATTTAAAGCACCTGCCATAAAATTCAGTTCATTCATTAGATCGTATATCGCATCACGACGTGCGATGTAAAAGATGAACATTTTGTGTACTTAATACCTTTCGGCTATACCATGGTCCCACCGTTTTATACGTATGCCCCCGTCTTCCGACCGTTTATATCTCAAGTCAAAGTGTCAGTCAAATTAACTGACAGGACGGCAGAGTGCTTTGGATAAATTTATACAAAACCTCCAGATAAATGCGCGTTTATACATTTAGAGACAACGAGAGATATTCATAGGGATGATGCCCTGATGGACGGGATGCTTACGCTTACGGACGAATCATTCGCAAGAAGAAAAAGACTACGATACTGGATTCCTCCAAGCTAACGCATACTTATACTTGTAAAAGGAAAATAGCTGTTCATAGTGTTTTATTTAGTTATTTTTTTGAGGAAGAGAGTTAGTTACTCCGCCATCCACCATAGTGAAACATTTTGTTCTGCGACCGAAGTTCAAACTCGAAAGATTCTAAATATAAACTGACAGCCATAAGCGCGATTATTTACAATAGTGGGCAAACATCACTTTCCTGCGGTACCTCTTGAAAGATTCATTTCACCTTTTTCTATTAGTGCGCATATCGGAAACCTTTCTTTCGAATCTGATTAGAAAATGGCCTTTTTGTATTTCGCTTCGGGTGTGCATAATTGAAATAGCGAGCGCTCTTTGAGACATGATCTCAATTTCACTCAGGTTAATTGATGGGGGACCAATCATCCCTAATTTGGGTTTTTTTCCGAACTGACATCTAAGGCATTGTCAGTTGCGGCACAATAAGCCGTTTTCTTGAAACGAATAGAATGAGGTGGATTTACTTTATATGAAATGAATGGTTTCGAGAGTAATCGATTTGAAGCAGTCAGGTTGCTCAACCTACGACGCCATATTTACTTTCACCTGTCCAATTTAACGGTGGAATAATACTGCGACTACATATCTCAATTACAACAACGGCGCCTATATTAATTGAAATTAAGTGGAAAAACAAAACATTATTAATACGAATGTAGCTCTTAATTCAGATGCTGATAATTTGCCACGAAAGCGTCTTTGGTTAGAAAGGTGCGCTTCGGACATGCACTTTCGTATGGCTTCTCAATTGTCGTAAAATTTGAAACGGCACTCACTGCAATGAGAAAAGTTTCAATTATGCAATTTAGTTTTGCCACAATCCTCGCTATAATGCGCTCCTACCGTTTTTCGGCTTCCAGACTCGTCGACCAAGAGTTACAAAAACCGATAGCTTTTCAAATCAATTTTCTTCACCATATACCTACAGTCAAGGCAGGCAACTACCTTGAGCTTACCTTTCGTTGATTGTAAATGCAGTGCGCTCTATAGGTGCATAGTGTGACCCCCTGGGTAACCCACGACGTGCCATGTCTCGGATTGTTGGATATCCTTGCATGTAGTTTTGCCACATAGGAGTACAAAAGGTCTTCTCTCTTTTCACGTGTTGGAGCACCGTCAATGGAAATGCACTTTACAACTCTTTTAGTCGAGTACCGCACCAGAGGCCAATTTATGTAAAACAAAGTGCTTTCCATGCAAATGGCTTTTCGAATGCGATATTGCAATGTTGGTGGCGTTGTTTTTTCTCGCTTCTCATTTTTACCCTTTTTCTTATTGCACTTTTAGCTACTAGGCTCCAGCTCCAGTTGAACAGCTCCGCGGAATATCACCTTCGTCTTGTATTCAAAAAAGCCCACATATGCCTACGAGTATATAGGCCTACATCCGTTGTTGTTGCCGCGAAAAAGGCTCGTTAAGGCGCCCAAGTGGTCGTAAAATAGAGCACTCTGCATGATAATTGTGGCCGCCGGGTCGCCTTAACGAAAGGTTGTTTTCTAAGAGTTGGCTATGTGCGGTAGTTGCAGGCCCCGCTGGCCGTACGCTGCACCAACTAAACTGCACAGTGCATGCAATTCCATTGTCGAATTAGAGGGAAGTTATGTAACTTTTCTGATTGCCAGTTGGCTGTTATACGCCGAAAGCCGTTGGGTTATTGTTGTTCGAAGCTAAAATTCCATTTACCTGTCCGAATCTTTGATAGGTGATGTCTAAGCTGCAAACTACAAGACCGAAATATTTTGCAATTTTCGCTAAGCACTAAGCAGAATATTGCAAAACTCACATAGTGAAGTGCAGAACAAGATGTCTATCCGCGCATGAGATTGTCGGACAATGATGCGCTGGAAATTGGATTAGCGCTTAAAATGCTCGAAGTTTTCTGCAAATTGTTTGCCGACCGTATTAAAAGTGCAACTTGAAGAACTGCGGTTTTGACATATTCCCAACTATGGAGAAACTGGTATAAGGTATATTGTTGGCGTCTTAAGATGAAATAATTCGTACTTCACTCAAATACAGAACAGCTTTTATTTTCCGCAGCTTATGACAGGATCACAATCTACCTAGGTCAGTTTGCAATTACAATAGATGAATTCAGTGGTCTTTGGCGTCATTTCTCCTTTCTTAAATTAAGCCTTCTTTTCAAATGGATGGCCTTCCCCAATGCTCAGGTCCATGTCCAATTTCATTTCTAACTTTTATCAATATTAATTCATTTAGTTTCGTAGTTCAAATATTAAAAATAACAGTATAGCATACTATTAAAATAATATCTTTGATTGCGACTCTGTCGTGAAGGTATACGTTCGATTTTATTGCTTCTCGATCAAAGCAAATTCTAACCAATTTATTGGATGAACTGTAACCCATATTTAGTTTAATCAAACGCTTGGACTAAATGTCCAAAAGGAGTCGACATTATATTGATTCGATTTCTTCAATCTACGAAAAATTAATATCATTTATTTAACAGTGGTGAATGTTTAATAGGGTCACTACTAGCAAGAGTTCTATTTTTGTAGCTACAGCGCCATCTGCTGCTTAGTATCCGAACTAACATTTTTTCTTGAGCACTTCTTTGCTCCAGCATGATGGCCAAGAAATCGGCAAAGAAAATTTCTTTTTACAATTTCTAGACAACTTTTTACGTAGTTTTTAGATAGGAACAGGCCCGTGCGCACGGGGGGGGGTTCAACCCCCCCCCCCCTCCCCATTGGCCTATTTTCATAGGGAAGTGAGGACCCTTTTTGTTTTTTTTTTAGGTCATCACATTTAGTATGGGGGAACTTGATAAACCCCCCCCCCCCCATCATACTTTCCTGCGCACGGGCCTGGATAGGAACATAGACTTATTAATTCTAACACATTGGTCTATAGAACGGTACCATTGTATCTCTTATTAAATAGATTTATAAATAGGGTGTTGCCCACTACACTGGAGAGGGGCCAAAATAAACTTCATTTTTGTTAAATATTTACTTTAAATAGTATTATGGTGGCTATTTTATTTGTTAAAATGCCAATCTGCATATTTCAGACAAAATAATTCGCATTCATAAACAGGAAAATATTCAATGAACCATTTTTGCACTGTTATACTCTTTTTAGTTTGTTTTCATTATTTACTATTAGTTTGCACTTTATTTATTGTATAACTAAAGTAAGCAAGCGTTTTAGAATCTTCCGTATAACCTGGAACGTCCCATTTAGTCTAGCTTGTGCGCATTGACGTAAGCACAATAACTACAACAGATTTCGAAAAAGAGACAAATTGTGTATCTAAGTAGATTTAAACTAGAAAATTGTTTATCCTTCAGATACATCGCACATTTAAGTGTATATATGTATCTAAGTGAACATCACCCACCACGTCAGCATAGTACGAGTATCTACAGTATAACTTAGAGCGTAAGAGAACCTGCCAAGTTCTTATCGGAAACAACAAACCGGTGAACATGAATCTTAAATTCAACTATCCAGTATCCACCTCAAGTTGCAGTACCCCCTCCCCCAAACGACTTGAACAACAAATTACCTGTATTAAAGCAGGTACGCATACATCCTCCAGCACGTTCGGGCCAAATATGAAAACTTTGAAAATTTATGAAATGCAAATGTTCATGGAAAATTATTCCACAAACAATCAAGTTATAAATTTTCCGGTAGCATTCCCAAAGGTGCGCGCGCACAGCTACTGTTTGGCATCTTGGCTATGTTGTACCTGTGGGGCTTAAATGGCCGCCCGCTTCGGAACTGTTTTATTTTATATTCGTAAAAAAAAACACCGGCCCAGTTGTCATATGCACTCGTGGAATGCTCCAACATAAAATATGCGATTAGCAGGTAAAATGCGATGAGCGCTCGTTTATTGCGCGTTGCAGTTGCAGCGCACTGTTGCAGGTTGCAAGTGGCCTACCTATCGATTGCGCAAACTCCCCTGGTTCAAATATGGTAGCGCAAAAGCATAAATTACCGAGTGGTGACGTTTCGCTCGACTGCAGCAGCAATCTTTACTCGGAATAATCTCTCAATCGGTTGCCGGAAAGGATACCGTCCAGCTTCAGATCATCGAAATCATCGGAATGGTGGAGAAGCTACTTCAGGGAGGATGAACGGTGGTCTAGTTGCGATTGTAGAACTGGAAGGTTGCGGATGTAGTAACAGCCCAAAGAAAGTATGCAACCACCCACGAAGTGAAATGAAAACACTGGTGTATATTAAAACTAGTCAAAGTATAATATTTTTTGGCGTATTTCCTAGATTTCCCAGCTTCTATTTTAACAAATACAATTATTCCTTCCTAAGATCGAGAGACAAATCACTGTTTTCATAGTGGCGTTATACTCCAACAATTACTATTATTTCTTATAATGATTTACGATTAGTTATATACCCACTAGTAATAGTTTCAATGTTAGCAAACTACTGCTCAGCATTACATATTAGATATCTAACCACTTTTAGACACCTAGCTACAACGAAATTTATCGATACCGCAACCTGGGTTTTTTTTACTTGTCCTTTAGTGCAACCTCAATAACCAGAAGTCTCGCTGTGAGCATAGACAGGATGGCGTATAGCTTAACCATAAGTAGACTGACGTCCTACCATCATCACGCGAATCATTGCAGAAGCTGCGTAGATTGCACTGAAGGTCTAACCAACCGGCATCATTCAATACAGCCACTCACAGCCAAACGTTTCGTATTGGTCTCAGGGTTTCAATGAGACCCGAATCATCGAAAATTGTAATTTGTGAACGACTGACACTTATGTCTCATAAATTCGACATTTTATTGAGCCTCTGCCTGAAGTTTATCACTTTGTGCGACTTTTTTTCATAATATTCTTTAAGCCCAAGGTTGAGGTACATATGAGTAAGGTACTGCCTTCATATGAGAGAGATGCGTGTTTATCGTTCAGGAACACGTCGAACCCGCGTATATGATGAATTCCTGCTGGTCAGAGTGTGGTTCTGATAAATGAGCATCATTTTGGGACGATGCTATGGTGGCCAATAGTTCCAGCAACACAATTCAATCTCTGATGGAACTTATATGTTCTTGGTTAATTGATCCTTAACGCTGTTACGGTTCATTCTTGTGGTATCCACTGAGAAATTTTCAACGTTCTTCCTTAATTCCACTTAAAATTGAAAGGATCGCGGCCAATGCCAGCCACATCCTCTACCTTTTGTCTGCTCATTTAATGTTCGCTTTACTTAAGTACATTATTCATATTCTGGCAAAATATTTAATGTCATGGGTGTAAAAATTTTTCAATTTAATTTGAAACTTAATGAAGAAATACTACAGAATCATGTACTTAGTGCCCCAACGGTAAATCTGGCATAGAAGCTTATGACACTAAGAAGCATTTCGTGGCTTTTCGGAGGGAGTAGATTGTTATAATCCTTAAAAAATCTTCTTCGCGCTTGCTTAAAATAGATGAAAATAGTGTTTAGTATTGCTTCGCTTTAATTCTAATGCCAATTTATCAGAATTTATATAGGTAAGGTATGAAAAATAACTTATGAAACATTCAAATTCGTACGATTAATATTGCAATACTTATTTTTTGGATAATCTCGAATAGGATTAGATCACATTATAAACAACTAATCTGCAATAATAAAAATACTGATACTTATACTTTAATATTGTCAGAAATGATAAACAAGAGATGAGCACATTTCATTCTAAGGATAGCATTTAAATTTTTGAATTTTTTAACTTGACCTCATACTGAAAGTTTATCTTTGTTAAATTCGTTTCACTTGAATACTCTACCGAAGAACAATAATCTGAAACACTTGTTCAATGTTCTGGATCTAGTCGTGAACGAACAGATTCTGCAAACATGATTTTCATTAAGTACATGAGTGTAGAGAAAACAAAAAGAAAAACCTTTTTATAGCAGCAGGTGATTCTCCGATTTATGGCAATCAAAATAGAACGCTCATAAGCATTTCACAAAATGTGTTTATTTGCGCCGTGTATGATTGCGAGCATGATGCAAAACTGGTGGTTTACTTTCAAAATAATAATAATTACTGGAATCTGGCACTTTCGGATATTTAATTCGTTTTTCGAAAAATAAATAGATCAGATCGGTTGGTAGTTGGTACGTGTACAAAAGATGGTGTTGCTGCAACCTTAATCCGATCGCTTGATTATGCTAATAAATAAACAGAAATGCAAAACTGACCGTAAGAATAGTCGTAGACGAACTTCAGATTGTAATTTTTTTTACCTGAGAAATTCAATGCATTATTTCAAGTCTACTTGTCTAAAAGTAGCAGTAACGTGTTCTTCTATAAAGTTAGATTGGAAAAAATTTAGCATCTTGAAGTACTAGTTTAGTTTAGTTTTACAATTTTAAGAATCATAATCAATTTTATTCACGAGGTCAAGACGACAGTTTTTCCAAATTCATATTTCAGTTCGTTAATAGCCAAAACTTATCAGTGATCACATATGCTATCAAAACAGCACACACATTGCCATCAAAACAATTATCTATTTCTTTGCCACTGCCAAAATTTATTCTTTTCGGCTTCGTACAAATAAAAGATATTTGAATCAGTTAGACTGCGTCAAAAGAACGTTGCTATGCCCCAAAAAGGATTCAAAATCGATTCACTCTTGCATTATGTTTCAATCCGTCACTCGATTATTCATATTTCGTTTTATTATGAATTTCATCATAAAATTTGTCATTAAATCATCATAAAATTCATCAGGATTTTCATGATCAAAATTACATTATGAAACTCATCAAAAGACGAAATTGATCATTTCAATGAAGAAGGATAGCCCGGTAGCCTGAGTTCAGTCTGAGTAAGCCTTAAGCTATCATCTGTGCGCTGAGGTTATTGTACAAGCTGTGTTTCTATGGCATGCTCTAGGAAGGGAGCCGAAGTACAAAATTCATCAGAAAGTAAGTGATGAATTTCATCATGAAGAGACTGATGAGTTCTTCATTCTTAACAACCATGATAGGTGTGATGCTTATTCTATTTTCTTGCTAATGCATTTTATACTTATATTCCCTACTGCTTCGTGTATAAAGTAATTTATGAACAAAATTAATTGGGTATTGCATAAAGAGAAAGATTTCCGACGGACAAACAAAACAAATATTTATATTCCCTAATTTAATTTATCAATTGGATATGAGAAACGCAGAGTAGAATAGAGAAGTGTATATATGTATATTAGATAAAGTCACGGTTATTAATGAAATTTCAAAAGCATAATAACAAAATCTCCAACATACGAGTACATAGTCAAGGTTTCATCTTATAAATTGCGCGTCTATACGTTTAATTGCGTGACGTATTAATATCGAGCTGTCATTTGATAAATGAATGGATAGGCGGGTAATTGCATATAATACGCCATTACAGATCATACAACTCGCCGATGTACTGCAGACCTGCATAGGCTGTAGGCACAGTAATGAACGGAGTCCGTGTTTAGGTCATGCTCGTCGCTTACCTGACGGTCAAACTATCATACCACACGATGATGATGATGGTCACGGCAATTATTGGTGGCTAATCGAAGCGACCACGAAAATATTTAATCGGTCGACCATAAAATAAAGTCTTTACATTTGTGACTTAGGGCTTACATCAGTTCAGTAGTCACCGTGGAAATTGCGAAAATGTGGGAAATTTGTTTCCAGCAAAGTCAAGTCGAGATGGACTTTGTCCAGCATCAGAACTTACAATCATAATTTCTGTTGACCACACGGATAATTTTGTGAATTATTCGCCATGTTTGCGTATTAACTGCTCAGGAGGTCGCCGTACAAAACGAAACGAAAGATTGTAGACACGGACGGCGCAGATATTCGACGAGTAGAAACATGGACTTGCACCATGTCCGCAATTATTCAACGGGGGCCTACCCAGAGTTGGGATAGATGAAAATGACCAAGGTGGTCAAAGAGACCCAAGGAAGATTCTAGATTCCTCCTCTCTGTATCTAACCAACTACTCGTAAGTTCCGAGATTGATGTTGTTTTCTATACTACGAAGTGTACGAAAAGACGCTGATGGTTGCTTAGCTGGTCAATCCAAGCAGGAAGATGTTTCATAGTCATCAGGTGCTACGGGTGGACATCGGACTCCGCACATCACAACATTCAGAATTAATGTCTACCGATGTGACCCCTAGATGTGACCGACAGGCCATTAAGATTCGAACCTCGGGAAAGGAAAACTGTGTGATGTTGGTCATATTTGGGGTCCTAAGACTGTTTAAGCAAACGCCGAGAGCTGGACGCGGTAACTGTTTAATCGCGCGACCACTATCTCTCATTTATGGCTTCGAGCTAGCAGGTCATCAATCCTCCAAGTTGCGCGCGCAGAGTTTGCACGACACGACAAATTCACAAATTCCTGAAAGATGTTCTTTGACGGACTTAAGTGTTTTTATGATTGGCTAGATGAGATATCTTCATAGGATTAGAGTTAGAGTTGTAGCGACCGACGGTCGCAGATACACCATCTGAGTGTGATGAATTGCTCAGGGATGTGTAGATGGTAAGATAGCGAATGTGTGATGGAAGTCAGTTAGTTTGTGCGTTTGAAGAGTGGTAATGTTGGCGAATTGATGGATGAGCTGGCCTCAAGGAAGGAATCCTTTCAATAAAATTATCGGTGGGTTCTTGTATTTCGATTTATGTTCCCGATTCTTTTAGAGTTGTTGCACCGTGAGAACTAAGATTTACGTACGGTTCACGTTTAGTTTTGTTTTTGCAGAGCCGCAAATTTTGCAAGAATGAGTCGGACTTGCTTCCTAGGATAGAACATTATCTGAAGAACAATAAAAAAGTAGTCACCCAATTTGTTTCACCACGGCGAAAGGAATAGTGTTTGACACTTAGCTAAAAGGCGTTTATAAGAAATTAAAGCAGGTCTTGAATCCAACCCTCGAGATGCTGCGATAAGCAGGTTTTATGCGCATCTTCAGATGGCCTCATTCTAGATTTCAACTTGAAGAATACTAAAATTATCCGTAGCTATACGTTTTTGTTACTGAAATGGTTCACAAGGTAATAAATGCTATTTTTACTACTAAACACCAATTAAGATAATGGTCCATTTTCATTCAAAAAACATATTAAAACTCGAAACCTTAAAGTTCATCTAATTTAATAAACTTACAGATACCTACATTCTGTTTGAAACAGGTGACCGCCATTTTTATGATCTTACCGAAATGACAGCAATCTCTCTTTGTACCTTTGACATTAGTTCTGAGTGGCCATTTAGCATTTACGACATGACCGGCAACGAGCCGGAAACATGGAACCACGCGGTGAAAGTACAACACATTCGCTTTATCAAAAACTCACCGTAGTCGAAAAATGTCGGTAAATTAAAAAAAAAGCAACATGTTTACCAAAAGGTCGACGAGATGTCACAAGAATGAAATGTATAGAGAAAGAAACAAAAAAACAACCGAAACAATGGATGCGAATGAGAAATTACCTATCCAAAATCCAAATGTAAAAGGTACGAACGAGAATTGTGTGCCCAAAAATAAAAAGGCGGGTGCTGGTATAACGGGGTTAAGAACTGAAAAAATATTATAACAACCGTTTGACAAAATAATAAATTTAAATGAATTAATTGAATTTTATAATATCTATCTATTATTTAAATAATAAAAATTTAGGTACATAGAGATGCTATAGTGAATAGTGGTTACTATGGCTATTATTTCATATAACTTAAGGCAGTTTTTCAAGCAATTAATTGCCGACGAATTTTGCCAAAACTAGTGGAGCGATTAATGGAGCAATATCATGCTAGTTGCGGCAATATTTCGGCAATGTGGCAATACTTTCACAGATTGATGGTATTGATCGCCCTATAGTTGCTGTACTTCCACTGACTTGGAATTGTCAAATTTTGTTTTAAATTTGGTCAATACCGCTCATCACAATTTATCCACATCACCTGTTGATATTGTGGCTGTTTTTTTTTACCAATTGTTACCTGTTTGGCCTGTTAGTGCTTTGTGGTCACAAACACTTACCAATCTAAAACTATTTAATAATAGTTAATATTTTACATTTAAATTTCTACAATAAAAGATAATGTTGGAACTGTTTGAATGATACCATGGAATTATGTATTCTTACATTTTAAATGTGGTATGATTCACAAAAGGCAAAATAAATTAAAAGAAATATCGTCCGTGTGTCTGATAGACTGTCCGTTGTATGCAAAATCGTTGAATACTTCCATTTTATTAAAATATTCTGATATGTTATAGGAAATTTACACACATCCTATTAAAAATCACCAACTACAAATTTTACATAATTCATTTACAATTTTTTCATGAACAATTGAAGACAAAACGTTGAAATTCAGTTAGTATAGAAACGTAGGAGTAACGTACAACAAATTATATTGAAAACTATCGTATTTGTAATTTAATATCGTTTTTTCTTAAGTTCCTGGACTGCAATCCGAATTGAAGCGCGATCCGAACCCCGGTCTTATGTTAGTGTTTTGAAAGTTCTGGATCTTGGCAGTGCAAGGGATATCATTATTATGATAATATATTATGTATATCTAGGTACATGTAGCTCAAATTATCCTCGCCTTATGAATGCAACCAAAATACGCTTTTTCATGAATCTGAAACGTTTCATGTAAATCCTTTTATTAACCAAAAAAATCGGGCTATTTGCCTTGAAGAAGAAATTTTATTGCAAAAAAATTTTTAAATTGCCAATTTGGATTGAATTAAACCATATCCAATTGAATATTATTTACATTATACTTTATCCCTGCAATTTAAATTCGATAGGAGAACCGTAAATTACGTAGCGCGATCAAAAGATTTTTAATGATCGTTTTCATCAGTTATGTCAGGTCCATGCAAGGTACTCTTCCAATTTACCACGCATTAACAAATCACAAAATTTATTTTACTCGACGGAACTGCACAGCCGAGTGGAAGTCTGTAAAATAAATCAGTGATATTATGAACGTAGCTGCAATATTCCCCACCCTCTTTCATTTCGGATACGGACGAAACGATTACCAAATTGAAACTCGAAAGATCAAGAGATCCTCCATAAATTTAGTGACATAAATTTGAGATCAAATTGAAAATGCAACTGCATCGTGGTCAGAGTCCAGGATTAAAGATGTTGAGGATTTCTAAGTCGGACACAAAAAAACACTCGATGTCTTTAGTTTAAGACACGAACAAAAATGATGAAGCACATTTCGGTTGAACTTTTGATCATCCGGACAAGACTTCTTGTCGCCATTAACCTTTTTGGCCAACCTTCGGTATCATGTCATATGACAGGCTAGAATTCGAAATTTATGAATTGGATTAAGAATAAAAACGGCATGTGATTATATCCCAATTCCAATCTACTGTGAAGGTTGCCCAAGACCAAGTGGTTTATCTCGATCTCACCCGAAGAATTGTGCAGAAATGCGATGCGCGCACACCTTATTTAATATTTTTTTACAAATCTTGGTTGCGTTCCTACAGCATTTCTGCGATCGATAAAGTCAAAGTGTTAATGATCATGTGGATAGGAACGTAAAGTGTGCAATGTTAAGACCCTGTCCAGTCAGTGGAAATGTAAATCGATTTCAGATATTTTAAATGAAGTGAATTCCTCCAATCAGGTGCTAGGATGCACTTCTCATAACATAGAACGAAACGTGTGGCTAAATAGCATAACTCTAGTTTGACGTTCAAATCCATTAAGGATCGTTGTTTTACGAAACATCTATGCAAAATGCTTAAATTGATAGCCATAAATTGCAGTTTGCAGGAGAGTGGTGTCAAACTAGTACTTTTTAAACGACAATATCTTAGGAGAAATAATGGTGAGATCACGTCAGAAGCTTTTGGATGTGATGCTTGCATAATGGCAATAAACGTGATGAACGAATAGATCACGGGGATGTACTTGTGGGTTCCACTGCTTGTTAAAATGGCGCAGTAATAAAATTAAGTTACTTTAGACTTCGGAAAATAAAAGAATAGATCATATGAGTCCTGAAAAACATTATTGAATGACATAGTCGAAAATGGCTTGGAAAACATAGTTTCCAATATGCAGAACCTGGATTTTATATCGAAAATGGGGGTTAACAATTAAGATTTTGTTTACAAACATTTTTAAAACTCAACAAAATTTTATTTAACATTAATTCAAAGTATTCACTAGAATTAGTTACCTATAACCTTTTTGTACCGATTAGAATAGTGTGTGTGAAGAAGTTGTGGAATCCAGTCACTGCAGTCAATCAATAGCTGATAGAATGATTACCTCAATTTTCTGAACTCACTCGAACCAAAGGCCCGACTCTGGACTAGAAAGAACTTTCATCAGTTCCTGAGTGACCTAATATATGACATGGTCTCGTTTGAGATATTTAGCCTTTACTAAACACCAGGACTTACAATCACCTTAACGCTACTTCTTGCTTGTTCGTTTTCATATTTTTTCTTGGTTTACCAAGATTCCAGTTCGCACTGGAACAAGTGAAGATGATTGACGAAATTACCATTCCTGAACTTTATACAGAGAGCTGAAAGAATTGAACACGGTACTTCTTTTTGACCTGGTTAACATTTTACGTCCCATAAGGTACACATTAAGAGAAATATAGCAATGTGAAGTGGAAGTTAGTTTTAGTTAGTGAAGAAAAGTTCTGCATTGCATTTTGGTACCAGAGGAGTTTGTGAAGACCACCACGCGATAGAAGTCAGCTTCTATGACAACTCCAACATGAAAAACTTCATTCTCTATTAGAAATTATTTTTTATAACGAAATACTAAAATTAAGATATTACTTTAATCAGTAAGTGTATATAAATAGTATCATATCTATTGAGGATTTATTCATGCTGCGAAGTTTCTAAAGAAGAAATAACTTCTATCAAGATATAGGTAACTATACTTGTTAACACACCAGAAAATCAGAAATCAAAAAAAAATTTACAAATAAATGCGAGTAATCCAGAATGAGAAGAATTTTATAAGCGGATTATTTCACGTATAGAAAAAACGCATGCACATAAATGATATGTCAAAAATACGGCAATTGCACGATGCAGTCACATGTGTGAACTAGTACTGGAACCAAAGATTCCCTTGAGGGTATATGATTCCTGCCGGAGCTTTTGTCATTTTTTGATCTGACTTACCGGCACATCGAGGATCGTGTTAATCAGATTTTTTTTCCGGACTATACGATTAACTTTACCTGAATATGAGAAGCTGGACAGTCGATTCTGTCACTAATATTTGCACACTTTCGTACAAAAAGCCTTTTTTTTTGCGATTGCAGGTCTTTTTCTCCATCGTTATTATTTTTGCCATAGACCTTTCATTTTGTCGTTTCAAAGAGGTAGACTTCTTACACTTGACCAGTAAAGGAGATAAAAAAAAATTAAAAATTAAATTGAAAAACATATTATTAAATAAAAAAAGACAGTCTCACAAAAGATCGGACTGAAGGCAATCAACGATCAGCAGAATATGCGTGCATCCCACGGTGCGGCAACAATGGGATTAATTTAGTCTCCTCTGTGCAGGCGTTGTTGTTGCCTTTTGACATTTTCGATTTACATTATTAAGTTACGGCGACTGCAGTTTCTGGAGTCCGAAAGTTATAGCAATGTTCATAACGACAACTAAACTGTATTCAACATGCTAGACTCTTAATGATTTTTCATAGCAAAATCAATCAATAACAAAATCTATTAGATCTACAATACATAGATTTACCATACATTTGAACGATTTTTAGACATCTTTGAGTGAGAAAATCTCTGCAATCACACTATTTTGACTGACTCAAAAAATAAAAAAATTAGTTTTTTCAATAAATATGTTCCAATATTATTATTACTGTACACAGTAAAAAATTATGTAAAAGTACTATTTTTTGAATAGTAAGTTTTACTGTAGGGTTAATTTACGTCATTCTTGGCTATTCTTGATGAAATAAGCCTGTTTCAAAAATGTAGCCGAGTGGTAGTGTATCGGATTTATACATATGCGACGAGTCCATGGTTCGAATCCGATGATTGTAAGTAATATATATTCGCATTTTTCAAAAAAAAAAATTTCTATAAAATAAATTCGTAGCAGGAAAAACAAAAAAAAATTTTTTTTTAATTTTTTTACACACTTTTGTATAAAGTATACAGAATCCTATGTAATTTCCACATGACTTGCGTACATCTATAAAGTGTAAAACTATGGAAAAGCATGTAATCATAGTATATATTTATCTGTAACGATTTACACACTATTGTGGAGCGTACACAATGCAGTGTAATTTTACTATAATTAAAGTTGGCGTCCCATTGCCTACTTTTTTAAAGTAGTAAAAATTTAGTACAGTGTATAACATCTTAATAATATCTACCTTATTTTATGATGTATGGACAACACAAATAATTTTGGCCAGCTAGATCGGTCAACTAACCCACTGTGAGACAGACAGCTGGTAAAATTATTTTCTTTTAAGGTTTTTAGATGTACTACCCCGAAAATGTGAAAATACCGAATTGAGAAATTGATATTCAATTTATGTGATGTTCCTCTGTAACGGCGTGACTAGTTCATCGATCAAATCAATATTCGCATTTCAGACCACCCTGGACGTAATTGAAAACTAAATTCCATTTATGTTGATTGCGTTTAACCTTAACCATCACAATTTGCTTCCAAATCCATCTCATGTCAAAAATGTTCATATAAACGTATGCAAATTAAGTACGACTAAATAATCTTCGATAACAACCCACCTAAATCATTTCGAAGTGCAAAACAGAAATCTTTTGAGTTTATCTTCACTCATTCAATTTATGTATAAATGAGTTAATTAAGTAGCGAACTAATTAAAATTCGAGCACTTTTTAGGCGATATCATGATTAAGTGTGACCGTTTGATAGCAAAATGCCATCGGACGACGTAGTAACCAATTTTGTTTGAACTGTCCTGTGCTTCGGAACATGCGATATTCATCTACTAAATGAAAAACAAATTTCTTAGATGTGAAATTATCTAGCATCAAGCCGCCATAAAATCTATTTATACCTGTAAAAAGGTGATCAGCTAGACGAACCGATAGCGCGCATTTGCGTGCGCACATGAAACCAACAGACATGATCGTGATCAATAAATCGATCAATGCCATCTACAACGCACTATACTACACGGTTAAAACGTCCTATTAATATGGACATCCACTGTGAAACCTTTTAATTAACCTAATTAGCGATAACCCAAAAGAACTCGTTCTATAACCAAAAACTTCATGTAGTAGCCTCACCAGTATCGCAGCAAACCAGCATCCGGACAAACATCTTCCCAATACAATTTTCATCTCTACACCTCACTGTGGCATCATATGTACAACGGTGAGATATTTCATATGCAAAGTTAAAGACGACGGCCAGTATGTGGAGACAGGTACCACTGACCATTAGGAGGAATTTTATTCAAATGGCATAAATCAGAGCGCGAGCAGATAAAAAAATTTAATGAATTAACGATAAATTCAAATCAATGTTTTCACGACTCCACGCGATACACGGCATGGTCCGGATTGCCTTAGCTCATCCCGCTGTTGATCAGGCGATCGATCGATTGCTCGATCGATCGCTCCAGGCCAATTTGATCTGATCTAATGATATCACAGTGAAAAATTGTAAAAAGTTACTTCTAGAGACAGAAATTCCGAAAAAAATACACTTAAATCAAAAACTCGTATAACTTGTCACAAAATAAACCCAGACTAAGGTCCATCCACTGCACTACTCCGGCCAGGCGGGGCTCGGACTTTAAGCCCGGACTTGCGATAATGGAGCTGCGACAGTCCTTCGAACCAAGAATATAAATTAATAGTAGAAATAATACTTTCGAAATAAAAGAAGTATAATGAGTAGATAAAGCATCTTATATCCGAAATGCAAGCAAGAGATTCAACTGGACCGATAAAACCGATCCAAGAACGACCAACACAGACGCGATTATGATGGGAAACATGAATCCCTGGGTTTCGTTAAATCACAAAGTCTCACAGTCCAACGCAAGTGAGAAATAATCAGAAATAAAAATATAATTCCTGAATGAGAAAAAAACCAAAAAGATGAAATGAAGAAACACCCAAGCAAGCCGTAAAGAAATTAACAAAAGTAAAATACGAGCCATCGACAACGACGACACAAACAACCACTGTACAACCATGTTGCTCTCAGGTAAAATTAATTTTAATAAAATGTTTAACCATGACTTGATGTCGGACATAAATCAAATTCTGCAAAACAACTCAAATTGCTACCAGACTCGGGCTTAATAGGAGTACCAACATCGCCTCCATCAGGTTGATGCAGATGGTGGTGCTTACTCCTCTCTCTATATGCGGCCCATCATCCCAGCTAGCCGTAGTGTACTGAATTTTATGGGCTGAATGGTATCGTATGACCATTAAGCCTTAACTATTGCAACTTCTATGCCACATCTCGAATAGGATGTGCGGGTACAATGATGACTCTGTTGCTCTGATGGCTGCGCTACTGGTTGTGGTGGTTTCTGGATGCTGGATGGTGCAAAGAGCCATTACGTACGTTTCAGGTGTGTCACTTCATATCCGATTTGAACATAGTTTCGTGGTTATCAAGTGGATGGATCTTGGTATCTATTCGAATTTACATCCCTTGACTGCCAAGTCCATTATATTTGAAACGAGACATTTTGCGCACTCAGCTACGTTATCGTGCGTAACGCCATAATGGCATCAATTCAAGTACGTTTGCGAAGTCGTTTCACTTATGGCATACAGATTTCAGGATATTGGATGTAGAATATGCTGTGCAAATATAGTACGTTAAAGCGATTCATACATGTACCTACTCCCCATACATTAAAAAACCGTCCAGCGTATATTTTCATATTAGATATAAATTAATCAGATCATGCAACAAAACCTTGTATTTGCTAGAAAAGTGCCAAACGAACCTTGGTTCTTGTGTCTAGGCCTTTAAAGAATTTTAGACCGATGCCAAGATTTCATTGAAATTATTCAAAAGGTACAGTTCAATTATTTTTGGCCGACTTTGCACACTCATACAATTACAGAAATGATGAACGAACTCATTGTGTCAATGAATGCATTCGTAGTACCAATGAATATGTAATATTGATCAAAAGTGTAGTTTTTTATATGTAACGTCATTCATAATACTTATGTGTAAATTCGATACGAATACGATACTTCGTTCATAATATTAACGTATAGTACGTATCGACAAACTTTTCGTTAATATTATGACCACGGAACATTCTTCAATATTATGAACGAAGTAGGCATTCATAACATTGATTTACAATTATACATCTTATGTATTAGTACCATATATTGTGTTATTCAATTTTCTATAAAATACCAAAATTATTCACTTGGACATACAAGAAATTGTCCTTATCTACGTAAATTAATAATATCAAATAAGGCACTAGAAGCACCAAGAAGGTGTCTGACTATAAAAGTTCCTAAAAAGACTGCAGATTGATTTAAAATTTTATATAATTTGACCTTAATCGCTTATTCCTTAAATTAGGTAGTTTGAATGTGTTTTTCGATGTCAGCTCAGTCTTTGAAGGCCGAGTAGGGTATTTTTAAGCAAAATTAAGCAATGGGGAGTATGACAGGTAAAAAACTTTCCATGGTAAATTGGTTGAAACTGTCCACTTACAGTAGATTTTATTTTTGCGATTTAAATAATGACCTTCCCGTAGTCTTTCAATTTGCCAATTGTTATAAATTGAAACATGCATTATTATGTTCTATTTATAAAATTTATAATCTACGCAGCCAGAGCGCCTGTAGTAAGCATTTGGAATATTTTTTACTGTTTACTCTCACTGCAAGAAAAAGAAACTTTGCCAATCGTTTCGTATACCAACATCGAAGCTTCTGAACGACCCTTGAAAAAGAAAACAGGTGATACAATGGAGTCCTGTGGTCCGCCATCTATCTCTCACTGCATCCAACCGGCAAAGTACAAAACAGTTTAGAGATAAAGATCTAATTCCCATCGATTCGATATGCATCTCATCCATTTTCGGCTGTCGCAAATGCTCACCTACTTTGGATACAGACGAACGAGAAATATCTGTGCTCCGGTCACCGTGTGTCTTATGTCTTTTGTATACTACAGGTGAAGTTTTAGAATGTAGTCTTGGTAACCACACGTTTACACGCCAGTAAACAACATACCGTAGTCCGCTAAAGGGGAAAAATATCTGAGGTACGAAAAAAAAAACGACAATGGAAAATAAGATTTAAAGTTTTTTTTTTATTTTAGACTCTTTTTTTTGCTAGAGATATGACCGCGACCGGCGTGACGACTTGACCTTATCTCCTTAAAATCGCATCGCAGGGGTTCGACTTATGCATCAGTCACAGCAGGAGGCTGGACATCCCGCATCGTCATATAGACTCACATCTTCGGCTAAATGCTGCTTGGCTTTTGAGTTTTCATAAGGAAATTCTTTTAACGAAATATTTAAGATGATATTGTCTTCGTTTTCTTTTTATCTTTTCACGTTGGTGTCGTTCCCTAGACTTACGACTTAGTTGGATAGTTACATTCGGTTATGAGATGAGGAACGACATGAAGGAATTGACTTTGCTCTGTTCTTTCAGAGGTTGTAGTTTTTTCAAAGTGTCCATGATGGATAATGTCAAACGACACGCACCTCCTAAGATCTATGTCGGACAAGGTGCCACCACCGTGAGTGGGACGGATTAGCGAAAGAGTTTTGTTACGCCTGTCATACTTACTGATATTAAAATTTTTAACTCGTTTGATTGGCGGCGTCCAAGTCGAGCTGATATGCAGTATAATTAACTGTTACCTATATTGCGAGAAGATCTTTTAGATATCCACCAAGATCGTATCGACGTGGCTTTCTAACACTGGAAAGTTTGCCGTTTGGGTGATCGATCGGCTGGATCTTCTCACGGAAGAACATAGCAGCATAGCAGTTAGTTACCCTCTTTATTTACGTTATCAAAATATTAATAGCTGAAGGTTTCGCACCGTTAAAGTACCATGTAATTTTAGTTGATCCAATTAATTAATTTTTCCTTACTTACAACGATTGTTCTTACAAAGTATATTTTTAAAGAGAAAACGCAACGGCCTAGAACCCAAAAATTGATCTTAGTAGCGGATCTAAGATGCACGTAACTCGTAGGAACCTCAAGTACTAAACAGAACACGGACTTCGACTTCGACTTCGACTTAGATTTTCACTACCTTGCGCTGTCGCTGGCTATTTACCTACTTTACCAAAGTCGCAGGCGAAGTCGGTGTTGTGGGCATCTCCACATAATCCTGTGTATTCTAAAAGACAGGGACTGCGCGGACGCTCGGTGGAATTCGAAGTCCGTGTTCTGTTTGGCCTTCAGGCTATGCCAAACATAAGCTTAACTGAAGCAATCGTTTCAGCTATTTCTTGCGAAAAGTATTTATGTAATAAATAAATATAATATTTTTTTAGTTTAATTTAATTAATTTATGTAATAAATAATTATTTACGTAGTAAATTTAGCAAAAAATTAAGAATAGCTTATGAACGAAAAATTACAACAAATTAATTGAATAGAGGAAAATTTTTTTTTGGTATAGATGCTTTGTTTGAAAATTTGAGCAGTCTCAACATTTAGATAAGGGCTACATTGTATGCTACTATGCCAAATATTTGACTTTTCTTGCTACTGCAGTCAGATAGCTTAATATTTAAATTTTTCTTTGTCACACTTTGTCACATTATTCACAAAGTCTCAGGAAAAGATTGATAACATTTTCGTCAAATGAGTTCAGTCAAATATTTGACAGCATGATATAATAAAAACCTTACAAATTTTTCAATTATTGTAGTTCATACCCTGGTAGTTCGGCACTAAATGGAGTGATACGCTATTTTTGCTTACAGCCTAAGTCATTCAAACACGTTATGAAAACGAAAGATACCATCAAAATAAATTTAAAGTACTAAGTGCGCAGAAGATTTAATATATATGCTTCAGTTCTATGGGTCAAAGGATTGACCGAAACATTAGCTGAAATAAAGAATGTCTGAACTTCTGACTTCTTTGAATACATTTTTTTCTTTTCATTAATACAAGTCTACAAAGAAGCCGTTTTACGGTTCCACATCATTACAACCAAATTGAATATTATAAAAAGATATTGAGTATGTCTCGCTTCAAATCTACTCATCTACCCGTCCTTGATTGAGTTTTCAAAGTCTCCTACTCGCCTTAAGTGTCTTGCGATTGAAGTCTTTTCCCACCATCACAATTCAATACAAAATTCTATTTTGTTTTCGGAACAATTAAAGTAACCGCGCTACTTCATTAAATGTAAAGTGAAACTAACTCCATCGGATAAAAATTTCACTTGAATCGCGCATTGTTCGCCACCCAACCAAGTGCTGTCGATTTGTCTGTCAAAATTTTTGACGAGCATTTAAATAAAATAAATTTCCAAAAAAAAATAAGAAGGAAAATGAATCTTAAACGCTCCGTCACTCGAGACGAAACAATGCTAAACACTTTTCTGATTCGATCCATTAGTCGGTCCTCTTGTAATGTACAAAAGATAGATTAGAAGATATTCGGCCAACATTCAACATAATGTGTAATTCATAGATGAAACTCTTCGAACATGGGTATAATGTCAATGGAAGTCTAAACAAAGCACAGCCCAAATTTGAAGAGTCCATTCTTGGACGCATTTGAATTTTTAATAGACGGTCTCGTACGATTAATTCTTTTTACTCGTGGGGCCTTATACATATATTCTGATTTTGAATCTTTTGATCGCAAAGAACCTGTTGGCTTTGTAGTCTATCAAATAACACGTTTAATCAATAGGTCGGGGGAAAAACAACAACCAACCCAAATAAGAACAGGAAAGAAACAAAAAACTTTAAACGAAAAAAATTAATAAATTTCTCATACTCACGGGACATAACGTTGCGGCAAATAAAATTGTTTTGGACGTTAGATCTGATCAAATCGAGCCCAAGTCACAAATTATCGAGCATCTTATTCAATTCGAATAAATTCTTGGAATGCTATAAGACGCAGCCAAGGACATAAATATCTCGGAACACAGAAAATCAGAAAAAAAATAATAATATCGAGAGAAATGTTCAGACACGGATCCAAAATGGAAATCCTCCTCCCTGAATTTTGGAACAAGTTTTAATTTGATTCGAAAAAATCTTATCCGACATTAAATACAAATCCCCGCCGAAAAATGTGCCTCTAATTCTCCTGACAAAATGCATCATGTCCGCGACGATAGTCTGGATCTCGATTTTGAAGATCGTATGCGGTGCACATGCATATGAGTCCGAAAAAAAGAACAGGTACGACCGTAGCCCGCAACCGGATAAACGATGACCAACGTCATTGAAAAACGAACTAAAGAAACCAAATTAATTTGCATATTAATCAAAACCGATTTTTTTTTCACCCTACAAGGAATTATACGGAATTCATCTCTGATATATGGGAAATTATTTATCACTCATTAGTCTTTTATTCATCTCGAAGTAGCCAGCGTCCAAGCCCGACTGTTCCGACGGTATACACTGCTTCAATTAACACATCCTCCAGGCCTTTAATTTACATTTAAATGTATGTGGCGAGTTTGGTTAAGGTAGCATCTCCGTTCCATCTCAGGTATCTCACATATAAAACCAAAACAGATATTTCAAAAATTAGTTACTGAACAATCGTCCGGATGCTAGATGCTTGCTGAGATCTAATCGACGCTAATTACTCGATTATTAATGCGAATCATTTAAATTGCAAAGTTTTGATGAAAATTTAAAATTGTTTTTCATATTTTTGACAATGTTCTTTACAGCAGGTTTTAGTAGGGAGTCAGTTGGGGGGCGTGAGACAAGTCGAGCTGGAAATAGTGATTTTTTTCTTAGTTTCATTCTAATGATGAGCATATATAGCCTTACAAAACTGAGTTTTCTTGTTGCTTAATAACCTTCGAGTCATTAAAATACCTGCGAAATTCCCTATAAAAATAACTTAGAAGAATTCAGGGTATATCTAGGAATTCAAAATTTGGTGTAATGCTAATTTGTAAATTTTTTCAGGGTAAGGAATAAATGTGAGCAATATCCAGTATGGCCTTGAGCTTAGAGTGTACGTAAGTCTGTCAAATAAAAATCGCACAAAAATATAAAGTAACATTTTTATGGAAAAATTAGCTTCGTATAGGGCTAATAACAAAATATGGCAACACAAGTTTGACGAATACGATATCGGACTGCATTTGCCAGCGAAAGACGTCAAACATTTGACAGAATGGCTTTATTGTGTTTGGTAAATGATTCAGTTTGGAATAAATAAATGTAAATGCTATACAAATGACCAAAATGAACCGAATTACACTGTTTTAAATAACTACTAAAAAAGTAACAACAACCAACATAAATTATAGATAAACCATAACTTTACACTTTACAGATGTACGTAAATAATGTAAATTTATACAGCACTTTATACACTACACACTAGTGTGTAAATTGTTACAGATAAATATTTATTTCTTAATTTTTATAATTTTACACTTCTCACATGTTAAGTATTATTGTAAATCATTTATATACTATTAGAGATCTGTTTGACATTTACGTGCATAATTTCACCACTGACGTTCTGACCGTTGTAAGACTTCTATACCATACTGAAAAGATATAATTTTATTATGGTTTTGTTATACGTGTACAAATAATAACGCCATAAAGTACAGCATAACTAGTAGCATTAATACATAATAATATTTATGAAAATACACAACGCCATTGAATTCTGTACAACTTCATTTCAACTTAACATTTACAGATTTCATATGAAACAAGCACATTAGTTCCTTAAATTTATGTTCGAATTATTAAATTACATTAACCCTATAGTAAAAATTACTCTACAAAAATAGTACTTTTACAGACATTTTTAACTGTGCACTCAATCTTTATCTATTCATTTACGAAATACGTATCATGTAGTCCGGGCTTTAGACAGCTGCGAGTATAGTTAATCGTGGCTACGATTTTCTTGATGTAACATTTTCTATTCTCTACATAATCTCTGTTGAGGCCATCGATAGGCCTGGTCCATAGCGAGAAGATGACGTAGCTTAAAATTAAAATTCAAACAATCTTTCTGCAAAATGCACATTTATGAATTATATCTCCTTCCACAATTAATTTCCAATGAAGAATTCATAGGATTCCTCGTTTATACGACCGCCGAGTAGATGACCACAAGGCTCAAAATTTTAACGCTGTCATATCTATGACCGTCCTTTGTTTCAGTTGACATAGGCGCAAACAAGTGATTGTAATTGTCGCACATGCTGTGAAACCGATCACTCCAGAATATCAATTGCCGTCATGTCAGCCATTATCGAAATTGTTGCGTAAAAAACACAGAGTTGCACATTTGACACCCTTGAGCGGTACAAAAGCACGTCACACCCTGTAATATTGCATTCTGTATTCATTAGAGCAACTCATCTAACCGGTCCAGCCCATTTCCTATTGGATGCAATCTCCACTTTCTCTCTCTCTCTGAAAATAAACACACATCCGTTTTGATACAAAAAAAAAATTTAATGTACAATCCAGGACTAGCCCTTGTCGAATTCCCGAAATAAAAACCCCAAACGAAAGAGGGAAGGATCGCATAAATATAAAAGACGAACAAATTTACGCTATTCCGGGGGATTTGATTAATGCAGGGCTGTCACTGATATGTCACATGCATGTCAAACGGTGACGGTTGACATTCGCACAACCATGGTAAAAATGGATTTGAACCCATGTAAGGAGCATTCCTGAATTCGAGGGTTCGACGGATGCTCATTTTCAAGTCAGTGGTGTTTCTATTGTTGGTTTAAATGGAAAAGCACAGAAAATTAGTCGGATTGTGTTTTGCCTTTCCTTTGTGGAAGGTCGACTCTTCTGAAAAGGCAAAAGGGAGCCAGCAGCCTCTCGAAAAAATCCGCTGCTACATATCCGAACTGGTGAACCGACGTCAAGTCAATGCCAGCTAATTAGCCACACTTCCTTCAGAAGTTGTTTCAACTCAGTTAGCCAATTAATTTTCGATGTCGTTTAGTTTTATCGCAGTAGCCCGAAGAAGAAATTTGTTCGGTAAGTTGCAACCCGCAGCTTACTAAAAGCAAGAAACTAAACCAGCCAGTCAGCGGCCGGTCAACCTAACAGGCAAATGAGACGCGATAGCCTAGGCCACAACCAGTGCCGAATGCCGCCGATATATCTTATAAGAGTTGTCATGTTTACAAACATGATTTGAAGTCAAAATCACTGGTGGCTTTTTTTTATTCCCCTCGGTCATCTGTCTCGCGGATGTGATTGGAAACACCTGAAAACGTCCGAAGGTGTGAATATCTGTCGGAGCTGCGACTGAAAACAAATCGTCCAGCTCGAACAAAACGACAAACAAGAACATTTTTGAGACATGTTTGAATGTTTTATAAATGAGAGCTATAAGCTCTGGAAGCAACAGATAGCGGCCCATAGTCCGTTATTTATGGAGACCTCAATAAATTAAATCATTACCTCTTTTGGTTTCGGGTGGAAAATTTATGGCGGTCATAGTTGGAAATTGAACGTTTTGTGCGGGTCCTCCGACTCCAGCGCCGTCATCGTCCAGTTCCAGTTCATTTTGGAACAGGCGAACCAGGGGAGCAGGCGACGATGGTTTTGCTAAAAACAGGTCGTGTTTATCAAAAAACACTTTACAAATTCAACATTAAGTTGGTTGCTGGTTGCTCGTCGAAATGATGAACTGCTTTTATGGCAGTTGTATTTGACCTAACAGTCAATTCACGCTTCCATAAATATGTTGGCTGGGTTTTTTAGGAGCCAAGGAGGCTCATTAGACGGGAAACCGTGAGAAATTTTTATAATTTATATTTGTCAGAGGGGACTAAGTGGCTGTGATTGATTGAACCTATTGGCAATTGAAAGAGTGATGAGATGGAAGTAATTTATGACAATACGCGAACTATGGAGAAGACAAATGCCTCGAGTAAAATATCGGTACTTGAAGTAGTTGTTAGCGAATTCAATTTAGATTCATATTTTGATTTGTTCATCAAAACTCTAATAAGAATTAGCCATTAGAATCCTATGGTTTTTTATAAGTCCTTTAATATGGTGATGGCTACGGGACGCATTGCGCACGGTCCAGGTTACTTAACTCCTTGAAGATACCAGATGAGCATTCTTTAAATCTTCTTGACCTTAGCATAGGGCTCAATATAGAAATTATATCACACTAGGACGTTTTCAAATCTTAAGTGTGCTTAGAACTAATCACTAATCTTGAAAACATATAGAGGTATTCAGCTGTAATGCCGTTGGCACTTTATTTATATGCACACTGAATGAGCAAAAACAGTATTAGTCAAAAACATTTTTGACTAGTTAATCAATAATATGTCGCTGTTTCAATAGCAATAGCAATGATCAGAGCACACTAATTAGTGGTTTTAGTCAAAAACATTTTTGTTTTTGCTCTTTCAGTGAGCGTCTAGCCAACAGTTTGATGCAGTTATGACACTGGCTATTTTTGCAGCTTTAAAGCGGCTAGTAAATCCAAATGGAGAGGGATAGAAGATGTTACATACAATTTTGGCTTTGGTGTGAGAGAGACAGTCCGAGTAGTATAAAGTGAGTACTGCCAAAAACCAGCCGCAACATAGCCGCAAAATAGCCGCAACATAGCGCATTCGAGCAGTTTTTAGCAACATTCTAGCACTTAATCCTGGGAAAATCTTTCTACCAGTGGATTTTTGAGCTGCTATAGACGTGTTTTCAATAGTTCGGTACGTATAAATTGTAGAAAGTGCCAAGTTATGTTATAAAACGCTCTAAAACCGGTATTTTTCTTAACAATGCAGTTGTTAATTTCGTTTACTAGATGCCGCTAGCGTCGGAAAGAGTGGTATCTCATTCTTTTAATGTTGTTCGCCTTGTCGCACGATGTGGCAGTTATTGTACTTTTATTGCACTTAAGAAATAGCCGCTAAATAGCCAGTGTCATAGCAGCATTAGTCTAAAACTGATTAGTCTTGTGCCTTGGAGGCACGTGACTAATCAGTGTGCTCTGATTATTGAATTTGCTATTGAAACAGTGACATATTATTGATTTGTCAAAAACGTTTTTGACTAATACTGTTTTTGCTCTTTCAGTGTGCGGCCAGCCTAACACGGAGGACTAATCGAATTTTCTTTATATTTGTACCTTTATCTTCAAGGATAATAAAATCACAATATGAATTTCAAAGATTTATAATATTCTAGAGATTTCATCTAGTAAGTACAAAATCAAATCAAATATACTTGAATAAATTCATCAAATTTATTTAGTTTATTTACGTAAAGGAATGCACTAATGATTTCTCACAAAAGAATACAGACCTCCAAACATTCATGCAAGAATGATTGGCCTTTCAAAATATACGTCTCTGGTAATACCTACCTCCTATTTGTTTTTATGTATTTAAGTTTTTCCCAAATTTTGATCGGCTTTCAATTTGGTTTGCATTTTTGAGCAGCTGGGGAGCTTCCCTTTCATTTTATGTATCATTTGGAAAAATTGAAAACTTTGGATTTCAAAAAAAAAAATTCCACTTCCAAATTTTGGCTTAAAAAAAATTCCACTTGCCTTTTTTTAGGGCGATTTTTTGAAATTCTCTCCCAATGGTCCGATTTTGACAAATTACCGCTTAAACTAAAGGTACGCGTGTCTCCTTTTCAAATCCGCAAACAGATTTAAAAAATAAAAACTGTTTGCGGCCAGGAGAGGAGATTATAATGAATTCTTTCGCTGTGACTAAAGAAACATAAAATTTTACCAAGCTAAATGCTTCAAATATAATCAAAGTTTTTTTTTAAAACCTCAAATCGTTCAAGAGTGGGTAAAATTATTTTCCGGACAACCAAAGTCAAAATTCATTGTCATCAATCTGCAACACGACGACCAGTAATCCCGCGTTCCATCGTCTCCTTTCATCGCAATCATCGTCATCTTTCCTAATACACTCCACTCTCGATATATTACGTATAATAACATTAAACTAAAACGAGCACGTCCTCCTGCTGTTCAGAAGATTATGATTAAGCGATTAATGTCATAGCGGCCTAGGAAGAATTGACATATCAAAGTTAATCGGTCTTTAATAGCCCCCCGACTTTATCGGGACAGAACGCAATTGCATGTGAACAAATTTGTCAATGGTGAAGAGATCTGGTCGGCTCAGGCAGCCAACTGAACACGCTAAAGCTTCGAGCGTTGTGGAGCGATCATTGACATTAATCCTACCTCAACATACCGTCCATTATATTCTTTGGCGATGAACATGATGGCAGCAAATCCCAAAGTCGCCAAGACTTCGAGAAGTTCAAGTCGCACTTTCAGGATTCTTGATCCCTCCTGTGATTCCTGTAAAGATGCGATTTTATGCAAAAGTTGACATCAGCTGGAGTAATCCATCGAAAGACTACAATTGAAAAAAGAATTCACTCGCCGAGGCTTGTCTTGAATTCCAAACAGCCTAATCCTTACACCCTTCGTCATGTTCTAGGACAAATGAAAAATTGCTTATGCGAACATCTTATTAATTGGGGTCAGGACCTATCAAGAGGAGGACAAGCACCGCAAAATATCGCATCTAGTCAATCAATTTGCCCAGTTCGGACTGAAAAATTACTCGGGAGTGTCTGGACTCTGTCTACTGTACGTCATCGTGGGTTCAACATACCTTGCTGTTTTTGTTGTCATTGTTGTTGTTAATGTCGTGTACTTGGCGCTTCCGAAGCTTGCCGCCTTGAGGAAGAACTCGAAGAGCTCGGAGCGGTTACTCGAACTTGCCCGAATTTACGTTTAGAGGAGGACTGCAAGTCATCTTCAACATCAACGTCATTAAGAGTTTGACACGATCATGACATGACATGTCGTTTACACACTACGTGACGTAAGTTTGTCATTTTTCATTTTCGGTTTTTTATGTTGTTATTCTTTTTTTTTATTCTTCAAGATGTGAATTGTTGACTTTCAGGTGCCTTCCCACTGATTAGCGTTGTGAGTTAACACTTTTGTGAGTTTGATTCAAAATTCAGCTGTAGACGAGGAGATTTATGATGGTGTAAAGTTGCGGGTTGTTTGGACGCGAAGAACATGACGATTAGACGGGAATAGGTCATGGTGGCACGGAAATATTCCGCTCCGTTCTAGTAGTGGAATGAAATGTCAGAAGTGTGCTAAAAATGTTACATGAAGTTCAGCTGACATGTTAATGTTTTTGTAACTTGTAGACAGACAATTAATTTCAGTAATTATTTTTTATTTATTTAAATATTCAATTAAAAATAGTAACAAAGGAAAAAGTGTAAAAGAGTATCTATACAGCTGGAGGAGAACTCTGTAAACAAGGTGATGTTTATTATTCTCTTAGTAACGATGCAAAAGATAAAATTATGCTAAAAATCGTAATTTTTTTTATTCCAGTAGAAGGAAAAATTCACGTTTTAGAAATAGCTTTTGCACTTTTACGCGATCTGGGGGTTTCGTTTAAAAATCCCATTTGTTTTGGTCTTAATGGTAAATAAAATGATTATTGTAAATAGAAAAATCTACCAACAGTCTAGGTGCAACATTATTATTATTAACGAAAATACAAAATGCGATAGAAGTATCGTCGGTATAGCGTAGCGGACTAATGTATGACGTGGCCGTGGTTTGAATCCGAGAGTTTGCAAGGTCAATTCACATTTTTCAAACAAAAAATAATATTTACAGGAGAATAAATTCGTATATAGTTAGAAGAAAACAAAAGTAAACAAATTGTAAATATTTATTTTTCGTGCAAGCAATGTGAACTTTCGTATAGAAGCAAATACCGCTTCGATAAGGCCTTACACCAACTGTTGGCAGTTGGCTGTTGCTGTTAAAACATGGGGAAATGTGCACCAGATTAGTTCGGCAAGTTCTTATCGAAACTTTATCGAGGTACAAAAATAGCTCCGATTAGGCCTTATGGAAGTTAGTTTGCTAGCTGGGTACTGACACTTTTAAAATACCGATTACGATTTTTGGTTATTGGCTGATATGCGGTAAGAGTTGAACACTGGGTGTTTTGAGACAAAGTGGTTTTGGGCTGTTCATAGTTTATGCGTTCCAAAGGAATGTTTAAATGTGTTTATTCACATGTCCTACTTCAATTTCTTACTAGTTGAATCTGCTCCACTACAACTCTCTCGAAACATAACTCTGTGAGCTCCCCTTCGCTCCTCCTACTTATTCTTTTTGGTTTGTTCTAGTCTAATACACTTAATTAACGCCAATTATATTTTTCGTGTAATTGGAAGCCATGTGAAGGTGCTAAAGGTGCTATATACTATATGTTCCTGTTTCTAAGATATTTTTTTAATTTATTTCATGACTGGATCGAATTCGAGAACATGACTTTGTTGGTAGGCAATAATTTGTTGTAGTTGTCACTAAGCTACCGAAGTAGCATCGCTCAGCTTACTATGATATAGTGGTGTATTCGGTATATTAGTTTCCCAATTATACTATGGCTAGATGGACCTCATCATAAATTTGCATAACTTCGATTTTGAAATTCTCGAGGAATACATTAGATTTGAAGAGCCGAGCTAGCTGCGATAGAACATGTTCTAAGGGCACTTCTATTTCAGCAAATGTTGAAGATGTCTTAAAAGCATCCAAGCAAACAGAAAGATTCTAGTAAAAAAAAAACTTGAATTACGGCGCTAACATGACTTACATCAAGCAAAAATTGTTCCATGCGCCAAGAACAGAATCTTAAGATGCTTTTGGTACTGGAACATTTTCGAGAAGATCATCGCGTACACGGTTTTAATTACACGCCGAGCACCTTGTCACCTTTAATGGTGCAAACGCTTGGCCACTAACAAATTTGCGTTGTTTTTTTTTCATTTAATTTTTTGTAGGGTACTTGCATTGCGCGTTTAGGACGCAATGTCGCCAAACGCGCACACCAACTTCTTAACGGCAGAAGTCTTAAACGAGATTAAAGATTCATGTAGTTCAGTTTTTTTTTCTTTGGTTTCTTAATATTTTTTTTGTTTGTTTATATTTTTGGTCGGTTGCCAGAGCAGAGCATTCGGAGCTCGGACTACGCTTAACTCACTACTTAGCCCTCTTTGAACCGATAACGTCCTGCTTGTCGTCGTCTCATGGGAGCTGATGTTAATGAGATGCTCTCGCTAGTTTTCCAAGAATTTACACGGCATTACACACGCTGACACCTCCAGAGGAAATTACTGAACTTGGCCTGACAGCTTCGGCATGAAAAGGCGACCTCGGCTTGATCTCAGGCTTAAGAAAAAAGAGAGAAAAAAATTAAGAAATACCAACAAAACTGCCAGCAAAAACTACACATACCGAACAGATCAGACTTACTAAATCTACAGCTGCGGTCTTTGCGGTTTCGGCATAGAACTTTTTTGATGTCAATCTGATGAGTTTGACTCGGGGAGTTGTGTTTCTGTTTTTTGGGTTGGGATTGGATTTATTTTTTTCGGGTGTGTTGCCGGAATATGGAGACGTTGAATCTTCAGACAGCTGAAATCCGTAGTTATCGGGATGAATCTGATTTAGATTGCATTCTTTAAGACGCAGTATTCCAAAATATTAGTTGTTTTATGTAGTTCATTTCGCGCAGGCATTTGATAATCTTTTGGAATGAGAAATAGAGAAATTCATTTTTGTCATCAATCATTGTCACTTTTTGTACAAGGAGAAGCCATCCCAATTCGTTTCTATGGTGCATAGTCAAACTCCACACACCTCCCCGTCAAAATTAAAATTTTGTTTCTGGGCCCTTAGTACCTATACCTTGATAATTTTCACGGTCAGTTCCTTTTCCAATTTGGTTCTAGTTGTATAATATTTTGACAAAATTTTGCCAACTATTTGTGTTTCACTTTTCACAAGAATAGCCCTATCGGTTACCTAAGTAAAAAATATCGGAAAATACTACATTGATTCAATTTACGTTATTGAAATACGGGCAAAAGATTTTACCCTATAAATTTTACACCAATTTATTCTGGTACGAATTTGATCGAATTTCGAGTAGGTGGATTTTCAATATCGAAATTCAAAATGTAGTCCTCATAAATTCTTCCACCGAGTTCTATTCAAAAAGTAAACGAAACCAGCAACGACCCCGTAAAGGTGACCAAAACTTCAATTTACGAAACACAAAGGCAAATTGACTTTTTCACTATAAATCCTAAAGGATCGAACTACAAGCAGGACTGGACTGTGCATCTATAGAAGAATTTCCTTACATGCTACCGGCATCGTTCAACTTGAGGACGTCGACTATGAGGAGAAAAGACGTTGAAATTCAATTGTTAAGAAATTTATGTCAACCGATTGTTAGTCGATTTAAATTTTAATCTCTTCAGGGCTGATGTCAGGTCCCTTAAGACCGCCGATGGGAGCCAGGTAAGAATTTATGTTCAATATCAAAGAGGTTGTTAGTTGCGTGGCATTTGGAAAGTCTTTGAAAAAAAGAACGACATGGGAATTCGAATCAGATCAGATCCACTCTTTTGGTCCACACTGTATTTATGCCTAAAAGATCAGCCATGCAAAGGAATCGAGAGTAGAGTCGAAATTAGGAGTTGTAATAGAGCATAGCGACCGGGGGAGTAAGAAAAAAATACTTTGTTGGCAGGTATTTGATTTGAGGTCCAACTTCAAGAATCCAGAATTTTATTTGATAAAAGACCGAAAAGTTGGAGAGGGCGAACGAAATTATGAATTATGTGTGTGTGTTCGAGGTTACCTGACCAAAAAAGGCAGATTAGTTCTGTCCAAAGATGAAGATTTTCACTTTAATACTCCGAAATGATCTTGTATGGATGCAAAGATTTATCGAAATGAGGGATGGCCCCGACTAGTTTTCCATTGTTTAGTGATGGGAATTTTTTTTGCCCCGTTCCTGAAGGGATGATGTCCTATTCTGTCGTATCCGAGGGTTGAACGAAAGTCAAAAAAAGTAAATTGCCTTATGGACAATCCTATTAAACTGCCTGTGTATCGGACGATTTCAGTTGTCAGAATGGTGATTTATAATCAGCAACAAGCAAGCAAGGCTACATCACAGGAGGTATAGTACACAAATCGCAAACATGGATTCCATTGTAGATTAGAAACGATTATAGCACTTTTTCACACAAAAAAAATGTTGACAATTTTGATTGGTAATGAGCCTTGATTGCTGTTAAAATTGAATTTCATGAGGGACACTAAGATACATATTTTCAACCAAAAAATACATATTCCTTTTTTATTAGGTATACTGATAAATATGTATGCCTGTGATGATGGTCAAGATTGCTTTAAAATATTGCTGTAAAGAAAAGTAAATTTTGACCCTTTAAATAGCATTGTCAAATTTTTTGACAAAAAGTGTGGCACGCAAAGTGTTAAAAAAAATATTTTTAGCCATTTGATAATAATATGTATGTATACCTATACGAAAAGTCATTCAAATATATTTTACATACATAGGAATGTACATAGTATGCAGAAGTAAACTTTAATTCGATTTCTCTTTGTGCTTAAAAGATATTCAGAATTAAGAAAAAAACATTTAACCCTTTTTTCAATACATAAAGTTAATGTTTCTGTTTTCTGCCGTTTTGAGCTGAGCGTTGGCATGTTAATTGTGTTCCATATTATAATTCGATAGTGTGTCTGATATTATTAGGAACAGTTGAGATCTTCCTGAATTTTTTCAAGAAATGTTAGAATGCAAGGTTTTGGCGTAGTCGTGTCTTTGGCGATACTGTTTTGGAGTAGGTAGCTGATAACATGTTACAAAGGAAGAGCTGAAAGATTTAGGATAGAACTCGTTTTTCTCCGTAGCTCAACGCAGGAAGCGTTATCAATCGATCAAATTCGTGACATTCAAACTTCCGTGGCACTGTGGCAGTCGACTACCGCACATCCTGCCAGACGTCTTAATTCCACACTACGAAGTATCCAGTACCGACATATCACTAAGCTAATCTGAAAATCATAAAACTCTAGCTTGCAATCGAACACCGATCACAACAGCTTTTTCTCCCCGATGCGATGTAATAAATTTTCGATTTATGATTTACGATGTGTTTGCTATCGCGAAAGGTTCGCCTCGAAGAGACATCGGCGACGACAAGGCCGCTTTTATAGCTCCTCAATCGCGGCGATGAGCTCGATGATTACGCAATCGAACAGGTTGTTATCAGTCGTCTGAGTCTTTTCCACATTTTCATTTAGTAGCCGTGTCGGTATATCGACTGAATCCTCATGTCGCCGGCTTTATTGCAGCACGTTCGAATGTGAAAATCATATGACAGGCTGTCAATTTTCCCAAATGAAGTGAATATTGGCGGAACCGATATTACCTTGCTGTGCGCTTGAAGCGTGGCGATGGGGGCTTTCCATTCAATATTTTCGCGAGTTTTCACGGCCCTGAAAGTCATTCCATAAAAATGTTTCATGCCGTTCCTGGGTGTTATTTTTATTAGGTCCCTGTATGTAGATTTTTTTTTATCCATTATGGGGTCCAACGTTTTATCTTTAACGGCAACAACACGAAGCGGAAATTTTATGATGTACACTTGTTGGGAAGCCGACATTTGTCATCTCTTTAGCGCTCTTGAATCCAGTACTTAGTACTTACCACGGGAATCAACACACTACATAAATAATAACAACAAACTAAAGGTCATTAACTTTAATGATAGCCGCAAAGTCCTCAGTGGTGTTGCTATTAAAACAAGCCTTTGGCGCGGCGCTTTTATTGAGGTGTACAATTTTACATATTACTGCGCCCTATAAAGCGTTTCAATGCGATAAACTTAATTCTCACAATTGTCAATTAAGTAGAACTTATATAAAGCAATGGGCCTAGGAAATTAAGTTGAGTCTTAGGGAGCGTTGGTTTGATTTACAGGTAAAAAAATCAAAAAATTCGCCCGGGCCTGGTAGTTTTATGGTACCATAAGAGCAAAGGTTCAGTCCAAACTTTAAATAATGTTCAAATTTTGTAAAAAAAAAAATCTTAATCTTGAACTGTTTCTCTTGATTCTAATTTAAAAATTAATCTTGTCGGCGGATCGGTCTGTACCTCGAAGAAACATTACAATGATTTTGGTTTGCAGGGATTTTGGTTTGCAGGGATCAAGTGTCGTAAACAAGGGAGCAGATCTCAGTAATACTGGGGCTACTCGACAATGACATGATTTCGACAATTTTCTACGCAGAATATCAAAAATATCGTACTGTATAAGTATCGTAAAGTTTGGTTTGAAACAATGTTTCCTGTAAGTATCAAACTCAATAGCATAAGTGAATCAAACTATTTTTAAGAAATTATTTTATTCAAGCTGATTCATTTCCTAATACTCAGAACTTCATAAGCAATGATCATATCTCATCATCTTCTAAACAAAAAAATTACTAACGCATTTTTTGCCATTAGCTTCCTCGAAATAACTGCGACTGTGACATATCTTTCAAAGCATGTGTTCGAGGAGGTAAGGTAAGAGGGTAAGTTACATCGACAATTACGAGTATCTACTCAAATCTTGAATCCATTCTCTAAGAAGGTGTGCAAGATATGCGAACTCCACTTTACCAAATACAGCTAAAAATGAAACGGGGAAAAGGCAATAAATAGATCATCAGGTGTTTAATCGTCACACCTGTGTACGAGAAATTTCACGAAATCCGCAAATAATGTGCTCAACTCAATGTAATGTTCGTCCAAAAACCCCAAAAAAAAAACCCATTGTTGTTTGAGCAAAATGATGATGGCTCATGCCCAGGGCATGTAATCTCCAAAAACTGTGACCATTAATCAAATTGGTTTTTGGGTCTGTCCTCAGAAATGTACGAAGAGAACGAAAATAAAAACAAACTATTATAGTGGCTAGCTAGTGTTCTATGACCGCACTAACCGTTAGCATTAAAAGTTTCGTAAGTTTTCAACTCGTGAGTAACTTTAAGCCATCAAAAAAGCTGAAATTAAAAACAAAGAATTCCATGATTTTTTTTGTGGTTCGCATAATTTCAGATATACATAGGTATACGTATGTAGATAATTACCAACCCTGAAAAAAATCTAGGACTATCTTACTATTACACTGGAAATTAACAATAAGCCCTGCGGTGTCCAGGTGGACTTATCTCAAACATTTGTACCTTTTACACCCGACACTTCTAATTCTAAGAATCTGGCATGTGGGACTAAGTTATGTAACTCAGATTTGAAGAATTCGGTCCAGCACGAATGAAGATGGATTCAAAAAAAAAACCTTCTTGAAGTTACCTTAAATCTTATGGAGAAATTATGATAATTTTGTGAAGATTTGTGTTTCGTGATACTTTGAAATTAAAACCCGGCAGAGGTAGTATCTTTGATATGGTCAAGTGTTCTATCTGCCATGGTCCGGGAAGGACAGAAAATGGGTTGGCATTAGTTTGGACAGGTATGGAGGTAGGTAAAGTGTTTCACGTGTTCTGGCTTGTGTGATGAATTCCAAGATATTTCATGTGCCTGATTATTAGATCGTGAGAGAATTCCGTAGTATTTGATTTTTGTGTTGTGAATATCGGGCATGAACTTCTATTTCGAAGCCAAAATTTATTTTAGACACGGGAAATTTGTGATTTAGAAGTTCTTGATGTTGTTTTTGCTGGAAAATGCAATTGAACTTGAAAAAAAAACGTACATCGTTAATTTTTTTATTAAACAATCATCCATCATAAAAGACGCAGCAATTATAACTCCATTCCACACCTTCAGCTGTAACTACTATTGAAAAATCAACGTTCTGAAGTTAACGATATTCGTGAACACCATTTTCTAAAGACTTTTGTATCCTAGCTCGAGGGAGCATAACGACCTTATCTTAAAAATTTGACCTTATATCCTATTTCCAAATTTCAAACTTCAAACATATTTATTGAGACGGAAGAAAACATAATAATTTATATAGAATAGTAGTTACAGAGCGTGACAGCAAATTAATGTCAGGCAGCACTAAATAGTAAAAACCGACCGCAGTCGTGCAATATGTTGAATGTACTAGATTATTGAGGTGCCAAATTGCTCAGTTTGGCATATATATCCTATTTCCAAATTTCAATATTCTACATGAAGGTAATCTTGAGCTAATGACCGTTCGGACAGACGGGCGGAGAGCATTTAGCCAAAACTGAACATAAAATAGAAAACTACCTTTTCTCTTTTGAAGCACAATTACAAGCTTTTAGACTGGAGTAAACTTGTAATACACACTATCAGATTTTATCTAGAGTATAAAAATATAATAGAACAAGCGGCATTTTAAATAAAAGTCTTCACAGCTGCCATTCCAATGGTTATTTAAATCACAATTACGTAATAGACTTTAATTTCGTAATCCACTAACGGAATACGAATACATGGTCCCGAATTAAATTAAATCTGGCCCTATACGTTGTAGAGATCTCAGATTAATTACCTATCGCCACTGACAACATTATTTTGCTACCTTAAAGCCATTACTTACAAAAATAATGAAAAAAAAAAAAAAGATTTTCCCCACCGTGCCATTGATCTTCATCACTTTCAATAAAACATTCAACTACAAACTCGCTTAATAAAAAATTATCTTTCTCTAAACCGACACGAAACTTCACCTGTCATTTCATCTCAGTGGCGAGCATAGAAAGTGGGAATTTTAAGTTATCACTGTTGCCATATAAATTTGTCAACTCTTGACAATAGAATGACGTTCACCGAAAGGAACGACACGAATCAACTTCCTCGACGTCGTCGTCGTTTGAATGTCTACGCTATGGTTTTGACAAACAAACAAAAAATACCCGGGACACGGAGCCAATATCACAACGAAAATGAATTTCTAGCCATAAATCTTGAAGGAATAACTCAGCACGATCACTTCAAGATGATCATGATGCTGATGATGATGTGTCGTAGTGTAGAAGTTATAGGTAGGTCGCTTGGTCCATCAGGCATCCACCAATCAAAGTCTTCGGATTGACTGAGACTTGACCATCCCGTAAGATGATCTTTGCGGTGATCTGGCAGCGATCGTCTGGTGGTCGAAGATCATTAATTATATCCAAGCGTTTAACTGTTTGAGTTGAATATGTCGCATATTCACGACTTCTAGATAGCAAGAACTAAATTAATTAAGTTTCAGGACTTAATCTCTGTTCTGATTGAAATTCCAAAATTTCTTTAAAATCGAGGCAACTAATTGGATCTCAAACGGTATATCTGCGATCAGGAAAGTATCCCAGTAATCATTTTCTTGAGCGGAAATCGAATGTCTCAAGGCGATCTCTAACGTGAAATAATGAAATATGACAAATAGAACGTGGCAGGTGAATTAATTTCCTACATCGTTTTCCGCTTTTGAAGAACTGTTGAAAGCATCGTTCAATGATATCAAAAATTGAATATATGCAACGCGTGAGGAAACAGTGGGAGTGATGGCGATCAGCAGCTGTGAGAAATTAATTTCGAATTGAATTTTTCTTTTAATAAGAAACAAGTTCTGGATTTTAGTTGACTGTAATACCCAATTTTGAATGGTGGATCAGGAATCATTAGCAACATTATGGGATTAGCATATTAATTCATGTATATACATAATAAGAAGAGAATACACTAAATCTGAAATCGAGCAAACGATTAATTAAAATCAAACAAAAGTAGACATGAGAAGAAAACCCCCAATTCGTATTTAAGAGCTTCAATTGAACACGCGAAACTAATCGGATAGGTAAATCAAGTAGAGAAGTATTTGCTCTCGGTCAATCTGGCTAGTAGCGAAACTCTTTTGGAACAGCTCACAAATATTTTGGCTATTGAAAATGAAGATTGACAAAACAAACGAGAAATCATTCATGGAGAGAGAAATTGCACATTTCCTTATTAAAACGAAAGTTGTGTTGTATTTATATGGCAGTAAGTAGTGTAAGTAGAATAAATATGTAACATTTTTTCTCGCCAGATTTTTTCCCAATTAGTGCAAATACACACGATTTCCACGCGGACATCCAACATAGTTGGAAGGACTCCGTACGGATCTCGTGGGTATTTTAGTAATAAGTATACATTAAAATTGTTATTTAAATAAAGATACTTTGATCTCCACAAAATACTCCCCGATATTATTTATAACTTAGAGTGCCTACTTGAGGTTATTAAGAACATATAGCAGAATAGATATTAATTAATTTTAGCTTTAGAAATTAAGAAAAAAACTGTTAAATTGAAGATATTGGCGTAAATAAAGCACATTTTAAAACTTAAAAACTAGTGCCAGAAACTTGAAACTTCACACAAAGTTAAGTACGAGTACAGAAGTACAGGCATTCTGATTTTTATAATTCTTGAATCTTTAGATAAATACTAAATTTTTTAGCCCGAAAATACGGAGGTTTGATGACAGATTATATTTGGGGAATCGAATTACTTTCTGCATAATTGCTCGAAAGTATGCTGAAGCTTTGTGGTCTGAACTGGCTATAAGGTTAAGTGTGTACAGATATGAGAACTTAACAATTTAAACTTTGGAGTGTCTACTCTTTTTTACTCATCACATGATTATTATGCATTCTTATTCTTACATTTAAAACTAAATAAAAAATAATGTGCCTACATTTTCCGCACAACATATTTCCGTCGTGATTACCTGCATTTTCTATACTTAGCATCAGTTACAACTTTTCTTCTAAATTAAGTATGGATCCGCAGGGAACTCAAAACCATTGCGAAATTCACGCCTGGTGAAAAATTTCATAAGCGATTTTTTCCGGATGGCCTGACACGAATCACTTGACAATAATTCGACAATCGGTGTGGTAAAATGTTTCTCTTCTCCTTGGGGCGCTTAGAGTTCTGCAAGCCTTCCAACGAATGTATTAAGTCCCTATAATACTTTAGGGTGTCATACCACTGAGCACATATTATCAGGCCATCTCGCTGTACCATAAACAACTTGGTGTTTGCTGGAGGTGAAAGAAGGCACCTTCCAAGATCGAGGGTTGCTAAATTTTACATTAGGATCTTAAAATGGTTACACGGAAACATGTCACATCACACACCGGGCTGACTCTTACGAGAAAAAGAAAACATTTCCTCCGCTCGTTCGCTTGGGTCGGAAAACGAGCTCCCTAGACACCTACGAACGAGTGGATCTAATACATTACCAGCATTAAAAATGTAGACTCTGGTACACGGCATCCTGCTTGCTGGTGGCATCTCGAATCTCCGGTATATCGTACCCGGTATTAGGACCATTTCTTAAGCCAGCCAATGAAATATTTTCACGGTACACATGTAATCCCGATGGGAGATCAAGGTACCTGGGGACAAGGAGTTTTCCGTTTTCTTAGGGTTCGTCCGACCGAACTTGAGAAGTGGAAATATTTGGAAAGCGACTGTCACACGGTTGGGAATACCGAGCAAACCGATTCGAGCTATGGAAAAAATTAAAATTAATCTTTAAATTGACTCGTTGGGTTTTTCTTATTTCGATTCGGATAGAGGGAACGAAGGTCACATGGGATTCGAAATGAAATAATTTTATTAACACGGCGATATTTAGTCTAGTGTTTTAATTAACAGATGAAGATTTATGTACCTAGCTATTCATATAAAGTAAAACAGAGAGCTAAGTAAGCCGAAATATAAATTGAGTTAAGTCTTACATGCATTTCGATTTATAACGATGTAATTCTTCTCCACTGATAGGTTAAAAGTATTAAACTTTATCATAAAGTCATCTAGAAATATTTATTTGCTTATTTCCTCATTTGATTTTAATTTTATAAATTTTACAATGTATCTGCTTACAATAATTAGAAAAAGTCAAAAATTGTTGCAATCACCTTTCTTGAGGTGTACTTTTTGAAGTGTTTTATAAAATCTTACTTGTAAACGTTAGTAACTAAAGTAGGGACCTCGAAAACCATACTCTGCTTAAGAGATAGCAGTGCTCAACAGGTAACAAAGTTAACTACGTAGGTGAGGGACATATGTACCTCCCATTCGTGCTTATCCTTCGTAGTTATCCTTCAAACTCACCATTCGTAACCTTCGTTACCTCTGTATCATTCTCAGGCCATTCGTTGGAACTGCGAGTAAAAGTGTAACGCTACAAACTACCGAACAAAAGTCCTCTGAAAATGTTTGCATTTATCAGGCGAAACTCACCGTAGCGCGTCAAACTGCAACAACTTCTAATAATATTTTTCTTTTATACTGAAAGTGTTGAGCCATGGCTAGATGGGGTTGGTGCCCATGGCTCTGTACAACTCTTTGCTACTAAGGTAATCGATGCTCGCAATACCATATTAAATATTAACGACGACTTTAATTATCTCCGTATGGGAAATTAGTGACTACTCATATAATAGAATTCGATGAAATTACTTATTCGGATTTTTCGATTTTTGATTAACGATCACATGTACGATCTCATTCGCTAAACTCTCATTTTGTCGGACGTGGCACTTATTTTTTAACTCCGAACTTAATTGTTGGTTGAATGTTGCAGTAATTGCTGGGTTTTGGCTACATGGTCCTTCGATTGGTTTTCGTTTCATCATAACAACGTAATTATGTGGTACGAGTGTGCAATCTTGTTTGGCCGCAAAAGATCACTGCCCATCAAGCGTTCACACTATCTGAAAATGGGGCGTATTGATCTCATCTCTGTAGATATAAATCAGTTCGAAATGATTTTTTTTGAGGGAAAATTATAGACGACAGAACTGATATAATTTTTTCGAATCCAATTTTAATAACAAATTGCATATAAGGAAAATGCCTTCTAGTTATTTTTTTGTGGATGATTTCCAGTTCTACAAAGTATTCGGCACAAAATTAAGTGCGGCGCGGTAGGTTTGCTGTATACGAGTATTAAAAATAAAGATAATTATGTTTACAGATAATGTGTATTATACAGAATATATGCAATCAACAAAGTAGTAACCGGAAGGTTTGAAGTAAATCATCATAAATAGAACTTGATTTTTTTAATTTTTTAAACTGAACACAATCTTGCAGATCGGGCATATCGAATGAAGATACGGTTTCAAAACTGAGAAAATCGAATTATAATACTGCTGGTTTTGTGAATGTTTTGAAAAAGTCAAACTGAAAATATTGGTTTTCCTTTGACTGAGTTTGAGAAAGGGTTCAGTCGAGTCCGAAACCTTACATAAAATAAAAATAAACAGTATTTTACCCGGAAAACTAGTATTTTCAATCATAGTGTGTTTTTTATTCCCGGTTAACCATAAAGCTCGACAAAATTGCACGGCAAAACAACAACAGTGCGGTTACCGTAGCCGCATTGTTGTTGTTTTGCCGTGCAATTTTGTCGAGCTTTATGGTTAACCGGGAATAAAAAACACAGCTAATATCGTCACTACAGAGATAAGTGGTCATAACTTACTTGAATTCAGTTAGTTATAAACAAGTGATCTTCTGGGATCAGTTCACAATTCAAACAAAACGCATAGATCACCCATGATCCATTCGATTGAGTGACAAGCGAACGATCAAAGATTCACTTCAGATGCCCGCTGGATTATCCCGAAACAGGGGGTGAACTGGGTAAGCGATAGAACTGCATGATATTCGATAATGAAATTCGTATTTTGTTGAAAAGATGTCATGCGGCTTAATTAATGGGCAAATCGCTTAAGTTCCAACGAGCGGAACATCTTCGTACTGGGAATCGGTTGGGATTGTGCTCGAAATTGTTCCCTACTTCGTATCGTGTCGTATCGTATCGTATTGCATGGTATCGTATTGTATCGATCTTACTTTTTTCTTTATTATATTTATGGACAACGAAGATCACGATCGATTCCGGTAATGATTGAAATCTCTTTGAAGTAGTTCATCGGTTATTTGTAGCCGCTTGTTGTTTGTTTATGTACCCAAATATTGTGGCTTCAAGTGTAACGTACTTAACATAAAGCAAATATAAGTCGACTGTTCATAAATTATCTTGGTTTGGTTTCGTTTGATCTTCAGTCGATCGTTCGATCTTGTCTTGTGGTGCCGATACCGTGTAGTAGCTTATCTCGTTCACGGCAGGCGAACTTCCATCCGTAACATTTTTATAAGCACTCAAGTTTGTTCAATAAATTGATCTGTTTTGTTGCTAAGCTCTAAGTACATATATCCTATGTACCTAGAATTTTTTTTCCCGAAAGAAACTCTGATGTGATGCTTTTCATCCGATCATCTTCTTCTTTCTTTGAGACCATCCAATAGAATGTTGTTTTGAAAGTGAGTAGAAATGTTGGATGATATGGTTGTGCCTTTCAACGATGCAATCTTAGCAATGTTGCTCTAGGTGAATTATTGCTATCGAAAATAAGTAGCTGTGGAGTGATCTTATGAAGGAGTGTAGGCGATCCTCGCCATGATCTTCACAATGTTACAAGAGTTATGTGTGAAGTAAATTGGTCATCAATTTTGTTAATAGGCGGTTGCATTTCGTTATTTAGTGAATATGCTAAATGTGATGATCCATCAGTCGAGAGGTTCAGTTTTAACCAATTAGAAAGAACAACATGGTCGGACGTTGCTTATTATATTTATTCAATAAATTATATTGCATAATTAGTTCACGGCGAAGATTTGTAGTAAAAACTTGATGACAGTTAGATTCTTTTGAAACGAGGAAGGAGGTGGGTTGCAATCAGCCCAGGGCTAGATATTTTGATGGACCAATTTTAGTTTAAAATTGGTATTTCGATGTTGACTACTTTATTATACTTTTTAAGTTTTCTTAATTGTCTTGTGGTTAATTTTGAAAATTTTGACATAAATAAATTTCTGTTCACTTTTAAAAATCAAAGTCTGAAACGAAATATTTTATTGATTTCTAATAGTGTTTGTTTTGTTTCTGAATCCTGAGATACATAGAAGAGTCTCATTAAAGCTCTCATATGAAACAGCTTCTTTGAACCTAGTCCATCACACTTTTTAAACTGGGCTTTCCAGTGAAGGTTTTTTCAGCTGTCATGACGTCAGTGGCAATAGTTAAAGCCTCGCACTCTACCAGTTGGGATATATCCTGTGGTGCTCAAATGAGACTCTTCTAACTCTGAAAAAACAACCAAAAATTCTTAGACCATAAAGACCACCCAGAACTTTATAGTACTTTTAACATAATATGCAACATTTTAATGTTGTTTTAATCTTCACACAGAATTGTCCGCGCCACTTCACTGATTCTTGATAAAACACGGCTTATTCAAAAAGACGCAGATCTCTTAAAATTGACAATAAATCCGATTCCCATAAACGCACGAAACATCCCTAATTGGAGTTCATAAAACTTTTTTTTTAAATATTCAATAAGTTATCAAAACAGTAAAAATAAAATTCGATCATTAATTCAACTTTATGTCATCTTCCTGTGCCCAGTTTTATAAATTTTTCTAGTGCAACAACAAAACATAAACATAAGACATTCGTTTCTGGCGACTTTAATTTATTTCCCATCAAATTTTAACCTCCTAAACTTTAAATTTTGTATAAATCTCCATATAAGAGATTATCACTACCTGTAATCGGACAATAAAAATGATGAGGCTAGGGATCTTTTAATAAGACTCAATAAAACAGTCAATGATTGAAACCAGAAAAACAACCGAAAAAAAAGTTATTATTAACTAAAATTTTATTGTTCGGATTTAATAAATTATCGAAGTTGTTAAAGGAATGATGGAGAGTTTTATTTCTCGGCCATAAACACGATGGGGTATAGCAATCATATGGATGGAGGACGATTGCATTTAATTACCCAAGCACCTCGCCACTAATAAACCTGAGTTTTACGGCCAACAAATCGACTCTTTGCTAATGTGACTCAAAGTTTGGTTTAAAGAATTTGACTGATTGAAGAAATGCCGCATAATTTCTTTTCGCTTTTTTTGTACTCCATAGGCGCGGAGATTTTTAAGGTTTTTTGATGTTAAGGAGTGTCTTCATTTGGTCTGGAGGAGATTTTTTTAACAAGTTTTCATTGAAAGCAATCGAATCGTACTAAAATAATGAGTTCTTTGCGACTATTAACTGCCATTATAATGATTCGGATTGCCTTTATTAATGTTGAGAATTTTATTTTAAGGAGCACTTATTATTTTAATTTAGCATTAAAGATAAAAGAGTGGTATTTTATGCTTGTAAGGCTGGACCCGGTTAAAGTTTGAAAGTTCGCGAAAGCTGATTGGACTTTATTCTTGATGTTACGTAAGGAACAAATGATGTAACTGGTAAAATAAACTTTCCCGTTTAACCTTTTCCAACGTTTGAAATAATATTTATATTTTCTTGAAACTATAGTCTTATTGCAATTTTCTATTTAGTTTGAAAAGGATTTTTAAAATGTTTATTCCACATCGGTACTTCAGCGGAATTCGAACGGAACTCTCTTACCCTTCCAATACTGAAACCTGCAAGGCGGCAGCGGAATTTTTTGGGTACTGATTGAACACAGTTTTACATTATAGAAGAAGTTTTACGACAAACACTAAGAAAACATTTTTTTTCTTGTTAAAAATATATCAATTGCTTTAGGGTCATTCCATCAAGAATCGCCAAAAATTCCGAAATCTCCAAAAACATCAACAACAAAAAATTAGATAAAAACAAAAAATTGAATTTCAATTATTTTTTATGCCTTGAAGTAAGAAGTGAATTTATTTCGATGCAGTATTAACAAAATTGGTCAGTAGTAAAGTGTAAATAATTAATTCAAAAATCTGAATTTTTATAGAAATTAAATATCGAATGGTCAAATTCCGAATTCAGTTTGACGGTATTCTTTCTGCAGTTTTTCCGATCTATAAAAATTTCAAATAAATTAACTGCAAGAGACTACAGACCAGTACCAAAAATATTTTGTGAGTTATTTGGTTGAATTTAAATAAGATTAAAAGAAATAAACAGTTCGTCACGCAAATATTTACAGGTGATCCTTTCGTAAACTACGTAAATGTTTCACGACTTTGAATAAATATCCGGAAATGTAAGTGCGTACCGACAGTACAACTTCTCAATAAATAACTTATTGCTCATCCTCACTCTAAAAGCCTAATGGCGACAAAGAGTCCTTGTAAATAAGAAGATTGAAAGAAGTCAATTTTCTGCTCCCACTTTCCTTCTCACAGGTAACTTTTTCGGCTTCATGCCCTTCAAGCTACAAATACTTTTTTTTTAAAAGAAAAGAATTAAAAATAAGAGAAACATTTTCGCCTTTAGCTCTACACTAAGCATCAACGTAATATGTTTTTTTTTTGTAGTCCTCGTCCTTAGATCTCGAAAATGAGATCAGATCCGAAAAAATGAGCATTTGCCGAGAAATAAGTGATGCATGGCAGGAAAGGTTCAAGCCCTTTTATCAAAAATCGCCTACAGTTGTACTCAAGCGAAAATGATTTATGGGATGCTCCTTTCCATTCGTTCATTTTTTTCGGCTTGATCCTTGGGCTCATTGTTTCGTTGTATCCCTAAACACTTTGTGTATTTGACTGACTTTTGTCCCATTAAGGGATTTTTCCATTTTTTTAATTGAAATAGCCTTAAACGAGGACCCGCCGTAGAGAGGTTACACGAAAAAAGAGAACTAAAGAAATTTGGAGGCAAAAGGTGCAAATGATTTTGGCTGACAATTTTCATTCCCGGTGTATAATTAATGCAAACTCGAACGTCTGTTAGAAGGTGAGTCGAATACAAAAACTTCAAAAATGTCCTTCTACTATTTTGACATAATTGAATGGAAGAATCACTTCTTCGTGGTCGCACAAATAGTGGAAAAAACGTTGAAAACAGACCATAAATCATGGGAGGCGTGAGCTCAACAATTGCTGGATGGTGATCTTGTGACTGCTTAATTTCAAGAGGGTGTTCTTTAGTTGAAAAATGACTTCTTGATCAAGAGATAAGTGGTACATAAAAGTTACAAGTCCAAGGGTCCGACTCTGATTCCAGCAAGCGGTGATTGATGCGAGTTTTATACGAACATTTCCACTGATGAAAGAACTAAAGCGAATGTTTCGGTGACTTCGATCCGCGCAATGTCGTGAGATTAATGGAATACTTTAAGGTCGAATTTGAGTTTCTATAGGACTTCATACGCTATACTTCGGGATTCGAGCTAAATGAACCCTTAGCGAATTTTTCGCTACGCAGACAAGCGGCCAAAGCTGAAAATAATGTCACGATGAAGGCAGAGGAGAAAAGGTGAATGTCGACGTCCGCATGGGTCCCGTCCTGGCCATTGTCTAAACGGAAAATTGTGATCCTCCTGAGAAAACAATTTTCAATGTTTTTCTTATTGCGAGTGCCGGCTCCGCTACACTACTGACTTCTTCTTTTCATGCGAAAAATGTACACCGCGGATTGGACCCTGTCTTATTCTTTTAAACAGACTTGATCGATCTTTTAGGCACAATAAGGGGCCTTTGTTTAGGAACGTACATATACGTTCATGTACCGTCCAGATTCAGATCGAAATCCGAAATATCTTTCCCGGACCGATTCGTTAGATATCACATTCAAGGATCTCTTTTGTTGTTAATGTTTTTATTCTATTTATCGGGAACAAGTCACCCAGCAACGATTGGCTGTCGTGTCTCCAAATTCTGATCTTCGCTCTGTAGTTTTCGAAATTCTTTTGGCATTTAGCTAAATGACTCTCTGGCACATGATTGGATGCTCTTGCACCTGGTGCTGATTGTTATTAACAGCAACGACGAAGATTGATGAGGAAGAAACTCTTCGGGGTGTTCAGGTGAAAGTGTTGTTTAGTGAAAAGTTAATGATTTCGATCGGCTAAACAGTTTGACAGGTTTATAAGTTCTCTTCTTGCTTGTTTTTGTCTTGTAGATTATCTTAGAAATTCATCTTTCCACTATTTGTTCATCATGCTTCTTATACAAATTTACATTCTTAAGAATACAACAACCAAAAAATTCTTAAAAGAAATTGTGGCAGATATTATTTAGAACTACTTTGCAACTACAAATTTGACTGAAATTAGATTTTTGAATTTACATATTTTTCATTAAGATAAAATTCTTACTACATATGTACCTATAGTACATACATACATACATATAGTACATACATATGTTCCAAGTTTTAAAATTATACCTTAAACCGTTCTTAAGATAGAAACAACTACTCTCCACTCTCGTGCCGCAAAATCTTTACTAAATTGGAAAGTGCTCTATAACAATTACTTTATTATTTTAATAACAAATATCAACTTTAAGCTATTCATCACTAGCGGTTCTAAATACACTTATACAAAATTCAGAATGTTTTGCTTTACCCTATCGTCCCTTTTACTCCATCTGTAAATGCTTGCCAAGAGGGTTTAATTGGGGCTATTTTCTGTAAAAATTCCGGCCTACAAACCACGTATAAACAAGTTAGGAAGTTAAAGGGTTCACCATTTCAGTTTGTCTCAGGGAGCAATTTAACTGAAAACAAAAATGTTAATAAAATCAGAAAACAATTGATTGTACGAAATATGAAATTGACGGAAACTAAAAAACTACTTAACTTAAAAAAATAAGAAATTCAAATGTTAAATTCGCATTTGAATAAATAAAATAATAGTAATTTTAACTTAAAAATTATGTTAAAATTAATCTAAATATTTTTTCATGAAGACTTTTTAATAAATGTATCCAAATTGGACGTTACACTCATGAAAGTAGTTAATAATGTTCTTTGCGACTCCATTTTTTGAATTTTTGTTATTATAGTATTTTCATGATTCCAATAAATCCGGTTATTATAATGAAATAAAAACAAAAAACTGAATTGCTCAAGTATCGCAAGAACTGAAGAAAAAATACAATGTGATTATGTATGTATATGTTGTTCAAAAAAATGTAATATTCTGATTGAATATATTAAAAACTCCTCCAACAATTTCGAAAGAAGGTTTGATAGTGATAGCACCTGCCACCATTCACACTACATTTCAACTAATTTGAAAAATTTTTTGTATGTCATGACTTGCCACTTTAGACCAAAACGTTTAGCGTCACTAAATATAATTCGATCCTCTTCTTTGCGTGGTTAAAAATCGAACATACGCAACTATCCATCAACTTCTTATTTTTTAATGCCTCGTCATTGGCACATGTCAGATTTGACGAAGTTAGAAGTCGTTAATTTTGTGGTTAACGAGTGTAAGTAAAATTTTAGTGAGGTGATCGCTTGTTGTCCATTTCGCGGCATGCATGCAATCTCCACTGACTTTCCTTCTGGTATTTAAGAATAATCACGTGTTGTTGGTGGTTTCTTAAGAAGATCATTCAATTCGGTTTGGTTTCGGTTTCTAATGATTTGTTCTTTCGGAAGGTCTTTCTTTATTGCTCGCGCGGATTCCCTAACGTGAATTTCATACTCTCAGACCCGAAAAAAAATGCTTAAAAACCTTTTTGGCACTAGAAGTTTGCAAGGTACACTTTAACATCGTGAGAAAATTTTGCGAAACGATAATCAGGTATGGTACAGTTACCTGCTGGTTGCTTGATTTCGAGCTCTATCTAACGTACAAGCAGTCGAAGAACAAAAAGACAATGTTTAACAATTGGTAAGTAGTATGGGTCCCAAGAGCTGGCAGGAGTTCGCAAAGTCATGGTTTTTGAAAACGCATCCGCGATTATAGGTGCATGGCCCACAGGAATGCTATATGGGCACTATGTCGGTAATGACCACCACAGACCTTAGCGAACTGCGAGCTGTATGAAATTTGATACGTTTTCGCACATTCCACAGGCGATTGCTTTATTGCATGTTTTGAAGAATTTATCTACATAGGTACGTTCGGATTCAGAATAATATGAGCTGAGAGATGAGGGGTGGCGAGCGAGAAGTTGTAGCATGTGTGCACAGAGAAGCTTTATCACATTTTTGGATTTTGTCATTTTTTCTTGCGTTCTAGACGGTCGTTTAGATCGTTTTCTTGTTAATCGGATACATTTCAATACTTTGTAATACGAAGATTGAATGCTTGATTGGTAGACTCAAGCTACAGAATTGATGGGGGACAGTAAGGCATATGAATTGAAAATATTCGCAGTCCTTTCACACAGAAGAAGAGACTTTCATTGTAGCATGAAACTTCGTGTGCGGTATTCGTCTTCAATATGACTGAAATACTCGTCTGAAAAACCACATTTACTCTCAATAGAGCTTTTATTTATAAAACCTCTAAAATCGCATATACTGCAAGGAATCAATCTATTAGGCTCAAGTCGATATAGCATATTAAAAAAAAAAAAATTGAAACATCATTGGAAATAATTTCTGATATAAAAAAAATATTTTTTTTTACAATATTACGAGAGAGTTTATTCATTTTTATTTTCGTAATTTTTGAAGTGAAACTTCTTTAGCGGCGAGTGAAATTTCAAGGACGCGTCAGGTTTAAGCACATTTCGTTACACGATAGAGAAGAAAGATATTATGTAGAGAGAAAACGATGAAACGAAACTCGATGAAACGATGAGACGAAAAAGCGACACTGCGAGAGAGTGGTATTCCCTTCTGGCTACACTCATAGAATTTGAAATACTACTCCTATCTCTTCCCCCTCCTCATCTATCCGTTTTTAAACAACTAATTTCCCTCACCTCCTCTTACCCCTTACTTTTCTTCTTACACCCCTTTTTCCTAACTTCAACCCCACTGATTACCCCCCTCTGTGTACCCTTATCATTCTACCCCTCACCCTACATATTGTTCCCCCTCATCTACTTTCTTTAACCCCGCCCCACCCTCTTCTCTACCCCCTACCCCCTCCTACATAACATTGAAAAACTCAGAAAATGCAAATTTTGTATTATTGTATTTATTTTTAAATGCTCTCTCTCTCTGTCTCTCACATTAAATCTCTCTTATTCTTTTTCTTTATTTTTCAAGAAGTTTCACTTCTACCATGTGCACGGTGCTGCACACGCTGTTTTTTTATAGTTTATAGTTTAGTTTGAACAAGAAAAGAGATTAATATGTGGCCCGGTTTAAGTTAGACGTTAAATTATCTATTTTGCGGTGTTGAAACACAAAACCACGATTTATGGCATTGCAATCTCTGAACTTAAAAATTTAATGAGAGCGTGGTTTTTCCATTTTTCTAGAATTTCTATTTTCAGGATATTTAAAAAAATTAAATTTGCGTTTTAATGGGTACCCACATGTTGAGTCAGTGAATTTAGATACGAATAAAGAGAATTTTGGCAAAATGTATATGTGTTTAATGAAATCTTTCGTAGAAGATAGAAATGCATTTCAAAACTTTAAACAAACCTCTTTGAACAAAAAAAAAGATTATCTCTATTAATCTATTAATCTTTGAATACTGAATATTTTGATCAGTGTATTCGCATTTAATAATAGTAATTTAATAATTTAAAAATAATAATAATAATCAATGACGCAAAAGCCTTAATCGGGACTACTAGGCCTTGAAGTAATGCTAGAGTTACTTCATTGCGAAACCAACGGAACACTAGGAGATGAAGAAGTCAGCTATTTACGCTCGTCCGTGATTATTACCCCGATTTGTTCGCATTTATCCAGAAAAAATACTATAAATTGTTCCAATGTCAACTTTTTTTACAATCCCAAAAAATGATCATGCAATTTTCGAAGCTTTAACCAACACATGTAGGTACTATTTCAATTTAAACAAATCAACAAATCTCGTCGGAATGTTCTCGAGAACGACAATAATTATTCTGCATGGTCAGACTCACTTTATGGATGACTGCCGCCAATACTTCCGTAAACTATTTTGAAACATTTTGGCCATTTTGGCGGATTCGTTTCCCATCCACAACGGGAAAAAAATGACAGGGTTTTGCGTACCTATGCCATATATTTGATATGCTGCGTTGAATGTGTTTCACTAGGTGAATAATATTAACGCGTACCATCGAAGCGGCCAAAACAATCAGTGGAAAAATGTTCGGACGAAAAAAAAACAACTTCACTGAAAATTTAAATTCCTCTCCGGATTCACTGAATATTTATGATATCTGTGCGAAAAATTAGGGACAAGCCAGGCGTGACCTTATTCCTGGATATATTTTTGTTTATATGTGAAAAATACGTAGGCGAGGGCTTGCGGCTTTGTTGAATGCACCGAACAAAAATCCAATGAAAAATCCAATGAAAAATTAAATGAAAATAAAATATAAATAAAAACCGGGAGTTTTACACCCACTGAGTACTAATCTCTCTGATCACTTCATGGACTCATCATTTTGTGGAATTCGCGTAAATCGGTAGGTCATTATTCTTCAAGTGACCGAACATCAAATATTTTGACCACCAGCTACTGCGGCCATGCGCTTTTTTATCGATGTGGCAGTTAATTGATTTTTGACGTACTAATTCACAATGTACATAATTCACAAAATTATTTATATAATACTAAAGGAAGGTGACCTATGTGGTCTTAATGGTGATACTAAGAAGTAAGTAATTTTCATTTAATTTATTGCTAATTAGTGGACACAGAATAAACAAGGACAGAATTTCCACTATAATGAACAAATTAATTACTATTTTTTTACGCACCATAATCGGCATTAAACGAAGCACAGTAATTGATCACAATAGATAGCAATCACAGATCAGCAATATTCATTTTTGACAAACCAACTTCTTTGTACTGTCAATCAATACCGCTTGCAATTTTGTACTTTCTAGCCTGAGATAGAAAAAAAAAGAATATATTATTGTCTACCGATGCATCTAGAGTCAGATATCACAATATTAGTATACCTACATTTTTTTAACACAAATTTCGCCAATTTTACAAGTCCCTCTATGCATAAAATTCAAATTCTAACTTCATAGCATAGCAGTTGATATTCAGATGTAAAAACCAAAATCTTTCGAATAAAACGCTTTAATATCTCAAAGGGCTCATAAGTTATGAGGATATTAAGTCCCTTTGGAAATGCGAAATCAATCAGGATAATTTATTATTGAAATCTTAATGAGAAAATCTTATCTTTTTCGGTTAATCTTAGGTTTCGGTTAAACTTAGTCATGCAACAAAAGTTGTTACTTTGTTGCAGTGTTTGCCAAACCTTTTCTTTGAGTGGAACCACCAAAAAAATAATATATAAAAATACTGTAGATATGTATTATTGAAATTGGGTATGTATTTTATTTTCAATGTCATCAATATCATAAGACGTCGTTCGGGGGAAGAAAAAAAGGACTGCTAAAAACTCCGTGAGAAGTTTGTAAGTACTGAGTAGGAATACTGGCGTAACTCTTATTAAACATTTTTATAGTGTTAATTTGCTAGTACTTTCTTTTGCAAAATGTATTGTGAGTATCGTTTAAAACAACAAATTTAAAAAAAAAAGTTTTTCCTTAAAAAACAAATTTGAATGAGTCGTGATGATCACAACAAGTTTAATTTTGAAGGAAAATCCTATTTTGAGTGATTGTGATTAGTGATTATAATTCTTTCGAGTTTCATTAAAAATCAGTTCCATATTATTTAGTTTTATACAAACATATCTCCAAATTCTTCTTCTTAAAATATTATTAAATTCACTGTTTGTAACATCAATAATATTTTACGTGGATTTTGGTAATTTAATCATATACTTTTCTACGAGCTGAACCGATTCATAATATATATATATATATAAATAGAGGATTTAAGGACATTAGTTATGAACAAAAGTATTGAGAGCAGCTAGTGTTTGAAAATCGTTACCGCCTCACTCGTTCACACGGGAACGATAAAACCGTGACAAAAATATATTTTAAATAAATAAATTATATTTCCTTTTTACATTCAATACATCATGTGTTTTTGCTTGTGTGTTGCAATTGTTCGCATATGTGACTTTTGTAATATTAAAATAATTGATAAGCGAAATATGTATGAATGTTAATTTGTATGTATTATATTTAATAAAATGACGCCGTCACGCCACCTCATCAGAAGGAAATTTACCATGCAACAGTTTAATAGTTCATTAACAGCATCTCCAATTTATTTATGGCGATTTCATAGCATTCCAAGTCGAGGTATGAGGCTGAAAGTTTCGCAACTGTATCATCAGAGCTGCCAGTGCCTACCTTGAACACTTGCTTGAATAATATCCATATTACTCGTAGTCTCATAAGGTACATACATATCATATACGGTGATTGCGATGACCTATATGAGCTAGGTCGTAGGTACTATAGCTATACTTTGCCAATGCAATCATAGCCCAACGTTATACCGTGGACCACCATCATCCTCCTGCCGCTGGGGGTATAATATCGGAACAGAAACTTTGTGGCTGTAATAATGCATTTGCCGTATGAGAGGGAGCGAATGTGTGCATCGAATCGAATGATGCATCGGGTCGAGTGCATTAAACCAAAACAAGCATCCATCATGGCAACTGAGCCCAAGCTCTCATAGTGGCCTGTTACCGCCTCGTTCTTCATCTTGTTGTTGCTGTCCCGTTTAAATTTACAGCATGTTTCACAAATGGTCAGCTAATTTGATAAATTTATTAAATTAAGATATTTTATACAAATTCGTATGTAGCCTACCTTCGGCCTTTCCAAAGGAACTCACAGCCGCTCGCATACACCGCAATAGATTTTGACTTTGAGACGCAACTGATGCTACTCCTTTTCGGTCATAGATGGAAATATTAAATTTTTGAAAAAAGAAATAGAATACGATGCTTTGTGACGGAGTTGTAGTTCGTAACTTCATTTAAAGGTGTCCTTCAGCTTACGTCCGTATTATAATCTCGTGTACAAATTCAACTGCGCTTATACAATATACTTCACATAATACTATGAGTGACAAAACTAAGTACATAAATATTTTACCTAAAAAAAAAATTAACTGCACTTAATCAGAACACCAAAATAATTATTTGATGACTTCTTAGACGCAAGAATTTTCATGTTCTCAAAAAAAAATAATACATTGGAATGAACGCCGTGGTCAGACAAAATGGGCATATACGAGAGGTCGCAATATATTTCAATATATATATTTATTGATGTTGATGTGATTTTGTTTATGGAAGTTGGATCTTCTGGTACAATATCCCAGTGGGACAACTATCTTGTGTTTACCCTATATAGATATCTATATATATATCTTGTCCATCGTTCCTGGTACTGGGTGTCGGAATCTAAGGTAGAGCCAAATTTTTCGCATGCCTTATTAAAATTTTCGTCAAGGTCGTCTATGAGCATAAATTTTCATCTCACCTCACAAGTCAATTTTAAACCTGTACAGTCACTCACAGCTTAAATGCACTTACAAAAATACTTAATTTTAATGGAATGCTAACTCATTATAACTAAAAATAGAAATTTTCGAAAAACCGTTTTTTACGTTTAATAATTTTATTTCAAATCCAGATAAAACAAATAATATTTCTTCATCTATACAAAAGCAAAAATTAAAAAATTTAAATTTGAAAAAATTACGTCACGCATCATGGAAATAAATGTAGAATATTTAATGAATTTACTGTTTTCTTTGATTTATAATATATTGTAGAACTGCGGTTATGATCTAAAACTGCTTGAAGCCGTTTTGGCATAGATTCTACTAATGTCCTGGTATGTATATCTTCGGGATAGTTTATTCCATTCTTCCAACAGCGCGTTTTTAAAACTGTTTTTATTAGTAATTTGGGGCTTTTTAATTTCTAGTTTTAGTTTTGCCCAGATATCCTCAATTACATTTATAGGGAGATTGTGGTGACGTTTTAATGATATGAGGGCAGTTGTATAGCATCAATTCCCTGACAAAATAGGATGGGTCATTATCATGGAAGAAGTTAAAATTGTCCTTTATTCCCATATTTTCGGGATTGATTTTAAAATTCTGCTTAAAGATGACCATGTACATCTGTTTGTCCATACTGCCTTTTATGAAGTTGAGTTTTCCGACTCCTGCAGAGGACATGCAGCCCCAAACCACAGGCGCGAACGCAGAGGGGGTTTTGGGGGGTTCAACCCCCCCCCCCCCTCCGAAATGATGTAGTTACATACGCAAAACTATATGCAACTTGCACTCAACGAGTAAATTTGTATGAAACCCCCCCCCCCCCATTCATCATTTGGCTTTCTCCAAACAGAAACCCTCCCATCTGGTGCAAAAAAATTGGTTTTATTCTCAGCTGCAAAAACTTCCATTTTCCAAAAGTCCTGTGAGCTGTTTCGATATGTACGGGCAAACTCCATTCGAAGACGCACGTTCTTACAACTAGTCAGGGGCTTGTTTCTTGCTACTCGTCCATGTAAATTTTCTTTACGCAATATTAATCGCACTGTTTCAGGATGACACTTCTTTTCCAACCATTTCTCCAGCGGTTCTTTCCGGGATTCCTTAGTAATCCATCGTTCATCATGATCTGTGAAATTTTTATTCGGTGCTTTCCTCCCTTTATCTTCAATTCAATTTTCGCGTGAATATCGTTCAATAATATGTTGTACAGTAGATGCAATTTAGTGAATAATTTTCGCGATACACCTTCGTTTTTTTCCCGAAATAAAATGGTGTATTATTAATTCGCGTTCCTCAATGGTTGTACGCGAAATCCATATTTTAATAGTAAAATATCATCGTCTGTGAACATGGAGTGGAGACTAGTGATGTTCTCGGAAATTTTCTGCCTGCATCATTTAAGCTGCGACGCTACTTTAAAGAGTATTCACCGAATTGTTTAGGTTTCATCTAAATTCAACTGCAAAATTGTTTTGACATGTTTTGAATTAAAAGCAAATCATACAACAATGTGACTATTTGAAGACGTTAATCGAAACTTTATTCCTATCCTTTTTTTATAGGAAACTCACAAAAGTTCTTGACTGCATCATTTAAGCTGTGAGTGACTGTATACTGCATAGAAGTCGGCAAAATCATTGCAATCGTAGCCTTTTAATTGTGTGAATTATTTGTAAACATCATCGATAATTCAAACAGCCCTAATATGTATATATATTACGCCATTTATTTTGCTCCCCGCTACCAGCTCGATATTTCCCACGATAATTCAAAATCGCATCAGGCACGGCTACTCAAATTCATTCGAATCATCGAAATCGAAAACCGCACTCCTTCCCTTCCAACGCACAGTAATAAAAACTCTCGAGCTCGTATATCTCGCAGGGTGACATAAAAAATCTCTTGTTATGGCATCCCTGTCACATTCGGGAAATTCATTAAAGCGTCGTAAAAATTTGTTCCCCTACACCCGGGGGACGAAAATCGCGACCCTAACTCAAAAAGTTCAACATCACGAAGCGCCCCGAACAAAATTCGAACACACACGGGCACAATTCACCCTTCCTCCAGCCACGCTGTGTGTGCACATTGCACAATGTCATCCTATCGTCGATTACGGGATGAGATGCATCTGCAACACGACGGCACTACAGTGACGACATGACTGCAATTTACAGCCATTTTGACTGATCTTCCTTCGCGCCATCGGGGAGGGTGAAACCAATTGCATTTCGATGAGTTTTTATTGTTGTTTCTCGCTCTAGTCGATTTGTTGTTGCCGGTGCTTCTTGTCCCTTCCAAAAGGGCACTGCGTTCCTCTCGCTTGCTTTCAATGGCGACTATCGCGCTCGACGCATCTAGCTGTCGCGGATGAACGAGATCGCACTCGATGGCGGCAGGGGTATAAATCACCCGTTCTGTCTGCTCTAGTGTCTCGCGGGGTCGTGCCAGAAACACACAGCCATATGGTTTTGATTTATTGCCGGCCTTGTTCAGTACGTAACCTCGCAATGCCGTGGAGAAAAGCGACAGTTTTTTTTACTGTTTTTGTGCGATTGTGTGTCTCGCTCGACCTCGCGGCAGAACTATAGTAACATGTTCACTCTTTTGATGACGGAGTCGGCATGCCGTCACGTGATGCTGTCGTTGTGTGTCGGTTTGGGCGGGTGAAAATTTATTGACAGTTTGATGTATAGCTGTCTCTTTTATGGGTTGCTTTTTTCGTGGCATCATGCAGGTAGGGGAAATTTGATGAGGTGAGTGAGCTTTTATTGATGATGCAGTTTTCTGAGGGTACATTTTTCTTTGCAGTCTTGGGATGGTGAGCTTTACGCGAACTTTCATTCATGTTGTTATTGTAAAAATGAAACTCAGGTTAATTTAAAAAAACGCATAGGTATAACATAACACTTATTCAATAATATTAATTCAGGTAGCTACAGCTTTGTGGTACATTTTAGAGATTTAGGCAAAAGTTGCCTTTACAGCTATGATGAAACAGTTTTGGTAACTAGTAATGTTGATATGATTATCAAGTCATTTAGGGAAAATAAAATGCAATTTAATAGAAAAAGACTGAAAGATAAACAAAAATATTTGCGAACTAATTGCGCAAAAAAACGACACCCATTGTTTGGAAGATCAAAAATAAAAAGAAGGGGACATCCCATCATGATTCTGATCTGTAATTAATTTCGAAAGGTGCGAAACAACGCCATGTTTCGCGCCATTGACATTTTTGAGGGTTCCATTGATAGGAAGTTAATTGTGGCGGTTTGATTCAAAGGGAGACCGATCTGTCCATCACCGAAATCGGGCAAAAAAAAACAATTTGTCCGCAAATAAATACTCAGGCCCGATAAGTTTTGTATTCGTAAGTAGAAAAGCAGTACAATCGCGGTAATGCGATCCACCTAACTTCGGGGGCTGTGACATAATCAGAAATCAAAATCGCGGCTACCAAACGGCACTGATTTTTGCTTTTCGAAGATAACAAGATTAAAGGAATGTCCCGCTTTAAATCAATAAAATCGACGATGGTTTGATGGAATCAGAAATTATTAATAAAAATTGATAGGCGAATTTCTTGGAACCTTGGAAGAGATGTCGTCATTTGATGATTGTTTGGATAGTTGTCCTAATTTTTGGTTGGACTCCAAATGGGGGATACTCCCTGCGCCGTTTTACTTTATCTTAGATACTTCTGGGATTGGGATGTCGGAGGGCTTATTTTGGACAATCTAGAAGTCCGATAGTTGAAAATCTTATCCTGAAAAGACAAAGGGAGCCCGTTTCTCTCGCAAGCCTCAGAGAAAAGAATTCGCGAAACACATTACCTACTATTCATGTGTCCCGACTGGAAATGGAAATACATACTTAATTTAGCATTGGCAGCGATAAGTAAATGCAAACCGCGGAAGTTGGGAGCCTAGGTGTAGGTACCTATACAATATCACGGCAGAATCCGTATACTTTATTCCATCAGAAAACCTCTTCATCGGAACAAAATATCATATGCTGAATCAGAATGTTCGGTAACTACTAAACTACTAACTGAAATAAAATAAGATTTTTTATGCTACAACATGCCTGCACCGAACTCCGCCATAGCCGGTCGCAAGCCCAGGTTGAGATAAGGAGGAGCGAGTGAACACATACTGAATGGCCAGGAACACCAGTGCGTCTCAGGAAGTAGGTCTGAAGCCGGTATAATTGGACTCGCGGGATAGCTTTGACAACTCCAGCACACCATAACCGAAACTTGTTCACAAGTTTATGTACTATAGGCCTGGTCCTCCAGGTTGGGGGTTGGGCGATCGGCTAACAACCCATCCCCAGAAAAAACCTATTGTTCCGAAAGCAGGACTACAGCCTCGGAAAAGATTGGATCAACGGCAACGACTCGGGCAACGCAGTAAGGACTATTCTTTAATCGCTTCTTAGATGCACAAATTGGAGGACACGGGCGCTGAACCGAGATCACTTCAGACAATGTATCCTGCAGGCCCTGGCCCGATTTGGGCTGTCGCGTCATTGATGATGACACACCTGCACCGACATATGCACCCCTCTTTTTTTATTATAGAAGCCCAGCATACTTTATACGATCTGTATGGCAGTGGCGGTCATATTGTTTTTCCAAGGGAGGGGGCACTGAGTGCAGTAGCTATCGTAAGGAAAATAGAGCCACCGCACCCGCTAATGCAGCGAGGATGGAAATTGTGCAAATGTTAGGTTCACTGTGGTTGGTACCGCTTGAAAATATCAACTTTTTCATTTCCGCATTTAAATCGCCAGGTTTAGGCAATCAAATCTCAGAATATTGAAAAGCATTAACATCGCTCTGAAGAGATTTCTTTAATATTGTTCAATTTATAAACTGACGGAAACTGTATTGTATGATTGTAAGACTTTAAGCAATGGAAAATTTAATAGCATGCATTAAATTAATTGATTCTAAAGCTTGGTGAACATAATTTACGATTTCAGTAGAAATAGATCTCGATTACATCGCAAGATTTTGAGAAGCCGATTTTGAAATCGCGAAAAGCGTTTACAACGATCTGAAGACATTTGTTTTACAACGACTGTGATGATAAAATTTTGATTTTTAATTTTTTTGAAACGAGGAAATTTAAATTTAATGAAGACGAGTCGAAAGCGCGCGTTATCATGCGATTTGAACTTTTTGAACATTTATACAGGTAGTTGTGGCGACAGATAATTTCTGAGCTGTTCAGTGACTATTGTTTTTATTGAGGATTTTTCCCCAAAGATGTTATTTGCGGTACCTTTTATAATGGTTCTAATTATTGTAAAAAATATCAGAAAAAATGAAAATTTAAGATTCCGATGTATTGACGAAACAGCCATATTATTTTGTTCTGTGGTTCAATGTAACTCTAAATATAGAGGCGATGTACGTGTACAAAAATATTACTACTCTCAGACTAGGTAATTTAGTGCCTACTCTGAAAGCAGTACAATTACTATTGTCAAATTTTTTTGCGCACTCTTGTGCGATTTGTTCTTTACACTCAAAGAACAAAATAATTTCAATTTTATAAATCTATGATATATGTAGGTACTTGTTTATTATATAAATTTAATTTATATGTTTTAAAGCCACAAACTTCGCACACAAGGTGGATTTCCATTGTCGTCGCAATTGTGCGTCATAGCGTCTGACGCAACAATGAACCAATCAGATTTTAGTTCAAGGGCAGGATGCGTCTGTGTCACAAGTCGCACATTTTTCAGCTCTTTTCTGTACCGCAAAATTAAATTGCTATGACTTTTCTGCCATTTCGAGTTTCCTTCACTTTTTACTGCTTATTGGAAAATGCTAGCAATATTAGTTTCCCTGAAATTACTGTTTCATTTTTTTATTTACCGTATCTAATTTTTATTAAACAATTATAACATTCAAAAATTATAAACTTTTTTATCAGTTTATATTTGACAGGACTGTGCGATTGAGAAATTGCGTTGCAAATGTAAACTCAAAACTTAAAAGCTTGGCAGAAAAATGTGCGTTCGACGCACAGACTAATAAATGCGACGACAAATGAAATCCACCTTTAACAAAACACCAAACAAGTGAATTAAACAACGAAGCAATCAAATTAATACACACTTGTTTTCCGAAGATTTTGGGAAACGTGTTTGAAAAGTATGTCTCGAGATAATCGTGTTTGAATTACACTCTATATAGAGAATTCACGAAGGGACAATTCAATAACTAAATTCTGAACTAAAAATTAAGAAAGACAACAACTGAATGTTATTTGAACCCCTTCAAGCAACCACTGGAATTTCATGATCCACATTTTATTGGAAAATGTTGCTCTAATTTTTATATAATATTTACCATTTCCAGACTGGAATACAGTGTCCGTTCTTCCCCAATAAAAAAATAAATACGGAATTTATCTGGCTTATGGCAAATGATTTTTTCATGAAATAAGAAGCTTCATCTAGTATGTTAACGTCGCGTAAAGCCTAGTACTGTGCTCCGAGCGAAATGAAACGAACTGTCAAAGTTCATATAAAAAAAATGAAATTTTCGTTGACATTTCACCGACGAAATATTTCGTTCGTTTTGCAGTACTGTGTTCGTGGACGGAATGGACATATGCCGTAGTCACTAATAGATGACGCTCGTGGCGATTTCGTTTCGTTTTTAATGGTACGGGAGGCTTTTTGGCAAGCGAAATATTTGACAACTCAAAATTTTCAATAGTTCGCTGTCAATTCAGTGAGTTTGTGCTCGGGAAATTTTGTGTGAGCAATATTTATGTTATTATTATGTTATTATTATATTGTGTTATGTGCCGGAATAGTAATTACTTGACAATATTTTAATATTTTCAAATTTCGCGCGCTTTTTTATCAATGACATCTAGTAGCGAAGTGTGTAGAATATTTCACTCTACTTCTAAGGTGACTTTTTCGTTCGTGTTCCTTTCGCTGAACACAGTACTAAGCTTAACTGTGCAATAATATTTGTTTAAGGATACCGAACTAGACTTACATAGGTGGTTAGCCTTTAATATACAGTCCAGTCAGCTTAGGGATGGGAGGTTAGAGATCGGACCGGGTATGGCAGTGTGTTAGTAGGTGTTAATAATTTTTAGTGCTGTTTGGTTGTCTTCCAGAACAGCAATGTTGCATGTAACAAATCAAATACTGTCTGGTAGCTCTGATAATAGTTTAAAAAAAGGTAGCTGACCCGTTCGAATAGTTGACTACACTATTAGAACAAGATGGGTATACGTAATATTTTTAAGGAAGGTGGAAATTGTTTGTAATAATCAAAAAACCGCTGTAGCACACAACACAAAACATGATAATAGTACCAACTCGAAATGTTAAATTGTGTTTCTCATCTTATTCATCTGAACTTTACCATAATGGTTAATCCCTTACATTTAAACCATTTAAAATGGTATTTTAGTAGCTCCCCATTTTACAGCTATTTCTGAGTATAAAGTTGACTCAAGGAAACGTAAATACTGCATTTTTTGGGGGAGCAATACACAAACCTCTCGCTTCGAATTGTATTCAAACTTAACCTCATAAATGCAATTTTTTATTCAAAATATTCCCAAGATATCCGTTTTTTGGAAAAACGAAGCATCCTTTTTAAAGACTCCGTATAGTAGCAACTCGAAGGAAAGCCTTAATTTTACCTGTTTTGATCCTGCGACTACTATTTACTGGCGTAGGTGCTGGCGATTACACCATATTGTGAATTTTTTGTAGTTCATGGCTTTTTGTATGTGGTTAATTTGGTAATAAAATGAGTTTACCTACGTATTTTAAGGACTTCAGTATTTGTTCGTATTCGTATTCGTATTGAAAACACCAAGTTTTTGTTTTTTAATTTTTTTATTGCTTTTTCCTGTAATAGTAGGCTAGAATATAGATTTTAACCGGAATAGTGGCCCCAGTAAGCTCACTGGGGCAGCTTTTCGCAATAAACTCTCTAATCTAGGTTACTTTATACAGGAAAAAGATATATAAAAAAAAACAGTGTTCTTAGTGTTTTCAATACGAGTTTGAATCACTACTCTCGATCAGGATAAATCGGAAAAAAACACAACTATTATTCTTTAGAGTTCTGTTTGAATGTGTTTATAGTTTGCTTAGTGATTTTTTTCTTTTGTTTAATGATTTTTGATGAAATATTAGATGTAGGTAGGTACCTATAAATTCATGTGAGTGCCATATAGGTACACCAACTTATATTCACTTAGTGTCCACTTTTAGATTTTATTACACTGTAGATTTAATCACGGCGAACCTTTTATTGACACCGACGTTTTCAATAGGTAATTTAAGATTGAGGAGAGCGCAGTGCATTTTTCCGCCGACGGGTTCAAAAATAAGGGTGAGTATTTCATTTCAGCTAAATGACAAAAAAATCTAAGCAATTTATCAATAATATCTACAAAAGCCATGGGTGACCAGTTTCACAAGTTTACAAAAAAGGATCGAAAGTTGTATTATCGTGTTCAATGATGGTCCTTACCACTTTTGCTCCAAACCTTCGATGCAAATAGCGACACCCTTTGGCTTCAAAACTTGTTACGCTATTGCCTACTAGAACACATTCATACACGGTCCAGTTCTTCAGCCATCTCATGCCAAAACTGACTGTCCTGTACGCTTCTAAAAATTAGAAGATTAATTCGGTATCCCGAAAAAAATTAAAAGTAATGGCATCTACTGTTTCCTTAATATTTTGATGTTATCCACTCCGCAATACGAACGGGCCTCAACGACATAGATACCTCAGAGAACAGGTTATGTAGCCAATTTTAAATTGAATCTACTTCCGGGAACATCCACCTCCTCCGCAATAATGTCTCTGCTACGGAACTGCCTCCTATGGAACGAGGACGAACGGAATTAAGTAGAGTTTTGCTGATATTTTGAGTTAGCAGTGACAGCGGGTGTATATATTTTTGTCTTTTGCTCAAAGCGTATTTCTTAAATTTAGATAAGTACACCTGAACTTCACTAGGCTTTGCTGACCCAATACAACCCCAGCGTGATAAAAATGTTGAAAAGTTTTATTTTTATTTTTCAGTTAGGTACATCCTGTTAAGACCGTTCGAACCCAGGGGCGAACACATATGAGCTTATGCGGTAAATAAGCAGGTAACTAAATTTTTCTGCTGTATTCTTAGTTTTAATAAAAGTCTCTCACCAGTATTCGGATTTTGTACAAGGTAGGAGTAGCCCAAAATATCGTCCAAAAAACCGAAATTGACAACTTTGGGATTTTGAGCACCTTAGGCGACAAATTAATAGGCGAGAGACCAGTGTTTTTATATTTTGGAAGATGTGGCCATCTTACAACCGAGCCAAGTCAGACGAACTTCTATACAAGACCCGGGCAAATCTCTCCAGAATCACGGCGATCAGTACAGGTCACTGGCCAATTGGGGATCATTGGGGATCATGGATCCAAATTGGGCATTCCCACAAATGAGCGAGAGTTGCTCGTTCATTTCCTTTGCGAATGTCCGGCTTTAGCTAGAGCCCGAGAGCGAGCGCTAGGCAGACCCTTCTACGGGGACCTGACAGAGATCTCGGGGAATAAAATTGGAGAGTTATTACTATTCCTGAACAGCACGGGGAGATTATAGCGATGTAATCCAACCATGTTTCCCGCTTTCACTCTCTAAAGTGCCCTGTCATAACAGCCCTTAATTGCCGTTTAACATGAGTTTGTGGTTTCAAAACGGCCTCTGAGTTAATTGTGCTCTGTCTAGGAGATAGGGCTGCCATGTTAACCAACCAACCAACCATTTACATGTTGTGCTTAAGCTTACTTATAATTAATCTGTGCTCAGACTTTCGTCTCTACATCAAATGTTATTAAATTATAGCACGAAGGCTGATGTCTCTTACAATAATTGTGTCTCTCTGAAGGAAAATGGAGCAAAACCTTCCTGCGGACAAAACAGATTTACCAACAATTAAAAATTGAGGTAATACTCCAAACCATATACCAAACCATATACCAATCCCAGCCTTCATAGATTTTTAAAATGTTGGTATCTATGCTGCCCCTCACGAATTTACAGGATACAACAAGTTACCTGTACCGTGTTCCACCTTAAATTCTTCAAATTTCACATCGTGAGTGTGCACTCCAAACCTCAATAATAATAAAAATAACAATAACATAAACAAAAACAACCCCCTACTCAATATCATCCCCGTAGCCGCAAAAAATTCAAATCCTGGATCATCTCATCAATTCTCGACTGTCAGTCATTAAGCCATTCATCCAGGACGAGGCAGCAGACTCGCATTCATCGAGAGACAACTAGGAGAGAGCCCGCACTAGCGCCGGCAAACCATCTCGCACCAATAATCCCAAAAATTTATGAATTTCCGGCTGTTTAACTTCTGAACGCGGGTGAAAACATTCAAAACACCAAAGAAACATCTCGAAACGAGGCAGAAAAATACAGTAACGTCTGATGATTATGAGGACATCAGCCAGAAAGGGCGTTAGACTGACAGAGTAGGTACAGTCGGTGTCATCCCACCCCTGTTTTCGCTCGAAAAATTCAAATCGAGAGTTATGCAAGTTTAGGTGCAAACACCATTCACCATCAGCCATTAAGGCCAAAACTCATCGGGCAACACATTTTCTTCCCGAACAAGTTCGCCTTGCACAAGGACTTGCCCACCCCGCCCCTCGATGCAAACGATCCCGAGCAACGAATCAAAGCGACATTAATCGCACTCTCCCTTTCATTTACACTATGATTGATAGCATTTGCGGTTTGACGCTGTCTCATTTTACCGGCGGGTTGTCGCATCAGCCGTTCAAAATTCTTGCATATCGAAAAATTCCGTCCCGAATCACACACCGACACCAGAACCCATCCGCTATCCGCACAACAATTCTCGCTCTATCCCTCTCTCGCTCGCTCTCCCTGTATCCTGCTTCCTCATCCACACAATGTACACTCGAAAAGTTTCCGTATTCCCTTTTTACCGTAGAGCGTAGACTTAATGTCCTGGGTCGGCTGGAATCCGGACGAACTTCACTTCACTCTCACGTCAGCGAAAAGCGAAAAGTTGACGCAAGACGCGCGCGTAAGAGACAGAAGCACAACTGCCATCTTATTCTGGCAATATGGCGAACAAGGTAAGAAAGGTCCCAATCAGTCTTGCTCTTACCCATCGAAAGACACATGACGATGATGAGTGCCGTACTACTGTACTGTGTGTCCTGTCCACCCGTTCCGTACTCCGTCGCTGTGCAGTACAGTACTAGGACTATCTACTCTACTATGGCTCCATCTAGCCGCTTGGCAGGATCAGTGCAACGAACAAGAAGAAGAAGAAGTAAAACAATTCATCGAGCAACAAACACACAAACAACGAATGTGCGGTGGTTACCACCTTTTTACACCTACAAATGGAGCTGTAAATCATTTTTATATAAGTGAAATTGGTGCTGGCAATGGGATTTTGATATGTCCCACCATGAATTTAATGGCGGATAGGGTTGTCCTGCTCGCGTCCACGTGCTATTGCACGGCGTCCCGCTGAATGCCGACAAGTTTGAGCAACGTTTGCCGCCTGATACCGAAGATTAGTGCAACGCAAGGATGTTTGGCGTTCCAAAGGACTCGGAACTGCACTAGCCAGACGACAGACGAAATCTAGCTGTCCCGCTTGGGAGCATGCCAGACAGCTTGGGAGGCGTTCCCATAATGCGCAATGCCTCATTCTTGAAACCCACACCATAATGAATGGGCTTGGTTTTGTGTTATATTAGAAAGAATAGCGGGCGGGGCGGGTAGCTGGGGATAATGTGTGCGAATTGGTTTTTAGGAAAGGGCGGCGGGTGCGAGGCAGGCTGGTTTTGGTTTTGACGGAGAGGCGTACTATCAAATCAGTCATTCCTTCTACTGGTGTCCGTTCGAAATATGTCCGGCAAATGTTTGTATCAGCGATAAGATGGGATGGGTGCGGCTGGGATTGTGTGCGAGTTTAGTGACGAGTTGGTGCCACTGTGTGCGTCTTTTATCGTATAAGATTGCAAACATAACACATTTTAGAGTTTACCCCCGCCAAGTTTAGTGTTCACATTGATTGACATGGCAGTGTGTATTTGCCTTCGAAACGCGTACGACGTGTAGAACAATTTTTTATTATACACGAGCGCCCATTAAAAAAGGAGGTTTTATTATTTTCTTTTTTCGGTTTTGCCCGCATACGGAATCATTTATTTCATCCTTCTGTCAAAATAACGATAATAAAAATATATTTAAATTAAATCGTAAATGAATTAAACAAGAGAAAATTATAATAATAAATCGTGTGTGATTTTTAATAAATATAATTAAAAAAAAAAAAAAAAATACAAAGTGTATACAATCGGTAGAAGTAATAAAAAAATTTATACAAGAAAAGTTCGCGGTGTTAACGACACAACTTTTAAAAAAGTATACGGAATTTCGTCGAAATTGCACAAAATTAATTTCAATGTTAAAAATCGAAGCGATTAATTAGTGAGTTCGATACCGACGAAATGCTGCGATGAAAATGCAATAAGAAAACAAAACTAAAAATTAATAATAAATACCAGCGCGAGAGTAGCAAGACAGACGAGTAATATGTCGTTCCTAGTGGTGTATCATCCAGTGTGACTGTTGCTTCAACCACGCATCAGCTGTTCAACATCAGTTGATCATTAATCACCATCACATCAGGACGTTTCGGCGGTACTATTTCAACTGATTTGCCGCCATCATCAATAGTAACTAGCGCCATCCGATCACTCGACAATTTCGAATCATACTTGGACCGAAATTGTTAATTTTCGTTTCATTTTTTACATTTACCACCGTCGAATATAATAAACAAATAAAACATAAAACAAATATTAGCCAGACACAAGTGAAGCACAAGTGACGCAAAAATGATGGAACATGTTACGGTCATTGTCATTGCCGTCTCACATTGATATTAGCGCGCCAAATTGTGTGCACTACAATCCAACGACATTCATCAGCAGCAGTTACAACTATTTTCGGGCTAAACATAAGCCGGTTCAACAATTTTCAAAGATAAATCAACACATCAATAACAAGAACTGAATCCTATTTCGAAAAATTGTTGTTTTTGTCCATTCGTCGGGAGCGTAGATCGCGCGCGTTTTTTTTTTTAATTTCGCGGGTTCGTCGGACGTGTTTCATGCCGGATTTTTTTTTTCTTCTTACATTCTAATAATGGACAAAATATGATCGGCTATCATCCCAAAGGACAATCAGAAAAACAAAAATACGCAACTAAAAAAAGGAATTTCTTCAGTATACCAACACAACACAATAATATCTCAACTATTGTATACGTTCTATAAAAGATAGTGTTACCGTTTTAGTGCAACCAGAATCAATATATGTATGTATATCATTAAAAAAATTAATTAAATTTAGTGCGAAAGTGGAATTAAAGTGCCCGTAAAGTTAAACAAGGATAAGAGAAATAAAAGTTCTTAAATAAATTGTTTTACGAAGAAGAAGAGAGAGAGAAAAAAATAAAGTTGTGTTTTGTGTGAATAATATTGTTATTGAAAATATTGTTTTTCATTATTTTCTTCTTTTTTTTAAATCCACTTGTTTGTTTTCGTTTGAAATCATTTTCGAGCTGTTTCGTTGATTTTTGTTCCATTAAAAGTGGCACAAATCGGGCTGGAAATCGCTCCCAGAGCATTGATGGCTCAACCTAGGGTAAGTGATTGATAGCGAAGTTTTGTGATTAGTTTAAGTATCTTGTGATGTTAGTGTAAAAATTTTTCCTTGGATAAATTAGTACCTCAAAACTCTTAATATTATCAGCCGATGCTTACAATTAAAGATTATAGTTGTTAAGATTCGATTATCTGTTCTCTAAATTAAGTAGTTCCGTGTTGATGCAAAAAAGAATAATACAAAAAACTTGAATTGGAAATTTGAAGTCCAAGAACAACAAGCAGGATGCAATGTTAGACTTGTACATTTCCTGAGGTCTCCGCCTCTAGAATCGAGGATGACCGACGGCTGTCCAGTTTACATAACGTTGAAATCATAGAGATATATGTACATATATATTTTGAAGCCGGACGATTCCTCGCAAAGGACCAGCAATAAATACTATTAGCACTTCACTCACATTTATGTTACACTCCAGTCTTGAACACAAAATACGCCAAACAATTGAGTACTAGGCTACTATTTGGATTTCACTGCCACTTGGCATCAAATTGATTCAAAGTTTTTCATACAAAAACGGCGGCCTTCAGTCTCCAGTACTTATATCTCTATGATTAAAACACAATGTGCTGCCCAGAAGGGAGTTCTCCATTTGAGCCTTTAACAAAATAATTTCATTCAGATGCCTGATACTTGTAAATTGTGTCTTATCAGTGATATACTGATCAACGCAACTGTGTAATTTCATACTTTATCACAGATCCATTTATGCGTTATAGTGGCAGACGTAACTAGTCGCGTTCATCCTCATTTAAAAATGAAAACAAGGTATGGAAATAGCTAAGCGCGTTTAAAATCACAGAGATTATGGGTTTGGATATCCATAGGCTTATCCGCTGTAATTTTAATACTGTTGAAAACTTGGTCAAAATCTTCAAGGAACATGTAAACGTCAACATCGTACTTTCAGGACTTCTCCAATAATTAATTGTATACAATTAACGTGTTGTGAAACTATAATCAGTATTTTAAATTGAAAAACTTAAGTAGATGAATGAATTTATTAAACTGTATAGGTACACTGTATAAAAATTTATTTCAAAAGTCATAGTTCTTTCAAGGCTTCAAAAATTTACAGTGAATAATATTGCTAATTAAAAATCAATGTACAATAAAAATATTAAATTAGCTTCATTGCCAAGTACCTAATTCTAACTCTTTGATACAATCAACTGATTACTCTTCGTGTCTATTTATTTCGACATTAAGACTATACCAAATTAGACTTAAAAAAATAATAAAACGAGCTTGTTTATGTCAAATCATTGGCAAAGTGTTTTATTAGATTTTAGTCTAACACAAAGCTATCTGCAATTGTTTAAATCCATACAAGAATTTAAAGATCGAGACAATTTTACTGTTTTTTGTTTTAATAATTTTCAATTTGTACATTACAGTATCTCAGAAAAATTCACCAACTGATCGGAATTATATGATAAGAGATATTATTTTCCAAAATATCTTCTTTATAAACGATTTTTTTGCTAATGTAATGCGAACAGTAATTATTATTATCAGTAACATTCGAGTGCATTACGAAAACATATTTCACTACATTATATACTAATATAATATTTATCGAACCACTTGTACAATGTTAGCATTACTTCATTTATAATATGGCGATTTTCGATAACAAGATACTCGTAAACAGGAAAATCGTGCGGAAGTGCGAATTAAAATAAATCATAATAACATAATGTCCTTCTGACATACGATTAACAGCGAAATTACTTAGTTATACTTAAAAATTGCATATATTTATCTGTATATCTGCTTGAGTAAATAAAAAGAAATGAACTAAATATTTTTGTGATCACTTAATCACACTATTACTCATTGAAGTTGATCCACCATAAAAAAATCAGTTTTTTTTTCTATTCTTTATTACGAGGATCGCCATGATCACCATCGTGATGATTATTGCCGTATAGAGACGACCAGTTAAATAATATATTTGTTATACGATCAATCAGTGTCTCATGATGGGAAGTAAGTCGAAAATATTTCGATATGGGCTAACTTGTCAAATTGTTAATCTTTTTAACATATAATATCGGATAAATTCCAGCTTTTGATTTAAGTATGTTTAAGATCTTTAAAAGAAACTTTTTTTTGGTTCGGGGGTTTTCAAGTATTTACCGTGTGCTCCATCCATCATTCATTTGGAGACGTTTTTTTTATTAATTGCGAGAATGAACTAATCATCCTGTCGCTCGTATGTGCCTATTTATTTATTAGGAATGTTGAGTACAGTGGAGATAGAGAGGTGATATAGGGAGTTACCCGTCAATTTTGGATTTTTAAGGTGGATTTGTGTTTTGTTGATTACTGAATGACCTAGTATGCTAGATCGTGTGATTGTTATCGCTATGGAATCTGTAAATAATGATTTAATTCTTATCGATTTTTTATGTAACTCGTAACAGAGTTTTTTGTAGAGGAACTCCAACGATGTCTAAAGGTTAAAGCCGCTACTTTCTGGTGTTCCTATTTTGTTACCAGTTTTTCATTTAAAATTAGTTTCCTAATTCCAAAGTTTGGTTGTAACTGTGTTCTACATTTATTCCATAATATTTTGTAAGAATTTGCTACTTGGTATTTTTTACGAAACATTATACAATATTTATTGGCTTTGCTATAAGAAAGAGTTGCAATTGATAACTAAAACAATAATTTCGGAATACGCATATGTAATAAAAGACCCCGAAAAGCAAAGTTGTAAAGACTATTGTCTGATCTCTGGCTATTTATATCATAAGCTTATAATCTCAATGAATAAAAATTATTATTATTACTATTAAAACAATAATTTATTTCGTACTAGAAATAACATAATGTTCTCTCTCCAAGAATTTTAGCTAAACGATCCATACGTGTTAATAATATATATATATATATATATATATATATATATATATATATATATATATATAGTATAAATTTGAAGTCCTAGATCCATCTTAATAAAATGCTTACAAGAAAGAGAGCTTATTACGAGTATAATAATAACGATCATAGCAATAGAAAGATGTATCTCAGAGCTTTGCTATATTAAATAGCCCTAACTCAATCACTTTGTATACAGTTTAATACATGATTATTTAAAATGATTACAACAAAGTTCCAACTATTCAAAAAACTTATATTTCCCTATTGGTGGATCACATCTATTAATTTTGCTCGGTAACCACTAATTTTAAAACAGCTATTTTGTATGTATACAAAAAAGATGTAGTCACAATTTACTTAATTATACTTTAGGGTGTGGCGGTTTAGGATACAGGTTAAAAATTTCAATAATTTATCTATATTTTTCAACAGCATGTTCCCTTTAAATGATTCTGTTTACCTCAGTGGACTCTAAGCTTTGGTTACTTTTGAAACTTTGAGCATAAACATTTAAATATGCGCTGTTTATTGAAACCTGCACTGCATTACAGTTTTCTTACAAAAGCTGTCAAATAATTTCGGTAGTGGGTGTTACAAACTGTTACTAAATTCAAGTTCAAACAAATTATTATACAATATATTGTATTTTCATATTGAATAAGATGTGAAGAAAAGTATGAAATTATTTCAATATTTGAAGATTATTGTCTTTGTAATTAGTGCTTAAGAATAATTGTGTGTATTTATATACCTTTTATTAAAATCTTTATTGTAGATTCAATATAGATAATTATTATTTGTGAGAGCCAAACATTTTTTTAACGTAAAGAGTTGTTCTTTAATCTGAAATTTTTCTTTTTTGGAGCAATCAAATACAAGCTAATAATTATTTCCGACATAAATAGCTGGCAAATAGCCTGCAAACCTAATGTGTTCAGCAAACTCCATCCTGGCATGTGCTTCTCTGTTGTCCTATTTCTGTTTGTTTGCTTTAGTACCGTAAAATAAACTTGAATCATAATAGTCTTTGTACAATCCACAAAATTTTCGTAATTAATTTGAATTATATTTTAAATTTCCAGTTGTGGCAAGATTTTAAAGAAATGTTACTTCTGTTATCTTTTCGTAATTACCTCCATGAAATTCCACATTTGAACATATATGAATAAACTTGCAATTTCTTTTAAAATCAAAGGCCACTAAAGGTCTTTAGCGCCTTGTGAATAATACGACACTAAAGTCAGCTTTAAATTAAAGCCAACTTTATGACGACTGTGAATAGCGGCCAAAGATTTTAAATCTTTAAAAAAATAATTTGAAGTTTCAACGAAACTTAAGTTTGGTACGAAATCAAATCTCAACTCTCGAAACAATAACAAAGAGTGATATAAAAAGAATGTTGTAAGAACAATTCTTTATCTGACATATATTTGGACTTGACCAATTTTGTCTTAAGCTAAGTACATATGTCTACAAATTTTACTTAAAGAATGACAAAATATTGCGTACGAACACCAAAAATCTCACTCCTTAATAGAATCAATAATAACTCGTTTCTTATCCTGTCCTCGAATCGCCTAAAGGAGGGACTCAAGCCGCCTACAGGAAAACCTCGAAACCATTTTGGAAAAACGTGACGATTTTCATCGATTATAAAAAAATAAAATAAATATAAAGAAAAGTACTTTAAACCTGACTTCTATAATTCTGTGTTATAATCGCTCTAAAGTCCACGACTTCTGTATTTAATTTTATTGTATGGCCGCGCATAAAACCTTAATAATTCCGTGCTGACGTTAAATATCGTTAATTGGCCATAAATTAATTTTTTCTCTTTTTACCAGAAAACAAAAATACAAATATCGAAATTACGTATGTGTTGAATACGTACACTAATATATCTGCAGCAGAGAGAATATAAAGAAGCCATGGAACTTATGTTTGATTATAAAAAGACTTCACAAACTATAGAAAATCTCATTATAACTATATTTTAGTTGTTAGTTAAAAGGCATCGGGCTAATGGCGGCGCGACTTTTTAAATAAATATAATAAAACGTCTAAATTTATGACCGAAAAGCTCTCATATATGCTTTCACTAAATGGTTAATTATTATTAAGTACTCGATGCTTGATTAAGTTTCGGCGGGATTATAAATTTTTTAATTTTTGGCAGTAATAGCACGGCCATATTTCATATATTTACAAGTTCGGAATTATATAGTACGAGTACTTAGTGCATGCATATACAACCAGCAGCAGCGCTATGTTCGAAAATCTCTTTGAAGTCTATTAACACTAAAAAAGGAACGATTTTTTTACTATAATTTATTATTGTTGCATTACGAAACTGATTATGCGGCTTGTGTGTATAGAGTTGGATAATAAAAGGGATTTAGTAGATTGCGTTTTTAATTTGATGATAAGCAATTCTGGAAAAATTAAAAATGGACGACGTTTATCGCGACGAACAAATATATTTTATTTTACCGAACGGTTGGAGGGTTTCTAGATACTCACAGGTACTGCATAATGATGATAAACCTCTAAGGCTTTTTGAAATATTTTCTGATCTAAGTTTATTCTCAAGTCATCGCGGAGTAATTGTTTTTTCCTTTCGGGGCAGATTGTTAGCCTTTTGCTGATCGTACTGAGTTCATTGGATTTGTGATTTCTGGAATAAATATAAATTATAATTATATAAATATTGTTCAAAAAATATTTTGTTCTTACTTCTCATCTCAGTATACTGCACACAGTCTTCTGCGCTCTTGAGTTTCACATTATTATTAAAAATATCAAAATCAAAATTTATATTTCAAGCATTGTGATTTCCACCTGTTCATATAGGAACAGCTGCCACCGCAATGTGATCATCTGACACCCCGTATTATGACATATCCAAAATCAACATTTACTCGGAACACAAAAATGCGTTGCTCTGCAGCTTCCAAGTTGGTAGTTAACAATAGTATAAATGATGCGCTTGCGATTAGCTTTTATTTACAAAAATATCAGTTAATTTGTTTACCGTAGGATAACAAAATTATCCAAGCTATTCTCAGAAAAGACAAAAAAAAGTTTTTGTCGGGGTAAATATAACGTGTACTTGTAAGCACAGGCTCTTTAAACCTGATACGACTTAAAAGTCATAGGCATTATCTACAGAATGTAGATACACCTGTAATTCTCCACTGGTGAAAAATAAATACGGGAAAAAACTTCAATAAGAAATAAAAGAGAACTTTAGTAGGTGTAGGTATGGCTTTTTGTAGACCTATTAAGAAATTTTATGGCATAGCCTTTGGAATCGGCTTATTGTAAAACTGTCTAACAGTAGCCGCAACTGGAAATGTTAAGCTTAACTTAACTTATCCAAGATTGTAAAGTGCCATTCATTGCACGGAATTCACGGAACATATTAGTGCATGAATGTAGATAAAAGTGCAATAATATTTAATTTAGTGGAACGTTTTCGAGAAAGCACCATAGTGAGGACATTTTTCGTAACGTTTATAATTGGTACTGCATTGGAAATATTTCCTCAATTTTAGAATAGTTAGATGTAGTTGTCCAATTTATAAAACTATTATAGCGATAAATCAGTGCAGTTCAAGACACTTTCTAAGACAACGAATAAAACGCGATATCAAATCAAACAAATGCGAAGGTTCTGGATAACTTCACTTTCTTATTTATTGGATGAATTTTGAAAAATGCCGACCAATTATTTGAATTTGCTACACAGCGACGAGTAATATCCAACCTCATTTAGCCAACCTTATTCTTAATTTTGGTTTCAAGTTCCAACGTCGACGATCGTTAGAGATGCATACACAACGCAGATCCGTATAACTTGCATCCGGATAATGTGTTCGTCTGTATTCATCAATAACTTATTAGTTACCAGGATAACAAGTGAGCTCTAGTACCGCACAGCTTATCCTACATATTACATGAACTTATTCACGTTGGATTTCTGAATGAGGTAATTCACGATGAATATATATATTCTATAGAAACTGACCTACGTTACCTCTACTTTCAACCTTATGTAATTATTTAATTCGAATACAAAGATATTTTGAAACATCTTTAGTAATATAACATAACATCTTTAATAATATATGTAAATAACACAATAGCATTCTTATCACAAAGTTGTACTAACAAAAAAATTCGCAATCAAATTTTAAATTTACCGACGGCAAATTGTATTCAACTTTCCGCCTACAGTGACTGATCAAATCTTTTATACACTTCCACGCCTTTCTGTTTGTTAGTAATTTTGAATGAGTCCCGGCAAAACCAATTTTTTAACATTGTCAATTAGCCAGCAGTTGTACTACATTACATTCTCCACGGATAGTAAACTTTTTATAGCAGACTATAGTCTTGTCAGATAAGTTAGAAGCAAGCTTAGTGGGTGACATCTATGTAGACAAAATATCTCCACATATTTGTATGTGTTATGGCAGTTTGATTTCGTGATATTAAACGGTTGCTTTTAATGTACGCATAGGAAAAAAAAAACGTCAACAAACCAGGAAATGTCAAGGAATGAAAACAAAAGCTTAAGGAGTATTAGGCGTATTGGGTATAAGATAAAAATGTGGGAAGACAACGCCCATGTTTCTTCAAATTTTGTTATTAGCTCGGCTAAGACGATGCGAAATAATATCTGAAATAATAACGAATGGAAAACAGGTGTGATTATTATTATTGTTGTGTGTTGGAATGTAGAATTGTGATGTAAATTTTTTTTTTTCAAGATAAACACATTTAAAGAGATGGGGATCAAAGTGCTTTCCGTATGCGATTCCAGTCCTTTTGATGTTTTGATAAAGTGTCTATGTTATTAACAAATAAATTTTGATGATTTGTTGAAAATATTCGTACTGAGCGAATCATAAAACTATTTGTATTTTACCAATTTTAGCTTTTCACTAATATAAATCTCAGGAAATAAAAGTGTTTTTTAATTTATAGTCAAAACATTTTGATTCTCGAAGGAAACTTTTGGAAATAATGAAATGCGTTTAATTTTCTAGTCTTTCGGAGATATAACTTGAACTTTTTAACCCGAAGATAGATTTTTTATATCGTTTAATATATTTATATCATAAATTATGTTCGACCTATTCGAATGTGCGATTTTTCTTATATGTATTTCTTAAAAAATTATAAAGAAGACAAAGTCTATCGAAACGTGTTTGTGCCAATATTTTGTTCCTTCCAGTTAAATCTATACTGTGCCTGGAAAAAAGATGGAAACATGAAGGTATTTTACAGTATTTTACTGTATCTTAAGTATGTTATTAAAGTTAAGAACAGCATTAAAATATGTTGGACGTTTCTAGAATAGTGTAATCGAAATTGATTTCTAGTTCAAACTCCTATTCTTTATGAAGAGATTTGACAAACAAAAACATTTAAATTTTTTTAGGTAAAATTTACTTAAGTAAAAATTTATACAAATTAAAATGTAAAATACTTAATTGCATATGCCAACGAAAATAGTCAAAAACAAGCATAAACCGTTTATCAGCATCACGAAACTTGAATCGTTGATACGATACAAGTAATTTTTGATATTCTTTCATACAGTTATACAAATGATGAACAAAATCATTGCAACAATGAATGGATACTGTCAGCGTTTGAATTCGTAGCATTGGTATACCGAATGCACAAACTAATTCATTCGTGATCTGTATACGGTGTTTATCCGAACTACTCGAAAATATAAATACTCAGAGGAATAATGTTAGAATCAATTGGCCGGGTGTAGTCCAGTGGTAGCGTACTAGGCTTGTAAACGCGTTGTCGTGGGTTCAATTCCCACTCTACGCATAAATTATTTATAAGAATTTTTCAGTTGCTATTGGCTTTAAAATTATTAATATAAATAGTGAACAGTGCGGAATGTTTAATAGGATCACTACAAAAAGATTTAACACTGAGCAGATGAGTTCTGTTTACATTCTTATCAGATTTACAAACACCATTAGAGATACCAGACAGTAGTTGATTTGTTATAGGCAACATTGCTGTTCTGGTAGATCACATCATAGCCAAACAGCACTCAAAATTATTAACACCAACTAGTATGGTACACTGCCATATCCGGCCCGATTTCTGACCTCCCATCCCTAAGCTGACTGGATTGTGCACTACAGTGTATTAAAGGCTAATGACCTAAGTACTGTTCAGTATCCTTAAAAAAAAAAACAATACGATCATGGAGATATATATAGTGGAAATGGCGAGCAGCGACTGTTTTGATGCCAGAGGTTTTCTCGCAAAGGACCGGCGATATTCACTATGCTACTATCAGCATCTTACTCACATGTATGTATGTTAAACTCCGGCATTGAAAAAAAAAAGACCAACCATTGAATACTAGGCTAATATTTGCATTTCACTGCCACCAGGCATTAAACGCTCCATACAAAAACGTTCGATTAAACTTCAAAATGCTTCAAAGTGCTTGATACAGAAACGGCGTATTGCCATCTCCGTCATTTATATCTCCATGAATACGATTAATACGAACTATTAGGCTTTCAAAATTCTCGAAACTCGGATAATCGAGACTATAGTGTAAGACATCTTTGCTTTTCTGAACTCACTAATTCCACTCATAATTTCAACGTAGGTTAGAGTTCTCCCAGCTGTGTCGTGGGATCTCCTTTATTGGTTCCTGAACCTGCTGACAGATAAGCATTTGGATCTTTTGACCAAGATTCCTTTCCTCATTTGTTAATCGTAGATTTATTTTACTTTCTATTTAAAGCAATTCGAGTGACACAGTCACCTCCATTTCCATTTACCCATGAATTTCTCTCTGAACATGTTGACTATATTCTTTGATTGTAACGACTAACGTCCAGATTATAAAAGTAAACAGCTTGTGCGAGTAGAACATGAGTTTTAAAATTTATTTCAGTGCACAGCATTATCAATTTAATACTGAAATTCATCAATTATAAACCGAATCCGAATACTAAATATGGCACAAGTGTTGTCAAAATTGACATTTCGATGCTCCTCTTTCTACCCTTTTTTATACGCATCAAAACTAAACCCACGTTTTACTGTCAGATAAATATAAACACCTACCTACCAAACCAAACAAACGACTCATTTCACTTTTATTTTCACCTCTAGTTTGAAATATAAAAACTTTTACTCTATGGCCGCCACAGAACAACTAAAACCTCATACGCTCTGGCAAAATAACAAAAACTAAACGCGGCACCACTAAATAACAAAATCACCGGGAAAAATTTACTTTAAAACATAGCTCTTTGGTCCCCGTGGAAAAAAAGCTGAAAATGGGCTCAACAAACCCCAAGCCATTTTATCCGTATAGAACCCGTAAGTGTACATCCTTGCCGTACCTCCTGAATTCTAAATAATGAAAAATCCTTGCAACAAAATCAATGGCTGTCACTGCAGACGAGTGCAATTTTTCGATTCACCACCGCCATATATCGAACGCAGTGCTGCACTACAGTACGTAATGCGTGCGCTATGTCAGCGAATTACAAATTCAACGCCGAAATAACAAATACATAAAATAAAAACAACAACAATACTAGCTTTAAGTTCATATCCACCCTCGCGATGGTAAAAAACCAGGCTCTTCGAATACTTCATGGGTGGTAGGTAGTTTGGTGGATGGATGATGGTAGGTAATTCAGCCTTTAACTTTTGTTTTGGAACTGTCAAAACCACGCGAACCAAGGGCAGCATGGTAACTAAGCCGGCATATCTACTATATTTCACTATACGCGCTATTATAGATATAGGGGATGGAATATAATTGCTAGGCTAGCCTTGTGCATGACTATGCTATTTCTGCTTCCTTTATAGCTCCCGATGTTTTCGTAGATGGATTGGTGTGCTCTTGTGTGTGTGTTGTTAAGGCTGGTATGACTAGCGAATATTGTAAAAGGGCACCAACATTTTTGGTCCGTTTTGGATATGTTTGTTTGCCTTGAAGCGCAAGAATGGCGGCAGACAGGACGTCCCAAATATTCCTTCGTATATATCGATAGACGTGTCCATATACATGCTCTGCCATTTAGGGCCAGCAAAAACGGGGCAAAACGGGAAGAAGACTCACATATACACCGGGTAAATAGATGCATGATCATCAATCAAATTCTGCTTCAGAGTTCTCTCTGCGTTTTGTGTAAAATATTTTCTGTTTTTTTTTTGCCTGCTATACAGAGGGCACTCTTCCATGTTCTCTGTAGGTTACAGTGAGTACAGCCTTTGCTGGATACAACGTTTGGTTGTTCTTTTTTCACAAACTGAATTTTTCAGCCATTTTGGCTCCAAATACAGAATTCCATATAAAAAACACACACAACACTCTGAAGTACAAGCAAAAAACGCACAATTATATATATTAAACCTTTTTACCCTCTGTATGGCGCTACGGTTACATGCACGAAACATGAATGGCGCGATAGCAAATTACTCTGTGACGTAACACATAGTTGAGGTGTCTACCTTCTTTACCTACACTCACTTATTACTATGCACGTGCTTAAACCCCGTATGTACTCGCATAACCGCCCTGGCTGAATGCAAATTGTACTCAATCACTAAAAATGGTCGCATAAAAATTCGTTGGGGTCTTAAAAGGTACACCAACTATCACGCTCTAAGTGTAAGACTTTCCCTAAATGTGTCGCGGAATTCAATTGGGAAGGGGACAAGTACAGACAACAACTACCAACTTACTCATCCGACCTTATTACATTCAGCGATAGATAGTTTTGCCTTTTATGTTCATTACGGAGACAATACTGCGGGTATACATTCTGTAGTCAGTACTGGTTTTTTGAAAAGTCGCGCCCAGTTCAGCCGCCATTACACTAGTTGGCCGATATACTAGTCCGCACTATAGCATCGAGTATTATCGGGACTCGGTAGACGGCAATTTCTTTATCTCCAGGGGCAAAGGAGAAAGGAATGGTTCGAAGAAAATGTGTAAAAAGGAAAAAAAGCAACAACAATTTTTCAGTTTGTGTAGGGTTTTTTTGTATGGATTTGTAAGTTGGAAGGTCATATATCTTCCACGGCCTAGTGATTCCTAATGGAAGTTTCAATTCCTCCGTCGAGAGGAGAATATTTTCGAATTGTTCTTGGATCATGATGTGGAATATAATTTCGGTGGATATGTCGCCGCGTTCACATAACCGGGGCGACACCGAACATTCATCAGTCATCAATAATGGAATTGAAGATAACAGTAGGATGGGAGAGTTCTGTTTTTGTTCAAAAAACGAGCAACTTGATATGGGGTGAGACCAGGCTGAGGACTTGTATTTCAAACATAGAAGTATATCCTGTTTGGAATTGGGAAAATTATTTTGCGTTTCGGCAGATTAGAGTTGTGCATTGTGCCCATTTCACCATGTTGGGCGCCAAATTTACAGTAGGAACCTGGAACATGTACTCAAGTAGAAAACATAACGAAATCCAAACTAAATATTTTCTTTCAAACGAATCCTGTAGTATCAACCATCTCCAAGATATACATATATAAGCACACTGCGGCAAATTACATTTAAAATATTCAAATTTATGCTTTGTAAGTATTTTAAGTAGATCTTCTTTAATAAAATCGTTCTATAGTATAAACTCTTGTGGTACACGAGTTTTCATGTTATTGCCGCTACTTGTATAATTTAGTTTTAATTTCGCCACACAAAATGTCATTTCGATTCTCTTTAAGTTATCTTACTCTTTAATTTATAGAGTTTAATTATCTTTATCTAACTTATATATTTATTCAGGCTTTATCATGTAACATCATTTATAACTTTAGTTTTTAGTTTAATTATTTTTTGTTGTTTTATTTTGTCTCCGAAGGTTTTCCTAAACCATTTTTCCTTCAAACCAATCTAATTAATTTTATTTCAATACAGTCATTGTTAGTTTTAAGATTCACACCATTGTTGTAGAGGCACAAGCCTGATCACAAAATTATTACTAATAAATGTACCTACATGTAATTATATGGTTCACGATAATAATAAATTTGAATTTGAAGTTATATATCCTATTTTTCAAGTGATGAATTGCTATACAATTTAAAGCCATGACATATTGACTTTTTAATGGGAATGACTTGCAGATAAATTAGTTAGCTTAATTACTAAATCCTCGCCAGTATAAAAGTGTACATAATAACATTTCCCACTTTTTCATAAGTGATTTAAAAATAAAAAATCTGCCAACAGTCTGGGCGCAACTTTATTATTTTATGGGTAGAAGTGCGGAACGCGTTTAATCCTGAAATGCGGTGTAGGTTACTATGCGACTGACAACCTAAAAAAAACGTTCCTCCTGGTTATTCTGTCCTTTGCGGCTTTCGAGAAATAAAAATCAGAATTTTTTCATTTCTACTCCTCCCACCATCACTCCTAACACCCAAACCCTTCCGCTAGAGGTCTACTGGTACTAACTCCTGTAAAATTTTCAAGATCATATCTGGTACGGTTCTTGAGATGATGTGTTTTGAAAAATGGATGTCCCCCACTTCCTTGCTTCACCACTCGCTTAGTTAAATTAAGATTGCAAGTCAAAAAGCTTGGACTCGTTTAAATGTTCATCGCGAAGTTAATATGCATTTTGATAGACATTCATATCAATCAGAAACGCTGGGTCTAATTATCTAAATTTCGAACGTACTTGCCATCAAATTTTTATTTGCATCCTGCCGAAAAACTTATCTAGAATACGAAAGTCACGACAATTTACCTTGAAACTTGAAATTCGCGGCGCGAGTGATTCGGCCAGATTTCATTTTGTTATCCGTAAAGGTCGTCACTATAGGAAAATGGCGTAACAGGCCCGTACATGGACCACCTTTATTTGGTAATAAGTCATAAAAAAGATCAGAAACAATTTGTTTAGCTTTGGATAGGTAGGTACCTGGCCAAATATTTGTCTAGCTTTTATGCGAATAAATGCCGCTTGGAGATTCCTATCATCGTTTCCATTCCGGCAAATAAACTTTACCAACAATCAAATTGCATAACTAACTATGATGGTATCGAAATAAAAAATCATAAAAAATATTAAAAAAGAAAAAGAAATACCAGCACCAATCCAAACAATCCCATCTCATTATAATTCAGCACCCAACGTGACCATTTTTGAAAACTTTTATTCTCATTAAACTCATCTCCTTATTCTTGGCGTCTTAAAAGACCGAAAAAAATATGCGAACCTAAAAAAAATTACTTTTGTGTTACATCATACTGGACTGAACTGTGTGTGAATGGAGAAGCTAAACGGCATGCTCACCGTCAGACCGGACAAACTGACCATGGGTTCATTTGACTAATATCAAAGTGGACAGAGCGTATTTCGTGCGACCAGGAAAACAACGAGCCACCAAACCGTACAAAATCTACCAGAATCAAGTCTGTCCAGAATAACCTCTCTCTCTCTCTTTCCAATTAATTACCAAACAGGCGGATATATTCAGGTCCAAATTGGAATTCAAGCGTCGTCGTCGGTATCTTGTCCACGAACCTAAGAAAAAATCAAACTCCAGCTCAAAAGCACCCAGAACAGACGAAGCATAAGAAAAGCCAGACAACCGCAAAAACCTCGCTCCCATAGATCTGAATGACAAAAAATTTACATAGCAAACTTTGCCTAATTACAATGAGACCGACTCGTCAGGTTCTCGTTCTCGGTCCAGGCAGGCCTTGGCGATCTTCCTGTGACGGAATTTCCAAAAAGCCGAGATTCGAATCTTTTAAGTCGTCAGCAGTCGACACCTGATGCATTAGCATCTCAAAAGGTTCTAATCTTCGGCCCATGCATAGATCGGTGGAGCGAGCTGGAGGACAGCAAACGACGCGAATTATTTATTCATGGGCTGTGACATTATCGGGAATAGTAGATCGTGTGAGCTGTCACCGGGTCTCGAAATGGATATGTACGAGTACGTAAAACGCTGGCCACATGTGCGGAGCTGATTCAGTTGTTGTAGGTCTTATGCCTAGTGTGCCCGACCCGTCACACTATACTCCAGAAAATCATCGAATTCGGTAGCCCAGGCCTGAAGACTGGAGCAGGTTCTTCCGATCAATATTCAGCTATACGCGAAATTTTGTATTCAACGAGCGACCAAATACTTGCTAAACTCGTTGAAACGCCGCGGAATCGAAGATGCGAACCTGGCCGGCCTAGACAAACCGCGTGGATGGGGTCTTTGGTCTCCCGCACATTTGTACATTAAATTGCGGGGACAAAGTGAAATTAAAACTTTCGCTGTTATTTTCGAGTTCATTTTTATTTTATTGGATTCGTTCAGGTTTTTACTATGCGGTGTATTCTGGGCTGTTTGAAATTCGAACAGGCAATCTCATAAAATTAAGATGAGGTTCGATTTCGGATGCCAGTGTCGGACCGAATTTCGTTTTTCATTTGTTGCTTTTTGGGGGACACATTGTGGAAGGTTATGGCTGATGTGGAGAAAGATTTATGGAAGATTGAGAGTAATCGTATTCGTAATGTTGCAAATTTTTGGTAAATAAAACGGAGCTTAGAATGCTTAATATAAATAAATTGTGTTCTATATTAAGGCGGCATTAATTCGATGTGTACGGTACGGATAGGTTAGAAGGTTACCTGTTTCGTAAACGGACTAAATTTTGAATGATACTCTGTTATTATACTAATAGCATCGGAAAGGAAATTCAAATGTTCAAGCTAAAATTAGATTGGCCACACTTTATGGCAATGACCTGCACATCAAGTATGGACTACTATTGCCAACAAAATACTTACATCATTCATATATTGATTCGAATAACAATTGCATACAAATAAATTGTGCGTCGGGACTATTTAGAGAACTGAATTTCAGTGTGTTTTTATTGTACTTTACTTTGAAAAGATTAATGTCAGTTATTATTTTTTAAATTGAATTTAAGTATTCAACGCATTAAAATTGAAATTGAAAGACTTTAAAATATCTTTGGAAAAAAATCCCTCGAAATCTACTGAAACCGGCTTGCACAACCCCGAAATTTATGTTTCACCTCATTCAAATTAAACCACAATATTCACTGTCAATTATTTTAATAAAATTTTTAAATTGCTTGCTTTGAATGCAAGCTTTAGAATCAACACATTTTACACTTTTAAGATTAAATTTATCTTTTGGAATTATCTTGGCCAGAGTTTATTCGTGAAAAAACCAACTCTCATTTTTTGGGGTTTTACTTGTTCTGTAGTGTTTTGGGGTCTGAAAATGTTTATGAAAATCCCAAAACCACTCGTTATCTATCAATCCTAATAACAGTCAAAATAAAAAACCTGTCGGCGTAAAAGTTAACTATGATTTTCTCAATTTTAAATTATTATTAGCTTTATTTGCCCTGAATTCAGTTTTGATTTAACGCTAATATATTATATTGAAAACGCGTGAACGATTCACTTTTAATCTAAAAACTCAATGCAAATTTTGGTGGTCGGGGTGGACACTCGGGCCATTCCACTAGTTTTTCCTCACTGTTTTAGCGTATGACGTTGCTATTGGTGACTGTTATTCTAAAATATGTCCTACAGCTCTCATTCTTATCCGTTAATTTTAATTGATACCAAACTACAAAGCAACAATATAGTTAGTCAGATGATGAAGTTTAATTGTAAGATCTAACCCGGTTTGTCTTCAAAAACAACTATCGTTTCGGTAGGTCAACCAAAGAATGTATCCTGTGTTCTAGCTAATATCTCTGAAGCACGATGTCTGATCTTGCCGTCGTTCCTCGAAGAGAAGGTCTAGAACACCTTCAAGATGGGGTCAGGCAGCTTTCTTTAATGTTTCAAAACACACCACTGCAGCCCGACCTCCATGAGAACATTTCATAAGTCGAGTCTCCATTAGAAAACACGTTGTTCCTGCCCACTTTATTCCTGGTTTACCTTCCGACTATTTACTTAACTACCGACCACATTATCTTCAACTTAATCATTTCAAGCCTAGCAATTTTCTTCATGAGTTCCTCTTGTAATTACTCCCATTTTAATAAGCAACTATTTTCATTTAAATTTTAACTACGTACTAGACAATTTTCAACTAACTTCTATTATCTACATTTTTTTGCAGTATGATGATGGCCTGCATGGCTACATGGATTCGGGGGCAGCAGCAGCAGCTATGTACGACCCACATGCTGGACATCGGCCGCCTGGATTACAAGGCCTACCACCACATCATTCACCACACATGAGTCATGCAGCAGCAGCTGCAACAGTTGGTATGCATGGATATCATTCTGGACATGGTACACCTAGTCATGTATCACCGGTTGCTAATCATTTAATGGGAGCAATACCAGAAGTACATAAACGTGATAAGGATGCTATATACGAGTAAGTTTCAACTTTCCATCTAGCTATTCGTAATAGATGTCCAACTAATCGTAAATCATCAAACTAAATACCAAAGTACGATAGTAAAACTAATGATAGTGCTAGGTTAAACCCTCGAAATTACTATATTTAAGTTTTTATCACCATCACGGAATTTAGTTGTGAACTGTTTTAAACAGGTTACCTCCTACCTATTTCGAAAAGTTAAGGATCCATGACCCCTTCAAGATTATGGTTTTATTATTTTTTATTAACGTCCATTCTGACCGCACTTTCAGCGGACATAACGAAAACGGAGATGCTATCGCGATCGAAATGATCGTACCACATGCTCGTGGTTCTGGTCCGTGCTGTTAAGTGCATTGCGCAGGTTGATGCCGTGCACGTTTGTATGCGCGAAAGACGAAATTAGTGTAATTTTAATGCAAAATAACCTTCTTAAAGTCTCTAAGTGCTATTAGTTAATTATATTAGTACTTGTTGGCAACACCTACCCGGAGCGAAGATAATCCCCTTCTGGGTGCTGGATGTTTTAAAAAATTGCATTGCCCAGCAAAAGATAGTGAGTACCTTTACCTATAAAACATCTGTCGTGTTAGGCATGTGTGTATGCTCTATTGTAAGAAAATATACGGAAAGTGCAATCAATAGGACTGAAAATGCGATGTCTGTTCCGATCCGACCCTGAGGGTACCTAGCGTATACGAGTACCATGCCAAGAAAGGTTGTTCCCTTGCACGTATCGGACGATGAGAACTATGCATCGGTAGTAGAGTAGAACGGATACCAACAAGAAACCGTCTTATTTTGCATATCTGAAGCAATTACCATCTAACTAACATTAATTTTGCGTTCATTTCTACCTCATCTTCTTCTGCTGTTCTTCTACTTGTCTCCGAAGTCGAGACTGCCGCTTGAAAGGCCATTTTATGATCGTGTAGTACGACCGCCAGGTATATTTAGTGTGACAGTTAACAAATTAACCGGCCGTTTTTCGATCATTTTTCGACCGATCCTCCCTTCTACGCAAGCTAAACGAAAACTCACTTCAAATTTGTTCTAACAAACAATTAAACCTTGGCCGATGGCTTTCAATTAGAATTTCAAATTTTTGGACGACCGACGACGATCAACGAACGGATCGGACAAGGAGCAGATATATAAGAGCAGTTGTTGCCCGAATTCGACCATAAGTTAGGCATACATAGGTGAAATTTCTCAAATGTTAATAAAATTAATTTGTCTGTAGCGCAGCGTGGTCATCTTCACGGTCCGGCTGTTATTGTTTTTGTTGTTCTTAGTTAGTTTTACAATTCCACAAAGTCCGGCGAAAAGATCAGCCACTGATCTTCACAACTGACATATTTTCGGGTACCTTTTTCGAATTGTAAAAACTTTTCTTTTTGGAAATACGGAAAAATGAACAATGGATGGATGAACATTTTTTCCCGGGACAGATATCAAAGCTGCCTGAATTTGAAAAAATTTTTCGTTTGTACCGCATTTTAGTGTGATGTGCCTAAAGGTTCCACTCTTTGACCGGCTCTGCTGATTGATGAAGGTGGGAGACTTCGCCTTTAATGATAAACTGTGCGTGCTCGCCGTGCGCAGTTTTATTGTTAAGTTGATTGCCACCTTTGTAGTCCCGATGTTGTTTTTCATTTCGCTGGTAGTCGAGTTGCTTTTGCACTTTATATACACTCTCTACTACGAACCAACCCGAGAGATATTTACAAAAATGTTTGGAGGGATGGTCAAGGTGGTTAGGAGCTCTGTAATTAGTCAAGTAAAAGGTGTTAACTCTTGATAACGAAATAATTTTGTTCATCTTTCAATAGGCAATTTCGAGGCAAGTGTTTTTATTTCCATGGGTGATTTAAGTGACGAATTATGGCGATTACAGTAGTAGGTGAATCGAAGAAACATTAAAAGGAACTAAGAAGAATACAACATTAAAATAACTGAAATACACATTATGTTTGCATAGAGATGAGCGGAACAAGTTATGTAGCGTATAGCGAATTTTGATGGCTGCTGGAAAATAAAACGAACAGCTTGATGAATTGCTCACTATTAGAATTGTTTTTATTATATGGATAGATAAATTTTATTTGTAATGAGATTAGGTCATGAAAGTATTACATATTAGCTTTTATTCAAACGCTTAATAGGCATTCACATGTAAAATGTTGCTGTTTTTGGAAGCAGATTTATTGCCGATTTACAACAGCACTTTAGGTAACTAGTTTCTTCTATCTAAAGTTTGTTTGGTGTATTTACAATACTTTTTTTAAATGGAATCTAAGGTGTTGTTGCTTGTTAAGACAAAAAAATATAATGAGAATCGTCATGCACTTTGTTTTCTCAATTGTCATCACTTTAAAACTGGATTCATGTTGTCAATAGGCGAAGTTGCAGGAATTCTTTTTTCTTTTCTTTCTTGTAATCGTTAAAATTTTTAATATGTTTCTAACTGTACGTCTTACTCTTCTATTTGTTTGATTTTGAAAAACTCTTATTTTCGGTATGTAATGTTTAATACCTAGTAAACAAATTGAGCTTGGAAGCAATACTACACCAAATGCGGCCCTCAATATACCCTAAATTTTTTTTCCCATCCTATTCTTATTTCAGTCACAGTTTGATGTCAGTAATATATTTATCAAAAATAAGCTGCTCTAATTTTTATAAAGTGGCTAAATTTTTGGTTGATTTTCGTCAACAAAATTTGTTCAAAACTTATGATCTTCTTAAAACTCTTGAGCAGCTTCTACCAGCAAAACTATCTCAATTCTTCACAATTTCGTTAGACACGATACTACTATATGGTATAAGAATAGCGAAAAAAAACTCACCAAATAATTTACAGGGCCCAAAACCCATAAATCATGACTGATCGATCAGTGGAGATCATCTTCGTTTGGATCTTTATCTGATGACTGGTCATCAGACTAAACATCTCGGAATTTATGTATGTCGTTTTTATTATCGATCTGACGATCTTTTTATATGGAAATAAACCTAGTCATAATGCAAGGTTGAATTTTATTCCATTCTTTAAATATGCCTTTCTCTTTCGTTCGCATGTGGTGATCGTGTCACATGCAAAGCAAGTGTATGAATTATTGTTACTATCTATCTAAGGAGGGCCTCGAGAGAATAAGAAACGCGGTAAATTGGACATGATCCGGTATAGCATAAAGCATAGCATGATGATCATCATGATCACCATCATCGGTGACATTTTAGATCGTCACATTTATATGATAATTATTTGAACGTGATCGAGGGGCCGGTGTTTTTAGTGCCCAAAATCCCAGGAACCGAAGAAATACTTCATATTCATGTCTTTTTTTGATTAGATCTCATTCTTTCAAATTGACGCCGTTGTATTTTACGTTTCTTGGTTATTAAGTTGTATTTTTTTTTCTTCCATTCGCTCAAAGCCAGGTTCATTTTCTGCTATTTCTTCGTAGATACGAACTTCATTGCTTCGGCGATTGTGATTGATAAAAACTTGATTAGTTCACGATCTGACTAATCTTTGATCTGACTGTTTCCTTCGATGACAATTAAACTAAGAATCTTCAATTTCCGGAGCATTTTCATAAATTGATCGTTTTATTTATTCGTGTGCCCTTTACTTTAATCGTTTAGTCCCAATCATGGCGCTCATGACTGAAACTGAGCTGAGTAGTACTGCTGGATGGATAATATATGTATGTAGTAATTTTTTTTTCGCTTAGTCGATCGTTTTCGGTTAATTTATGTTAATTTTTGCTGTGATTATGCCCGGGACATACGATCGTATGTGTTCATACGAGAAAAAAACTGGTTTATAAAAAGGTATTTATGCATGATTTTCTGCAAGGTTTTATGTAATGGACGTTAGCTAGTTGTGTGTTGTTTGTTCTACCGGATCTCTCTTCAGTTTGTCTGTATAACTGATAAAATATCATATGTATGTACCTGGGATATCTTAGTCAATCGCGTTCTATTCTATAGTGGTACCTCGTAGTTTTCTTTTTAATTTAAATTTACTGAGAATTTTAATCAATAGCAAAAACTATCTGTACATGTGAGAAAATAAATAACATAATAGATAATTGTTTAATAGTTTAAGAGTGCGCAATAAAGATGAGTACGAACGGTATTGTAAATATTGGTAATTTCTTTGACATTATTGTATATGCAACTGTTTTGAAATCCAATTAGAGGGTAACACAATATTAAATTATTTTTATGTCTGTTTACTGCAACTGGTTACCGAGAGTTTCTAACTCAATACAATGTTACTTTTTTTTTGTAGCGAAAATTAGAATAAGTGTTCTAAATAGATTCTGCCCTTGAATATACTGAAAGTGCTATTTGCTACCGATTTTGAAAATATGTAATACTTCATAATTATTTTAAAGAATAGCTTTTGAAAAAAAAATTTAAAAGCCAGTAATTAGGCTAAAACAATAAGGGAAAAAGGAATTCTTACGCAACACTTCTCTTACTTCGAGAACTTTCTAACCGGCTGCGCCAATTGTAATTCTTATGATATACTGGCCTTAGTCGTCAGTTTGAAAACTCATTCGGCAATGTATTGTAAAACATAAATGAGATTTGGTGAATTTCAATGTCAAAACATACAGTTCTTGTGCAAAAGGTGATCTTATTAAAAGTTGGTTTAAGGTAAATTTAGCTTGTTAACAAATTCAATAAATATTGTCAAAATTTCCTTGAATTCTCCGCCCTTGGTAGTCTCACTCAAACTTTTCCATTGCTTAAGATATCCGTCGGCAAATTCTGTTGGTCTCATCTTAAAAGTTTCGCTGTCCTATCACTTCATAAAATCATCGAAATTTTTCATCAGCTATTTCCCAAGACGAGGAGGCGACCCTCCTCTATTGAACGACATCACACTTCACGCTATTTCGGCAGGGAGTAAAAACCAAATTTAAATATTTTCCTCGTTAAATTAAAACGACAACATACCTATCCATCCAGCTATAAAAAAAATGTGGCTCGCGGTTTCGCCTCGTGAATTTAACGCTAAAAATCACGCATAACACACCAAAGTTCATCGTTAAAATTTCGCCATTGTATTTACCCGGGCGACCATTTAGTTTAGAGCTGGATACAAAAAAAAAATAAAACGAAATAAATTCACTCCACAAATTCACGCTCGTCTAAACGTTTCATTTTTTTTTGTCGCAATTTTTCGTTCATAGTCTGATGGGTTGTTGGATTTGGTTATGGGGGTGCGATTTCCATTCATTGAATATCAGAATTTGGGAGCTTGGCGTAAAAGAGGCATTGCATTGGGTGGAGGTTGTTCGTTTCCAGAATGAATTATTAAAGATGCAAAGCGTAATATACCTATAATTAAACATTCACACCCAGGATATTTGCATAAAGAAATTAAATCTCGATTAATTACATCCGGACTAGGCTTTTTGAATCCGAAATAGAAAAGATTTCGAGCCCATAAAAAAACTAGTCTTATTCGGAGTTTATAGCTGAAAGACGCTTTTTAATGGCATCTTGTTAAGTAGCTTTTTTTATTGTTATACCAAAAAAACCGAACACGGAATTTGTCTCTTCCGCGCGCACGATGACCATTTTCCTTAATGTTTATTGTAGGCCAAATTGTACCTATCCGAGTAATGACGGATTTACTAGGTGGGCGGGTGCTAAAAGTGCTTACTTTTTATTGGGATTAGGTTTTAAAAAAATTTATTTTATTTTCGGTAAGTGGATTTAGATTGATGCATTGACGAGATGATGACGGCGATGATGTAGGAATAAAAAAGTGATGTCACACTTTTGACACTTTGTGTTTTGGATTAAAAAGTGAGTTTTATACTCCGGTTGTTTTTTTGTTCGCGCGCGAGTTTTTCAAGCCGTTGAATACGGTGACGATGTGGACAAGATTTCACGGTCCATGTGGGATTGCGGCTATAAATAAAATCTCGTTATTTTCGTTACGGGCCTTTACTGGAAAATTAGTAGATAAGGGGAAATCTCTGTTGTTTTTTTTTGTTTTATTTTTCGCTCAGACACATTTTTAAAAATAAGCAAACATTTCAAGGAATTTAAATAGAAAAAAGTTAAATTCTTGCTGCTTTTTCCTTTGTTGGTTGTATCCGTTTTCTACTAAAAGATCATTTAAAGCTGTATATTGTGAGAACCCTTTGTAATTTTGACCAAATATTTGCTGACTGTATGTATTTCTTAATTCTATTGTAAATTTTTACCGAAACAAATTCTGGCTACTACCTACACGATTGAAGCATATGAATCAACAATAGTCGATGTTTTGGACTATCAGCTTCCAAATACTTCCGACTGTTAATCTTTTAACCAAAAATTTTGGACCAAGGTGTCAAAAGCCGTTGGCCCCTCGCCAGTGCGTGATATGTATATAGTACGTAAGTGCGAATAAGTTTTGAAATTTTTTTTAGAATCAGATTACGATTGGAAAAATTAAAGTTAAATTAAGAAATGTTCAATCCTTAAATCCTATCGGAAAGTACCTTTCTTGAAATCTCACGTGGACAGGCAGCCAAAGCAAGATTCCAGATGCTTATAACTTGAAAGCAAGCCAACTGCACCCAGTTCCAGCCGCAGCCTTAAACTCTTCTTCGACCAACATTTACTATATAACTATGTCGTTTGGCGAATATTTAACCGCCATAAGCTGATAATAAATAGCTAACATGTTCTTGTACTTTATTATTTTATTGACATCTGGTCAAAAAAAAAGGCGAGCTAAAAGTTTTTGTTGACTTAGTAAGCCGACATTGCTTGTTGCGTTTTATGTGCGCCTTCCATTTCGGTGTAATAACTGGTTCAATTAGCCGGAGCATAGGTTAATTGCTAAGGTGAGCTGGACCAGGCATACGTTTGCAATACTTAACCAATAGGGTAATAAAAAGCATAAGTACCGAGAGTAATATTTTTGACAAAGTTGTCTTGTGTCCGATTGAAATTGACATGTAGAAAAGTTTACGAGCGGCGGTTTATCGGTGATGGACTTGTAAGTATTTAATGGCTGGACGTTGTCTTCTTTAGTTAGTGGTTACTTCGAAAAAGAATTTAAAGGAGATGAGATCTTTATATCGACTGAATATTGGTCTGATCATCAATGTCATTTACCTGAAAAATCTCCAAAAATTTTTGGTGTGAGTCCTATACTGCTATTTGACTGACTGGACTGAATTCGATCTAAGAGCTATTTCATATTATTTGAAAGGTAATAATCACCTTGGTCTCCTTAGTTTGACGGAAAGATGGAAATATCCAACTTCATATAGTGGTTGACTAGTTAACTTTAGATACTAAATTATTGCCCTAGCCGACCCACTTGGTATGAAGAATGTACTTTTGTCACAAGTGTGTACGCCATGAAATAGGACTAATACGTATAATAACAAATTCACTGCGCCAATTGTCTAATTATTTAAGATTTTAATTGTTGAATGATTTCATCACTTTATATTTTGACATTTACAGATACTCAAAATTAAAGGTGACTCAACCAAATTAATTTATCCACAATGAAAAAAAACCTGTACATTTGAACAATTTATTCGATCTTATTTATTTTTTTTAGTAAAGAATTTTCTCATATGTATCTTTAGATCTTTTCTGTTTCCCTCCACTCGTGATTGAAATAAGTTTTGATTTCTCAACACTATCGACAGCAAGCCGTTCTTTTTTTAAGTTCAGATGCTCGTCAATCTGTCGAGATGTTCGGAAGTTCATTTTCTCTTCAGCTAAAAAGTTTCTACACCTTTCCGAATAAAACAATAACTAAAAGGCAATCCGGTCAATCTCTTCTCAGATTGCTTAATTTTATCCAATTTCCGATTCGTATTCATTTGTCATCGATCTTTTGTGTAGTAGTTTTCAAATAAACAAATTTCGGTATCGGTTTTACTTTATGTTAGATTTGTAACGTGAGAAAAGCATTTGAAGTGATTGTAAATAAATAATGAGATTCGGTTTGTGCAGAACTTGGAACAGTTGTCAGAAGTTGGATCTGGTTGTCACTTTGGTCTACGTTTTCGGATATTTTTAGATAAAGTACGTGAAACATTGGATTTTTCATTATGTTGTTATTGTTGGCATTTAATAGATTTACTCTGGTAATATAATACCACAAATTTGTCTCTTGTCCGACTGCCATTAATGGTATTTTAACTGACTAATTATCAACTCGGTGGTCTAACTCATTCAGCACTTTTCGAACATAATTTCATTCTGCCATTAAAGTTTGAAAATAGAGCGAAGATATTCCGCAAGAATTTATATGGTAACCATCAAAAACGACAAAAACGCCTCAAAATAGTACTTAAAAACCCGCCTAACTAAAACGTCGTGCATCACGATCATTATTATCAACTCAAGGAACCGAATTTATGACTGGCAACACTTTTACTTTTATTTCCGAAAGAGACCTACATCTAGAATTTTACTGCACCCTGTGTAGATCGCGATCGTTTACGGAGCAGCGCGTAATAAACGAGAACATTTAAATTTACGTTTTATGTGATCGCTATGATGCGCGGAGTGGCTTCGCGCTACACTCAAGTGAAATTTTGTGGAACCAAAGAAAAACCGCTTCGTATAGACTTTCACATAACCGAGCCAAAATAAAAAAAAACGACTACTTAAGACCGAGATGATCTTTTTTTAGAACACTTAAATTTAAATCTATCTTCCTCCGCTAGATACTAGAGTGTGGAAATTTTGTAGTAAAAATAATCTAATTTTATTCCTTTTTTTCTTCTAGGCATCCACTTTTTCCATTGTTGGCGCTTATATTTGAAAAATGTGAATTGGCCACATGTACGCCCCGGGAACCGGGCGTACAAGGTGGTGATGTATGTTCGTCAGAATCATTTAATGAGGATATAGCAATGTTCAGTAAACAGGTGAGTTCTCTATGTGGCTGTTTAAGCCTTTTATTTTTATTTTTTCAAACATGAAATTAATTCTCCAAGTGTTTTGTGTTATTACGCAACGTACGGAAAACGACAGCATTTCTAAATACCAAACCCTAGCCTGTAACAAACATTACAAATAAACTCGATCTGTAATTATAGGGTCGGTACCTGAAGGCAGTTAATTAGGGCCTATAATTTTATCGTTTCACTCATTTTCTTTGATTGGTTTTGCTTTTTTATGGTTAAGTTTAGTGTACGAAATGGTATTCGGTTTGTTCTTTTGAATCGAACCGAGCACAGGATACGTGTCATTTGGTTGCATGCTGTCGCTATGTCTGTCTTCTAGTATGTCGATATTAACGTTAGCGTATTGAAAATTTAGGTCTATGAGATACGTGTAAATGATTAAGTTCTCGTTGGTAGCAAAATGGAGAAGGAAGATGGAAGTAAATCTATGAGACACATGCCTGTAGAAAGGTTATTTTGTTAATAGTTGCTGATTGCCCACTTATCTGACTCCTATCTTCTTAGATATTTGTCAGTTTTGTACATTTTGGTACTTAAGTGCTATGTGGATTATACGAAACGTGTTGCTAGATTAATTGATGCTGATATTTTCAGATTAAGTTTCACCGTGCTTAAGCTCGTGATCTACGTTTAATTCGAATTGCGCCCAACGTGGGGCGAATACATCAAGCACCCGCTTAAGGTACAATCTGGCTGGTACTGCTGTTGCGCTCAGCAGTAATTGCCAACCTTTGCAACTCACAACCGTCAACTGCCGAGCAGTCGCAAACAGACATGACAGCTTCTTTTTGCCTGAAGCTGTAGTCTACGTCCGGCAACTACCGCTCGCGGTCGGCAGTACCAGGCAGACTGTACCTTTAATGTTTTTAGTACTTGCCTTACCATATACAATATTTAATTCGTAATATGGAAGCAGTATCTTTTTCCAGTACTGAATGAATTAAGTTTATCGAAATTTTGTCAATACCAGAAACGTTCCAGCACTAGGAATGGAAAAAAGCCCCATATACTATATATGCCGGTAGAAGTAAACTAGTTAGCTTAGAGAGTGGATTTTTATTCGAAATGAATTAAACTCGTAAAATCTAGCTAGAGTGAGTCTTCAACGGAATAAAAAAAAAGTATATCGACAGATTTTACAGTCTAAGAAAGCTTTAGTTCAAATTATTCAAAAGGAATGTTTTTGGACAGTTTAGAAACTTATTGTTTGTTTTAAATATGTATATTCTGAATTATGATATTCCTTCTGAAATTCTATTGTAAATATAAATTTATAAGTTCCGTCTAGCCGGCATTTATATGGTCAATTATTATAATTATTCAAGAGCATCACTGTTAATGTCAATACGACTCAACCAATATTACTAAAAACTAAATTAGTTTTTACAGCTACATTTATCGATGAAGATCACTTAAAGATAGTAACAGGGTCAAAGCAACTTTCAAAATTCGCGATGAATGTGACGGAACACCATTAGAATTTTGTTTAACCAGCCACAAATTTTTATTTTGTCTCTAATAATCACTTAATAAAATACCCCAACCTACATGAGAATATCAAGAACAACATTCTCCTACAATACGCTCTATTTTCCATCCGGAATCATATTTCAAATGCATTCCACCGTATTCTGTATAGCATTCAAATACAAAATGTCGAATTGAAAAAAAACCTAATTTAAATATTTTTACAATATTATCGCCGAAATCACGACGACATAAATCAGATTCGTTTTGTCTAAATATGACCCGGTCGGCTCATATATTTCATCTGTCCAGCGGGTTAATTGCTTTGCAAACACCAGCGATCTTCTTTAGTCCTAGGCCAGTAATAACTTAAAAGCATACTATCAAAAGAAGTCAACCCCTTCTCTTTGCCCCTCCCATTTTCGAACCTTTTCTATTAAAATAAAAGAAATTACATGTGCTTAGTTTAAAAAAATGAATTTATAATGAATTCATGTCTTTGGAATAGCGACAAAAACCCAGCGTTCCCAACAAGATCAAAACACGATCGGAGAAAGGGTAATATATTAAGCGCGATCATAAATTATCAAACTTGTCAGAGCTATGGAATTAGTTAGTTAAGTCTTGACTTGTTTTAGAAAGAAGAACTTAATGAAATGGCATTTATTTTTCTTCTCGGGGTCCTGGTTGAAAAAAAAACCCCGGCATTCATATAATCTTTACTCTGAAAATATTCTGAAGAAGTGAACGTATACCCAAATGAATATCATTTCTCTCTAGTGTATCTGGAGGGTCTTTTGAACGGTCGCGTTCAATTAAAAAATAACTTCAGGCACATTTGTCACATCTGGCTGCTACTATACAAACAGAATAATAAAAAAAAAATCACACCCTCTGAGAACACTGCAAGATCATTCGTTTTGGTCCTAAATACAGTGGATCACATAATGAATTCCACGAATGTTATGCATTTTCGGGAATGTTTTTCGATGTGTGCACTGTACACGCACAAGAATATTTGGACGCTAGGTATGGCCTGGGTTTTCTTTAAATCCATTCGTGTTGATTCCTACGGAGTAATATGATCAGTTTTCATATTCATAACATATTATTCTCCCGGGTAATAGGGGCTCATCGATCGTGTCCTGTTTCAAAAGTTTGGTCGTCCTGTGTCCATATGCTCGGGATAGTCGTATTTTTTTTAGTTTCGAGATTTTTTTTGTCAGAACCATAGCCCATGGTGGGTTTCAACATATGTACAATGATCGTGAGATGGAAAAGTATCTGCTTATGATTAATAAAGTGGCGATACAAAATGAAGGCGAACTTACCACACACTATCTCTAAATAATTGCCCAATATTTCAAAAAATCTTAAACTTTTCAATCCTTCATTATAGGTATATTGGATTTTTGACTTCCATCTGCCACTATTTATAATATTTACATTTAGAGGCCTCACTCAAAAACCATTCACACTTTCGACCATTTTCGTTAAAAATTCGTTTCGTTCCGACATTTGTATTTGATTTCGAAATGTTTATCCATTCCGGACTAATAGCAATAGTGTGAAATGACATGATCGTGATAGATCCTTTCCCTCGGTGTTGATTTATTTCGAGAAAAAGTGTTTACACATTGAACTAAGATGTTTAATCATCTCTCTGAACTTTTGTGCGATATGATCAAACTATCAGATATTCTAATATTGCTGCCGAATAACACAAAATTTGATTTCATTTGTTTGATGGAACAGCAAAGTTCGTAGTAGAGGATTCCATTCACGAAACGATCATCAATCAAAATTGATATGAAAAGGACCAAATAAAATTCCTTTAAGCAAAAAAATCAATCGTTTTTCTTGTTATTCAAGAAATTGGGTAGGTACGTATGATCAGTTGGAATATTTATGAAACGTCACACTTTGGCGTGATCGCGATCGTTTCGAATTCTTGTAAACAAACCCGAGTTTTTCGTTTACTAAAATAACAATAAGGCGCCACACAACCGAAAGTGGCTGCCACCTCCTGCTACACGGAGTGAAATTTTTTGTTATGATCATTTCAGATCACCCGAAATTATTATTATTAAATTTTTTTGTTTTTTAGGTCATTGGCTACTTTTCTTGTATACAACTGGTGCGCTCTGCGAAGCTGGGAGAGACAGAATAAACGTAACGCACTGTACAAACAAACTTCAAATATAAATTGGTGCGATCGATCTCGATCGATCTACCAACATTTTGGTTTTTCCGTTTTTCTAATTGATCGTTTCGGGCCTTATTCATAACATAAATATTCAAAACACTACTCCGTGCGTGTATACAAACGGTGTGTTGAGGGAATTTCATGTTTATGTTATTTTAAGAGAATATGTGATACAGACACAAGGAGAGATATGATGGCGACTAATTTGTCTCCGAAATACACGCCTCTGTAATTTTTCGATCACAGGCTGAATGCACTACGAAGTATAATGTTAAGATGACTTGAAATAGAATAGGTATGTAGGGACATTTATCGCGCGTCTTCAATATATGCTGCATAAGAGAAATGCACACGTGCAGACAATTTGAAGCGGAAAATATCTGTCGTTAGTACGATATGATAATTCTGTCAACAAAACTACTATATCCTCTTCTAGAACAAGCATGGGGAGCTATACGAACCTTGTGGTATGCCACATTGTAATTTTGTTGCTGCTGTTCGGTCGGCGTTGTAATGCGTTCGGTTAAGTTTTTTGTTGTTGTCAGTTCTCGAATTGGATTTCGTCTGATCTTATTATGAATGCAAAATCATATAATAATCCACAATATCCTTCTAGTACAACTGTCCTCTCCAGGAAGAAAAGTGTACAGGTACAGCGTGAATCGAATACCTCCTAACTTCCCGTGGCTAGGGAACTGCAGCGGTCGTTTTGGTACCTCGAAGCGATCCGTCTTCTTCGTGAACAATGACCGAAAGGAGAGATTTTTTCATAAGATCCTTTGTACCAAAAACAAGGACACTCTTTTCATCTTCCATTTCTGCAAAGGTTGGGTAAAATAAAAATAAAAATGAAATGAATAGAAGGACCTTTTGGAAATTGAATTTTGTTTTCCTATGAATGCTCTTTTGAGAAGATCTTTTCATAAATGCAAGGAGTACAGTTCGTTTTTTTCCTCCACGGTTGATTTGTTTGAATCCTTAGTACTTGCTGGTAAAGACCCTTTTCGGGGTATGCTATATTCTTTTAGTACAAACACTTCTGTCGAATGTTCTCTGTGTTCTGGAATGACTGAGAAATGAACATTTTTTTTGAATTTTTCAAACAGGAGGGATGTGCGGAATGAAATGCTGAAAAGTGCACAACAAACACAAAGCGCAGCAGGAATTCTTTCAGGAAAAGTGCTGTATGGCGGGCGCATTGTCACAGTATTTAACGGAGTGGAGACGTATGGTGAAGAGAATCCCGTACACAAAAGGACATTTTTACAGCCGTTTGTAATACAATTGCATATAATTAAATTTTTATGTAAGCTGATTAGCAGGATTTTGAGATTGAAAAGTATCAGGAATATTTGAAAGAATTTTCTGAAGAAATTTTGCTTATAGATAACCGAGACAACGACATATTATTTAGTAAAAGAAAATGTTTGCACAAAACAAATCTTTCTCTAGTTTTTTTGTCATGTTGGGAATAAAAATGAAAAAGAGTCAAAAAAAAGGGGAAAAGAACATCGGAATGTTGTCTGGGCGCATTCATTTCTATCAATAACTGAAGTTTTGGTCGCCTTCTGCCTCGACATCTTTGCTTGGCTTTTTGCAGATGTGTATTTTCTTATAAATAAAAAATAAAATGACCATAGAGTGGTTGCTTTCAGTATCTCCTTGTATCACTTCTTATTTTTCCTTACTCCCGCCACCGTAAATTTGTGTCGACATTTCGTCGTTTTTCGATTTCGCTACAAGTCCGTTACGAATCATGTATGCCCACACGAACTCACGGATAAGAAGACCATACAAAATTCACCATAAGACCTATAAAATTTCAACAGGAGACACATTTGTTGCTGGAATAAGATGGCAACAAGACCATATATAATACTAATGAAATGACATTTATAAATGTTATACATATATCGCTCTCAGACAAGAGTGTTAGGTGGTTGTAACGTTCGAAACAAACGTGAAGGCTCGACGGACCAAATGAAGCAAACGATGCGAAACCGTGCCGGGAAATTTTTTCTTTGTCATGATCTTGTCATGTGTCCGATTCAAAGCGATGATCACCCTTCACCCAAATAAAAGCCAACGCATGCAAATTGCTGCATAAAAACTCATCTTTATATAGTGCCGTATGTTTATGGCAATCTTTTCGCTGATCATGTCACTGGGATGGGATGGTAGTCACCACGACACACCACATATCATTTTGGTAAAAGTCTCAGATTCCGTTTAATTTGTCCATGCATCACAGCAATTCTCCATCATCATCTACACCACATCAATCGCAACCATCCATCCATGATCCGACCAAACCCCCGTTGAAGATGAGAGCACCCTTCGAACATCACACTTCTTATTACGAGGCCCAATTTTCCCTGTTTTGATCTTGTTTTCTGCTGGGGTCCTAAATCATTTTTAATATAAAATTCACGATTCAAAACTTGGCTGATGCACTCTGTGTCTGGTGGATGGTACATGTCACTTATGCGGGGGTGCAGGGTCCTCTTGTTCATGCACCATACGAGGATCAACATCAGGCTTGATGGTAAAAATTACGAATGATGGTGGACGTATGGTTTATATGCGCTACAAGAGATCTATCTGATCAGCAGCAGCAAGCAACAAGAAGAACAGCGCTAAGAAGACAAAGTGTTGTCATGATTGCCGTCTTGATTAATGAAGTGCAACAACAAGTCAGTGTCGCACCAGATCCATATTTCGTGATATAAGTTGTGCATGCTTTTCTTGAGTTGTGCGCCCATTTTTACATACGTTTCTCATTCATATTACGATTTCGTTCCCGTTTTCATCTGTAGGTCACGGAATGTTAAAATTTTTACCCATTGCACCACCATCTCCAAGCCTCATCATACTGGCCTGACTTTACCGCATGGCCTGCATACGAGTATCTCGTACAACATCTAACTCACATGTCGTATCTCTAATGAGATATGTGATTTGATGCATTTCATGCTGTTTTGTGGTTGCTTGTGGTGAATTTTGTGCAAAAATCTTTTTTTTTATTTGTTTCAATAGAAGCATTCAACTGAATGGGGCTTTGTAGTGCAGTAGTTGCAGCGAGCGACTGAATGAATGAGTTTGAATTTTTGCTTTGCACTGGTTGGTTGAATTCGAATGAATCGTCTTTATCGTGGCTCATTAATTTTGTCACATCATCATCATCAACAATATCATCTGAACGCCGCTATCACATCGCGGAACGCCGGCACAATCGCCATCAATCCCGAAGCCTGCATCATGTTTCGCACTACCGTGTTGTCTTCGAGACATTGGTCCCAACGAAAATGTCATTCAGATTTTCGGTTAATAAATTTTCAAATTTATTTGTATGGTAGCTTGCTAGTTGCTTCGGATGCCACTATCGTGCCCAGTGGTTAACTTTTGGCAGGTCTTATTTATTTAAAATTGATAGTTATTACACAGGCACGAGGTTTTTGACATTTTATTACATTTTAAATGGGTGATTTTGATTATTTGGACAGGAGATTGCTTCAATGGGGTCAGCGTTAAGTTGATGTGTGGTACATATGGGATGAGGTTATTTTTCAAGTTTAATTTGGTGATATGTCGTAGAATGTTTTAAAGAGACTGGTTACAAACGGACAAGATATAAACCAACCAATGGGTTAAAGTTGGTTCACTGCTACTTTGAATTCTCTATGGAATTATTGAAGTGCCAATATTATGGCTGTTTCTCATCTTACGTTATTTTCTTCGAAGTCGCCTTTATTTACATCACTTTGGAAACTTCCGTATAAAATCAATTCCAAAAACAACACGAACCACTTCAAATTCTCCCCCAGGTACCAGTCAGTAAAAAAATAACGTCGTTAAACACGATAATTTTTACGCAATTCTTCGTCAGACAAAGTCGGAGGAAAGGTTAATACAAAAACAATCTTAGGGCGGCCGTAATTTAAACATAAAAACCCCGAAATGTCCCGAAAAGACAATAACCGTCTTCTTCGCTTCCATAAGACATTGCAAGGACCTACTAAACACTTATTTTTTTTATGCGAAATTGAAACGTAAAACCGCCATTACGGGGTTGGGCATAATATAATTTCCTATTTTGTTTATCCACCGTTCAAACCGAATAAACCTACCCCGAAAGGAAGAAATACTACTATCCCCAAACAGTTTTTCCTGCAGTTTTCTTTTTATAGTCCATGGAGCTATTAACGGTTTCGGTTCATGACATTTCCAACTATATAAAGGTAAACTTATCGGTTCCAGCCTGCTCCCACCCAACAGAGAAAAAATTAAAAAGAAAGTACCAAGGAAATCCATTAAAATAAAACAGCAAATAATGCACAATGAAAGGGTTGTAAATGGTTCCAAGAGCTCGGATATGTTTATCTGGGACAGGATGGAACTCTATCTAAGCTCGGTTGTACTATGGTCATAAAACTAACCTACCACCTTCAATTTTCCGTTGATTGTATTTTGGTATTTACAACCAAGGCAATTTTCCTGTTGACCTCACTCTGTACACTGTTTAGTAAAGTTTTATAGCACCACGAAAAAGTCATCCATCCAAGGACTGGCTTTCAACCACCCGCACAATGATTCTGAAGGGTGTCATTTGGTCGTATACGTTAATCGTTTTATTACTTTGAAGGTTTACAATTTTTGCTACTCTATAGTAAAGTTATTTATGAACATTTCGACTACCTGGCGCTTCGTGGAATAGTTTACTGGAGTTCAAGTCGAAAGTCAATAATTGCTACCTGATTTCAAGGGTAGTTGAGATTTAGTGAACCACAACCCGAATGATGTGTGTAATTTCTACCTGTTGGTTAGCCGAAAGAACTATGCCTTGGCCGATTGTTTGACTGCACAAGGCTATACTCAAAGTATACAGTCGTTCTGAGAAGGCACTACGGCCGCTTTTAACCACATTATTCTAGATTTGCAATGTTTGAATGGAAAAATTTTGAAATACTTGCTAGACATTTGTGTAGTTATTTAACACTTGCACAACCAACTTTTTGAAACAATTTCTAACGATTTTGAAATGTCAAAAATTGGGTTGTTGGGTTTCATTTTAATAGCACAAATATCAAATCGATTTATTCGCTTGTATTTGCATTATTACAGTTCCTGCTGGGTTTACTCGTTGCAAGCTACATAGGTAGAAACCTTTGTCATATAAATTTCCTTCCATTAAAATTCCAAACTTTCACTCGGACAAATTCTCTGATAATCTTCCCGTGAGTTTACACAATATCTGAACTTGTTAAGATTATAATCTTATGTCGTCAGAACAATTAAAGTTCACAGTATCATCACTAAGCGTTGTCGAAAAGAAACAACGTCTCTTTGCTACAAAAAAATTGTAGATTCATATCAAAAATCCAGAGGAGCCTATTCATTAAACAGAAGTCAACCTGTGTGCTGATGATAAAAATTTGTAGCGACAACGTAAAAGTGTCATAAAAGTAAACCAAGCAGAGAAACGAATAAAACACGTAAAACATAATACGCTTGATAAAATTATACTTTGTGTACAGCCTAACACCGTGTTATCAGCTGATATATCTTAATCGAGTTTTTTTTTAATTAGAGCAATGCTACACCTCACACAGTTCATTTCGATCGCTTTCTACGATCGTTCATTGACTTTTTTTCTGCTGGTTAAGGCGTCTCTAATCTAACCCTTTAACAAAATTGATATTAACCATCAGGAAATGTTTGCGCCATCAAAAATATCATAATAAAAAGTTTTCTTTACATATATAGGTACCTAAATTTGTCTCGTAAGTATTAAAAATGCACCTATGCACATACCAAGCCGTTAAATTTGGCTCTTTTTTCACCCCGGTCCAATAAAAAGGAAGGGTACCTTTGGATAAACCTTGGAAAAATTTATATTATAACTCCAATATTTATTCTTGGATTGCTTACGTTCGTAGCTACCTACTCGTATCTACTGTTTTCGTTTGAGTCAACAAAAATTACTATTTTTAATATTTGATGTAGGTACTCGTAGGAAAAAAAAACTCTTTCGCCGTTCAGAATCAGAATATGATTCTATAGTTAGCTAGAAATTATAAATCTAAACTAGTTGAGAGTGAAAGCATATCAAGTTGCAACCTCGAGCTGTGCTGTTTTCATGTCCCTGCTCCAAAACACTGTCCAAATATTGTACAAAACGCTTCTTATCGCTCGCCCAAAAAACCTGAAAGACGAAAGGCTAATGTTTCCTATGTTGCTTCTGGCTCGATTCATTTTCAACTTGGTAATGCATTTATAACACCCGGGACCTAGCTGTACTTTCTTTTATATTTTCCTCAAGTAAATATTAACTCATCATCACCGTCGTCTTGTTTTTAAGACCTTCGAGCAATACATTGGCTCAGATAGCGAACATTATTTTTCCGTGGCGTTTTGAACGAGAACAGAAGAAAAATGATATAAATTGTCCGCGTGATTTCGTATCAATGAACGGCCTTTCAAATTATCGTTAAAGTCAGCGCTGAGACCCGGGCTATTTGTCAATTTTGGTTGAAGCGAAGAATAGACTCGATTTGATTCGCAGTGTGTTGGGCTAGGTCCAGTGGTTTTATGATAGATGTTTTTTTTTGTGGCAGGTTACAATATGACATATTTTTAAAAGGAGATTCAACTTTTTTGACACTAGAGCCTACACAGATATGTATGTATGTCGTTTGGAATTGGATTCGTGGAGTTTTGATGTTTTATGATAATTGTGAAAAACCGTGTTGCCGCTGTTTATTCGAAATTGGATTAAATCATGAATTATTTGAACATTATCAAAACTATGGAAACTTTCAATTACCATTTTGCAGTAGGTACGAAATAAAGAGCCATTCTGACTTCTAATACTAAAAGTTAAAAAACACAACTGCGCAACTTATACATAGGTGTGCGTATCCCAAAAAGAAGAAACATAATTTCACTTCCATGAAAGAGGATTTAGTATACTTAAAACCAAAATGAAAATCGCTTAATCATATCAAATCAGAATTTTTTTATCAAAAATCTATTTAAGTTTAATATGATACCATTACTCATCACCTTCTAAGTGAGTTTAATTATAGTGATCATGCAAAACAGTATTTTGTGACTGTACCCAACCAAAAACAAAGAAAAAACTCCATAAGAAAACACAAGGTCCATATCTTTCGCGTGCATTCTTGCCATTATGGGGGACCTTACGAAACACACATCAAAATTAGCTATGTCATCAGAACAACATCACAACGTTTTCGTTAACTTTGACGAATTTTTAAATTTATGTTCGCCGGCAAATATCGTGAGCGGTGTTTTTATTTTCAACTTGAATTGTTGTTGGCCGCTTTTTTGGTAACTTTCTCGTCAACATGTTGAAAAGTCAGATTCTATATTTACATTATAACGCTCAAGACTTATGTTGACACCCACAATCTCGTTTATTTCTCTAGCTTTTGTAGCAACACTAAACTGTAGTAAAAAAAATGTTTGTTTTTTTTCTCAAGAAAGGCATTTTTTCCCGTCTTATCCCAAAAATACCTTCGATAGCTGAGAGGAAAGTGTTTCCTGAATTTAAGGTACATCGGGTCTTTTTCAGAGGAAAAAAACAGCCCGGGCAAATGCGTTTTCGGGACCGCGTTCCCTCTTCTTACGTAAAGGGCAAAAATTAAGAAAAAAAAAACAAAAATTATTTTTATACCTTTTTCTAGCTTAGTTGAAAATGAAAAATTGATATTTTTATCGCCACCGATCTTATCTTCGGAATAAGAAGAAACAGAGGTTCTCTTGGCCCTCTTCTAGTCAATTTTTTTTTTCTTAAATTTTTACTTTTAGGAGTATGGGAATTTCTGTCATCAGATGATTTCAAAATGTTGAGGTCATTCAATACATCCGGCTCAGATAGAGCCAAGAAAAGAAGAAAATATGTTTGACTTGACTCACCAACAATTTTTGTGGTAGTGTAGAAATCTTTTCGCAGAGCTTTAAACTCGCGTAATTTTTTTTGTTGCGTAGCATTGTTTGATTGATCATCTTCACTTGAACTGCCTGGTATAAGTTCAATGTTCCCATTATCGTTTTTAAGAGATACATTTTAATCCAACTGAAATGCAGCCGTTCAAGTCAGCTTTCGGATAAGAGCAATGAGTGGACTTACTGTGAATCTGAAAATTTCCATATATAAAAAATTGTCAAGTTTTTTTTCTGTGCTTTGCGACTGAAAGTCGAGTGTAAAAATAAACATCGAGCAAATGTTTAAAATGTTTAAAATATTTATAACTAAAAATGAAAAAGAAAGCAAAACAATTATTTCGGACTATTCCTCAGAATAAATAACTCAACCAAGTATTCTGAATTTAAAATAAATTATAAATCTCTCTATAAAATTGTATTTTCTTCGTCAAAATTTTTGACGTCAAAACAATTTTTTTTTATCAATTCCTACATGCCTATCTGTAGTATTTCGCACATTGACATCGACCACCTCGGTCAAAATAGACGCTAAAAAAAGAGTAAATGTGTAAAGAAATTAATGTGTCGAGACACAGGGAGACATGACAACGCGCACATGTCGTAGAGAATGTCATTAACATTATGTGTAGTTGTTGTATATCTTACGTACAACTTTCTAAACAGATTTTGATAGTCATGTGTGGATTATGAGATTAGATATACACGTATGTGTTCGTATTGCGATGGAATCGAGAATTTTCGATTTCTCATTCAATTGAATATAGAAATGATCTTATGGTTTCCTAATTTTTGTTAGTTTATTTATTTATTAATATTCATCAAATACTGATTACTCACAACAAAAATAAAATAAAATATAAAGTAATAAGAAAAATGAAAAATAAGTAGTTAAAATAAGTAGTTAAGCAGCAGTTAATTTTAATTTGGTTCCAAATATCTTGCTCCTTTATTTTAGAATTTAGAAATGTTGGTTCTTAGTTGAAGCAAAAGGTGTTCGTTTGGTGATTTACAAGAATTTTGATAATTTTCGACTACATATTTTGACATTTTTTGACATCATGCTAATTTATATACCAGTTGACATCCATTTCTATTTAATATGTTATGAAGTACCTACCGTAGGTACATGTAAAAAACAGCTCTTTCAAATTTCGCATTAATTTAACTTCAGCCATCAAACTATCTATAATAGTCATTAATCTACATTAAACTAGAAAATGTACAGCACACATGTGTCCATTAGGCAATAAACTCTGAAATATATTCAAATCAAGTCAACCACAGAAACAAAATAGACGTCGAAGTTGTTTTACACAGAACTTTTTCACTCCGAATAAAGAGTCGCCTCACCTCAAAGTAATCTACGCTCGGTGCAGTCCGCCTACAATCATACGGAGGTCGTTTCAATACAACGGCCATGTTTAATGTACTTTTCTCTATAAAATAAGGTAGGTACAATTCAGCGAAAGCACGATATCAACAAAAATTCCATATTTATTACCATATCTCCTGCTGTGTCGGCTTTAAGACCCTCCAACGTCGAAAAGTCCGCCTAAGACTTTTCCGACTCCCCGAATTTGGAATCCAACTCCGAAATGATTTATTCAAATTTAAACATTTATTTACATTTTATGCGTAAAATTACGGAGAAAAAAAATAAATCAAAGTAATTATTCGCTCCTTGTCGTACAATAATTATTAATATCGAGTTTTTGGGCAGTTTTTATACGGAGTTCCCAAACAAAAGCAGAGACAGGTTTATTTTTTTGTATGTACGATTATCTGTACAGACGGCGCTTGACAGTTTATATAACTGCAGCCTAAGGCCATAAATTAAAAATTTTGTAGCAAAAAGATATAAATACAGAGTGGGACAAAAATGCGTAACATTTAATCTGCAAAGTGCAATTTTCGGACACATTCACACACCTTTTTTCGATCATAAATCATTCGACAGCGTGGCTGAACCTTTTGAATTTCGATCTGGTCGGTGCATGTAGATATTTTCTGGTCGACTTCATTTTGAAAAATTCCGTAAAAATACGCAGCAACGAACTCCGAAAAATAATAATAAACAAATAAAATAAAAACGAGAAGAAAAGAGGACAACATGCTATAAACCAATCAGCAGAGCATTCAAATGCATGGCAGATAAATTTTATTTACCCCGATTCGGATTTACGGATGGATAATCCTCGCTCACCATAGAAAATGAATTCGGCATTAAAAGCTTTTTGATAACTGAAAGAGTCGACTCCGAAACAAAGTACAACGCATGGGTTTCGGGTATCGTGCCAAAGATTAAGAACTGACCAACAAACTAAAAAGGTAATGGAGTTAATTTGGTGTTATCGGGCAGTTTATTTGATCGTTTACGGTAAACACTATGAGCCCATTAGATGGGCACCGAACTAATCGCATTTTCATTTAGAAACATATTTTTCAGTTGGCCATCGTTCAGTATCGTCAGGTACAGGTATCCAATCCATAGGTATACCCATCTGGGATACCACTCCGAAAATATTCTTCTCAGCGTGATGGAGTTGCCATTGTGGCCGATGGATGGATGACTGGGGTCCGAAAAATGGCCGATCTTTCTATCCTAAACCGAAACGCTATGGTGCATAGTTTGGAGTCTGGTGTGCCTTCCACATTATCATTACCTTGTGGTTTTGACATGATGATTGATGCTGCCAATACGAAGCGCGTGCTTTTGGCTAATGTGCCTTAAAAATGAACAAGAAAAAAAAAAAATAAATAAAATACCAAACTACATGCTGGTCATGCGCGTACTACTTGAAATTGATTAGTTTCAAGTGGATTCCCGCACTATGGAGAAGTTGATTATGACCAGCGTCCTCCAAATTAATCTCTACTGTGTGTGAAGTCGGTTTTGGAAAGGGTTTAGCCAAGCTAGACGTCGTGTAATTATTATTATTATTATTACTATTTTTTTTCCTAGAAAATTTGGAGTAAAAATCCGGCGAGAATTCTTTCGATAATGTGCGGTTTTCGTAGAGTCCGTGGTTTATTGGTTATGAGAAGCGCCGCGAAAATACGATGGGAAATTATTTTTTGAAGATTCCATTGATTCAACAGTTAATCGCTAATGTGTTTTGGAGATTTCAATTACTAATATTTTGTCTTAGAGGTATTTAAGACTAATTCCGACACTGTGAAATTGTGAACTGAAAGTGGAATTTTGGCATTTCAAGATATACATCGAATTTCGACTTGGAGTTGAAGATTCCGATTGCATTCTTCTACTTTTTTTATTTTGACTACCGAAACTAGAATAAATTTTTACTGTCTTCACACTTTAAACTAGATTTTGGATTTTACTTAATTTTATTATATTTGAGTCAATGGAAGAAGCTTTTTAAAGATAGGATTTATAAACAAATTTCTGTATTTCAAGGTCGAATTTCAACATTAGTCTAAATTTAACACATTTAAAATCTAAGTTAAGCGTCAAAATTTTAATCTTAGCACTGCTAAATTTCAAGACCATGGCAAATTTTAATATCGTAAAAGAATTGGTTTTTTGGAATATTTTGTACGGTTGATATTTAAGCTTCGTAGCGTTGAATTATAGTGCTCCAACTAAAACTTCGGTGTTTAAAGTTAAATTTTGAAACTTTGACTCGAATTTTGGAAATTAAATTTTAATTTCATAGGTACCTGTTTTTATTCTACTCGTGATTTATAAGGTCCGAGTCTCCGAATAGAGAAGTATGGCGCTAGAAGATTAATTGCTGCATTTTTGGCACAGGTCAAATTTTTACATCACTGAGGTGAATTTGAACACTACATTTCGAATTTCAAAAATTGAACGCCGGTACCCAAGGCATTTTACTTAAAAGTCAAATTTTGCTTGTAAGTCATTGAGTATACCTATTTCAATGAATAGTTATGTAAAAGAGTGTCAATACCGTTGCTATATTTCGATATTAGGTACTTTCTTGAGAAATTCTTGATTGTTGTATTTGGCAACTTTGATTTGGCATTAATTCCATCTAAATCCCTTTAAATAATAGTCAGTTACTGGAACTCTATGTTCACTTTGAATGTCAGTTTCATCTTGTATTCCGTCGGGATTAAACCGACAAAATTTGAAGAAACAAGGTTCTTCTGTATTGCTTTTCGCTGAAAGAATGGCCCAAGGGTGGAGCATTTTCAATATTAAATCTCACGGTTAGAATGAAGGCCAATACCTACCAATATCAGGCCGCATTATTCAAATTTCCGTTAATGAGGCTTATTCTGAAAGATCGGAAAACGAAAAAAAAATTAAACAATGTTATGATGTGTTTTTTCGACCACAGCGACACATATGCGCAGAACTGATCGCTCTTCTTCATACCGCATGCGGTTTTTGCTAGCCAGGAGACCGATCTTCTTCTAAAGGCTCTGGATCTTTTTTAAAATGCTACATAATTAATATTCTTCACCGGGATGAGCTCAGGTCGAGTTGGTCGGAGCTTGTTCCGTTTTCTTAGCTTTCAACGATAATACGAGTTTTTTACGATTATAAATTGCTAATGATTGCTTCCATTGAGCGAAAACAGAGTCTTTCTATAGTCGCAATTACTATGTTCTTTGTTTATTTCTTATAGGTACATGTACTCATTCTATTTTTCATATTTACTTCGTTTCAGATTCGATCACAAAAACCCTATTATACGGCGGATCCCGAAGTAGACTCACTTGTAAGTATTGCATTTTTTTATATTGTTATTGTTTTCTAAAAATAGAATGTTATTATTATTTACTATAGTTATTGCACTAATAGCAGAAAGAATATAGATGCACACTAAAAAGAACCTGGCTAAATGAACTATTGATTGCCGGCAAAAATCGAAAAAAACTTGAAAGAAACTGCAGAAATTTGTAATGAATAGGCGTGATATTGTCACACTATTTAAATTGAATTAAGCCTAACCTCACTTGATCAAAGTTGTACGTAATAAGATTTTGTAATCGCTAAAAAGCAATTCACTGATGTTCCTTGACTAAAAAACATATCAATTCAACAGTTGCAGACGGTGATGATCTTCGCTCTCGATCAATCATGACCAGTCTCTTTGAAATTCCTACGTCTTTATGCGCAAAATTGCTCAATCGCAGTCTCAGCGTTTTGAAGCAAATTCAAGAAACAATCTTGAAGGTCTTTACCTCGAAATAATTTCCTATAGTTCGTGAACAATCATAAATCTCCGTTTCTATGCAAAAAGTTGTCATTGTTCCATTTTATTCTCATAATTTGTTCTCTAAAGTTTATCCTTCAAATCGGCAAAAAATTAAACAAAATCAACAATATCAGACTTGATTGTGACTGTCATATTGTCGCAAAGTCAGCTTCCATTTGCGCACATGCCTTTCCAATTTTCCGATCTTTTAAACGCTCGGCATGGAAATTACCAGCCAACCGTCGATCTCCAGTGATCATGTCGTGAATAATTAAAGCACTTGTCAAGAAAACTTTGCGCTTGCCCATGACTCGCAAAAACAATCCTTTGATGAATGAGCTAATTTAATAAAATCGATCTCAAACAGTGCCCGGTGTGTTATGCTTAAGACTGCCGATTGTGTGCTTATTATGGCAATTATAATTGAAACCAGTCCGCCAGAAGTAAAAAAAAGAAACAACATAGTAGCTGTATAGAACCTTGGATATCGCCGCACCGTACAACTTCCTAGTCCTAATCATGTCAACATTATCAAGTACAAAATTCCGCGATCTACGCTGCTTTCAAAGTTTTTTATCTTTCTAAATTCTTGTCGCTAATTTTAAATCGTTCGCCACTTCGAATTTAATTTTATTGTAGACGTAGTGTCAATGGCGCCAAGCATTTTTGAGGTCACAATTAATTTCGATGATTTGGAATTTTCGTCGAAAAGTTGCCAAGTTTTTTCTCTGCTCTCTGGTATGAGTCGAAATTGTCCTTCAGGAGAATGACTACCATAATCAGAAAGTACGTTTTGCTACTAACGCTTTCATAGCTAAACTGTTGTCAAAACAGTCTAAATTTTGATAAATTTTGAGCTACATTCCAAAGAAGCTCCATTCAGTTGGTGTTAAAATCAGTTTCATACACATAGCACTAAATGTTGATGTGACCGGTTATGACCTGCCAAAATCCCCGATTTTGCCTCTTTGATTTTTGGAATTGTGCCAAAAAATTTTGAGCATGTATCTGAAATAGCAAATTGTTGAAAGTTTGCAAGTTTGGTGGTACTCGCATAGTTTTAGTTCAGCGCCCAAGTTTTCGTTAGTTGGGGAACTAATTTGAGATAATTAGGGCTGTCTTAAAGTTGAAGATTTGCTAAAAAATTTGTTCCTTACCGTGTGTTTCAATTTTACTACTGAAAATCCGACGTCCCTATATTAATACATATATCGTAAGAAATTTATTTTCCCGGTACTCGTAACACAATTTTGAAACCCAACACTTCCAGTAGCGGTGCATTGTTCAAGCGTTTGTTAGTGCGAAAAGTAATACACTTCATTTCCTTAAAATCATAAGAAGCGTAACATGTTGGACCCATAAAAATCACAATAATAAATGTTCCAGAACACTTTATGCGTCGAACAATACACTGTGTGCCACCAAAGTGGACACTTAAATATGCCATATATTTTTGCATATATCGGCACCTAATATAAATATGCACACATTATTGTACGCTTCACATGCCTTTAACTTGCTCCTAATTAGCCTTCTGTGCGGTTTGTCGTGTGTTACTCAAATAATTGTGACATGGTCGGCACGTTGCCATCATAAATGCATCATATTGTAAAGTTACGTGTTATTTCTCATCATCGTGAATTTTTCGGAAATATCAAAGAAAAAATATTAAATTTGGATGTATGTATACTTGCTATTAGAGTGAACTTGTTGAAAAGATTTTTGGGTATTTTTTTCCAAAAAGGGTTTCACATTAAACTAAGATTGTGAAGTCGGAACGGATGATAAATTCACAATTGTCAAACAAATGTAAAGATCAGTCTACAATAGAGATACAATTATGAAAACAATAACGATGATGGCACAAACGAACATATGGATGCCAGAAGATAATTTACTCCAGCCGGTGCGTTGTTTAGTCCTTTTTGCATCAAGCAAAACTTTGTAGGAGCGTACATACATTCATGCTTTTTAACATTTCTTATTTCTATGTTTCTAATGTGACTGTTATTGTTGTTGTGTTTCGGATCTGAAATAATGGCAATAAATCATAATGTGTGAACTCATGAGACATTTAAATGCTGGTCGTGTTGTTTAGCATTTATTTTATGTTTTTTTTCGGCTCTTCTACTATACGACGATATTAACTTTTATGGGTTGTTGCGTTTATTTTTGCTTTTTTTTCTTAATGTAGTAATACATGGAATGCCCGCAAGCAGCAAGCGATTTGAATGGAGTAATGATTACGAAGCTCATACGAGTATTACTTATATGGAGAAGTTTTGGAGATTGTTTTGTTAATTGTGTTAAAAATGATATGCAAAGATGGATTCTAAATGAGTTTTGATGTTATAAGTCAATCATCATCATTAAATCTAAATTTTTGGCAATGTAACCATCAATCTGAGAAATGTGTGATCTTTTCGGATTGAATGCGATATTTAGTGGAGTTAGTTATTTGAAGCTCATGATTTTTCGTCAATTAATTTAATTCGGACGTGTTTTTGAATTATAGGACTGAGATACTGTAGGTCTTCCCTACATACTAATAATAAATAAAAGATTAGGTACAACTTGTGCTATTGAAATTCATTCTGAATTTGCACTAAATTCTCATAGTATTTGAGAAGATCAGTGATCAGTGAAATTAAGCCACTGAAGGTATAACAGATGAGCAACCTTCACTGAAAAGGCGAGATTATAAAGTAATAGCTAAAATTTCGAAATAATCACATTGTTTCCGTACTTTCCTTTAAATTATTAATAACGTCAATCTTCAAGGTTTCCTTTTTTATCACCCTATTAATTGCCATCTCTTTTTCCCCCATATTTAAAAAAGTATCTCACAGCTGCACAGAATCAATAATAAGAAATGCTCCGTACCAGAATGGATCATGTTTCTTAAAAAAAGTTATTTACTCTTCAGAAATTCCCGAAAACGAGCTAAGAAAAAACTAGTGGTCTTAAAACAAAACAACGTACTTAAGTCGATTACGTTATCACCAAAGAACTCATTAGTCTGGAATTGGTATATAACCCCGCCGAAAAACCGATCACACAATTTATCAAAAGCAGAAAAAATTAAATCCGTTGATTTCATTTTCGTTTTGGTGAGGATCGATGAGATCAACATCATTAAAGCTAAGGGGGTACCAGCACCATGTCCGATTGAATGGAGAAAAAAAAACGAGAGAAAATTGAAATGGAATTTATTTTTTCTGTTGGGTTCTAACTGATCCCTCATTCTAATCGGATATTTAAGTAGAAATATCCAACAAGAAAAACACAAGCTCGAGAGATCCCTTTTTCTTTTAATCTCGTCAACGCAACAAAATACGACAGCTATTAAACGAGGTGGTGCGTTTTTCAAACTAGTTTATAGATTGGGAGTTTGTAATCCTTTAAAGTTCAATGCCTTAAAAGCCAATCGGAGAAAAAATGCTGAAACAAATTCATAAGAGAGTTCACATGACATGAACCCGGGACCTTAGAACCAAACCCAGACATACTAACCCCGAAAAGTCGGTCAAGATCGCGGTTGACCAGAGATGGAATATACTTAAAATATAGTTAGGACAACTTGTTTGACTTGCTTTAGAGTTATTAGACACAGTCCCAAAAATCTCAGAATTTATTAGTATATTTCGAAATCAATGGATTTCTGATTTAGAATTGTAAGATCAAGTTTTCGCCAAAGTTGTTTTCTTTTATCCCGCCAGTTATGAAGCGACTTAACCAACGTACTGAAAGTCAAATGCAAGGACGATGCGGCAAAACATAAAGGACGGTATTTTTTGCCAGTTCGTGGTTCGTCATAATCCGTTTCGGCCTGGGCAAAAATATCAAGAAAGCCTGCTTATAATCTACTTAGCGTACCCGCAGCCAGCATTTTGTTACCGAAAAGAACAATAATCTGACTCGTATATGCGCCGGATATATCGGTACCTGAGTTCGTGCAAAAAATCAACCAAACTCCATCATTAATCATAATAATTTTTTACCTGAAAAAAAAACAGTCTAGTACTTTTCTGGCTTGTCATATATTTTTTTATCAAAAGCTTTTGTGCAATTTAACCAGATTTAAATTTTTTTTATCGAAACATTTCTTCTTTTTTTACAGATGGTGCAAGCAATACAAGTACTTCGGTTTCACCTGTTAGAATTAGAAAAAGTGAGTACTACAAAAAGCTGTTTTTTATCCAACTTATTTTTAACTATATCTCTGAGATCTTATCAGTGATCTACTTGAAGCTGTTTTTGACTCTTGATGGGATTTTATGACACACTACATCAAAACGACACCTGAAGGATGACAGAGAAAAAAAAATGAGCCGAGTGACCGGCATCTTTTTCAGTGGGTTTTACTGTCGTCGTTGTAGGAGAGATCAAAAGAGGGCCATAGATGAGTGCCTTGTGGTGCACCACTATAAAATTTTCTGGGCGTTATAGTTTAAAAGGTTATGATGTGTCCGAAGTCATTTTTTTTTCCAGGGATAGCTAGGAATAATGGTCATGAAATACACGATTTACAAATTAGCCGAATTAATATTTCTCGAAATTCGAGGCTTTGAGCGAGAAGGAGATTAGACCGGTCGAATTGATAGCATCTTAGCAGAGTGTCTTTATAGGTATGTCGGTTGAAAATGCGTCGATTTTCTAAAACCAGGGTTCACTGTTAACCCATTCTAATGGTTTCGGATTCATTTTTTTTCTTCTTTAAGAAATGTTATAAGAGGTAGTCTGTTATTTTTTCCCGAGTTTAAGTCTTGTAGGTGTTTCAGTTCTCCTTTTTTTCTTCTTATGGTCGCGTAGACTTTAATCCGTAGATAATGGCAAGAGGTAAAGAATTTTTTCCGTCTATATCTCGGCTTGAATGGATTTAAATATGAAAAGAAAAAGGTTTTTTTTCTCTTTGACCACAAAACCAAACTGACCAAACTGAAACTCGATGAATTTTTTTATTAGTGGACATTCAGACGTCTGATGTTAGTATTTTTTCGATTTATCGTGGTGGGTCCGCCAGTCCGCCACCTACACAATAGCATTAAGTTACACGAATTTCAATTTATTGTGGTCGATTGGTCGTTTACAAAAAAAAAATGGATATCAAGTTATGGTTTGATAGTTCCTTCATTTTTTTCTTGTATAAATTATATAAAGTTTTGGAGATTTGTCATGAAGATGGTCGGGTTTTTTCTGAAGAATTTTGTGGATTTTGGAAGTGATAAGATATGAGATGGAAGAACGAGTTTATCAATTGCATTGTGAAATATGGTTTAGTAATTTAGTCAAAAGCACCACTTTAGTAGCATCGTAAATTTGGGTCTAAAGATTTCGAATGTGAACGGTCATTTTTTTTTTGATATTTTTTATTGTCTGGCGCAATTTTTTGCCAATCGGATTTTACTTTATTATTTCAATAGTACAGTATTTTTTTTGTTCTAAATTGAAATATAAGAATTATATGCCTTCTACATGTTTGCTTACTGTTTTAATTTTAACCAAAGTAAGTAAGTAGTAAATTACAATTTTTTTAATCTTGTCCTTCCTGGATATAAAAATATAAAAAATACTACGTTCTTGGCTATTTGATTTTTTTTAGTGAAGTGAAAATTATAAACGTTGCTTCGAATTCGGTGTGTAGGATTTAGCTGTTTCCAAAATCCTCTTTTTTTGTATTTCACGTGGTACACTATTAATCTGTTTGAAATTCCTCTTTAGATATACCAGAATATGTTTCGTCCTGTAGAACATTTTATGAGCATGTAGACCTCGTGATCATCACGATTAACATATTGCAGCTTTAAAGGCACCAATTTGAATGTTATAGTCGTTGGTCCTTTGACATGCTTCATCATTAGCACGAGTAGAAGTAAGCCACATAAGAAGAGTTACATTCGCTAAAGAAAACACTAATATGAAACAAATTTGGATGTCACAGTATCTATTGAATTTCTTGTATGATAACTTTTGGGAAACACGTTCCTTAAAGTCAATCTTGCTTGTTGAACTGATACCAGTCCTTAACGTATAACGACGTTGGATGAAGACTTTAAAAAGGAACGTAGTAGGCAAAAGGTTGGACAATTAAGACGAAGGGGAGGGGGTAAAGTATTCGAAGGCGGTTTGGCTAATAGGTAGATCACAGATATGCAAAAGGTTATTATAGCTTATATTTCCTTTATACAAATAATAGTTCATTAGTCTTTGAACTTATTCTCCCCCATTACGCTGTAAATCTTTTATTTTTGTCCCGGACAAATTACACCTGAGTCTCCTTTCCGCCAAGCAATTCCCATTAAAACCTAAAAATCTCTTAAATAAATTTACATAGACCGAACAATCAAGTCAAAAGATATCGCGACACTACCAAAATAACCGCGCCCATTAAACAATGCCTTATTTCGTTCCGCGCGGCGAATTAAAATTGTTCTCCCGTGTAGTCAAATTTTCTTTTGTTCTGAAATTTTCTTGCTTGCTCTGTTCTCTTATACGTTTCCTTATCTTGCTATTTTGGTGTTTTCGAGATGATTTTTCCTGATAATTTTTTTCGCTACGAATAGTTTGCCGAAAAAATGGCGGCTATGGGCAATTATCTATCGAAACTCCTCTAAAAGAAACATTCGAGCATTGTCTTAAAAATTCGATGGGAGATGGGCTAAAAGAAACACGAGAAAATAAATAAGGTGAATCGAAAGACTATAAAGTTAGTTTTTTTTCTCCGGGGAATAAATAAGTTAGGGGCTTTTATAGAATTTGAGACACCTTGACGCGTTCACCAGTGATTTTTTGATTGGAGACCCCGAATGCGTCCAACCATGATCATGAGTTCTTTTGTGACGATGCCCACGCTCGAAAATTCGTATCTTCTGGACTATAAGCTTGGCTGAGAGATCTAGTACTATGCACGAAAATACGATAATTATGCAATGTAGAAATTTTTATTGTAAACCGACACAGACAATGTACCGGGCCCGAGATAAAAACAAGTACTTTAGATATACGTATATATCTTACATAGTTTACTAAGTTTTGAATGGAAACGGAGGCTTACAATTTCGAGATTACACTGGCGCTATGTGAACTTTTCTGTAGCTGGAACTACCTCTAGCGTACAAAATGGGTGACTGAATAACTAGATTTTTAAATGAGATTTAGCGAAGTTTCGACGAGACGCATATCTGATGCAATGTAATTTTTCGATTTTATTTTGTACGTTGTGGGAGCTGATTTTGAATCAATTTGAAAGAAGTTCACACGATTTTTTTCATTTCATTGTAGGTACGTACCTACAAAAAGAAAAAGAAAAGAAACGGAATTGATTCGGTCTGACGGAAGTTATAAGTTTTATTTGCAAATTGCATCAGTCTGTGGTGGAGTTGTTGGAAATTTGACGTGAAAATTATTCAAAATGTTTTGTGTTTACAATATCAACTTCGGCAAATTTTGACAGTATTAGCGATCGCATTGGATAAGAGTAAAAATGAGTGTTGTTGAAGCTATAGGTACTTATGTTTCCATCATTTACGATAGTTGTAGCCCAGCCTGATTATCGGGCATTCTACCACTTAACAGTAATATTTTAACTACATTCACCACTTTAAAAAATTTGCTACAATTTTTAAACCTTAGAAACTCTCTGAAAAATAACTCGGAATCATGAACTCATCTTGAAGATGCTTTGTGTGAAAGGTTAAGTTGCAGCACGAAAGTAGCTTTGAACTCTTGACATCCTTTCAAATTTTAGTCAAAAATTCTAAAATTATTAAAAACTCACGACCCAGGTCGAAATACTCAAAAAGTTGATGGTTTTGGCACAAATTCAATGTTCCAACTTTTTGAAGATGGTTTTAAAAACTGGTCTAACTACACTCATCTTCACCGTTCTTATTCAAAATCGGTAGTTAGCTTTCGACATATTTGAGTGGTCTGGCTAATTTATATTTGGCTCCTTATTTACATTGTTTTCAACAATGCTCATCAAATCTCTTTGTTCACACTACATAAAAATTTGTAGGTACTTGAGAAACACGAAAAATGTAAATTTTACTAGAAACTTTAGAATATTGTTACAAACTATAAAACTCAATCGTCCATAGGCAAAATAGACAGAAGTTTAATGTGCTCAAATTTATTCCGCGCATACAAATTTCTCGTTTATTGCATTTTAGCAAGACAATAACCTTCTAAACGCTTATGCGAGACCGGCCATTCAAAAGCGAACAAGCAAACAAGCAATCATACAATTTTCGACCCGAATTTACTAATTACCATTATTAAACACTTAAAAAATACTTAAAAGTGCACGAAAAACAAACGATGTTTCGGAAATGAGAACAATGTTAATGAAAGAAATAAAATAATAAATTCTGAAAAAATTTTAGACACTCAAATTCGATAAATATGTATGCGCGCGCATTTTGAATCCGATTCCGAATCATCATTTGATATTAAATCGTCAAAATCGACAGTTATGTTTGGTGAATGTGTGAAATGAAATTCGAATTATGGATATGACCACTTTACATAAATTAGGCTAAGCATCTCGTGATTTCAGATAATATGGAGATTATATGTCTCGATGATGGGAATTTAATGGAATTTCGATGTAGTCTGGGCGACCAAAAACGAAATTGTTCCTTTTTTTTGGCAACATTTGCGTACTTGAATTCTCTTTAACATCACTTTGCCCCAAACGAATTCGGTCCAGGATTTTGAAATAAATAAAAAATCAACAAAGTGTCCGCACGTCAATCATTTTATTAACGAATAAAAACCGCGGCTTAGTACATAATTATTTCATTAAATTGTAATATAAACAGTCAACTGCAGACAGCCTATTAATAATTTACGGTCGTTCCTTTCGAGAAAAAATTAACTGCAGCCTAATGGAGCGTGCAAGAAAACCATATCACGATTTGCGACATACTTGTATGTATGAGGCTAATAAGCTGTGCGGTAGTTACACCAGAAGATCAGGTTTGACCTTTTTTAATATAAAAAATAATCAATTCATTTCATTTACCTGAACCTGAACCTGTGTACCAGTACAGGTATGTCGAAATTGAATTTCCACCCGAAAAAGAAATTATCACAATTTGATCATCGTCCAGCTGCAGAATCTTGTATTGAAGAAGAGTCCGAAGTATGCAGAGCTTGGATTATTTTACTGCACGCGATATATCTATATACGGGGATCATGTCAGGGTTTTTGTCCCCGATAATTACCTGCGATCGAGATCAGCTTAAAGAAAACGGTACAACCGTTATTCATGCATTCATCTCATTAAAATGTCCTTTATTTCTTTCATATCTTCGTTTCGGGAACCTAAAAAAATCACACAAAAATTTCAACGACTTTCGTACTGATGAATTTTTGTTAACTATCACACCAAAATCCGATCTTCAAGCAAAATGTGACGAAGTCAAACACCAAAAGTGATATTTTCATGTTTTTCGTTACCCTTGAAACTACTTGAAAGTAGATATATATTCTTTGTGTTTTTTTATAATAAAAAGTAAAAAAAGCTAAGATACGACCAAACAAGATCACCACAGTCACCAACTCTATTCTCGGCTTCTTGAACTGCGCGATGATCGCGCGGTTCAATTCAGTTAAGAAAAATAAAAATAAAAACAAATCGAACGACTTTTCTTCGATCGTTTTATTGCTTTAGGTTATTTTTTCGGTGGACTGTCCTCAAGAGGATTATTTTGGCCAATTTCGTCGTCATCAGACATGATCACTCGAATGACAAACCGGTTCGAGTGACTGCGATATTTCTTATAGACTTTGTTCTTTGTTTTCTACTAGAAAAAATCTCACGAAGAGATAACATTAGCAGAAATTTTTATTAGAAGCAATATTTTAATGAAACCGATCAAATTTTATAATCATCTGCACAATATTTGATAAAAATCGGACAACTGAAAAGATAGTTTGTTTGAGACAAGAGAATGGAGAATAATGCTAATAGAGTTTTCATTTTCTTTGGTCTATACAATTTTAGGAAAAAATTTAGGAATTTTTTTTAAATTTCTTATTATAATACATAAAATATTGCACAGTATTTTTTTTTATTTCGAAGCCTGAGAGCGAAAATGAAGAATTGAAAATGAATATGAAACAAACAAGTTTATAATGAATTAGACGATTAAAAAACTGATCTACATATTTTAGTCATATAGACAGTCAAGATTAGACAGAAATTTTTGAAATGTTTCAAAGAATATTTTAATTTAAATATTTCAATTCCAATTGTGGATTTTAAAAGAAAAAAATTTAGAAAAAAAAATGAAAAGAAGAAACTAAATATAGGAATAAAATATGTATTTATTTAAAAGTTGTGTGATCGTCACGATCTTTATCCTGTATATGATTTGAATTTAATTTGAAATAATAATGGGCTAGCCAATGAATTTTTTTCTTATATAAATTTTTATGAATTAAGAGATCACTGATCTGCTGATCGATAGGCACTGATTGGAAATTTTTGAATGATCGGTAAGATGGTGTAGAGTTTGATGAGATCTTATCAACATCGGGACGATTTGTTGAATTGAATTTTTTAAACTGTTTATTATTCCGATGAATAAAGTTTAGGCATAGTGTGTTTTATGCAAATGTTCTATTTTATTCGTATATGGAGAATAAATGCCGATCAATTTTGACACAGCACGGTATCAGGTAGTGTGTATACTTTTGAGATTGTTTATTCGTTTGTTTGCCGTCGTGCTGATATATTTGGAGAATTTCAAAGCATTTTAGATTTGATTAAATTATTTTTGACGTACGATAGGAAGCGATATTTCAAAGAACATTTTATGATCACAAAAATGTTTGACAACATTTGAAATGGATTTTGATCATCTAATTTAACACTTTGCGTGCAACACTTTATGTCAAAAATTTTGACAATGCTATTTAAAGGGTCAAAATTTCTGTGCCGGTCACCGGTGACCCCCATGGCATTCAACGTGTTAAAAGCTAAAATTTTGATCGAATTGTTTTAAGTCGAAAAAGTTTTGGCAAATTGGTTCTTTTCGCAAATTCCATAAAAGTTATACCGTTAAAATTGTTAAGCGAATGCGAAATACCAAGTTGAAGAAAGAACTAAACTGAAAACCATCCAACATTTCAAAAGTGATCATCGTTCCATGGCATCAGATCCACTGTGCGCATTAAAGATTTGCATAAATTTGCATCCATCTTTGCGCTGTTGTGTTCTGTTGCTTGCTTTTCTTACTTGAGTTTAACTTGTTCGTTGTTTTTTTTTCTTCTGTTCATGTTTGAATCTTAATACAAAATGCGAATTCAAGTTTTGCATCAAACTGCAGTTAAGTTAAGCCACTCTATAGTCAAGCTCATCAACGAATGAGACATGTCAGTTGAAACTAATTTAAAAGTAAAGGTAACCACACACCGATAAGCGTAAGATAGTGACGTTAGCTGGGCATTATTCTGGAGACAGGATTTAAGAAAAATGAAGACTATCATTGAGGGTATTATAGATAAGTATTGGGAATTGGATTCGTTTAGAAAAGGCAGAACTGGAAGACCTACGGATAGCAGCTGGGGTGCACCCAAAAGTTTTAGTTCTTTCGGTTCGATTTGCATGTCGGCTACTTTTAATGCGATTCGGTGCGATGCGTTCACTTCATACTCGGAACACGATTTTTGAGTGTTGTTTTTCTTGATTTCTTCCATGTTAGTCGCATATGGGAGGAGGGAGGATGCCTCTCGGTATCCAGTTTGATGTTTTCTTTAGGCACACACCATTTCCATTCCGAAACGGATGGAATTTCGCTTGGGCAGATTCTTATCAGTTGAAACTCAGGTATGCCAGGCTTGAATCTTTGTTTTTATTCGGTTTTTTTTGTTGGTATTCCTCTCCGTTCAGCTTCAATTTCAAGTTGTTGTTTTTCTTCTACTGATCTCAAGTTGGACGATGATCGTTCATGACGATCAACTCGTTGATCTTGGCAAGAGAAAATTAACCAGTCAAGTGTGTGACACACATCTCTATACAGGCATTCTCCATACAATACACCTTCTACGTACGAGTACATACTACTTGCATTCATTCAAACTGCATTAGTCTGATCAGTTTGTCATTCATTTGTCTTTCCTTTCTCGTGAACGGACGAGGATTAGTAGCGATCGCCTATCGGCCATTTTGAATTTTGTAATTTTTTCGCGCGCCACACTTATACTTTGTTTGCAAAGTGTTTGTTGATAAGTGCAGAGTCAAGTGTTGTGTGAAGTCCGAAGACGCACTACAATCTCATTTAGATCCCAGTTGGATGGAATTTTTGGCTGATCCCAGAGAGGCTATCGACTATTACGAACGACGGTTTAAGTGGATACCAGAACCAAAGGAGTCCAGACTTGATATTATGTAGAGTACGAGTACCTCCATCAGATACTCTAGTTCTAGTAGTCACTTTTTTCTTCCACTTAATGCGGGGCAAACAAACTTCTCCTGCTTAATTTATGCGAAATTGTTTGCACATTAACAACATTATCAGTGAGTAAACAAGTAATTGCGGTATTATTGGAGCCCGGCACTCGATACTCGATGTGTGTTCCTCGAGTATATTATTTGCCCTCTTCACTTCACAACTATACACTTCAGCTTTTTAAGATTTTCGAAGACTTGAGATTTAACTCTATAGCTTACAATTTATTCTGATTGGCTTAGATCTTATGTGTTATTGGTTCATGTATGTTTAATAGAAGTGCAGCAACAGCTCGCACTGTGCCTAGTTAAGATTTTCTGCTAAGTAATGCAAGAAATATCGGTTTGCTGGGAGTGAGACGGCCGGTCCCGCAGCGGGAATGTTAAGTATGTGCGTAATTGATAGCAAAATTTATAAGAGTTTTATCCATGTAAGTTGGGATGATCATTAGTAAGGTCGGTTCCGTAGAGAAAATGAAAGACACTAAAACAAACATTGAAATAACTCAAAGTAGAGAAAAACAAAAGTCGTAATCAAAATGGCAAAAGAAATAGGTGAAGTTGAGGAACGTCGCGGAGAGCGAGATGAGACGAACAACCCAGTGTTAATTAAGATTGTAGAATGATTGGTAAATGCCATTCGGTTTAGTGTTTTCGTTAATTAGCATTTGTAAATTGTCGCAGGAGATAATTAGCTGACGATGAAGAATAGAGATGTTGATGTTCAGTTCATTATGGCAGGGCCCGCAAAAAAAATACAAAAGAGTAGGAATAAAGAAAACTCACACGTTTCGAAGTGAAGTCATTGGAAACCTAAATTAAAACTATTTCAAAATACATGATAATTTTGTGCAACAAAGATATCTTTGCGACCAACGTTTTTCACTCAATCTTCTTGTAATCAAAACCCAAAATATCTTAATTGCTCTGAAGCAACTCAGTTGCCAATAGATTGCTAGTAATTTTTCACTAATTTCGTGTTTCTGCAGGTTTTGAATAATGCTTGATTCTGTTACAGTAAGACACTCCAAGTTCTTATATGTAGTTCAAAATTGACTAAACAAATATCATATTTCGTCCTTTCTATATCCAATCGACTATAGAACCCATGGTCTAATTTAGTTCATAAAGGCTCGTGATTTGTGAATATTAGCTGCTCATTTCTTATGAATTAACATTTATATCGCATTTCTGTGGGCTTTCAACTTTGCTTGAAATAAAGACAGTTCAATTCTGCGAGAGAACTAGGTATATATGTATGTCAGAAGGCTAGGTCCCGATTTAGGCTGTCGCGCTATTGATGATGGCTATATTTATATAAATCTCATATTATTGTTCCTCTCCTTGGTTGTCGAAAAGTGGAAACCAATTGGCCTACATTGAATTAACTATCGGATAATATGGCGCCCAGCGTGGGGTCAAACTAAAGAATGTCTTATCTTCTATCCTCTCCACGACGAATTGACTATCAGGCGCGTACCGAGTCTCTTTGTGGAGCAGACGCAATCTTACAATCGTCAAATTTTACGGAATGATTTGGCGTTTCTGTGCCGAAATTTAATTTTTTAACAAAAACCACATACCTACAATTGTGGAGTTACGTGAACCACAACTGTAGGTATGCTACAATTGCCTTTTGACTATGAATTGTTGATTTTAAAATGGCGTCCAATGTGGGTTTAAATTTAAGTATTTAACTCTATGTTACAGTCAAAAATCGTGGTCAGGCTTTTTTAGTTTTTCGTAAAATATGGAACGAACCATCGGATGTTTTTCAGTCAAGTTCACCACATCAATTCGAACCTACTGGTTCTTTTTTGGATGTGCATCGGGAAGTAGCTCTCAATGGTTCACTGTAATGTTTTTCCTAATTTGAAGAGCACACCCAAGTGCGAAATTTGCACTTCGTGGTTCGTCTTATCGAACTAGCTTACTATTCAACAATGTCGATTAAAACTCTGTGTCCAGTTTTCCAGTAGGTATATTAGAGGTATTTCAGTGTGTAGAACAACTATCAAACATTCAATAGATACGCAGAGATTCCGATACATCCCTAATGCAACAATCATTGTAATCAGTTCGATTTTATGGTACGGTCCAGACAGCATCTTCAAGTTATTGAACTTCCTAGAATTTTACAGCACTACCATCGCGATATACAGAGACGTGTACAATGTCGGAAAGGTGAAATCAAATCGTAAAAAATAAAAGAAATAAGATGGTACTGGTTTCGTTTTCTTAATGTGTTTTTTTTTTCGAAATCACCAGAACCAGAAATGAAGGTGGTTACGGTGATTGCGTGGGCTGTTAAAACGTGTACAACAGAGCGTTGACGATATAAACCAAGCCCATAAGAAGTGTCATCATCGCGCGCGAATCCTTCAATTTTTGCATTACCCGCACGACCTCTTCTTCTCACCTAAAAATCTGTCATCGTTTCACGTAATTTGTACATCAACCAGAAACGAGATAACTACTTCACCTCACCAAGGTAAAAGGTACCCCCGGTATGCTGTGTTTCAGAAACGGCCTTCACAAGTGCTTTGTATGTGTCTGGCATAAACTTATTGTAAGTACTTCCCCGGCTTCGTGTTTCGTCTCCTGGCTCAATCTTGGAGCGTTTAAAAATGCTTTTATATGATAATAATAATAAAATTGACAATCAAAGATATCCGCATATTTTTCGGACCTCCTTCCCTCCGCATCGGCTGACTGTATTCACCCACCGGTCCACGATCATCAAGCCATCGGTCGTAGCATTCCAGGGCCTCAAGACTATCAAGTAGTCGCTCAAGCATGTTGAGCAAAACATGGAATTATGCTTTATGCAGTCATACAGCATATTTTTATTATGTCTTATGTGTTTCCAGTTTAAAACGAGAGAGTGATTGAATTTTATCAGTTGGATATGATCAGAATAGAATCTGAAGCAGAAATGTGTATAAGTGATCATGTCGAGCTTCGAGCATTATATCAAAAAGGTAGAAATCTTTAAGTTGTTGGTCGTCTTCTCACGGGCCAGGTATACAAAAGGTACGTGTGTGCCTTGGCTGGACAACAAAACTTATGGAAAAATGAAGATGGACATGTGGACGGCATTCAACCAAAAGGAAAATTGCTGAATATTTTTGCATTGTGAATTCGAAATAGAATGGATGGGACACAGCGAAACGATGTGGCGAATCCGAAAAACTTGCTATGCACGGCATAAAATAGCGCAAAATTTGTCGAGTATTGTCGCGTGTAAATTTTTGCAAGTCTTATTCCATTTTTTTCCACCCGAACGGAGGGAAAAAAAAGAGGAAAGTATTTTAAAGGACTTGTAACGAAAATTTTTGCACTCGACTTTTATTTGCCATATTGCCACTGAGGCAAAAAAATGCAAAGACACAACAGATATGCGATGATGTCGCGAAGACGTTTGCTACTGTCGGTCATTTTGTGACAGCTTAACATGAACAATTCAATCCAAATGTGACGATAATGTCTTATTACACTCTCGCTTCTAAAGCGTTATACTCACATAATATGCCCCGAAGTAGAGTACTCAAAGTGGGAAAATTTATGGGTCTGGTTTTTGTGGTACGCATTTTATGGCGAAAAGCACAAAACAGAGCATAGCGACCTACTCTCCTCGTCGGTGTGAAATGATTTTACTTGTAATTAGGTATACTCCTTTTTCGATCTTCTTCTTTTGGAATAAAATCTCTTAATTATTCATGCGGGACTATAATTGGATGGGATTGAGCAGAGATTATGTGGTTTTTTTGATAGACAGTGCTATTAGTCAAATGGATTTAAAACATGACATTGCATTCCGACAATAGTTTCAAGCATGCACAGACACATTTCGATTGTTTGATATGAGAATGGAGTGCGAAGATGGATATAAATCTTAAGGAGCCTTAAGGCCTTGTTTATTAAGTACTCATGTCACTTTTAGTGATTCTATAATGGAAATGTTGTCTTGTGTTAGATATGCTGCAACAGTTGTTGTACTGTGCAATTTGAAGTACTTTGCAGAATACATGTGAACGATTAACCCAAAAACCCTACGGGGTAGCGTGAGTTGTGTAGGACATATATTTACAATTGGCCCTTGGAAAACTTTGTAACACTTAACACAAATCATAGAATTTGATCATAATTTGGCAACTAATGGAAAAAACGATAGTATTACGACCGATGAAGAAAAGATTGACCGTGTCCATTATTAGAAGTGATTGAATGAATGGGACAGAAATGTTAGAATGGTTATAAAAAAATTTAAAGAGTAGTGACTAGGGAACGGGTCAGAAATTACCATAAAAATAGCAAATATATATTATGAGAAATCGCAAAGAGGTTCAATTTCAGTCTATTCAGGTGTCATAATTGCCAGTGGTTTGTGGATATTATCCAATTAAGATTATTCAAAAACTTATTCAAAATAATAAAAATAAATTATACTTCAAAATATCCTCAACTAGAATTTTTTTCTCTTTTCTCCATTTTCAGGTTCACGAATTATGCGATAATTTCTGTCATCGATATATATCATGTTTAAAGGGTAAAATGCCAATAGATTTAGTGATTGACGAACGGGACACCACCAAACCACCAGAATTAAATAGTTCAGCAAATGGTGAGGGCCGAAGTAATGCTGATTCGACATCACACACCGATGGAGCTAGTACACCAGACGTTGTGAGTACCCCCTTCGCGGGAGCACATGGTCCTATATTGGCGAGCTACAATGCGGTGGTGCACCCATGTTCGTAGTACGATTACGACCTTCTTGCAAAAACGAAGCGGGTGCTCACAATGCCCTGGGATTAAATTAAATTTAAACAAAAACGAACAAGATACAAAAACGAAAAAAAAAAAAAAATTAATAAATAAATAAACAGTAAAAACATCAATTTAAAAATGAAAAAAGAAAAACGAATAAAATATGGCCACATAATATCACATGTGTTAAACTATTGTTACACGTAACGAAATCGAATTTGCAAATAATGGTAATATAAAGATGGTAACACTGGTGGAATAATATAATCAAATATGTTGTCCCAAAGTCATAAACAAGTGTGAACAAATAATTATATCTATCAAAACAATCCGATCTGTCGTGATAAAAAAAAACAAACCGTACGTGTTGCAATGGTTATTTTGTTGTCTTTTTTCTAACTTTGTTTTTTTTAAGTAAAATTAAGACAATTTTTCCTTCTCAGAAAACTTGTTTTATAATTTTTTTTCTGAAATTTCAATTATTTTTTTTGTTTGTAAAGTAAATTTTCACATGAATTCGTTTTTTTATAACATCAAAAATTAAAACAATTGTAATTAAATTTAAGATTTAATTATAAAAAAATACAAAAGCAGAAAAACCAAAAGCTTACAAAATTAAAAACAACTTTCGTGGTATAAAATCTTAAAAAAAATCAAAATAACAAATTTAAATTTAATTTAAAACCACGAGTAATTCAAAAAGAAAAGAAATGCTATACAATGAAAAAAATTTCAAAAAGAGAAAAACTTCGTTTTTGCAAGAGGCCCATATAGCTCGCCAAGCTAAAATAATAAATATACAACAATTTGACAATAAAATAAATAAATATTACGTTTCAGATAAAAAAAGAAATGAAAACTTAAAAAAAAATTCTTTACATTTTCTCCTGTCAAATTGGTGGATATTTTGAATTTTTTGCATGTATAAATGTATTTAAAAAAACAAAATTTAACTAAAGTAACTATAAAAAATATAAAATAAAATTCTATCCCCCTTTCCCTTTAATATGTAATATACATATATAAATATATATATATTGAAAACAATTCAGCCTAATGATGAAATAATATTTTGATCGTAAAGGATACAATTTGATTTGTTACGGTGTTGTCTTCTATATACATACACACATAAAATCTACTTCTAGTTCCGAACCGAACCTTCTTGAGCAGCCTGAACCTTAAACCCTAAATGCAAAACATTCTTCTCAACTTAATTCTACTATGTGCATCTCCAAACTCTATTTCTTATTGTCTAGTATTCTAATATCGGAAAAGACTAATACAAGGCAAGATATATTATACGGATAGTGGGAAAAAACTTAAATGCAAATTATCCCTACTTGCTATACAAGATAAACTGCTACAACTACTTTCTCTAAAAAAAATTAACTCTTACTCTGCCTGCTGCTGTGTTAATATAAATACTTCTTGTATGAGTGATTAATATATTAAATATATATTTTATTTTTGTCGCTGTGTCTGGGTATATGATTAGAAATTATTATATATATATAACTGTGTTGCTAAATCGCTATGCAAAAAAAAACTCCTACCCTTAAAAAACAAACGATATACGTAAATTTTTAATGACTGATGATAATTATAAAATTATACAAAGTAAAAAACAAAGTGAAAAGAAAATATAAAATTATTATTATTATTATATATATACACAAAATCCCTAAAATATATATGAAGTCTTAATATATTTCATAGGAAATTTTAAGTTATATTACTGTTTTTTTTCATTAATTTAATTTAAACTAATATTTTTATCTTGTTTACAACAATATTATTATTATTATTAATATATGAGATTAACTATTTAATAATTCAAAATGGTATACGATAATAAGTTAAAACAAAATCATACGAAAAACGAGTAATAAATAACAACAAATTTCATTACAATTACTTGGACATATTCCATTTTATATATATATTATTTTTTCGGTTTATTTTATTTTAAGTTAATTGTTGAACGCACGATATACGTTTTCTGGCTCCCCCTTTTACTTCGAAATACTTCGAAAGTCTTGCCAAAACTATAACTTAAAATTAAAAAAAAAAAAAACAAAAGAACCTAAAAAGCAAATAAAGTATAAAAAATAAAAGTATTTTTTATAGTCATTCTAATTAAATAAAAAAAAACAAGAAAAAAATAAATTCGTTTTATCTCATAATGTAAATAATAATATTTAAATGAACAGATTTCAACTAAGATACGTAATTAACAAAAAAATAACTGCACACGGTATACACACGGTTTAATTTATTCCGTAAAAATTTAAACAATAATAAATTAAAAATTTAATCACAAAAGAACGAAACATAATATTAATACATAATATTAAAACAAACTATATACAATGATGACGATGATAACATAATCCAAACTTAAGTTCAAATGGAGCGTATACGAACAAAACCTAACTCTTAAAAACAAAAACAAACAAAAATCAACAAAAACTATAAGTGGTATACTTGTAATAATAAAAAAAGTTAAAAAAAAATAAAATCTTAAATCAAATACGTAATTCGGTTAAATTATTGCAATTTTTTCTCTTGTTTTATAATTTTAGATGTATAAATGTTTTTTTTTTATCCCTTTTTATTATTTTTTTATTTACAAATTTTACAATTTTTTTTGTAACAGTAAAATAAGTAAAAGAATATTTTACAAGACATTCTGCTTTAATTGTAAAGCTATATGGGCATTTTTTTTAAGAAAAAAAAAACAGAAAATTATAATTATATTGAGAAAGAGCAAAGAAAATTTTCAATATAATAGTACACAAATTATATGGAAATATTCGATTATATTTCGCTATTATTTGCAAAATATATTGAAAGTTATTTAATTTTTGTGTATCTATTTAAAAGGAAAAAAACATGAAAAAATGTGATTTGCTTAGATATCTTGCAAGTTATATTATATATATTTTATTTTATTATTGTATTATGTATTTTATTTTAGTTTTTTTTTCCATTTTTTTTTGTTTTATTTTCTTTTTTATTTAGTAGTAAAATTTGTTGCTTCGTTATTGTATAAAGATTTTTAACTTTAGATTTATAAATAATACATAAAATGAAACTTGATATACGTAAATATTTTTTTTTTTGTTTCGTTTGTGAAAACAAGAAAAACAAAAGAAAACCTGAGAGATGAGAAAAATTATGGAAATATAATATGTAGTTCTATATTATGAAAAAAAAAATCTTGTGTTTTAGTTAAATTTTCATTTCGGTTATTATTCCTGCTTTGGTGAATTATTGGACGTTTCATTGCTGTTTTGAAGATTGTCAGGTTGAACTAAACTTGGCCAGTTTAAAGTAATAATGCGACACCGCGGCAGGGGACTTGGTTTCGCATTTCGAAGAGGACAACATTGCAAACTACGGCATATACCAACGGGCTAGCAGGAATTATTTCTAAGAGTAAGATGTATAAGTTTATTGTAATAAATCTTTCGAGTGTTAAAAAATCCGACAAATACAACATTAATTACATATTACTCTTAACACTTAGTAGTAATTCTGCGGTTCTTTTTAAAATGAACTGGTAACTAATATTAGATACTGAAATTAATGGTATGTGGTGTGTTTTGTATTTTGTAGGATAATCATGATATCAAGTTTTTTAACGCTATTAACACGAAGCATCGAAGTGTTTATTTAATGGTACATATTCAGTATCCAGTTTTCATTTGCATGTAACGTCAGGTAATCCTTTCACGAGAACAAAAATTCAAAATTTTGCTATTGTTAGTTGCGCTGTTTTTGAAAGAATGGCTAGTATGGATGTTTTATTAATTACTAATGGGAGTGAAAAAAATGTTCAAAGGTTATACAGATTTGATCGTCTTTTTCAGAATTAAAAGTAACTTCACTTATTACTCTTCACTTACTTATTACTTTCACTTATTATTCTGCATTAACGGGATAATGACAATTATCATTACATCCTCTTGATATGGACAGAAAATAATAAGACCTCCATGTCGAAATTCTCTAATAGCAACCTATGGTGAAGTATGTATGTGCAACCTTTAGGATATACAGATTTAGACCCACTCCTAGCATACCCCTTCCTTTCTTTCGACAGATGGAAATGTAGTCTGAGGTGATTGAATTGAATTTTTGTTGTGCGAATTCCGCAAATCATTTAAACATTTAACAAAACTTAAAAATAGTCAATAATCATAAGTTTTTTGTTTTAAGTTTCATACATGAATTAAAATTTGAATACTGCGTTTGTATTCGTCAATATGAATGCGTGAACGAAGTACATTTGACGTTAAATAAATGCTTTGTTGTTTTAAAATTTGAAACATGTGATAAACTGATTTTTAAATCAATTATTATTTTTTTTTATAATAAGTATCTATAATATTATGGGTTATGTTATGTGTAAAGTTTGACAAAGACTTTAATTTCCAAGTATTTCAGTAAAAACTATAAATTAAAATGTTCTGGCTCTGAATTCTACTCCTTTGTTCAGGAAAACTATACAAAGTAAAATGCAGTCCTCTGAAACAATTCACAGGAACTTCACTTTAATAGTCTAATGACCAAAGCCCAAACGGCCTGCATAAAGCGCGATACAATTTTAAGGCGATTTAATCGGTAAAGCGTTTGCGACATTTAATGAAATCCCTTTGAGTAATTCCATCCGATATCCGTTTGTCCACAATACGCTTTGAACTTTCGCTTTAGTTTGTCGGTTTTTTTTTAATTTTATGCGGCTTCACCGGATGGATTAGAAAAAGTGCTGCTTTGCGGAATTAATCTAAATCCGTGTGCTCTTCGGGAGGATAATCTACACAGCTATGTTGAATAGCGTCGAATGCGGGTGTTAAGTGTTAACCCCTGTATTTCAGTGCGGCAAATTTCCCTTTGTGGGGATTTATACGGAGCTCAAATCGCAAAATACTTAAACCCAATTAAACAAATGACCGTCTTGTTCAATTAGATTCGTCCGCTGGAAAATTAATCGTTAATTCTTTTCGATAAGACACCGATCGAGTTCGGAGCAGAGCTGAAATTTCGCTCACATTGGCGATCCTCGACCCATTGATGAGATGAAATTCCACTAACGAGATCCGATATTTTTTTCCGTTTTAAATTTTATTTCGTCTCTCGACTGTGCTTAGTTTTACTCTGATGGGCGCGAATCTTGGAATCACATGTGACATGACACACGAGGTCTCTAAATTATGTTTCGATTTAGAAGGTAGTTTGGCTGTTCTTGAGCCTTTTAGAAGACCCGACATGCATTCCTTTTGTGCTATGCGTCGGTTTTTCGGATGAAGAGTTACGCGAATGGGTCCGAAATTCGGTTAACGCGCTCCAACTGATGGCCATTTATTTGAAGCGATGGCCGAGCGCGTTAATTCCATTTGAAATTCTTAAAAACACCAGCGGCCTTAAATCTGACTCCATTGCTGAAATTTTGATACTGCCTTGTTGGGATATGATGCGGATCACGCCTTTTTTCAACTTGTTGGCTGTGTAAGCCATTTTCGGTTATTTCGGAAATTCTTATTTTGGTTGGGGCTTTAGTTGGTTTTAAGGATAGCGATTGTATATTAGGCTTATGTTCATAAATAGGATGAAAATGCTTCATATTCAATGAATATGAGAATGAATTGATAGATTACAAGCCGATAGTCCAGGTTTTATCATGTTCTCTTTAAAAATATTCAATACACACTTCTTGCAGTCAGGAAAAGAGAGCGGGAGTCCAAATCATCGGCTTCCGGTTGATTTCTTTTTTACCGCCATCTCTGTATCATCTCTGTCTTTACAAATTATTTGCAATATAATTTGAACCAGTAAGTGAAAGCTAACTACACGTTCAATTTGTCACTTTTCATCCTTATACTTAAAAGAAATGCTCATTTACATAAGTGATCTTATTTTTATGTTTAAGCCATTATGTGTATAATTGATACTTCGACACTGAAAGTTTTCATGAGTTAGTATGTAAAACTTTATAATAATCCACACATTTTTAAAGACGTTATGTACTCGAGCTATCAAAGTTAGCGCAGAAATAGTCAATACATTGAAATTGCGGCTCAAGAAACTAAACCCATTATTTAAAACAATATGGATGTAAACTAGATGGCTTTATATATGATCTGAGAAAAGATGTCAGAACAATATTTTCTGCTGATATCCTGGAGATGCAGCAGCGACTTTTCAATTTTCATAAATTATTCTTAATAACAAATCTGTTTCAAGAATATGCATACGAGTATAACGTGACAGCAAACATAAGGGTTGCACAGAAACTCTTTCTTATATTAACGCAGTATCTCTTAATACTTTCCATAAAAACCAGTTTGTGAGTATTTTCGTCATCTTAGGGCATACTCTTACTCTTACCTATATAAATTCAGCGAGCACATTTCTTAAAAAAAAAACATTTAATAACACCCCTTAAAAGAAGAAGACCATCCATCCTCGTCACACAACCAACTCCCTCATATTCCATTTTAATTAAAATTTTCTGAACTTTTTCCACTGTCTACCCGTTCCTTTTAAATTGTACTTCCTTCTGCGGATGGTGGTGTTGTAAATCCCATTAACGTAAACGTTAATTACACTTTTTAAAACATATAGACATAACTCTGAAATTACCATACAAAAAGAAACATTACCCCAAAAAGAAGAATGAATGAAGTAGGTCGTTCCCGCTCGATCCCGATAAGATGTGAGAGTTCGCAAAAAGGGGTTCATTTCATACAACCGCGTGGCGGTTTATTGTTGCAATAGGTGGTAAGGTTTACCAAGTTCTTTTTTCCACCAAGGTTTAAAATCAACAACAGAAACACTTGATGGAAAAAAGATCGAAAGATTCACGAGTTGGTTGATGAAGTATTACAAACTTAAAAGAAGAAAAAATAAATCTAAGGTTTGTGGGTGAAAAACCCTTCAGTTAATTTTCATCAACCCTCTTTTGCTTAAGTCAGATCGAAATAGAGTTGGGGACGTACTGAAGAGATGGTGGTGGTGGTTGGAAGTCAAAAACACTTTGTGTTACGTAATATGTTTGTTTTTGTCGTGTTGCTGTACTACTTGGAGGGGTTGGTGCTTATAACAATGGTTTGTGTACGCACTAGACGAGTAATGCCGATTCCATGTATCCCACCCTCGTTCTTTTTGTACAGCTAATAAATGAAATATGATGCGAAAACATTCCCTTAATCATCTCTCTACGGCATTAGAGCGCATACTTTTCGTTCTTTCGGCCGTATTGAGGGGTGTGGGCGAACCAAAGATGTGTGTAGATCGCTCCGGTTCGAATGGATTTCCTTCATATTATTATTACTAAGATAGCTCTGGTCTTAAGCTCATACTCTCTTGCCGAATTTTTTTTCGACACAAATCCGACTCACTTACCCTTATTGGAACCAGAATAACATACACACCCTCACACACCAAATCCAACATTTGTTCGGTGTTAGTTGATGTGAAATGGGGGCGAGGATGAGTGCGGCGCGAAAACCAAATTGACGCCAATTACCAGCCATCCACCCTCTAATCCTAAACCTCGCGGGAATACGAATACGAAGGAAGGTTCCTGCAGGAACGTCATAATGCCACTATGGAATGCGATGTATTATTTTTCTTGTGAGGGATTACACGCAGTCTCGAAAAAATCTTCGGATCAAAATTAATATCGTCGATATGGTTTTTGAATCGTACGGTACATATACACATCCCGATAAATGTCTTAAGATGCTATTTTTTCAAGATGTTGCCCAATGCCGACGGAAATAAAGACTCTATCAAAAGAATGGTGGAGAAATCTAGACGATTATTGAAACGTATATCGTATCCTCGAATGGATTGGTTCTTCCTATGGGGCATCCCATTACTCCGTATATTCGGATTGGTCCGATGGCACGGAGAGAAATTTCGGGCTGAGTTTGAGGGTTCATACGGAAGCGAACGTACGGGATGATTTATTACAGGAATTTCTATATAAAGTCCTTTTTTTGCTTCCTTAGTCTTTTTCCTTATTCGACGACGACGGTTTATTGTTTTGATTTCGATGAGATTTATTGCCATCCTCGGTAGGAAGAAAACGACGATAATAGGGGCTCTGAAACATCCGCTGTTTCGTTTATTTGCAGATGCTGAAAATGAGCTTTTCTATCGAATTTAATCTTATTTTATCCAAGATGAAGATTTGTTTACGTCTTTCTTTCTGTTTTTTTTTTTCAATTTTAATATAAAATGAGAAATAAATTGGGAAATTGTGTAGCACTTCTCGTAAATATGATCGAGGGCGAATTGCTGGGTACGTTCGAGCTATGGTAGACCTTTCACATGTAGCCAGAGTAACATTGGTATAGGGAGCGCAAACTAAAATCTGTTTTAGTTCACAAGGGCCTCCGCTTGTCCGCCACTCGAAAAAATTTGGTTGACTAATCTTTAATCTAATGCTACGGCAACTTTTTGAAGTGATCTTTTCACTCGGTCAACTCATCCGTCCAGTTCTATGCATTTTGCTGTGTTATTTTGTGAACTAAAAATGTTGATATTGTTTGATATCTTGAGATTTGCATCTCAAAATCTACTGAAACCTACCTGTACAACCCACAATATTCGCTGTCATATACATATTTTAAATATAATTTTTAAATTACTTGCTCTTTAATGCAATTTTAATGCAATCTTTGAAATTTAACAATTTGCTTGTTTGTTTCCTGCTGATGATAGTAAACTTTCCATTGTAAAATGATAAAAAAGGTAAGATCGGCCAAAGCAGTTTAAAAATTTTGACACAACAGCCAGCTGGATTATTTTTGAATGTCCAACAAATATCTTCCAGGTGATGTAAACGCTTCTTGAGATTTTGAAAACTACTTGCCGAAATCTGGCGATGTAAATCAACTAAAAGTAATTTTTTGAGTGGTTGTTGCTAGGATTAGGTGTTCTTAGCTTTGACCGCTTGTATAAAAAATTGTAGTACCCAACAACATCACAGTCTTTGAAAATGGATACTTTTTTGAATTAGACTACCCCTCGAATATAAAAAAATTAGATTATCACAATTTTTTCATCAGTGAGTGTTTCCTAGGGGCGCTCGAAAATTGAATAATATTGGAGTTTTGCATTTGTCCTACTGAAAGGGAAAAGGGAGCTGATAGTTTTCAATCAACCTTACTTTTTTGTAAATATAACCAAAATTCGTGAATAACAAAATTGCAATTAATCAAATCTTCCAATATGGCTAATTACACTGGTTTCTCAAGCTGGTACGTTAACAAGCTCGATTTTTATAGAAAATTACAAGTCACGGAATGGACATTTTGAACCGAAAAAATCCACCAAATAATTAAGTAAAACAACAACTCGACAAACAAAAGAAATGCGTAGTAAACGAGAGAAAAATGTAGAAAATTGAGAACCCAAAATCTCCGAAAAATCGCTTCACAGCAGGGGACCTCTGAAATATACGCGATGTACCCCATAGGGCTCTCAACAGTTCCACAACTTAACTCCAATTTTATTTTTTTATTTTTTCTTATTTAATTCGATTTTTTCAAAGCCCCGGAGATAAAAATTCTCGTCGTTAAGACGTTTTTCGAGTTTCGGTTGTCGTTTCACGATCTTATATTTTATTTTTCATTAAAAATCTTTTTCCTCATATCGAAGGCACTATAACAGTTTGTTGTTGTTGCCGGTGGATATTTTGTATCTGTGCGGTGCTTAACTCCGTATACATAATACAATTTTTTTCATGCGGGTTTTATTTTGAAAATTTTTTGAAACACGACCAGTAGTCGGGGGGCTTAGAACTGTCCGAAATATGGAATAAAATAACCGAAATTATGAATAATAATTTTGTGATACGAACAGAGACAAGCGTTTTTGATTTTGATGATGATTTCGTAAAAAAGAAGTCCAGGGCGGACTGCGGAGACCGCAAAAACCTCAGAACAAAAAACACAATGTATAAAAAATAATAATAAAATAAAACAAGGCACACACGGGTTAATTTTGTTCTTGTTGGTTAAAGTCCAAACGGATAACCATGAAGAGACAGATCTTTAATTTCTGGTTATGGTCCGGGAGGTTAAGGTAGACGACATCTTCCTCATAAGTATAATATCCAATCCGACTACCAATTATTAGGACAAGTCTCGAAAAGCTTCACAAAAGAAAATTAACAACAAAAACATTCGGATAAAGAAACAGATTGGATTGAGATTTTACTTTTTAAGACCTCCTCGAAATGGAAAATTGATGGGTCTGTTGCGGTCAAAGTCGAGGTCAGAGCTCGAAATATGTAGGCTTCAATACGCCCGATCTACAACTAAAGTTTTAAGTAAGATGGAGCAAAGAAATATAGAATAAAAATAAAAATGAAAAGTTGTATTATTGCGTGTTGCATGATTACCTTCAATTTGAATAGTGCCGGCGTCCTACACTTTTGTATTATGCGTTGAGTTTGCGGTGTGAATGGATTTCGGTTCAGAAAGGTATGCCGATTTTTAGACATGCAAACTGACCAAAACAGATGTTTGGCCTTTTAAAATTAAAGAGCGCTTCTTGGAAGATTCGTTACTGGCAACACTGATTTTAACCGGGTAACGAGGAGTTTCTGTTACAATGACCTGTGTTGTTGTATTTAGGTTGAATATCACGACAGGTGATTTTAAATCAGATCAGAATCGCATTTAGAGACATGTGGGCTTGACAGAATTCTCGGAAATTTGAGACGAAATTGCGTTATTGAGACTTTTTACGGTGATCATGAATGGCATATTATTAGTATTATCGTTAATTGAAACATTGTAAGAGAAGGGTTGCTTGTAATTGCTTTGGTCTTTTATTAAATAGCCGATGCGGTAGATGAGATTTTAGTTCTAAGAACAAACAGACAGTTGACGAGTTTTTCTAATGCTACTATATAGTGGAAACTTAGTATGTACTAGGTTTAGCCGATCGCGTAAGCTTCAAAACACTTCTAATGCCGCGTTTCCACTATCGCCTTCATGTGTACAGGCGCGTATGCGTAAGTGGAAACGACACATTCGCGTTAGTTTCCAACTCAAGTCAAGAATAGCTTACATTTGCATCTATGGCGGTGTTTGGACGCACATCAATGGGATGTACCGTTTTTTTAAGGTTTCAAATGTGCTTATTTTGCCTTATATACTTAATACTAACAGTTTTCCATCTTAATTCTAAAGCTAAAATTAATCTATATCTAGGCTGCTACCGTTCTTAATGGCCTCAATGGGCACTCTAAGACAAAATATTATCGGGGGGATGTTTTGGGGGATCAGACTCTCTTTATTTCATTACAAGCTTAATGTATAATTATCGTTTAAATACCCACGAGGTCCGCAGGAGTTCATCCAACTATGTTGGATGTCCGACAGTACTTCATGAGTATTTGTACTATTGGGAAAAATGGCAAAAAACCCAATATTACATAATATTTTTTTCAACTCTACTTAATCTATTTACAATACATACTTACATACTAACTTAAAACTAGGACGGGATGTGCCGTTTAGGTTTAAAGGTTTAAAAAAGTGCTTTATTATTTGCCGTAAGTTCTTAATGCTAACAAGTTTTCTATCTTAATCCTAAAGCTAAAATTAGGCTATATCAAAGCTGCTACCGTTCTTAATGGCCTCAATGGGCACTCTAAGATAACGGGATGTGCCGTTTTCACTTACGCCTGGACATTCGCGCTCATCGCACATGTCCAATGCTCATGAAGGCGATAGTGGAACCGCAGCATAACAGCACATTACAATCCATCGCAACCCCTGGAAATTTAAAACGATTTTAATGATATGGGGAATTCAAAATGTTGATATAGTTTTGTCGAAACCTCGAAAGTGCCACCAAATCTAGTTGGCGATGTATCTCAGCTTTTAGGAACTGGTTTTGTTGAACTGTAAAATAAATTGTAAAACGTGCAGGATCATACCGAATCATCGTGATTCGATCGTAGTTTCTGTAAAGGTATTGCACACATTCTTTAAGGTACCGCAATTCGAGTTCTTCAAATCGCGCCGTAGATACATACATTACCCAGTATCATATAAATTTCAGTCAATAAATTGACATTTGAGATCTTTGCCCTGTTAATTTTGAAAACATCTCGTTCAAATAGAGACATCATTACCAGATACCGTGACAATTATAACCTGTCACTTTTCTTTCTTCAAACACGACAGTTTAAAATTATTTCGTCAAAGCCACAAAATCTCAAAGTCACACACTTCCTACTTTTCCGCGAGAAATATTTCAAAAATTTGCAAAATTCTACGAGACTTAAATTCGCCATTTAACATTTTCAATTCACCTAAAATACCAAAACTTCAGTCTCAGAGTGGTGTGCGTTGACGCCAAGAAATCATTCGCGAAACGTTCTCTCTCGTAGTATCGGTGCCAACAAGGTAAAACTTTAAAAATTGAAGATGTTGACAAAAATCGCCAAAGGAAAAGCATTAAAACCGAAAAGGAAAGTCTTCAGAAAATCCGACATCATTTAAATAGACTGAGTGAGCGAGAACCGCAAAGCTAGAGAAGAAAATACGTCGCGGGGACCGAGAAAAAGAAAATCTGTAGCAAATCTAAACAGCCTTCGGGTATTTACGACAAGAAAATTTTCTTTCACCATTTTCACAAAATCTCTAGTCTAAATCTTAGATGAGCGCGTGACTATTTTTGGTTCAGAACGTCGTGGCGTATTTTAGAGATTCAGAAAAACGTTGCCCGAACCGAATGTTTGCGCCCAATTCTTTCCTACTCGCCAAGAGATATGATGTGTGAAGTAGTCGTTTCACCAGAAGTGAAAAGGACGTCAGAACGACCTCACTATTTAGAGAGTTGGCGTCAAGCATCATTAGAGCGCACCACAGCATAATTTGGCTGGCCCGCTTATCGTATCGGATGGGATTCCAATAGAAAGTGCTGTACAGAAACGAGAAGGCCAGCCAGGAACTGCCAGGACACAAACATTTTAAATAACCGAAGATGTTGCCCTATCACCTTCCCTCTCGCCTAGCCCCGAAACCCATTAGCTCACGAGGTTACGATAAATAATGCAGTCGAAGACGCTAATGTCCGTACTGTGTCATAGGGTTAAATTGCAACATACATTCGCAGATATAAACGAGAGGACCGAATGACGCTGACGCTAATCATGCGACATCGACGTCGCGCCGGCCGCCATCAGCTCCGTTCACTGTATTCGAAGCACAAGGATGCTGCCGAGTTCGAGTGACATACGTCGGCTACGAGTACTGTGGTCGTGCTTTGGCGCGCAATTTTGAAATAAAAGTCATCATCGCACAGCCACTATGGGAATCATTCTCGCAAAATGCTCTTTTTCTTGGCAGCATGACAATTATTTTATCACACACAATTGCACGTTGTGTAAACTATATGTAAAGTCTAAAGTGAACATTGTGGTGTAGCGTAAAGTGCATTGCGAAAAGATGCGGTTATTGCGATAGCTGGTGCACTATATGATCGCATGTAATCAAGCGCAACAAAGCAACCAAGAAGACGCCTTTTAGTTGAGTTGAAGAGGTGAAGTTGGTGGCGACGTCTTTCGCAAGACGTGCTGCACTAGTGAAAAGTTAAAGCCCGACGTCAAATTGCTAATTGCAGCCAAATTATTCAGGATAATTGCCTCGAGCGAAATTCGCCCTACCTATGTGAATTCAGCAACCAAATGATGCAGCCGCTACTGCTATACTCGTACGTATGCAAGCGTATGTGGGGTTTATGTTTGGTGCCTTTCATTGATATGAGCTGCAGTGAAAAAAAATGCACTTTTGCTGCGCGTTGAAGATATCGATGTGTGCGCAAGCGAGATTATGTCAAGCTGTTCTACATGTGCGCTACTTTCGGCTGCTGAAGGACCGCGCGGTCCTAATGCCTCTGACTACACTTCATCAAAAATAGAATGATAGCATTGCATACGGGGAATATTTTTAGATAAATATGACGACACTCTCGTGTGTAGAGTGCGATCGTGCGCGTCCGCAACGGAATGTTTGCGTCCAAGATCGAAATCTTAAAGAAGATTGGATATGATTTTGGCTGGAGAGACAGACGGATGGTGTGGTATGGGGAGAGTGTAGAAACACTTCAGGCGATAAAAGAAAAATATAATTTTCGGGTTTTTTTTTCTTTCTTTTTAAGAGTGTCTTTCTTTAGATTGGTACGATATGCCAAAATTGAGATGTTGCCAGATTGGAAATAAAAAAAATCAGGATTAAAGCTTCGAGATCTATAGTTTAGGCATCTTCGAACTTACGGTGGTTTGGTGCGAAACGTCGACCAAAATCACGTGACGTGTCATCAATAAAATCACACATTTCATTTATGAGCCATTACGAGCTACTGTGAATATCCAATTCAACAAAGGTAGTCGGCAGAATTCAGCTCGTTTTTGAGATTGTCACTTTCAGTTCCCCTTTCAAATATTTAAATAATATTAATAGATATGTTTTGCTAAATATTAGCCCTTGTTACCTACATACATACGTTATTCGGATGCCAAATAAAAATTATTTATAGTAATATTTTTTACGTCTAGCACTATGACCTAAAATAGTGTTTTGCGGATGACAGTGTAAGCGTTTCCCTCGTTTTCCAATTGGCGAAAATAATAATAAAGTTGTGTCAAATTAAAATCACACAACTGAATAAGAACATGTTTTGGAGGTATTCAGTTATACTATTAAAATCCACCTGAACCAGTTTATTTTCTACGGTAAGAAAGTTCATTTCTATGACATAAAGGAAGAATCTTGAGCTCCTCGAACTCTAGATTCTAGCTTGCTTTATAGTTTACAATATGATTTTATTATTACTATCAATTTATTTACCTTATGAATTTGTTTCAAAATTCGTAACGTGTCATAAGGTTACATCGCGAGAATCTCTGTACCACATAGGTGTAAAACTCTTGGAAATTTTTTGATATTTCGAAATTTCAAAATTTATTTCGATTCTTCTCACTTACACTCGTAGCTACAAATTTACACCATTAACGCTCTATCGGTCATAAGCAGGGGTTGAATTTCAAGTATAATTTATCACAATCATTCATTTTCCGATGTTTCAAATTACCTTCCACCTTAGACTGAATGGATATGCCGATATGGTCATCCTGTTACACACCGGGATATGATGTCGCCCGTCTAAAGTATAGTGGAAATTCTCAAGTTACCCTGGGCATCAGGCACACTAGGCTGGCTCACAGATCAATTGATTACGTCTGATAACGACGATGAGAGGGCAATTGGAGGAGGATCGATAATACGACGTGCATTAAATTGCATGCCGCCATCCCCCGCTTATGGAGTAAGCTGCACTCGTTTCGGTAATTCGATCTTGATCCTGCGGCAAAGACTTTTGTCCTTTGGTTCTTTGCACACAAAAAAAAAGTTTTGAAACCCTAAATTACCGAAAGACGAGTGTGTAATTTTAGTGGTCGCACTTAACGCTACATGGCACGCGTTATTCGCACTTTTTTGGAAATTCGTGGTGAAAACACTGGGAGTGATAGATAGCCTGTAGGTCTCATTGCGTTTCTATTTCTTTTCCTCTGAATCTAACAAAACTGTAATAAAAGAGTAATGCTATGGCGAAAATAATAAAGCCAACATTAAATTTGCGTGACCATTTGAGGCGTGGTTGCTCCTTTAATCGCCATTTCATTAGAGGGACGTGTTTGGTGGTTTTTCCTTCCCCGGATTCGTTCATACCGAGCTAGAAACATTACACCCGGTGCCAAACCATTACCAGGTCTCATATAATACCGGTGAGTAATTTATGAAATATTTTCTTGGGATAATTATTTTACTGACCAGTGGGTGGTATGTAGGGTTAGGTCGGACGCCTTAGCCTTAGCTCGAAGGCTGTATGTAGCACTAAGCACACGTTAGGGAGGTTTATCTGACGGAATCGTTGGTATATGAAATGCAAATCGTGTCTCGGTAAATTTAACAATACCGAAGTTATGGCATGGCAAGAAACACAAATGTTTGCCATTTTTATTTTTATTTCGGGATTATCGGTGGAAATATTATTATTGTACGACTTACCGCGTCGTGGCAGGAAAACTAGTGCTTAATTGTTTTCTTCAATTCCGCAAGTTGATGATGTTATTATGCTTGAATATTTTTTTGCAAATCTGACTTTGGTTGGACGCCCTGGGGCGCCTTCTTTTTATCTTAAGAATTTCAGTTGAAACTGGAGGCGAAGATGAGGTCTTTACGGAATTCATAATGTAATAAGTTTGAATTACATGGTCTATAAATAGATGTGGCTTCCAGATGTATTTTTATATTCCTTAAGGTATGAAGCAACTCTATGATTTGTGTTGTTTTTAGAACAGACCAGAGATTTGAAAGCTCGTTCATACAATTACCGATTCTGAAATTTCGGCTATTGATTGTTCTGTATGACTTCCAAACTGTTTTCTGTTTCAGAACTATCCTTGTTCGAAACTGGCAACCAAGGAAACTCCGCCTTCCATAAGAGTCAAAGCTAGCCAAAAATCGGTCAACATTCCCAGTAGAAACTTGTAAAAGAACTAACTTTTTCAATGAATATTTCTCCTAAAATATGAACTGCTTAGTGGGTAATGTTACAGGTAAGAAAGATCTAGCGGTCGAGCTCAGTAAGTAAGTAGTCGCTAGCCATATCAGTTCCTATAACCTGCATGACCACAAACACTAATTCGGTGCAATTGGCTGATATCTTCTCAAAATTCCCAATTTGGTCGTATAAAAGCTGGTCGATTCTAGCTTTTATGCTAACTGCCTTCTAGAATAACTTCAAGACCATTTCCCGTCCTTTCTCTTAATCCCACACCTTAATATGGACCTCACCGGCTCACTGCAGAGTCTTGGAGGAAAAACGACGCGTTCACATTCATGTCGTCCGACATTCCAGTCGACCATACTACCGACCTCTTATAAAAAAGTCTTTTATGACAGATCACATGCCGAGACAAATGCTCTTTCTCCGCACACGGATAATTAAAACATTATGATGTGATTTTCTGTTTATGTGCCCGTCATATAGGCCGTTGTATAAGTCGCAGTTTTATTATGATTTCTTATAGCGCGCCGAGTTTCGCTTGTTCGGTGTTCAGTCGTTTCCATTGTATAAAATCGACTACAAGTTTTCCGCTGTGGAGTTTGTGTTTTACCACTCCTTCCAGGTAGCACACGATTTGTGCTGATGTACCTTAGGCCTTCTGGTTTTCTTTAATTTTTTTCGTATTTAATATCAAAGACAATCGAGCAAAATATCGAAAGCATCAAGCGAGGCTTAAGGAGTTTCGCCTCAACCTCAACACTCCTTCAAAAATCGTGTGCAGTAGTCATCAAAACTTGTCGCCGGAATGATGACTGACCGCTGGCCGACCGCATGCTTTCACAGTATGTGCTCAATGTTTTATCGATTGTATCGCAATTATTGTCGAAACGATTTAATTAGAGGCCCCAAAGTGACTATACAAAAGTTCCTTTTATGCGCGCACCGTGGGCATAGGGTGGGCAGCAGCAATCAATAAAGAAATCAACGAAATATGCTCAAATGAGTCTCATTAGAGTTGTTATGAACGGAATTACTAAGTAGATAAGAACACTTTGTTTTTTCATCGACACCCCTCGAACGCAACGGGTTGGATTCGGAATGGTGCGGCGTAGGGTTAAAGAGTGTCCCCGCAGAAAGGAAGACAGGAAAAACTGAAATGACCCCAAATGCATAGTTGATGACCCGGTATTTGTGTTTATGATGCTCTTGGGAGTAATTCTCTATCACTATTTGCTGTATGTAGTCCTAGTTTTTTCCTTTCTCTGTTGCTGTGTTGTTGCCTGTTCACGAAATGACCACACGTCAATATTGAACCAAAAAAGTATTTTCCCTAAATCCTTGGGGTATTGGTTAATGGTCAGTCGCTATGTTTTCCTCGTGGGTGGTTGTTCTGTTACTTTGTAATTTTCTCTCTCAACTCAGATATAGCCATCGACGGCATTTCTTTTCTTAATTTTTTCGATATCTGGTGTGGTTCCAAGAAAACCTGCCAGCTAGCCATCGTATCCGCGTCTTTGTATGGTTTTCTGACTTTCGACTGTTTTTTTCTCTCGATTCGGAAAGAAATTTCTTTCTGTCGAAAATTTATGTCCTGCTGAGACAGACACATTTTCTACACCGGCTTTACGATGACAAAAACGAAAAAACAAAAAACCGCAAACGAGATGAAAATAAAATAAAAATAGCAGAAGAAAAGATTTGGGAATTTTTTCTTTCAAGTGACTGGGAAGAGTAGAGGAGCTAAATCAGTTCTTTGTGGACAGCCAGACTTTTTGGTCTGCGATCCGGCAGGCTGACTCAGAGGTGGGTGAATTAAGATATTATTGGATTAATCGTATTGCTTTCACTTTTACAACCCTCCAAGCTAGATGTAGAATGAAATCATACTTTCTTGTATCTCGGCTAAATATATTAAGTTCGTTCCATTCGCTTTAATATGACTTAGCATTAATGTGCACAAGAAACGTAAAACCACTCAATACCCTGGCGACTTAATTCCGAAATGTATAATGCATTTCGGTCTCAGTTCTAGCGAAGAGAATCTTTTCCGATAGAATTCCACTCGACTCGTAATTAGATTGCATAAATTTAAATAAATGCATTGGAAATATGTTGCAGCAAATGTTTCCTATTCAATTTGCACCTTATCCTATACCCGGATAAAATCGAATTTTTTTTTTTAATATTTTCATAAATAGCTTAGAAACCATAGAGGGACATACTATAGAGCGCTCAACTTTTCGTAAAGTACGTCTACTAGTCGTAGCTGCGAAAGTGGCCCGGCCGCGGGTTAAATAATTTAATAACCCCGAGAGTTTGAAAGCCACACCGATTTCAATTGCAACCCGATTTAATTGAGTTGCACAAAATGCGCAAATCCTTGAAATCGTTTCCAGCTGTGTGATCCAGCTTGGCTTGAGTTAATCGGATCAGGACGCACACTGCATGAAGCCCATAATATGAAGCATTTAACTCCTCTGGAGCTAGGAAATGAGGAAAAAGGATCTAAACCATACCCTGCTTTTCGACTGTGATATGAGCAATCCTTGATACTTTTCTGTGTGCAAACAATAGAGTTGTTTTGTGATGTCTTGCTGGTTTTTTTCTGTTAATTTTTCCACAGTGTTTTTTTTATAAAGTAGTGTATGTCCCAGGACTAATTGTAAGCGGGATTCAGGATTTATTTTACGTTCAACAAGCCTTAAGGCGTTCTTATTATTTTTTTTTCTCGAAATAAAACCACAGAATAATTGAAAGTAGACAAGTTGAGGAGAAAAAAGTTGGTGAGTTGAGGGCTTTGTTTGGTATTTTTTGAACCCTTTAAATCGCCTAGGGACGATGTACATTGATGTACAACTCTTTTGGTTGGATTAGTTCCTTGTATGGAGATGATGGAGAAAAAAATGATATGTGGCTTAAGACTTAGGCTTGTGAAGGTTTTTCTTTTCTTATTCCTTTTTTTTTTGTTGTGAATTTGGAAAGAGAGGAAACCCATTTCTAAGAATATTTCTTGTTTAGGGCACTTTTATATTATTGTAGACGGTAATAGAAAGCAGGTGCAATGATGCTGTTAAATATTTAACCTTTTTCGGTTAAATTTATATCTGAACTACCTACAAACAGAGCAGACTGTAAAATATTAAATGAATTTAATTGCTTTCTGTACCATTCAAAGAGAGAATTTGCAGCTCACATGTGAAGTACCAACAATTATTTTCGCAATTTCAACCCCGACCACGCTCGTTCTTAACCAATTTGAAACCAAATTCTTGAAATATCAAAAATCTGAATCTTGGAATCCGTGATGATTTAATAGAAACAAAACAATATTTGTACAAAAAAATTCAGTCTTGTCTCGTTCTGTAAAATTTTTCAAGCAAAAAGTTTTTTGTTTCTAGATCTCTGGAACCGCTTATGATAAGAGGTTGAGACTTGCTAAATATTTTTCTGTTATGGAAGTATATAAGTGCGTCAAAGTTTGATCAAATGTTTTTGAAAGGAATGTAAATGCGAAATAGACTTTCAATGTTCCAACTAGAGACAGTGTCAGTTAATATTACTAAGAAGAGTGATTTTTAAATAAATAACTCAAAGTCCAATTAACTCAAGAACTATCCAATCCTTTCCAATAATTAAAAAAATCCCTAAATTGTTTCTTACAATTTGCGTTACCAGAAAAATCACAAAATCAAACCCCAAAACGTGAAAAGTCCACTCCTGTACCAATTCAACCCCGACCATTGCTCACTTAACTCATTAGAATTCTGCTTTGATTCGATTTGCGTAAGTACTGAAACTGGTCGACTTTCTGGATACACATAGAGGTAACCCCCGAGTTCATTTCAGGCGGTACCTATACATAATGCAAGGTCTGACGCCCAACGTTCAAGATCTAATTGCGGAATAATCAAATAAAACCAGAAAGTGCCATCCCTTGAGCCAAGAACCACCTCTCATCCTGCAATTTCGTAACCGAAAGGAATGAGAAACAGAAACAGGGATGGTTTTTATCATCGGGAATCCAGAAGTCGACATTGAGGGTGTTCCCCGACTTTGGCTGATGGCTGGCCGCCCTGACTGACTACGGGGTCGACGGTGGATGTTAATCAAATCTTCTGATGTACATGGCATAAAGCTAAAAGCCCGGAAACACAAAAGATCCCCGAGGGTTGTGGAGAATGGGAACGGTACGTTTTTTGGGTAGATACCGAGTCTGGGCGTAGAATGCGGCAATAGAACCGCACCGCACTACCCAGCACTCTCCACGCTTGTTGGCTTTGGCTTTGGCTTAAAACCATCGAGCGATTACTATCAGCGCCAAGTGAGTTTTGTTGTGCGTGGCATAGCAATGCTATTGCTATGTTTCGCGATAAAATCGCATGACAGGCCAAAGTCATCAGTCAAATTACTATCTCATGCCTCATTCGTGTTATCCAGCATTTTGTTGTTGCTGCTCGAGGATTTTGTATTAGGCATGTACAATACATGGGTACTAGGAGGTACACGGGATCTCCAAGTCGTTCGAGTGTGTTCTGTATTTGGGTGTAGGTACCTACATTAGCTCTAGCTTGCGAAATCAAAAGGAAGCATTTCTTTCTTTGCAATCTTGATGGCGTAGAATTTACACAAAACAGAGTTGGGTACGAGCTTCGCAGAAGGCCTACCATCATGGACAGTACGGCGTGAAGAAATCACTTAAGAAAATAACAGGGGATATCTGGATAGCGAAAGGAAAAACCAATTTCCAAGTCAACATTAATCGTATAATTAATTTGATGCATGTATGCAAAGTATTTCGTGTTACATGTCATACAGAACTTATCAGATCGGTCCGTAGCGTCGCGTTCGTCGCCATAACAAAATTCGCCCTACGCGAACCCAAGACCTGCGAGACCTCAACTTGAAGATCTGTCTGAGGCGTTCGAAATCTCGTGTCCTGATGTTCGGTGATATCACCTCTTGGGAAGCGACTTCTTATGGATGTAATCTCACCGATAGTATCTTTTGCCTGTTTTAGCATCAGCACTACCATCTTCGATGACTGGAGGTGCACATGTGTTCTTCGATCGAAGATTGGTGAAGTCTGTTGTGTTGTGTTAGCTAGAACAGGACGGGCTCGATCAATCTTCAATTCCAGAAATAACTTCTTGGAGTGAGCCAAGGTAACCATTACAATGCCGAGAAAAGTAAGCTTCGGTGTTTACACTACATCGATCCCCGATTGCCGCGGTCCCAGCTAAACTATAACAACATCCAAATGCAGTGCTAAAACAGACTCATGTTGACCAGTTGTTGCCGTCAATCAGCTACACCCATCGCGGGACAATTTCGAACTATTAATTTCCGTGTCACTCAAGATTTTAGTCGGTATGGGCGCTTCCTCTTCGAATCGATGCAGCACATTTCCCTAGCCCGAAAATTCGGTCGCCGGAAAAACAAGGGAAATGCACTCACTATTGCGTCTGGAGTGTGTTTTTCCCCTTGAAATTCTTCGAGTTTAGTATGTTTTTTTTTTGTTCTGGCTCTTTCCTGTTTTTCTCATTATATTTCGAGATTTTCAATTCTATTTTTAGTCTAGTGAAAAATAGGAAAAATGGAACAATTTAAGTTGCTTCGTACGTTATGGCCTGTGTATGAGATTAAGGCGTGTGTGGGGTGTTTTCGTCGAATGTTTACTGCAGCCGGAAACACAATTATGATCCTAATGATGTGTCATGGCTTTTCCGTATGTGTAGAATTTCATCCGCTATTTTTTACATTGTCACTATGCTTAAAGTACTTAACTTACAGCAGTACAGTAATGCAAGCAAGGTGCTATACTACATATTTGTAAGGTGAGTCGAGGGATGTTTCGTCGAATCATAAAACTTATCAAATTTCAATCGGAGTTACACGTGATTCGCACCTTATGGTGCTCATACCAAATACCGAAAGTGTGCCAGCTCAGAAGCAACTAAATTTGGCCCATAAAAATGCCAAACTTAGCCATTCAAATGCACAGAGCGAAATATATTCGGGGAGAAATAATTACAAATATAGTTTCCGTCAAAGTAAGTCGTACTACAACTGTGAATATATGATAACTTGGGTGACTTGTAGTATTTACTAAAAATACAGGAGCAGCTTAAATTAAACAATACGTAGCCGTCGACGTTAGCGTTATCAAATATTCTGTCTCTGTCTCTAGCGATAGCAGGAGTTTTGCTTGCAAAGTATTTTGTTCGGGGAAGATATGCCAACAAACCGAAAACATAATCACCAACGATAACACATATCGTAGCAAGGTGATCAATAAAAAGTAGAAATGAAATAAATTCGAGGTTGAGCTACTGGTTAGACGAACTTTCCAAATGTTTAACAATTTTCGATAACGATATTGAACTTGTAGTCCTTTCAAACGAAGATAGACATCTTACTTTCAGCACGTAGGTATCGAAAGAGGTTTTAGAAAATCTAGGGTGCTACAATCTACGAGAAAGATCTAAGAAGTATAGCGGAATTCGTGAAAACCATAACAATATATGTATGTACATACTATGTACATAGTATGTACTGTTTTGGAGTCGGACCATTCCTCGCAAAGGTCCGGCATTCGGCAATAAACACTATTTGCATCTTATTCGCCTTTATGTTATACTCCGTTCTTAAACACAAAAAGCGCCAAACATTTGAATACTACGCTGCTATTAGCATTTCACAGCAAGCCATTCATAAAAAATGACAACAATTAAGCTCAGCTGTGTTGGTGTAATTTCGTTTCTCATATTGTTCCTATAAATTTGTGTGGTGAAACACATGAGAACAGATCAGACGCAAAAAATGCGCTCTGTTAGATGGATTGTGAAAAACGATGCGAATGTGTAATCATTCATTTTTGCATATTAGTGTGCTATTTTCTTTTCATGTAAGTCTGCATAAGAATATGGTATAGAAATTGCTCAATCAGTTTTCTTTGTTCCGCTTATGCAATGATTTTTTTTTTAAAACATTAAATGCATGTGTATTAAGTGTCAAATCTTCTTGTGGATAGTCTTTGTCGTGGGTTTCTAGTAAAACCTATGTAATTTTTTACAAACGGAAGCTTATATTATAAACAAATATTTAAAAAAATTCAATTAAAGCAATGGTGTAAGCTTAGCATAGAAAATTTCATCTATACTTAAATAAATCAAGCCAGGTGGTTAGAACACGTGGCGTTTTACGGTAGGCTGCAACGGATTTCCTTTCTTTTTTTCCCAAATAATTTCCGTCAACCCCAGAAACCCGAAAACGTGATATCAGTTTAAAATTGTTGTTGTCTATTCGAACTACATTTTCATTGCATTTATGGCATTAAATAAACATTTAGAGGAAACCTCGCCACAAAACTCTTGAAATGTTTAAAAGCTGGTGGCGCATAGATAACACTCACTTTCTACGTGTCTACTCATTGCTCTATTTACTCAAGCACGATACGTCCTTAGCACGGAAAAACAGATTTCCGTAACAATTACCTCTTGGAAAACACAATTTATACCCATAATCCAATCAATCGGAAAAAATTCATAATTTTGGATATCTACGAGTGTATCTTCTTATTTTTATTTGGTTGTTTTTGTTCCGAAGTCCCCCTGTTACCTTTAAAGAAAAAAAAGTGTACCTATGTGTTCACATATATACATATTTGAAGAATGTTATCGGAGTGCGGGCGATAAGACACTGCAACCGAACAAAAATATACTGGCTTGCCCAAATACACGGACTTAATTCTGCTATCATATCTTTTAGCTACTAGTTTGGAAATGTACACAGAATTTTTTTCTTATAAAATTACTTTGCTTGTTTTTTCTGTAGCTATTTTTTTTTTAAGTTGGATCCAACATTTTAGTTTGATTTCTTATCTAGTTTACAGTAGATACAAATTTTGATTGATTTTTTTTTTGCGTGGATCTTTTCAAACGCACGAAGTGTATCTAAAATTTCCAGTATGATACCCACCTAGCTATTTAGTTATCAACAAGTGATTTGAGTTAAAGCTTGGTACGAGCGTAAGCGGTTCTGAATGTAAGGCGAAAGGTTGCAGGGTTTGTAAGTGGTAGCGAAATCCTGTCAATTCGCAGTTGTAAAAATGTCGAATTTGAAATTTATTTCCCGAAACGAATTGTCTTGAAGCGTTTGGATGGGGAAGAGGAGTCACCTGAAAAGCCGCTCGTCGAGCGGAAAGATGCCTTTAAATTAGTCATGCGGTACCTACCTGGCGGTAGGTGAGATGAAGCAGAGTAATACGTTCTGCATAAAATTGTTCGGCAGCCCGGCTGTGCTTTATTATTTCCCTCGAAGATATGACTTCTGAAGTAAAAACACTTCTCGCAAAGACCGCATATAGGTAGCTACTTTTTTTTTGCGATTCTTTTTCCTGTTAATTTTTTGCAATTTTCTTGGATGCTTAGAGACGTCAAATGTTCTCGAAGATGAATGATTTGGTTTTCGGTTGCAGATTTACCTGCCAACCTTGCTTCACTCGTAATAAATGTATCTACAGTTGTTTTTTTCCCTTTGATTTTCTCGTTTTGTTCACGTTCTGTTAATTTGATTTTTGTTTAATGCATATTCGAGCGCATGAGAACCTCAACTTCAATTTAGGTGGAAGTTAAAAGGTGTTTAAACCATAAAGTCGTAAAAGTTCATCATCATCATCATCACAGTAACCACCAGCAGTCTCTGCCACCATTTAAAGTCTTCCACTCAATTGTTTTTACTTTTGCACACATGAATACACAAATCCGGATTATGGCCATTGCCCGGTAATTTCATATTACACATTACATCCCTTCGGTACAATTAACGTAGAGCGATATTGTAGCCCGGTCATACAATCTACATACGAGTACATGCGGGTATCGATATGTTCTTAACTTTTCCGAGCCCTACAAAGTTGTATTAAATTTTTGGCACCCTCTTAAAGAACGATTTGTGTCATTCAGGCTCAGCCGAGATGATTAGGCCGCGTCAAACTTGCTCTCGAGGGGGTGACCTCTAATCACTATAATCAGAAGGATAACAATCAACTATAGAAAAATTGTATATCATCACGGAAATATGGACTAAGGTGCGTCTGGCGACCATGTCACATGGGACTGTGACAGGCACGCGTCTAGCACCTATGCTTTTTTCCTCGTGTAAGAGTTTGGAACGGCGTGCCGGGATGTGTATTTGACGCCTACCACTTTACACACCGTCTACAATTTCAAAACTCGCTTGTGTATAGAATAACAATCTAATTGTAGAGCTTATGCATTATCCCATGAGAACCTGAAGAGTGAGCAATTTTCCATCGTGTTTGGTACATTGTCAGCCGGGGGTTGAATCTGCCAGCCCCCCAAAACATTCTAGCTTCAAGCAACATTTCCGGCTACATGGAAATATGAAACGCCGAAATTTCCTGAAATATAGAGGAAGAAAGATTTTCCCGTAGCTGGGGACCACATTCAGACGGAAAGTTGCATTGTTATCGCTCACCCAGCGGTGGATGCCAATTAGAATTGTATTGTAGACTTAGGGCCTTAGTATATCTTTCGAAAGGGAGACAATTTTCTGTGACGATTACGACCATCATGATGATAATGATGATGTGGTACAATAATGTAAAGAACTTGCCTGTGGAAAATTTCTGAATGTAATGGGAAGTGAATTGTTTGGGTATGAATTGAATAGAGTTCAGGATGGAGTTTAAAAAAAAATTGATCTTGACGATTTGAATACGATGCTTTGGTTCTGTGGTTTTGAGGAACTGAAGCTTTAAAATTTATTGTGTTTCCAAAAATTATTCATAGTGCCTCGATTTGATCTACTACTACAGGGGATAAGTATTATTACCTGTGAAATCGGACTAAGGGTGAAAGGCTCAGAACTATTTTTTTTTAGAATTCTATAGAGCACGGTGATAAGGAATTTTACGGCATTTGAAGAGACCGAGGGATGTTTTCTATAAATTTCTGTACTATAAGCTAAGCATTGGGGCACTCTTCAAAAATCTTTATCAAAAGTGAAAAGCAACGATTTCAACCATTTAGTTTCCGCCAACACTTTTATTACAGTTGCCAAGCTCTCTAATTTGATCAAACTTCCCCTCAAGATCTCTCAAAGCAAACAATGTTAAATTTAAACTATATTATCATAAAACACCATCAAGACGCTAATTTTTATATTATACCCAACTACCGAAATTATGACTGCTAGTAGAAACGATTATATTTGCGTCATAAAAACAGTAAATTTGCTGAGCTCCTTGACCATATCAGATAATTACCTGATGATGAGATTTGCTTTATCGCATTTTATTACTTCGTTTACATTGCACACAGGCTCGATATGTATGCCATAAAGTATAGACGGGTAGAAATTTTGAAGTTTTTAAAATCGATGTCAAATCGATAATTGGTAGCAGAATTATCTAATTTTCTTTTTTTATTCCACTTTTTTTTTTTTTAATTCGGTCCGAGTTCGAAATCGAAATAAAATGTGTGTGGCGTTGTAAAGATAAGGACCTACGTTGTTTTTAATATCAAAGTGCAGAAAAATAAGATACAGATTTTTTTAAGGGTCAAAAGTTATGATGTGGATAGTTATTTTAAGATATTGCTGTATTTCATTCATTACCTTCGCATTAAAATGAATTTATGTTTCCAATCGAGGCGTTAATCATTACTTAGTCAATGTTGTGCGCTAGAAACAATCGTGTCATTTTGACTTGTTAAAGTTGACTTGCCTCAATCTCTTAAGAATCGAATTAATTAAACCGATAGAAAAATAATAGAGTAAAAATAATTCCATATTTTCTATTTATAAAGCTGATTATGTTTTAAATTATTGTAAATTAAATAGCACAGAGTTCCATGCCTCAAAAACAAGCACAAGCAGATTGGATGGTAAAGTACCTATGTTTGCTGTCAAAACGCAAATAACCCTTTCAGTCGTACTAAAGTCGTATTAACAACAGTAATATAAATCATTAAATTATTCACAAGGGGGATTACTAGTTTGTAATTCTTCACTGTAACACAATTTCGGTACAGTTCAAATTTTTATTCATTTCCTGATTGATAACAGCATTTAGTCAGGATAAATACTCAAAATCTTAGAGCTCAGGATCTTGCAGTTCTGGAAAAGGAGAGTATCGATGTAGTAAGCATGGCAATGGTGGTTTTCAGCTAAAAATAGTTTTTCAAATTAATTTCAATTGGTCTTCCAAAGAACTTCCTAAGAGAACAAGCCATTACTTGTAAACGACAGCTTTGTTCGACATTCCATATTATTTTTTATCCTACGCAAATTGAGGCTTGTGAATCCTACGCAAAACTCAACTAACCGTGAAATATTAATGCCCGAAATAAAATAAAAAATATCGAATAAAATTGTGGTCACCGCAAACTCGGCGTGCTGAATGCAAAAATTATCTCTGACAGCAGTATTGAATTGGGTGCGGTTTTGACGCCCCACCGTCATGATTGAGGCATAACTACTGCGCTATTCAACAAAAGCCATAATTTTTCTCACAAAGCTTAATGAAAACCGCAAAAATTTCCACCGCACACAATTTATTCGCCCTCTTAATACTACTGTTAGGTATTACAGAGCCGAGTGTACGTACAAACTCGCACAGAACTATTCGGAAAACCTCAATCAAAATGAAAACATTTTACCAGCCGACATTTATTTGTTTGTCCTTAGTTTTGCACCCCTAAATTGCCTATCCCGGTTCCAAACACACACTCGCACACAGAGAATTAAATAACGTACAAACGGGCCAAATCAAACAATCAAAGTACTGTAGAATGTTCAGTGTACTCGTAACATACGTTTGTTGTTATATCGAACTGTGGTAGTTATTTTTTGTTTTCTACGAGTTACTTTACTACCCTCAGCAGGCGAGGAAGTGAAGAATTTTTCGCGTCCTTAGTCTGTGCCGTGTGATGTGGTGACCTGAGAGTACAATATAAGCAGACCATAATCGGCCGTGTTAAGTACAAACATCAACAAGAAAAACCAGTGATCGATTGGAAATAAGAAATATCGACTTATACGCGTAGTATCCGTTAAATATTTGCCATCGTGCTTAATCCACCCAACCGATGGTCTTCATTGTTGTTCGAATCGAATCCGTGGTTCTTGTCGTATGGCTGTTCAAATATTCATTGGCTCTGCGGAGCTGGGGAGCGTTTATTGTCTATAATAGGCTCGGAAAGTCCTTTATATCCTTGCGTCTGATTTGAACTCATCAACAACAGCCCTCCGCCCGAAGGGGATGATTTACAAATTGAAAATTCAAAAATAGAGTAGCCTTCATTGCGTATGCATATGCTGACAGTTTAGGGATACAGTGTGCCCTGCTTGCCTGCCTTCCCGCCGCTTGCAATTGGTTCAAAAACGACTTTAAATTACTTTTCGACAATTAACTTTCTCGACATTAAATTATATGTTTTGTAGCATGTGTGTGTGTTTCATTTCGAACGGGTTTGGGGAAACGGGGGAGCACCGAGCAATTTAATACTAATAGCAGTCACTCCGCCCCGTCGTCGTATGTTTAGGAGAGAGAGCAAACTGAAAAAGGGTTGAATTTTCACAACCCTCGTTCATTTTGAATTTCATTAAAAATCCAAAACTTCAATATTTTGCTGGCGAAGGGTATAAAATTGTGATGGATTTCCCTAGTAATAGTCGACATGCTATTAAAATGGAGGAGTAGGGGGAGTTAATTTGATAATTACACACTGCCGAGAGTATGAAATGTTGAGGGATGGTTGCAATTATAATGGAGGGTTTTTCTTTGTTTCTACTCTCTTTTTAACGGGATTATTTAGGTAAAGTGTCTGATTTTGGCAGGTTTTTTTATTTTTATATTTTTTGAAGGGTTGAAGTGGTCGTATAAGAGGTGAAAATTATAGGAAACACGATAAAAATGAGAGACTTCCAGCTTATTGAAAATAATTTCTGGGGACATTAAAATCTGTAGGTACTATTATGTATCTGCTTTTATTTTACACTAACTTTAGTTTGAGAATGCTTGCCATGGTGCTGTGTAGATTTATGGTCCAATAGAAAGAAGTTGGCTATTTTAAAAATGTCTATAAATGACAGTAATAAATTCGATACACTTTCTGTAAGGACATAATTATTTTCTTTAGTTCTAATCCACAGCTTGTTTGGAAGTCGACTTTCCTTTGATAGAATAATGTCAAAATTGTCAAAATTCGATTCAGTTACAAATCCTAAGATTCCAAAGAGAATTTTGCAAAATGTTTAGATTTTAGCGAATCTCTATCAAAATTTAGTTTCCTCGCCTTATTAATTTTTTTTAAATCTATGTTGTTCGGTCCGAAGCGAGAGAGAGAGAGAGAGAGTTGTAGATTTTAATTTAATAAACAAATACATCACTTGGCTTATGTATTGGCCTGTTTAAATTAAGGTGCACAGCTTTATGCAATTAAACAATCCCGAATTGCTTACATGATATTTCTTGGTACTGAACAAATTGTATTTAACGATTACAATTTTAATTGACTTTGAATATTATCTTTTCTGAGACCAGCTGTTTTAAGGGTAGCAATTCCGATCCATACCAAAATTGCTAAATTTTTAAAACTCATCCTATTCAACTGTTATGAGAAGTCTCGAACCAATCTGCATATTACCAGGACCTGCAAACGGTTTAGCCAAAATTTTGTCAAAAATTTTAAAAAACAGTTAAAAAAAACTTAAGCAAACACTCTCGAAAATTCACTGTAACTTTTCATCCATGACCTTTGCATGACTCCCGTGTACACGATGATTTTCAGTTTTGGAGTCACCGAATTCACAATTTTTTCTAACCACCCCACAGAAACACGATTTGAACTAAACATGACTTGCAACAATTTTTTTTTTCCTGAATTTATTCATATGCTAAGGGTTTTTTTAACTGACTGCCTAAATATCAACTCTAGTTGTTCGGTTCGTATCTCATTCTGGCTGGGAAATTGAATTCAGGTCGGTGAAAAAAGAAAACGTCAAGAGGGACAGGCGGTCCAAAACACCACTTAACGGGGGTGAATAACACTTTCCTTTAGAATTTCGAGCTAAGCCAGTACAACAAGAAAAAAAACGAACATGGAACCAAAAATGTATACTTGCTCATATATCGGAGCAGATTGTAGATTCATCTATTCAGATAGAAGCTATCCAACTACATAGTTGTTGTAATTGTAATAATAACGAAAAATTCCCAAAATAGCAAGTCACCATCTTTTCAAAGTTGGGAATTTTGTGGACGTCCTCGTCTTCTTCTTCTTCGTTTTAAGTCTTGATGCATTCTAACGATAACAAACTTACTTTGGGGCCAAACCTCAGAGCGGTTAGCGGCCAACAACAACAACAACACTATTGAGGAAAAAATGAACCACGACGTTCTGTCCAAGGTTTTCGGTTAGGTTTTTTTTCGGTATGTTCTCGGGGTTATACTTTAGTCTAGGAGTATAAAATAAGAATGGCCTTTTCAAGACCATGAGTTTCAAATTTGTTCGACCCGTATTCTCTCCCCAAACAGACGTACAAATTCACAGTTTGATGTTACTCCCGACACTAGGAAAAATGAATGCCTGCCTGGTTTTTAAAAGAAGGTTCTCGTTTGCTTGGGTTGACATACACTCTCCCGGCGTACGATTCAGATCGAATTCAATAGAGAAACGAACCCATAATTAAAATCAGCAATTAAATAAACTGAGTTGCTATATTGCGATAATTGCTATCTGGCAATGATGGACAGCACGTGCACCAAGCTTAATTGAGAGAGAAAGAGAGAGAAATAAGCGATCAGGCATGAGGTTTGAGAGGTTTTTTTGTAGGAAGTCTTAATCGAATTATTGATTTTCGAGAATTGATTTGAATATGAGGTTATGTGTACTTAATGTAATTCACTAATCATTGCATCCGGGACACTGCAGGAGCTGTTGTAGGTACAATACTTTGGAATGTACAATCTTGCTTATCTATTGACTGATAAGCAAGATTGTACATTCCAGCCGCCTTAATGGTTCTTCGCTGCCTTGGCGCAACTGGTTTTTCGACAGCAGAAGAAGTCAAAGAGAGAGAGCAGACCTAAACTTCTTCAGTTAAATAAAAACGGCAAATTTGAAATATTCCTACTCAAATATGTGATTTTCATCACATACATACATCATGTATTTATGTCTACTTTGACGTTTGAATCATAAAGAAAGAAAGATTATTTGAAAAGTTTAGGTAATTTTTTGTCTGGAGGTCTAACTAAAAGGACTTTTGGAACAGGTCCTAAGTGATTCTGAAATTAAAATTATTGCAGGAATGATGTTTCTTTATATTACTAAAAATATAGCATCTAAATCACATGCCCAGAAAATATGCCTCTTTCAAATTACCTCCATTTCAAAATTCGCATTTCAGTTGCTATTAAATCATCTTTTTCAAGACGCCTTCAATAAAACTGTTGACATTGGACTAAACGCACTTCCTTTCCACCCTTTCGGGGGAAAAAATCTCCATCAATTTTTCATACTGCATAGTCCGAAAATGCTTTTCCGACCTAATCTTATCGAATAACATCCTCTTTGGTAATTAAATTTGTCCTGGTGATTTATGGCATTCGGCAACAGCAACTAACGTGTTTTGTTCCATTTTATTTTATGTTGTTGCTTTTTTTGTTTTTGAACCATTTTCAACCACCCCGTAAAATAGTTCATGCGCACTACTGGCAGCATCGAGACCTGCGATTCAGACCGAAATTTCGAAAAGTGTGTTTAATGACTCCGGGAGGTGAAAATGACGACAGCTTAAAATGCCAAGGGTTGTGTATTTGAATTGAAATTCCGGAAATTCTCGAATAATTCTTCCCGAGAATCCTTAATGCCATCCGTCCGAGAGGCAGAGGCAACGCCTGCAAAAAATTATGTCCTTTTCTGTCTAATTAGTGCGTTGGAATTTTCCATCCCCGAAAATATAATAATAAGGATATTATAAATAATTCCCAAGCCCCACGCCCGGCAATCTCTGAAATTTCGCAAGGAAACGTTCCGGACTGTCGAAAAATATTCCCTGATGGGTATCCTCAAGTGATCAAGAAACAATTTCTTTTCTCAATTATTTATGCGATAAACGGGAAACGAGTCAGCCTCCCACCAACTAGCGACTAGCAGCCCCATTTGTCGGAATTGAAATCCCTTAAGGATAGCCTAAATTCTGTTTGGGAATTCCTATAATATTTATCCTTCGAGTTTTTTCTTTTGCAGATGGGATACTCTAACTTTGGAGTCCCGCTCTACTATGGCAGTACGTGGGTTTAATACCAGGGATCCGAAAAATTCTGGGCGCGAGTAGGACGGGTGCGGTGGATGATTGTTTTGTGCGTTTAACAACATTAAATATTCACAATGTTTTCTCCTCGGATGTGGAGCCAGGGTAGGGAGAGCATTTTATATAGCGTTTTGTGGTACCATATCCATTTAACCTTTTAGATCGACGGTCATATATGGATGGATGTAGACACGCAAACACTTCACTTAGCCTAAGTTGTATATTTTGTAGTTGTACATACATATATGAAAGTGTAATCTATAAATTATGATAACGTGCTCCCAGCATATCTAAGTCTATGTGAACGGAGTTGTTTTTTTGGCAGACAGATGCCGTTGTAGTCTGTACATTGACGGTGGGATGGCGCTTTCGTCTTTTTCGTGTCATGTGTATGTTTAGAGTCAATTTCGATTTTCAATGATATAAAAACATGCATGAAACGCGTCGCAAAAGTGTTTTCTTCCAAATTTCTATGAATAATGTAATCGCTATGAGAGAAGAGAAAAATACTTTGTTTTGTGTTTCTTTTGATTTTTTTTATTTTGTAACCTTTTTGAAGAATTTTTAAAATGAGTTTCGTGTGTTGCTAGACTAGAATTTGTATTATTTATGACTATTTGAATGAAAAGCATAGGAAATATGAAAATTTAAGAACGTGAAAATTATTTGTGAAAAATTTGTCTTGTTTCGGAATGCTAACTGAGGAGTGCTTCATTTCTTAAAGGAACCTAAAAGCAAATACAGAATTCAATTTCTACTTCCCCAAACCTATTACATTTTTAATTTTTTTTTTCCCTTCTTTCTAGTACCCTAGAAAGAAGGTGTTTCGTTGATTTTATCCTTTTGTCTTTATGAATATAACAATATAAATTGTATCAATTGTACGCTTCAGATTCATTTTCGAACTTCCTGTTAAATTTTAAAAATGAAATCCAATGTGAAAATGTCATGCGTTTTTACTTTTCACAGCAATTTTTTGTTCTGAGTAAAGTTTTGGGTGTTAAAATACATCTTGCATCTGCCAATAAAACTAAGATTGGGATACGAACGAACTACATTTCCGTAATTGATTGTCTATCGTTTCGTCCACTTGATATCTTATCACAATTAGCTTCGTAACTATAACAGAACTATTCTACATCCACCTTACTAGTCCACTTGATAGAATTCTGTAGTACCACCTATGTATATCTCGAAATTTTCACGTCCATTTTCCGTCAAGCAACATGTCTGATAGAAACCTTTCCACTGGTACGAGCATATGAAAATTGTGAGCTCGTAAATTTAATTATCTTTTATTTTATGGGCATTTAACACTTGATTCTTGCCTAGTGCTAATAAAAATACCGGGACTCGATTACTCCAAACAGTCGTGGCTGCCTCCTTGCTATCCATCTTCGTGTCAGAGAGTATGATCGACACCACATCTAACAAGTCTTGAGTGATTTGAGGCCGGTCTGGCCCATTCTCGAGGTGCTTCTGTTGCGGTTCTTTTGGGACTGCCGACGAAAGACGTCTACGTCTGCCTTCTCGCTGTAATTGTAACATGACGCTTCTATTGTACAACATCCGATTTACAGGGTAGATTTATGCAGGGACCTTTGAAATCCCTGAAAAAACACGCACCCAACAAATTCCACGTATGTATATCTGCCCGATTCTAACCAAGATACATGCAATGGTCATAAAAGTAGCCGATTTCAATCCAACAAGAAAGGTAGGTACCTACCTCACCTTCCTGCGTACCTTACGCGAAGCTACGAAGTGCTGCCGCGCGCCATCACATCATCCTACCACCGTAATAATGACCAGAACTTAGTAAAACGCAAACTACATAAATGACTGAATGACTATAAAATGATTAAGAGCACACTTAAGTGTAATAAAAACAAAGAACAAAAACTTGGGCCACAGCGACAAAAAACATCGAACGAATCGAAACGAACTGTTTGGAAACAGGAGAGTGTATAGTCAAGATAGAGTCCATATCTTTTATAGACTAGTTTCTAGATGGTGCCTTCGGAACTATACAGAAAAGTGTAGCACGTACTTCACATAATTCTTCTTCAATTCAAACTGGGCAACCAGAAAAAAACCTAAGTGTCATCTAAGTAAGTACAGTGCCATGTATCCAGGAGAAGTTGGACCTTCTTATTTTTATAGCTTTTTTAAAGGTGGCTGTATTTAGGATTCATCCTCTCACCGATCTCAAAATAAATCTAAAACGACTTTAACTTGAATAGTTTTTTCTTTATTTTATTTTTTCTTCGTGAGGAATTTTCACGCGACTCAAGCTAATTAGATGACAGTTTTATACACCTCTTCTAGATAATAATTTTTTTCTATTCCGACATTTCGACATTGGAGTCATTAATCATCGATGAAAATAAAAAGAAAGCCCGAGAGCAGACTAAAAAATTCGATGTCATTTTAAATCAACATCAAATGGGTGGTTGGGAATATGTTTACTCTGTGTGACAGATAGATTTGGATTTGATTTGAATAATCGGCGATTAAGATTGTATTGTTATTGAAAAATTAATCAAGGGGACATCAGTAAGATATTCTAGATACGGTCTCAATACAATCCAAGGTCGCGGAGTATCTTGCTGAACTCTTTGGTCTCTCTTTACCCAAATTTTTGTCAAAAACGTGTATCCTACCCCAAAAAGGTATCCATAAATCTGTCCGTCAGATTGTGCACCCGAAAACTGAAAAACGCATTAAACTAAGGCAGTTCACTATTGAATTGATTAATTTTGTAACTAGCTTAAAGTGAAAAATGATAACTCACTTAATAAAAACAAATCAATTTAGCTTAATTCAATGGTTTCACTTGTCAATGCTGTTATTATTTAATTTACAATTTTACATTCGTTGAACTGTTCTATCGCTTAACTATCGAAGATATCACATCACACTTACTTTAAAAATTATCTTGTGTGCAAATTCAATTCAGTAAGAGTTTCTCAATTTCTTTGAGAAGTTATTGGTACCAACTGGAAATTATTAACAACAATTTGTTCCACAATTAATAAGGGATTCCGGTTGCTAGTGTGGGCATGTAACAATAAACTTTTAAATGCTGTCGCGTTCCCGTCTTGATCGTACCTAAAATTTTACCGGAAAATATAAAACTGCATCTCTACTATGCACAATTCAATATACAGATTTAATTAAGTTTGTACCATTTGGAATTCTTAGGTTTTTTTTGTAACATTTGTATCGGCATAGGCATATCTCAAATTTAGATGGAAATTCAAATATCCTATAATTAAACGTAATTATAATCAATCAACGATCAAATGAAAATTGCACTCAATTCCATCCAATAAGTACTAAATTGGCGGATCAGTCTGAACCCATCATCACCACCAACAAACAACACTTTGCTCGATCATAAATCACTTGATCACCACTTACTTGTTATTCCTTAGTGCGATCAACCTTCGACAAAAAGAAACCTTTAAATGATTTCTTTTTGCCTTCTTCATATCCATCAAAACCTCCTCGGCGACAACGACTCGTAATACCTTAAATGGTATCATTTACGCCTTCAAAACTTGCCAGTTCCAAAGATAGCGCTGCTAAAACACATCGCCAATATATTAACATCCCCGAGACAAAATCATATTCACAATGCAATGTTCGTACCGTAGACTTTATGTCTGCAGCCAGTCGCCATTTGGTAATGTGTCACGACGACTAAAGTGACAACTTAAATTGTGTCTTTTCCGCCGAACGACTTTAACGCAACACTAATGCACATCGCACAAAAATGCACAATATAATAATGTTGGAAATGTGCATAATGCGAATAAGTGACAGGAATTGAATTCTACGAGCTGGCGCATATGAAAATAATAAGAATTAAAAAAATAAAGCAAGGAGTTAAAAATAAAAAAATGTCATTCAATAAAATATCGAAATGTCGCTACAAATTCATTAAAAAATAATAAAATTTATGACACGAAAAATAAAAGAGTCAGTCGTCTCGGATCTCGTCTGCGTGTGCAGATCGAATGCACCAATTCAGTTTTATTTGTCAGATCCAGGAAGAGTATAATAAAATATTCCATTCAGGCTTATGCTGACTTGGCTTCTGTCGATATTAAGAAAGGATACTGCGAAAATTTTGGGCAATAGTAAGGAATTTGTATTTTAAAAAAAATTAATTTTGGTCAATTGTAGCCACAATCATATGCCGATTGCATAACAGGAGACCAGAAGAAAGGTTCTTAATATTTTGACACTTTTTACTTCAAGTAGACCGACATTTTACTAAATATAAGAAATAATGTCATTATCTACAAATTTATAGAAAAATCAGATATTTAAACATCATCTCGCAATGGAATAGAGTTAAAACCCCACCTTTGGTACACTCAAACAAATAGTGTCGTCTCAAAATTCATTCGATATATTTTTCAAAATTTTCCCACAAATTTCAACTGAATGTGCGACGTGCATGATTTAAAATGAACAATTAGATGGGACATTTACTTTCGTCCGAAACTCATTGATATTCAAAATATGCACTGCAGCATGCATAAAAGGCAAAAAAATACAAAACAAAAATATTAAATTCTAAAAATAAAGCCTCAAGCTTCAAATGATGGAAATTATTATAATCCATACATTTTATACCTAGATACGAAAATGAAAATATATGAAAAAAAAAACAACAGAACGAATTGCAATCGAACGTTGTCTGCATAATCACAATGTGAAATTGTTGTGTTGTTGTGTATTTGCAATACAAATTAAAATTATAATAATTGTTTTAAGTGATTTTATGCTGCTCTTTGTTTTTGTGCAGTTTCTCATTAGAGACATATTTATGTACTTTTTTCTGCATAATTTTTCTGTTAATTTTTCTTATTTTTGCTAATTCATGACGTGCCTCCGAATATTGTGCATATTGTTGAGTTTTCCGTCAAGCTGGTTGGGCGCCGCGCCGGTTGCCCTTACAATTAGCTACGGTACAAATTTACGTTCGATGTATAGACGCGAATTACGAACTTCTAATTAAAATTTGGTTTTATTTTTAGGCTAATATAAATTGGTTTTCAATTGGTGTAAGATAGATTAGTAGTTCGACTATTCGGTTAGTTGATCGGGAATGTACTCTTAATAAGAATTAAGTGAATTTTATCTAATTGGATTTCGTTTTCTCTTTCTACTTTTAGCGGCCTCCTAGCTCGTCATTATCATATGGTGGCGCTATGAATGATGACGCGAGATCGCCTGGCGCTGGTAGTACACCTGGACCCTTATCACAACAGGCACCTGTATTAGACACATCAGATCCAGGTAAGTTGTATATTTTGAACAAACTAAGAAATATCAAAAACTTACCTAAAGGAAGAAATTGGGAGATTGACTTTTCACGAACACAAAACAATTTGGAAAGCTTTTGATTAAATGGACAACTATTAGCACAATTTTTGTCTATACTCCTGTCAATATTCCTGTTCAAATGTAAACATACAAAAAAAGACAGGCTACGCACAAAATATTTTAGCACATATTTGGTAGTGTATAATATTATTTGACAGCAACGACAGCACTATAATTGGTGTCGCGATATGGTGTGTGCGATGCGATTCGGCCACTGCGCGCATCGCTCTCACTGTAATTCTACCTTTAAGGTGAATTTGAATATGTTTAAAAATCCAATATTTAGTAACTTGTGTCACCAGTTGGACTTATTCTGGTTTGATCTATGTTTTTTCCCCGAAATTGTCCAACAGTCACATTATCCATCTTGGACAAGAAATTTATAGTCATTTTGCACTTGATTGATTGCAATTCGCTTGTACGAAACCTTACGATCTTCTAACACCTCAGCGCCATTTTTCAACCTATCATCCATATGGTACAATAGAAAAGATTCAGATCGAAAAAAAATAATTGAAGAACGAAGAACTCTCTGTTCCACTTCTTCCTTCTGTAAGAAAATCAACGGAGAAAACTTAAGTGAACATTCCTGTTGTGTTTGATAACCCGTAGAAAAATCAGTCTGACATTCCCTTATTGCAATTTTCATTTTCCTTCCATTCCGCTTGAAGTGATTTCTATCTTCTTGGGGTGAGCCTCACTAGTGCGGTATGTCTTGATGGAATCTATACAGTAGATGCTCACTCCTATAGGAATTTTATACTGCAATACGAATAGGTACCTATAAATATGTAAGACAAAATTCTTACAAAAAGCAAGAAAAAGATCTACGAGCTGTACCCGACTATTGGATGGGGTGGGACTGTACGGAAGGGAGAGATCAGGCGGATGATTTCTGACTATATTTGAGTCCATTCGGGAATTATATACTTTCTGCTATAGGAAATATCGGAAGCTTCTTTCAATTGGAAAAATGATTTAATGCAAGACGACGCTGATGAACTTTAAGTTTCCGTTTCATTTCATGAAGACGGAGAAAGGTTGGCTGGGTGGTATGATTATAGAAGAATTTAAGTTCTTGAGTTTAGCGATTGCTGCATAAATCGCAAACAATATAAGTAGGTAGGCGTACATTTTGCATACCTATACCTATGATGTTAGTATATCTCATATTGCATATGTCCTTTTTAAATGTATGGCAATCTCTATGCCCAGTACATCGAATTATTTATAATTTAGTCTCATAGCTTAATAATTGTTTCGGTTTATTCATGTTTATAATGCTTACCATCATAATCTATCGTTTGTTGATTGTTTTTCCATTCTAAGGAAGGAAAAGTTAAACAGTAATACCCTTGAGACATTCGGGAGTTCTCATTTATTCTCTCACATTCTTATTTTTTCAATGAATGATAAGGCGAGAGAGGCACTCAAATTAGCTTCTTTCATTTTGGCTTTAATACAGTCAACACATTATTTCTGAGTCTTTCTGTAGACTCATGTTGTTCTAATATATTGTTATATCTAGTGCAATTGGCTGTTTTTTATTTCACTATTCATTAAAAACGATAACATCATATTCATAGATGAATCAAAAAAGACACTGATTTACCTCTCTAGACATTTTTTAAGTGCACTCTTGTACAAAGGTCGCAAGATGTGGGTTTGAATCTCAGCTAGAAATGGGTTCTCACCAGAGTATTCTAAGAAGATTAAATATACAGTGAAACTAACCTGTTACAAGCGGACAGTTACAGGTCACAGAATAAAAGAGAAATTCGTACTACGATTATTCACTTATTTTTATTTGAAACAGAATGCTGCCTAACATAGCCCCTTGTTGCTACCAAATCTCTTGCAAGGAGACAACATTAACTAAAAAATCTGCCAACAGTCTGGGCGCAACTTTATTATTTTTCCGGCAGAAGTTCGGAACGTGTTTAATTCGGGGATGCGGTGTATGTTACTATGTGACTGAAAATCTAACAAAAAGTTCAGGAAACGGTTAGAATAGAGTGTAATATATGAATTATATAATTGGGTCATATTCCGAGGTTGGAAAAGAAAAAAACTTAAAAATAGGTGATTATTAAACAAGCCCGTGGAAGTGAAAAGATATTCGATATCTGATCAGACCTGAGAGATATGGTGGAATTTATGAAAAAGTATACAACCACTTTACACCCCCTTAGGGGTCGAATTTCAAAAAATCTTGAAAACACAATCTAGGTATTCACATGAAGAATCCGTAGAATAAAATTGAATTTAATATTTCAAAAGACCTAGTAGATATGACGAAAATCGTGAAAATATATGCGTTTTATATTTACTGAAATTTTTTTCAGCCCCCCTTCTGAACCCCAATGAATATTGAAATTTTTTTTTATTAGAATTACTTTTCTAGTTCATTTACACATACGTACCGTGTTTCAACTTTCTAGCATAAGCCGTTCAAAAGTTAGGAAAAAAACCCGCCACCCTCGTACCAAGGTACCCCTAAAAAAAATTTTATTTTTCCACTCACAAATATAGTTCTATCTAAATACGAAGTTTAAGGTTTATATCATTACAAGTTCTTAAGATATAAGCATCGGAACTTTTTCCTTCTCACCCTTCCCCACCCTCACCCTCTACACCCCCCCCCCTTTAAATTTATTTTTCCCTACTAGGATTCTATTGGGCCTAGTTCTAGTTCAAATTTGAACCATCTATCTTACACTGTTATTGAGATATGAAAAGTGATATTTTTGGAAAATTCTTATCCCCCCCCCCACTTCTATGCCCTCCCGCCCTCTTCAAAGATTTAACTTTGAGCAATCTTGATTTATCAAGCTTTATACCCAAACCGAATTTTGTTTTTCTGGTGCAATTGGTTTGTGAGATATCGTAATCTTTACTATTTCAACCCCCACCCCCGCACGCCACCACCTCCACCAAAAAATTTTGTTTCAATCTACTCTCCTAGTATAACTACAGATATTTGTTAAGTTTTAATTGCTTGCCGTCAATGGTTTAAGAGATATGGATTTTAGAATGTGTCGATATCGGCATTTTTGCGTTTCGGACGCATTATTTCCCCCTCTACTCCCACATCCCTTCACCCATATCATCAATTTTTTTGAAAATGGGTCCACTATCAAAGCTCTATAGAAATTCCAAGTTTCAGTCTCCTAACATAAGCGGTTGCTGAGATCTAGAAACCAAAATTTTTCGTCTAAAACGCTTCCCCCACCTCCCTCCTCGCACCCTCACCACTGAAAAAATTCTCACTTGAAGAGGTCTACCATGTCTATTCAGAAAAAAAAAATCAATTTAATAGCTCATAGGGTTTGGGAACTATAATTCCTCAAACGAGTTTGCGTACGGCGTACGGAGCACAGACGGACTGAAAATTTTTATTGCTTTTTTGGTGTTTATTAAAAAAAAAAACGTATAAAAAAAAATTTTTAGGGTAGCAAATTTTTATACTCTAGATGAACATATAGAGTATTATAAGTTTAATCCAGCCCGAAAAGTTTGTAACGCATAGAACCGAGCCTCGGACGAAAAAAAGTGTTATATTATTTTGTGTTTATTTTTGGCCAAAACCCCCAAATCCGTTTGCTGTCCGTCCGTCCGTCCGTCCGTCCGTCCGTTAGCACGATAGCTCAAGAACGCGTTGACCTAGGAAGTTGAAATTTTGTCACAACTTGTAAAATGGAAAAAGTAAGGCTAAGTTCGTTAATGGGCGATATCCTTCCACTCCTTCGGGTACCTCCCATACAAGAGTCCTTAAAACACGTTTTCCCAGTTATTGCTCGAATGCTTCAAGTTAGGAACTTGAAATTTTGCAGACGGATGGTTTAAAATGTTTGAATTGAATGTTCCGAATATGATGCAAATTGAATGAGTCCTTCGTGTAGCAGCCTAGAAAAGTCCTTCAAAAACGTATGCTTTTTACTGAATTCACTATAACTCCAGAACGAGTTAGAGCAGGAATTTAAAATTTTACAGGAATTAGTTTTATACCAAAACCAAGACGGAGTTCAATTATTAGCGCCATCGGTTGACTCCTTCGGGTAGCTGTCATACAAAAGTCCTTAATAAACATATTCACCAATATTGCACGATAAGTTTAGAAAGCTTTCATTTACGACTTTGAAATTTTACAAACATTAATTTTATAATAGTCGCAGCTGAAACTATTAATATGAAAAATATCCCATAAGTCCTTCATGTAGTTGCCATACAAAAATTCTGTAAAATGTCCTAACTTACTTTATGGAACTCACTATAAATCAAAAAATCGACCACTACACAAAAGTTACTACCTGTAAGTAAAAGGTCATGTAATAATTGCTTGTGCACTCCTCATTCTTTTGATATATTTCCAACTAAAATATAAATCGGAGTTCAGTATTTCATCTAGAGTATCATACGATTGGCTTGCAGCCGATCGTGACTGCGTTATGTTTTTTTTTTTAAAAGTCGATAACAATACCTTATTATTAAAATAATAAAGTAAAAGAGTTAACTAAATTCATATTCTTTACTTCTTACTCATTAATTTAAGAACACTTACCTATACGATTATTACATGAATTTATTTTGAAACTTTTCGGTAGATAAATACAGACTTAAATTTTCATAACAATCGCTTACTGATTCATCAAAGTAGGGAACGTCTATTTCTTCGTGTCGCTTACCGAAATGCCCTTAGTGAGATTTAAAATTGCCCCATTTGGTTCCATACTGGTGACTGGTTCTGTCTGAAATTTTTGCCAATGATGTTTTCGGTATGAAGGCAAGACTGTACAGTAAAGGTTAAGCTTTCAAAATATCCATTAAGGTCCAAATCTTCAACTCATATGGCCTAATTCTTTTCACCGATCATTAAAAATTTTCAGTACCTACATTCTAAATTGATAATCTTCTTCATGAAATTAAAAATTAACAAAAGATCCACCCGACTTTTGAAACATCCACGATCACTATAATAAAACCGAAAAGCATTTAAAATCGTGCCATGGAACGTGTCGTCAATATTCTGCTTATCACTCGATATAATTGCTTATGAAAAGCCATCATCGTAAGTGTTTGGCATCGGTGGTTGATGCCCAACACGATTACAGCAACAGTAACTTATAATTCAAGGAAAAACGACGTAAGAAAAAATCAAATCGACTTTAATATACTACATGTAACGTAGGTACAATATAGCATCTAATGTTGCCCACGACAAAAGCATCTAGAAGATCTTCTAAGGCCTGGCCAGGCAGGCGCAAGTGAATTCAGTCAATCGCATATACTCGTATGAAACGAAGTCAAAGGCAGTAGTTTGTCTATAAGGAACGGAATTCCATCCAGTTAAAAAGTTTTTCTATATAAAAGCGTTTGCCGCCAACATGTCGTTTTTTTCCTTCAACTTTTAAGCACTCTGAACAAGTTCAAGTCACGACGAATGAAAAGAAGAACTACTCTTAGAAAAGACATTCAGAGACCGCGAGGTTTAAAAAGAAGTCGTACAAAATAAAAGGCAACTAGCACTTGACTGTGGAATAAAGTCAGCGATTGTACCTAGTCTCTATCGTTCTAAACGGTACATCTTCAAGCGTTCTGATCAAAACGATCGCAGCAACAAACCTCAAATGGAGCAAACCCAACGAAAACGCTAGACGTCATTTAATCAAGGAAAAAGGAAGATCTTTTATAAGACACCGCCGATCGATCGAACCTCTTAGATACAAGATTTCCTCTGAAAAAAACCCAGTGCTATATTCCACCACACCTTTGGATTATGTCCATAATTACAGAGATCAATTCGATCGGAAAGACTGTAATTTTGTAGTTCGGGGCTGAGCTGAACGTAAACACCACACAAATAGATTGACCCATTCCGGAAATGAATAACGTCAATAAAAAAGGACGGGGGCCCATGCTATCGAGATTTCAAATCGATATTAAGAACAGGGAAGTAGTCCTTTTTCCATTTCCCTATTTCGGGGTGGTGTTTTGGGTGCCCAGTTCGACCATTTCCAGAGAGCGACAGCCTCAAGCTGTTTTTGTTTTGATTTCGCCGAGATGCAAATATATACACAAGGATTTCGAATTCATGCGTTTGTCAGGACGAAAAAGATTTCCCTAAATACTCCCGGCGGGATATGTACATGCAAACAATGCTTGTATGGAAAGGGTAGGTCGGTCCTTTCGATGGTCCTAAAAATAAAGGAATTGTGTGCAACTGGGCATGTAAGACAGAAAGCCAATCGGAAAGGGAGACTTTAAAGCGCAACCGAAACAGGACGAAGGGATTTGCCTTCCGACTTTAAATTCAGAACAGATTGCATGGATTTGATGCGATTATGGAACTTCAATTGCTTGTTTAGTGGCATTTTCTGTTTATTTTCGTTTGAGGCATCTGGTGACAGTTACGACCTTGTTACCAGAAAGACTCATACATACGCGCTCCTTAGCTTCGCTAGACATGACAGATGCTTCGATGCAATTAAATTGTTGTTTTTGCCTTTAACTTGTGTTTATGTAGTAGTCATCAACGCATGGGGTTTTTTCCGGACCCTTGAGGTTAAAATTTCGGTTGCCCGAGGAGGTTGTTTTTTACGACATGTTATAATGAAATAAATGTCCATTATTGGATAATCATAGGGTATTAAGAGTATAGTGTTATGTTCTAGTTATCTCCGGAATGAACTCATTGAAAGGGACTGTAGGTAATGGTGTTTTAATCTAATATAATTCATTTAGTTTCATTATAGGTATAGATGGATACATGGATGGATACAGTTATCACTGCTAAATACTGCACTTTGTTATAATTGTTGAAAAGTGTACACGAGAATTTAGATTGCACTTTACAAGCTTTTACTGAAAAGATTTTCTGATCTGGAAAATAATACGGGCCCTATTTTACAGCCTTCTCGATCACCATGAAGCATTAGAGAGAAGGTTTTAAACAAGTTTATTTTATTTAATGTGATACAGTCAAGAGTGGAGCAACTGATGTTTTATTCACATTGCTCCAGAAGAATTCAAATTTCTGATAAAAATTGTGGCATCGTAAAACGGTGAATTCTAACTGGTAAGAATTGTTTACGAAAATTATTTGCGACACAGCAATCAGTGTGGAAACTCCATCCGAAATGAAGTATATTTTGCAGAAATGGGGTATAAATTTGTTACTTTGTGACTGAACTGGAATTCTAAAAAACTTCGGGCTTAGGGTACAAGAAATTACTGTAACACTCATTCTCGTACTGCATTCAATCCGGAACTTACTCCAACAGTTCCTGTGCAACCATCATTCTGAAGTTCTAAGACGCTCCTCCAAATACGTCGTTTTTGTGAGGCATATGATCAGAGTAGATATTGTCCAAAATGTGTTTGCGGTAGTCCCTTAACGAAAATCAGCCAACCAACAAAGTAAAGTATTTTGTCTATTGACTGCAACAGTAAATAGAGACTCAAGTTTCAAAAACGATTCTTATCTTCTGTCTTTAATCATGTAGGTGTTGCGAACTGCTCTGTATAATTGTTCTTCCTGTCATACGCTCTCCTGGATCTTAACTCCCAATTCCATAATTACACAATTTCCCTTTTCCGTAGCTATTTTCGTTCAGTAAATCGCATTACAACATCTTTAATATGCATGACCGAGCTATCAGATAAATTCATTAAACTCTTCCAAACTTTATCTTAACTTCGAGAATTTATTTAATCGTTTCGCTCGCATTTTCGGTATTATGTAATATTCGAAATTTTTCCAAAATACTTTCCATTACTTTCCACTCATAGAAATTATCTCGGGTTCAAAATCGTCCCAATAATTATGTAAAACTTTCCATTACACAGAATGATAAATCTTTTTCTGATTTCACCCTTCCTTTTTCCTCAAAACACAAGGGAAGTTCGTATGCTCTTTCGGGTGGGACAAAATTTTCCGGCCACTAATAACAGCAGAACCGAAACTTTTGGCTTCAACCCCTGACGATTTACATCGCAAGAAAATACGATGAAAACTTCTTCGTTTCGATAAAGGAGTGGAAAATGCGATAAAGTCAGCCACCGAAAAGTGTTAAACCATGACGTACTTCATCTCCTTACATCACATAGAGACGGCAAACAATCTTCTAATCATCTAACCCATACCCTTGGGAAACTTCACGGGATGGGTAAGTACGTACCTTAAGAATGCCTAAGATGAATTTCGTGCCACTCCCTGCGTGTCAGGAAGGCGCAACTTTTAGTCTTACGGAGCAACCGAAGAGGAAAAGCTTCAGTAAACAGTTTTAATAGGCAACCCCCATAATTCATAGTAGACGGTCGTTTTTTTGGAACCGCATGATTCGCAACCTATCATCCAAGACGGAGCTAAAATGAAAATTCTTTGAATAAAGTTTTGCTTCGTTCGGGAAATTTAATAGACGTATTATAGCGTGGAGGAGATAGGAAATCTTCCGAGGATGAAGGATCACATCTTGGCAGTGTAGCGCCCGGAGCACTAGAAGCGATGACATCGGATTAGACAATCGGAAACCTCTGTACTTATCGTCGTATTCTAGACCCTCCGGTAGGGTAGCAAACTCGCTGAGAATTATCGGTGAAAATTAAACTCTTTTGATCGGGTGTTTTAGGGACGACTGCTAGATGGAGTGGTAGTTTTCCGGCGGCACTACTGTTATTGCACTATTACTTTTAATTTCCATTACTGGTATATATCGGTCGCATTTTTACCCTGTACTATGGACCCATTTAAGTCAAGTAGTTTCGCCTGGCATGGAATGCATTAAAAAAAGAACTAGGACAGACAGAGAGCTGGTCAACGGACCTCAGGACTGTCCATAAGTTGGATATGCAAGGCGTATCGAAATGAAATTTGTTAGTTGAAAGCTCACGACTCCTCCATCCCCATTCCCATGCGTTGGACGACCGACCTGCACATGGTCACTTTTATCTTTAATCTTTGACACTAATGTGGACAAATTGTGGCTCTCTCTACGTCAGGAATTAATAGCCAAGCAAGTCCTAATGATCTCAAAGTCTCATTACATATACTGTCATGTGTGGACTTGTCACGGGGATGAGGTCAAACAGAAACACCCCCGGCAAACTTATGCGGTTTTAGGTGGTTTAGCTGTTAATTTAGTAAGTGCGTTACCGACTTTCAATATCAGATCTTTTATCAATGCTAATGGATTGGAGGGAAGCACAAGGATGAAAAGGCATTTTTTTTCGATGATGAAATGGAGGTTTGCTTTTGGGGGTTTTAGTGGTTCGAGAGTGACGAATAATGACTTGTCATATTGATAATATTTTTAGGTGTGCTTTGCTGTTCTTTAGAGAACGAATTGCATGTGAATATTGATCGTGAGAATAACACTGAAGCCAGTAGGAGAGGATGTAGTTTTGCTTTCGTTTGGTTATTGGAATATATTGTGTTTATTCTTCCGTCCAACACCGTTTCTTTTCAAAGTGCAGTGGAGCCATCAAATTTATTAGCCTGAATCATCCCTGAAAAACTGCTTGTATACTTGCTATCATTCAGTTAGGTGATCTACTATAAAATCAAATTTCAAACCTTAAATCACTGACTCCACTAGACCGGCTTAAGCTGATGATGTAAGCATTAATTGCTGTGAAAAATAATATTTCATTTAATTTTTTTATTTCAACACTAATACATTAATAAGATTACGGAAAGAGTAATAAAACTCCGGGGACATCTTTATTTAAATAATAAGTGAAGAACAATTCATAGTATATATAGCTCCTTCACTCATGTTGACGCTCAAAAACAACATGAAACGAAGCATTACAATGTATTTACATAAGAGATGTATGTAAGGTAAATCATGATCGAACACTAGAAACTAAAACTATTAGTTCTCTATTATGAAAAATATATCAAAATAATTGTGCAATTCATATTGTGTATTATAACTCACACTTTATTATTATAGCAGCTAAAACATTCTTATACATTTTTCTCCGAAAACATTTTCTTCACCTAGTAGGAATTTCTTGAAATCCAGAAAAAATTAACGATTAACAAAATTATCAATACGATCGCATTTTCTATGGCGGGTTCATATATTTAATGAATTCCGTTTGATGAATCGAAATTCTTGATATTTATTTGTTTTTTTTTTTTTTAAATTAAAAGAAATAATTTTAGCTTGCGCTAAAAAAAACCGTTTGTGCGTGTATAGTGTACCGGGTACATAGACTCTGTACCAAAAACTCAGATGCGAATCCACAACAATTTTTACGATAAACACAAAAGTTCAGCAACAACTATCCATCGTCAAGATCAGTACTATAAAAAACCTTATGCTTCATAGCACGCCAACTGTCCTGGCTGGAGTTGTTAATAATAAAATGACCGAGAAATTGTAAACCTATTAAAGTGTAATAAAATCGGAGCCAGTCGGCATTAGAAAATACGACTGTTGCGGTGTGGATTTTACACCAGTAGCACTCATTCTATGGTCGTTTTATTATACTTTTACTCATTTTGATAGTGCCGTCCGATAATGACTTCTAGTACACATCTGTTTTCGGCGACCACACACTAGATACATGAAAAACGTACACATTTCAGTAACTCGGCGTCTGATCTTGATTTAAATTATAAGAAGAAGAAAAAAAAGGATCTTAAACTTGGGGTGCTATAAAAATTCCACACTATCTGTAAACAAAGTTTTCACAACTGATTGATCTTCTTAAATTCGGAAACTTTATTGTTCTACCTCGAACCGCAGTCGTAATCTTTGAAGTTATGGAAACACGACTTTTTTTAAAGAGTATCTTTACGTCTAATTACACTATAAAAAGCCCATGACCACCCTACCGATTTGGTTTGTTTCGAGAGTAAACACCTCTAATTACAAGGCTATAACATTTTTTTTAGGGGATTCGATTCCTTGATGATTGTTTGACAAGTTTTGATGACCAGTGGTTCGGTCGCACCCTGACAAATTTTCTAGCAGGCAATCGCAACAACAACCGGAAAGTATTTTCGTAGCCACAAGGTAACTATTTCAATAACCTCGAAAGAAAAACCACCGGAATGACGACAGACGGCCAAATTATGTTACATCAACACCTGAAAGTTTTTTCGAACGTGTCATCATATATACAAGGAATAGTCTACAATTTTTTGGGGGTAGGCTACGAAATAATGGACAGAGGAAAATTAGTTTCAGGCCTTACAGAGACAACGCGATATACTACGATTGTTATTTCTTGTGCAATGTCTCTAATTTTTTGGTCACGTGATAGAGTAATTACACTGTGTATTATCCCTAAAAATATCGACCTACAAGTCCAAAAGGTAGATGGTTTTGTTCGGATGAAACGAAATAGGTGTCAATTAATAATAGGTGGGGGTAGTGTGTTTGAGGACATGAGGGATGAAAAATTCGCATACACAAGAATCGTGGCAGTTTAAGCTAAGAGAGCATTTATGAAAATTTATTGCATCCTGATAGTAATTTTTGTTTATTTACAGTTCTAACAAATATTGTAGTTGCAAAAAAAAGAACATTAGATCAATGACTTATTTCGTTGTCCAAACATCATAAAAAAAATATTTACAGCTACTAGTACACTGCCATACCCGGCTAATTTCTGACCTCCTATCCCTAAGTTGACTAGACTGTACATGTACACTACTGTTTCTTAAAGGCTAACAAAAAAGAAACCCCGTCTTTAGATATTTAGCCGCTTTTTTAACTAATAAAAAACATTGGAACCATTTTTATTTTTCAAGAAGCGTATCACAATTTGCTTCTCTTGAATTTTATCCTTCATCGTCATTAAAAAAAATTAAGTTTTGATGAACGCTCTTCAATGGATCTACCCCACGTTTTTAGCACAACCTTCCTTAAAACCCTGCTTCACATCAACTTGTAAACCTCAAAAACCAAAAAACTTACGTTGCAACCGGTAGAGCACTTGTCCTTTTTTTGAGATCTCGTTTAGTAATTTTGTTTCTTGTCAATTTGATTGCTTATCTTCAAAAAGGGAATCATTTTGCGTTCTTGCCATACCCTTAAAAAACTGTATACGCAGGGGGCACTCTACGCAGTTCGTCGTACTCTAAATTGTCCACTCAAATGGAAAATATCGCATTAAAAATTACTGGTGAATGCACCCGATGACGACGACACACCATTGTTGCGATTTTGTTTGTGTGAACTTAGGCATAAAGAATCAGATTTTGATTTTATAGTGAAATAAAATAATGGATGTTCCCCTGAATGGTGTTGCTTGTTGTTCCTTTCCGTTTCGATAGTGGAAAACACCGCAGAGTCCTTGCAGGGGGAAATGTTCTAAACCATTTCTACTCTCTGTAGTCAACTAGTTGAGTTATAAAAAGGACGATTTTGATCAGAGATTTGATAGTTGTAACAAGCATTTCAAGTGGTTCTTCCGTGGTACAGTCTCCGATGGGAGATCGGTTCGAAACTTTTTCAAATCTCAGAACTATCCCTTCCGTTCATTCGAGAGAACGTAACGTAGCAAAATATTCAAAAGAAGACCGCATCTGAGCACCCTTCAAAACCATCAACCATGTTGGTTACCTTTTGATACGATTCCACATATTTCACACTCTCATTGTGACAATATGCGAATTACGTTTAGCGCTATAAAAGAGGAACGCACCGCACACCCCATTCTGATCAGGAAGGTTAACTCTCACGGCATCACTTTTCGTAGTAAAACTCGGGAATGTTATAAGGTAGTATGTAGTAGAAAACTCGAATAAGGGTTCAGAAAAATGGTTTATTTTCACTCGAAAAGGGAGCTAGATCAACGCGACCCCGTGTATTGAGTTACAAAGATGATAGGCAGCTGAGAGCCCAGGGATTTTCTTGCATAACACCGAAGAAAGGACGAACAAGAGAAGAAAAAATAGGAACGTTAGTGTACAATTCTTTTTACCAGAAAGGATATGTTCACCTATACGAGTATGCATATTACTGGCAGCGGCCCTCTGGGAAGGGCGAAATAAAAATTTAAAATGAAATTATTTCTGTAGCTTATTCGAGTTTAGAGCGTGTTATATCGAAATTTTTGGGGATCAGGTTTTGCTCGGGGTGTGCTACATTGGATCGAACTAATATAGTGGAAACATTTTATTATAAAAATATGGCGGTTATGTTGAAATGCTTCAGTTGGGTTATTGGCAATTTTGCAATTTTCTGTAATAAGGAAGTAACGCGAGAGATGTTGAGGGGTGATATGTTAATTTGAACAGGAGTCGGGTTATATCGGATGGTGTGTGTAATGATTTTAGTAAAAGAGGATGTAGTGAGATTGTTTAATCGGTAGGATGTAAGAGATGTAGTAATTTTAGTTAAATTTAATACTAAGATGTTCGTTCTGAAGCAATCTGTGTCTGTTGTTAAGAAGAAATGCGGTACCTAATGAATGCATAGGTATCGCAAAATTTATTTTTTACAGTGTTTAAGTTCAGTAGAGGTGAAGTACTGACATTCGATACTAAGTTTATTCTAGAAAACAGGATTCATTCAGTACTAGGCTTGCGCATTCAAGTTAACCTTAGTAATCACGGACGAACTAGTTCCTTTCAACTTCGGAGTGAATGTGACGACCTAAAAAAAAAGAGGTACCCGCTCACGAAAGAAGGCACAGAATATGATGACCTAAAAAAAGGAGGTCCTCACTTCCATCGCAAAATGAACTAATTCCTACTTTCAGTTCCAATTTCGCGGAATGATACGTGCTATGCAAATGTCATGCCGAACTACTTCCTACAAACGAACTAGGACCGGAATTCACTGCAAACTAGTTCGTTCATTTCACTTATGGAAACGATCTTCCGAACTAGTTCATTCACGAACTACAAGCCTATTCAGTACACGAACTTGAGCTATTTCAGTAATCCAGTATCTTTTTGATGATTTTCTCTTAATCATTTAGCTATATAAACGAAATATCGTAAATTACCAAAAGCATTTAACTTTCAGTTCAGTTATACCTAACTCAATTTTGAACATCAAGTCCAAGTCCAAACGGCTTCAATCACCTCTAAAAACTTTAGTTATTATTTTTCCTTTGTAATTTAATGATCTAATTTTTAACAATAATTTACATAATTCGTTCAAATTATATAATTTTTTTTTTTTTCATTTCAGGTAAGTCGATAACAATAATAACTTAATGTCGTAAGTACGTGAATAGGCGGTACACTTTTTTATTTGTTATTAATTAACGTATACGAAAGTAACGGTATCAATTGTCCGAATTCCCGAAAAATGAATTGGTATTATGTCAATGAAATTGGGCGTCTAATCAGGTCCAATTCCATACAATTCCTAGAATATTGTCTTCCACAGCAGATATGTTGGAATAATTCACCCTACCAAACAGTGGATTTTGAACTCTTCGTCTTCACATTTATTTCATACACTATTTTCTTGGAAATGTTTAAATTATTAGTTACGTTGTTTAGTATCTGTATAAATAAACAAGATACCAAAATTACAAATATGAAATGTTGTAGGTTATTAAAGTGACCGACTTTCGAAAAATCCTAAGATTCATCGAGTGTGAATGTACTCAATGCTTATTGTTATCAAAATGTTAAAAATAAATTTACAAAACCCACGCATACATACGCCACAAAATCCTCATAACCCGGAATAATTTTCGTAACAAAACGAATAAAATTTATCGATACTCTTCCTACATAAAATATCACCATAAATTATTTTTAACACTCCTTTAAACTCAAAGAAGTCATAAAAACAGAATCCAAAAATCAAGTCATCGAGCCACACACTAAGCTCACTTTAGACTTTACCTTCAACATTCTCATCGCTTTGGCTATTGCCGTTGAAAAGTCCGATTAGTTGCAAATAGTCAATAAATAAGCTAAAGAGTTTTATTGTCTTGATTATTACACTCTTCAACGAAATACTTCTATCCGAAAGTCGACTATCGTTTGCGCGTTCCGAAAACCTCTAAAATAGACAATCAAATCTAATATTAACCCATTACGATCACCTGGATCGAAAAAAATATGTAATAAAAATTAAATAAAAATGTTATTATTAAAAAGCCCAATAAAAAATGTCATTAGGTAGGCTCAGAAATATTTATTTTTTTTATTATCGAGATCGATTTAACGATCGCATATCTGTCATATCTTAGGTACCCATAGTGTGCCGGCGTTCATCTCGTGTGGAAATTTTGTGTATTTGTGTATAATTTGAACCAAAAAAACAACAACATGGAAATAAAAAATCAATACGTTCATATTTGATTTTTATTATTATTATGATCGTGTCTAGAATTACAATTATCCTGTCCATTCGAACGTGTATACACTATAATAAAATTGAGCCACATGATTAGAATGCGGAGATCTTCCAACATAAGCGCGCATTCTTCGCGATCACCTTTCTGGCGATAATTTATAATAATGATCGTTATTAAAAAGTGATCGTGCCCGTCTTGTATATTATGTTGACCGTTCAAAGTGATAACAATATAATCTCAAATCAATAATAATAATTTAGTTCGCATTGTTTTTTTTTTTTTAAAGTCCAGTCACTCAGAATCAAATATTAAATGTAAATACGAAGAATGAAATGATCGTGGACATAACACGATCGGCGCAAATTATCTCTCAATTAAAGTCTAATAACAATTAATCTTGTATAATTTATATGCGAAAAATATTCGCTTGACCGCATAGTGATGATCTTTTTTATTCTTCTTTAATTTTTTTGTAGAAGACAATCTTGCTGTAATCAGCTGTGGACACTCTGGCGTTTTGACCCCGTACGCGATCCCCGAGAAATATATTATTTCTGATTATTTTGGACTTTCATAAGCGACTTTATTGGTCGTTTTAATTTTTCTCATTCCGATCTTAATTATAAATAAGTTGTAAATTTACTGGAATAGTTGTTGATCTTTGATGTCCTCGCGATGCGTCTGCTACATATGTGGTTTTATGATCGGGTTTACGCTACAAATCTCGGGTGTGATTATAGTGTGAATAATTTTCTATAATAAATCAAAGTTTCGAATTCATTTGTCGGCGAATTAATAATTACTGTCCGGTTAATGTCCAGTGGATGGCCATTAAGAGGACGCCCGATAGAATTAAGAGCAAATAAGATGGGGAAAAAATAAATGTTGTTATGTATAAATACGAAATATATTACAACAAGTTAGTTTGCTTTAGTGTTTTTGAATGGTGTGCTATTTATGTTTTTTTTGCACTTTGAGAGACTGAGATTATAAAGCGTGCGCCGGATTCAAACATATCGACATATGGGTAAATAATTGTTGGAATGAATCGCTCTTGCGTACAGATAGAGGTCACTGACTGACTTTTACTCGTATATTCGTAATAGTTTTTGGTTTTTGTTTACTAAATTATTCGAATCATTTTGAACGGAAGAGATTAGTGTGTGAGTTGAGGAAGAATTATGGTCTAGTTTTTAGGTATCAAAGACGCCCTTCGAACTGAACTATGAAATTGAAAAATCACTGCATTTCCGTTTGATGGGATAAGAAAGAGTTGCATTCGTCTTGAAGCCGACAAAAATGATTGCGATTTAATTTAATAAATCTAAGTGTTCTTCCTTCTCTTGTGGTGATTGTTTTCTTGTAGATAGTGTAGTGTTTTCACACAAAGAAGCACACAGAACAACAAAACCCATTTGTGATGTTTTTCTGTAATTTTTTGAAAATAAAAGATGGAATTAGAAGGAACTTTGAACGATTAATAACGATGGACAATCAGCTTAAAATCTTTCGGGTTGTAAGTTAATTCATTTCAGACTATCTATATACTTGCTGAAAATGAATGACATGCACTAACAAGCTACCATAAGATTGAAGAAGAAGAATACTTTAAAAAAAAATCGAAAACCCTGAAAACACTGAAAAATCTTTTTCCAGTAAATCAACACTTGGTCCTGCATTTTTTGCACTAATTCTTAGTTGATATTCAACTGCAGTTCAATTTATGAGTCGCAATCAAGTCGCGAAATAATTATCCCATTCTGGAAACTTTCAAACGATGTCTTATCAACTTTGCACTTACATTTACGCTGTCTCTACACGCCAAATAAAAATAATTAATAGAAATAAAACTCAACTGCTTCTCCACACTTATTTACAATTCAATTAGTAACAAGTATCTTTGAGTATATTCCTTGTGCAATGATTATGTTACTGTTAGTTGAGAGGAAGAAGAATAGGAAGGCCGTTCTGGGGACTAAAAATCGCACTACGCGTACCAGTAGCTTCGGCTCGACAATTTCAGCTCAGCATATGTCTTGTATAAATAACTCACTTTGCATACCACTTAAAACAATTTAAATTATCTGAACCTCGGACGTTTTGTAATGCATTTGTGTACATTTTTTTTTATATAAAATTGTAGATACTTTGGAATGGTCGTTCAGTAGTAGCAATAGCAACAATTCATTTAGCAATTCATCCTCCCGCCTATTTTGTCCAGAAAGTCTTAAGTCTTCCTCCTTGTTAGCTGTGGAGAAAAACTATCTCAGTTCTATGTTATGGCAGAGCAAAAACCCTCGTAGTCTACTCTGGAGTGTTATGTTGGAGCTGGTTTCAATTAAAGAAACAGAAATTACTCTTGGAACAGAAAAAAAAATTAAATTGGTTGTTTTATTTTTAATGAAAATGGTTTTTGTCATTAGCAAACCGAAGAAGTGACTGTGGAATGGAATTTTTCACTCGTATGTACACAAGCAGCAACTTACACCACTCGAATATCTTGAAGATTCCTAAGGTCTTTTTGAGCCGGGCACTAAACCAGTAACATGCAAAAACATTTGTTACAGATTTGAGGAGAAAATGATCACAGCATGGGCATTATTAAGCTTATTAATTCGTATTTGTGGTATGTGGGTTTTTGGAATTGACCGAGCTATCTGCCTTCAAGCGCCGAGCTGAGAATCACAAGCATGGAATGTAATTTCAATGTTGGGAAATCAACCAAGAAAAATACGAAAGAAAAATGTTTGCTTTCAATTGGCATTAAGTTGAGGGGGGACGAGGATAATATGCCACACTCTTCGTCTTATTTTCGAGTCTAGACATTCCATTAACTATGGCTGAAAACACTTTGTGTACTTAGTGGTCTTAAGATATCGCACTATTTTCAGTTTGGTTTTTATTTAGAATAATCGTCGATATTAAAAATGGCCACCGAGAAATTATACAGACGCGAACAAAAAAATTTAATCTGATGAAATAATAAAGACGTTTTATCGAATTTTCCAATATTACTTTCGAATAACATCTGTATAAGAAAATTTTCAATTTGTACTAATTGCGAGCATCCTTTCGATAGCATTGCTTTAAGTTCAGATCGAATGTATGTACTTCAAAGAAAGTGCACAACTTTAAACTTGATATATAAAAGAGAGTGGAATACTTCGCTATTAGGCCCAATTGCGTTTTCATCTTTAGTTCTAGACAGCTAAAAGATTTTTAATCGATTGTTCTAGAATGGAACACTTATATACGAATTGTGAAAAAACCGAACTCAGCAGATGCGCAAAATCGTAAAAAGGGAAGTATTTCGAACAAACTACTGAATAATAAGCCAGTGGAATGGTCCAATAAGATGGACTATGTATGTAAAAGATCTGAAAGAACCACCTGGTCTTAAGACAGTTATTTCAATCAGTTTGAATCAGCCCTGTGCCTACTTGGCAAACTCCAACTGTTACAGATTGGATTGGATTGGATATTTTACTAATGAATTATATGAAATGTAACGATTTGCGTTCGAAAATGTGCCATGATGCATTCTATATTTTCTATTTTTTACTGAAACCTTTAAAAATAAATTTAATAATTTAATTTTTAGTTTATCAAAGTTCTTTTATTATCACAAAATAAATTCAATGCCTTTGAAATGTCGGTTAATATCTTCTATCAAATGAAAATAATTACTAACGTGCATTGTATATAATATAATTTATAATTATTAGAATGATTATTTATTTTGTAAAAAATAGCAATATACCTACATATAAGAGGAGTCAGATTATAAGAGAAATAGTATTGTTGTGAGATTTTAAAAAGATTTGCTCAGTAAAACAGATGGTTTTGCCATAAAGGGCAGCTCAGTTGGCATACTTCTCATGTGTTCTGAGTCCCAATGCGCTTCCCAAACCTCAATCGACAAAATCACTTCAGAAACCACATGAAATCGTCATAACGAAAAAGAACCAAAATCACGTCAAAACAAAAAGCATCCAAAAAAAACTATGGCGTAATGTAAAAATTCAAGAAGCCGATCGATCAGACGGCACAAAATCAAAACAATGGCTAGCATGTGTTGACGAATTATAAAACCAGAAATTCTACAAGTTTTTCTGTCAACAACAAGTTGTGCGTAGTGTGTTTCTGTCTCGATTGAAGTCATGCCCGCAAGTTTCACATCTCTTTAACTCGACAATCAAAAGAAGAAGAAAACATAAAAAAGGTATACAGCATAGGTACTAAAAAAAACACCCCGCCGTTTAAGACTCAACGATCTTACCAACTCTTATATTCGTCTTTCCTTTCGCGATTCATATGTATACCCACACGCAGTGAATTAATAAAATCCCAAAAAAAATTCACAGACACACGCATTATACCTACGTTTTTAGCTCCATCTATATATGAAAATGTACAATTTTGAATCATCGATCAATTCAATATTTTTGCGGATCGATCGCGTACAACGCACAGTTAGGAGCGAGTTTTCTTGATCAGTTTTTTTTTCGGTTTGCACGGATCGAAGTAATCGAAGATTGTTTCGATTGTGACCAAAAATGGTCAACTTTGTCGACACAAGATCATTTTTTCGACAGTATTTTGAACGGTTTCGCGCGCACCAAGAAATTAATGCTTCGATTCGATCGAAACCCCTGTACTAAAGATAAGTTTTGGTTGCCATAAGTCGCTATCATTGATCAGTTGCAATCAGTTTTTTTGTATTTTCTTTAAAAACGCAAGATTGTTTTGAAGAGTTAATTATTGTGTCAAATTAGTAACGAATATCTTTCGATCAGAAAAAATGTAGAATTTTTGTGGGAAGTTTGAACTCGAGTGAAATGTATCTTTGAAAAATATTGCTTAAGCTGTAAAAATACCGGCAATAGTTTTAATTACCACACAACTATTGCCCCATACCCGATCGAAATAAATAAACATGTGTTCGGGTAGTAATAAATTATCTGCATTTAGTCAGTGCCATAATGCAATTTGTTTTCAATTTTCTGGCGACATGCAATGAAATCTAAAGTTATAATTTCCTGTATGTACCTCCGCACACTCGTACACAGTTTAGCACCACCGCTAAGAATTAATCGAATTATAGGTATAGTCTGCAGCGTCGACTTCTTATCGGGAATCCCTTTAAGGAAATGTTAAACAGCAACAATTTTCTCTCTTCCTTTTCCGTCTTAAGCAAGAAAAAATCGACCAAAGTGGTAACGTAACGAGGTTTCGGCATACCAAGGTGACAGGTAAAGTCAATTTCCTTATAACTGCGGGATGACGAAACTGAAATTACCGTCTCATTAACTTCACAGTTCCATAATATCATTTCACAATATATGTAGGTACTCGCATGCCGCCCATTTATATCTGATCACTGATCACACAGTGTATACTACTGCTCTTCGGTAAGATGACTGCAGATTGTAGTCTCAGTGGGGTATAGGTTGGATCGAGGGTGCATTCGACATAACCAGAAGTCAGTCATCGCTATAAAGTTGCCCTGTTTTTGTGCATTCATTTCTGCAATCTACCCCGGACTATTACTTGAGGTATCATCGTACCTAAGGTCTACTGAAGCCGAGCAAACAGTGAGATGCGGTTTGGTGTGCTATAACACCTTTTGTAGCAACAAATCTCCGACTACTCAGTAACAAATCGTTAAAATTTATCACCTCCATGTCAACTTTGAGAAGACTGGTGTGCAATAAGAAGCAGTAGAAGAAGCATCAGCATCCAATGATCAGTATTGGATTATCATCCGTTATTAACGTTTGTAATCTATTTAAGCGTCTGGATATATGAGATGTAGTGGCAAGAGAAGTCGTTGGTCGACAAAGTCGAAGCTGTTTTTGATATGTCAACCAGATAGCTGTCATTCAGAAGGCTACAAGTGTCTGAATGATGAGCCACCACATTGTGGCATTATTGCAGCAGCTCCTCAGCTTCTATCCAAGGGGCTAGACAAAATCCAAAATGATGAAAAACCACAATCAGATACTTTTGCTTTTTATGAGGCGTTTTATTGGTGTGGCTGTTTAGTCAAAAATGCTGTCGAACGTGTATATCACAATGATGGGCCTGTCGCCGTTGTATTCCACTTACATGTGTCCCGATATTATAAAATGGGCAAAATTAATGCTCTTCTCAAGGGTAATAACTGCAGCTGTAATATATACCTCTGGTTATAGTATCGACGTATAGATGGCAATGGTTGCAATGAGTGTCATGTCAATAGATTTCATTCCGTAAGATCGGTCTGAAAACTTCTTATGATGATATCTACAAGTTGTTGCTGTTACGTCGCATCGTGATGTATTTATGGTCCATTTGATCTGAGATTATGTCACAGGGTGGGGATTTCTTGGCATCTTTTTCGTAGCGAGTGACGCCAATCTGCCACCGGTCCAGCATGGATCTGATGAGGAATTTTAGACATGTCCGGAACGAAGTTGTATCGCGCTTTTAGTCTGAAGCGGTAATGACCTTTTAGTAGTCCTAAAGGTGTACCTACACTGATTTTATGTAAATGTGTAATCATATCAAATTTTACGATCCCCAACACTGTGCCCAACTTGATATCTTCTCCCAGATTTCGTAATTTTTACGATCCTTCTGCCTTATGTATCGTTTTCTTTTTCCCCGTCTCGTTTTCTTACGGCTTGCCCATATCGTTATTGTTATTACGGCCGCTACTATTTCGAATAGTACTTTTACGATGACGATGTTTTGACGGCACGATGCCACCACACTTGAGTCAAACCATTTTTTTCTTCTTCATACTACTCGTATATTTCTATCAAAGGAAGCAAGTGATTGTTGCGCTTTTTTACCGCCCTGTATACGTGTCCTGAAGATGTTCTGTTCCGGCGTTCGGCTATATGCTGGGGTGTATCTCTAGAGATTCACCCCTGGCTGAATTTTGACGTCGACATCTTGTCGGGGGATGCTGTAAAAGATTTCGTAATGGCCACTTTACAAAAGTATTATGTTCGCTGGTAACTGTGTTTGTCTTTTGTGCGGTCGAAACTATACGATGAGCGAGATATTTTTGAGGAAATTTCATAATTGAAACTTGAATGGAATTTTAAGGTGCAATAATCATTTAAAAGTTTATTCGGGGTTGCTGAGGTTCACGGGTTTAAGAAATGTCGAATTTAATTAGGCTTTCTGTAATCTTCCAGAGCTTGTGGCCACAGAAGAAAGTTTTGAATGGACTGGTGTAATTCCTAACGTTATAAAAACCTGCCACGATTCAATTTTTTCTAATTTAACCCAAGTCTTCAAGATTTTATAACTTTACATTTCTGCAATTATTTTCTCTTGTTCGCTAGCTGATATAACGACAATCAAACAATTTTAGTGTTAAATCTACAAAGGCAATTTATATTTGTTCCTTGATGTTCCTTGATGATACGTACTTTGATATACTCAATTTTCCCCTGTAATCTTCAATCTATAAAAAAAAATGTTTTTTTTTACTGTTATATAAATACAAATTTTTCATCTATATACAGTCGAACTTCGATAACTCGAGTTTTTGATAAGTCGAACCAAGTTAGTTGGCAATAGCGTCAATAGCATATGTATAGTTATATTTGATAAGTCGAAGTCTTGATAACTCGAATTTTTTTGCGGTACATGGCAGTTCAAGTTATCGAAGTTCGACTGTATATATAAATTCTAAGTTTCAACTTCTTTGCATAAGACATACAACCCGAATTTAATTGTTTGAAATCCCAAATAACATGAAAGGTAATCTATAAAACCAATTTGAAAATATATGGGTATCTAATGCAATACGTTAAAAGTTGAAATATTATTAATTATATTAAATAGTTCAAAGATTCAAAATTGTTAATATACCTCAACCTATTTTAATCTAGTTCCATTCAAAGTCAGATTTGGAAAAAGGTTGAGAGAAGGGCTGGTTGAACTTGAGTTGAGAATTCTGAACCTACTTTACGTAAATTTACAAAAAATAGGGGAAATGATATTTTTAAAATTGACGAAAGATACTTTGAGAAATTGATTTTGAATAATTGGATTTCATTCTAGACTCGTTGTTCATTATGTTGTTTAAAAATGTTTATCATTTCTAAATCTCGCCATGCTACCACCGTACATTTAATTTGAACATTCACCATCTACATCAGCTCAACCGTCCTTAAACTCAGATCCTTTCGGGCGGTTGACCGCATTAATTTCACGATAAATCCAAATCGGGTCTAAAGTAAATTTACATGTTTTCCGATGAAAGACAACAATATTTCGTCTGGCTTTCGGTCTGCCTTGTCTTTAATTTCACTAACCACCATCGTCTGCCTTTAATTTCAATTTTTGTCTCAGAAACCCCTTTAAAAAAGTTCGTCGAGTGACAAAAAAAAACCAGTTGATTGAAAAGTATGTACATGCCAAGAGGATTTTCTTCGATCGGTCACAAAGTGACGAAACCACGACGACACCAAAGTGACCATACCAACACGATTGGTTCAGAATCAGGCTAATTTACTTGTTAATAAATAAGTGTATTGAGCGATATGAAGGGCATTCGTACAGTGCTGATGGAGCGGCTTAAACTGAGCTTAAGACAAGACTTAAGAACAAACTCATGTAGGAGGGATTTACCGACAACAAATCGCTAAAAGATAGTAGAACTGGACTGGTGAGTGGTCCGCCGAATGGGTCCATAACTGCGGGGTTAAGTTCATTTCCATTCAATTAGCATCACATCGCGACGGGCGAAAGAGTTTTGTACTGGACTTCATAATATGCTAAATTTATCCAACATTTTGTTGCTATTTTCAGCAAAGGTTTCTCCGCAAGCTTTTATCCCCCGTAGTTAATTATACAACATTATACACATGTGTTCAGAGGTCTTGGCCACTTTACCTCATTATCGCCATTTTTACCGCGTGCAAAGTAAATTATGCTTAACCCATGAGCAATATTTAAAATTCGATGATGATGACAACAACGAATGGAGTGGCGGAATGGAAGTAGTAAGACGCGATCCAAGAAGTCCGGTTTATCTTTGGTCAGATCCGTTCCGAAAGGAAGATTTGTGTTGGGATTTATTTATTTTCAGTAGAATGCCGTCCAGCTTCTAATCAGCCAATTAGATCTTTTGAATTTTTAATAAAGTCGGTCTATTAGCCTTTAATGCTATCTGCTATTCGGTTCTTTGCACTTTGTATAAATTTATATAGTCAATAAAGGCCAGTTAACACTGTTCTCTCTTATCACGGTGGAAAATACATGAGGTGAAAAACGCAAACTAGAACAATTTTAAATTCATTACAGCTGCATTAAGTTGTTCATGTCGAAAGTGATTTGCATTGCGGCTGAGCACGACAACTGCTCTATTCTATTTCTATCAAAAGGTACGAGGTTTCATCTAAATCTATGCGATAGTTTCAGAAAGGTAAAACATCAAATGCGATGAAACCAAAATAAAATACCCACCTGTCTGGTTGCACAAAAAAAACTCACACTTTTCCAACAAAACCAAAACAAAAAAATAAAATGGAATAATGTCATCCATCGTATGGCAGATAGTACACTTCACCACTAGCGACGAGCAGAGTATTAAATATGAAGAGTTTCGTGCGATTGTATAACTACTCTACTGTCGGTTTTAATTAAGATAAAATAAATAACTGGCAAGTAATTAAAACGCAAATAATTTTTATTAAAGAGACATGAGAGGCAAATGACCAATTCAATGAGTGGGATAGAATAGGAAAAGACGAGGCTTGGAAACGCTGTGATTTTTTAGTTAAGAACGCTGGAAGGATGGAGTACTTTAAGATTAGGAGAAAATCTAAATTATTTATTCACTGAAATAAAAATTATACTTAACTATGAGAATTTACGTAGCATCTGTTAATTCGAGGATAGTGAATAGTGATTGCACAAGAATAACTTTGCAAATCAGATCAATTCCCCTCATCATACTATTACTCATAAAATGAGAGAGTATTGGGGTCATTTTTAGTTATCCATTTTTCTCTTGAGTTTTACAATTTAAAGATTTAAAAGTACCTATACGGTTTTTGCTTTTGCTTACGCAAATATTAATTACACGCCGTGAGTCAAGACTAGGTTTACCTTCTTTAAATTATATAAAAAAAAGATAATTGTATCAGTTGTCTTTCACACATTTATCGAAAAAAGGATTCATCATGTCCTCAAGGTGTGTGTGGGATTGTAAGCCAATGGCAAACATTATACTATTTTCGCTGATAAATGCAGTTGTTTTATTAAATGAATCCAATGTTTTAATTTTAATTATTTATGTTTATAATTTGAAAATCCACAACCATGATTCAAGAAAGAATATATTGTTACCCCAACTACCCTATCGTGACCAGGACAATTTTCCAATTAAAATAATACTGTTCACAATTTAATGATTTTAATAAAACTGATAACATCCATTAGCACCTTCAATGAAAGCTTGTAATCTTCGTGTCCATCTAAAGTGATAGTCATGGAAGTCGTACTGTGCTTTGTTTTCTACTTATGCACTTTTAGTGTACATTTGTATAGTATCAGCAGTTATCAAGTGAATTGTGGCGCTTGCATTTCTTCTAGCCTGTCTGATAATTATTAAGTTCCTGATTGTTGTTTGTAGCACTTGCCTCGCAATTATTCTATTATTTCCATAAAACTAATTAATAAGAACAATCACATTCTTCTTAGTAAGTATGTATTACGAATGCAGTTTGACCAGTGAAAATGATATTCTACTTGAATTATAATTGAAAAATAGTATCCTGTCCATTTTTTGCGATTTCAATTTAGTTTTGGTCATATTACATTTCCCTTGAATGCTTACATTCTACATTCCAGACAGATATGCTTTGCAAGTGTTTTCTAAAATATCTCGCAGTCTGCATAACACAATTATTATCATAAATGTGCATAATATTACATTTAACTACTTATGCAGATTATCTACGATAATTTTAACATATGAAAACCATAGATATAATGGGGATTATATAACATATGAAAACGACTCAACTATTTCTAGTCGGCAGTGTGGATAAGATGGAAAAATAGTGAAGAGGTCAGTAATAGACGTGTGGTGGTTTCTGTAATTAGTCGGTATATAAGTTGAATTTATAATAACCTATTCGTACTCGTACTCGTACCTATCTACGTACTATAATATATGTGCTGAAATGTCCGTCGTCTACTAGTACCCGTACCCATACACAATTTTCCACGATCGTTTTTTAGTTTTTAATGCCTTGACGGACATTATCGTTGGCTTTTAATTGAACATTAAATTGTATGGAATTGCGGTTATGCTATTAGCAAAGTTCGTTTTAAAGTTTTTCGAACTAAAAAAATAGCGGCAACTCAATTAAAATTACATACACAGATTTTAAACGAAAGGCTTAAGTGAGTGGGACGCGTATTATTTGTATTCGAAAATTACAAAGTATTGCGCTTTGGCTTCGGTTGAAAGAATGTCCCAAGTATCCAAGATCTCGATTTAATAGGAAACAAATCTTGTAGCTGAGAAACGTCGAAAAATTGACAGAATTCCGGAAAAACAGGCTTCATATGGTTCATACGGCGATGTTGATTTTGTTGCGATAATTAGGACCGTACGTAATTCGTGAGAAATTATCGGACAAATTATTATTTCTGCAATAACATCTTATCAAGAAGTGGACTCGGACTTTTCGTTTGAAACATTGTGAAATCAAGTAAAATATGCGTGTAGACTGGTTACAGTGAAATAAATTTTAAACAGATTAATTTTCCTGAAAATCACTTAAACGAATACTTTTAATAGTTCATCGTATTGTACTTCCTTGACTATTTTTTTTAATTTAAATAACCAGCATAACATCTGTATTTTAAACTCCGCTGAAAAGCAATATCAAATTGGTTATTTTAAAATCTATTCGTGTTAGCTTACTTACATAGAAAATTTAGCTTAAAATACACAATTACTTGTAAATATCTCAAGATAGTACAATGAAAAAAACTAAAATATTCCTGAAAGGAAATTATTGAGAATATTGGTGCTATTAAAAAGCAGAAACTATGTATAAAAATAATTTCGAGTACAAATTACACGTACTGAAATGACTGTCAATTGTAAAACACTCGTCTTTGAACCACTGCGCTAATTGCTAGGCCCGAAACCCTATCAACAAATAGAACACAGACCTAACATTTTCCGACTTCTAATTGAACTAATTAGGAAATCACTTTCTAATTACATACCGTCATCCAGAAATCCACTCTACAATCCTGGAAAAGGAGCTAGACTGTTTTTAATAATAGCCGCAGCCCGCGGTTCTGGTCAATTCGTAATGAAAATTCTCCGGGTTCGAAACTGACCGTTCAAAGTGGTCAACATTCTAGCAACTACGGTCGATTACGTTCGGCCTGCATTCGGACTATTGAAGACCCGCCTTCAGAAGCGTTGGCTCAATTTTCCGAGAAAATGTATGAAGACGGTGACCATATGGGACCATGATTGCGTCCAGAGTCCAGCTGAATGTTCCATATTCCTATAAAGTTGATTACATGTTGACATTGTCATCGGAGAATAAAGGTTTTTCCAATGTTCTTTACTGATGGGGGTGTTGGGAAGAGCTGTACGGGGACGAAAATAGGAAAACAAACTCATGGTTGGATTTTTTCCATAGTTTGAATATGTATGAAGGGAATAAATTAATAAATAGCTGTCGCTTTTAATTTGATGAATATCCTTTGTGTCCCAACAGCGATTTTCGACTCGTTCTCATTCGGTGGAGCCTTAAAAAGTTCCATTCTGTAGTCCACCGGCAGAGTTCCGGTTATATTTTTTTTGTTTCGAAGCATTCTCACCCTCTCCTGTAAACCTAAGTAGAAGTAAATGAAGACATTTTTTACAATAAAATAGGCTCCAAACTTCCCATTTCTGCTAAGGTACCATATTTTTTCACGTTTTAGGCTTTTCACAAATATATACGAAATCATGGTGGAGGGCAAAACAGTATCCTGGGCCGTAACTTCTCTGAGTTGGGTATTTACTAGGCGTATGAGTACACCATTTATTCCACTGGAAGCTACCATCGAATAATATGACCCAGGATACATCGGGAGGACTACTTCAGAAATAATAAAAATAAATGTCAGTCGTTTGTTTTTATCAAGGACCACGACCCACCACCTCCATCTTTCTGATAATATACGAGAAAAGTGGCAGAATTGTGGCAAAAACAAGAAACCGCAAATAAGAAGGATATACCGTAGGACGGGGGTAAAAACTCTAACATAATCCCTTGAGAAGTATTCTTCAGCCGTGGTACACATTTGTGACCCTCGCGCCCCTCCGTTCCATGGCCACATACCAAAAAGTTACAATGGTCAGAGAATTTCGTACCAATATGAAACTTCTCTACGGCGAAAAACCAGCCCCGAGAAGGAAAAATGATAATTCTTCGGAAGATTCGTCCTGTTGCTCGAAAGGATGTGCGGTAGAAAGTTTCCGTTTTGCGGGCAATAAGGAAACTCTTCGGGGAATGAAAGTACAGAGCAACCTTACCTACTTCCAAGTGGGTGTTTTTTTTCTGTTGCTTCGACTTCATTATTTGGTTAAAAAGTAATTTTTGGAAGTATTTTGTAGGGGGTTAAGTGTTAATTATTTATGTAATTAGAGTTTTTCTTCTGGGTTATGTTTAGTAAGTAAGGGCAGATCTATGTAATATAGATATACCATAGATATATTTACGTCTAAAGCTGCCAGACGAGAGTGTTCTGTAATTTTTATGTTACACCTTTTTCGGATTTGATTCCCCCTTCTTTTGCCATAATTTTTATTTACTACACGGCAATTATTTAATTACTTTATAATAGGATAATTGACGTTTAAGATTAGGCGTCTGGCAATAATAAAAGTATTACGCGAAGATCTGAGAAACAAAGGCACAAGTAGTTAATTTAGAGACATTGTTACTACCTTAAGTTAAAAGTTTTTTATGAAAATCTTTCAGTTAAAGTTTCAGTTAGAACGTAGAAATGGCAGATAGATGCAGGTTTCAATCACGACAGGTAATTTTTTTTAATATTGTAATCTTATAGGATTATAAGATTAATCAAGCCAAAAAATATGTAATGTATAGAAGAAACCCTTCGAAGCCTCGGAGAAAAAAAAGTTACATATTAGTTTACGTTCAGTTGTATCCTATATCTAGTTGCTGTCCTTATCCTTCCATCCGGCTGTTTTTCGGTGTGAGCAGAGCCTGCGTTGAGGTAGTAGCGTCCTTATTATCTAGGTACACCTTTAGATAAGCCTTCTTGTTCGTACATATCCTGTTTCCACCTCATTTATTTTTTAGTACCTACGTCTTTAAGAAAACACTGTAACTTATTACACTATTATATTCGATTTGTTATTATTTTCAATCCTTTCTTGTCAACCCACTGCCCCGCTAAATCCACACTTATTTTACATGTTAATCTCAGTGGCGTGCAGCAACTAAATAAATGCAATTTGCCTGCCTTGTTAACGGTGGTCTGTTCCGTCATTCACACATACAGCCAAATAAATCGTCTTTAATCAACATTAAGCACCATCGAAGCCACCCTGTAAAATTTTCCTTAATTTTAATTTATTTTCAAACTAGAATTAAAAATAAGTCGGCAAGAACGCGAGGTGAAAACTAAAAAACTGGGGAGTAATGTTGGCAGCACACGAAATCCGAACCAAGGAGGATATGGGTTGTGGGTATTGAAATGAAGTTGCTACTTACTGGAAATTCAAAATGCAGATTGGCTGGCTGGCAGCACCGCATTTCCACGAAAAACTCACTAGTAATTCCGATACTCGAAATAAGTTCATTTAAGGAAATTGCTTGGCGATTACTCAGTGTCTTTCTCGGCTGAAACCTTCCGTTCCGTGCTGATTAGTAGGTTGAGTACTTTATTCTTTATCGTACTTGCCAATCATTCAGCAATTAGCATTTCAATGAGATTGGCGTCGATCTCGAAATGCAATTGTGAATGTGATTCAACTGGCAAGCAGACAAAAGTCGCAAAAAGGTGGGAATCTTGTGAGAAATAAAACAACTCGACGGAATTCGCAAATAATTAACAATAAATTTTGAGGCAGAAGATAGAGAGAAGCAAGGACAAACTAACAAAATGCAACAGTTTTTTAAGTTCTTGAGGTGTAAATTAGCGTTGACTTGATGTGTGCAGTCGCGTCAGTCCCGTCACAAATCCGAAACGTGTGTACAACGTACCTCCAATAAAATATCAGTGTGACACACACAACAACTGCGATTTATTGCAATTTTTGACCACAGCGAAATTTTGATCGAGAGCCCCCCTCAAAATCCTCGCGCCAATGGTAATTAGTTGCACAAAAACAACACCGACAACAACAACGACGACGACAGCAACAGCAACAGCAACAACGACGGCGGCAGCTTTTAATTGTTTCATTACAAATGCTGAAGTGAACTGCATTTTTGAGTGCGACTGTTGCATTCTTTCGCGCCGCGACCATTAATTAATCAGGAATTGGCAGTTCATTAAAATTAGATGAGGTGCAATGAATTAATTGCATTCTGAGGTGAAGTTCTTCGGTGGACGACAGTGAAAATGTAAAAATGGAGAGCAATTTTGGGGCTGGTATCAAGGTTTCATAAATTGTGTTTTACCTGAAATGGATAGGGGTTCCAGTTATGATGACGAACCGGTAGATGGCACTGCGTGATTCGTACAGTCGTCTCTAGATGGCGATTCCGATCGTAAATATTCACAAATCTTAGATTTCGCACAGATCTCGTTGTCGAAAATATTTACTTAAATTATTCGCGTTAACCTCGATTCCTTTCAAACGCTCGCGATTGTATTGCATTGCTGCGAAAATTACTGGCTTAACAAAATGTTCGGTTGTATCAAATGGAACGAAAAAGATGCAAACTGAGAAAAAACGACTTAAACTTAAATCGGTACGTACCTAACCTATGCACATAATACCTGCAACTTGTTTATAATGAAAATATTTCCAATAAAAATACCAGGTAATAAAGGTGAGTGCAACGAGCGTGTAGTACCTATAGGCTGCATTCAATAATACATCATTGGGCGTATTAAGTTTAATACGGTTATACTTTGTTTTCGCGGAGCAGCGCGCATGCGATTATGTCTAGACATTAAGCTGAGTATACAGTAAGATGCTAGATTCGTTTTTCTTTCTGTTTCTTAGTGTGCTATGTGGGTGGTAATTTGCTTTTCGGTTTTTTCGTACTACTTTGGATTTTATACAGAATTATGAAGACTGGCAATAGCACTTTGGATTTTATCGTTAATGGAAACTGTGTGTGGAGGGATTTGGTGAGGCAATTGGAAACTTCTCTCTCGAAATTACTTACAACCCGCAACAGTTAAAACCTTTTACTAAAATTGGCAGTCTTCCATTTGTTGGAAGAAATGTTACCGTTTGCCGTTTTAAAAATAACACCCACCAATTCTCTCTACACCTTACACCCAAAAGCCTTGTAAATCGTGGTTCTCTTGAAACTACGTTATTAACTGGAATTAGAATGCCACTTTGATGGTGTACCACAAAAATGTTGTAAATGCAATCTTGGATGAAATTAAGAATAGATTAGGAAAAAGTTGGACTCTAGGCTTATAATCTTATTTGCTCGCATTTGGTAATATTCAATAATAATGAAAACTTGAAAACCTTACTATAGGTATCTTTTCATCTATCCTATTTTTTGTAATACGAGTATTGTAGACTCTAAATTTCGAACAGATCTTACTCAAAATTTCAATTCTTGCACTTAAAACATTTGGGAACTACCATATCGACTTGTGTAACAAGTTACGCATACGTATATATCTGTAATAATATAGCTAATAAATGATATCGAATATCCCGGTAATAACTCGTCTTAGTTCAAATGCGTTTTGTAAGCTGAAATTTATCCACTTCGCGGTATCGCGTAGAGGTGCGATCAAAAGATGGACGCACTAGTCCTCCGAGTGTAACAGCAAAAGTTGGTTAAGTAAGTAAAGAACCAATTTTATTAAACAATTCCTTCTAATAACAATTGTAGGCAACATACGTTTTAGATTTTGAGATAAAGAGAAATTTTATAAAAGTTGATAAATTAATAAATTCTGCTTTAACTTTAGTCATTGTCTTAATATCCATGCCACAGATAATACCTAGAGGCTGGTACTATACGGAAACAGCAACGTTGTGTCATTACAAGATCGATATTGCTTATGGTAGTATTGCTTATACACCAAAAGAAGGCTGAAAATAAAATGTGGTGATTATTACAAAAGTAATTGTAACCTACATATTAATTAGTAAAATATAACTATACTCCTTTATGAAAGTTAACTAAGAATTTTACTAGAACTTAAAGATCTTCCAACAGTTCTTAACTTAAAAATGATCACAACGGAATATGTTTTTGCAAACCTCAAAACTAACCAAACTGAATATGACAAATAACAAAACAAACAAACACTGAACATTTCAAAGATTTCTTTTTCATTCTCAAATATACCAAAAATATCAAATTTCATTTTCTACGGAATATTTCTTTCACATTTAAATTTTTTTTTTATTATTATTTTTTTTTCTTGATGATCACTTTGATCGCACACAAGAAAGTTGAATTGATGTCGTCCTAAAATTGAAACAAAACCAAAAGCAGCAATCGAATAAGAAAAATATGTTTATCAGATTCATTATATATTTAAAGAGTGAATCTGGTTTTTGGATTGATCGTGTTTTTTATTTTAATAATAAAAACCTCCAACTGCGAAAGTTCCGATACCATGATCACTGTACGATTCGTTCGGGTTTGATTTTAACTTGATTTGCAAAGCAATATCAGCTCCTCTGATGAATATCAGTGCCTTGTGGGCATTCCGCACTTGATGATGATCGCGCCAACTATTTATATTCACTTGCAATCGACATGTAGACTAACTAAATTAAAATATCAAAAACATTGATCAGTGACAGCCTAAAGGAATTCCTTTTAACCATATAGGCATGAAAATTATATTGTTTAATGCAAAAATCTCCGCCATGTCGTATTTTGTTGATGCACAATTTCTGAATGACGTGATCAGTAATTTGTCAGCAGAATTATACTGTGAAGTGAAGATCGAAGTTAAAGATCGCGCTTCGAAACGAACCTTAACATATTGAAATATTCGATCTTGTCGCCTTAATACCTTCGATATACGACAAGGGAACGTATATGTATATATATATATCGTGTATATACCTGTATATATACACAATGTACGCAAGTGAGATAAGAATATATCGAAAAACCTGTTTTATTTAAAATATAAATAACAGACAAAAAAAAAATACCGAGCTGGATTTCAATTCAATTTTTGTCATGATCATTGCAAAAATGATCACCTCGCAGTCAGAAACAAGTTTTCACATTGATTTGTGGAAAGGTTTAGTTTCTCAGGTTGAGAATGAGATCCAACAATGAATCTGTTTTGGGTTGCCAATTTAATTTTTTTAGCATCTTTTGTTAATATAAATTTGCACAAATTCACAATATTTTCACTATGTTTATTATATATCTAATTATTTTATATCTAATTGAATTCTTTTCTCTGTGTCTTTTCAGATGGTAAGTTTCAACAGCGTCTTTATTATTTTCAAACGCATAATGTTAGTTGTAACTGGTAAGTCGAAATGGAAAAGTAGATAGAAAAGTCTGGCAGAAATAATGTGAAAGGTTAATCTTCAGTTCTATGGCCTAGGCAGAGGGGGATGGTCGTTTGCTGGAATGAAAATTTTTTGCAAGTTGAGAGTGACACGCTAGTGAATATGAGAGCGTTGCCAAGTTTTACGCTATGTGCAATTTTTTATAAAAATAATGTTCCCAAATCTTATTATGGTAACTTGTAAGACTTAAAAATAATATTATTACTACACTTGATATGAATTCCAAAATGGCATACCAATTTCTTGTAATATACTAGATATTCATTTTATTTAGCTAGAGTAAGGATAGCACAGAACAAGAAAAGTGTGCAGAATTAAATTCAAATTTTTTTTAAACTTCTCCTCAAACAATTTGTAATAAAAAATCGTAAAAATCACTTCACTAGTTCGATTTTATTATACAATAACTGACTAGTAGATATGACGTGATATTTTTTATATTTCGATGTTATTCCGTGATGCTATTTCATCTTGGTAGAAATTTTTAATAATTCTTAGTAGATATAATGTTTTTGAAAATGAAGCAATAAAAAAAGAATAATGCAAGTTTGAAATATTGTAGCCACTAGATAATAAATTTAAATATTTTCGAATTTCAAACCATTTTATTTTCTTGCGTCTTCCGTGGCAAAAATTTAGGGAATATATACTTCCGAACAAATCTGCAAAAATCAACACGTGACTCGAGATAATTTCCAAGCTCCGCATATCCCTTGCTATCTTCATTCCGAAATCAGACAGTTTCCCGTAATAATACTCTATCGAAACGTAACCATTCACCCGATTATTATTAATTCCATCCATACAATAGCACCGCAATTTCATTTATATCCGAGCGTAATGTTCGTTCGAATTTCCTCTAAATCGCTCTTAACCCGCAAATAACATATCGAAAATTATATCAGTCGACTCTTTATGGAGTTCGAAATGGTAACCCGGTACTCCAGTTGAGCTAAGATATGACGGTATTGATATGAATATTGACTATACCGTTTCGGAAACAGAAAAGGGTAGCTTTAGCCGTATCTCTTCACGGCAGGAGCTATGTAAAAAAAACCCCAAACGATATAATTCGGTTTCGTTCATCCCCTCCGAACACTTCTCGAGCAGGGAGCGAAAAAAAGGACGAAACGCAGTGAGATTTCCGAAAAACCTCCCCTCATTCTTGGAACAGTTCGTCCTCATCCTTGCCACTATTCTAAGGTTGCACGAAAAGGTAATTCGTCGTAACTCGATAATCGAAGTAAATTGATAAAACCATCCCCTGAACGAAGAGGTTGATTTTTCCCTCTTGCTTGTCCCGGTAAAAAAATATACCGGCTGAGGTGATTTCCTTCCTTTCTCGAAGCACCAGTCTCATTTGTTCAAAATTGTTCGGGTATATCCTTCCTTGTCTTAACAACCCTCTTCAAGAAAAAAAAATAGGGAACTTGGGGTATTCGGTACAACGAATTCCGAGGCAAATTGTTTTTCCGTGTTTTAGTTACATGAATTATTTATAAATTTATTATATTAATGGAGGAGTAACGTAAGGACGCACGGCGAGGAAAAGGACCTAAATATTTTTCCATGTGCCCTCTCCCCAGAGTCCTTGGTCGGCTGAATTCGGGTCGAGAATCCATCAGAAGAGACTGAAAGCTTCTTGTGCTAACCCTATGTGCGAGTATCCTTCGTTAATGATTGCCTCTATGGTCTAGTCCTAGATCCTTTTTTTCTAGTTTTCCGTCGTAGCGTTATTTCGAAGTGAATCAATTTTTTATAGAGTGCAATCATCGTTAATGGTTTCGAGGATTTGTTGAAAAATACGAGTTACACGAAGACACATTAGCCGAGCGGATGACATGGGAAGGTGGTAGAGCACGATATAGCCCTCATAATTTCGAAAAGGTGTTTATCATTCAGTTCACAGCTTTTTTCGCCGAACCCTCATTTTTCGTCGATTTGGGATATGTACGGGTCTGGAGAATTCTGGACTGAATCCTAGCAATTATAGATATGAAGAGATAAATACTAAGCGAAATAGATTACGTGTTTTGGAGCGCGGATTAAAGTAAGTCCATCCTATTTTCTTTTTTAATAAATTGAAACTATATTAACATGTTGAAGGTGTAAGAACAGGCTTACCGCGGGAGGAAGGGAAGGGACATAATATAACAAAAGTGAAGAGAAAAGGACATAATCTACAAAAGTTGGCGATATTTACGCCAATATATATTTCCTCTGGACTTTTAATGTGGTAACAATTGATGGAGCTCTCTTGGGGAGCGTGACAATGAAAATTTCTCCGCTGGTAAAGCGTTCTAAGCCCGTCTGATGTATGATATTTATTAGAAGTTTGATGTACTTCAGTTCTAAGTATAGATTCCATGTGGGGAAAAAATTAAATCGTTGTCATTATAATTTTATGAAATATCCTACTGTATTCAAAACTATGCTAAAACATCGAAATAACCAATTTCGTAACAATTTCAAAGCCAACCATATGACTAATGAAAAGGTTCACATTCTGTACACGCTCGAAAGGTTTTAATTAGAGACCTGCATTCTATAAAAAGGTAGGTATAAATAATTACTAACTTCATCCGCTTATTTTTGTTCATTTTTTGGCTTTCCTCGATCATCGGATCCCTCCCAAGTTATTTTTGTAATTTTTTGATTTAATACCGAAAATCTTTTTTAATTTGTGCCAGCAGAATGAAGTAGATTTTTTGATGGATTCCTGATCGACGCGATCGATAAGGGTCCTGTGCCACTGCTTTGCAGGTTTTGGCCACCTTTTTTAAGATTTTTATTCGTTGTCAGTGTAAACAAAATCATTTCTAAAAAAATCTTATTTTGATTTATTATTAACAAAAAAAAAAGAAGAAACAAAAATAATTTGATCCGATCATCTGGAAAAATATTTTTTGGGGGATATGCTTTCATCATAAAATTAATAAGACATGTGGGAGACCCAAAATTGGTCGGTGTGTCGAAATCACGTCCAATCGATAGCGAAAAGGTCGTCATCGAAATTATACGGTTGGTCATCCCTGTCGAAGGACAGGAAGGAAGGAGTTAGTTCGATTTTTTTTTTGAAATTAATTATGCGACGGGTGCGCGCAAGTATTCCATCAATTTTCATCATCATGATCATCACCAAAAATTATTCTTTAGTGTGTCCCATCGACAGCTGTCGAAGAAGTCGAGGTGCGCTATATCAGTGGATCGATAGTTGATTGACTTAAAACGGACTGATCGGTAGGAGTTTGATGACCCATCATTTTCGAGATTTTCTTGGGTAGCTCTTTTGGCTACCGACCAGTACGTGACTGTATCCGCCCTATTTTCGAAAGTTACACTGTTCGAATTTCTGGAGGTACAGAAATGATCGGCATTTAGTGATCACTTTGATCTGCATCATTAATTTGAAGGTGAGATTAAGAAGTCGAATAACGAAAATGGAACGTGACAAAACCATGCTTAAAATTTTGCTTTTAATATTAGTAGGTATACGTACCTAATTAGCATTTTAGATTTATAAACTAAACTTATTTTCGGAGTTTCAGCTCTTCAGGCGATAAGCGTTTTCATAGGTGAGTGTGTGCTTTGGGTGGGTTAAGTTGTTGAAAATCAAAGTGTCAAAATGAAGTCAAAATATCAGAAAATGTATAACTTTTGAAATATTATTTCTTCACTCAACCGAAATGAGCTGTAAAACTGCTGTTTTCTACATATGGACATTAGTTCAGGACTAAACAGGTTCGATTTTTAAGAAAAATTATTCATGCGAATTCTCAATTTGATAAAATCCCGAATATTATTTTATTGAATAGTTAAATATTTCGATTTTGATATTTTTGAGTGTTCTATTTAGTAATTTTTTGGTGAATGTCTTCACAGTATGCAGGTTATAATTAATTTTGTGTGACGTTTAGGACTCCGCTGAATTTACGGGGAGCATTATCTCAAGAAAACCCGGAACTTACAATTTGATAAAATAGTCAGTCGAGTCCTAAACGTCACACAAAATAAATTATAACAGTATTTAATCCGAAAAACCTGTATTTCATTCTATTTAGTAGTTCACAAGAATATACAAAATGAATTTTGAATTTCCTTTTCCCACTCCAACTTCTTTGCATTATAGCAATGATTACGTAGAAATAATTTACAAATTTTTCTTTTAAATAAATGCAAATTACTAAGTATTCCAGCTGTGAGTTTGATTATCGTTACATAGTGATAATCAAATTCATGATTATAACACAAGTGCATTATAACACAAGTGATTGGCAGTATATTGATTCATATGAAACTAAAATCGGAAATATACGATAATTTTATTTCATAGACACCGGGAAGAAATTCTCAGAAAAAATTCGATAAGAATTTGAAATCTTGATCTTTTCGATATTCGAAAAAAATGTAAAAACATTGTGATGTAATTATTATGAACGTACTTGAGTTCAAGTTTAAATAACGCCTTACTACTATTTCTGTTGTAAGCAGATAGTGAGCTCGTAGTACGGAAGGTTCTAATCGAACTAACGCCACTTAGGCAATGACCTCTAGCCTCCAGCTTGCTTACCACAAACTAGGCTGAAAATTCCAATATTTCGGTATGTTCAAAAAGGGCAACGTCATCGTTGGTCATCTCGTAGAACGAAACTTCAATTATCCGGTTCGAAATGAGAATCGAACGGTTGCAATTTACTTCCAAGAGCGACGGAATCCAAATGGGGTCCAGTCTCAGAGGTACCATACAATAATTTGTTCTACCGTGCAACTGAAAAACTGTGTAACGAATCGCGTTAACGACTGAAATCTACTCGCTAAGTCGGTAGACGTAGTCTGAAGCATCGAAACGGTCGAATTCAGTAGCCCATCCCAAGATGGTACCGTGCCTGATAGAAGACATGGCTTTTAAGACAATAAAACAAAATACTGGCCAAAGTAATTAGCATATAGATGGTTTATGCGGCAGTGAGAACAACTACAGTACGAACAGTAACAGATTGGTTCCTTCGGGGTCCGCAGCTTCTCCTCAGATATGACCATCCCGAAAATATCATCGGTACCAGGCGAGTACCTTGCAGTACACAACCATCAAACCGACCGCACCGATCAGATATTAGCTCAGCACATTCAGACATGGTGGATGGACACAATTGGTTCTGGATGATCTCTTGTCTTGAAATCGAAAAAATACCTGATCTTAGCCCTCTACACAATCCCAGCTTTCGTTTAAAGTAAAATATGTTATATGATTTTAATTGAAATTTAAAAACGAAGGGGTGGGGAAAGCATTTATTTAGCACATCAGTAGTCCTGTTTCGAATCAGTTTTATTGCAATTCCGGACAGTTTAATTTGTTGTTTTGATCTTGCGAGGCGTGTGTATGGATGGATTAGTATTTCGTGTGGAATATTCACGTGCCTCTTGCTCATGAAAATTGCATTAAAATCTCATTTAAAACCGCATTCAATACGCGAAGAAGAGACGTAATTTGTAAGTGATTTAATTGTTTCTATAAGGCGATGTCTTTTTTCCAAGTTCGTTCGTATTGCATCTCTCGCCGTTTGAATTTCACCGATAATTAATAATTCAGAACGCATTATGATGGATGCTGTTTTAAATATCCGACTTTGAAATATCTGTAGAACAATTAGTTTGTCCCCTTGTCGCTATACATATGTACTGAAATAACTTTAAAATTATATTTGGTTCGTGTTTTTATTAACAACATAATTGAACTCTTCTACCTTTTTAATGACGATTTGGGTGGGCTAATTCCAATTCCTATTAATGAAACCAGTGTTTACAGTTAACTACAAAGTTAATTTAGGACAGGTGTAGCCCAGTGGTAGTGAACCAGCACTAGGTCTTAAAAACATTGCTTCTGCGATGTCGTGGGTTCAATTCCCACTAATAATAATCAATGACGCAACAGCCCAAATCGGGCCTAGGCCTTAAAGTAATGCTAGAGTTACTTCATTGCGAGACCAACGGAACACTAGGAGGTGTAGTGGTCAGCTACAGGCTCGTCCGTGATTATTACCCCGATTTTAACTCAGGTACTCATTTACAGCTGAGTGAACTGGTAGTCCGGCACCCAATACCATCTTCGAATATTACTTGTCACCAAGCAGATTCGAACCTGGTACCAGGTGCGCCGAAGGCAAGTGCTCTAACCACTAAGCCACCCAGACTACTACAATTCCCACTGAACGCATACAATTTTTTATAACAATTTTTCAGTTGCTATTGGGTTCAAAATAAAAATATAAATAGGAAACCGTGCGGAATGTTTAATAGGGTCACTATTGAAGGATTTAACACTGAGCAGATGAGTTCTGTTTACGTTCTTATCAGATTCACAAACACCTTCAGCAGGCAGTATTTGATTTGTTGTACGAAACATTGTTGTTCTGGTAGGTCATATCCAAAGAGCACTAAAAATTATTAACACCAACTAATACACTTCCATACCCGGCCCGATTTCTGTCCTCCCATCCCTAAGCTGACTGAACTGTACACTACAGTGTATTAAAGGCTTATCTCCTAAGTCCAGGGGTCATCTTGCCAATATTCTTCTCGGTGCTTCTGTTGTTACCTTTCACCTCTCCCGGTTTATCGATTGAGCATTACATCAAAGGGTTGTTGAGATCTAAGTCCTAGTTCTCGATATTACTTCACTCCCGTTCAGAACTCCACAAGTAGGTAGAACTGATTTTATCCAATGTGTGACAGCGGACCACCCATTACCAAACTTCCCGTTATTTCCCAATCTAGCATTTTTACTTATGAAGATATGCTAAATTGTTTGCTTTCAAAGCTGAACACTTTTAGACAAGACGAAAATACACCTAGCAAGAACAGCTTCCTCCATTTCCATATGGCTTGAATTAAACGATTGTTAAATTTTGTCATGAATTTATAATTACATATTAAAATTCTGTTCTGTAGTTCGAACGAAACCTTGAATAAGTTTGCCATAAATAAACGTAAGTCACTCATTTAAATTAGAAGTGAAATCAATGTCCCATAAAATTTAAGCTTGCAACTTTAACTGTCCATCTTCCTAAACTACAACCTCTCCAACTGACCTTGATGGACCCGAATTCCCACATTATTTCGATGTGAAACAAACCAATTTGATTGTCATATGAAGCCCCAAAGACCTGTCAAAGTCAGTAAAGAAAAACGAAAAAGAATTGGGTCACTGACTTCTTCTACTAGCACCACACTCTCCACAAATAAATAAAAGCAGGCCCAGTCCGGTGTGGCAGAAGCACCCAAAACTCGAAAAAATTAATTTATCACTAAGCTTTACGGTCCGCTCCATTCATCGTTCATTCATACAATTTGGGCCTTATCAAAGCCCCCTTTCGTCTGAGAGGAAGGAGGTGCAACTATATTCCCGCCACTAGCGTGCGCACAGTCCCACCCATTGATCCCAAATAAGTGCCTTAAATAATAGTCTGTCAAAACTGTCAAACAACCGGCCGGCCTATTAGAAATATTGTCACTCTCTCTGACAACCGGGTTGAAAGTTATGCGCGATTTTTTGTCATCATCATCATCAAACAGTTCAAGGTTATGTATGCCTTGTCGCATCAATAATTTGGTGTTTTTTTCGCCCGCAAGCGTTGAAAAAGTATTTCCGTAAAATAAAGAGCCCCAACTGGATCCATATGTTGCGCTCGACTAAATGTGTGTATTTTTAGCCGGCGAGATCAATCATATTCCAATTTGAATTATTACAACAAATGGCCATTTGCATTCGATAACGAGTAATAGTAATAATATCGAAAAGACGGAGCTGAACTGATGAAAAAACTCGAGTCTTAATTGGCTGTTGACAAACAAATTCTGGAAGTCTGAGGAATCCATCATCGAGCCGCCATTAAATCTGACAGATATGTTCGAAAATATATTTTAACCCTCTTATTCTTGATTTCTAATGTTTACTGAGCCCATTTGTTTTGTGCGGGCGAATAAGTCACCCATTTAAATTTCGGAAAAGAAAGCAACACGATTGATAATAGACCGGTGCGGAAAGGGATCGTTGAACCTTGATAGATACCGAGCATCAAACATACTCGCATTATACAGCCTATGACGTCAGCAGGTTCATGTACATTTCACGTTCACTTATGAAATCAGCTGATTGTCAACGAGAATGATTGATGGCCCACTGCTGGATGACAGTTTTTTTGGTTGCGTCGCAATCGTCCCTCCGTTTTTTCGTATTTTTCTTTCTTTTTATTGTGATGATGAAAAGAATAAAAATAAATTTAGTACGCATCGAGGTTCATCTTTTTCCCTCAGAATTTTTATCGATTTTACCCATATAGAAATGGTTGCGGTGTTAGACACGAGAGGGACGCCCATGCATGGCAACACACATGCACCGGGACAAAGAGGAGCAGCAGCTTCCCTGGACAGGGACAGGAGTAGGACGAGTAGGTGGATATGGGATACGCTGCTGTGGTGTTAAGTGCTCCGCACAGCGCATCGCTGGATTCCCGGCTGCCTGCCCGGTTAATTGATTATCCAAACTGCATTGTGGATGTGCCATCTCCCGTATCTGGTGGCAGAGCCCTCTTTTTTGAGCCGTTCCCGTCTAAATTTAGAACCAACATATGCATATCTCTCCGTGCATATGATGAAGATGACTACGACACGACGAGGAGGATGACGGACCCATGTCTCCATATTCTGGATATAATTGTGGTGGGTGCACGATATACTCGTACTTTGGGTTTATTTCCAGGGTGTCTACCGCTTGTTAGCCAGCTCATTGGGAGGCCTCAAGCACTACGGCGAGCCTTGTATGTGGCATCCTGGCTTCCTCATCTCGCTGTGGCATTACCCGCTTGCACTGCATCCGTGCCCATATTCCACGCTCTAAACGATCAAAAATTGTCTGTGATTTCAATCAATTCGAAATTGAATGGCGCGTTTTTTCCGCTTATTTTCCGAAGGCGCGTTCGTTGTTTCACATGTCCGCATTTCGAATCGGGGTATTGTTTAGGCGACTGTAATTGCCGCCAAGTGAATTTAAATCGCACATTCGAAAAATTTGCGATCTCAAATTGAATGGAAATGCATAAATTGGTCGTGTGCGCTACGCGAACTGTACGTGAATCATTCGATTGGGAGCGATTTCAGTTGCGGAATTTGAGGCGATGATATTGTTATAGTTTATGCGGCCAGTGCACTCAAGTGAATCATTTGGGTCGGTGAGGGTCAAAAGATAAACTGATCTGTAGCTGGCATCGTGCTAGAATTCTCGGAAAACCTGAAAAACTTTTCCTATTTCTGGTTGATAGTAACGTCGAATTTAACTTGAGAAAGGCGGTAGCTAGTGGTACAAATCCAAGTATGAGAACTTCATGTTGAACTTCAAAAAGGCGCTCTTAATTTCATCATAGTAGCTATACTAACTTATAATGCTGCAACTGGCCAGAGATTGTATAGAAATCAATTTTATGAATATAAAGTCAATGCAATAATACGTTGCCTTAGTAGCCTAGTAACTAGCGTGTTAGTCTACTATCATTGGAATCATGGTTAGTAGTGTAAAAATTTTATAGGAACGAAAGAAAAATAAAGTCAATAAAATCATCGGAAAGATGAAAAAATATTTTGTGTCACTTTGTTCAAAAAAGGGCATCCAACAACCAGGTGTCGTGCCGACAGAATAGCGTTACCTGCTCTCAGTGTAAAATATTGTAATCTAATCGGGCGTTAGCCGGATTTGGTGGAGGTTACGACCATGTCCTTTTGAATTCAATGTGATGTATGCCATATATGAATTTTAGTGTGTCAAGCTTCAACCTATTTTCTAGATACTGAAAAGCTTCTCCAAAAGTTACCCTTTATACGAGTCCATCAATTTTTAAAATTGGAACACTTCCTGAGTTAGCTAATTAATATATTTTAATTTATTGAAAATACAAGGTTTTCCGGTGAATACATATATAATAAATAAATAAATAAATAAATTTATTTTGTGTGACGTTTCGGACTCGACTGAGTCTATATAATTTTTTGTTTAGTTTATAATTTTTTGTTGGCGTACTCTAATCAAACTTGCCTTATAGAAAAATTCTATTATATACCTGACTATATCCAAATGCTTAAATGTTGTTTTGACATTGTTCCTAGCCTTCCGAACGTAACGTCGAACTGTCATCGCAACTTTATTATCCAATAAATCATCACATAATTTTTTTACTTCCACGACAAAATTCAATCAAATATTTCCCGATATAGTTTTCATTTTATTAAAAAAAAAGTATTTTTCAAAATATCAAAAGTCTCGTTTCTTTTCCTTCAAAATAATTTCGTACAATGAGTGATCGATCACGAATCGATCGTTGGATTGTAATCGTTCAAAAATACGATCAAATCAATTTTGAAGGAAATTATCATAGAATACAATAAACTGATATTGTTTATGTATAATCAGTTTAGGTTTCATCGAATGGAAGACATTTTCAATTTAGGTCGGCATGTCATTCAAATCTAAAGAATTCCATTCCATACATTATTAGATTACATTTTCCGTGATTTTCAATAGAAAACAGAACCGAATACCACACGCGCCCTTGCACCATCCCAAACCCAGCCTCATCTTCATAATTGAAGAACTGGGATTCCAGAGCTTTTTTCTATTCTATCGGTTTTTCCTCAGTTTTTTTTTATTGCGTCCTGTGTGCACTCCACTTTGAGATTCTCAGTATAAATGGAAAATTCTAGATATGTAAGGCAGCTAGCTACAGCGAACAAAATAACAAACCCGACCAACCCAAACCGCCTGGCAAAAATATTTTCCACTAGAGAGCAAGAAGGACGAAGAAAATTCCAATTTAGAGCAGTCTTTTTTTTTGCCAACATTGAAAAAGGTTTGGTACACTGCATATGGCTTTTCCACCAGACGTAGCCTAGTCTAGTTATATACACAGTTGAGAATGAGGCAAGGACCTGGGATCGAAAATGTATAGCAATAACATAATGGAAGAAACTAAAGACGAAGATGAGGGAAATCCACGAAAATAGGAACGATATGAAATAAGAGGTGGTACTGCTTGTTGGGCGAGATTGAAAAAGCTTTCACAAAATGAACGGAATATCCTGTTTTCAGAACGTACTCGTCGTTGTCCTTGTTTTCGTGCACAATTATACCAACGGCTCTCCATCCCCGACCTGAAAATTTCATCGTCCAACATTGTTTCCAGTTTTTTTTCCCCGTAGCTACTCTCTACCCATCATCATCATCAGCGCCATCCTCATCTTCGTCCTTAGTGCAATTTTCCAGACCAGAAAGCTTATTCCGAGACGCGCATATCCTTGCTCTACTTCCCTATACAAAAATACACAGTTCACTCCATGGTCTAGGAATAGAAAAATAGCTGCGTTCGCTCCTAGCTTTCTGAATAGCGTAGCATGCTTCGAGACATGAGACGATATAGACACAAAAGTTACCATACATAAGTCGGGTAAAACATAGAAGTGTCTGCCCGGTAACGCGATGGGGTCGGAGGAGGTGGGGTGTACTATTGGAGACGACGTTTAATGGGGTGCTTTGATGCGATTGGTTTCTGTATAGCGCAGACTCTCGAAATCATCGAATCCCAAGAAGTAATATGAATTAAGTTGTTTGTTTGTGTATAATACATTTTTATGGTGGTGGACATCACATCAGAGAACTCACTTCTCACACCCTTGTTCGGATCCAAAAAAAAGGAAAGAAGTGAAGCAGCAGGACCGCCACTGAAAGAATCTCCGCACATTCTATGGAAATATCGTTGCTTATATGCTACGTATATGCTACGTATCCCGTTTGGTATGACCCAAGCGAGCGGATCCACTTCTTTTCTGTCAGAGGACTCTGGGACACATATTTCTTCTATTCGGGGAAAAGGAAGTGGACTATAAAGGACTTACCAGGACCGTGATGGAGGAGTGTGTGGGTGGCGTTTTCGGGTGAAATGCATGAATGGATCAAACATTCGTAGTGTCTGCTATTGGAAGGTGTGTACACCATGGTTCAAGTTCTTAAAAGATACCAAGCTAAAGGTACTCCCTGCGAGGAGTGTAAGAGGCTACAGGGAATCCTTTTTTCTTGCTCTGTAATTTCTGTATTAGGCGAGAATATTTTGCTTTTGGTCGTTTTTGCAGTAGGTTTATCGCTGTCACTTTCAGACACTATTTTGTCATTTATAGAATTTTAAATTTTTACTGAAACATGAAATCAATTTTTCTTGTGTTTAAAGTTCTCAAACGTTTTAGTGTTCATCTTTATATGAATTAGTATTTTTGGTTTCCCAAATTACACACAGTCTTCGTTCGTTTTCTTTCGACCAGTTCGGTTATAACTGTTCACTTTTCAAAATGCTTAATTTTGAAACACAAATTTTAACTGAGTTATTCACAGAATACACGAGAAAAGTGAAACTCGGTATATCTTAGAGTAATAACTGAAAAATTCAGAAATTAAATACTTGACGGAGGCAATAGAATCTAATGGTTAAATTATATAATTCTTTAACTATGCCTCATATCTCAAGATTTCTTCCTATATTTAACTGTTCAAGTTCAACATTCCTTGTATTTAGCTATTAAATTTGGATAGAAAGGAAGTCAAACGCTTTCTCGCTATTTTTTATACAGAAAAGAAACACATATACAATGAAGAAAAGCACAGCTTTAGTTTTTACCTAAATTTCATTAATATCAAGAGCTTTTCCGCCTCTGGTGGATCCAACATTTACTCAAGAATTGATTTTAATTTAAAGTATCAAATTGAAAGATATGTAGATAACCAGCCAACCACAATTGAAAATATAACAATTTTTTATTGAGTTTTGAAAAACACTAAACACATAACCTTTGTCTGATGTACAATGTTTTGGTGTTGCTTGGACAAATCAATTTTCTAATTTGATTAAAGCGAAACCCTTCCCTCACTGAAGTAAACAATACACTCATTAAATCACCTAATAACATACCGAGAAATGCTAATTGGTAGCAACAACTACTGACTATCAATTGATTATCTGTTGCTATTGTTTTTGTAACTGACTTTTCTTCGCATAGAAATCAATTTTTAACCAACACAATAAAACGAAAATTTTTATTTGAGGCTTTACGTTAACTGTTTAAATAATATCAATTCGACTGTTGGTACGATACCCGGGACAAATATCGCATCAGCGACACTGTTAATTTTGTTCTAAGGGCATAAGCGAAACGCTGATACCACCCGGACGTGGATAATAGCATTAAAGCGTTACGATAACCGCCCATTCATAGTTCATTGCATTTTTAACAATAATAACCGACTTTTTAACAGCCTATTTTTATTATTTCTGGGAGATACTTGCAGCAGTTTGGTGCGTTAATGGCGGCGGTATGTGTTTTGTTTTTACCTCGAGCGAACTGTAGGGGTATTTTTTATGTTTTTTTTACTGCGAAAATACAATAATTGAGATAATTGAAATGCAATTGGGCATGTGAACGCATCGTTAATATTGGGTTTGGGGTTGCCAACTTTAACACGGCCGCACATGACCAGAAGAGGATTTTGAGGTTGCAGGAAAAAATGACGAAACTAAAAACAACGAGCTGACCATTTTTGTTCATTTTTTTTTTGTGTAAAATGCTAAAAACCGGCTTTTTGTGGCTTTCGATGCGCCGTTTCATGCCCCGGTCACCTGAGCATTCGCAAGGAGTTAATTCTGTTAATTGTGCATTATCGTCAGGTGAAAATGGTCACGAGAATGGACAGAATTGGAATTGAAGGTAACCTGTATATGCACGCAACTTTGTGTACAGTTGAGCGCATTGATCGGGAGTCTTTGAAAGGTGGCATTAACGTGGATATACGCAACCAGAGCATAACGTTAATCGGCGAGAACGAGTCAGCAGAATGTCATGTGCGATCCCCTAGGGGCTGCGTTGCATGGTCTCGCTGTAAAGGTTAAAAAAGTGCGGCCAAAGCGGATTATTCAAATAACGATTTGAAGCCTTATTTAACATGTCATATGAAATTTAAGGATTACTAAGGCAAAGTACCGCATAATGAGCTGATTTAAGTCAACGAGGTTTCTCTTAGTTTAACAAAAGATGTAGAACAGTGTGATATTGTTGCGGTTACGTAGCAACGAGCTCTTTAGTGTGCAATTCACTCGAACAATGCATGGATCTAATAACTTAATCGATGAATAACTAAAGACTGTACACTACTTTTTTTTTAAACAAGAAAAAAATTGTTAATACTACTTTGTCTTTTTGGACAGAACCGTTATGATGAGACATGCGTTAACGCAAGAAAAAATTTCAGGCTAGACTCTTAAGTTTAGTAGCTACACTTAAAGTAATGGCTAATTGCCTTAGTTCGTTAGAAAAAAGGAGAGTATTGCAATTAATTAATAACCACAAAACCTTTACCATTTCAACAATTTATTGTAGAAATTTCGATATCTGTTACATTCATTTTAACTTCCAAATTACCAACTCGAAATTTCTGATATGAATTTGGCCAAAACGCTTCAAACAACGCATTATATCGCCTAACGTCTAATGACGTTAATAGTACTGTGTTAAAAGTCGCGCACTAGGGTTGACTGCACCTTGTTAGGGCATACCTGCCCCAGCATTAGGGAAAAAAATCTAAAAGAGAGAGAGAGAGAGAGAGAGAGAGTATATTCTTAAAACAAGAAAGTGTTGAAAGGTTGCAATATAGCAATGTGGAAGGTTTTTCATAGAAATTATGAAAAACATTTAATAATATGTTATACATAAAAGAAACCAAAATTAATAAATAGTAACCGTAAGTTCACAGTTAAAAATTAAAAGTTCAAAGTTACTCAATTTTGTATTTTCGCAAACCCTTAGCACCTAAAAAATAGTGTTTGTCCATCATGCACCTGCCATCGTGTAAAAATGTGTTGGATGCCTTATAAATTTCGAACTTGTATATCTCAGAAACGGCTTATGCTAGAAAGTAAGAACTTTAAATAATACATATATATATATATATATATAATAATTACTTCGTTTATGAAGGTACCTATATAGTCACTCTTATAATGAAATGATAAGAACCTTTAAGAAAATAAGTAAAAGCGCATTGAAATGTATAGATAATACATACTAATATAACTAAGATGAAAACAGAACAATCATTTATTATAATTGTATGAAAGTTCTAGTTAGCTTATTAAAATTTACTAGGCCACACTTTGAAAACTGCACTCTGACGGAAGTTGACTTGAAAGAATCGACGGCAAGGGCAATGAAAAGAGGAGTCAGGAAAAATGAGAGTTAGATATAATGTCAACGAACATGAAATAGCCACTGAAAAGGACATTAGTGTAAATGATGTACTGTCTATATTGACTATATTATTCAAAGGAGGAGACTATTAGTGGCCCAGTATTTATTTGCCTCGTCTATTTCTGCAAAACACTTTAAGAGAATTTTCGTCCAGAAGTTTCATTGATTTCTTTAAAGACTAACGAATTTTTTTCCCCAAAATATAGGCAATCCTCCTTCGTTCCAAATTATCTCGGTTCACCGGTTCAAATTTACGATTCATTGAGCCTTCAGGTTTGGAGAATTACTCCGAAAAAAATTCTACCTTATTCGATATCCAACAACAATAACATCATCTAATTAATTTATTCCGAGCCAGGACTCTACCTTACATACGCTGGGCGTATAGATTAAAAACAGATCCAATATACCTAAATATTCGGCATATCTACATTTATAATGGTATTACATTGTAAAGCCGTAGCATAGCCATTAGAGCCTGAATAAAAAGGGCTTTAAGGAAAAGCGAGCCAAAAAAGAACGAGTCTTCAGCTAAGGCAAACCAGGGGAGTAATTCATCCACGTGTCTGCGCACGCCAAGAAAGTTTTTTAAAAAAAATTTCTGCACTTTGTGTTTGTATTAGTTTTTCACCGAATACAGGACTAACGTCCTTTTTTTCTCCTTATTTCGAGAAAAAAACGCCAAGTATACTTGCCATCCAATACTTTGCTCCGCGGACTGTCGAAACGAGATAGAGATGGGGCTTTTCTTTCGCGAAAAACCAACTCGAAAAATGCTTTACGTGCGACGGTATGTGTGCGGATTTTTGAACGAAAAAGGTATAATTTATGGGCGGATATAATGTGCTTTCTCCATTTTTATTTGTTTTTCTTGGCATGGTGTTTTCCTTCTGATTTCCATCAGTTTTTCTCTGTTCTTCTTCTTATTTTTCGATAGCGTTGGTCTTGTTCTTCTTTTCTAGTTGTGGTCGCTGTCACTCTTTTTGGCGTTTCAAAAGCTTCTATGGTGTCGCACTTCTTATGTGTGCACGGGATCGTTTATATGAGAAATTTTCGTCCTTTTTCATGGTATGATGAAATGATGGTGAACGTAATGGTAATATGCTTTGCTGTATGATGATATGGTTTTGGTCCTGTACATGGTAGCTTTAGTTTTCGCCAATCACTTCATTTGTAGGACACAACTGTGCCAGAAGGATTTTCGTTCTTTTTTTTTGTGTTTGCTTCTTCTCTGGGCAGGAATGGAAAAGTTGATTGGTATACTATAATACGGCGGGCATACATGGTCCAAAAAGGAACGAGTTAAATTGGTTGGTTAAAGCAGCTACACGGATATTGCATTGAGAAAATAATGAGGGCTTTTTTTTGGTAAGAAAATGTTTCAGACAGAGACTTTAGTGGAAAATGTTTGTATGTTGAAGGTATGGACGAATATTTCAGAGGTTGGAGAAAACGTAGGACTTAATGGGTTCGAGGGAATTTGAAACTAAGGTTGCGCGTTAATGGGCTAGACATGAAGGTGGGTACAGATATAGAACCCGTTATAACCGTAATGATTTTCATTTATTTTTTTATGCGGTGATTTGTGGAAATGTAGTTTTAAGACTTTAACTCCTCGCTTTTAATCAAAAAATCAGTCAAAATCAAAATGTTTTGTTTGTAACCCTCTTCAATCAAATATGAACATTCTGGCGTGATTGACGTCAGACATCGTGGTCTTAAGCTCAACTTTTTTTCCAAGTTTCAACTTCCGTACTACATACTATCGAAGTTCCGTATAAATTCCACGTTTCAACTTTCTCCCATAACCGGTTCCTGGGAAATAGTATTCAAATTGTTTAATCTAAGGCGTTCTTTCACCCCCCTCTTACACTTCCAGAAAATGTAGGTACTTAAACAGATTCTATCTGCTCACTAAAATATGTGAAATTAATAACACTACTGCGTATTTGGAGCGAACTTTATTTTGATTTCTTCGGTCGTAAAAATACAAAATATGAGGGCGGCATTTTTTTTTTAAATTTAAGTTCGATCGCAATAATTTATTACTAAAAAGTTAAAAATAATTTCGTCTTTGTAGAAAAGTTTAACTCTTTTGTCAACTCGGGTAGTTTCCTTTTTTGTCCCACTCACAATTTTAAGCTTTCTATTCGATTTCCATACATTTTTCAAATTAACTTCACATTTATTTTAATACATAAAATGTAAATTAAGTACAATCACATCTTTCTGAAAACTACTATGTATTTTTAAAAACCAGCCACAAAAAATGTTTTCCTCGTTACTAAAATTGTTGACCAAAAGCTGCACATCGTTCATTTTTGTTTCCTTTTTTCCCTTTTTTTTAATTACCATTAGTCCTTGGGGATAATGAAAACTCCTTCAACTATAAAATTTAATTAATTTTCTTCCATTATCTTTCCACCGTCATCCATTCTCGGAATTGTTCACGAGCTTTTAACTCATTTTCTAGCCTAGGAATGAGCAATTTTATTTTATTAGATTTTTTTTCTCGTTTTTCGCTGCATATTTTTTGTTGTTGGTTTCACAGCCAGCAACACTTTTACATAGAATTGGAAAATTTGTGGAATTTTAATTACAATTTAATGTTATGTGCGGATATTGTGCTGTGGGTTAAATGATGAGCATTTAATTTTTTGAAGTATAATTGGAAATGCTATAATTTTGTTAAACTAATTATTAAAATATAAAGTTCCAAGTAGTTTAAAAAAAAATAGATATAATAATTTAGAATAAATCAGGGAGGGGGAATAACTCATTCTAATTAACTTAAAAAAAAATTCAAAGTAACTGGCTTCGAATCTAGACCTCTTATATTATGTTCAGACTACAAGATTAACGCGTTTAAACCGAGTTAAGCACGTTGAAAGCACTTCACGAACGTGTTTACGAAAACACGTATAGCTACAACGCGTTTAACCGAAAACATATTTTGCGACCCTCGCGGAAATCGAAGTAAACCTTGGAAGATACTATTTAATGCTGCAGAAACTGAATGTTATGGTTGTGCAACGGCTGTATTAGCTAATACATCGATTTTTCATTAATGCTACACAAACTAATTTGTTTCAAAAGCTTAGTAAGCTTAAATTTGCTAATGAAACACAGCTGAATATCTACTTGTCAAACAAATCCCGTCAAGCTGTCGTGTGTCAAAATAAAACGATTTGCCTAGTCTGAACACTACTACCTTAACACATTCAATATAACTACTTAAACGCGTTTAAAGCGCATAGTCTGTTCAGGGTATTAGTGTTTGATTGGGAAACGAAGACAATTGGTTCTGTCTTCTGAGACGTATGAAAACCATGTCTCACATACAAACAAATTCAGGGTACCGATTACACACGTCCGGAAAATTATCTGTTCATTTTTTTCGGTGTTCTCTGACAGGAGTACATCATGCTGTTCGGGTCCAGAAATCGAGTAAAATAACTGAAATCATTCTGTTCAGGTCCAAAAAATGGAGTACCACAGCGGCACTAGTTTGGATGGAGCGTTGTTATTACCATCGAGGAAGATAAGTTGCTGGTGACATCTGCGTTTGCTTCCAATATGGTGATCTTTTATTGCCATAGATTCAATTTCAATTTTTAAAATACACTGAACCAGAAAACAACTCTGCCTAGGTACGGTATCTGGTCTGGGATACGTAGAGAAAATTGAAATTCAACTAAGCATTATGAGCGCTACGGCCTAGTAAGAACACTCGTAACAAGGTGCCCAGCGCTGAATTATTACTAAATGTTTTTCAAAGATTATAGTCTCTACGACAGTTCTTCTGATCCTATGATATTCGTGAATATATTCTACGATTGTTGTGTGTCCTTCTGTACGAGTTTTCATAACCTTTCTAATCATTGTTCGCTTTTCAATTCTCGTATTTCAGTCTCCAAAATCATCTAATAATTTTGTTAGATTCAAAAATAAAAAACGTAATGCATATTTCGCCGCTATTAGCATTCAGTACTCTTCGCCCTCGAATTTATCACCCATAACTTTTCATCAATTTCGAATATTTTTACAAGTAAATCCATCCATGTAATCGCTTCCGCAATAAATTTTCCCGGTCTCTCATTGTCCTGGCTTCTCTCTCTCGCTTTTCCGTTCCGAAGGATAATAATATCTTACTCAGTAGCGCCCATGCAGACATTGCATCTCGCTTTTAGTTCGGGATGAAAAAAAAATATAAAGCTATGCTCACATTGTAGGCTTTTTTTCTAGCATACGCAGCACACGTACACTACTACATGGACGCATGGAAAATCAGTTGTCCTTATTTTAGCGCAAAATGAAAATGAATGAAAATTTTCAAGTTTTCCACACCACAGTGGGTGCGATGGTATTAGAGTGGCAGTCGCTTTCATTGCTGGCAAGAGCAACAGGCTTATGAAGCAAATCCAGCAAAAAGGACCACTAAATTTCTACTAATGTCAGCCATGTTTTTGTTGTTGATGGTATTCGTCAGGACTCTCCAGCTCGCAGTGTTGGTAAAAAAGCTTTGCTATGAACACCGTGATCCTGGAATGTTGCACATGTGTTAGCGGTCCTTCGGAGAGCCCCCTTGAGAGACAAATCTAAATGTTCTGGAATAATAATAACGGTTATTAGTAAAAAAGGATTGTACTATGGCACAGTAAACAAAAACCACCCGCTATATAGACAGTGTCAAGGTTAACGACCAATGAATTTATTTTGGGTGGATGGATTTTATGTTTGGCGGTTAAGTGCTGTTTTGACGCTGTTGGAGGATTGTCGTTTTTTTTTTTTGTCCTGTTTTCCTTTTTAGTACAGTCGTGGCTAGGATAACGATGAAAGAGAATTTTTATGATAACGCTATCAAACGTTCCGAATTGATGCAGACAAGATTGACAGATGGGTGGAAAACGGAATACGAGTGATTTAATGGATTTGGAGTTGAAAATTTCAAATGTTATTAAGTCTTATTTAGGGGCTATGTGTACTTTGATTTGGAACATGTCTATAATGACTTACGGTGCCACATTTCTTACTGTTAGATGATTGCGCACTGAGTGTATATACAAGTCTATGCTTCGTTTTTTCTGTAATTGATAATTTTGACAACTTTCTGTCATAAATATAATTTTTTACAACATTACCTAATATTTAAATCTTCTCTTTCTTACATCGTAATCAAATTAACAAATTTTGTCATAATTGTAAAAGCGCATCATCCTATGAATTTTCTAATTGAAAGTGTAAGTTAAGAGAAATTAAATGTTGTATTGCAACCTTATACTTGAGATTTTCACAAACTCTTTATATTTTCTATGATCTGTTTGTGAGTTATGTTCTTCATGAAGGTCATAGCTATTTTAGCGCTCGAATTAAATGATAGAGTTGCGCCCTTCTTAAATTTAAAAAACAATAGATATACATATAATACAAACCAAAAAACGATCTCAAAAAATGATCTACTGCATCTTGCGGCTCCCAATGCACAGAGTGGGATTGTAAAAATTAAAAGATATGAAGATCTCAACAGTTTGTCTGCATTATACCAAAAATGTTAGGTAGCTCAAATACATTTAGCCAATCATCTAAGTGTACTCGTATACCGTGTAAATATCGATTGAAAGTTTTCACATACCTAGTATGTATTAAAATTGCGTGATCAATCTTTTGTTATAAACCTCATCTTAAATTAGTAGTGATTTAGTAGGAAGTCCTTAAGTGGGGATACATTTCGAGATATGTACTTACTTGGCCAAGAACAAGTATTAAGTAGTAAGATGATTTCAGGCAGAATTTTGTATGGCAAACCGCTCCACTTTCAGTCCATCACTTTACTTGTAATCCTGCCAATACAAATGATGCCATTGGTTTAAGTTTGAAATCAACCAACACCTGTCATCAATTCGTTTCCAATAATTTCGATATCAATCAGCCGTAATTTATCCAATTTTATCCGTAAAATGTTCAGAGAAAAAATAAGTTGGTCATTGATCCTCAAAACCTGTATTGGAGATAAACGGAACTGCAAAAGAAACGGGTCATTTACAAAACATATTTAGCGTCTAGTTACATGGATGGATCGAATCAGTTCCAAAAGAACTCCTCGCCGCTATCGTTATTGTCGTCCCTCAAAAGGCCGAACATTTCCCGAACCTCCCCCCACGGTCACCCACATTCTGGGGGATTGTGGGATTTCGGATAAGCGCGTAATTCCATTATTAATCTTTGTCTCTTTGAATGTCGACCGCATTCGCATCTTCGCTTTTTACCTGGCTCTTGTAGCGAGCCGGACGGACACTAGAGCCGATCCATGGAAACGCTAAAGGTTTCTCGTCTGATCAACGACGAACACAATTTTCCATTTTGTGTAATCGGCCATTATCGCTTCCTCATTTATAATTTCAGCCTGGTCTGGTCCATGGTCCATCGCTGGGTTGGCTGCTCTTGGATCGGGCATGGATGCAGCTTGGATCTCGGGTGCACAAAGTAGAAAAGAAGGAAACCATCGTCGTTGTGGCAGTTCTTTTGTTGGTCGCGGCGGTGCAGATGAGGTGGGCTGAGATGATCTCAACGTTTCAATACGGACACGGAGTGACCTCTATGTTTCAGATGGTGTAGTGATGTGTAGTGCGTCGTTGCTGTATGTGTCCGACATTCTTCGATTACGCGAAAGAGATTGCAGTTGCACTTTGCACAATTTGAAGCCGAAGAAATCGAGGAGTGGTAATGGCGAGCTAATCAATAGAAACCAGACGACATGCTTCTGGACCAGCCAGTCACCCCTCCATCTTTTATTTCTTCGTATTAATGGTGCATTGGTGCACGCTGTGATGGGCACTACATCGAGAACTCTGCTTCGCAGTACAGGGTGACGTGAGTGGAATCCCTTTTTTGTGTACAGTCCTTCCTGTTGTTGTTATTACTACGCTGCTTTAGTTCAAAGAAGTACATCCACGTATCACGTCACACACACATCATTTCACGTAACATTAATCCCGTGATTTATGAGGGTCACGTGACCGTCAAACGCACGAATTCCCAATGCATACAGTTTTTTTTCCATGTGCCAAAATCAATGGACCTTCCTTGCTTTTGTGCATCCCGCGACCAACACACCCTCAACAGTCACTACACTTGGAACAACCTATTATGGCGCAAGGCTTTTTAATCACGTTGTGTGCAATCTAATCCTAGGGTTTTATGGTGGTCTGATAAACAGTGGAGGTGATTGAACTGGGGGCCCGGGTTCTCAATGGGTCTGCTGTGAACATTCCGGTCGTAAGGTGATACTGCCGCCGCTGTTGCTTCTGACCGGACCGGAAAGTGATGCTATAGATTTGGTTCATCGATCATCGATCGACGAACATGGCGTAGCGTTAGCATAAGACAACGGAAATACAATGGGTCATGCGTTTAATGCGATGCATAAAAACCGCGCGCTTTTGTGCATTATGCTATTCAGTTTATAACGCGATACTTGAATGAGGCTACGTTGAATGAGACCCCATACACACGTGTTGCGGAAAGTGTCATCGACAACGACGCGTCGGAGCGTCTATTGTAGTCAGGAGGTGAGATATTCGTTTCACTTCGATATTTTTGTGTGTGCAGAGGGTACTCACTATGACGTTTTGAACGGTGCGAAGTTTGATGCAATTTTCGTGTAAATATTGAAACATCGACACCAATTAGTATTGGAGTAGCTTGACTAATGCAATAGCTACTTCTAACAACAGCTACTTTGTTTAATCCAGCAGAACAGAGAAATTCGATTGCAATAATATCACATATTAACCCCACCGATCTGTCCGCTGCCCATTTTCTTATTGACATTTCAGTCATACTATCATCTGCATTCTGTTTAAATAGATTTGCACAAACTTATTCATGCCTACACATTAGCCCCCGGGAAAAAAAAAACCTTGCCATTAGGTAGCTTTGTATTGCAGATGTCTAAATTCGGTTTAGCTCATCGATCATCTTCATTTTTATCAAATTGTCATTTTTATCATAGTTGGTTGTCTGTTTCAATATGGAAGCCATAAGCTTGATGACTCTATGTACAACTAATTTGATTTCCTCTTTTTTGAGGGGAAAGGGTCGCTTTGGGAGTATTTAGGACTCTGTTAGATAGGCAATACTTCGTTTTTGGTATAGATTTGTAGGCTACACAATATGGCCGATTTGAGGTTATGTGAGTGCACTTGAGATTAAATGAAGTGTTGCGTTTGACAAATTAGGCCATTCCAAGACGTGTGGCTAAATTTTGTTGTTATCAGTTTATGATTTCATACCTTAATATGGCAGAATGATCATCGCTGAAATATCTGTAATGTTTTTTTTAATCTAGGTCAATATTTTCAATTGATATGTAGGAGATAGGACTCTTTCTGGTATATAAAGTAAAAAATTCACTTATATTCGTTGGAATCAGTTTTAGCTAAGGCGCGAACACAAGGATATTGAATTCCATGCTCCAATTGGGTTTGTATCTCAGCTAATCTATCTGACAAATATGATTGAATTAGTTTTCTTTTTTCTCGCACGCTGCTACCTCGTTCGGTCGTGATTTATTTATAAGAGATCGATGTAGTAATTTCAGAAATTTAGACGGATATTGCATTAGTACATTAAATTTATGTAATAATTTAATGTAAACAGAAATTGTGTTAGTGTCTTTACTGTTTATGAGTTGAGTCAGGTCAAAATCGGTGTTCAATTCATCCATTAGGCTTAAAAATTTACCACATCTGTCCTCCTGCCTGCTCCTAAAATCAGATTGTCTAATTTTCAAGCTAAGCCAAGCCTTTTGAGTTGGTCCAAACTTGTATCTCCACCATTATAAAACTTTCTCTAGATCGAAGATCTTGTAATAGAACAAGCAATCAAGATCAAGGTCCCAACACACACATAAACATACTTTAGCTCTTCCCTACTATTCCCCTTATATTTAATCTCGCCACATTCTGCATCATCAGCTTTATAATTTATGAATCTTTAATACCACAATTTGTTAAGTGAAATTATTTCTTTTTTATAATATTATGGTATTACGTTAAGTACATGAAGCCGCCAATAATGCCGCCGCCGCCTCTTGATGAATTGATTAAATCGTAAGCCTTCATCTAATAGAAAAGTACAGAGAGAAGGAGGAATGGGACTAGCGATAGAGCTAAAATGAAGAAAAGAAAAACTACAATAAATCATGTTTCAAATATCGTGTCTCGTGACCTTTTACTTCTCTGCAATATATGAACATTGAACTTTCATAATCTAGTTCGGCATGGACTTAATTTAATTTTGGTTTCTTCTGCTTCATTTGAAAGACTCTTTCTTTTCAAGATCAGTAGAAAAAATATGACCAGAGAGATAAGGGCGCATTGACAGGATTGAAAATGCAACTATGTTGATTGACGTTTTTAGTGTTATTCAACGTTTTTTTAGAAGCATTTTCGGTTCGGTTTGTGACCTATCGCTTTCGATGTTTAATATCTCTTCCCACTTTATAACATTTTCTTTCTATAGTGAAATCAAAAAGTGTTTTTGGGTTTTTAATAACGAGCATTAAGCTCTCTGGCTTTAAAAAGCAATAATTCATATCCGCTTTTTCCTTTAAAATTCATTGTTTTGTGAGCTGTCATGTAGGTAACGATCTACTGCTCTTTGTTAATTTCTTCGACTTCGCTAAACACTAGACCAACAAAACATTGTCGTAATAGGGTCGAAACCGAATCACTAATACTGTTGGCATTTACTTCCATAAGGCCTTTTTAAAGTTATTAATGAAGCTATTGTTTCGAAAGTTCAACCTCCGCTCTCAAGTCTTACGGAAGCCTTATCGAAGTTAAAAGTTTACAACGTACTCTCAACATTCTTACCGAAATCTTATCGAAGTTATAGCCTCCGGAGAATCCAAATGCGAAGTTTGTTTGATATTTGGATAGCTAAATTTATTGCACTTCTAGGTGCCTTAAACATAGACGAAGCTGACTGTTGGAACTCGCTCTCAGTATACACATGATAATTCAAAAACAAAAATGATGGATATCTCCCGAAGTATCCTCTTCATCAAAGTCGTTAAATGCATGTACCTGAAACGATAAAATAAGCTAATATGCTTCCCACATATTATCTTTCGGATTCGGTAACATCTCGCATTAAATCAGGAAACATTCCGGTTGAATGTGTCTCTTAAAGCTGTACATTTTCCAACATCGGTATTTTTTTTTTAATAATTTCTGTGCCATGTTGGCTGAGTGCTTTATGCACATAAGGTTGACCCGTCGGTCCAGGATCCCGTCTCCATACTCCACTCTCTGCTCCACGAGACCGAGCCAAGCACAGTCAGCGGCCGCTCTGCTCATAACAATAATTTTTCGCTGATGCTAATTTATCCGATGGTCGCAGCGGCCAAAAACCTGAGGCAGATTAATTCCCTAATTAGTAATCGGAACAGAATGTTACTGGGGTGAGTCGCAGCAGCGGCTACGTGGAGACGCTTGGGCGAGAGAGTGAGCCCCCATGCTGGTCCGATGGCTGTTTGTGTTTTGGATGTGGTTTCGAAACGTGAAAAAAATCTATGTTCCGCTGGACACCCTATTCTATCAGCTATTAGGGTACAACCACCGGATCTGCAACAATGCACGGTTCTGTTTTGTAAACTAGAATTCGGCAAATATCAGCGTTAGAGTTACGGTTATCACAAAAGAATGTAAAAAATAAACTCGTTACAGAAAAGTGCACCAGCTGCACTAGCCTTCCATCAGCGCAGCGCCCATCACAACAGAAAATATGCAATAATAGTCGACAAGTGCACAGCAGTTCAATCAAATAAAACGAAATGGAACTGCTTGCGAACACCGAAACCAACCGACCGCATGTGTTTCGAATTTGAGTTGCAGCCGTTGAGCCGTCGGCGTAATCGTCACAGCAGGTTGGGTCTTAAATCAAACCCTCCTCCTGCTTGATGACGATTTTCTTTTGTGTGCTCCACACAAACCCAGCGAACCTGGAGCCACACGGAAAACTTTCAAATGGTGCCTCCTCACAGCGCCACACACGCTCGCAATCAAAGATGCGGCTAAATAAAAATCGTGTCTCCAAAGCGCTTTCAACGCCACCACCACTACTCTCGCAACCGGAGCGCATGAGAACAAAAAAAGCTTCGCACTGCAGCCAGAGCCAACGACTTGTGAGGGGTCCATCGTGCGCCAACTCAATCTTCGGGTGATACACCGGTGAGTGACGTCATCTTGTTTTGAAACGAACCGTATAGATAGGGGAAATGAGAAGTTTGGGTAACGGGCGCTGCTAGAATTTCCGGCAGCACTTATTTCAGAGAGAATTTCTTGGTTTTCTGTGATTTTGATGTGGAGATTTGTTTCTGTTTTCTGGAACCGTTGATTGCTATTGAATATTTTTGTTACTACTGGATATTGAAGGATGTTGACTGCTTCTGAGATACAAAAAAATTGCTACTCAAAACTGGGAAGGAATATAGAATTTTATAAATATACAGTGCAACCCAGTTATAACGTACCTCGTGGGGACCACAGCAAGTAGACCGTTATAACCGATAGTACGTTATAATCCACATATGAAAAAAAGTTGTTTGCATTTATAAGAATAAATTCTTTTTTAAATAATAGAGTCCATAAATTCATAATACAAAATTATACACTTCTAACTCAGATAGGATGAAGACATTCAGCAAAATTGAAAACGATTCTCTCGTTTAATTCACCAACTACATATTGGGTTATTCCATCAAAAATCGCCAAAAAATTTCCGACAAATTTTCTAGCTTACCATCGCCTACTCTTTTGAAAAAATTTTATACATACATACATAGGTACTTGAAGAATTTGTAAAAAAAAATATAATTTCAATTTTTTGTTTGTATCTATTTTTCTTGCTAGTTATAGTATGTTAATAAGTTTTCGTAAGGTAACCCTTGAGAACGATAGATGACCATACAGCGATAGCTCCTACTAAATACAGTGACGTGGTAGCTCCATTTATTCGGTTTGGTTTAAATTTTTTTTTAGGTTTTAAAATGTGCTTTATTAACGCCAATATCTTAAATCTAACAGTTTTTTTCTAAATTTCTAAAGCTAAAACTAATTAATATCAATTCAGCTATATATTCTAATTGGCCTCAAGTGGGCACTCTAAATTTATTCGGATTGTTTCAGTTCCTTTTGCACTCCTGTAAGAAATGTTGTTAGTCATATGAATTGCTCCAGGATCTAAGTTTATTAAATGTCAAACAAACTAATTTCATCTCACTAATATACGCCCAGACCAGATTCTTATGGTGTAGACTGTTGAATATTAAACATATATCCCCGTACGTTCGACGTCAACCTACTCACTGGGCTTCCTTAAAAAGAATTGATGTTAATTTATTTCGCGGAAGTCGAAGTCAAACACTGGCAGCGCAACATATTAATCCGAACGTTTCATGTCAAAACATTTGCCCAGTTCATTCGAACTTCGTTCAAGCAAATTTCACGAATTCCATTCGGCAAGCCCAAACAATTTTCATTCGCTATTAAAACTTTGACCGAATCGCAAACGAATGTACGCCATTTTTTCTCAATAATTTTTGCAATTGCCAAGATTTTAAATAAGAATTTATTATCCCCGTCCATACGAACCAAACTAACTTTGAATAGCGAAACCCATAGCAGTATTCATAGCTAAAAATGATGCGGATGACAACGACCAACTTATAATTGCCTTTTTAGAGCTTGGAGCAAAGTGATTTATGTTTTTATGCTTATCTTTGTCCAAACCCTGCCTCTATTTCGAAACGAACCCGAATAAACAGAAGCAGTCTTCCAAACTTTTAAAACAAACTCCAGAAAAAACTTGAAGGTAATTTTTTTTCTTAAATTTAAATTCAAAATCCAATCTCAGGATAAAAATGTATTTGTCCTTTTTTTGTAATAGAAAACAATGTAATGACGATAATGCGGACAATGGAATCCTAAAATTTTTCACAATTCGCACGCGAAAGGACTTATAGTGACGTTCGGGGCTAGAAATAATAAAATAGGGAAAAATAAATGAAATGAAATGTTTTACATTATGAGAAAATAATCCGCTGAAGGATGAAACGTGAAGGCATCCCCCACCCATTGAAATATCCTTTTATTTTGGTCGAAAAAGATTTTTCTGAACGCAGTTAGGGTGCTCTTTTGACCGGACTGGATCCACATAATAAGACGATGGAGATGAAGCGGCACAGAAGAAGGATATCCGGGAAAGGTAGAAAAACGATAAATTCTGATATCTGGGTTGGAATTACAATCTTACTTATTCGACTTCCTATCCCTCTCTCTCCCTTAGTTTCCTTATGCCATTTGAATTGTTATTGCCTGGGATACAGCAGGAAGGACGATTCCAGCTCAATTTCGAATGTCTTTGTTTGGATAACCAAACTCCCGTCTCCACCTACAGCTCTAGCGACAACAAATAAACAAACAAGCAAACACACAAACGGAAAAAGCTTAAGGTAAAGTTCATCTTTTTCCCCGTTTCGATTTTGAACCCCGTTTGTGCTTAGCTCTTTGTCATACCACCTGAACGAAGCAAGAAAACATTGTTGATTGGAGAAACGATTCACATCAGAAAGGTAAGACAACAACAAACGCCCAGTGTGATAACAACAATAGAGGCGGAATATAACGGCGAAAAATTCATGAAGACACGGTAGAGTAATAATAATCATAAGAAACGATAGTCTAAGGATATAAAGGACGAGACAGGAACGTAGTCGACGACAGGGCATGTAAGGCATGGGTTCTCGGCTAAAATGGGAACAGGTTTTTTTCCATGGTTCGTGTTTTTTTCTGGTTTGTTCGGGGGTAGTTTTGGCATAGGGCTTATACTTTTAGGGTAGAAAGTCTTTCTCCTGTCCTATGCATATATACTCGGCGGTACGCGCGGCAATGACATGAAATTGCATTTTTTATGAATTCTTATTACCTTTATGGTGCATTAAATATTAACTTGTGTCCCATGAAACACAGCCAATTGATGGCGCTGGATAACTGCAAACGTAGAGAATGACACGATTTTCAGACAAAAAAGAGAAAAGGTATACGGGTGTTGGAAGGGAGGCTTATGCTAAGGGTAGGTATGATGTAAATGTGAAAAGTTTTAACGAACTTTAACGATTTTAAAGCAATTCTAAGGATCATTTCTCAGATTAAATTGGAAATAATATTATGGCTGTTGACTTTTCGAGTCAATTTAAGTTGGATGAATTTTTCGGGTGGGTTCAAGATATCGTAGTATCTCTTGGTGGAGGTAATATGTTACTCAGTGTGTAATTCAAGTTTATGTTTAAATCCGTTTGCATCTTATGTGAAAATAGGAGTTTAACGATGTATGTATACTACCAAAATTGTCGCGATACCATATCGATCACATACAAAGGCATTTAATACTATCTAAAAATCTTTTAAGTCGATTTGAAAAAGAATTTAGGTTTACTTTGTATCTAAAAACGTGTCAACGGATTTTGATTAAATGAGATACAAGCTAAAGGTAAAGGATGCTAGTTTATATCGGGCTTCGAAGTTTCACCGACGGTGAAAAAAAAGACGAATGTTGTAAAAAAAACATTGAAAGAATTTTGGTGACAAGAAAACAATAAATTCATATTTTTCGATTAATCCAAAAAATATGCGCATCTGAAGGAAGTAAATACTGTTTTGTTTAGAAACTGGCGAAGCTATTTCCTATTGCTGCCTCGGAGAAGACTTACATTTAGACTTTTAATCTACTGTAACATTGTAACATAAGGATTCGTAATATAAGGTGAAATATATGTTTCACCTTCTTCGAATTTATCTCAGACTAAAAATCCATTCGCTATACTTATGAGATACTGTTTCGTTCAAGAATCTTTAGCATGACTCAGAAATGATTCGTTCAACTTTTGCTAAAGTGAGAGTGTAACCTCTATGTTGTATATGTTGAAGATTAAAATAAATCAGTTTTTAATCGTAATAGAGATTGATAGTAGACATTCATTACGGTGAGTCAATTTCTTCTTCGAAGACTTTATTGGATTTGGAGACTTACATTGGAATCATTTACGTAAAACATATTATTTCTTTAGACGCATGATTCAACTCATTTAAAGTTCATTGAATGAAAAGCTTCAGGAGGCCAAGCTCCGATTTGGCTTGTAGCGCCATCGTAAGTAAGTAAGTAGAATGAAAAGCTTTCTATATAAAAATAGCAATATCCGGTAGTTCCTAAATCACGAGTAAACCAAATACCTCCCCCTAATCTCTCCGCATACGGCTTCCTCAACGGAAATTACTCCATTGGAAACATTGGACATAGAGAGATCATACTTTTTGGGTTTAAGCCCTACCGTTCTTAAAAACCTCTTTTATGCTGTAATATTATAGTTTTAGTTCAAAACTGTTAGTGCTAGATTAAATAGCCCAAAATGATTGACTGCAAAAATTTTTCAAAAAGGCATCCATATATTTCTGTTGAGCCAATCCCGTAATATATAGCTGCGATAATGAAAGAAAGATAAGAAAAGAAAGTATATGATTATCTACTCTCACTCAATTGCAGCACTGAAAATCAATAATAATTTTTTTAAGGTATGGGAATCTTATGACGTAAACTATTTAAATTATGAATTTTGTCAAAAAGAGAATACCTATATCGAAATATTTCATTAAGTTGCTTACCCGAATTGTTTGATATACGTCTAAGATTCGCTTTGAATAAATCAATTATTAATTACAGATTTATTATTTATTATTTCTTTATTTTCAATATCCACGATGTTATCTGTATATCTTTTCGTGAAATAAGGTTAATCGCTATATAGTCAGTCAATCAAGGACAAGACTAATTTGTCTGTTGTTTTCCTCTACTTTTCTTCCTTTCTGATTTACACAAATTCACCTGCTTTTCACTAAGGTGAAGACATTTTCATAAATCTTTATCTAATATTCAGCTGCAATAATGAAAACCTTAAGAAAAAACTTTATCATGAGCTTGCCGGCGGTGAACATTCCCTATGCGGCATACTAAGAGGGTTTGATATGATTTTTTAATCAAGACCTTATATTTTATAAATAATAAAATTATGGGAAAACATTTTCATATATTAACCGTGAAGTAGTGTGAAGACTACAGACTCTAAATTTTTTCTACCATACATACACAGATCACGGCAGTCAAAAATAAAGCTCAGACAAATCAGAATATGAATTTGTTTACCGCGTAGTACACGTGGAGTGATCGTAGGAAAAAAAATTGTTCAATTAAAATTAGCCATTAATATTTTAAAATAAAATTGTCGGTAAACTTAAATGTACACTTAAGGGTATATTGTTCACACCAATGAAGACGTGTAAACCGCTTCGCAGTTTTCTCGTGGGAGTGCTAAATTATTAGCGGGTTGGGTGGAGACGGCCTTGATCTAGAAACAATAATTATTAATGTAATGGGGCTACATAAATTAGAAGGACCATTTTTCACAGTGCTTCGAATGTTGGCTTAAACCTCACCGACTTGTTAGTTGTTCAAAGTGTTAAAAAACTCGACCTGTTTTAGAAGTTTAAATATTTATAAACAAATCCCGTTTCACTTCGAATCTCGTAATAGGTACAAACTCCTCCGACCGATTACAAGCTACACAAGCGAAGACATTTGATATCATAGCATCAATGAAATAAATCAAATTTGTCGGACATAACTAAATCTCGACATTCCTGCCTCGAAGCCGTACCAATTTTCACTATCAACCTATAGCTGAAAAGTATCTACGGGTCGTATAGTATCTATTATTTTCCTCTTCTGTTACTTTTTTTCTGACTACCTTGTAATATACGCGATCATATTTCCAATTTACTTCGTTAGATGGACATTTCTGATAGGGAAACTACTCTAGAGTTTGATGGTGCGTGCGGATACCATCAGAGTATAGACGAGCCCGAAACAGGCGGGATATTCAAATCGCACTTACCTGTGCCTAAGTAATTAGAATTTTATGGTCAGATTTTGAGTTACATGTTGCAGTCTTTGCTAACAAGCCAGCTAGTTGGACTGGGCCTAATTGAATTTTTAAGACACTGCCATCGATCATAGCCTTTTGAAATTTGTACAAAAACAAATCAAAAAAATTTGATTTTTTTCTAAAAAAAAAACAATTTGTTCACTTTTTTCAGGTCGATGGTGTCGAAGAGAATGGTCATCGCCTGCAGACGCTAGAAACGCAGATGCATCGAGGCGATTATATTCCTCAGTCTTCCTAGGTAGTCCTGGTAAGTTGAATGCTTTTTACTTGATTTTTGACGAGTTTCCAACAAACTGCTTGCAGAGTTTTGAGGCGGTCATTTTTTAAGCCTCGCTCAGGTGGACTAAACTAAGGCGATCTTCGGATTTGAATTGAGGCACTGAAACACAAAAAAAAGAAGAAAAAAAAGAATCTGATCGCGGTTCGATATGCAAATTATTTTTAATCCGGGGATATATGGCGGGTTTGTGCGGATTCGCTTGATTTTTGGTTTTTGTTGATTTGGACGAAACTTTTGAATGTCGAAATGCCGACGGTTGGCTGTGGAATGTTTAGTTAGATGCTTTTGATATTTTTTAACTTCAAGTCCAGATTGTTGATGATTTTTACTAAGTCTTAGCCGGTGGATAGGCTCTGCGCGCAGCTCGCACAGTCGGTGCGATATGTCAGAGAACCAGAGGAGTGCTAACCGTAGCGATTTATCTTGTCCACTTGGTTGACGGGGTAATTAATTGATTTGCTCGAAAGATACTTTTCGGAATTAATTTTGGCCTTTATCAGTGACTTTGATCAATTTGAAATGATTTTTTTCCTCGATTCGGGTTTCTTTTTAGGATTGGTGGTGGTGTGTGTATAGTATGTTTTTTTGTGTTCACCTGAGTTTGCTGGGTTAAGGCTAAGTTAAAAGATTGCGCCAAAGGCATATGTACGTATCAACGGATGCGGTAGTTTTTAGTAGTTTTAGTTCACTATACCCTTGGACTGTTGGCTAGATTATGAGACGTAATTTACAGATTTCAACCAGAGATGGACCCGTGTGGAGAATGATTAGGACACGATTTTTTCCCGTAGTTTTTTTTTCAAGTTTTATTTAAAATTATTTGTATTTTTCTTCGGCGAATGTTTAAATTGATCGCTGTGAAGTTTTGATTTGACAACCTAAAAGTACATGGAGATTGGAGCATAGCGAATAGAAGCTAGTATACGACCTTGTAACCCGTAATATTTACCAGTTCAGTTACGGTGGAAGTCGTAGCTTACTTACTGCCAAAATGTTTGTGAAGAAAAAATTTAAAATTTTCAGAGTAAGATAGTCTGTTGATTAGACCACATGCCAGTAATGAAATGAATAATTTGGAGAGAATAAATTTACGGAAAAGATTAATACAAACGGCGGTAATGACACAATGACGAAGGCCTTAGAACTAACCAAGTGATCAATTAGCTTGCGCACCGTTTTGATTGATTGGGATGTGGATAGTCTCATCATTGTCGATGCAGAGAACATTTTCCGATTATTTTGTATTAATTGATAGCCAGAAGAAGTTTGTTTTGAATATTTTTGGAACTGGCGCCAGAAAAGTACATCCGCCATTTAAATATTAAAAAAATACAAAGCTTTTGTTGCAATTAAATATACCATTGAAATTGAAATTTTTTAATATTTTCAAGAAAGTAAGTAAGTGAGTGTGATCGATCAGAAATTTAATAAAAAATTATTAGATACCTTAACATTTTGTATAGAAAAGTATTCTAAAAGAATTTCAATAATAAAAAGCGACTTCATTGGGGCTCTAGCGAGTTCAGGGAAAGCTTTTTGGTTTTTTTTTTATCGTTAATTTTCTGTAGTTAGTTCTATGGAATATGAGATTAACCGAAATGAATTTATTTCGAAGAATGATGCTTTCTTTGGCATATGGCCAAAACAAAATAGATACCAGTATATTAAAGCCACTTACTCGTTAATCTTCGCTATTACCAAAAACCAACTGCACATAACATAAAGCATTCTAATGAATACTAGAGAAAAGGGACTATAAAAAACACACCATTCAACTACCATATCAGTGCGCATTCCTTGTCATAAATTTCCTCCCAAGCTCCATTCTATAAAGAACTTTATTCAAAAGCATCAAATCCTAGAGTGAGAGTAAACATACATACATCACATATTTTACTCTCAAACATGTATACGAACATACACGACTATAGCCCCAAGTGCAAATGAGAATACATCATACTTGTACGTTGGCGTCTATGTGAAGATACGAGTATCTTGAAATGGCGTAGCTTCTAAAAACTGCATCCTATATAACGGATACATCGTATATGATGATGATACCTTCCTCTATCGTAGCCCCGAACATGCACACAAGCTGTCCATGGTGGAGCGTAGAAGTCATTGCGAATGATGATGTTGATGACTACGAAAGGCAAAGAAAATGGATTCAGCCCAACAACTCTTTGGTGAATGGGAGATTCACCATGCAGTTCCTTCATATACGCGAGAATCTACAGATGCCGCTATAGTACGATATGTTAGCCCAATGCAACTATACTGTAGAAACTCCTATAATACATCTTTCGTATGAACGGGAAAAGAGGAGCATAAAATGCATCACGATCAACGTACATCAAAAGGAGATGAAGAGCAGAAAGGCAAGAACCCAGAGGATGGATTGGTCGGATAGATAGAGACGGTTTTGGAATGATTTAGTTGGCTGCAGGCGAAAATCATATCTCCATATACAAGTTTCTGCTATGCAGCTATAACGCACCATCTTCACATGAGTGGCGATAGTGTGCACCTATAGATAGTATACAAAAGTGAAACGATAAAGAAAAATCATCATCACATTCGTCCGGATGGTGGAATAGATGGATGGATAGTTTATGTATGATGCATACATTTGAAATGCGTTTTCTGGGCGAAAGAAAAAAATCAGGTCATATGCTCTCCACACGAATCACTTATAGTGCACTAAAATGCGAAAAAAAACCCAGAGTTTCATTATAACTCGATAATAATATACTGATGAGTTTTCCTTGTACACAAAACAAACACTTGGAAATTTCACCAGAATTTCATCGCATGTTCATCAATCTTCAATTTATATACGAAGTGTATGCATGTAATAAAGGATACATGTAGCCTGCTCAACTACACTATAGATGCAACGTTGAAAATTATCAAATTACGATCGATCGAACCAATCGAAAATCGCAATATCATCATCACCATAATGATCATCATGACGATCATTATCCACCAAGATCGTCTTTCTTTTCTGTAATGCAGCTCTAGATTGCATTACCGTGCGGATTCATTCCACTGATCGATCGAACGTTCGGCATAATTCCTTTGATTGTGCACGATCAAGCGATTGCTGATCACCGATCGCACATGCAAAAATCATCTCTATATCGCGTATAGAGGGTACGGCATGAGAAATGTTTTCCAATATAAATTCCGAATGCAATTCGCGATCTGAAGAGATCAGAGGTGTATCTTTGGAGTCTTGTTGGCGATGTTGGTGATCACTTAGAAAAATGATCTATACTTAGCAGAAGGCAATGCATAGGGGCTCGTATTTCATATTGTTGTTGATCCGAAATTCGATAATCTATTAAATTTTTTTGAACGAAGATGTCCAGCGCATCTAAACGAACTTGCTCGTGTTCTTCTAAATCAATTTTCACTAATTTATAATTCAATTATTTCTTACTGCTCGAAGCCGACCTACTCTGCAACTAAATAGAGCTCATTCTTATATTAATAATTTAATATGCTCCAAGTACTTTTCATATCGAATGAATGTTAAAAGTCTACTTAGGCTCAGTGAACATTGCACACGCTCAGGTATTACTGGTCGTCTATATTCTCAGCTCTAGGGGAACGGACGAGTGACAGTTAATGATGGCAATTACCTATCCAACTATCATGTAGACCTCCATCCCGTAGACATAAGATGGATATTACTGCTAGCCGTTTTCTAAGGTCTGCAAAAATTTCAAGGAGTGCAAAACCCTAATAAAATATTTAAAACCGCACATACAAAGTTCAAAGCTATTTCCTATTTTCCCACAGAGCCGTCGCACCGACATCTACAATTAGGCAATTTTCTCTCGGTAATTTTCTAACTTATATGCCCCGAGTTGATTCTTGTGTTTTATTGGGTTCGTGACTGTCCATATCTCTGCTGTTATTTTGTAGGAACGTTTCAGCCCACCTCACTAAAGAGACATAACATAAATTTTTTTCCGACCAATTAATATCACAACATATCGTTTGTATCTAGCGATGTTAGATTGGTGGTCGCTGATAAAACAGTGACCTCGGCGAAATTACTCGTATCTACATATAATATGAGATGAGATGTGAGGACTGCCTGCCAATGGAACAAACATATCAAGTCTGGAATTAAATCTCGACAACTTAGAAGAGTTGTTTGGTCTGGATTGTGGTGCGGCTAGAACACTTTTTCGAATCGACCGAATCAAATGAGTTAGAGATATTTTCGTTGTGATAAGGAACTGATGAAAACTGATTCGAATGAACACATAACGTAGATAGTCGTGATGAAGAAATCGATACGAAATCTGGAAGGCTATTCGGGCCGGCAAACAGAAACGGCAAAGAAATTCATTAAACAGGAACCCTGGGTAGGATATGTTGGGACTGACTTAACTCCAACATGACGACAAAAATGTCTCATTTTATCCAACTATCAATCACCTGAGAAATACAGGGAAAAAAATTGTGTTGTTTTATTTTTCAGCCGCCTTATTTCGAAGAACTTTTCCTTCTTATTTGATAAAAAGGATAGATACGGGCGAGACCTGCAGGCCATTCTATAGATATAATGTCGCCTAAGATGTCGAGGAGCATCCGAGATCTTACGGTTCAGATAGACCTCAAATCGGACATCAGCACACTTTGGTGAATGTCTCGCTTTTGTGCTTGGGAACAAGTTGACTCCTTCGTATTTATTTCGTTTGAGATTTGAAGGTGATTGTACCCAAAATGGTGTGGTGCGTTCTTTTTTCGGTTTAGTTTTGGATTTGTTTCTGGATTTCTTAGGTTCTTGCGCTTCGGATTTTCTTGGCCGTTTTGGCAATATTATTCATGGGAAAAAAGTCGATTCAAACTGCATTTTTTTTGTTAGCTTTTGGCCAGGTGTTTGAGATATTGTGGCTCCGGTTTGCGATCAACTTCTTCAGGTATGTGATTTTCGTAACGATTACAAACTTCTGAATTTGTTACGGAAAAGCGAGTATGGAATTTAACTGCGATATCTTTCAAGTGTAAGACACAACACCGTTGATTTAACATCATGGTATTCCACAGCATTACACCCAACATTTACGTAATGTTCGAATTCTTCGAAATATCCAGTAAAAGTAATTCATTTATCATTACTATTTCTTATTTATAATTACACATAAAAAACTGCTAATACTAAATACTGTTGCTGCTGTGGTGTACTATATTATGCAGAGTTCGGTATCGCTTTCATTGAAATATCAACTGAACTTACAATCTACACTAATAACTAATAATAATAACTAATAACTATTAATTAATCACTTGTCTGTCATTTCTGCGAATCTGTGGTACGTTTTTATCGCTAGCTACACATTATGGAACTTTGCAATCTCTTCTCGATTTAATTTAGTGTTGTATGTGAAACTATTCCGAACGGTTTAGATCTTCATGGATATTTAGAGAAGGTCAAATTGATTATACATATATGATCGACTTAGCAATTTTTATTGAATATATCGAATTAGTAGATATGTTTCTTATTCTCATTAAACAAGATGAAATTGATACCTTTCTCATATATAAGATATAAACCCATTTTTCTAGAAAAACAAGGTACTTAAATAATAATATTTGGGGCTAAATGAATGCCCAAAGACAAAATCATTCATAAAATTATTGCAACACCGAAAGAAATTCATTGGTAAAATCGAATACAAACCTTATTTGATTTTGCGTCAAATAAGCAATGTTGTTAATTGAAATATGGTTTGATACTTAATTATGTTTTCATAACATTATGACTATCATTATTTGATTCAACAGTTTCATTGTCAATTTTATCTTGAAATAATCAAGTTCATATTTGAGTTCAAATATCAATTATCAAAATAAATTAAATATTTCTGTGCTTCAATTATTATAATCAATGCTTGTGAAGTAATGATTGCTGAAAAAATATTTTAAAAATTGAATTATTTTATTTTATTATATGATATAGCTGTCCAATAGTGCCAAAAACTGCTATATACTTTTCAGAAATTTGTAAAAAACAACATAAATGATTTACATCGGGACTGTAAAAAATGGCAACTTTAGGCAAGTGGCCAAGATAGGTGGTAACTTCTTCAGGTTCTACTGTAATTATGGAGTTCATAGTTATGTAGGCATAGAAATGATTTCGTTTCGGACAGATCGCAAATTGATCCCAAAATCTGCAGAAGGTTGATGACACTCACTCAGCTCGTCTTACTCATGCATTGTAATGCAAGTAGTAATCACTCACCCGGTACCAATCTTAGCGCGAATACCGCACGAACCAAATGCACAGAATTTAAACTAAAATCATACCAAAAACGTTTTAATTTTTTGCAAAAAATCGATTTCTATCCAAAAAATTCTTTCGTTTCTTAAATTCTTGTCACGGTTTCGACACTTTCGAAAATTGTTTTTATTGTCGCGCCAACCACAAGATCGGTTAACTGCAAGCTTCTTGTTATTTTTTTGTTTATTTTTTAATGCTCCAAAAACAGAATAAATGCGAAGGACAATGCGGTCGTGCTCGTTTCTTCTCGAAAGGGGTTAGCGAAGAGGAATCTTACGGAGTAGAAAAAGGAGCCAAGATGATTTTGTCACCTGATTTTGTTGAGCCCGGCGTGCTGACCGACATATTAACCAATTCGCCTACTCTCCCTTTCTCTTTTTACACAAACCTGATGCATTTGATTCTGGCTGTTGTATACTCTATTTAGATTTTTCTTTCTCCGTCTCTTTTTTGCTCCGTCTCTTTTTCGTGTTCTGTATGTGTTGCAAGATCACACGAATTGCATTCCGGATTTGTGCAAATTTTCTTAAAGCAACGTGCTATGAATTTCTAATTAGCGACTTGTCTTAAAGTGGTTTTGTCTTTTATTTTGTATGGTTTTCCCTGCCCCAACAAATCTTGGTCGTCTTTTCCATTCAGCTCGACTTCACGTTTATTGCGACTATCTCTTTTGCACTTTTGAATGTCGCTTTAGTGATTCTGTTCTGTGCCCTTTCTCACTTGATTGTGATTTTGCGATTATGTCGGTAATTTGCCGTTCATTGAATGTTTACAGAATCGTTAATTGGATGTTTAGTAGGTAGATGGCGCAACTTTAGAGCGGACAGGGGTAAACGAATTGTTATAAAAGAAAGAATGAAAGGGAAAAGTGGTCCGAGGTTGGTCGCTTCGAACGGGCGAACTCGATTAGAACCCGGCTTTGTTATAACAATTATCTTGTTCTAATAGGTATCACAGCATGTTGCATTCTACTGAAACGAAATTCCAGCATAAATTCTGGCCAGCATCGCTTCACCTTTGTTTCTCTTCCTCTTCTGGTATTTCGAATTCAAAACTCATTTTGGGGGCCGGGACTACTAATTAAGCGTTTTCAGTTATGAAATTAAGTAAAACATCATGTCACGGCCAGAAAAGGTGCATCTGTGTCCAGCGATTTCGAAATCAAAACCCATTCAAATTGAGAACCCTCAATCAGACGATTGAAACCCTTCTTGCTGTTGAGCAATCGTACGTATTTCCGAATCAGAAAAAACTTAACAGCCGTGGTCAAAGCAGGGTATCTTCTCCTGAAAAAAATACTGACAACCCATAATTAAATCGTGTGGATATAAATTTCACAGTCAAACCGTATTATCATTCGGTCGTCTTTCAATTTTAAGACAGGCTTTCTGGATATGTTCGGGCTTGTTGTTGGATTCCGATCCGAACATATGTACCAGCTCAACAAGAAGATCCAGTCGAACCGATAATTGAAATGAATTTCAAGAATTTCTTCAATATACCTACAATGTGTTCACAAAATAAACGGTCAACTCATCATTTTGGATTTTTCTTCAACGCTATCAGAAACGTTCCTCGAGAGAGAAAAAAACAAAAAGAAAAAAGAAAACCTAAAGAGATCATTTTGGATAGATCTCTAAAAGCTACACATGTTCGAAATGTTCGGGTCAATTTGAGCTTCTTTTTGGTTTGATTATTTCTTAAGACGAAGAGGGAAAAAAATGAAACAGCTCCACCTTAATAAAAGAAGATCTTAAACTGATCGAAGCAATCTATCACACATTGAGTATGTAGAAGAGTAAGATGATCAAAAAAAGATAGACTCACTATTATAATATACATCTCGGGCGTATCATGTATTTAAGTCAAAGTATTTCACTTTTTTTTTAAGTTGAGGCATCAGGCTAAAGGTTTTGTACCTTCCATGATGCTGATCTTGAATTTCTACGATGAGAACTTTTTGGTGAAGATCACAAAGCGGTTTGTTAGCCTAATGAGCATGCGCTTTAGGCTAGCAACTCATTATGATCAATTCGAACATAGGGTACCTATACAAAATTCGAGCCTAGCTCATATCGCCATATTGCCAATGGATGGATCGGTTTGGGTCTAGATCTTGTGTGTGGATAATTTTCTTCATCTAGACATGATTTTTTTCCACCTAGATCTCTCACTAAACGCTTTGGAATGCCACATACTTGAGATGTTTTTGAAATGATCGTTTTGTTGTTGATGTTGTTTTTTTGCGTTATGTGAAGTAGATATGGTTTAACATTGAATTATTCTATGGATAAGATAACTTTATTCTACGGTACAGTGACTACGTTTCAAAATGGAGTGAACGAAAGAACGAGGTGGAGGATAGGTCGCGAATAGTTCGTGACTTATGATTCGGGGGTATTACCTTGATAATCATGTTTCAGAACAATCATTGAAACGACATCATGAAAACGGTTTTGACTTGAGGGCAAACCCGATAATTATGATGTTTCGTGGGAATCTTTTTCAAGATGTTTGCTCGACTGACTTGGTGTCGGCATTTTGGTTCTGATCGACCGAGAAGTCAAGTGTTTTGTAACTGTGAAAAAAATTAAGTTTTGATCATATTCACATATGGGAACTATAGACAAGATGAGTGTTTTGAAATCTATTCAGTGCGCTTTTTTTCTCAGAGCAAATTAAAAAGTCTTACATTTCATTCCCAGAATTCAAAAATGTATTCATTCAGAAGAACTTTAGCTTGTCAATGGGTTAAGTCGTGGGTATAGGTTCCGGTTTTATGCCGAATTGTTTATTTGTTTATCAGTTGATCTATTGTTTCGACATCCTTAATAAGGTACCTTCATTCGTTGTTAGAGTTTACACTTCAGAAGACAATAAATACTGCCCAGAAATAAGACCGACCGAAGATGGGATTGACATTACGATCGTCGGTTCATTTCATCCTATCTGAGTTTTCATTGCATCCTAAATCCTGCAGATCTCAAGTACTGACTACAGGTTCTCTTGAACTTGATTCATTCAGTACGCATTTGCACTTATTTATAAACAATTTGTAAAAATGAAGAAAAATTTGAATGAAATTAAATGTATGTAGACATTTTGTATTCTATGTTACCATACCATTTTGATGATATTTATTCGTTTCTTTCGAAAAAAAGGATAGTTTTAATATAGAAAATATTTTTTCAAAAGATATGACTTGAAAAATTAGGAGAGATAAGACACATAGGTCATAAAATTCCAAATTTAGGTCAGAATGATGCAGCTTAAAAAGAATGACGATTGAATCATGTCGTATAAATTACTTAAAAACTGCTACACTTAAATGCATTGGGCATCAAAGTGAAATTATTTTTACATTACTGTCCGTCATAACATTTTTCGTGTTTGAAGCCAAATAATAACATTAAAAAAAGCCCACACACGTTTACAGTTAATCGATTTTCCTCTTAAAAAATGTAATGGAGCTGTTTTTCTGCCAAACTATTTCAAAGTACCTGGCTATCCTAAATAGGTATGTATGTACCAAAAACTACTAAAAATTTATCCAATTGAATAATGCCTCGAGCTGTTTTCAAAACAGATCATTAAATCGATTGATAAAAAGGACAAACTACTACAGTCAAAAATAAATAAATACGTACAAAATACGATACGATAGATAAACATCAATTTAATTCCATTACAATGCTGTAATCTATAAGTAAGTCGGTTAAATTATGTAACTTAAGTGTATTATCCAAAGCTACTTAATCATGGCAAAACCCTTAAATACACACTTCAACTGATTAAATAGTCCAAACCCATCAGACCCAAAATGACCGATCGGTTTTAATTTTAATTTTTTTTTTCATCAAATGATCCGTCGCTGTATAGGCAATCCTTCGATACGGTTGGTCAAAGTTTCATTTTGTTGGACAAAAAACGATCAGTTCCGTGCTCCGTGGTGGTAGTCTAGTAAAAAGCCCGAAGATCTTTCATAATTTTTCAAACAACAACAACAACTTGGAGATCAAAATGAAGATCGGAACTCCAAAAAGAAAAGAAAATGTGCACAGGCGATCTTCAACTGCAGCGTCCCAAGAAGAAACATCTCAAAAAGATCGTGGAGCCCCCAAAGTAACATACCAATATTCCGTCAGACACAAAATGATGGATCACCAATCAAAGAACACATCGGAAATCTTCCTTTACACTCAGTTCTTTAAGACACGAGCAAGAGAGATCAGCCATAAGCCATAGAAAAAAAGAGGCAAAACTGTTATTCAATCTTTGCGGGATTTGAGCATAAAAGAAGATTTGGTCGGGGCCGCTTTAACCTTTCGGGTCAAGGCAACGTTTCGAACAGTATCAAAATATTGAAGACTCCAGGAAAGGAAGATGCCGTGGTGGAAGGTTTCGTGAATGCATGTACCATAGTATGGACAGCACACACGAAACATTGAAGAAACGTGAAAAACGTTTTCACATAGTACTCGACGTTTACCTACGTACCAGCTCCATCATCATCATCATCAGCAATAGTCTCATCATCAACATCAACATCATCCGCATGGCTTACCTTTCGAAGACGAAGACGCAAGGAAGATCGGCCAAAACATGTCTTCAAATAATCGAACCTATCTTAAGGTTGTGGATCAACGAAAGACTCCATCGGAATGGTCTTTGCTGCTATATTATGACCTACCTTGGGACAGATGTTGTGTGCAAGTTTGCAATAAGAAATGTACCCTGGATACACTTGCCTGTCAATTGTAGCTACATTATAACTGCATAGCATATTATACTGCTCATCGACGAAAAAAAGAAAATGGTTGGAATTTGAAGTGAACCTTTTCGTTAGTATCCAGAACTTTTCCGATGTAATGTGGGTAAAATTGATCGAGGCAGGGATACGGTGGAAGTGACTACGCGGTTTTTTATCTCGAAAATAAAAAATTAAAAGAAATCAAGTTAAATGCACATAATATTTATTGGCTATTTAATCTTAAATTGGTATAGAAGAAGTAAACATTTACTGGCATCTGATCGTCATATACTTGTATACTTGTTAAAAATATATCGCATTCTAATATTTAAACAAATAAAATATTGAAAACTATTGAAGTAATTAGGGAAATATATCGAGCCTATGGCATGTGTAGGAATAAAAAATCGGTAAATCGGTATTCATTTAAAAAGTTAAACTGAAAGAATCAACTAAATTCTCCAGTGCTTTGGTGAATTAAACACTGGTATATATTAAATTTGTTTTACAGCGTGAACATTTTATTAGCCTAAGGAGGTTAAGATTCATTGATAAAAGAGAAAATACACAGAACAGGCGTAGTATTTTACTGAAATTATGCAACCTTAAAATCTCATTAAATACACATCATAAAAACGGTCATTATCATTTTAAAACAATCCACCGATTAGCTACTCGTAGCCAACATTACACCCGGAAATGTTCCAGTCAACATTACCGAAAATTGACGTTAAGCATCTCCACTAAGCATTATAGTCAATTACTAACCTTATAATATGAAATTTAATTAAATTTACACTACATAATCAACCCTTAGAGGTGTTTATTCGTCCGCTTAGAATAACTCCCGTCAATATAAAGCACTGTCCTTTCCGTCCTTAATTAGTCCTCGGCATATCACCTTTATCCCTCGAAGTGTTCACTGCTGTATTCTCTCGGCTCCATTCACATAGCAGGAATACAACTACGCATAGTGTAATGACACCTTTTGCACCTCTATTTACCCGGCACTGAATTGGAGCTTTAAATTTCAAGTGTTAGATGTAGTGTTGTACGCTGGTACCTTAACGATTCCATTGAACCACCCAAAAAGGTTTCTTGAAGGTTTCAAGTGCCCCACATAAAACAATTTGTGTATGGCACTGTTAATGGGTTTCAGGCAAACATTTGCTCAAATACTCGAGAGCGAGCGGCAGGAGGACCGCATAGCTACCAGCGCACGGCAAGGTACGCTACCAATTGGACTGGGATTGGGATATTTCTAGTTTCGATAGAGTGTACAATAAGACGCTGTAGAGTGCCACCAATATGGGGAGGGAATATAATACTTAGATGGTTCTTGAACACGACATAACCAGAACTGATAGTGAATAGCCGACATCCATATAACAACTGCAGAAGAGGAAGAAGAACAACATCAAGGAAGAGTAGAGGGTGAGGGAGGAGAAGGAGGCGAAAGAGTCGAATAGCCAACCAACTAAATTCGAATCGAAAAACTCCTCAAGTACCACGGATCCTAAAACCTAGAACACACTCTCTTGAAACTGGATGGGCACTTAACCACCATAGACTTGGTTGTTGCTGTGTACATTGCGGAGCCCCCGATAAAATACGCGCGCGCATATACTTCACATTTTAATTATAATTACAGCGCGAGAGAATGAGATTAGCGATAAAATACATTTTTATGGAATATTACACGAATAGTCGAATCCGTCGAGACCTCTCCAGAAAGCGTACGGTGTACGGACCAAAGCAAAGTATGGAGAATCCAATGCCTGGACCTGGACCATGGAGTACCAGCCACTTGACATGATCCGCCATACGAGCTGAAAATTATGAGCAAACGAGGAAAATATTGTAAATTGTAAAATCACTCTTGAGGTGTACTTGAAACCTATCTGAACTCTATATCAGATGCACGGTATAGCGTTTAGCGTTTATGTAGTGCTACGTATAATAACGTATCGCTGTGCTTTGCGCCGGGCCCGGTCTGGCGTCTTATGCTTTCAATAGCGAACCCGTCAAGTGGTTAATTGAGTTTTAATCGTGATTTAAATTCGTTGCAGATATAGTGTGCTCGGCATTCGTACATAAGTGAAGTACCTAGTACCCACTACCCAGTGTACAGTACTCTGAATTTAACTCAAGGTGGGTATCTAAATCTATCCGTATAGCACCTACATATGCGATACTACTGGAATCATATAGTACGAGTATGGTACTCGTTCGAGTGTTACACACATCGCATACACATGGAAGAGATTATTTTAATTTGATGTGCACCTTTCGAATATGTCAAGTTCTATAATGTGATGTCCTTTTTTGGTTTGGTGATCGTGCACGACGGAATGGGCTCGTTTCGTACATTGTACGATAATGTCAATGTTTGCACAATGCCGACAATGAAGACCAGTACAGCAATAATCTCGGTGCTCGCCATGCAATCGTGTGGAAACTAATTGCAAATGCTAGTCACCCGATTTGAATGTCACTAGAAGATAGAAAGTTCCATAGATGGCATTTCTGAGTGGAACATGCAAAAAAAAGTGATTAGGAGTTGCTAATGGATGCAAGCAGTGCTGCTTACTTTAATCTCGAAGAATTTACAGAAATTATGGAACTATTAGTATAAAGTACAAGGGCAACTTGCTGGTCGTTTCTAGACATTGTTTTGATGGCTTCAAAACAGATTAAGTTATGTATACTCTCATATGTGCACTCTAACTCTACTACAAGCAACCAAGCTTCAAACGTTTGCTCAGAATAGCCAAACATACAGCCCTATCAGTTCGAAAACTAACGTGACAACGATTTTAACTAGACTTTTTCTACAGGTGTAATGATGACTTAAATTTCCAATCGATAGTGAAATACCCAATGCAATGGTCATTACATTTACCTTCAAATTTTTTTCTAAATAATCGCAAGCCTACACGCTTCTCCAGTCATAAGGATTAATCGACATTAAGTCCTACATAGACTCGGCTTAGCATCAACCTTACTATGGCCATTCCAAAGTCTTAAAACTGTATTCAACCATAAGTACGATGTACACATAAACTTGGGCGTATCATCGGAAAGTATTACGGATTGCAGTAGAAAGTGCAAGCCCACATAAAGGTGGTTAGTTAGTGAGCAATGTGACTCTACTGCAATATTCGTCGATGGGCAAGGAAGATCAGAGAATCTAAATCTAAATTTTATTGCCGATCATAAATAATTCCGTTCACACTCAATTAGGCTCCATTACAGCGAGGCCTTGCGAGAAATCATGTGAATTGCAACATTTCCATTTTTTAGTTCAAGAGCTTCACAGTCAGAGCGCGAGTGTGACGTTTGTTTAGGATGGAGCTCACATGGTATGTGAGTGTCATATGTTGGAGCAATTTTTCGAATATATTTATTTTAATCCTTTTACTTTATTATTTTAATAATTAAGTATTGTGATTGATTTTAAAAAAAAAAAAAAATTTGCTACCCTTAAACTTTTTATTTTCATGTTTCATAACTAGTAGACGCGAAAAAAGCAATAAAACTTTTTAGTCCGTCTGTCCGCCGTACGCCGTACGCAAAATTGTTTGGAGGCTCGTAGCTCCCAAACGCTTTGAGATATTAAATTGAAATTTTTTTTACGGATAGACGGGGTAGGCTCCTTGAAGTGACCAAATTTTTAGGGGTGGGGGTGGGAGGTGGAAGGAGGGGAAAGTGTTCTAGACCGAAAATTTTGGTTTCTAGATCTCAGTAACCGCTTATGATAGGAAGCTGAAACTTGAAATTTCTATAGAGCTCTGATAGTAGACCCATTTGCATAAAAATTGTCAATATTGATCAAGGGGTATGGGAGTGGGGGGAAATATGATGCGTCCGAAACCCAAAAAAGGCGAGATAGACACATTCTAAAATCCATATCTCCTAAACCGTTAGTGGCACACTATTCAAACTTAAGAAATATTTGAAGTTATACTAGGAGAACAGATTGAAAAAAAAAATGTTTGGTGGGGGAAGTTGTGTATGGGGGTGGGGAGTGAAAAACTTTAGATTACGATATCTCATGAACCAATTGCTCTAGAAAAATAAAATTCGGTTTGGGTATTAAGGTTGACAAATAAAGATTGATCAAAGTAAAATTTTTAAAGTGGGAGGTGGAGCATAGAAGTGGAGGAGATAAAAATTTTTCAAATGAAACACATTTCATATCTCAAGATCAGTGTAAGATAGATGCTTAAAATTTTCACCAAAAGTAGCGCTAATTAAACCCTAGTAGGGAAAAAAGTTTTGAGGTTGAGGGTGTAGAGGGTGAGGGTAGGGGAGGGTGAAAAGGAAAAAGTTCCGATGCTTATATCTTAAGAACCTGTAATGATATAAACCTTAAACTTGGTATTTAGGTAGAACTAAAATATAATAGCGGCATGTTGGAAAAATATATTTTTTTTTAGGGGTAGTATGGTACGGGAGTTTATGCTAGAAAGTTGAAACTCGGTGTGTATATGTAAATCGACTAAAAAAGCAATTTTGATTAAAAAAAATTCAAATATGTATTGGCGTTCAGAAGAGGGGCAAAAAAAATTATCTGTGAAAATAGAATGCATATTTTTCCACGATTTTCGTCATATCTACTAGCTCGTCCCAAATATTGAATTTAATTTTATTCAACGGATTCTTCGTATGAATACCTAGAAATTGTTTTCAAGGTATTTTGAAATTCGACCCCTAAGGGTAGTGTGGTACGGGTGTGGGGGTTGTTTTTCCTATATATAGAACGGCTTAAGCTACAATGTTGAATCTCGGTGTGTATATGTAAATCAACTAGTAAAGCAATTTTGATTAAAAAAAAATTCAAATATGTATTAGCGTTCAGAAGGAGGGCAAAAAAAACTATCTGTGAAAATAGAATGCATATTTTTCCACGATTTTCGTCATATCTACTAGCTCGTCCTAAATATTGAATTTGATTTTATGCTACGGATTTTTCGTATGAATACCTAGAAATTGTTTTCAAGGTTTTTTGAAATTCGACCCCTAAGAGTAGTGTGGTACGGGTGTGGGGGGTGTTTTTCCTTTATATATAGAACGGCTTAAGCTACAATGTTGAAACTTGGATAAAAAAAATTTAAATATGTATTGGCATTCAGAGGGGGGGGGGGCAAAAAAAAATATCTATGAAAATAGAATGCATATTTTTCCACGATTTTCGTCATAAATATTAGCTCGTCACAAATATTGGTCTTAATTTTATTGTGCGGATTCTTCGTATGAATAGCTAGAACTTGTGCCGGAAAAATAATAAAGTTACGCCCAGATTGTTGGCAGATTTTTTTTATTTGTTTTTGTCGTATCTTACATTCGAGATTTTTGATTTTGAGCTGAATTCTTATCCAAGAAACGATCCCGGTGATTTGCATATACAGATCGCGCGGACATCGCCTTGTCTACGAGCTACAACTCTTTCATGTTGTCTTACCCAATCATTCCTTGGGCTGAATCGAAAAGTAAAAAGAAGAAGAAGACTAGATGTAAATTTCAGGCGCTATCTGGTGGATTTTTTTCGAGAATTCTCTTTATTTTACCCAAGCGTACGGCTTCGAGATGTGATTGCGCCCATAAACAAAATATACCTGTTGGCCTGTTGTGTATGACGATGCCCACGCAATTTAATTCATGTGTGATGCGTGCTCACATCGGAGGCTCCGAGAGTGTCTCGAAGACGCCGTGTACATTATTATTATTTTATTATTATTCTAATATAAACGTTTACGTTTGAGTTCTTTATTTCGAGGCAGTGCAGCGGGGAGAGACCTCTACATGTCTTTCCGTGTACCATCCTCCCACCTTAAGGCAAGTAAACACAACATCTTATGACTTGTACCTGTACCTACCTATAGTACAGTGCCGTCAATTTCTGTTCCTGTTTATTGTTTTTCAGTTTCACAGGAAGATGGCGAAGCATTCGTGATTCGTGTCTAGCGATTAACTTTCGAGGTTGAGATGTGATTGTTGTTTTTTTAGCTGACTTAAGTGTAATATACGATTTTCTTGTAATTTTATTGGCGCAACGGCAGCATTTGCGGTGGCTTACGGATCGGAGCCGAGCATCACAATGATAATTATTATTAATAATAATCGGAAACGTAATATAATTTTATGCTTATGAGTTACAGGTAGCGTTAATATGTCTGTTCGATTCTTGTGAATTTGTGAGGGATATTTATTGGAGTTGTTTCATCGGGAATTGAACATGGCAAGGAATGAGAAAAGAGTGTTGGGGCGGCTATCCATTACCGGTGGAGTACGCCCGGCTTGAGAGCATTGCACATATTAACAACTTATACACCGATATGCCTAGTGTGATTGATGCTTTACTTAGTGTCTAGGATTGGATGTAAGGCTGTGTTTCTGCGATTTAGTCGTGGGTTTCGCGACATACACAAGAGTTGTGTTTTAGTGTTTCCTATGATTTACTTTGTGCTGGCGAAAATATACGATGTTAAAAGGAATATAAGTTTTGTTGATATCGCGCAAGACATGTTTCGAACGGGATAGTGGAGCTAATTGACTGACATTTTAAAACACTTCAGAGAGGCTGGTATGAACGAATGCGAAGTGTCTCACAACAAGTACAAAACGTAACAAGTTATTCTTAGAAAGAACTAAAGACCTGATGAATGCATAAGAAATAAAATACAAGAAACATCCTTGGAAATTTGCTTTGATATCTACACTCTAAAGGATCAAAATATTTTTCAAAAGAATTATGTGGATTGAATATATGTATATATAATTGCCCCCATCCTAATAGGACAACACAAAAAAAAAAAAGTTTTGGAATTCATTACTTAGGCGCGACCTTTAATCCGAAGGCTACCAAATTTTCCAAAATATATCGATTTTTTATTTTTCAAAAGTTTATTCGAAATAGTTACGGTTTTTATTTTGTTTTTTATTAGTAATTCTAAAAAATTAAAGTGCGTGAATATTCTCTCTATCACAAATGTGGGGAGCATGAAACTCTTATACCTACTAATTCGTGCGTGTCAAATGGTATAAATTAATAAATTAAAATAAGTTAAGGTAATTCATCAAGCCAGAGTCAGTCAGACTGTGCGTATTTTTTGTGAAGGGAGTTTTTATTTTTCATTTGTCTTTTACTTCTACTATATGAACAACAAATTTAAAAATATATTCTATTTTAAATTCTGTTTGAATGTATGATTTATTATATGTATATGAATACTATAGGCCTAAAGCTCGACAAATGGCTGGATAATTTTCATTTTAATCCACTAATGGGGCGGTAAAATGAATTCTTTTCGACCTTCTTTTCTCGAATGATATATGGGCCGAGTTTGCTCTGCAAAGAGTTAGGGTTTGCAATTCACACTATCTATTTGTTTGACTTTCAAGCCGAATGGTGTCAAAAGAAGGGGGTGGTATACTCCAAGGCATGTACGTTTTTCTTGTTTACAGAATTCATGAATAAATTAGAGGTTATCTTCTTTACGTGTACAGTATAGGTCTTCCAAGTGACTGGATCCATAGTAAATTTTTCCTCCTTCTACGTCAATTTTTCTCTATGTATACATAGCAGGAAATTTACAGAGAAATTCGCAGACACTATCGTGAAATGGTTTTTTCTTACCTTGGCAAATGACTCGAATCAAATTCCACCTGAAATCCATCACTGCAGAAGATGTATGTTGTGTGTTTATGTATATTCCACGCACCTTAAAGGACAAGTAGGCTTATGTAAATAATTAGAAGTACTTAAACAAGCAATTTTCTGTTGATATTAAAATCATTGTAAATGGTGGCTAACGTAACTCTATCCATACCAAACTATAAACTAGTCAAGTACGATATGAACGGTAGAAAGTGTGTCTTGACAAATATTGACTCTGTTACGCTTTAAGACTTGTAGTAGAGAGTCCTTCAGATATAATGTGCCTCGCTAATTAAGTGAATTAGTATAGCGGTACCTACGGTAGCGAACATCGAATAGATGCATCTGTAAACTTTACATTTATACACAATTGATCCTTACATGTCGTGTTATTTAACCAGTGATAACATTTTTCTGACAGAGTCTTCCTGTTGCCAGACTGTCTGATGTTGATAATATGATTAAAAGCTTATGAGTGCAGCTATGTAGGCGTGAGATATTTACGTAGTGTTGAGGAAGTTACTGGCATTCTGCAATTTATGTTATATGTTATATATTTTTTTATAATTTCTACCTGTAGTTTCCAGTTCTAGTAAAAATATATTCATCCGAAACAATAATAGTAAAAATTCTTAAATAATTTATAATGAAAACATCGGACAGACAATTTCGTGAATTATTTAAAAAAACAAACTTGAACGAATTGATAACTTCAAAACGTTTACGGGTGCATTCTATAGATATAATTCTATTTACTTCATGACAATCGTATAGTTATAGTTTTTACTCTTTTTTATTAATGAGAAATATGTATTTTAGCATAATTTCCTAAGTTTTATTTTTTTTTCCTTTTCTAGAGAGCATTATTTTATTTTCTTCTTAACATCGGCCTTACTCATGGTAAAATTTAAGTACGTGAAAAAATAGTCAATATGCGAGTTTTTTTTTGTGACATCTAACTGAACTTTTCATGAGCCAGGATAGCTCGCTCTGTGCTTTATTGTTGTTTTCGTATATCGCTAGTTTGCTCTGTAAGGGAAGGTGGGGCAAAGTGGGCTAGGCTAGCAAGGTAAAGTGGGCCCCCTTAAAATTTCTAGTTTGAAATAGCGCAATTTCTTAGCAAAAAAATTGTACGATAAAGCTTCAAGCATAGATCACAATGCACTATAAAAGAAATCCACTTTAATTACAGTTCCTCGAATTTTCTCATATTACGATTTTGACACTATTTGATGTAAATATCAGTGTTTAATAATTGGATTAAAAAAAACTTGTTAGCGATTGCGAATTGTTTGGAACAGTATCCTTGAGATCGGGGTACGGATTGTGAAACTAGCAAAGTAAGATTTGATGATTATTTAAAAAGTATATAAATTTTAGCAGATGCTTACTATTTAGTGTTCATTCGGGGTAAAGTGAGCCCCGGGTGAATTTTACCCCATACTAATATAATTTTATTTGCTAATTAAAAATAACAATTTTAACATGGCTAGAACATACAACAAATGCAAATGCAACAACAGTAAACTCAAGTTGCGATGAAAAATGTAATAGCTTCTGTTGCTGAAAAAAATTTACCTAAAGAAGGCCAGTAAATATTTTGGTGTTCTCAGGGCTACTCCTCAAAGCAGAGCACGCTCTCAACACACTTAATTTCATTTCAATTTATTAAAATCATATTGTTTGTCTTAATTGATCCATTGCCATATTCTTTTGTTCCAGTTTTAGATAAAATTATACTATACCCCTTGGAAGGGCTCACTTTACCCAAGTAGTGGTGCAAAGTGGGCACTTTGAATTATGTATAGAAAGAAGTAGATAACTTTTTCATCAGCATCAATAATTTAATTTCACGAATACATGACTAAGCTAACTTCCTTAGCTATCGATTTTGCATGAAAAGGATTTTATAACTATTACCCATTTCACAGAATCTCGGTACAAGCCTTAGGGGGCTCACTCTACCCCACCTTCCCCTACTGGATAAAGGAGCAAAAATAAAAAGACCACCGTTGATGTATAAAATGAACTTGCAGTAGATACTCGTAAGGATGCGCAGTATTGTTAGTACTTGGAACTGTGGAGCAGATAAAATGATATAGATCTTAAGTAGGTAACACTTGACACTACCACAACGTGTCGTGTTTCACGAAATAGACCTTTATGTATGCTTAAACTTTTAGTCATTTCTAATTTAGGAATCGCTCCACATTAAAAACGAGGCTTATTCTAACCGATGTCTCGCACCCACGAAGTTGATTTAACCCTCCATTAAATACTTAAAACAGATTTTAGTTTATTTTTTTTATTTAAACCAACAAGTAATCACGCTGAATATTCCCATCTTAAAGTTATATCTTATATCTTGTTAGAGTTGTCCAACTCTGGTATTTATTAATTCAGCTCATAATTTAAACGATTACAGTGGCTATAAAAAAAAATTGAAAAGAAATAAGTAAGAAGACAAAAACTGAACAGAAATGCGCAAATGTTGAATTTGTCTTATTGCAATTTACGTACAATAATATAACACGAGTTGTATATATTCTGATTCCTCTTTAGAAGTTGACTTAGTCCGTCCGGTCGGAGGCGACGTCTTTAAGTCCGACTTTGTCCAGAACTCATGTCAGTTTTTTTTTTCTGTACCTTTTTAACTTTATTTTACTGAACTTTAGATATATAAATAAAATATTCCAATTGCAGACTTTGTGGTATAAATTTTACAATTTTATTGAAATCTCGTAGTTTATATGCAGACAAAGTGCATTGCGAATAAATTTACTGGGCAAAAATTTAGCACCATGCAGAAAATTCTTACATTATCCAAGTTCGAGTTGAAATTGAACTTATCCGGCTGAATTAAGGCAAGATGTGTTCGTGTATAACGAAAACTAGTTAAATTTTTCATAGTACAAACTGTTTTGCATTATACGAGATCCCTTATGGGTTCAGTACTGTTGGTGGGATGATTTTTTCACTTCGCCTTGTAGGTACTAAGCCGAAAATTCAATCGCACTTAATTTTCGCGACCCCGACATACTATCTATTGAAATTATATCTACTATCAAATTGAATTTCAGTTAGGTCCATGAAAAAATAGCTTAATAAGAAGGGTATCACGTTCAGCAGTTCTGTTAATGGCAGTGAGTTAGAAAATGTACGATTCGTGCAAACGTTTTGTTTTTCCCGTAATTTTTCTTTAGCGAAAAGTTTGTCTCAGACAACTATTCTGCGACCAGAATTACAATTATTTCAATTGTGGATGTAGTGATATGATGTGATTGTTAATAATGTCACTTTCAGTGGATGCAATGTTCGTGCAGATAGTTCAGCTAGAGTGAGACTCTTCGTTAGGTCTTAGTTAATAAATCAGTAAAATGAAAACGATACGTTATTCGCTTGGGTTCCAGTAAAGATTAGATCGCCACAGAAGCCTAAGCTACACTTAATAGGTACTTGTTCGAAAATAATTCTTTTTGGTGCACAGTTCTTTTCCAATCTAACAATTGCATCCTGATAAATGACTTAGAGTTTAGACGACATGCAAAGAGGAAGGAATTCCAGAACAGGGTAAGTCAAAAAAGCATTCAACCACAGCCTGAGTAATCTATGGTATTAGAATTTCAAAAGAAATTAAACTGATTTCCAGAAACTATCTTTATTAGAAGAATATTATGAATCTGACTAGAAGTTATCTTAAACATGCGTTCAGCCAAGATGCACAACCTCAACCCTAAACTTGCCTAGTGGGAGTTGACGTATCAATTATATTTTTGGATTTGTGCTGTATAAATCCTTCTGCAAAATAACTGAAATTCGACAGCGATAAAAATTTAAGACATTGCTGAAAGGGCTCTAGGGTCTAAATATTCAATGAAATCACTGTCTTGCTCGACAGCATACACGTAACGCCAGCAATGAAGTGAATTGCATGCGGTAACTAGCAAGCTATATTAGTTTCAATCAAATTCAATGTCAGCACTACAAAATGCTATCACGACTCGTGTCCACTCTTCATGCATCCTACATCTAATTTAACTTTACATACACATTATACTTGATATCTATCACATAAACCATTTTAAATAGATCGAAAATAATACTAGTCTGAATACAGTTTCTGTTTATATCCGCGCACGCAGTCCTCCTAAGAGACGCAATAATTCATTCTTGGCGTTTTTAATGTGTTTTTCTTGTTCGTTTTTTCGGTTGGTTCATTTTGAAATTGACATTCGATGTAAACTACGCGCATGCGTTTACGCGTTAGGCACGATACCGCCTCTACATTACATATGCCATCAAACATTAGCAACAACAACTTGATGATGTGTATCCCATTCAATCAGAAACAAGAAATGGATTTGTTTCGAATGCGTTTCATTTCGGCAGGGTAGTAAATTTATATCTTCATTAACATTATTTATTAGCAGAGGAATTGATTAGTCAAGTGGTTGTACTCATATGTAAGATTTCTGTATAGTCGGACTTACGAGTTTACGCGATGAAAGGACTAAAGTAAGATACAGTGAATAGTACAGATCGTTGTACCCGAGTCACTGTACTGTACTCATTCAAGTATTCACTTAATAAGTGGTTGTACTCATATGTGAGATTTTTGTATAGTCGGACTTACGAGTTTACGCAATGAAAGGACTAAAGTAAGATACAGTGAATAGTAGATACAGATCGTTGTACCCGAGTCACTGTACTGTACTCATTCAAGTATAGACTTAATAAGGACCCAGATCTAAAGAGATGTACGGCCCAATGTTTTCTAGAGAACGATGGATAACTTAACACTAAGCTTAAAGACGTATTTACATATATGAGATGCATTCTTTACAGGACATATCACAATTTTTTTTTATAAATACCATATATGTATATGCGATACAGAAGTATCATTAAACTGGTGCTGCCAAAATTATTTCTCTTTACTTTTACCTTTTTGCCGTTTTGATAAGCGAAATGCATTTTGAACAATCTTGCTTTAACATTTCTTATTTCGGTATTTAGGACCGAACGCACTCGAGATTGCAAAAAAATTGCTCTCTAGTCGTACAAGTGCCAACAATTTTTTGTTGTGACCCTTACAGCTGTCTTTGTAATATACTTATAATATAATATTGCTTCCATTTAGAGGTTGAAAACTTGTTCTCTTCTTGAGAAGGTCAAACAAAAATATTGGGATAGTCCTAACATATCAGAGAAAATCTTGGCTTGTCGAGGCTTGGGTGATAAAATTGACCAAGGTTTTTACGAGCCCAAACTCGAACAAGGTTTTTACTATCATAGTGCTGGAAACTTGCTGCACAATTTTCACTTCCGACATTCAACTAATTCGTTGACGGAACCCTCGTTTTCCCGAATAGCATATTCCTACCTTGTGATCCTTGATGTATTACCAAGGAAGACCGCTGTTTTCGAGATGTAACAAAATAAATGGCCTTTGTAGAGATCGCGGAACAGCCGTTGAAATTCTATTTATTTTGTGTGGTCCCCTAATAGTTTTATATAGACGTGACTTTTTGCAATTATTTTAGCCGTACACTATGAGAAAACACAACTGTTACGACGCATTGTAAATGCTCTACAAAATGTTGCTTTTGACGATTCTCATTTTACTAATGAGATAGTGTGCCCGTACTGCAGTATACAAAATAAATAAAGAGCATAATTTTATTTGGACGATAAATGTTTAACAAGTCATTTAATATATAGTTTCGTGATTTATAGACCACACCATTAAAATCGTGTTATTTTAATCGGAGTTTAATATATGGGCATGCATACGATGTACAGACTTAACAGTCGCAATGTGCGTGGAGAGTCAGAAAATTATTGGATGGATTTGAAGTTTGGTGTATTCCTCGGCAGATTATCAAAACTTTTTCTTTTAATTTATTGCTATGGCTACTATTAGTCTTCGAGAATTTACCGAATGTTTTACTACGATACGCGTTTTATGATATTTTTTTTAATAAAAAATACATTGAATAAAAAATATCTTCCATTCTAATGAAATCTTTAATGTCTTCCATTCTCATTTACAAATTTTGTTCTATTTCCTGACAAGTTTAAATTTTCATAGAATATTCGGTTTCGAAATTTACAACTTAAGTACAAAAAACTAACTGTTTTGACATTTTTGAATATTTTGAAACCATCACGATGAAACTATGAGTTTATTAAATTTTAAATAATTTGTATTTCTTTTCAGGTGACGCAAGTAATGCTAGTATAGGTAGTGGAGAGGGTACGGGTGAAGAAGATGACGACGCCAATGGCAAAAAGAACCAAAAGAAACGTGGCATTTTCCCAAAAGTAGCAACAAATATTTTAAGAGCGTGGCTGTTTCAACACTTGACGGTATGTTTATCATATATGTTTTTTCCCCATTTTTAATCATTTAAGTTCGAATTTATTCTGACAAAATCGAAAAATATACAGCTTGGTAAAAACGTCAAATTGTAATTCAGCAAACCAGTACCTACCTCCATAACGCAGGTCACCACTTTCGAATGGAGTCTAGAGTTAGAGGATAGGGATTCCTCTTGTCTTAATCTGACTAATTTTAAATTTTAAAGGAAATTTTTGAAGAAAACTTTTTTGAATTTTTATAAACTAGAGGATTCAAAGTATTTATCAAAAAGTTTCGTAGTCAAAGGATTATTAGAATATAGAGAATTCCATATTGATGGAAAGTTTGTTTAGTGTTCAAGTAAAAACTCAAATATTTTCCATTATACAAAATTCAACCGAGATCTGTTGCTTCGCTTTTGAGTAATAATGGAACAAATAGATTTACTATATGCGATTCTCTTCCACCAAAAACCACACACATGAAGTAACGAAATAAGATTCATCAAAATCCGAAATCAAATCCAATAAAGTAATCTTCTAGATTGTTATTTTCTTTTTCAACCGCAATCCACTGTTTTCGATTTTTCTATGTTCCATTACCCGAAAATACCACCCCCATCGCCACCCCTTTTCGTTCTTCTGTTCTGAGGCCGGGTGGCAGAGTGATCCAACCGCATAAGAAATACATTCAGTAAATTGTAAAAGCCAGAAAATGCTCCATGCACAACATCTCTTAAGCCGCAATTCATCACTGTCAGAACAGTACAATGGAAAAGATTTTCGAACCGATTGCCGAAACTATACACACATCTTCAGCAATGTAGTATTGAATAGTTTGCGGGCCAGGCTGTAAGGAGTTTTCTACATATTCGCCATTCATCTATATAGGGGGTGGCTTCGGTTTCGGAATAACTACACTATGTCTCCCACTTTCACCCTCAGCATACTTCACGATTTCAACTGGCTTCCAATTTTGGCAAACGTTTTACCATGAAATGATAACGTACGTACGGAATACTCAACACCCTAAATGCCGGGGAGGAGGGAGATCTGGGCAAATTCACTTTTTCTAATTTATTTCGTTCCTATAAACTCGATTTAGATTCTTTTCAGAGATTGGCAGACCTATCTAGTGGATCCAATGAAATTGTACAATCTGACTGGGATATCTGCAGTTGATTTTTTTTTTTTTTATTTTTTTCGTCTCTCCACTGGGCTAAAGTTTATCGGGCAGTTTTGGTCAAATGCAGCATTTTTTAGGTAAATTTTATCTAAAAGAAATCCACTCCGCAATTTATTACTTTGAATCGAATTTCCAAAAGTTCAAATGATTTCGGAATTTTTTAACTGCCCCATAATAGAGTTATTCTACATCCCTTGATCGAAAAGAAGACTACGAGCTCCAAAATTCAGTTGACCATTAGAAACGTCGTTAAGATTATTATCGCACCCATTTAAAAGGTATCTTCTGGCCGGGGTCTACGGAAATTATCCCACCCGTTTCGAAAAAAAAACATCCGGAAATATTCAAGTGTTCGGGGGTGTATTTAGAGCCGATGAAGTTGTCCGAAACCTGGGCCGGGTTTCTACATTTCGCCGGAAATTCTCGAAAGGGTGGACATTACAAAATTGACCAATACCCAGTTAAAATGGCCGTTAACCCTCGGCTAAAGGATATTGCGAATGGATAGTTGTAGCTTTGGACACCTAAAACCTAATAATATCTAAATCCGGTTGACGATAAATTTCTATGGGCGCACTGGACAGGGTCCGATTTAGTCCATCCGGACCGTTTTCGAGTGAGTGTATTTAAATTTCCTGAATGGACTGCTGAAAACCGAAAACTGAATGCTATCGTGGGTCGTTAGTTCGGGTCAGTTGAAATGGTCACTCAAATCTGGTGTTAAAGCTTTAGTTTTGCCTAATGGTCAATTTCGGATTTGCTCAATCAAACTGAAGTCTGAAAGGTTCTGATGCAATGTACGATGCGATAATATTTGGATTTTTTTGCTTCTTTTCTGAGGCTTATCCCGTAGCTAGACCCGAAAAGTTTCTTGACATATTCGGCTCGGGGGCGGTAATACTCGATTTTCAGGATTTAATAATAAAACACGCGCAGAGAGGATTATCATCTGCTATTCGGAATTCCGTGTAATGTTGGGTTTTTCTGTGGATGTGTAAAACAAGAATCAAACCGAAATCGGATTAAGTTCTTGCCATGTCTTTCCATCTTATATAGCCTGGCAGCGCTACTGATGATGGCGGTGGTGCCAGTGATGGTGATGATGGTGAATGGCTTAAAATACTACCACTATCCGAAGAGCGAGACTACTACTTATTATCCTAAGATATATCCTATCCGAAACCATACATTGCATGTGATATGACGATTATAGCGCTTTCTCGACTTGTTCGGATTTTTTACGTGTTTGATTTTCTGTGTTTTGTCTGCACATTAAATCGTGGCATTAAGCGTACGTGAATGTCACCGTAAGAGCAGCTTAAATCTATTTTATTGGGCAAAGCTGGATGAAGAGCGGACGTGTGGATCGAGTGGTATGAACTTTGCTCATTTCGATTATTTTAATACATTGGAATGCTTTTAATTGTTGGATTTATTCCAAGATTGATGCATTTAATTTTGAAGTATGTAAGAAAGTGGGTTCAATATTTCAATTTAATTTTTTGCCATTTTTACCATTTAAATTTTTTTGACATAGAAAATAGTGCATGGGGCACTTTAAGGGCACAGCTCTTACATATGTATGCACCAGCGTGCACTTAAATTCGACGATTAGACCAAAATAGCATTTAAACCATCAAAGTTCTCTGTCAAAAAATCTCATACTTTTTAAAACTCAAACTTAGTGTGTGTATTTAAATATCTCAGGACATATTGTAAAGATATTTTTTCTTGAAGTTATAATACTATGTTGATGTATACGCTTCTGATAAAACAAAACATAATTAGAAGAAACGAGGATATCTGTTAAAGCTGCCCTGGTTCAAAATGGACCTGCGACAAAAGTCAATTACAGTCGTGCACAACTTTCTACTTAGCTCTTAGTTCGTCCGTGTATCACAACCACATTTATCAACAAACAGCGCAAATTTTCTGCCATAAACGTTAAAAATGGCGTCCATTTAACTGGTATCTTATCATAGAGTGTACAAACAGTTCGATAAAATTGTAAATAGAAAAAACAACGACGGAAGAAATGCTTACGGAATCGTCGCAACCAGTAAGCATTAACCTGAGCAGATGAAATACCTTCAACAGCTGTCTGATTGGTCGATATTCTGGGTCGCAACTGAACTGAATCCGCCGTGCTTGAAGCGTTTCCCGCGTGTATACCATGGCTCATATCTCGACATTCGAATCACCGAGCAAAGAACACATTACACCCGATCTGGTATATCGCCGAACGCTGAAACTCAGCACACCTTTCCCTACCTTTCCATTAGAGCTCCATTCCGTGTACGGTATAATTTTTCTCGAGCACCTCCATTACCGGAAGAAAGTGGTGTGCAAATGACACGATGGCAGAGCCTTCTATAGCTTCCACACCGGCTGATATGGTGGAAACCTAAACGCGGAAGGAATGGTAGTGTACTGTAGCCCTCTGCAAGTTTCCCACCGGCTTGTCCGAATTTAATCGCCAACCATCCAACTACCAACCACCGACGAGCTAACCATCATCATCAGTCCAGAGCCTGGTTTGCATATTTCCGAAGCCTCGTGTTTTTCATACACCTGAGCGGTAGCGGTGTCTTGAGACTTTATTCCATTTTTGCAGTTCTTATTGCCGCCGAAGACCATTTTAACCAGCAGCCTAGCCCCACCAGCTTGCGTCGCACCACTCTATTCCATGACAAACATTTGCGATGATTGTTTTAAATTCGCAGATAACGAGTATAAAAAGGCGTGACAGTAATTAATTACGTGCACGGCAAGGTAGCGAGTCGGCTAATATGGGGAACAATTAAGAGCGGGCAGGTAAACCGGGCGACGAATCAACGTAAGAAAAGAGTCGTGGCCATCGCCGGTTTCCGCCGACTGCTACTCGACTTACTTCTGATGATTGGTTGCCGTAGATATCAGCTACTTGAGCCCGGATCCCCACCTGCACCTATCAACTGATAAGGATTTCGAGTGGATCTGATAACGCCTCGCTGGGAAATAAAACCCATAGCTATTTTAGTCGCAAATTTGAAGCCGCCAATGTCATTTCAGACCACATCTTCTGAGGAAATTGAACTATCTCCGAAGGGCTAACTTCCGACTTGGTCCATCTCTTTTTCTGTCCATCCGTGCAACCACCCCAAAGTCAAGAGCTAAAAAATGATGTAGAATCAGCAGAAATAAGCAGAAGGAGCTTCTCGACCGGATCAACTGAAATCCTTTTCGAAGGCTGCTATTCTTCGGGGTTTTGGGTTTTTTTTGGCAAAGTGTGGGGTATGTTTGTGATAAATTCTGGATATGTAATTTTTATCCTTTCCGGGAACAGGATGTGCATATCAAAGATTTGTTCGAATGGCGACGGTATTTCCTGGATTTGTGCCAGTGGATTAGAGCTAAGATGATGTGGGATTTGATGGTGGTGGAGAGTTTGTCGTTGATTGAAAGGAAATGGAATTTGTTGGTTGGGTCTGGGATGCGACGTCGGTGTTGGATTGGTTTGATGAGTTCTAGACGAAATCGATTGGAAGAACGGTGAGGTGATAATTGAGATTTGAAAATGTAATTAATTTGTGAGAGTTGATGTTTGGTCTAAATCGATTTGTGTAACAAATATGAAGAGTTAGAAATGGATAACCAAAGATGCGTGTACTCCAATTCATAAATTTACTAATTACTATCTCTGTATGTCACTATGATTGTCAACAGTTTTTACAAATTAAAAATGCTATAATACTCTTCATTATTTTGTACATGTTTATACTAAGTTTAGGTAGAGGAGCCTTTTCGCATTCTTTAAATAAAGCAAGGCCATTATTATAGGTTATCTAGAACCAAACGACATTTTAATTTTTTAAGTAGAACTCCACTCAGTATAGGACATATCTTCCCAAAGCAAATAAGTTAAGTACATACAGTTATTTCACGCTGAACCTTAACAATTCTGGAATGACCGCAACTATTCAGGCTATGATTCCATGCAGCCTACATCGTTACAAAATAACCGCAATTATTCAGACGATCATTTCAGCTTAATTCATCCTTGTATGATCGCAGCTATTCAGGTGGTTCGTAGCTCTGCCTTGCATTAATTAATCGCCGCAGGGCCTTCAATGGTTCTGAGCGAGATCTTAAACTAAGTACGATTTTTTTATCATTGCAACTTTTTTTTTTATAAACAATTTACTGCTCATTTTTTCGGTCAAAAATTTAACCTTTTCTTTAAAAGTTCGCCATTTTGCGAAAAATTGATGTAAAGCTAAAAACGTACGTACGTTACTAGCAAATCTTATGTAGATTAAGATCTCGTTTTTTATTTTGTTTTAGATAGCACGAGTTTCTAGAATCACCGTCGCCAGTAGAGGCCCTCTTGAAAAAAGGGATTTCGAAGATTGGCCCAGTAGACGCCACTTTGTATTAAAATGTCAATATAAAATTTTTTTATACACTCAAATACATGTTTAATAAAGCCTGAAAGAGAGAAATTCGATTCCTTTTTCCTTACTCCCAAAATAAATTGTCAAACTTAGGCCTTTTTTGAGGGCTCTAGACTGGCCTAACCCCTTAAACACGCAATAATCATAAACGGAAGGTCTGTGTTTGTACACCTATGTCACAATAATAAATTTAACAAAATATATTCATTGGAACCTTTTTATGTACCTAATTCCTTTTTTGTTAGCGTATTATTTACATAGAGGTTTTTGACAGGTTCTTTCTCACCCATTCGATCAAACTGAAAGTAAAGAACTGCAGTCGGTATTGTCCACCTTATTTACTGGTACCAAATTTGTCAACTGATCCATTGACAAAATTAATTTTCCAAATAACTTGATTTTCTCAAAACAACCAGTACTTTATTTCGACTCATATAGCATCCCGGACTCAAAATCGAAGTCGGTGTTTTAAGGGCATCTAATCAGTAACTTCGGATCTTCTGTCGCACTAAGACTTCAAGCTGAGGCTGCTGACATATTTTTTAAAATATTCCCAGAATTCAATTTATTCAAAATATTTTTTACAGAGTATTGTCTTTTTCCACATCGAATTTAAGGACATTAATTTTAAAATCGTGGATTTCTAAAAACTAAATTTTAATCAAAAGAAGTATATGGGCTCCTTGAAAGTTTTATACTCCGCCTAGCTATTACTTTTTGCTCCAAAAATGGCGGAAAATACTAACAAATATTGAAATAAAAGTCTTACGAATTTATAAAACACCGACCCTATTATTAATATCTATAATATTTTGGCGCTCTGTTCAACCGATGAAGAAGCACTTTCATTCCCACTCATTGGCAAGTAAACAAGACTCGAACCCGTCAAGAACTAGTATGTCTCATATCTACCATATTGAGCATGCTTTCGTAGGACATTTGCATTCACATCAAAAGCTTTATGGCTTCTATTAAATTTGAAATTTGTTAAAAAAATGCTAATAACTGAAAACTGGACGGAATAGTATGTCTTTCTATGTCAATTCAGTAAGTTTCAAGAAAAATAAAAAGTTGATCGATTCCAGAAATGATGACTCAAGCTGATGAGTTCTCTTTTAACCGGTTCGGTAACAGTTTTAAATTTATTCGAGTTGTACGCTCCCAGAGATTTTTTAATAATTAAGCAGTATGTTTTCAGATTAACCTCAAAGGTTTTTTTATATTTTACATTTGTTGATAGGTAATGGCTTCAGGGATATATTATTGCAATTGAAAGCTATGACAAATAACAATAACGAAATAAAAATAAAAAATAACGTCCCTAGTATAGATAAACTTATTCAAAGTGAAATTAAATTCTTAAATACGGTCTTAATTTTATTAATTCTAAAAAATGTTTCTTATTGTCACCTTAATTCCAATTACACCCTTCAATTTCGACCAAATTTACAGAGGCTTGTAGAAATACATTTCGTTATCAACACGGCGCTTCAAAATACTTTTTTGACAATACATTTTTCCCAAATTGTTCCACCAATATTATCACTCATCTCCCCCGCTATTAATTTTGATCAGCGAGGTTTTATCGTGCTATTGTTCAATTTGTAGTTCGAATAGCTTACCAAATTTACATTATAAGTTCATACGGTTCCTATTCCTAGTCTGGTATTTACTCTGACGTTAACCCTTTATTACTATCCGGTCTTTACAATTTATTTATTTTAATTTTATTTTTTGCTTAGACGGAAAACAAATTCATCATCAATCCCAACTTGATATGAACTCACCTAGGTATTTATCTCTAACCTAAACTAAGTACCTACTGAAGAAATCTACCTTCCCTTCAAAACTACTGTCCCCTTTCCCATCCCCTTCGAAACACATCAACGTTATCAGTTCAACATTATCTCTAATTAAAGTTGTTAAGTAAACACGGCTACTGTATATGTCAACTTAGCGCGATTAAGCGTTTAAGAACATGAACTAATGCTTGTAGACTTGAAGAATTCGCTTGAGAAAAAATCGGAAAAATCTCGGGCTCGGGAAAGAAAATACCTACGGTGTTATACTTCGTTGATAAAAAAAAAAATAAAGTAAAATCCAAACATGTCTTCAAATCGTAATTCGTGGCTGTACATATTTGTCTATTTTATGGAATGGTTAACCATATAACACACTATCAGGAAGTCTAGGTGGCTGGTGTTGTTGAATTTGTTGTTGTTTTAAGCCTTATGGCGGCTTAAATTCGACCGAGCTATCACTTAATATCTATGCGTTAACACGAACCGTTTTCGTTGGATCCAATTCGTCTGTTTTACTACTGATAAAACGCATAGACACCATCCAGCCCAGTCAGAACAACCATGCAGCCATATTGGCTATGCCTTCCTTTAGCTTTAGCGTGATATAAGTTTCGTTATAGTATAGTCCTGATGAATTCGCTCCACTTGTTTATAAGTTTGCCATGCTGGGGAAGCACAAAACCGTTTTGAATATATTGATGGCGAATATCCTAGATTGTTTACCCAGTTCATTATTTTCTACAGTTTTTTAATCAAAATATCCTTGTACTTGTGCCCTGCCCCATTTGGCCGCCGAGTGCTACATGAGAAGAAAAACTGGTATATCTGCCTATTTACCACATGCCTTACAAGGACGTTAGTAACAACTACTAAGAAACTCAAAACCCAATAGAATTCTCCAGTCTAATCGAAATCGAGCCATAAATCATGGGTAGAAGATTATCCATGGGGTTGTGCTGTTCGTACGAATTTTCGGAAACCAATAAATTTTCACTCTGACTAAGAAACCGGAGAAGGACTGGAACATGTCCTTGTAGTGTTCTCTAGGTGTATGTCAAAGGTGTTCAAGTGAACAGTTCGTAAAGTGACCTCGGTAAGGGGGTGGGCTGAAACAATGGAACCAACATAATGCGCGTGGAGGTTGGAAACGAGTTGGGCTGAATATTGTTGATGTTACATTTGCCGGAAAACATGTCCTCAATGCGTTTAAACATGGAACAAGGCCTATAGGGCCATGCGTACATGTAAGGGTTTACAGTTGGGATAAATATCGACTAGACATTGTATAACGAACATGGTGCCATGTACCAAGACTTTACATGATGAAAACTATTTCTTATGCTTGGTTCTCCAGTGGTTATGGTTTCAGGATGCAATGACATGGGACTGTGCCCGTTTGTTGTGTTCCTATATCAAGGTGGTCAAACATGTTGAGATGTTGTACGGCAGCCGTGTAAAATTTTACCCGACCCAGTATGCGGTTAATTAAGAACTGTATTGTATTCGGGGTGGAGTACTCACAGCCAAATACTGCCAGTGCGCCCACTATTGTCGCAAGCGACATCTGTTTCTCACGTTACAATGGATCAACCCTTTTTTGGCGGCATCAAAGCCCTTTTTATAAACCGTATTCACTTGAAAAGTCAAATCTTTTTTCTTGTTGTGTGCCCGGATTTCACAGAGTATATCCGTGCGCGCACTTTCAGTTTCCCTCGAATAAAATCGTATGTTTGGGCACGCGTAAAAAGATACTTCCGCCAGATGTGGGAGTGGTAGGTTATTTTTTCGCAATTTAAAATTTAACTAAAAAAAATTCTCATTTCTGAACAAACAAACAATTGCCGACAAAAGATTTTTATCCGTCCTATACGTCACAATTCACTTCAATCAACAGTTTACATTGGTGGGTTTTGCCTATATCTGCACAATTGAATGTGAACAGAGGATTGGAGAAACAAAAGAAGAGTTTGAATAAAAGCCAGGAAAAAAAAACGAGCGCCACAAACTCTAAAATGAACAATTAGTTTGAAATGCAGATGTCGCTGTATGCGCTATTGTTGTTTCGACTTGATGCTCGGTAATGCAACTTATTTTTTCAATAAATTATGTTTATTTTCGTTTTCAGCATCCGTACCCTTCAGAGGACCAGAAAAAACAATTAGCGCAAGACACAGGTTTAACGATACTGCAAGTAAATAACTGGTAAGTGTTTGTTTTTCTTAATTTATAATAACATTTAATGAATTACAGTTTTAAGCAACATTATTATCATAAGACGAGTGACTTGAAGAAGTGTTCGTTTCTGATTAAAGGACGTCACGTCACGGCAAATATTTTGTCATACAATTTTTCATTCATTCATTTAGTTTTAACTTTATCTTAGGATAATTTATTGAGACTGATTTTTGATTTAAAAAAATTTAATTCCTAAAAGTACTTTTTACGGAATTGTTGAAACCAAAAATATAGGTGTTTTCGAATGACCCCTGTTTCCAAAACCCTTTGAAAATTCACAAAGGTCACATTTTTCATTGGTATGTTTCCATATGACTCTGTGTTTAGTGCTTACGAATGTTGTTCCGAAAATCTATTGCGAACTATGTGTATCTAAATACAATATGCTCCTTTGAACGTCAGGGATTGACAATAGGTCAACATTTCAAATTCGTTATTAGTTCTTTTAAACAACTAGCTTTACAAACATCATACACATACCACTATCTTCATTGCAAAAATTGTCGAAACTCTGCGAAATCCATATGAAGTGTCACCAATATCTTTTTCCATCTGTATTTAAGTTTTTAAATATTTGTTCGGCGACTGTGTTTGTTTTTAAGTAGAACATACCGTTTCTTTCATATTTCGTAGTTCAGGAAAATATTTTCCTTTGTTCATAAAACCTATAAAATACAGAATAAAAGGCTAATGTTGTGTGACGCGATTTAAGAAGTGGGGGTGATGGAAGACATATAGCAGATATTTATTGGACGGCTTATTTCACACTGGTCTTTACGTCTTTGCTAGGTTGACATAAATAATTTAAATTAAAAACAAAAAAAAGCGAATTGATGGACATTTTTCTCAACACTTTGTAATGTGTAAGGAGGTGCAATATGAGAGTTGGCTTATTAGTTTTGGGGGTGTTTGATGAAAAACATATGTCTGATGTTTTCGTTTAGGCATACTTCCGGATTGGATCAGCTTTTCGACACAACGTGATGTCTTCACTATTTGGTGATGTCTCAATTTGTTTTCTTGTTTTATAAAATGTTGTTGAATATTTAAAAATTTCGCGTTAAAAATAGAACTACAATATTAAAATTTTCGAACAGTTATACATATTATTTACGTACGTATTAATAGATGGGGCGCCAAAATTAGGAAAGATTACGACAGAACACTTCGAGCCTCAGTTATGTATTTGCAGGGTTGAAAATAGTTGCCCTAAAAGCTAAAATAAATTCGCAAAAATTAACTCTACGACTGTACTTCCATATACTGAAGATGTTGAAAACACTGACAGCTTTTCATAACAGTTTAAAACCAACAATTATTAGTCGACGAAACAGTATGATCTCTGACCAAGCTTAGAACATTTTCAAATTGGGCTTCAGATTCAATTTTGAATGACTTAGGGCCGGTTTCACAGTCGAAGTTTAAACCAAAAATTTGGTTTAAACTTAGGATCTTACGAACAAATTCCTAAGTTTAAACCAAATTTTTGGTTGAAACTTCGACTGTGAAACCGGCCCTTAGGGCCGTTATTACGACCTTCAGTTAAAATTTAACCAGAACTTTGACTGTGAGTTTCGTATGAGCATCTGTCAGTTAAAGTTTCAGTTAGAATGTTACTGTCGATGGTAGGAACGGGCCTTAGACTATTTGATTAAAGTTTTCTTCAATCATTTCGTGATCTTACTCTCTAAAGACTGCTCTGACAACAAAAAATGCAAAAAAAAAAAACATTTATTTCTTCGCATTATAATTAATATAATAATATTAATTTTTCAGTCTGTCGTTCAACTCGTTCTTCAATTATACTTTGTAGTGGTATAAGAATATATTCAGTAAGCAAATGAATTAATATAATTTTATTGGTTAATATTTTGCTATCGTGAAATTTTGTATTTACGACGTCTGCCATGCACAAATCGATTGAAGGCTCGTAGCTCCAACAACCAAAACCCTTTCAGCTATTAACTTGATTTTAGTTTTATTTAATTTTTAACAAATGTTGTGCATACCTACGACAATTGTTACGGTATTTATTTTGCAATTTTACAACTATTTTCTGGAGTGTGGGAAAAATGAAGATGTATGTAGGTAGCTAAGGTCATATGGTCGCTTCATGAATTTTGTATAAATAACTGTAGCACTTATGCATTCCACTTTATTTCAGTTTGGAATAAATTAAAAATGGCCGAAAAATGGATGTCATAATTTGTCGTGGCCATACACACTCCCCTTTACGCTTTACCTACCCAATGCACTAATCTAAATGACATTAACCCCGCACTGGCCTTTTTTCTGCCTTCAATTTCATTCAGAATTTAGTCACCGCACTCGAAATTGTTGAAATGTTTAAAAAGCGACCAACCAAAATGTAGAGTCATCGTGGCAGCCAAAAACGGCAACGAAATAAATTTTTGCATACATTGCAGAAATGGCGGCAGGGATGGTGCCAGAAGTAGGATATTCCCGATGTGAGGACCTTGCAAAAGTCCTGTGGGACAACAATGGCGGCAAGTGGAATTGTACGGAGTTCGGTGGTGAGGTTTGAAGCATTAGAGCGCCCTGTAGTTGGTTACGAAACGACAAAATGCATTTCGGGTCCTTTTAAGGTTCGCGTCTGTGTGAGCTGACAATATGAAAGCACGTCTGTTGTTAAAAATTTAATATTTAGACAATTTCTTAGGGGGTGGGGAGGGCCGCTAGTTGGTTCTGGAAAAAATTATTTATCTCCTCTTCTGCGTTAGTGTTTTGACCACCTTCTGCATCTTAAAAACGGTCGAATTTCACTCAGTGAATTATTGTTATTCTGACTCAATAAGGACACATGTGAAATAATCCCGCCGTTCATACTATTTTAATAGACCACACGCACGGTGTCATAAAGATACTCGTGTCACTAGTGCATGAAAATGACTTGGACTTAAGTCGCATGCAATATGAGAAATTTATAAGCGTTTCCGCGGTGTCGTGATAACATGTCGCATACCACCGATGTAAACCTGCCTCCATCAATAAAATCTGTTAAATCTAAAAGGAGGATGGAGAGGTTCTTTTTCATCCAGAACTTGGAAGTCAGAGCTACAGTGCAACGCTATTGCAAACAAAAGACAAATGTTTTGTAGAATGAAAAATTTCCCGGGGATAGTCGGTCTTCGTTTGTGGCAACGATGTGTCGCTTCTTTGGGCTGGGATATGTTAACTTTTAGTATAGTCGTCAAAAACGGAGCCGTGATGGATAAATACCAGCAAGTGATCGGACGGAGAGGTACATAAACATCCGTTTACATTGCGAATCGTTTCGTGTTTCATTAACATAAATTGCAAATTTAATTGTAAATTCGTTCGGCATTTCAAACACGACTTGGTCAATTTATCGACAATATTTAGTAATGTGAGAGCTATCTGTCATAAGACCGGTCAGGCCACACTTCTGAAAGCTAGCGCTAAATGTCGGTCTGAACAAAAATCGAAAGAAACGCTCAGCCCTATTTTCGACTCACTCTCACTCGCCTGGAAATAGGGACAACCCTGGAAAATAAATTAGAAAAAACAAAGAAAAAAATATGTATTTTTCCTTTCACCCTTATTGTTGTTTCGGTTATTTACGACCTGGCACCTTAATTTTTTTCGACTCTGCCATCACTGCCATGCCCATTTTCACTCCTATAGAAAGACTCCGATTCCGATACTATGCGGAGGTGAACATCAGGAAAAGCGTATCCTTAAGGTCACCGGGTTCTATCCATTAGTGAAAAAGGCATGAAACAAACACCTCTTGAATCCCATTCATCCTCAAAATAGCCGAAAGAGAGAGAGAGTGCAAAAAGGGGGACCGCCTTGAAATACCCCAGAATTCTAGCGAACAACAATAACTTAAAGGCATCTAAAAGAAGAAAAAAATCTTTAAGAAAATAAGTAACAAAGTTCCTTAGTTTGTTTCGGAAAATTATTCTTATTGTTGTTTATTTCGTTATTGTTTTGCCTGGCTTGAGAGCTCCCGGAAATCCATTCGTCGTGTACCTACTTTATTTTTCGGTCCGCCCTCTTTCACCCTGCCCGCCCTTTCCCGGAAATCTTTCAGTAACTGTTTATCGGGCTTTTAACATCTGACAAGATAATCGCAATAAATTTTAGTTAGAGCTACAGATAGCTTTTAGTCTACATTTTCGCTATTATTAGAATCGAGTATTGTGTAAGAAGAGCATGATAAAATAAACCTGAGTAAAGAAAAGAAATAGTTACAGCGAAAAGAAAAGTTTGTTTGTTCGTTTCGAAATCTATTTTTAAAGTACATTTTGAGTAATTGGTAGCGAATATGGAAAGAAATAACAACAATACCAAAATTTAACTAAACACCACAAATTTAAAAGAGCACTATTGTAATGAAAGCTTCTTAAGATCTGCTACATATACCAGCAAAGCTATAACGAAATCGATCGTCTAGATAAATAACCTTTGAACACCGGGTAAAGTGGTCCTTACAGATTTCTAAAGTTCATAGACAGCTCATATCAGTGTAGACAACTCGATTGCCTCGAAAAAGGTCCTGAAAGGCGCTGAAACTTCTTTATAAATTATTTCTTTCACCGCTCCGCTCCAGACTGATATCACGTAAGAAAACGAATCATTCTTGATTTTAAAATGTGCCGTAGACTATAAAAACTTTTATTTAATGGAAGAAGATTTTTTAAACAATTAAATAGAAACTTCTTCAAAGGGAATGTGGACCAATGAAAGTACATATTTAGCTTAATGCTGTAAAGGTTTTCAAAAAGTAATTATGCGATATTTACTATTCATTCCTTGAAACAAGTATGAGTAATTTTTAAAAGTATTCGGTAAATATCGAAAATTCACTAAACAATTACAGAGATTTAAAATGCTTTTGAAACTGAGAACAAACGAAAATGTATGGTAATTGAGTTTCTATGCTTGCTAGGTATTAATGAATAATTAAGTTGAAGTAAAAATGTAATCATTCGTTAATGAAAAGTAATCCCGTTGCACTTCTCTGCAATGGAGCAACTTGTTTACTTCAGACAGCACTTGTGAGAGTTTTTAACGCATTTTGCAAATTCATCAGGGCTTCTTCGCATTAAATAAAAATAAAACGTATTTTCTATTTCTTCTCTAGCTGGTTTCTGAGAAATTCACATTGATGACTTTAAGTCAAACTTGAAGCCAATTCTAGTATAACGTACGTATACAAAAAGTTTAAAAATGTGAAAAAACCAAACACACAAGTTATGAGGAGTATGAGTATGAGGAGTATTACACTGGGCTAAGATCATCATACGAAATAATTACTATAAAAATATTATCCAGGTCGCAACCTATCCGTTTGAAATGCAACCATAAACGCCATTTTACCATAATCTCGAACCACATTAAAATCATCCAATAAATGCCCTGGAAATCAAGCCTAAAATATTAGGACACCCACCGTCATTGTGATTTGCTTTCCGGCAGGGGTGGTCTGGAAACTCTACGATTTCCGCAAACGAAAATGACGAACGACTTAGAGCGCAATCAAAGCATCCAGGAAAAGCACAATAAATGCCAAGGCATGCGTAATCCTTGCAATCCTCTCAATCCAGTTTCTATGCCCTTCCCTTGGACTGATGTTTATTGCAATCTGAATGGGTGGGCCAGTGAATGTGAATCTCCCTTGCTCCAGAGTTCCTGCAATACTGCAATACATCAAAATTGGAAGGTCGATGAAAATACTCGGTACATCCATCCCTCGTGTATAATCAAGCCGCTGAAGTTCGCAGCTCCTTCGGGATGGAAACCCCTAACCAGAAGAAGTGTTTGCCCATGGATTTATCCCCATCGAGTAAAATTACAGCAAACGCAGCTGCGTATTATTTGGTTGGTTGGATGCAAGAAACGAACGACACGGGATAGATTTCTTCGGATCTCTCTACGGGGTGAGTTCTGAGTTCGTAACATCCACAAAACAACAAGACGGGTCTCATCTGGGTGACGGTGGCTTCTTATCATTAGACCGTCTGAGGGGACTAAAAATATTTTCAATTAAATCGCCCGTCGAAATTTTCAACTTAAACAATACTATCCCAGTTGGAAATCTTTTCGGGCTTTGCAGGTCCTAATCGGGACGAAGACGAGAGCCCTTTAAGACCTGTACGATCCGATTAGACGCGATGACAATAACAAAAAAGAAAAGTAAAACAAGGCGCAAAGGCGCGTTCGTAACTTGTACGAGCATAACGATAAGGCTCAGTCTAGCCTGATTCGTTTGTAAATTGTACAGATGAGAAACGAGACGCGGAGCATTGGATAGGTCCCCAGATTCGTCTTTCTGGGTAGGTAGAAGTGTATGGAGCCACTCACTATTATGGAAATATCGAGGAAATATATCACCCCAGCTGACAGAACAATTCCCTTATCGGCTCATTGGTTTTTTTTCCTTGAATCTCGTTTCAGCGGATTCTTTCCGTTCTTGGCTTGATTTCAGTTCGAATTTCGCGATATCTTGGCAATTGGGTAATGAATGTCGAGCGAAAGAAATTACTAAGGTGGTTCGAAGCATAATTAGTACGCGTAATTGACATTTAAAATTGTTTCGAAGAATTGAGGCGAAATGCAGTTCTAGAATTTTTGTACCAGTACCACTTAACTCCATTTATATTCATTAGATCTTACTTTAATACCAATGTTAAGCCTCAGTTATAATGGTTCCGATCCGATCCGATCCGGAAAACGGAGAGTGTTGATTTTCTCCATCCGACACACATCTAAAGGGAATTTCGGAACGCCTAGTCACAATCATTCCGGTAATTAGCCGAGACACAAAACGGAGGGGTAAAGTTGACCAACTTTCAACTTCTATCCGTTCCGTGAGAGGTGAATTATTGAATTTCACCACCTCCTTCGCCACACTAAAAATCAAAATTACACCTCGATAATGTCACTTTGATGGGTTTCGGAACGGAATCATAGTGCCTAGAAAATTTTCTCCTCCGAGGTTGCCGGATCGGATCGGAACCCCTATAACTGAAGCTTTAGTATAAAAGTACACAGACTAATTTTGCAACTTTATATTATTTAATAATAAAAATAATTTCTTTCAGGTTTATTAATGCGAGACGAAGAATTGTGCAGCCGATGATAGACCAATCGAATCGAGCAGGTAACTAAACGGTTCTTAAACAAATTTCTATAAATTAACCCTGTTCCCCGAAAATACATAAAAGCCTTCAATCCTCTCTTCAATTTCCCACAGAAGCTATAAAACCCCAGCATTAAACGAGTACCTTCTTGATATTATCGTTTTTTTTTGTGGGGGTGTGTGAGTGTTTGTCTTATCCGAATTTAATTCTTAATTCAACGCTTTTACACAACATTAAGTACACATCTTTAACGTCCAATTATGATGTCGTGAGGACATCCTTAAATGTCCAACCGAAAAGTTGACAGACAGATAGACGAGGACGGGAAGCAGTTTTATAGCCGGAAGATAGACCGAAAACGGTTACTGAGTTCGGTGTAGATGAGGAGAAGGTCCAACTCTGTCTATAATTTGAGCTAAAGTGTAGTGCGTGCTTGACACTTTACGACACTTTCATTCTACGGCGATGATCCCTTTGACTACACTAAAAATGTCGGTCTGGGTATTATCTCGGGAGCGAGACGAAACAAACATACCGTGTGTAATTGTGTGATATCAGAACACTAATAAGAATTTTACGACATCCACTTATCGGGGCTATATAAAGTGGATATGTCTTTTTCGGCGTCCCGGTAGCCATTCCGGTTGTCCCAGTCCCAGGGACTTTTATTGCTTTCGGTGTGAAGTTATTCAAACGAATATCAACAAGAATATGAGTAGGTGTCGTAAATCATCTCGGGGAATTCCTAGATGCGCTGAGTTTTTGCAGGCTCGTCATGCCGACCGTTTGAATATTTTCGAGTAATTTTCTAATTAATTTCCAAGAGTTTCGCACAAAATATATAACGACTTTAAATCGTAAATAACGTCCGCCAACGACGACGGTTTGTTATAAATTTGAAAGTTTGATATGTTGCACAATGCAGTCGTGGTGCTTCCTATAGCCGAGCGAGGCCGGGATGTTCTGCGAGACAGAGCGTTCTATGACCGCTTGATAAATGGCTTGGTCGGTATTAAATTGGGGATAAGAGATGGGCTTCGGAACACTACGAAAACACGACGATTTGAGCTATTTGTGACGGGAACGAATATACGGACCAGGAATTATTGCACTAGCTTACGGAAGGATGTTGTGCTTTCGAAGGTTTCGTTCCAAGAATTTCAAATTTTTAAAACACAATTTGAGTATTCTATATATTTTTTGGCAAATTTTGAGCAGTTGATGGAAACAAGGAAGTGATAAAATAATAATTCAGAATGCAAATATTTTCTAGCCCAAATAGAAATTAAGAACCTCTATATAAAGACCCGAGCTTGTAAGGAATGAGCAAATGGGACGTAACAGGAAAATTAAAATATCATGAACCAGAAAGAAGAAATTTTGTGATTTGAATCAGATAAAAACAGCAGTAACACTATTCAATAACATATTGGAGAAACGAGTTCAGCAAGAGGATTTAAGACCAACATTTCAAATCTCTTCATTTGAAAGTCAAATTTTTCAATTCCGGAGTTAATAATTTAGAAAACAAAATGTTGACTATTACCTACCTTACTGCCTGCATCCTTAAGATCCACCATTTCCAGAGTTTGTGTTGATTTCGATACCCCGTACCTTCTTTATTATTTTTGTAAAAATTACTTTTAAGATTTTAGTATGCGCTCCGGAAAATATTTCAAAATATGAAATATTTTCCAAAGAAAAATTAAAAAAAAAACTCACAGTCTGATATGTTTTTTAATTTTTCTTAATCAATGAAATTTCGAAGAGCGCGAAAGAACATTAACTAATTTTGCTTAAAATAGTTTATACCCCTCATCCAGGTCCATCCGGTTACGGTCACGAAGCGATGGGTTACATGATGGACAGTCAAGCACATATGATGCATCGTCCGCCTGGTGACCCCGGCTTTCATCAAGGCTACCCGCACTATCCACCTGCAGAGTATTATGGACAACACTTGTAATTAGGGACAAAATTTAATTTAACGTTGTTTTTATTCATTAAAACAAATTGTATAAAAAAGGTAAGGAGTTTTTTAAATTGTAAAATAGTCGTATTTCTCGTATTTCTGTAAAAACAATTTAACAATTCTTTTTCGTTTCCAGTGTTCACCCAGTGATTATGCTCGAATTTTTCCCATCATCCGTGGCTGATCGTTATATTCTGCCAGCCTAGCTCATTTAATTTTTTTGTGCATATTAGTTAAAATTTAAAATATAAAATAATCATAAAGAAAACGTCGTGCAAAATAGTTTTGTTACCACATCGACATTTAAAAACAACGGGAAAAATCGAGCGTGAATGTGTATATTTAAAAATAACAGAAAATCATTAGAAGGAAATCTGCTTGTTTTAAGGAACTTTTTAGTTTTTATTTAAACATTAAAAAAACATAAAATCAGTGAAAATACAACGAGTTTTAATATTTAAATGGTATACAATTTTTAAAAACTACTCAAACAAAATTTAAATCAATTGAATGTATAAAATAAATAAATTAAAAAAGAAACCGCGAAAAATTTAATTAAATAAAGATATTTTTTAAATTATTAAAAAAAAAATTAAAAAAAAATGTGTGACTGCGCTAAACAATTTTTTTAAAGGAAGTTCAAAGACATTAAAACAAAGTGACTTGTGATTACCTTCTAAGTAGAGAAATGCAATTTGTATAAATATAAAAAAAACATTGTGAACTTTTAAAACTGATAAACGGAATACAGGAGACTATACATATATTAAATTAAAAAACAACATCAACAATAACCGCAAATATACGCGATTGAAGGTGACTATCAATTACATTAAAAAAGTGCAGCTTTCATTATGATCTTGTGATTATCAATAATTAAATTATTTTGTTCTTCAAAACTACAAAAAACAACTAAACTCAGCAACAACGTGGCAATATCGACTGATCCGAATGAGATAATAAAATTAAAGAGTAAAAAAAAATATTGTAAGAAAAACCCTACCCTACTTACAATTCACTATTTAATTAAACAACAACAAAAACTACACATAGGTACACACTAAAAAGTTTAAATAAAATCACAACTGGAATGATAGATATGAAAGAAATAAGAACATATAAATAATATTAATTATTAAAAACAAAACAATGAACGTAAATAATATTTGAATAAAATAATTTGCAAAAAAAACAGCAGAATTAATTTAATAAGTAATGTAATTTTGTGTAATTAATAATTTTAGTATAAAGTGCATATTTTATAGAATAAGCTACCCTTAGAAGAATGAATTACGAAAATACATAAGAAACCCTGTTAAATAAAAAGAGATTTAAATAAAAAAATCAATAAAAAATGAAACAATGGTATACTAAAAAGAACAACTACTTATACATATACATATAAAACAGAAAAACAAACCCTATATATACGAGTAAATAAAATAAAGAAAACTTAACTTTACTATGATTATGATATATATAATTATATATATACAAAACACACTGTAAAAAATTATTAATAATAAATTAACTTAATTCGAAGTTGTAAGGAAAAAATGAAAGAACAAAAAAACACGCAACCCTTAATGAATGATCGACGAAAGAGATGAAACCTAGTTGAAATGAAATAAATTAAAACAAAAAGCAAAAGCATAAAAAACTTATCAAAAATGAAAAGCAAAAAAGGTTAGGAATAGCCAACTAATTCGAAAACACACTTTAAAATTTAATGAGCATGTATTGCTTTACGAATTTATCAAAAATAATGTTTATTTTATTAATATTTAATTTTCGCAAGATATTTCAAATGTCAACTTTCATTTTTGTAAGTAATTGTTTTGTTTTGCATTTTCTTTACTTTCCGCGAAAAGAAAAAAAAGAGTTAGAGTGAGAGAGAAAATTGAAAATTTATTATCTATTATCTAAAATTATTATTTTATTTTTGTTTTTGCATTTTAATTTTTAATTATTGAATAAAGAATGAAACAATGAGAATTATATGATTTCGTTTTATTGTTGTTTTTCTGTTGATTTATTTGTTTTAGCTTTCAGTTGATTCAAAAAGAAATTGTAAAGATTTGGATTTATGTTTATTTAGCTCGCAAGAATGTTGACGAAATTTTTTTTTAAGTAACAAATAATCTGCGGGTACCTCATATCACTTTTCAACTGCCCATCAGTCACATCTATTCCGTTTCTAAAATATTGTCAGCTATAAATTGATGTAACGTAAAGACAATTACAAACCACTTTATATTTATGTTCATATAATCAGCTGTTTACAGGGGCGGTAATGCTCTTGCTCCACTCGACTTCGATAGTATCTTTTGAATCCTTTGATTTTTTCGATATTGCTCATGGGAAGAAGAAATTTTACATGAAAACATGCAAACTATTTTTAGCAACCCTACAACCCAACACTGTTTCCTCATAGTGCAAGATCTGGTTGATTTCAAGAATATTGTTCCTTAAAGTTATGAATTTCTATGTGCTGTTTAGGATAAAGTTGTCCTCACTGGGAAAAGACCGAGTTCAGGAATTTGGTTCTAGTAGTTTTATCCTATTGAGGAAGAGTTATACACGAAGCTTGATGAATAAATCGTGAACAAACAAATTTAAAAGTCGTCTTTGACGCGAAAGTCGAATTATGTTTATGCCTCTTCGACGATTCCCCGATTGAATTTTGAGCATACTGGTCGTTCCTTCTTTCGATTTAAATTTTCCCTCAAACATTCTCAACATAGTTCTTTCTTTAAAGGAAAGGTTGGTAGTCTGTCACACTGTGAAAATATAGTTATGTATGACTAAGAAAACTAAAAACAGAATAAACCGTGGATCATACCACGAGATAAATTGGAAATATAATAGGACAGTTATGACACATACTCCTCGAAAGTAAATTTCGACATCATTACTTAGCAATAACTTTTCTTCAGTTCTTGTATGACCAGAAATTACAAAAATTATGATTATGAGAGAGATCAAGTTTGAAGCTAGTCATTTCGATACAGTCTTATGAATTGAGGTTTGGGTTGAAAGAGTCCCACATAGACTTATCTGCTTCTAACAAAAATGTAAGCGCGGCATAAAAAATGATATAAAACTATTGGTTCCGATCTTTTTGAAGGTAATGATTGATATATTATGTTACTATTGTGTTATTTTTGGTTTGGTTATATATTTTTTCATTCTCTATTATTTCCCGTAAAATAAATGGCAGTTGTCATTAAAAAAATATGAACAAAACAAAAATCATAATCAGAAGCTTAAAAACACATTCGACGATATACGTAATTTGGAACTCTATTATATAATATTTTTAAACAAAATAAAAACATGCTATTCAATTTTTAGGCCTATCTAAATAGTTACTAAAAATGTTTTTATATTATAAAAATTTAATGAAATCTAAATTTTAAAAAATTACAAGCTATGATTTTTAGAGGAAAATATTTCTAAAATCATATTAATAATATTAAAGAAAAACATTGGCAATGTTGGTTATTTACTTTTATCGATTTTTTTACAGGGCTTGAATTTAATTCTAATTTTAATTAGTATTGAACGATAATTTATAATAATATTCCTTTATATTCACACAGAATTTTTTAATACTATTTGTTTTTTTTAACTCGCCTTGACAAAATAAATGCTCATGAAAATGTTCTAAGAATCCGGAAAGCAACAACAAGAAATTTTCGTTCCTAATTCTTAACACAGGGTCTTAATAGTTATACGGATATTAAAAATAAAAAAATAAATCAGAAATTGTATTTTCGATGCGTACAAAGAACTAAAGCGAATAATTTGTTCGAAAAAATTGATTCGACTTTCCCGAAATTACATAAGTAATTGCAATTGTTCGCATAGAATGAATATAATAAAAAAATAACAGCAAACAATCATCAAATTGTATACGAAATTTCTACAAAATAAAAAATAATTTCATTAACCATATTACGGTTTTTCCTCAAGTTATCAAAATAAAATTTTCCAAAAATATTTACCAATTACTGAAAAATAGTTTCGATATTAATGAATGGATTGAATTTCAAAACTTGAACATAAATTCGCAATTATATTTCGGCTGTTTCGGATTTCATCACAAATTAGTATTTACATTGTAACTAATTTTCTTTTTCTATTGACTTTTCATTTCATTTTGGAACAAGAAAATCCATTGCTCGCCTTATTCATGTATACGAAAATCTTTAAAGGAAAAGGAACAATTTAAGAAAAATTAAATTAAATTTAAAAGAATGAAATAGATACGAAAACATAAGAGAAAAAACAAATAATTTTTATCATAATAAATTATTGAAAAAAGAAACATGTCAGAACAAGGAAAGTTGTTTAAGGTGAAACTTTATTATATATATGAAAAACAGTCTGTTTGACAAAAAAATCATTTTTTGAAAATGATTTTAATGTTTTGAAAGTTTTGCTTGTGTGTGAACGAATCGAGAAAAAGAGATCGCGCGAGAGAAAGTTATATATAGTGGAAGATTATAAGAATATTAGAGACTATGATGAAAGAAAGAAGTTAATACGAAATAATATATATAAAAAATAAACAAATACAAAAAAAGTAACGTTTAATGCTTGTATGTACATTTTTAATTGTAATAAGATGATGATATGGAAAATTATGAAATGAGTTGTCTTTCTTAGTTCTAAAACTATTTTCAGAATTACTGTTAATAAGGACCGGTTTCACAGTCGAAGTTTAAACCAAAAATTTGGTTTAAACTTAAGATCTCACAAATTTTTGGCTTAAACCTAGACTGTGAAACCGGCCGTAAGAGATGGAAACTGTCAAAAGTTTCAAAGATAATGAATATTAAGGTAAGTACATATAATTTCGCGCTCCAAGATATAATCGTAGAATGGTTCTCACTCGTTATGATTGCCTGCGGAAATACCCTAAACGTCTTCAAGCTTAAATCCTACGAATGTGAATTGGACCCGGATAATTGAATCTCGACCATTAGAAGAAATTAAGTTACACTCTTGCAAGGCAACGGGGGAAGTCGTATCACTGCCATGGAACCCGAGACACAGCCACCCGCGACACATTACAAGAACCTAACCTCTTATCAATTATGTTAATGAAAGAATTGTCTCCCACACATTGAAGAGCCTCTTGAATCTACCGAAACCTCTTGTCTATAGTCTGGAGAACAATGACACGGACCGAAAAAAAAACTCGTGCAAGTGTTGTCGATTCGACTGAAGCAAAATCTCATTACGGCTAATTCCACTCGATCTAGTTGCAAGGGTATCCAACATGGACGGAATCTGGGTCTGGATGTGGGGGAATATGTCACCCGTCTACCGGATCTTTCAATTGAGACTTAAACTCGTTTTGTAGTCTATTGACAAGGCCGCGATTCTGTGGGCATATCCGAGTAGGTCGCTGCCATCTAGTACCATTAACATATCACCAGCATTGATGATGCATTATCCCGCCCGGACCAACTAGTCGGAGAATTGGAAGCTATCGTCTCGTTACGCTATCCCTCATTGCTGGACCTTTTATTGGAGTAAATTGAATTTGTAAGCCACTCCAGCTTCAGAATCAGATTCAAACCAACTCGATTTCACGTTATTATTTTGCATATTGTACAAGTCGCTTTGTGGTTTTGCATAATCCGACGCGGGGGATGAACAATGAATTGATTCTTGTGACCAGTGAGGAGAAAATTTCTTTTAGTTAACTTTCAGATGGAGGACGTGCGACTTGAACCGCTGCAAGACTTTGTGTGAATACTATTACTGATCTACGGAAATGATCAGGAATAAAGTGGTGCCAGTGATTAAAAAAAAGAACCAAAAAATTAAATCTTGAAATCAAAAACTATAGAGTTTCTTAAAATGAACGCCAAGTTTAAAGGTTCTCACTTCTACAACCTCCTTACAGCACACAATTGTTCTTAAAAACGGTTTCACGTAAAACGGTCTAATTGAAATAATTAGACACAATGTAGACTGGCCATGTGAACATTTTTAGATAGATGAAACTAGGCAGTGGCTTCGGCTACATGAAATATCTTGAAATAAAATACTCGTATGAATGCTTTAGTGCTGTCTGCTTCCTCCAAAAAGTTATCAAAATTCAAAACATATAATAAAGTTGAATTTTTCTACCATTTTTCCATTTTTTCCATTATTATTAGTGTTCACACAGATCTAAACTCGGTCCAATTCGCGTATCTCGTTTAAGATTCGATGAAAAGTTTTCTCCGGGGATGTAACTGTCAGAGTCGAGAAGAATAATGGTGCTACCCCTTACAACCGTTTCGCATTACTTGTTAAAGTTGCCGTAACAATCAGAAAGTCTTTTGCTTTTCGTTTCCTTTATAGCACATTTGGCGAATATAAGGAAACCCTCCCGCTGTTATGCAGACATAATAAAATTGGAAAAAGGGCTCTCAAAAGTCACCCCTTTCTCTATTCCGAGGCAGGATGAGGCTGACTCCTCACATACGCTACGAAGAAGGATCTACATATGATATGGCTTCGGGCTGAAAGAGCTCAAGAATGGTGGGTGGCGACAGTGGGCTATTTTTTCCGTGCACAAAGTCAATATTGGAAACTCCATCTACTCGTACATATAACGGATAAGGAATCCCCTTAACTACTCCCCAAAGTGACATTTCCACCATTTTTCCATTTACGAATCACCACAATATGCCATTAAGGTGTGTTTTTGCAATCCCAGAGTGTTCGCTCCACGAAACCCATTCGAATGGATTTTCTGCATATCCTTTAACCAGTTCGGGCATATACAGCAGCTAGCATGAAGGTATCCGAGTGAAGAGTGGAGCTAAGGCTGGGATCTGAGTTTTATTAGAAATTTTCCTTGAAGTAAGGGCGTTTGGGAGATCTAAGTGACGGTGGCGGATAAAACAGCCCAAACATGTCTTGTTATTGGTTTATTTGAATAACAGCCTCTTTATTGTTTTACAATCGAATAACAGATTTCTTGTTATTCAGGACACAGGGTTGAAGGCTCGTTTTTGTGCAGTGCTCTGCTGTGGTGATTTGGTGCGATCTCCCCCAACCCAAATTCCGATCGCTGGAGCGTCGATTTTCTGATTGAATTTTTTAAAGTTATCGGTGATTTGGGTATTGATATCGTTCCGAAATGAGATACCGTACAAGATTTCATCCAATTTTAATGGTGGCAGAATTCTATCACGGGCGGTACTCGATGGAAATAAGGTTGAGTTATATTTGAACATAAAATTGGTCAGAAGATGAATTCAATTTTCTTTTTGCATTACGACTGGATTTCGAGATAGTAAATTTGAGTTTGTTTGATGCAGAACTAAGACGTTCCGAAACTTGTTTCCAAGTAGAAATTACGATGTCATATACAGATTTTGTGGCATTATAAAGAATTTCATAAAAAAAAATGTGCCAACAGTCTGGGCGCAACTTTATTATTTTTCCGGCAGAAGTTCGGAACGTGTTTAATTCGGGGATGCGGTGTATGTTACTATGTGACTGAAAACCTAACAAAAAGTTCAGGAAACGGTTAGAATAGAGTGTAATATATGAATTATATAATTGGGTCATATTTCGGGATGCGGTCTAGAGGTTGGAAAAGAAAAAAACTTAAAAATAGGTGATTATTAAACAAGCCCGTGGAAGTGAAAAGATATTCGATATCTGAGAGACCTGAGAGATATGGTGGAATTTATAAAAAAGTATACAACCACTTTACACCCCCTTAGGGGTCGAAATTCAAAAAAACTTGAAAACACATTCTAGGTATTCATATGAAGAATCCGTAGAATAAAAATGAATTCAATATTTCGAAAGACCTAGTAGATATGACGAAAATCGTGAAAATATATGCATTTTATATTTACTGACATTTTTTTCTGCCCCCCCCCCTTCTGAACCCCAATGAATATTGACATTTTTTTTATCGGAATTACTTTTGATTTACATATATGTACCGAGTTTCAACTTTCTAGCATAAGGCGTTCAAAAGTTAGGAAAAACACCCCCCACCCTCGCACCATGCTACCCCTAAAAAAATTTTATTTTTCCACTATGCCACTAATATAGTTCTATCTAAATACAAAGTTTAAGGTTTATATCATTACAAGTTCTTAAGATATAAGCATCGGAACTTTTTCCTTCTCACCCTTCCCCACCCTCACCCTCTACACCCCCACCTTTAAATTTATTTTTCCCTACTAGGGTTCTATTGGACCTAGTTCTAGTTCAAATTTGAACCATCTATCTTACACTGTTATTGAGATATGAAAAGTGATATTTTTGAAAAATTCTTATCCCCCCCCCTTCTATGCTCCTCCGCCCCCTTCAATGATTTTACTTTGAGCAATCTTTATTTATCAAGCTGTATACCCAAACCGGATTTTGTTTTTCTGGTGCAATTGGTTTGTGAGATATCGTAATCTTTACTATTTCAAGCCCCACCCCCGCACGCCACCACTCCTACCAAAAAATTTTGTTTCAATCTACTCTCCTAGTATAACTACAGATATTTATTAAGTTTCAATTGCTTGCCGTTAACAGTTTAAGAGATATGGATTTTAGAATGTGTCGATATCGGCATTTTTGCGTTTCGGACGCATTATTTCCCCCTCCACTCCCACACCCCTTCACCCATACCAGCAATTTTTTTGCAAATGGGTCCATTATCAAAGCTCTATAGAAATTCCAAGTTTCAGTCTCCTAACATAAGCGGTTGCTGAGATCTAGAAACCAAAGTTTTTCGTCTAAAACACTTCCCCCACCTTCCTCCTCGCACCCTCACCCCTGAAAAAATTCTCACTTCAAGAGGTCTACCATGTCTATTCAGAAAAAAAAAATCAATTTATTAGCTCATAGGGCTTGGGAACTATAATTCTTCAAATGAGTTTGCGTACGGCGTACCGAGCACAGACGGACTGAAAATTTTTATTGCTTTTTTGGCGTTTATTAGTCATAAAACGTATAAAAAAAAATTTTCAGGGTAGCAAATTTTTTTTTTTAAAAGTCGAAAACAATACTTTATTACACTTAATTGGAATCTAAATTGAAACAAGTTACATGAAGTAAAATACAAATTTTCATAAAATGCGTTACGGGATTGAAGAAAATTGCCACTATATTGAATATTTAAATATGGTTAAATGGTTCAATTAAATTTGTTAAATTTACTCTAAGGCCTACTGTTTACCTGAAGTATTCGACTGAATTTTCTTTAACTTTAGTAGGTCAAATATGTGATAGCATAGAAATATACTGCAAAGCTTTCTCATATTTGAGAGCGTGTGGAAAGATAGTAAAAAAAATAAAAAATATAAAGGAGACTTACAGATGATTCAAATTTGTGCAATATTTAGACAGAATACGCATCTATTACCAGTGCCGAGTACCTAAGAGTAAGATTAGCTTGAATCATCCCAGATAATCATATTACACAATGTTGATTTTTGTATAACACAAAAAAGCTTTCAATTAGTAAGAGTTAGTAAGTCAGAATGAAATAATGTTTTTTAATTTTAAATTATAATGAAAGAAAATACTATAAAAACATCAAGAGCCAACACAGTATCAAATCTTCATTGAGTACTCCGCCAAACTAAGTCCGAACATAACTCACTTCATTTATTGTCTCATCGATTAAATCAATTTCAAATAATTCCAAAATAGATTTTTCGAAATTAGATTGCTTTCCTGCTTTAATAGCGGAATTCATCCGAAAACACATTCACCAAAAATCATTTATAACGAACATATGGCGAAGTTCCCGAGACTTGACACTGGACACATCCGAATTGACCATCTGTAATGAGATTTTCCACATATATATCCTGAAAATTGAGTATGAGGTTTATCATATTAAGGAAGCTCTTGTTTTTCTCGAAGTTGCGTGTGGTCATAATAATCAAAAGGAAATAAATGGGAAATAAACTTCTGGGGTGGATTCTTTGTAATTATGTTTTTGTGACCAAATGATTTCTTTTCGTTTTATTCACCCTAATCTTGTTGTAGCTCCATGTATTTTTTTTTTCTTCACCTTTATAGGATGAGTGATTTTTTGGTAGAGCACCGGTAGGATTCGATTTCTATAAGCGATTTGTAATGATTAGAGAAGGTGTTGCCTATTTTATTGCTACTAATGTGTATAATGGTTTTTTAATTATTTTATTGTTTAGTGATTTTTTTGTGGGCGGAGGTGGCAGTTATGGTTGATTTAATGATTTTTTAATTTATAAATCTTGAGCGTACATCCGCGGATAATTTAAAAACAAAGATTTGGATTTAAAATTGTTGCTACAGCACAACCACAGAGCATCAGTTTTCAAAGTTGCGCACGTATTCAAATATTGCATGCGATTTGTAAAGTGAAGTGAAAGCTGATGCATTATCATTATTTCACGGAAAATTTAATTGGAAATTAAAGTAGCCGACAACTAAATTGCAAAATAGACATAAGCACTAGAGGGACGAACTAACTACAGCAACTGCACCAAAGCAAACCGGCTGGTATTAGTGTTCATTCAAACCTTGTATTTGCACCTAGCTTTAGGTGTACTATTTCGCTGAGCTCGTCAGCTATCGTAAAACTAGTGAAAATAAGCCAAGGCGCCAACAAAAATACAATTGAGACAGAACTTTCGAATGCATGACATCTCAAAATTGAATAACAAGATATATACGAAACTGGCTCTTGGAACAGATCGATAGTCTCTTTTTTAAATTTACTGTATATACATAATTGAAGCCCTTGAAGCAAGAAGGGTTTGACTCATTTTCCTAAAAATAAGAACTAAATGACAGAAATAATAATAAGTTTTACTCAGAAATGTAATATGCGAATATCACAGAAATGTAAAAAAATATATAGTCAATGTCTTAAGGAACCGTGAGTCCTGTAAATGAATTTTGAAAACAAAATAATAATACTAACGATATTTTTTGACTGGAGATGGCGGCTACTTTGCATGCATTAGAAACAATTTTGCTTGAATTAAATTAATGATTAGAAAAACAAGCAGGTACACCTAGAACATTTGATCAGCATTTTTATTTCAAAATAATTACGAAAATAATAAGAATAGTTTTGAGAACAAAACCAAACTTTGAACAAAATAAAATACCAATTTCAAAATTACAACTTTATCTTTTATTATCGTTAGCAAAAAAAAAATAAAGCAAAATAAAGAAAATCTGTTCAATTAAACACAACTTGCACGGTATTTATGCAAATTGCCAGCTCAAGTTGGTTTCATACGCAATGGTCGCCCCTAAATCTCTAATTTTTTGACTATGTATGAATATGATTAAAATGAATCTCGGTATCAGAATTCCAAATAAAATTTTTGAGGGGTAGGCCCGTTAATATTATTGCATGTGTTGTTATGATTCTGTATTACTGTGAAGCGGAATAGCGAACATATCATACACAGTACACTCACATACTAAAGAAGATTACACCGGACTTGCGTTCAATTTAAATGGCTTTAAAATTCTAATAACACTGCAGCCCCCGGTGTTTTATGACTTTGTAACAGATTTACTCCTGACTGTCGCTTATAGGATTAAAATGCTTATGCAGATTCCCGATTGGCATAGAGAAAAAGGGTAAACGGTTGTAGTAATATTCTTTCGTCCCTTGCCTATGGATTTTATCTTGTCACACCAGCAATGATTTGAATTACAGTGTAAACCTAACTATGGTATGGTTTAGTAAAACTATTTCGATATTATTGTAGTAGATGATCACACTATTCGTTTGTACGACTTTTTGAACACGCAGAAATACTAAAGTCGATAAAATAGATAATTCGTGAATATTCCTAATCAAATACGCATAAGTTGGTAAGTTAAAATATTAAGAATAAATGTTTCTTACTAGAAACAAAACCTTAAATTAGTACCCGACCACAGCAGTCATATACCTATTTAGGATGATTTCGTGGAGTAGGTAAGGTAGGCGATGTTCTTATTACACTCTTCATCAAAGTTTTTGTGTTGAAAGAAATATCTAAACGAAGTCAATCCAGGAAAAATCATAAGAACGGGCAATTGAATTTAAAACTCCAGAATTGATCAAGCCCAAACATCAATAAAATATTGGTGTACTTTTAACAAATTTGTTCTCCATCTTATAATTTCAAAAAAAATTTATCCATCCAATTCTTTTATATTTCCGCCATAGCATTTAAGATAAACTAAATATTATAGTATTCTGTGCCTTGTGGTATAGTAGAGATACCCCGGCAGGAGGACCGAACCGTTGGTATATTCGTATTTTCGGTATACGCTTCTGTACTCTGTACATACCCTCAATTTGTTTGACAACCATTAATCACTTCATGCGACAACTTCTGCACGGATGACTGCTATCTCTCCGGCCTTCTACAGCAACGTTGTATTTTGGGGGTGAAATGTTTTTCCCCGATATCATATACATCGATGGGCTGCTGCATAATGTAAGTTTGTCTTTTGGGTTTGTAATTTAAGTAATGGCATCTGATGCCGAGCAATTGATGTTGGTCTAGTGCTTTAAGTCATGCAAGGCTCTATGCTATGGCCGTGCTATTTCCCATAGAACCGTATTTTCAATTTTATCAAACCCCATCCCGTCGAATAAACACTAACTTTCAACTACATTTGTTGTTATTCTTTCGATTTGCTCAATGTGTATATCGATCAGTAAATTTGTTATTCTGTTTCAGCTTTTTACCTTTTTTAATATCAAAAACAAAATTTTTGGATCCACATAATGGAGACTGTTTTTTTTTCACTAATAGCTTTATTTGCCTGAAATCGTATGAGCTCCTATAGATAGAAACAGCACCATAACAAATAGCAGCTTCTTAGTTGTATAGTGCTTCCTTCTGGTATCCTGGTAGCGTCAATTCCATTCCATTATTCGCCATTACCAAATCACAGAAGATGTCTTTATGGACCAAACCGTTAGCAATGACACGATTTTGCACTTTAGCGTCGACTGCATTCTGCAATTAGGATGTCACATTATCGCGTAATATGGAACAACACATTTACAGCTGATACATAGGTACATGTGTTCAAAATCAGCATATAACTAAGTGGCACGGAGCTTCTATAGTGGTATGTAGTACATACGGCCAGTATGTGGAGGCGAGTACAAATACTTGTCCGACAATAGATGCACATTTGCCACGGTACAAGTGACAGAAATACCGAACTGCATTTCTCCATTTGGTTTTAAGCCAATAAAATTGCAATGTCACGGGAGAGTACAAGGTCGATTTTCAAACTCTGCTTATGCATAGAGCGCATTTGACGTATGAGGTTCATTAGCTGGAGTGGCTGTTCAGTATAATATACAATCGATTAGTAGGCTTTGGTTCAAATATGTTATTACACTTTGATTAAGTTTATAATATATTATAAAATTGTATGCTGAGAGCAACGAATTTTAGGAACAGTAAAAAAATATGACGAAAATTATTACACTTTGTTTACAAATACAAATACAAAAATTTGGTGAACGTTGCTGTCAATCTTCCAGTATTTGCCTAGATCGGCCGCTTCTAAACACTCCTCGTTTTTTACCTAATACCCTCTACAGATTATGCGTTTTAAACGCGTTTAAGTAGCCAAAATAAACATGTTAAAAAGCAGTATACAGACTAGTCAACTCGTTTTATTTCGATAGCTTGATTCGATTTGTGTTGACAAGTATCATTACCAAATTCATGCTTTCTAAATTATTTGGAACAAACCTATCTACATGTTTGCATAGCAGCAATAAAATGGGAATTAATTAGCTAAAGCAGTCCTTGCGTTGCACAACCACAAAATTGAGTTTCTGCAGCATTAAATAGTTTCTTGCAAAGTTTACTTCGATTTCGGCTAGTGTCGCAGTGCATGTTTTCGATTAAACGAGTTGCAACTTCGTGTTTTCGTAAACGCGTTCTGAAAGTGTTTTCAACGCGTTAATCTCGTAGTCTGGAACAGTTTGTTTATTAAACTCAAAGGAATGAATCAATTTTGATTCATATTTATATCATAAATTTAAAATTATTAACAAATATTACAAACCAATTGCGTGGTATAAAAATATATTCTTTTTTAAATTCAGTTCGTAGTTCGTAAAATAACTACTTATGAGATATTTTTAAAAGAAAATTCGGTTGTATAAAAAGATTTAGATCTCTAAAATTTTTCATTTGTTTGTTATTCAAAACTGTTTGAAAACTTTTCGATCCTTTTAAATTCTTTTCGGTGCAGAATTGAAATCTTAAACAATTTTCGCGAGTGCGTATTAAAACTTTTTTATCCTCTAAATTCTACCAGAATTCGAAATTAAATTTGCTCTGGGTGATTGCAAGTTAATTTCGCCTTTAAATTACCAGCACGTCCACGAAAGTTTTTTTTACTAGAATTGATTTTTTTTTTAAATCGGCTACAACCCGCACTGTTTAGTGTTAGACATGAAGCGACTTTTGAGTAGATACTCATAGGTCGGTGCCTAGTATTTTTAAAAATTGAAAAGATATTTTCCCATGGCAGAAACTTTATAATCACTTTGTTGCGAATTGGACGTATAATGTAGCACAACTGTTTGAGAAGGAAGGTTGCAATTCTGTGAAATAAATGTAATTATTGGTTAAGAGCCTAGCATATATTTTTAAAGGCCAACGCACACCAGAATCGGCTACTCGAAAAGAATGAACCTGGTCCATTGGGATCCCCCTTTAAGTACGGAAGAGGCATACTGCGCCCCATAAACATCGAAATAAAACTTAATTACATATCGTGGGGGCTGTAAATGGCCACCGTCATCCTCAGGAGGGAATCTTGCCGGACGTCCAAATAGACGTCCAGAATGGCCGTAAAGATGACCATTAAGTACTCGAGCTCATCATTGCCAAACGTAAGATCGAAGCTAATAAAAATTTCGTCATATTTTTTCACTTGCTACGTCAATGGTCGCCCATTTACGATAAAACTGGCCTAGGTCAGGAGACGCGTTAGTTCGACGGGCACGTTTCGTGGAAAACAAATAAAAACTCGCTATCCCAGTGACGGAAGATTACGAAAGTGTTTGGTAAGATGGGCGAAAAAGGGATGTAGAGAGTGTCGTTGGAAGGTCCGCGTCTGGTCCGGTCAGGATTGCAACAATTTTTATGCGAAAATGAAATGAATTTTTGCGAGATATTGTCGTTACGACTCTTTTAATGGAGACGTGCGAAATTCCAAAGTTGAGTTATGACTTTGTTGCAAATTTTATCCGTTTCGAAAAATCCATTTTAAAGTGATTTCGATTTGGAAAAATTGTTTTTTTTTCTTCGAAATCCAGTTCAAATGTTAATTTATATGACGTTCTGGTACAATAGATGCACAATAACTAAATGCTATAAAATTTCCAATAATTTGAGCCTCAACAATTTTTCGTTTCCTAAAGCAACGAAAATAGAGCAGAAATTTGATTGTGTCACATTTGATAGACAAATTATACCGTTTTGAATTTATTCAATTTTTTCTATTATCTTGGAACAAAATATTGTCAAACTTGAATGTCATACAACCTTCTCTCAATATGTATGAACTTCATCAACAATTGCACATTAGGTCATTTAGTCAGCACTTAACGCGATAAATTTGAATTACTTCCAAAATACTACAGTTGTTTACATGTACTTATCTTTATTTTCTTTAAAATTCTATTATTGTAACTAAAGCTTTGAGTGTAATTGTGAAAAATCGCAATTTTCGAAAGATTGGACGTTGGGCTACAACCTGCGGAACAAGCCTCTACTTCGCCAGTCTCAACCCCAATTTATTGAGCATCAACTCAATTACAAAGAAAACAAATTAGATTCTCATTACCCAAATGATCCTATTTTCAAAGGATTTCCTTCCGCAACCGGCCAACTAGAGGAGCAATCGAAATTCATACATGGCATCAATATGCGCCCAAAACAAAAACATCCCAAGTACCACAAGTGAACGCTGAGTGCTATAGGGACCGAGCATAAAGGACTCATTCATGGGAAACAAATAATCTTCCGCAGATCTTTGCCGAACAATTTCGTCAGTAGTGTCGCCTTTGTTTGAACGAAACCGATTAGAAAATATTAACGTTGTATTTCAGGCACTTTATCGGAAATTAAAGAAGTGGAAAAAGGATTAAGAGAGCAATGTTATGGTGTCGCTTTCAAACCCAAGGAGAAGCAGTCATAGGGGCAGCAAAACAAATTAGTCCTAGCGCACATCGTGTTTGGTCAGAAGTTCAAATCGAATCATTTGGGCATAGGAGAAGTTGCAAGCGCCCCTGCCCGACGGACAACTAGATAAGCCTCCCCTTGTGTTCAATGATAAATGGCTTAAACAATTTAAGTCGTATGGATATCGATGTGGTCTTGGGAAGGACTCAGGACGCCGGACTCTACTCTGTACTGTAAAGTGTATAATGTCGTTAGAAGTCCTCCCTTTTCAAAAACTCCATATCCACAGTTCGATGATTCCATACACTCGTGTACGGGATGATAGCGGTTCTATTTAGACCGAAAAGTTTCGTCCTGGTACCCTTTACCCTCGTCCGCCACGACTTGACTAGCGCATCCATTACTCCTCGACGACCAACCGAATGATTAATGGTCGCAGGACAAATAGAAATTGCTCGGGTGCAACGGAAAGGGTTCGAAACGAAATTACACAAAAGTCTTGCATTTGTCGGTCATTCACTGGATATAGAAAGGATTTCAATGGATTGCTGCGATACGCTCGAATGTCTTTTCGGACCGTCCAGGACGACGTCTTCTTCTTAAATAAATTATTTATGGGATAGAAAATTTTCAATTCAACAAATTCGATGGCAACGAGACGACCGCAACATATCCTTTTTTTTGGTAATTGGAATCTATTTGGCAACAAATGCACTTCTTCGTATTACGAAAGGATCAATTCGAACTTTTATTATCATTTATTTCTGGGACATAGTAATTTAAATTTCATCTCAGTAGCCTAGTGGAAACAACATCCCACCAAATAAAATACAAATAAATATAAATAAAAGTACTAGCGAAATTCTAATTAATGAAATCAAAACAAACAATTTATTAAAACACTTGTAACTTACAACACATTTTAACTTCAAAAGAAACTTAAGAACATCAAGTTTTACTTCCAACTAATCTCAGCCGAAGGTCCTAGTCACTAGCGCTGATAATAATAATTTTTGGATACTTATATACTTACATGTATCTAATTATTTTTAAAAAATACATTAATTTGAATAGTTCAAAAAAGCATTACAAGTAAATTTTACACCGCTCAAAACCATTTTAACAGAGAGAAGATTTGGCTTTCTGAACTTTTCGATTTGTTATATTGTGAGTTTGGACTTTGAATTTTTAAATTTCTAGATTTTGTCATAGCTTAGATGTTATCTCTCTGGACGTAGAACAAAGCCTATAAGCCATACTTTGTAAACCGAGAAGAGAGGGTGAGAACATGGAATTTTAAGGAACTATTAGACAGTGGGCAAAGGCTTGCTGTCGATGGTTAAAATTGATATGTTATTAGTCGTATTTAATTTAAGCTTAGCGTATGATTCAGAATTTCGGAATGCAGTCAGCTTTTCCATTCGTTTTAAATTATGTCACTTATCTTATTTTCAGCTCGTCAGAATACAAAACGAGCCTAGTAAAAAAGAAGACATAAATCCTTTAAATTAACAGAAATAGCACAAACCAAAGGACAAAATCAACAACTTGCCACCTTGCATCTAAATCGGAGCGATGAAAATCTCAAGCCAAGCGTTGCTCCTTGATGCCATCGTGGATTGGATTAGGGCCTCTATTAATAACCTTACGGCAAAAAGTTCACGGGTCCATTAATAATTCTGTTTCATCCGCAATTAATTACAAGTCATCCCGAGAGCAAGTGATATATTTCAAGATTTTCACTTCACTCATACGCAAGATGATTTGTTGGTTTTAGTGCGAAGAGTTGAGAGTGCATTTTGCAAATATTCTTATTTTTTTTTAAAATCTAAATTTGTATCTAAATGGTTGCTTAGACCGTTGCTGCCTTAAATCCGCAATGCGACAATTTTACCCATGAATATTTGTTGTAATGGTTGTAATGCACTTATGACGATTTTCGCAGCCATCTATTTGCCGTGTGTCACACCGGTAGCACAATTAAGTTTTGATTTATAAATGAAATTAATTATAAATGAATTTAATTAATTTCGCGCCCTGTGCTGTAGGATGTCGTCGAAAAGTGGGTTTTGTTCAGCTTCGATACTATGAAGAGTGCTGACTGGTATCGAAACCGAGGCAATTCTGTTGCGTTCTTGTTCCCAGAAAAAATCGATGCTGCTTTATCTCGAGTCGGATGATTCTTTTTTCTTAAATTTCAGAATGCCATCGCGTTCAGGGTACATAACGCCGTTGGAATTTGGAAATTAATGATCTCGTCTAGCTCTATCGTTTACAACAATATGGCGTGGACGGATGTGACAGAAGCTAGTAAATTAAATGGTAATTGCAGACATAATTAGATGTCGGAATATTTGCCATTGTCTGTCTGCTCAAGATGTTAATCTGTTGCATGCAGGAGAAAAAAGCAGTGGTGTGCGGTCATCCTTAAAATTATTCAATCGAATGGCTCAATGATTCGTTTCTTTTCCTTATATTCGTGCATTATGATTGATTATCAATTTAAGTTTTCTAAGCCTAGTTCTATCAAACGAACTACTTAAAGGATTTACATATACTGTCTCTCATAGCCTCTAAAGGTATAAATGCTATAAGAATACTAGCACAATATCCAAGCATATATCCGAGCAGCAGCCTTTAGTGGGAAGAAGACAGTAGAGCAGCCAGGCGCTTTATTGGTGGGGCTACGACGTAATCACTCTGGCTAAGTAAGAAGAAATCTATGTATAAAAACTTCTTAAGTTTCCTGCCACAAGTCGGAGCTGCTTCCTTTTTATTTTCACGTTCACCAAGGGGCATAATTCGATCGAAATAATATTTTCAAACAGACCAAGACAAAATTTAAGCATTATTAACATCATCAGTAAAATAAATTAAATAAAAAACTTGTTGTCCGCAATTATAGTTGTATTTACAATAAATCTTTGAGTATGACTAAAATCAGTATATGAATTTTACAATTTTGATTCGCTGAAGTTAAGGCTCCCGAATCAATCCTAAGAAATGTGTGTGGGAGAACGATTAAATAAATCAAAAAATTTTAGAATATATAGTTTACTTACATAACGTGTTGGACTGGCTTATAAGTACTATTCAGTAGACGATTTTCCATAATGGCTATATTTTCAATAATCCAGTTAGTGAAGTATGCAACATTTGTATAAACAGTTCCGGCAAATGGTTGTGCACAAAGACTAAAACCACGTGATACAATGCCGTTAAGTTTTCCATTGCAAACAAGTGGTCCGCCACAATCACCCTGTTTTTTGTAATTGAATTTATTAATATTGTTGGAATTAAAAATACATTGTTCTATTACTACACATGAATCCTTCCATCCTTCTAAGTTGCCAGCACAAATCTCACTTTCCTGGTTTCTTTTCACACAAAGCAGTTCGTTATCAACTTTTATAGTAGCGATTCTTAAAAGGCTTGTTGAATACTTAATATTCAGTAATAATTATTGTATCAGTAATTGCATGTGTTGGTGAAATATAAATATAAAATAGGATCCTAATTGTATGGACAAATTGATAGAGTCCGCTGATGCAGTTAGACCCTACTATAACCAACTATGTAAATATATCATAATTTCTAAAATCATAAAATAAATATTCTGAAAATCAAACCAACATCTTAACGCCGGCTTACATGCTAACTGCAAACAATTTTCACTAAGATTGTGAGGGAGAAGGAAAATCTCTAATGAGAAACTGATCAGGAGTGAAACGAACAGATATTATATCAAGCAAAAATATTAATGATATTTGGGTGAATGCCATTTTTTGCAGTGGTTCTACTCCATTGAAAATTCGAAAAGCTAGCTCTCTCACAATCTTAATAAAAATTGTTTGTAGTCGTCATGTAAATCAGCCTTTATATTTGAAATTCTGCCCCATCCAAATATCAAACAAATCTCATCATTCGCTGGAGTTGTAGTAGCCAAATTTATAGTTGATGTCCGTGCATTTAATGTAAATGGACTCGCCAACTGGGAAAATAATTATTTCATAATTTAATTTGGTCTCTCTGCCTAAAAACTTTTAATTCAATATGCACAAAATATTCTACCATGAAACTCACCTTTGGATAAATTTTAACAGAATCCGCCTTTTTTATTTGTCTCATAGAAGTACCATCCTTCAATCGATTATCGATATCATGAACAACAACCAGTAAATATTTTATGACAAATTCATTTAGATAAGTGAAACAATTTGCCGCCGTCAAAACGTGGAATTTTGAAACTAGCACGCCGCCACAATAGTGTCCAATATCGTTGAAATTTAATTGAAGTGATACCCGATATGGCACTTCACCTGGTATTGCAAACTTCCCTCCAACAATTCGTGGATCTAAAGAATTTATTAAAATTTCAAAACATAAAATGATCGATATAAAAACAATTTTTTTCATTTTTGTATTATGACTTTTTAAACAAATTTTTTCATTTTGGTGCTATGACTTTTTTTTGAAGAAAGACTAAACTTATTTATATCAAATATAAAATAAAATGACGTTTCATCGGAAAATGCTACATCTACTTTAAGCCTGGGCAACAGTCAGTGTTGATCGGAATATCTGCCCAATGGACTTGGACTAATGTGAGAACCGCTAATTCACCAATCATTTGCTTCACGTTGTTGGCATTGAACATCAATTAAGAACACTTTATTATTAAAAAATTAAGTATTCTTACATATGTTTTAACTATGAAGTCCCCGACCCCATCTTCTGAACGGTGTATTAGGTTTCCGTATGTGGCCGCCAAAATGATGGGTTTGATACACATTCTGTGTCCATACCAGCAATTCTTTAGATGTTAATTTTCAATAAATTAAATTTCCTTAGCTGCACCTTACTCTTGCATATGGGGCACATATGCAATCTTGGAGTCGTTTGGCATTTCGATAACAACTTAACTGCGTCTGAGGAAACTTCAAACTCACCAAACTAGAAGTTAAATAAAAACGGCAGGAAGAGTTCGCGTGCTTTCGATGGTGCCCGATTTAGTGTGCAATAAGGAATTTTTTGATACGATTCTGATTTAGGTATCTGACGGTATCGGTCGGTATTCGGTGGTAACTGCATATACACAGGTAGGCAATGTGTGTTCCATACTCAACTTCTGAGAACTTCCCGCGATGGTTGCTGATGGTCCTAGGACACGCAATATGAAAATGAGTTGTTCGATTCTAATGCAATGTTGTACCTCCCATGCGGGAGCAAAGTCAAAGTCCTCCTCGGCTGCAATCATATATCCATCGTAGGAAGCACCTAGTGGATTGTAAAATCCCCCTTATGGGTGCACACTATTTATGCACCATTTAGATTTGAGCCACAACATAAAATGAGGTGCTTGCAAATGCTATTGCATGTCCGCTATGAAATGGCTGAAAAAGAATAATACCCTGACACCGAATTATGTACATAGCTATAAAAGGAGCAGGTACAAGTACATGCTGCGATAAACATGGGCTTCCACCTTAAACCGTCGACGGTAGTTTCGCGATAACTCTCTTTTGTATTAATTTCGCCGTATGATGATCGAATGCGCGCTGTGTAGTCCTACGGCTTATGTACCTGGTCGCTGGGCCCAGGTGAATGCGATGTCGGCTAGTTAGTTACCTTTTTGTTACATCCATAAAGTATAATTATCTGAAATCCGACACGCCTTCGTGTGCTAGAACTTCGCGGGGGAATTCGTCGCGTTTCCCAATCGAAAATCCGCAAGTTGAGTTCAACCTCAGGCTGAAGAGATGCCGCCTTCAGTGGAACTCCGCCAATTGGAAAGGTGATGGTGAATTACAGTGCTCAGGTGTTTTTCATTTACCACGATTGTATGCCAATGGTTCATTTACTGTGTTCGTACATCCCTTCCTTGCGAATTGCCAGCGAGATATCACAACCAATCGTTGATATGTTTTGCACATTTTTTTCCTAGATTTTGTTCTTTTGATAGTATGGAAATAGGTTTCTTAATTAATGCAAAATTGTTTTTTGTAATAAATTTTCTCACAGAAGAATTTTTCTCGGTCTGAAAATATACACAAGGTCCTCTTATAAAATAAATTGAAAAACATGTAGCCGGAAGAAATAGAATAAGAAGAGAATTAGTTACATAATATCTTTTAGACTTAAATGATAATTTGGAATGGCCTGCTATTTGAAAATACAAAGTTTTCCGGTGAATACTGTTAAATTTATTTTGTGTGACTTTTCGGACTCAGTCGAGTCCGGAACGTCACACAAAATAAATTTAACAGTATTCAAGGGAAAACATTGTATTTTCAATACGAAATGTACTGTCATCAAAAAAAGACCTGCTAGTTTTGAAAAATATAAAAAATATAAAATAAATTACAATATATGTCTTGGACTTGTACAAGAGAAGCTTGCCAAGATCCGTAAGATGTAATTTCAGAATATGGAACTTATAACTACTGTCGCATTTACCAAGTATATTTTTGTAATTGTGATTGGACATTCCAATATATCTACAAACTTTGAAGTTCCACCGTCAATCGTCGTGAAGATATAACATTTCAAGAGATTTTCTTCCCCGTTTTATGATAATTTATTCGTACGAAATACAGTTCTTATTAAAATACAAACAGTTCTTATTTGAATTTCTTTCAAATTAGGAAATACGTTTTTTTTCAGCAACTTTTATTTTTAAAGAACATAAAAACTCAAAAATTTAATTTCTTATTTTCAAAAATTAAAAACAATTTTATTTTCAAGTCACCAAGCACGTACCGGTTGTATTCAAAGAAAAATCACGCAGATAAGGATAAGATCTAAGCAACTCTCCTTAGAAAAAAACCAAAAGAAATCCGGAGGGATCTGCTGTCACCAAAACTTGTTAAAGTAAAATATGCGACCAAGTAAACCTCTGGGACTATGGCAATTTATCATATTTTCTTATATACACCGACGACGAATAGAAAATCGCACATGGAGACAAGAAAACAAAATTCCTATCTGCATAATTTTCATTTCCACATAATTTTCTTCTCTTTTGTTCACTTTTTCCCTATTCCAGGCTACGTTCTCGAAGAAGGCAAAGGCGAGGAAGCTCCATATCCTTCGGTATAAGAAAATCCTTTCCAACGGTATGTTTGAGCTCCATTGCAAAAACGTGATGCGACAAAACATTAAATTCATTCGTATCCATCCTAAATAAAATTTCAGGGTGTACGGTTTTTCTTCATTTTCCGAGTGAAAAAAAAATAACACGAATCTGAAATCGGCCCGAAATATAAAAAGAAAACTTTCTAAGGAAATCCTACCCCGAACCGTTTTGTTCATAACGAAAATAATTTCTATCGGCGAGAAAAGTACGTACACTTGAAAACCGCACCACTTTTCCTTTTTCAGGAAAAAAAGGAATACGGAAAAAATAATATATAGGCATATAAAATGTATGAAAGGATCAGGGAAAATTTGTCAAAAGAATTTGATAAGTGTGCGAACTAGGGAGTGAAACTAAGAGACGTGCGTTTTGAGCCCCGTGGAAAACAGTCGAGTGCTTTTCATCTCTGGGGGGAAGAACACGACTCTTCTCTCGACCCGAAAACTGTTTTTTTTTTGTACGGGCCCACATACTGAATTTTCATGAAAACCTGAATTATTTATAGAGATACGCACACAAAAATTTTTCGGCCAGAAATTCATCGTATGCTTTCCCTTTTTGAGATTCCAGGAGACAATATTGCTGGGAAAATTTATTATCGAAAATCCAAAAGGTACACTCGTTTGCCATTACTCTTGGCCAAATTATGCGTAGAATTTCCTTCGGAGAAACTTTTCCAAACATCTTATCAGTCTAGACCACACTGCGTATGTTCAGATCGCTTAAATGTTAATTACCTGATTGGAAAATGTAGGTACGATCCCATGGAATGATCTTATGAGTTGGAAAACTGGCTCAGAATTAGCCTCGTCTTACGCAAATGTGGCTAAGGTAAGTAGACGTTTATTATATGGGCACATTTATCTTCTCGGTGCGTGTTATTCTCATATTTATCTTAAGCAACGAATTTTTATTTACAAATCAATTGAAAGATCATTAGCATAATTTATACAAAATGCAATGTTTAATGATCGCCTGCATTTTTTCAGCCATTGAAAGAGTACCTGCGGTTTTAGTCGTATCGGTTATATCAGGTATGAGTTCGCGTATCCGTGACACGTAATTAATGGTGAGTATTTTCGAATTTTTCTCGAGAAGACTGATCGTGATCGCGGCGGCGATGATCGTTTATGTATTCCTGCAGATAGCATGACTTTAGAGCGAGTTTGTATGCACCTCAAGATAAGAAACCAAATTTGAATATGCAAAGACTTTCTGTACTAACGAGACCTGGAAAATAACTTCATACCTCAAGGTACTTTTTCATACTTCACATTATCTGTATATGGGAGTGTCAAGAAATTCTGGGTTGTATGAAGTTATCTTTAGATGTGTTTATTCGTTACTTCGATGTAATTTACTTATAAAGTGTAAAGTTTTTTGTGCGTGTTGCTTGGCCGGGCGCTCAAGGACTGTTTCGCCAAATTCAGAACCTTCTACATTTCGAATGATCACTGAAACTTGGTGGACTACGCACGGAAGTTGTATTCAAAAAACAAAATTTAATTTCGTTTATATAAAAGTTTTTGAATATGAAATTGAGCGTACTGCTGAGATAAGCCTCCAGTTCTGCCAAGGCATTGGTTTCGTAACTATTCCTCGCAGATAGTCACTGTTCGTAAGGATTCCTTCAGATGTTATCAAAAAAGTAAGAAATAAGTAGCCCTTAGAAGTAAATACTCGTATCACCTCAATATCTTCACGGCCCTAAGAGTTCTTGATTTCGTGAACTGAAGACCTGAAAATGGCAAATGGTCTCTAAATCAGAATTTCATATAACAAGCTAACACTATAGACTTTCTTCAAAAATAAAAACAATTCAAAAATGCTTCTTGTGTGTAAATTTGATTGAACATTTTTCCACAATTTCCTTCTGTATGTACCTACATTTGTGATGGGATGTATTTCTTCTCCTTACAAATGCTTACACAATATTTGGGAAGGAATTCTCTCGATCTCCTGTTAATGAAATTTGCGAAGGTGTCAATGCAATGGATGAACCTGCACTAAACAGTGGGTATAACAAAAAAATGAACGAGACGTATGATCAAAAATTGTTTGTTCAGTTTGGGAGTGGCAGTCCCCACCCCTTCCCTCGCAGTACCCCATTATATCCACCAAATGACATAGCACAGGCCGGAATACAATTATCCGGAGTAAATTTTCGGTAACTGCGACGACAAAACACCAAACCTCCGACAGGAGAAACCAAAAACTAATAAATCACAAACTAATGTATTCCTGGTCATATCCCATGCACAAATTGTCTCACAGCTAGTGATCAATACTCGATAAAGCATCATTAGAAGTGTTTGACTAAAAGCCCCCGGCCCGACTTGGACTCCTACATCGAACCTGAACTCCCACAGAGAAGGCCATCGAAAGCCACCGGATACTGTAAAAATAATAAACCCTAACCGACAAAATACAATTTCACCCTTTCGGAAATGTATCGTCGTGTATTTTGGTCGATTTCATATACATCTAAGATCCCATTGTGGATATGTTAAAACGAAAATGTCCTTTAAGACGGAAGCGATCCGGGGGTAACAGCTACAGTCCATAAATTTTGAATATGGGCATAGTAGTCGAATGGAGGCTGGCACTCTCAAACTGGTAATGTTCCTGAAGCATGTTTCGAGTGATTTTATCGGTTTTTTATGAAAATTACTCATATCCCGAATATCCTTGATATACCATACTTTTTCGTATAATATTAAATCATGAATCACTTCGGGTCCAGCTTGAAGTCAAACTCTAAAACTCAAGCCTTCCTCTTGCCCCCTCCCACCCAGTTGCAGTAAGCTCGGGCGGATTTAACGGGAAGAAAGGATTTTATGATCTCTTACAACATCTGAAAAGAGGATAGTCCATCTCCTCTCAAAAACTCAGGAATGGGTAATGCATATAATACACGGACTGAAAAAAGATCCACGACAGGCCAAAATACGGATGATCCACTTTCAGAATCACAACTTGAAGGTTTCAAGGAATCGTCTTCGGTGAGCAGAAACTTTATCTCGCCATATTGAGTCCTTTTTGCGGGTTGTTATATGTAGTGGCCCAGACTCGTACCACAAACTTCTTGTGATGTTATTACACCTATTCCGTGTAATCTTATTGCGTCTGATTTGAATAAGGATCTCTTTATTGTTTCTTTATGCTCACATTACAGGGATTTTAGGACTTTGATTGCCCACAATTCCGATGGTTATCGATTCTATCAAAACGCCTTCAGGGTAGTAGTAGTATTACAATGAGCATTGATGTTTCGCAGGAAGTTTAGAGAATTGGACAGATTACTAGGAACGAGGAACATACGTATTAAAAGCTATAGGTATGTGCTCTATTTTTAAAGAATGTAGTTCTACACTAAAATTTAATTTAGAATTTTTTTCGTATTTATCGTTCAAGATCTTTAAAATATTTTGGTTTATGGTTTTTAATCAGATGTTGAAGCGTGATAAGCCGCGTTTCGTACGCTCACTTTGTTTTGTAGACTGTAAGAACTCCACAACTGTAGGTACCTACTCATGAAATAATTTTATTTATTTTTCAATATTACCTCGATGTTTTTGAAACGAACTAACTAAATCTATTGAAAATACAAGGTTTTCCGGTAAATGCTGTTAAATTTATTATGTGTGACGTTTCGGACTCGACTGAGTCCTTTATCAACAATCCTTTATCATGTTTGATAAAGGACTCAGTCGAGTCCGAAACGTCACACATAATAAATTTAACAGTATTTACCGGAAAACCTTGTATTTTCAATTCAAAATGTACTGTGAAAACATTCATCAAAAATTAACTAAATCTATTCAATTTCCATAGTTCTAGAAACATTACTATAATTCTGTAGACGAAAAATGATATTAAGGGATAATTTCCACCTTCGCTTTATTCTTTTAGAATAATCGAACATTTTAAGATATATAGGATTAGAAGGATACGACAAATTCATTGTTCATATCAAGAAACTAAATTAAGGTAAATATTGTCATCAAGCGTACTGGTATGGTACTACGATATATTCAGGTAACCGTTTAAACATATTTCACCACCCTTAGAGATTGAGCATCGAACATTCGAAGCCCTTTTTTTTAATTATACATATATTTTGTAGTCTTCAGAAGTAAAAACAATGCGATATTACGCTAGGTCTAGTATTTAACTATTTTTCACCTCAGTAATCGAATTGCAAAAAAACCACACTACTCGTTTTTATGACAATAAAAGAAATCGTCAAATCGATGCAAAAATCATTTTCAAATTCTTTTACATGTCTGGAAGTTTCTAACTACTTGAACCACATATATCATAAAGTGGGACTACTAGTAAATACGGTCTGCTCTGCCGAATCCTGATCCTATTCCTGCCAAGTTTTTCGATTTTCCAATACCATCCGTTTTTCGTGTTTCACCTCTTATTGAAGCATATTGTGACTAATTGCACTCGAAGTGCGATTATTTTCGATAGTTAATGCAAAGGTACTTCACCCGTTCACTTGGTCGATAGGGTTAAGAAGAATACACCCATTCGGCTGTAAGGGAACAAACGCTCCGTACAATTGTCTCGGTGCTAATAATCCCGAGCGAAAGGGTTAAGTGATTTATAGCGACTGGCGTCAGCTGATCCTAGCACATGAACACCATCTCATTGAAACCATATGCTCCGTAATTTGTTACTATTCGCCGTTCTGCAAATATGCGACATGGAGTTTTGCACAAAGTTTTATTAACCAGGTTATTGGGCGGATGGTGCTTTGTGGAGTGAGCTCCGTACAATGTGCAATTATGGCTATTGAATGGGAACTTGAAAATGTGATGATAGAGGATTTGATAGAGTTTCGTTTAGTTATGGAAGCAGTTCTTTCTCACTACGATCGGGGAGTTATCTACCCCATGTGACTTTAAGCCAATCCAATGTTTGTACGAAACTTGACCACGTTCTGGCCATTACACGAATGCAATATGCAAACGACGTGCAATTATTTAGCGGCCTTAAGGGTCGCTATGCTACAGACTATGGACCTGGGTAAGGTGAAATGTACTTGCTAACCAAAACCATTAGAGAATTGTAGAAGCCCCAAGGCGACAAATGTTGTGGGTAGCAACATGGTCTTGATCGAGTTAAAAACTAGGAATTTGATAGATTGCCTACAGCTGAAATTTTCATAGGGGAATAGATCTCGAGTGTAGGAATCACATCTACACTGGTTTAAGACCTTTGAGATCCCTTGACATCCTTCTGTTGTTGCTATGGTAAAGCTCATTCGAATGTTTCACTCGTGTAGCCGATGTTCCAGATTCGGATTGTTACGGAAGGACTTCTCCATTTAACATTGAGTACGTACGTGGGTATGTCTGAAGCTTTGGATATTGTTAGACACATATATGAAGCCATAAATAACATTTGTAGGCGTTGGCAGGTGTCACCAGTGCTGTCTAGAATCGCGATAAATCTTCATACGAAATAAATTTTGTAGAAATTTTCGTAGATATGTTTCGCTAGGATGCAGATGTGTGACTGTACGTACTCAAAATCGCACTCGAAAACACACACAACGTAGCGCATATAGCGGGAACGGGTATACTCTACAATAATCCTGAGTGTTGTTCGTAGCCCCATCCCTACACATTATGTGAATATATGGATCAGGTTGCATATCCCATACTGTCACTTCTAGACCCGGTCGAATAAATAAATTTTCTAATTGGAAATAAATTTCATTCGGAGACAGCTAGAACGGTGGCAGCTTTAGGGGCCAAATAGCAGCCAGGAGCAGTAGCGTTTGTGAATAGCAAATTTTCGTATAGATGGTCTCGGATAGATGGACTAGCCCCAGCCCGAGCTATACGCTTAGCTTGTTGGAAAAGAAGTTGTGCAGTGCACTCCTCGACTGATATGTGCTAGCCGTACATGTGAACTGAACATAGTGCAAATATTGTGACATCGGACTATGGTAAATGGGCCTCGATTTGCAATTAACGCGCCACTTTTGAAAGATTTATGAACAAGTTGGGTGCCTACACACCAGCGTGAATGTCGTTGAGTTAATTTTCACTTTCGCCTTCTTTTTATATAAAATAAGTGCAAGCTGGGGTGTGATGTCTGTCCACAGAAAATGCGACTATTATTGGTGAAAAGCGGCTTTAATGATTACAAAAAAGTGAAGGTGAGATAGATGGATAGTAACACACACTCTCGTGTAGAGGAAGAGTTAAGGAACACTAATTAATATGTTGTTAAATTGGATCGGATGTTTTCGGCCTTGTAACTTGATTTATTTAATTGGAAGCGCCAGTATTATGGAGTCCACAGATAAATGCGACAAGTTACTTATCGTTTTGAATCAACATTGTTGCAAATATTTGTTTGTTGTTCATACGGACTTTATGTTTTGATTTACTATAAACTACTATAAACTATAGGATAATTAAAAACATATATTAAAAGGCTGGAAATTAAAAGTCAGTGTTTAAAAATTTAGATTTATTTAAACTCAAATATTAAGCTGCATTCGAGACAGAAATTATCAAAGATGAATGAATAAAAAGTATCTACTTATTAAATAGAGTTTCGGTCATGTTTTGCATGTTGTGCAAATAAAAACAAAAAACGCAATAAAAATTAATGAAATGTAGCCAAATGCTCGGTTTTGATGTATGCTACACAGCTAAAGCTTACAATGACTGAAACATTTCTTTCCCATATGTATATCTATTACGACTTCAATACAAATATTGGAAAAATAAGTAAACAACTTGCAAATGAGTAGTTGTATGAAAAGGTGGAAACGGTCCTTTTCCGCCCCAATCAATTGCGGCATCTATCCAACTCCTGTAATAAGCCACATCGCTGTAAGTTGTTCCTGATCGTGGCCTAGCGCTGGGTAATATTCCGCGTGAAATGATTCCTTTTATTTCAAAACCACAATAAAATGGTCCACCAGAGTCAGCCTAGCAAATTTATTTACAATAATCGAAATTAAATAAAATTTTGAGATAGAAACGTGTACCGTGCAGACATCAGTTCCTCCTCCCAAAACCGCACCACATATCATTTTTTCTTCCTTAAATTTATATTCAGGTGAATATTCACAGTATTCTCCATCAACTACAAATACATTCGCGTAGAGTAGAATTTCGGAGACCGGACCCTTTCCGTTCTAAAATGTTTTGATAAATTTGATTATATACAATCCAATTGTTTAAGATTAAGGCTGTAGTATGTATATGATATCTAGTTTACTTTATTATACAAGTAATTAAAATCAAAAATTATGAGCTTACTGGTGATGTTACACCCCATCCAGCAACTTGACAAACCGTTCCTAATTTCGGTTGAGTTTTCGATAAGTCGGCCGAGTGAACAAATTCATCAAACTCAAATGGTTCACTAATCTAAATTAATCGTTTAATTATAGAAGTGAAGAAACTCAATGAAATATGTAAATAATAAAGAAAATCATCAGATATGTATTTTTAAATATTTTCTAGGCGCGAATACAAAGTCGCGGAATAATGTAGAAACGCTTTACTTAAATTGACGCCTCATTTTTAGACCGCGTATTCTCAAAATGTGCTGCTTTCGCATTATCTTTGCGTCAACATGAAAATCTTCTCCAAAAACATAAAAATTATAAAATATTTTAGTTACTCGTATTACTGCTGCATCATCTTCTAACGTATATTCGTTGAAATAAGAATGCAATATTATAAGTTCAGGATAACGCTCTTGCCTTGTAGAGCTGCCGCTTCGGCTAAGATAAATGTCACCTGCAACAATTACCTGAAACATGAATTGATTATCTACTTTGAACAAACATGATAGTAACTGGACGAACTAAGTGAAATAAATTTCATAAAATTGCAGTTAATGAAATGTAACTTATACAATTTGCACAAATACCTATAGTAACTTACAGAATATTTTGCGATATCATTTTTGTTATGGGCAACAATACAATGGGCTGCAGTTAAGACATGTTTGGAATTTATAATGGTACCCCCGCAAAAATGTCCTTCACCATTTTCCAACTGAATAGAAACCTTTGAAAAAAGTTTGAATAAAATGGGAAAAAAAATTTAGGAAAGATAATTCGATTACCAGTGATGGAAATTGGCCCAAATAAGCATCAGAACCATTTATAATTGTTAAATTACGTCTGTAGTTTGCAGAAACCACCTTAATTAAAATTAAAAGAAGTAGTAACATTTTAGAGAAACGTTTGCGTGACATATATGATCTTTTCCATAGCCTACTTTCATTTTGAATGTACGTACATACGTTCAAAAAAGGGTAACTCAATCATATCACGAATTATAGAGTTTTATTTACAAAACGAAAACGATCGCAAACAAGTTTCCTTTTTAACAAATTTCTTGTTTTACATGATACCTAATTTACAGTAATCTTGAAAAAATCTTGATTATTCTAAAAAAAAAAATCTTGATTTAAAAAAAAAAATCTAATTCGCATAAGCCATGTTCCACGAACATGTGAAAGGGACCCAAATACTTGAAAATAAGGAGTTGACATCCTTAAATTTTTTTTTGTTAAGAAATATTATGCAAGTGAGTCTTTTCCGGAACGAAGAAGAGGCATTTGCTCCAACTTACTTATATTCCACAAACTGTAAAATAATAAAAAAGCTTGAACCTTCGCTCCAGTTGTGTGGCTAATACTTTTCTTAGCGCAGAACTACATTAAACTGGTAACTTAACATCAAAATATTTATTTAGTAAAATTATCTTAAAAATTTGTGATTTCTTTACAATTCTAAAAATATATAGATACATTATTATCAATATCCGTTTTGTTAATACTCTATTCATGTATTCAAACACCAAATTTGCCTTCAACCCTTTATAGATTTACCAAAAATAGCTATAGTTTTCAGAGGGCTTCTTAAAACTTTCTTTCAACCCAACCCAATTTGTCTTCTTACGCCACACCCAATTGAACGGTTTCTCCGAAATGTAACAACATTTTTTTGATCAATATTCTAATCTGATGATCTCGTTCACAACTTCCGAATTAGTAAACTATCGCTCATATCATCATTCTACCGAAGTGCACACACAGCAAGATTTCGAATAGGCTTTAATTACCTTAACTGAGGGATGTCCGTATCTCAAAAGTTCGACTACATAATAATGGGGAGCCGTATCAATGTCATTATTACTTTCGTCATAATTAATGCCTGCAGCCGTGCAACAATGGATATGAATCGGGACATGAAAATGCTGCTGATTGTGTTAAAATAGCAAAATTATCCTGCTGACTGGTATAAACTTTCGCAAAATGGATGTCAGAATAAATTTTTGAATTATTGCAAAATTGTCGTCTGTCCAAAATGTAAGCATGGTACGAGTACAACGCGAACATAAAATGCCTCATCTCGTACTCCTCGGGGCCTACAATTCGATCCTTTTCGCCCGTTTCAGCACTCGCAAACGCTTTCTATATCAACTATACAAATTTGTCAATTATATCAGAATATTAAAATGCACCAAAACTTTTTGTGAGTATTAATGCATAATGCACGGCTTCGCTTTTGTATGTGGATCGAGATATTTTGGCTGTTGCCTATGGCTCTAATTATGCCTGGCTGCCTTTTATGCTGCCTATTCATTTTTCCCGATGATTTCAAAATTATCCATTCCTGTCAATTAGTTGGAAAATTTTTGTATTTAACGAATGAATAAATTGACCATTCTTTTAGTGACGTTTATTGCAGCAATTGGTATTAAATAAAATGCATTCGAACTTCAAAATAATGGGTTAAGTGATGGGCTGTGTTATGCAATAATTAAATTTTGTTTTATTGTTTGAGGAAGTTTAGCACTTCACACCACAACTTTTCTGGACCTATATATTTTTTCATTGAGGGCAAATCGGTGGAGAAAATGCTCTCAAAGTCACGGCATGTATGCACGGACGAAGTCCTTTGATGTAGGGTGACATGTACTCACAGCTGATTGCTTGAATAAAAGCTAGGACCATATTGCGATAGTGTGTTTCTGGTCAAACGTTAAGCCCAACAACAATTTATTGACAATATATGTGAATCGTAAATTATAGTAGGTACTGAACATGCTCCCTTCTCGAATAATTGTGAATATCCAGTATCCTATCCTTTTCAGTAATAGCGAACCATTTTCCACTCTTGTTCCAAGAAAATAAACTTACCCTTATGAGCTTGTAGATATGCTCCTTGGAGCCTAGTATTGTTTGGAATAGTCAAATATCCCCCAATAAGGACCAATGAGAACAACTGCTTTATGCGAAATTGAGGCAAAACACTCCATTCTTCGAGTCCAAAGTCATTTTGACGACAATCAAAACGTACAAAAGGCGTAGGTGAATGCATACGGCTGTACATGGTCGCATCGCAAGAGCTGTCCTTCCATTGTTCGCCTCTAGAGCGTCCCCTTTTGTTCTTTTAGTCTGCACCCCGTCTCGGAATAATTGCCTGAAGGATTGGTTATGGTAGGTATGGTATTCCGACTCTTTCATTTCGAACGAAAAAACCGCTACCAAACAAAAGTATTCAACCCGTTCCAGCAGGATCTGGTGAGAACAATGGGCTCACAATGCGTGTACCTTTGCGAAACTGAACTTCGTCAATGTTAGTGAGGCCCAAACGCATACTATGGTCAAAGGGTAGTAAAATTCTCGTTTCTTTTGTGTTGGCAGCAGAAGCATCCCGTCATCTAAGCCGTTGTTGGCCAGGCCCAAGGAGGCTCCTATTATTTCGAGAGCATGTGGCACTGAACTTATGTTTCCTAGGAAATCCTCAGTCTATTGTGCAATCCACCCAGTTGAGTTTAGTCTGCGGTTCGCCTTTCAATCTTCCAAGCACCAAAACACAATCAACCACGGCCACATCTTTGCCTGGCGTATGAAGTTAGTAGCATCGAGGCAGGCTCGAGGGGGTTTTTCCCGTTTAATTATTTGTGCTTGGCGCTTTGTGCATTCAAAGAGATGAAATTACACACGTGCCGTGGAGGACTTCAGGTTTTGACATTTTTCTTAATTCGTCCTGTCAATTACCACCGTGTGGTACCAGTTGCCGTACGATGTTTTGAAGCGAACTGTGAATGGGAGGCGGTTATTTTTGAACACTCTTCCTGATCTGATAGTTCTGCAAGGAAGAAAGTGGTATTAGAAAAATATTGGAAAGACATTTTTTTTAAAGAACATCCAAATCCGAATCCGAATCTAAACAAAAAAGGTGGGAAATCCAGTATCATTACTTATATAAAAATACTGGATTAATAATATGTTATTCAAAAGATAAGGGCATTTCGAAGTTTAGAAATATATGTAGGAAATATTTATTAATATAGATATTAAATTATAATTCTTCAAAATAAATATAATTGTTATTATTCAAACATATGAGAGAGATGTGGTCATAAAGTAAATATTTTTCATTTGTAAGAAATGACATGCCGGCAATGTTGTCCTTTTCTTCGAAAATTGTTAACTGAATTTTTTTATTAAATATATCTGCAAAGTCGAAGTAAACGTTGTAATTTTAACGCGGCTTCATACACGCATCAGAAGCACCAATTTATTAGAAATACATACACACCATTTCCTATCTAAATCTAGCTACAACTAAGCTTTAAACGATGGATTTAAATTCGTAATGCTCAAGAACATACCATTTAATAGTCGTAATAAATCATTAAGCCAGAGAAGCAAGGCTAACATCTGTCCATACTTTCGAGTATGATACGATGATAGTTTTATGGGTCATCCATCTATTAAATCAAATTTTAATTGAGCACAATGGATCGGCTATAGGAAAGGATTCCGTCTTATTTTTAATCCTTTTCCAAGTTTCTTTCGCGTATCGAAGAAAAGGAAGTTGTAATAGCCGATTTAATGTGATCATGGTCATCATCAATTAAATCTTTTAGAGATCATTAGCAGAGATTTATTGGTGAGTAGCACTCTTAGGTAAGCGGTTTATTCGATAGTCATCAAGTAATTTCTTTTCGTTGTAAACGGAATGTCCGTTATAAAGATGCCCTAATTGTGATCACCGATGAACTAACATGGATTTGTACATTTACATGCAATGCAAGTCCGTCAGCAGTTCAGAATGAGCAGAAGAAATGTATCTGATGTAATGTTGTATGAATTATTGTATTACACATAGCACCAACTAAGGACATTATATATTAAAACCTTCACAAAGCCTATACGACTTAACTTTCTTCAAATTTTCCACTTACTAATTTCTTACTAATGTCTTAGGTGCCAAATACCAAAAATTTAAAAGAAAGTGATAAACATTTTCCATTTTGTTAAGAATTTTGGATGTGAATTTTGGGAAACGATAGCGTGAACTCACTATTCGTAAATCGAAATGTAAACAGTAACGTTTTAACAGAGTACCTACCTAAAATGTATTCTAAATTCATAGATGACGATTTAATTACTTCAACTAATTACTACCTAGATTTTGTGCTTAAAAGAAGACGCTCAAAGCATATTTTCGGAAACAATTGTATTTTTTCGGTTACAGAATATAGTTTGAACTAGACAATTAAAAATTTTTTAAATGATGTTACATAATGCAATTTCAATTCAATTCGCAATAAATATTATTAGGAGGGTTTAGCGCGGAAACTGTAGTTCTTAAAATATCTTGCTTGAATCATTCATATATTTTTAAGGCTTGTTAATTAAGTCATCCTTGCAATTCAAATCAAGCACTTGCACTTTCAAAATGTAAAATACTTCATAATTTCTAACAATGAAACTATTAAACCAAAAATTAGTTGTGCAAATTTTTATGATTCTTACAATCTTTCTGTTCAAAAATTGCGCGGACGGGCACGCTATCCATCATATCATTGGAGGGCAGTCAGCAACATTGGGCCAATATCCTGCACAAGTAAGATCAAAACCAAAATAATTAAACTTGTAAGCATAGGTAGGTATCGTTTACATGGTTGACTCAAGGGTGGGAAAACTTGGAACGTGGAAAGTGACAAGCGTAATTCCAGAGCAAAATCTACTAGTGTAAATCGAAGTGCTGGTTTATGCTATTGCGTCATGGCAGAATTGTGCAAACTATTATATTATTGCTAGTTAATAAAGAAAGACCATAGATAGCGTGATATTAAAATCGAAAAAAATGTTGAAGTTGTCAGAAAATACCACATGGCTTTAATATTGTATTTTTGACTGCAACGCTAAGAAATGCAAGCAGCATGTCGAGATCTGCTCTTTTTAAAAATATATGTTTGTATATATATTTTTAGACTTTTTAATTTTTAATTTCTTGTGATATAAAACAAATTATAGTAAGATATCACTTAACTTTAAGGTTTCGATTCAGTTTGGCATTCTTGGACATTATTGTGGGGGCACTCTTGTTACTCTTTCTGATGTAATAACAGCGGCACACTGTACAGCATATGGCCTGACAATATTAAAAACTTATGTTGTAAGTTTACTATTTCCAATCGAAGAAAATGAGTAATTACCCTTCTCCGCTTTATGTAGAAAGTTATTGCTGGCGATATAAGAAATGAATACCGGAACGGATCAAGCAGACAAGAATTAAGTATTAGAGCTGTGGTTTCACATCCTCTCTATGATTGCAAAACATTTGAAAATGACATTGCAGTAATTAAGGTATAATCTAAATATTTGTTGTTGTTGCTTCTATGTATGCATATATAGATAGGTACAACCCCATTTGACGTGGTAAGGTGGCGCCATTATTGCTTCATCTTTCGTCCCAATAATTTTTTCTTATGTTTATTAAACTTAGCTAGTTGATCAATTCAATGAAACGGAATACTTAGCTCCTATGCATGTTACTGACAAGAAACCAAGCCGAGGTGAAACTTGCGAAATAGTTGGCTGGGGTTCGGTTGATCCTGTAAGTACATTTACTTAAACATTTATTTAAACAATTAAACATCAGAATCTTTCAGAATCCAATGGGTGATGTACCAGAAATATTGCAAAGAGCGGATGTGGAAATCTTGGAGCCTGATATTTGTGGTTCGAGCTACGATGCGATGCCTTATATCGACGAAAGCATGATATGTGCAGGAGCCTTAATGAAGAGAGGTGTCTGTTCGGTAGGTCATTTATTACGACAATATTCGTACTAATAGCTTACGATTAGGGTGATTCTGGTGGCCCTCTAATATGCCATAATAAACTGGCTGGAGTGATTTCTGCTGGTCAGATTCCATGCGTTAGAGATGGCAGTGCCGGTAGATTTACAGACGTGGAATACTTCAGGCGTTTCGTTCAAACGATGGTAGATTGGACGGGTGTTGGAGCACCTCCCCTGAAAAAACTTTTTACGTTGGTTTGCAACTTTTTGAAAATTATTAACGATATTGATTTTATTGAATTTTAGATTTCAAAATGCATCAGCCGTGATAGTGGTTCGAAGAACTCTAGTTATCACTTTATTTGTTTTATTGATTTGCACTTGATTTTTTTTATTAATGTAAAATGTCAGATAAAATAAATTGAAAAGTTTTTATTTATGACTTAATAATTTTTAGAAATAGTAGGTGCCATAATCTCATCATTGCCCCGCCGCTTCTATCTTATTCTTCACTTCCATTTTTCTATGCAATCCAAATATAAATTTTAAAAATGCTTATTTCTGGGAACAAAATTTAATTCACCATATCATACGATATATAATAATGTTCATTAAAAATTGTTCGAAATTTAAACACACATAACGAACTGGCAAGAATGACACAAACACACCAAGAATATTTGTAAGAATTATTTTAAATTAATCTAAGTTTATTACAAAATTTCTTCTCTTCAAAATATCATGTACAGTTTCCACACCTCGTGAGAGTTCGAATTAAAACTGAATACTAATTTCTCCGTTGACCAAATACATACAAAATGAAGAGCAAACGAATGCCGTGGGGTTGAAAGAGGGTAGCACTGAAAAGTTTAAATTCATTAGAGAATAGTTAATTAATTTTATTTGTTTACATTGATCGTCCCAACCGTCTTCCCGTTATTGGGTCAATCTCTTCTTCCTTATCTTGATGTATATGAATTTCTAACCAATCTTGGAAGCGTCCAATTTCTGTGAAAACTCCAGGCTTACCAGTACATGCGTCTTCAAATCCTATAAATACTCCATATACTTTTCCATTACATACTAAAGGACCGCCTATATCTTCCTAAAATAATTTATAAAAAATTTAGACATTTTTGAAAAAAAAAAATTGTATTATTAATTATCCTAGCTCTGGAGAACAGAGTTAGATTATGCCGCTCAAAACATCAAAATAAGCTGTTATATCCTCAACGGTTTTTGGAAAATATTCGATCTTCCATACTATGTTTATTCCTATTCTCTTTAAGCTCAAGTAATAATAATTTGATTTTGCTGCTATACTTTTGCCTGTTAATATCTATGTAATGCACTATAATTGGCGCAGGCGGTAGGATTAATTCTTCCGATTTTACAAAATTATTTTTAATGTAAAACATATTACATTGATTAGGTTATCATATTTACCTTACAACCGCCTCTTCCATTCATTCCCTGGCAACAAATTGCATTTTTGACTTGTTTTGCACATCGGTCCATTGTAGTTGGAACGATGTTAATAGAGTGTAATCTGTTAGTAGATTCTGGGTTCTAGAAATGAAATTATAAAAAAGATTTAAGTTTTGAACAAATTTCACTTTTAATAATATATTATAGCAAGTAATAAATGTTAAAATTTGTAATTGAAAACTTAACATAAAAAGGGCTGATTAGGAGTTAGTTATTCTTTCCGGTGTCAGTGGAGTGAAACTCCAACACGGAGTCCCCGACTGTGGACTAACCGCCATCCCTGAGGATATGACAAGTTTGGAAAGAAACTTCACTGGAGAAGCCAGTTCATCATAAGATTGTGTTGGACTAAGTCCGAAGGAGCTGTTTCGTCATCGGAGGGCATAGACTATTCAGAAGGTGTATTCTTGCCTACTAACCGAAACACCTTGACAGCTGGTGGGATCGCTGAATAGAATTTACCTCAGCGATCCCACCTGAATAGAATTTACCTCAGCGATCCCACCAGCTGTCAAGGTGTTTCGGTTAGTAGGCAAGAATACACCTTCTGAAGAGTCTATGTCCTCCGATGACGAAACAGCTCCTTCGGACCTAGTCCAACACAATCTTATGATGAACTGGCTTCTCCAGTGAAGTTTCTTTCCAAATTTGTCATATCCTCAGGGATGGCGGTTAGTCCACAGTCGGGGACACCGTGTTGGAGTTTCACTCCACTGACACCGGAAAGAATAACTAACTCCTAATCATAATAGCTTCTTTGGTAGCTTACCACGAAAAATCTAATAACAACATAAAAAGGGCTCTTCATACTTTGGGAAAAAATTGACACGGACTATATAGATACAAATCAAATTCTACATACTGTTTGATTACCACCCCATCCAGGTAAATAGCAGCGCCCTATAGGTTGACTAAATCCCATGGAAACTGGATGCAGGTTAATTGAGCGACCAAAAGGTTCCTGTAGCTGTTCGTTACAAATATTTAGTTTAATTATTCATTTAAATCAGAACACTTATTTGTATCAACCTTTAGTAACGCAATATCATTTTCTAAGCTTTCAGAATTAAACTCAGGATGTACCACAAATTGCCGTACATCTCTTATTTGCCAAGTTGGTAAATCGGAGTTGGTAATGTTGACATCGCCGCCCCGTACGCGCTATCGAGAAAATTTTATGAAACTCAATAGAATTGTATGCAACATTTACCAAATTTGTTTGATTTGATCCTTGGGAGGAAAGAGCAAAGCATTGAGCAGCTAGTACAACATTTTCATCGTTTATAAGACAACCACCGCAAACATGAGTGTTTTTTAAATCTATCAATTGCACCTGTTTATTAAAAGTAAAAAATTCAAATAGTGGAATATTACAGTCAACATTTTATAGACGTTACTATGCAAGGGAAGTTGGTAAGTTCTCTAGAAATTCCATTATTAGCTTTCCCCGTTTTTGAAGAGCACAAACATATAACGAAATGTATAGTAAACGTAATTAGAAAATACAAATTTCGTGCCATAATTCAATCTTTTCCGAATTGCTTTCACTGACTTTTAATTTATGCCTACCTTGTCGAATTGTGACATTGAACAAGTAACTAACAAATAAACGTTCATAAATTAACTTTGTGTTGTCTAAAATCTTTCCCACGTGTGTGCTACCATATGAAAATTTATTTAATTAACTTTATAAAGAAGTTATCATTTAGTGTCTTGAACACTTTTCCAGACTAATCTGATTAAATCTGTGAAACGCTTTTGGCATTTGGTATATTCGATGCCTTTAATTTTTTTTATTTATGCAAATTTTAATTTAAAATCTTTAATAAACTAATATTATCTATTGCATTTTAAAATACTGTATTATAAATAATAAAGTAAAATATCTTTATTTTATCTATTTTTCCATTCTTCGTTTTAAAAAAAAATAAATTTATAGAAAGATCAGTCCAACCATATGGGACTCAAATCACTGGCCAACAGTTTTGATTTAAATAACATAAAGTTCGTAACTACTACCGGAAATGTTACGTTAATCAGGACATACTTGAATTAAATTTCAAAATAGCTGACATCACACGTCAGGTAGAACTTTAACCAATTTGTCAATGTTAATTTTAAAACAACCGAAAATGTTTCTAAATTTTATGGTTGTTTTTATAACAGTAATACATCTAAAATTATATTCTTCAGAAGTCAGTAGCACTAAAAGTCTACTCGGTTATTTTCCTTCTCAGGTAAAGTTTTAAAAAAAGCTAGGATAACACTTTAAATCTAAATCTTATGCAGCTTGATCTGAAGGATGCTTCAACCGGAAAACATAAATGTTCCGGAACTTTAGTGGAAGATAAACATGTTGTGACGGCAGCACACTGCATTGCAAGATCGATTGCTTCGGAACTGGTTCGATAAATTTTAATGCGTTTAATTTACAATTCATTTGCTTTATTTCTAGTCAGTGATGGGTGGCGATGTAACACTTCTACCGAACGCAGTATCAACACGTGAAACGCGACACGTACGTGTGATTGTTAAGCATCCCGATTATAAAGAAGGTGAAGACCGTGAATTTTCGTTTAATATTGCAATCCTTAAGGTATTACTTTATTGAGTTGTAATTAAATGAGTGAATGTGAATTGGAGTTTAATTGCAGCTTGATATGCCATTCACCCGTAGCAATTTTTTACATCCTGCTGTTATTCCAAAAAGAGTGGCAAAATACGGAACGAAGTGCTATCTGGTCGGATGGAATATGATGAATCCAATTGTAAGTTTAATTCCCAAAAAAAAATTTAAACATAGTGCGAGTATTACTATAAAGTGTCCTTTAGCCACAAAAGCACTGTCACTTTACATTTTTATGGTTACAAATTGAAATCGAAAAATATTTATTAGCACCTTATAGATTATATTGAAAAGTATTATAGGTTTTTTATATGCACCCATCTATCTGTGGTTGAGCGTAATAAGTATACGGACTTTCTATACATTTAAATCATTTTGAAAATTTCACTTTTTGAATCGCCTATCACGCCGAAGAGCTGTATTCAATTTCCGTAGCCGGGATGCTACTGTTTTGAAAAATAATTGATCTTTTAGATTAGAAAATAAATAAAAGTTGTAATGACTGTATTATAAGTCAATAGTTTTTTTTATTATTATTGGTTTTAGGGCATCATACAGCACGATCTTCTATTTTCGATAGTAACTACAATGGAAATGGAACAATGCTATAAGTGTGTGGGAAATTCGATATGCGCCGGGGGCAATGGAAAAGGACCTTGTATAGTAAGAACTTCTAAAGTAATAAACTAACAACAATTTAATTAATGTATTCGAATGTGTCCATATTTCAGAATGATGAGGGTGGATCGCTAATGTGCAACGGGGCCCTTCATGGATTTTATATTGGTAGTGCGAATAGTTGTCAAGTTATAACTGGTATTTATACGGATGTTGTATTGTATAAGCAATGGATCGAAAAGATTATATTGTGGAACGGGCAAAATACCGTTCCGCTACCACTACCGAATGCAAGGAAGAGGTAAAATAGATTCACTTAATTTGTTTAATTGAAATTTGACTACATTGCAGTTACAGGACTTTTGACGCACTGGAAGCTGGAAAAGTTACTGCAACTGCAAATGCAATCACAGCCACCTTCAGGCTTTTAGCAATATACACATTTTGCTTTTCCAAATAGATTCCGACGATATTGTCCTTTGACGCCAAAGTAGATGAAAATTCGTTAAGATTATTCTTACTAATGATAATATAATTTATATGGTAAATTTCTGTAGTCGCATAAAATTTATAATAAACACTTACATCTGTCTGTTCTCAGTCATGGCATTATGTATATGATTCATTATTAAAAAATTCTGAATTCCGATTTCTCATATATTTCAATAGTAAGTACATATGTGTATGAAAAATGATCCTATTCCTATTCTACCTATATTCAATCAACAATTATTTAAAAACAATCGAAAGGAACAAAATATCTTCGAGTGGTCTGTGAAATTATTAAGTCCAAGTGACTAATTCTCTTGTCCTGTCAATCGTAACAATTAAACAAAATTTAAATAACAACATTTAATAACTATTAACATTTTGCGGTCAAAATTGGAACAAATTTAATGCCACTTGAATTCAGGAAATAAGTAACCTGATTCAATCTACGGAAATTGATTTTCCCGCCCGTTGAAAGGAGTCCAACGCTACAAATCTCTTCTTGCTCGAGTTCAAATGAACCCAAATTCAGAATATAGGTTTCATTTTGATATGCCTGAATCAAAATACACAATAATTACCAACCAATCCGATCGTCCACTTTTGAAAAAAAAAACAGCCATGGCGTTTTCCGTTTTCAATTTAAAATGCAATTCTGTCTTAAAATTGCTTTAAGATCGCCGGGGCGTGGCAAGAACTCATCGTTCGGCTGACTGACTCTGATGATACGCTTTCAGGCCCATTTCAGTCAACCCGAACATTTATTGCACTTCGTACTCCTTACCACCATACGAGTATATTTCCATACAAACCAACCAACGAGCTGAAAATAATTCCTACAATATGGGTAAAGCTAGATGATACCTAGTCATACTCGTATGAAGCTCAAAAGATGATGTTTGTTTTCTTCGTCCAATATTGCTGTTGCATTTTTGCCTTGAGCAACAATAAAAGGGTATGGAAAAAACGAACGAACGAGATTGCACTGAAAAGAGATCGATCTTGAAATGAAGGGAATTGTGAAAAATGATTGTAAAATAAAGCGGAAAGGAATTACAAGACAATTCGAAGTGATCGCATCCTCCTATCTAAACCTTAAACTGGGGCGGGAAGATCATTAAAAATAATTCCACCTCCTTTGAGTACGGCATATTCAGTGCGCACACGGTGCCATTACACACCTTCCCCGAGTTACGTTTGTTGGAAACAAGATGGTAATGGTGGAAAATGTTACATGTACTCTCTTTAACTGAATATCGACAAGATCGGTTAGCACGATTTCAATCCTTTGCGAATGCGGGATGATCGCTATGTGATCCGGTTTGGCCTTTCGATCCTACTACACTAAAAGCCGCAGTTGTTCTCGAGGACAGGTTCTGATCCTCTGCAGTCGTCTACTGCCAAGTGAATCACCGAGATCAGTCCGAGGTGTGGTATTACTTTCGATCTTGTTATGTAGCTAGCGGTGGTGTTCGATTATATGTTCTGATCGAGTCGAATCTCGAATCTTATGTGTGATACTCACAATTTTCTTTGACTTTTCCTTTTCTATACTCGTATTTTGAACTTGTGGCCTCTTCTTTTAGCTCTTCAATACTATACACTGTACAGTACAGTTAAGAGCTGCTGGTTTACTTGTCGACAATACGCTATCTGGCGTTATTGTTTTTGTTACAACTTTTAAAAGCCAAAGGGATTACTTACATCGTGACGATATTCTCCTCGGGCATGATCTTCAAGATTGAACTTCGTGTGCAAGGAAATTAGTTTGAACAGAACTAATCAAGTTCAGGAAAAAAGGAGTACAGAGTTCTCTTAGGCAATTCGTGAAGTAATTATTGTAATTACGTGGAAGATATTCTATGCCATCGTACAGCGGTGTAAGGAGGGATTGCATATCTAAAGAGGAATATCCGATGGAATGAATTTGTTTCGAGTAAAGTGGATTTAGCAATAAAAAAAATAAACTGTGGTCAGATCGTGCACTATAATCGGCAATTTGTCTATGTTGAGATTGATAAGGTCAAGTGGAACGAGCTGACAAGCTAACGGATACTGAACTTGTTATAAAATGTTTTCCATTAGGTAATTTTCTTATCTATGTATAGGACGCTATTTGTACGGCAGGCAGTGGACCATTTGCTCCCCCCGCTTAATTTGAATATTTCAGGACAACATGATCTTTCTAGAAAATATGCTAAATTTCTAAATAATGTGTCATCCGCATCAATGTGTTGTGTTAAGCCACAATATTTCCCTAGTCTATTTTTTCCTTCAGGAGTCTTGTTAATCCATCTTCATATTTCGTGGCAATTTTTTATGGCCTTGCACTATTTGTTAGCATTCAGTAGCCTCTAGCTAGTGAATACAAATATTTTTAGTCTCTGTGATCTAAGTTAAGCAACTTTGTTCTCCTCAGTTCCTTCCCAAACCACTATTGAAAGGAGAAAAAATACTCGAATCAAAGTATGTAGTTGATCCTGCTGTCAGCAGGCGTGTAATTCAAATCCACGACTTCTGAATCGGTAGACTAGTGGACCACAATTGGCTTCAGTTTCCCCAAAGGCCAACTATTTTATACGATCCAGAGCAATTGATTAGCCGATTGCGAATACAGCCATCAGGAAACTAATTTCTTAATAAAAATTCAGCCTTCATTAATCTTCTGGTGATATTACTTTAAGTATAATGTTAAACCCCGTCAGGTTCTTGGATTCCGCCACCGTGGACATGGTCAAAGACGTGGTTTGCATCGCATCGAGCGATTTCTTAATGAATACCTTTGCGTATTATAATGCAGTGAGATTATGCAGAAGTTATAAAGGAATATTTTGAACGTCAGTCCCTATCATTGTGCGCCATTATGCTCATGGATTCCTTTGCATTTTATTCGAACTGAAAGTGTTCCTCGGCATTTATTTTCCTTTAGTTTACCGAATTAACTACAAGTTATAGCGCTTCTTATTGCTCTTGTTATTTATTATAGATAGAAACTACAGACAGAAGTGGAAGAAGTAGCTAGCCCAAGACATTTGGGGTGGATATAAAAAACACAATGAAAAGAATGAAAAATGGACGCTGGCCGCCAACGTTCAGTGTAATTTTAGGTTAGCCTGCGATAATATTTATGTTTTGAATTTATAAATGCTTCTTGGACTGGTAAGTTTTTTAGTCTGATTTTAATTACATAATTCGAATCCGAAGACGGTATGATGGTTAGCATTTATGTGAGTCGGTTTGCCAGTGTGTTGCGAATTAGTTACCGGATTTCATCTCAATTTTCCCGACTTCCAGATGCTGGAAACGATCTATAATTTACTTAAATGATTTTAAACTATAACTACAAATTTATATAATTGTTTGATTAGGCTTATTTACATGTGGTAATCTTCATTTTAGCTGGATATAATTGGGATGGTGGGGCGGAAGTAAGAAACCACGACACTTCGAACTTACAAGAATAACAAATGCACAATTGCACATGTACGACGAATGTAATTATTTGGGCTCCGAAAAGAAGTTTAACAATCGAAGGTTTTGAATTTGTGCCATGTTTTGAGTAGGTACGGTGTAAAGGAAATTGATATTTGGAGAGAGTTTTAAAATTTTTATCTGTTACGGACATTACTGACGTTGCGTGGTGTAGGTGTTCCTCATTGGTACCTTCCTTGTACCGTATGGTGTCATAATCAGATATATTTAATTTCCTGGGATATATTGGCATAATAAGAAAAACCGTATTAATTTTTTTTCCCCACTACTGCACTTGGTATTGAGCAGAAACTCTAAATATACATTTCCGCTTAAATTTTATTAATTAATTTTCTTACCTACTATTTATAAAAAAAAAATGTCTTTCAGTCAGTAGAGTTACTTCAAATCATTTTAGGAGATATTATTTAGATTCATTCTTAAAATTTAAATTAAATAAAAATTATCGTATGTACGTGCATTCTCATTTTCTTACAACGGTGTGCCTGAGTCTAATCAATAATCTTCCTATTGCAGGAAATCGTCCTAAGTCGATTCCATCTTACGAGTATACAGAAGCTTCTCTCGAAGCCGTGTAGAATGCTGATTAGTGGAAGCAGCAAGAAATGAATATTAGCATCACACTGGATTACTATCCGATCAATTGCTACTGAGCTCAAACTGTATTAGCACTTATTGCCGTCGATAATGTTGCAAAAGGTCTCTTTATCGTTCCTCTTTTGATCAAGATTTTTCTTTGCAGAATTTATTTACAAAACCTATCGGATGGGTTTTGTAGTACGTATCTTTTATCTTCGAACAGAAGCGGCATATTAAAAAGATCGCTTTTTGTATGTCTGGTTTTGCGTTTGCTTTTGGTTTCAACTGTAGCAGTCCCACTATACCTATGTATGAGACTGATCAATAACGCTTAAATCGACCGACGATCGTCACAATTTTCCGAAACTTTAAAATAACTTACAAGGTGATCTGCTAGATCTGATCTAGTTAGACCTGTTTAACGATGCCATTACGCTTACATTAGGATAAAGAGTCATATGACAAAAAAACACTTTCGTAATATGTATACATTCTATGACTACTTATAGCTTGGAATACCGATCGATCCTCATTTACAATAAAATGTACAGAAAATATTAGTTCGTGTGGAAGACAATTTGTTACGGCTACTAAAGGACAAATCACATACATTATATTCCACAAAACAGTGAAGATGTGTTTTTGACAAGGTTCTCATTCCGTACATTCCATTATGACTTATATTGTCTTATTCATGTCATATACATATGAAGATCGCACATTGGTATCTCATATCATTTTGATCGTGCGTCAAATGTGAAGATCGTGATGTAGAGTGTGATCGACAAAAAGTAACAAGAAAATGATGGACAGATGTGAAATTGCTTGTCGGTCTTTTCATGGAACACTATACTATTCTATTATGTGATCAATAATTTTCCTAAAAGTGATTTCACTTGAATGATCGGAATTTAAGTTAACCAAAAAAATAGTATGGATATAAAACTTCAGAGTTTTTTGGCAAATATTTTTATTAATTACTTACAAATTTATTATTTAACAGTTTAGATTTATTTTTCTTCAAATTTATCTTCATAGGTTTACTGTTATCTAGTTTTTAAATAATTTACATTGTTGTTTTGTTATGTAGTTCAAGTTATTTAGACAACTTTAATGTCATGCTAAGGTCTCACGATTTCGGAAATCTACTAGATTATCCAAACGAAATTATGATTTCCAAATCGCTAGATTACGGAAAAATCTAGTTGCAAATCTACTGAAACTGCCCTGTACAGCCCTAAAATTTATATTTCAATCCGTTCATTTCACCACTATTTTCACTGTCCATATCTTAAATAAATTTTCCAAATTACTTGCACGAAATTTAAGGTTTGCAATAAAAGAATTTAATAGTTTGATGGCAAATTTTACAAATTAAAAATGGGAAATTTCATCCGCTGATTCAATTTTACTTCCTAGAATAAATTTTTGACGTAAATGTTAAAATACAAAGTCTGAAGAATTACTTGCAACTTGGTAGATTTTATGAAAATTTGTAAATTTACTACATAGATTCGTAATGGCTTGGACAGTAATTTTCACAAACATTTTTACTGTGTCGAACAGCTGCTTAGGTGCAAAATTTCTTGGGTAATTAAATTCCACCTAATAGTAATTTTAATCAAATTTCGGCATTTTAAATAATTAGAGTCCACTTTATTTATGAAACTTAACGCTTCACTTCTTGTAGCGTGACTAGGTTCATATCTCGTATATTTATTAAGTTTCTTTTGTCAAAAGTAAAACTCAAGTCTGTCGACATGACAATTGTTCAAGAATTGGATTGAATCTTCAAATTTCGTACGCTTCGGTTGCTAATTTGAGTCGGTGAACCGCAGTCAGTCCGAAACCAGTAGGGTCATAATCCTATCGCTAATTTTTGAAAACCACAGATACGAATGTGGTTTCTTACAATATTCCTTTCCCAGTGGCGCACTCTTTCCTAAAACAATTTCTTTTATCCAGGATTAATAGATGGGTGAAATTCTGTGTATACCTATCTGCATGGAAATTGGTCTTGTGAAATTGTTTGCCCGGTCCAGGTTCAGTAAAATGTAGAAAATCGATCGAGACAAGATAATTGCCCGAGTGAAATCGAAATGAAACTCGGAACGCGAATTGAAAATGCGTAATGTCGGAAACATGCAAGGAGCAATCTTCAATGGCGGCAGGCTAATTTGATAATTTGACAAAATGCGGTTTCCTTGTCTCGGTCATCTACTGTGCCTTGTGTGTCATGTCGCTTCAATTCGAACTCACTTCAGAATAATGGGCACGGAAATAATAATAATAATTATGTTTGAATGAAATTATCGCAATTTGCATAATTATTTGTCCATGTGAATGGATTATAATATCGGAAACATACCTCTCTTCTTGTAATGTTTAATTGTCCGTTGAGTATTTTGTTCAGAATTTATCTGCATGCGACTTTTACTTGATGGGTTTGCTGACAGGCTATTTGTCATATATTTCATGCGTGAAATGAGTACGAGATTGTTAACATTGAAATTTGTTATCCTAACTTAGCTACATAATGGTGAAGATTATGAAATAGGATGCGGGACAGTTGCAGGGAGTTAAAAATACCCCTGGACAATGCCCAAAAGAATACCGAATTTCTAAGTATCGAACAATTAAACAAGTGATTCAATCTGCTGTACTCTGATTTTTAGCACATTGTCCAAAAAGTTGGCAAATTGTTGTTGTTGTTATTTTTCCTTGGTGGGTTTTCGCTTTATTAGTTTCATACCATCGTTTTTGACTTGTGAATCAAAGATAAACCGTGAGATCCAATAGCATAGCTAGATCTCTGTGATTTATATAAGACTCGAAAACATTTTGAATCTAACTACTCGTTTGCCTTCAAGAATTAGCAAATAAATCAATAAATTATATGTTTCAGTGACCTAAGTTATAAATAAAATAGTCCAGTTTTGTGTTTACGTCTTTCGTCACATTGTTGAGTTAATTATCTCATTTAGTTCAAACAGAATTATTTACCTAATAAGCGCCAGTAACATTAACCGAATCATAAATTCACCAACTGTCATGTTTTCGTATATTAATAAATTATATAGGAAATTAATTCTGCAGCATACAAACAAACACATAGACAATTTTCACTTAAGCCAATTAAAGTTTAAGCTCCTCTCCGGCTGCAACGAGTCTCGAGCTCCTAACTTGTCCGCCATGACCAGTTTATTAAATTAAAAATTTATTAACTTGTAGCTATGATGTACGACTAGCTAGCAGTTAGTGAAGGTGGTGTGAAATTTCTGAGTCTAATGGAAATTGCCTTCTTCACCTCGTATCGCAACGAATGCTAGAGGGACAATTTTACGCTAAAAGTTTTACCATATTCGAGAAATTATCATTGCAAAAGACGAAGGAGAAAAAACCCGTGGTCGAAGAGTAATAAAGGGGTCGACTAAGGGTTGAACTGTGACTGCCATCAAATATGCAAAAGCTGTGCTTCTTATTCTTTGAAATTGATTAGTGCGCGCTCTAGGACTCATCCGACAACGATTTAATTCAATTTACTGTTTTCGTGAGAGTTAAATATTCATAGTCTTAATCCTTTTGTGGTATTGGACTTGAATACTTAAAAGGTTAAATAAATTAGAGAGAAATCAATTTTCAGTTAAACGAAAGCTAAGCAAGCTCAATTTCCCTATAGTAAATAACATATTGCATCCACTTGAATTCGTGAGTTTACTATGCAAAATAACAAACAATTCAGTCTCAGTGGCCTAATGTTATTTACAAAATCAATTAGATTAAAAGTAAAATCAACCCTTCAATGAAGTGACTGTGGCAAATGGAAAAAATCAATTGTGATTTTTTAGGAATTAATTGATTAACGTTAAAAGCTCAGGACCTAATTTATTAATATGTATGAATTAATCTTAAAAGCATAGATACGCTCATCAACACTCATTAATCGTAGAATAGAACGAAATTCTCAGGGAGGTTTGCATAATTATCATAAATAACATTAATAAAAACGATGAAGCATTTTACTTATAATACAATTTAATAATGTAATTACTTTTACGAAAAGTGAGTTACATTATAACAAGTTGATAGTTTGAAAATTATTGTAGATAATAACAGCGTTGCAATGTATAATAGTTTTTATATATTTTTTATATTTTTATAATAAGCGATAGACATAAAGTTATAATTGCTTTACATTAAAGTGATATTGAATTAATTTACTTGAAACCCCAGTGAAGCCGTGACGGGATAACCACGATAAACTTTTTAATGGAGGCTTTTGTCCATTCCTAGAAAATCTGTCTAATAGAACAAACCATGCCATTGTTTGTTACAGTAAGATTTTTTAGAACAAAGGTCATAAGAGCCTTGGATCAGTAGACTAGAAGACTGCTACTATGTACATTATTATATGTATATTACAAAAAATTTGTTGAAGATTATTAATTTTTTCAGTGTATTTAAAGAATTTTGCGTAACTTACAATTTTATTGAAAACCCGTGGTTTTCGTTTGAGTTTTCTTTATAAACTTGAACTTTTTTCTCAACAGGAACAACGTTTCCTTTTCCTTTTCGTTATTGTATTTTTAATTTAAATCCCAGGCAAGAATAATTAATGACACATTTCTTATCTCCCCTCCTGTCTCCGTTCACAAAAACATGGAGAAATAAAAACAATATAAATCCCGAATGGAGCAGAAGAAATCTTTAGAGCCGGGATCAGATCTATGTCGTCCACATTATATTGTCGTATACATCGCAGAAATCTAAAATAGGTACTCTAGCTAAAAGGGATTTTAATCTAATACTACCTTCTACTACTAATACATCGACTAATGTTTTCATTGTGCAAAGTGTGACGACGATCGGGGAAGAAAACAAGAAGGGAGGCAACGAAAGACGACATGGGAACGCTTTAAATTAAAACGAGAGCGAATCTCTTTGCACTTTAATTTCACATTCCCTTCAGGCAAAGTCATTTATCATTTTGACTCCGGTTATCTAAAATAAGATCACATTGAGGGAGTTTTATTCCTCTGTTCTTTTTTTCTTCTTGCTCTACTACTGCCCCGGCTGCTATCTTTTCTGTGTTGATGCTCATTCAAAATCTTTCGAACCTATCTCCACCCACCTTTGTATATTTTCTTAAGAACCCATTTTAGATACGACAACTGAGAATCTTTACTCCTTTGTCTTACAAAGTTGCTCCTTTTTTTCCTTCAAGGCGTTATCGGAAAGAGTCTTCAAGGAACTCGAGGAGTCTTACGGCAACGAAATTAAAGAATACTGAACCGGAAGGATAACTAAAATTGAATATCCATGTCCGAGATAGTTTACAAACTTCTTTGCTTGTACTTGAGGAATCTGCTCAAAGTCATATTACAGACGAATCCTGTAAAGAAAAGTTTTATAGAATATTAGAATACTGGTAATTACAAGAATTCTTTCCGAGAGAAAGGGAGGGTTGGGTCGAGTTTCGGTATCCTGCTGAGAATGTTTTTGCTCGAAAAGCAATTAAATGTGTCTTGAGGAAACTGAAATTTGCCATCTACTGGATAATGTCTTCCGTCGCCATTAGCTTAATTGATTTTCGAGTAAATTATAAAGGGCTAAAATTCAGGGTTCGAGTTTTCTGTGGTATGAACTGTTAACGATAATTTCAAAAATTCTAAAGAAATTCCATTTGAAAGTTACCATTGTCGAAATTTATAAACATTTATTTTATTTTCTATTCCACATTATTTAATCTGCATAACCAAGATATTTAAAATTGTTAATAATGTAAGATCACCAGCGAAATTTAATAGGACATAATTGGGTGAAGCGAAAGACTTGATAGAAAAATATAAGTCGTATTTTTTCACTAGAAAATAGTAACTCAGATAAAATAAGGAGATCTTCTGTGTTAGTCTGTTCTTTATTCAAAATTTTAATATCCAGGTGGCGCAGTTGCTGCAAATTTTTTTTTAACTACACTTCACGGGCAAACAAACAAACAAACAAACAAAGTCCAAACACAAGATTTTGAGATTATCTCAATTGTTCTAAAATATATTAATAAAAAGTACCTAATATTAGGAGAAAAAACACATGTATTGGATTTATCATTTATAATTCACACTCTCATACTTCTTTTAAAATATATATAATATATTAATAAAACGAGGTATACAGTAATAAGAAACTATATATTTCAAATACGCCCAAAAACGTAGTGTGGAATATTTAAGTATTTAAATGAACAATTCCCAAAGTAACGTAATTGCGAATCTGTTCTGCGCAGGTATCACAATCCTTTTCAATATTTAATGTATATCTCATATGTGCCAATTATTGTGAACATAAATACATAATTGTAATTTAGTCGGACCAAAAAAGTAAAATTTTCACTTAAATCACTAAGAACGTTAACTATGAATTCAGCACGTTACATTACAATCATAATAATTAATTAATAATGCATTGATGATTCCAATTAATTTCGATATTTTCAGTTTTGATATGAAATCAATGCTATACGAAATTTATGTGCATGTGGATTCGAGACCCAGCAATGGCAATTCGCCAGTAAAAAAGGCTCCGAAAGGTCGATGAAACGTTTTCAGAGGCATTATACAGCCTCGACGACGTCTTTCTGCTTATTAATAATGTTATGATGCTAAAAGTGTATAACTTTGTACGGCGGACGATCATTTTTTGAAGATGAGACAACATACGTAACCATATACAAAATACGAATAAAATTAATGAATACACGTGATGTCGACTTGATCACGATCGAAACATGTCCAAACTGCGACCAAATACCTGGATCAGGTGGGTGAATTTGATTTTGTTGATTGCTGGAATATAACGACACACTGCGCTAGGCTTCGTGTAGGTGTCAAATTTAGTAAAATTCAGGTATATATTTCAGCCTTTTTCATATTATTCAATCACATATTGCAAGGTTGTAGTGAAAGATCCAGACACCACGCCGCGATCATTTCTTGAATTATCTGCTCATGTTCGGCAAAGGTCCAGCTATTACTACGTTGTACTCATGATCACTACAGCGGAACTCAAACTATCACCTGAAGAAAGTCTACCGCTGAAGATCGAAACTCAAAAAAGAAACCCCATCACGACACGATCGCGCGCCTTCCGACAATACCGCCGCCCGCCCGAATGCCATTGCTAAAAGCGCGCTCATTTCTGATCACGAATTGGCGATCTGAAGAAGAAACACCTTTTGGCACGATCATATCTCCGTCACAGGTAAATAAATTTAATTTTGTCGGGAAGTTTTTGGCATGCACCTGAGCGAAGACCTGTATTTAAAAGATTGTGCCGATCATATCGGAGATGTTGCAGCATTGCCCAAATTGACATATGCGCTTCACCATCGAGACCACTCACAACCAAAAGATATATTCAGTGCTTATGGGGTATGGTGAATGCTTGATCGCAGTCGCCGATTTTCATCACGATCGTCTTCGGAAGACCTAAGGAGATAGGACACCTCATTGTTTTTTTTATTGTGATATAGTATCGACAGAAATAAGAAAGAGAACTTCTGCAGGCAGGTGTTTAACAGAGTTAATTTATCTTATAAGCATACGCACTTAACTAATTGATTCGAAACTATAAAAGCTTCCTATGCCAGGAACGAACTGCAGCAATTGTAGCAGGATATTTTGCATCTGACTAATGAAGAAATTAATTATCGGCGACAAGAAGGTGGCGGTGGTAAATGCAGTTTATTTTACTTGAAATATTTGACGAGAACAGGAATTCGCTTTAACAGTCAATTCTGGTTAATTGAAGTTAAATTTGTTATCAGTTTTCTTTTCTTTATCGTACTTACATAATGTTGTTGATGCATTGACGAATGCCTGTGGGAGTTATGTGGGTAACTTATAAGCAGTAATAGTAGTTAGCAGGCCCGTGCGCAGGAAAGTATGATGGGGGGGGGGGGGGGGGGTTTTTATCAAGTTCCCCCATACTAAATGTGATGACCTAAAAAAAAAAAAAAACAGGTCCTCACTTCCCTATGAAAATAGGCCAATGGGGGGGGGGGGGGGGGTTTGAACCCCCAAATCCCCCCCCCGTGCGCACGAGCCTGGTAGTTAGTAATTTCTAATAGCATGCGTGCACACTGAGCAACAGCATTCCATACACATTCTATGAATTTAGCCATTGTTCTTTCCGTTAATAACAAACAAAAATCCATAATAACAAGTACCTACTCTCTAATATTATGAATATTAAAATTTGTATTCTTTAAAACGTTTCTTATTGTGACTTGAAAAAAACCAGAGGCGTGTTTATTGATTTCAATTAGATAGACGTTTCGAGACAGGAACAATTCACAAAACTAAAATATTCATTATTTCCAAATAAGCATGAAAATAACCGGCCACATGCTGAATCCCACGTCAATTACACCTCGGACAGTAACTTAACATAAATTCGAAACAATTTCAAATACTCCCACAGACAGCCAGCGAGCATTTAGCCAAGTGGCATAATTTTCAAAAGTAGTCAAGTCCTTGTCAGCCCCTCACGGCTCAGGAAATTTTGCACGGAAAACCCTGTACTCGTACACTGAATTTTCTGACATGTGAAATGCATCACTATGTGCCCTTCTCCCCGTGCCTTGCAACAAAACGATTTGTGGTTTCAACAATTTCTGATGAGTGCACTTTTACGATTTCAGCCCTCCTAACCAAACGTAATATGGGCCGAGGGGATAGTGGAGTAGCTAGAGGGTAAGGCAAACCGTTTAATAAAATCGCTGCGAATTTTCATTTCATATGTGTACACCGTAGAGGCCAAAACAGGCCAGTTGTAGTTGTCCTCTGACGCCACAACTGCCTTATTTCCACTACTTCGCTCCATTTTCCGCCACCCAGTACTCACCAGGAATTTTGCGTGATGGTTCTGATGGTAGTGCAGTTGAAAACAAAACGATATGGGGCACGGGGGAAATAAAAAAATTTGTTGAAACCATGAGATACTATCAGCTGGATAAGGGAGGCATGTCGAGGCCGACCACATGGTACGAGTTTTGTGTTAAATTGCAGCAATTGGATTCGCGAGAAACATTAAAAAAATAGAATTAACGGCACAACAACAAATCCATAAAGCACGCGACTGTGAAATTACTCGCTAAAATATTGATGTGCGGTTTTTGGAATTTTCCAAATGAAAATAAACAAAAACAAGGTAAAAGTTAAAAAATAACAACACCAACACACAATTTACCGAAATTCCAATTTCATGTTTTTTTGGGCAGATCCCACCCGACTAAGGGATGGGATCAGTGCAGTTTACGAATGTAGGGATATGTTTCATAGATGTTTTTGGTTTTTAGCAATGCGTTATGCTGGATGGTATTGTGATTTACTAAATGGAATCTAATGCGCTAAAACGTAAATTTATGCGATAAATTAAATTTCCGGCTATGGGCAATCAAACCCACGGTTTTCATTTGGGAGGTTGTTTTAAATAATTAGCAGAACTTAGCAAAAACGAAAATTAAAGCGCCTTAAAACAACATTTCCATTCACAATTTTATGGCACTTAGTTAGTAGAACTCAATTTTTTAATGCCTTGCCATGAATAAATAGCAGTCGCTAAAGTTTCTCAGCTCAACGAAATCGAAAAGAAATTCAGATTGATATTTACCCGTATTGCGAATGTCGCAGTCACGTCACTTCGATGCCGATTCAAAGTGTCACTTCGATCGAAAAACTCGATTGTGTAACTCCATCTCAATGGCATTGCCATATTGATATGTATGTATCAGCTGTAAATTGTGAATTTAAGTTCATGTATGCCTTCGTTTACAACTATAACGTTATTTTTCTGCAATATCAAATGCTACATTCAAATTTAAGATGCGGATAATGCTTTTTTCTAAAGTGGAAAAGCTATTCATCTTGTTTGGCCCATTTGTGGCTCTCACCTCTGCTTGCATCTCATGACGGTAGTCCCAAAGAATTTTACCGTGCCGAAAATTCGAGCCATATTTCTTTAATGTGCGTCGATCTACACCGCTTTTAATGAATCCTATGGCGATTACTTGATGCGAATCCATCAAAATAAAGAAAGAAACATCTTTTTGTCAAATCTATACTTACATTTTTGCATCGACGTTAATTTTCTTCAGACGTCACGTACTCGGTATGTCATCGACGAAAAATGACGATCAAAGTGACAACGGTCGATGACAATCGACATTCACAATCGCCTTTTCATGCGTCGATAACGAATCGGCATCGAAGTGACGCGACGTGACAATCACAATACGGTTGATTGTCATCGGTTTCAGTTTTGCCATTTTCAATTTCGAAATTCTGTATTCCTTTGGGATTCTGAACTTTGGATCTTGAAACATATTTTGCGTTTACTTTTTTCAGCTTCGATATTTCTCGAATTTTAGCTTGAACTTAGTCCGGGATTTTATATTTTAGAATTTTAGACCGAAACCCGGTTTAAATTATTGCAAAATCACACTAGAAGAAGTGGTTTTGTAATAACTTAATAGCACTCTCCTAAAACACAAAAAAAAAACAAATTTGAAACGTATTCGATACTAATAATTAGAACAATTTATCGAACAAAACTTGCCTCGAGTCATCTTGCCAAACTACTTCCATGTTCAATTCAAATTAAATCAGAACCACTGCATCCCTAAATGTATACCTACACAATTTGACTTACACGACATTTCAACGCGATAGTACTACAAACCATCCCGAACTTGGCACATACAACGCAACGCAAATTACGAAGGTGCTTGTTGTCTGGGCGTTCTGGACACAACATGAGGTTACACCCACATTGACACGTGACACGAAAAGTCATTTAGCTTTCGGATATACATAGATTCACTTCTCCCATCCACCCCTAAAATAATAGACGAGATCCTTATGAAATTGCCCTCATTTGGTTCCTTGATGTCTAGGCGTTGCATTGACAGATTTACCCTGCTAAGCAGAAATCCAAGGTTATAGTTATCCCAAAAATATCATGTCCTATTTGGACTATTTCGTAAATCGCATCATGTCTTAGTCGCTGTACATTTTTTTTTGTATGGAAATAAATTGAAAATTTTTCAGCTGTAAGTAAAATTTTTGACATTTTTCTGCTCCCTAAATTTAAGCCTAAAACAATTTTGATCCCATCAAGTAGCCGAAATCTCGCTCGGAGCAAACAGAACCGACCACTTGATCCTTTTTAAAGTAACATTTCCATATTTTTCCATTTTATGTATTATCCCTTTTGTGCGTTTTTAGTCCTTCTCTTCGCTCATTCGGTAGAAAAATATTCACTTTTGTATATGTGTCCTTCCTAAGCGTCAGAACCGAAAGCAGTAGTAGCAGCAGCAAATTTTTTCTCCAGAACTCCATGGGACTTTACTTTTTAATATTCATCCTGGATGCTGCTGGGTTTGCAGATAAGAGAATTGCGCTGTCATCCCGAATGATATATTTGAGAGAGTATTTAAATTGGGCTAGATGGAATATAAGCGGGCTGCTGTTGCCTCTTTCGAACAGGACAATCCGAACCGTACCCTATGCTCATACTAAATGTATTCCAAAATACCAGGATTCAAGGAAAATTCTCCGGGACTTTTACACGCGGAGACTTTCACTTCGAATCCAATTTCCTAATCTGATTGCGCTCGCCTTCGGTTATTGGATTTCTATATCGTCCTGTAAATGAAAATAGGAAACGTGAAATAAATCTGCTATCAAAAATTTATACGAGATATTCAGATTTACGAGAATTGTGGTATGATAATTTAATTGGAGTTAAACATTTCCGTTTTAGGCTATGTTGTTAACCAGAAATCAAATCAAAACCGTTTATATATTTCCCTTTCTGTTCGAATCACCTAAAGAAGTGTAGTAGTATGTACATGACTCTTCTTAGCGGATTATTTAGTAAAGTAGGTAGAAACCTAATAGATTTTTTAAAGGTTGATTGGTTCATTACTTTAAAAGACATCCGTTTATCGAAATAAATATTTGCAGTGCCAAAACGATTTGCGTTGGTTCTTTAAATGATGTACGATGGCCTCCCTCAAAAAAGACACGTCTCAAAGTCTTCAAACGTTTCCTTTTTAGGAAGGGAATAATATTTTACAAAATTAGCAAAGTACGCATTAGTGATATATTTAATTTAGACTACCGATGAAGACTTTTGTTAGAAAGCTGAGATTGTTTTTTTTTGTGGTGATCGTATGATCGTGTCGGTGAGGTGGGTTATCGGAGAAAACTTTAGTTTTAATATCATTGGAACCACTTACGCTCATGATACGACGAATATCCAATTTCACTGACATAGTCCAATTTAACTGAGATAGTTATTCAAAATTGTTTTCAGAAATCAGTACAAACATCCTGAAATCGAAATTCAAAACAATTCCTGACGTGTGGCTACTCGTACATATTTGCTATCACATCCCTCGGCAGACGAGTCCTATAACAAACTAAAATACCTGGAGCTATTTAGGCTAAAGATTACTACTGAACACATTCTAATTAGTCGCAATAACAGGAAGTTGGAGATAGCGTTTTGATATAGGTAGGTACGGATGTATCCAATAACCAAATACGTTACGACCTTATAATCCAATGAAGATATCATGCACCAAATCTACGCTTTGTCAAACAGCCTTGCACTCATTCTAGCGTTGAATAATTCTGGGCGAGCAGAAGGACGAGTCCGAGGAAGATTCGATCATCTCGCCGCCATGACGTTCTGAATTTATTGAACAATCTATCGAAAATGCATAAACAACGGACGGTAAACGATATGATACTTTAGTAACAGCAAAACCGACATCGCTCGCTTTTGAAGCCGGACATATAAACAACGAGTATTTGTCGTTCGGTAAAGCAATTCAATTAACCCCTCCCCCTCCGCTGGTCAAGAAACGGTGGCTAGCAGCCACAATTCTTATAGGAAGTTACCAAGGAGCCGTACATTTCGCAAGCGGGAATAAAAAAGAGATTCCAATCCAAGGCAGGATATAGGTTCTATTAAAGTGACGACATCCATCCCAGAAGAGATATCTAGATGATAAAAAAGAGTCCATCACGTTCTGTATCATATTTTTGCGTTCGGTAAGTTGCTATATCGTCTTGTTATTGTTGTTGTTATTGAACAATGTACGAATTCATGGTTAACATGAGCTGGTTGTGTGCTTTCGGAAAACCGTTTCTTTTTTATGGGATTATTATACGGATACATAGATTTTTTGTTGCACCCACCTTACCCATCATTTCCTTTACAAATTCACCGACAAAAGTAACATGACGCTGGGAATTGTAGTTACCCACATCCCATCAGCAGCAGCATCATCATCATCATGGTCATCTTCATATAAGAAGTACACGAAGAAGAACACATGCTCCACATACTTCTTTGGACATTTATTGAAGATAACTTCTTGGAGTTCCATAAATAAAACATATAATCCAGACCCGGGTGCTTGTTACGGTGCCTTCGCTTCGTAATGTATCGTGGTTTTCTTATATTGAAGCGATATCGCCACGGTTAAACCGCCACATAATATCAGTATAATATGGAGACATTTTTCGCTATTGCGGCTTCTATGGTCACAAAAGAAAAAATTAATAAAATTCTAATAAGCAAAAAAATTGCCTTTACTTTAAGATGGGAGTTTTTTCGATCTCGGAGCGTCCTCCGAGAGTTCGCTAAACGGGGTGTAATAAATCGGTGAGTGCAACAACCCTTTCATATTATAGTAGTGTATCACTACCATACACTATGCCATAGTATAGTGTACAGTCTCTCCTCGATAGATGCTTTGTTTTTCATTCAATTAGTGTGGACACTGTATTTTGATGATATCGTTGACCATTTAGGGAATCCTTTTTCCGCCGAGGACTACACTAATGGAATCTCAAGTGTTGTTTGAGACTTGACTTTGTCTTAATTAAGTAGAAAAACAGATGAGTGGTTATGGGATTGAGAAGAATAAATAGAGAGGGGCATCGTAATCCTTTTATGAGGGTATCAACCCTTGCTGAGGATATTATTTTTCCTAAAGGGTGGGTTCTAGTAATTTTCAACAGTTCAAATAAAACGGTTAAGGCAATCAAAGTATTATTTTTCTGTAATCGTAATTAGCTCTTGAAACTATTCAGATATTATTCTTTAACAAAGATGGTACCAGAATTACTTTTAACTTTACAACAGGGTCAGCTATTGAAGAAACTGAAAAAAAAACACTTTCGCCTGCTTCCTCGAACCACCCAACGTTCTCATATCCGCACTTTAATTTAAAAATATATGCATTACCGGTGTAATTCGAATTATTTACAGCGTTTCAACTTTTTAAAATTAGCAGCCGTTGAAAAAAAAAACCAAACTCAGGCGGGTAGCGTAAATTCCATAAGGCTCGCGCGAAAATACGATCGATATATTTCACGAAACTATTTAATTACTTCCAGAAATGTGTAAGTCGAAATTTTATTTTTGAATGAAACATTTTACATTTTTTTTGTTATTGAATTTGTTGGATTTCATGCGCTTTTTGTTGCGCTAGTCTTACGAAACTTTTCGCTTGACTATCAGAAAAGCTTGTTATTAAGTGTCACTGATTGATCTCTATCTGGAGCAGAGTAGAATAGAGAGGAAAAATTTAATTGCCCACAACAAAAATTAAACCTACCTTAAGCACACACGGAGAGATTACTATTCTGGATAAATTGTTTGTTGATGTAGTAAGATAAATGCTTAGATCATTTTCTGAACACAGCACAACCACGGAAAACATAATATCGATATCAACTAGAAAGCAGAACACGAACCACACAAAAATAATTAACGTGTGAAAATCACATTTTTATCAGTAGAGGCCTTAGATAGATTATAATCGAAATGTTTTAATTTCAGCCCACCCCAAATTCCAAAATATTTCCATGTGAAATAAAAATATAATAGAAACTAATGAACGTTGTCAAAAAGTGAGTATTGCTAAAGAAGAAACTATATACATATATCCCAGTTCTACATATTCCGAAGGAGATACACCAGATTGATATGAGACAAGACATATTTTTTAATAACACCGAAACCATTAGTACTGTCTACTAAAATGTTCAATAAAAATTGATGCCCGTAGTCTGTTTTCCCCAAAAATACAAACCAATTTTCTCGACCTCAAATGTTACAAATAATAATGACACCTCCATTAGGAAGATTGCTGTGTCAAGTGGCACCTTTGAGATGTCAAAACAACTTAATTTCAGTCTCTGCAGGGTACTGAATCTCCAGCCGAAGTCCGATCTGGATATGGACACGGAACCGGAGAAAAAAGAAGCTCACCAACATGTAGCTAACAACAAGCAACTGTGTGGCAATAAATCTCCTTTTAAGCGAAATGACCATCAATATTCTTCTATAACATAAATGGTAACGGCGCAAAAAAAAATGTATTGCAGAAGCAGTAGACGAATCATTTCCATTCCCCGTACGCACTTCAATTAGGTGTGCGATACTTGACGTTTGACTAATACAAATCCCTACGCAAGAAAAAAACTACAGAAAATTAATTAACTAAAAACATGTATCGGCACACCACTACTACACTATAGAGAAGCAAGTTCCACCATCTCCGACCATATTAGAACATAGTGACCACAAGCCAGATAATAAAATTGCCAAAGCCCAAAAGATAAATTAACTTCGTTCCGAGTGCATTATAAGCTACAAAAGAAGACGAAGATCTTAAAGACGGGGCTTCCTTATAGCAGAGCAAGCTTAGCAGTCCGCAGAGTAGCCAGTTCCTTTCCGGCCTTCTCGAGATAATTAGATTCCATATTGGAGAAGGAATAACTGACATTAATATATTTGTCTGACGTTAATGATCTTCTGGTATTTACCTTGTTTTGGTACCGCTGACAGTCTAGAGTCCGCACTTGACCATGCCACTCCATACATAGGGCGGTATCTGATCCGCTGGGTGCATAAATGATGCGGAAATCGCTCTGGCGCGACGACGAGTTGCTCCTATATATAAAAGTCGCATTCTCCACATCGTTCCCGATTATGATTTTCATCAACAACGCACCTTAAATCAGGAACTCATTCCATATCTACTTTTACCGAAAGAGGTCCCATATGTGCACTAACATAGAAGTAGTTAAGCGCAGAGGAGCCCTCATTGCGGGTATGGGAGTCACGACAAGTAGAAGTAATCCTGAACCGTTCTCTAGTGTAATTTGAGCAAATGGCGTTTACGTTTCCCATTAACCTCAGTACTTCATCATATCTGCACTTAGTTACGCAAAGGGCCCGAAATAATTTTCCCGTTCACAAATTTTCATACGTCGTCGTTCTCTCGTCGTCCTTAAAGAGTGTGTGGATCATAAAGTACGTACATACATACTCATTTCAAGACGGTTGATTCTTTGTGGAATGGGTGGTGGGAAAAAGGCAATCACTTTTCACCGCAAAACACATCGCTACGCTACGTTCACATGATTTCATCCCTAGGAAAAGTAATTTTCTCAGAGCCTTCATTTCATTCAGATCACACGCACGAAAGAGTTTTCTTCCCAGAAACCATAGCCACAGTGCTGCCAGTGAAAATGGTGGAAATCCTCTATGCTATTTTTTTCGTTTTCCTTTCTCTGTTGGGATCCATCCAGCTAGAAAAAGAAAATTTCCTTCAAGGAAATCTTCATGTCCTGGAGGGAGACAGTTTTTCCTCCCGGTCCGTAGCAAACTCCGTTTGGTAATGGCTCAAATAGATTACGTGGAAAATTTGCGCTGCTTTATAGATATATATAGCATGTGTGCTGGTATCCTAGCAAAAGTGTTATTCTACAACGGCAAGGACGCGAAGAATTTTCTGTGGAGAAGTGCAACCCAGCGGCAGCTCCTTTTCGGCATTTCTATCACGTCTATTTTCCATTCTCTCATCTATTTTGCAGCGTGGTGGATTTAAAAAGATCTCTCGTCCCGAAATGGAAGGAACATGTGTAAGTATGGACTCGGTGCGTGCGGGCATAAATATTTCACTTTTAAAGAATCTTTTCTCCTTTTTTTAATGTTTGACACGTACTAGAGGCTGAAAGCCACCACTTTGTTGTTCTGAAGGCGCAATGCGAATTCTTAATAGCTGCTTGGGTGCACAAGTGCAATATCCGCACGTTTCATATGAGATCTAAGCTTGAACTGGATAAAAAGTGAAACTCAGCTTTTGAATTATTTATAATGAGAATATTTTTATAAAGCAGACAAAGATATCATCTTTTGGTGGCGTCATAACCACTTATCAAAAAAAAAAAATTGTACAGTCAAATATTTATATTAAATTTTATGAAATAGGTGTAGGTAGTTTCTAAAAATAAGTGGTTATGACACCATCAATTTGGGAGAGAAAGTTTTTTTTTTCATTTTTGACATTAAACGAGATTTCTGCTTGACAATATTGCAGTTTCAAGAGCAAATGGATCGCATACCAGAGGCTTATAGGTGTAAATGTTACAGCCCTCCGAAAAAATTTTATAATCCTTTGAAATACCTGAATATTAACAAAGAAACTGTACAGAAATTTCAAAGTTTTAATAGATTTAATAGTTGCCGAATAACTTCAACCCCCAGAACATTAGCATTGTTTCTCTAGAACATGAAAATCCCTTAACTACGATTGCACTGCAGTCAATCGTGAGATACTTTATACGGATTATTTACTGTGGGAAATTTGAGACAAATATATCGCTGTTTTCGGAAAGAGAACTGACCATCTGTATGAATTCAATTTCTCCGAAAAATACGGACGTAATTTCTTAGCGTTCGTTTCAATGCAAAAGGACCCTTCACTTTGAGGATACACTTGATATCATCATCCTGCAAGAATTTCAATTGTGCACGCAAGAGTATATGCCTCCCTTATCGAACATCGACGAGAATGCGAGGTATAAGGGTGCGTTATTTTCTGATTGGTGACAAGTCAAGAGTTGTCGGGGGCCCCTTCAAGTGCTCTTAAGCGGTAAATATTTTAGCAGGATAACATCCTTCCAGTAATTATCCAGTGTGTAGTGCGCTTTAAGGGAGTATGGAAAAACATGTGTTTTGATTTGAAGATCGTATAGGACTCCTGATTGAAAAATTTAAGATACAAGAATAAGTGGCTCTCGCACAAATTGAAGATCATTACGGGTGGAATGCAGCAATCGCCTATTGCATTGGTTTTCTACATTTAAACACCATTCTTCCATGAGGATAAATCCACACAGTATATCTATCTAGCTGTCATCTACCTACAAATAATCTAATCTATGTCTGTCCGATGATCTGATTAAAAACATTAATCCTGGTGAGGCCGAAACTCCTGTTCTATGCAAATTCGAATTGCATTAGTGGTTGCCAATCCCTACTATTATAGCGCTGCCCTCTTTATTTTCGATTCAAACAATCGCACACAATAGTGTGCAGGAATATACGAGCGTGTTGGAAAATTTTACCGCTCTTGTATGTCCAGCGGCACCAGGATTGCAGGACCCCGTTTTTATTTTTTCTCGCTTTTAATGGGATTACATGATTAACGCATTGACATGTAACGATTTTCATTGAATTATTGCTCGGCTCATTTTGCAATTTTCATTAAACACACTTACCCTACCCCCGCTTGTTCGCAACGCAGCGTTGTAGCACAGTCTATGTACGTGGCGAGTGCGTTAATTTCGTGAGGTAATATGCACCCTCTGAAGTTTAACCAGGATCACATATTTGACATATACGACAATATGCAGTGTAAGTACCGACCAACTCGTACCGATACAGCAGCCCTTCTTATTCGACAAGTTAAGGTCGTGTGGTGCCGACTGGAGAGTCGTGGCACTGCGCCTTTTGCCAGTTCTTAATCAAAGTTCCATGTACCTGATTAAGTCGTAATTAGATTTGTGTTTCCCCTTTGTAATATGTTCCCGGGGACAACAGATTGCTCTTGCCAGATTCCATTGTTATGAACTCGTAGCCTGTTGGTGAAGGTAATTTTGATAAATGTAGATTGCAACGATATGTCGATATATCAAAAAGAAAAAGGATGATGTTAGTCGACAACACATACATTCAGATATAGTTAGTAGAGCAAAAAGGAAAACTTTAGTAATGAAGGAGAAAAAGTCTCACAAACCCTTGACGCCTGGATTAGTAGACTAACGTAAATGTTTTTAGAAATTGTTGAGATATGAACACGTAGTCTTTGCAGGAGCTTTCGTTAGTATATTTTAATTTAACTCAACCCAATATCAGTTCTTAATAACTTAACTGACAGTCTACTAAGACCTGAGGCACAGCCATACCTTTCGTGGTTTAAGAAAAACAGATTTTCCAGAAGTGTCCACCTAGCTGCTAATTTTAATTCATATCATCAGAGTTCAGCATGTACATCTTCGAAGATCGAACCACCTTATTATTTCAATCTCCTTAGTGCACATAGACACACATGCACCCGCTCCGAGACGTCATCGGATTCCGAATGTTCCACATCATGTTATTAGACTTGAACAAATATTTATTCAGAACTCTTACCTCCCCGTGTAGTAGTTCTTATCCTCCACACACGTATAGAAAGGATCAACAAAAACGTAATCTTGCCGAAGTAAGCTTAATAGATCTCTCGAGGGACTAATCAAAAACGGTGGTACCATATGCAGTCAGGCGTTCAGTGTCCTCGTATTAATGTAATGGACGATGTAATGGAATTGAAGTCACATCGGTATCACATGAGCACATACAACATCCTCTTTGCTATGAGACTAAAGTAGTACGTTGTGCTTACTGGCTTAAAACAGCTATAACAACAACGTTGAAACGTATCAGCCGTACAGCACCAGGAGAAACAGCAGCATGGCTGATAAAGGTTACAGGAAACGAGAAGTATAACAGCAGGATACTCAATCGCTGTATGTAATGACTAAACAAAATGATTAATTGTACTGAATTTTGATTCCCTCTTCGACTACAAACAAGAACGAAAACAGGGGACTCCCGAAAATTAATCCCCCTAATGGCGCAGAATGGGTTAAGGTTATATCGGGGGCAGTTACGAGTTGCAGTAGACCAAACGAGTCCTTGTTCGCTAAAAAGGTGTTAAGCGAAGTAGACAGTACAGGGTTTTGGACACAGTCCATCTACGAAATTGCTACAACCCGAAAGTCCCTTTCCGCCTATTTTGCATAATTCCTCGATATCTACGCGATGCAGAAACATAGGAACGGCCCCGTAATTAGTTCGTGATTCGGTATTATCTTTTGAAGAGATGTCACCCTCATCTACTTGTAGTTATTATTGCTTCCTTTTCAAGCAGATTTTTTCTTTCCATTCTACATTGTCCGAATCGAGAAACATGGTATTTACGCACTAAAGATGAACGTATCAGTTCCTTTACAGCTAAACGAAGTGATACACAAAAATGTTTTTAACATTGTCATCAAAATGTTTATCCCATATATCCACCCTCCGAACTCAGCCTACCTATACGATGATGATGATCCCGAATAGTAGCATCGATATTAATATTCTGTGGGGAAAAACACTGTAGGCAACCGTCACAAGAAGGGATGAAATAACTTAAGCTAAGCTAAACATGTTCGTCGAAGGATCTATCCTGGATTTCCTATTCTATTATTGGTATTAGGTCTGCCCTTTGTGTTATGCATTTAAATTGCGTGCTTTTACCGGAAAATATTCTCTCCCGAAATATAGTCCGGAAAAAACTGAAATAAATATTTGGTTTAAGTTAAACCATTCCTAAACTACGTAGACTTATGCTGGGAAATCTATTTTATGGCCCTTGTACTGTTATAAAATGCGAAATTTTATTGCAACTTAATGCTACTTTGGGACAAAAAATATAAATTAGTAATTTCTGTTGGTACGTTGCCTCCCTTTAAATAAGGTAGAAGCGTTCTACATGCAAACAATCTTTTTATATAGAAATATGAATAAAATTTTATAGACTACTATTTTACCATGTTTTTAAAAATAAATACTTTAAGTTTGCTAAGCTGATATTTTGAATATTCTTGAATAAATTTTCCAGGGTTTAATAAAAATGTTTACATATTTGTAGTCAACTACTATTACACTTTCGAAGCATTTTCTCAACTTTTTAGGTCCTGTAAAGTAGTGCATTTTTCGCGATTTTTAAGTTCATCTTAAATCCCACCTCGGTCTCCATACAGCAATCCGTTTTACAAAATTCATACACCACAAAATGCCACAGCCAGATGCATCTTAAAATAACACAAAAAAGCGACATCTATAAAAACACATCACGTTAATTCAACACGCGTAAAGAAGGTTTCATATTTTGATAGGAGAAAATAAGTCCGAGAGGGGCGCAACCCCAAAAAGGAAGAGAAATCACTCTAAGCCATATACACCCTTAGTGAATTTCTGCTTGTTGGCAGACAGTATTCATGCATACATTCACTTGACAGGTCATGATTAATGGGTGTCAAGTAAATTGTTTAAAAAAAAACGTTTCAGGAGCTTAGTTCGGAAAGGGAAACATCTATACCATGTTTGCAATTGAAACGTACAGGGATTAGTATTTAATATCACTTTATTCTCGAACGTAAAGAAAATTTGAATTTGGAGAAATATTTTCTATACTTATGTTAGCTGTTGGGTCGCGATAAATAAATGTGATGAACTTTAAGAAAAATTATGTAAGAATATAAAATATTGAAAATGTTTATAAGATACAGAGAGTTTGTAGAGTTTGATTATTGTAAAGCCAAGGTAAGCTATGAAAAAGTCCAAAAATATTACCATGTGCACATTGCAAACTAATAATAAATCCAATCTGGTAAAAAAATGAAAGTATGTACTTATGATAAAAGATGACGCAGTTGCTTAGAATCGCAACTAACCATGGAATTATTACACGTGGTCGTAAAACCAAAAGAGTTATTGTAAGAGCTGAAAAAGTGAAGTTAAAAAATAAAAAAATATGTAAATTGTTAAATATCGTAATATGTAGGTACTCACCTGATATATCTCGCCATTGATGAAGAAAATTATTTCTCTGAAAATTGCTTATTTTATTTAACATCTTCATCCAGTCAAGTACCTAACGTCAAATACCCTGGCCGTAAATATTCATAAAGTTCAAAAGTTTCTCAAAAATATTTGATCTCATGACCCACATAATATACGATTCTACCCATCTAGCGCCCACTAAATTCATATAAAACGCCCCACATGAAAACACCTGCTAAAAAGCGACGTTACCAAATAATAAAGTAACAAGTAATGACATTCAGTTTGACAGGCGCAATATGACGCCCTGTATATAGTCGGGTAACTATTATTACAGATCAGGGGTTAAGTCTATTCCGGGAGTTCGGCTTCCCTTCTGCATTTCAACGAAACACAAGGACGAAAAATACGCCTATGTTGCCAGCTGGTGTCACCGAGGAGTTTTGATCGTAGAAAAGTAATAAAGTAATTTATCTACTATACAGGGACTTGTACCTTCTGTGCACCTTCACACTGTGTTGGTGAATGTATGGGGTAACACTAAATTCTTAGGGGTGGATGATGGATATATGAACCTATACGATGCTGAACACTCTTTTATTAACTCCGAAAAAGAGGTGACTATGAGGAGTAGACACAAACGGGTTGAGCTAAAATATTCGACAATTTAGTTATAATCGCAAAACAGCAGGTTGCGGTAACGGCCCTCGTAAAGATTATATTAGAGAATTGGGGTTGTTATTGATGATAATGCAATTTTGGAAGGAGTTGATTTAAATATGCTGTTCCTTAGGTCTCTACGGCTTTACAGAAGAAACCGTTTGAATTTATCCCTTTTTTTAAATTTCTATATCGATTGTGTCCTTCGACTGAATTACAAACGATTCCATGAATTTGTAACCGTTCAAAATGGACACGCAGAGCTCGGTCCTCCGAAATGGACTGTAAAAAAATATACAGTACGAACTTCGTCCAGACAGTTTTTGGTCACAGAGGAAGCTTTCGCTTCCACACTAGAAATAGTATTTGCTGCAGGAGCTGTTCGGATAGTTCTTCTAAAATTTTATTCGTACATCGCGATAAAATTGACGTCTTTACAAAGTAAATAATGCACATAGCACATCTCTACATGGCATTTTTGAAGTCATCCCGCCACGTACAGAATTCTACTTGAGAAAAATATAAGACAAGTGAAATAGGTAAGACATATTCATGTAAAATAAATGAGTATCCCTTTTTATGTTTTTGTGATTTGCATTTCTTGGGATCTTTTGGAATGAGAAAGGTAAAGACGCGAGTATTGTGACGAGTGAGTTCAGTCTTCGATCCAACTCCTAGTTAGTTTAGACGAAAGACTGAACGTATGCGATATCCAAGTGAACATTTTAAAAAGTAGGATTGCGAAAGTGTAGTTGGCGCCCAGTAAAACCTGATCTGGTCTGTCGAAATACAAGTTAGAACGTTCGGATTCAATTCCTAAAAAATTTTTTATTCAATTATAAATTTATAACCGAACCACTTAATCTGGTCGCCTACATATTCACAACATTTTCACTTTATTCCTTCAACAATCTCAATGGATGGGTGAAAATTGTGTGCGAATAGTTTCGATTTTTGTATCCAGAAAGCAGAAAGTGTTCTGTCTCATAAGCAGTTTACATTATAAACGTGAAACTTGGCTTAAATATGTATCTATGTTATTAGACCTTAGATTGATAAGAAAAAAATTAAGAAAAAACATAACGCAGTCACGATCGGCTGCAAGCCAATCGTATGATACTCTAGATGAAATACTGAACTCCGATTTATATTTTAGTTGGAAATATATCAAAAGAATGAGGAGTGCACAAGCAATTATTACATGACCTTTTACTTACAGGTAGAAACTATTGTATGTATAGTGGCTACTCGATTTTTTGATTTATAGCGAGTAAGTGAGGACATTTTACAGAATTTTTGTATGGCAACTACATGAAGGACTTATCGGATATTTTTCATATTAACAGTTTCAGCTGCGACTATTATAAAATTAATGTGTATAAAATTTCAAAGTCGTAACTTAAAGCGTTCTAAGGTTATCGTTCAATATTGGTGAACATGTTTATTAAGGACTTTTGTATGACAGCTACCCGAAGGAGTCAACTGATGGCGTTAATCAATGAACTCCGTCTTGGTTTTGGTATAAAACTAGTTTCTGTAAAATTTTAAATTCCTGCTTTAACTCGTTCTGGAGTTATAGTGGATTCAGTAACAAGCATACATTTTTGAAGGACTTTTCTAGGCTGATAAACGAAGGACTCATTCGATTTGCATCATATTCGGAGCTTTTGATTCAAACATTGTAAGCCTTAAGTATGCAAAATTTCAAGTTCCTAACTTGAAGCATTCGAGCAATAATTGTGAAAACGTGTTTTAAGGACTCTTGTATGGGAGGTACCCGAAGAAGTAGAAGGATATCGCCCATTAACGAACTTAGCCTTACTTTTTCCATTTTATAAGTTGTGACAAAATTTCAACTTCTTAGGTCAACGCGTTCTTGAGTTATCGTGCTAACGGACGGACGGACGACGGACGGACGGACGGACGGACGGACGGACAGCAAACGGATTTTAGGGCTTTGGCCAAAAATAAACACAAAATAATATATCACTTTTTTTTGTCCGAGGCTCGGTTCTATGCGTTACAAACTTTTCGGGCTGGATTAAACTTATAATACTCTATATGTTCATCTAGAGTATAAACAGACAAAAATCTAGTGGAATTTGGCAAATTTTTCTTAAGAATTTTCACTATTTTTGAATTGGCCATGTTTCCGTATTAGACTTATGTTGAGTGAGCTCTGATTCTCCTTTTTTGTAACAAAATTGTCAATATTACACGATGTTTTCCAGTTTTGCAACAGCTTTTGAAGTGCTGGATTTCTTCGTGATCCCAAAGAGAATAAAACGAAAATGGTCAAAAGAATAGACTTATTAGAAAATTATTTAATTTCGACCTATCAAATTTATTTATTTTAATTATTCATTATATTCAAGAACTATTAATTGTGATAACTAGTTACCTTAAAATATTAACCGAACGAGTGTTTTATCTTTCAGGCCTGGTTAAATTGAGATCATATAAAAATTTATCGAAAATATGGAAAAATTTTCTAGTTTTTATTTTATATTTTAGTAATTAAAAGTAAAAAAAAAATGTAGTGAGGAATTTTTTTATTCGTAAATGAAGAGAAATTTGCGATTTTCGCGAATTAGCATGCACTTGACTCGCTGTACTGATTTACATTGACGTAGGAGTGAGAGCGTTAAAAACGGGTTAAATAATTTTTTACGAATTTCACTTATATGGCATATTTTTCAGTGATTCGTTTTTAATTTTCTTCTTAAAAAACGCTAGTGTCATGATTTTTATTCATAGGGTTTGAATATATTATAGTTGAATATATTTTCACTAATTACAACATAATTATCTCCAATGCTCCCACAAGATATTGAATTGGTGTTTACTTCTACGAGCTATTTATTTTCTTTCCTTTTTACTTCGATGTAGTATTTCAAGTAATATCTACATTGTAAGACTGATTTCGTTAATGAGTAAGAATCATCTCGCAAATTTCTTCGAGTATCTTCAACTTAAATTGCTTGAATGAATTCCTACCTTCCTTGAAAATTTTAATTAATAAAAAAATAAAAAAAAAACTTCAACAGGGAAGTCTAGGTAAAAGTGAATGCATTGAGTTAGCATAATTACTTTTGGAATTATCAACAATCAGCTCATTTTACTTAGTACATTTTTTATGAACCTGGATCCCGGATGTGCCATTTTTTAAAGCCCAGGACGAAGGCCTACTAATACTTAATTCAATTGAACTAAAGTAATAACTTTTTTATCACCATCAAGAGTAAAGTTGAATCCAAACAAAGTGCGAAAATCACTTACAAATTCTTTAAACTATAAAACTGTAACCAAAAATTTGCGGAGCATTTTTATAACTCTAGTAGTCATTCAATGGGGGTTGGAAAGAAAGCCAATGTCAAGATCATCGACTAAATCCCAAACTCCACCTATTAGGCGAGGGTATTTCTCCTTAGGGAGGGATGAACCGACCAAAAAAGGATAATTGTTAAATACTGTAAGAAAACAGAATAGAAAAATGTAAAAAAGGAACAACAACCACCCAACAGTACCGAATAAGTAGCGCGTCAAACACTACACTCTCCATTGTTGTATGCCGTTTCGGTAAAACCCTTGATGGGGTCGTTACACATTGAGATAGGAGATCTGGATTGCCAATAAAACCGTCAGTATGCCATTTAGGGATATAAAGACAGACAACATGTCTATATTGTGTTTATACTATGGCATCCTTTTCTCTCTTTCGGGTGTTTGATGTCATTGTATTTATCCTTGCACACAGTTGAACTACCTCGAGCTCGTTTTATGCTAAACCCATCTGTAGAGAAGCTGTGTCTTGAAGAAGGTGTTTTTTAAGGGAGGTTGGGATTTAGAATGAAAAACCTTCCCGCCGTCCTTTTTTTCTTTTTCACTGGGCTTGAAGTCATTTCATGAAAAGCACCATAAAAGCTTTAAGGACGGATAACATCATATCAAAAGGAAAATGCGCGTCACATAAAAGGAACTCTTTTCGGGTGTATGCGAGGGGAGTAAAAAGCAGAGCGGGCGTAATAAACGTCTGCTTATGTTATTGTTGTTCACTTCCTGTAAATATTTCGCAAACAATTTCATTTTATTTTTATTTTAATTTAATTTAATGTTATTATACCTCCGTTTTTCGGGCATGGAGAGCGGAAAAGCCAAAAATTACGCAACAATGGCCTCTTTGAGGAGTAATAACAATCGACATCGGTTGATATCTGATAGTATCAGCTTTAGGGTAGATATTCAAGTGGAAAAATGTTCTTATCGGTAAAGGTGAAACATTTCGTAGTTATTGATAGAAATGCGATAATTTACTAGTTTTTAAACGCAATCTCGGGGGCTTCGCCTTCTTTTATACCAGTATAAAAGAAAAGAATAAAATAACAATAAAAATAAAAAAGATATAACTATGATATCAACAATTTATTGTAATACATATAAAGAAGAAAAGTTTGCGCAGGGCTTTGAAACAACAAATGGTTTAAATGGGTCTTTGAATCTTAATTTCAATTGAAAGAGTACTGCGTAACTTAGTTCCGTACACAAAAATTGACACTGTGCTTACCTCAAAAACGTATCGTTCTTTTTCACACGCTCCGCTTTATTTCGCAAAGAAGTTCAAAAGAATGGTTCTAATTCAAAAAATTATGTAATGCGATTATAAAGTAGAATTTATATTATAGCGTTCTACTCTTTACTGAGATATTGATTAATTTTAATTTTTCGTAAGCGGAAAGTATCTAAATCTAAACAATTTAAATCAAAGTCAATGTAAATTTTTCAACCAGAACTGCTAATTCTGTACCCTAATGGTTTAAAGAAATGTTTTAACTCTGTTTCAAAAGTTTAATAGCACTAGATTCTACAAGGCACACTTAAATATAGAGCATAAAAACATAACGCAGTCACGATCGGCTGCAAGCCAATCGTATGATACTCTAGATGAAATACTGAACTCCGATTTATATTTTAGTTGGAAATATATCAAAAGAATGAGGAGTGCACAAGCAATTATTACATGACCTTTTACTTACAGGTAGTAACTTTTGTGTAGTGGTCGATTTTACTGTATTATTTATAATACAGTATTTTGATTTATAGTGAATTCCATAAAGTAAGTTAGGACGTTTTACAGAATTTTTGTATGGCAACTACATGAAGGACTTATGGGATATTTGTCATATTAATAGTTTCAGCTGCGACTATTATGAAATTAATGTTTGTAAAATTTCAAAGTCGTAAATGAAAGCTTTCTAAACTTATCGTGCAATATTGGTGAATATGTTTATTAAGGACTTTTGTATGACAGCTACCCGAAGGAGTCAACCGATGGCGCTAATAATTGAACTCCGTCTTGGCTTTGGTATAAAACTAATTCCTGTAAAATTTGAAATTCCTGCTCTAACTCGTTCTGGAGTTATAGTGAATTCAGTAAAAAGCATACGTTTTTGAAGGACTTTTCTAGGCTGCTACACGAAGGACTCATTCGATTTGCATCATATTTGGAACATTCAATTCAAACATTTTAAACCATCCGTATGCAAAATTTCAAGTTCCTAACTTGAAGCATTCGAGCAATAACTGGGAAAACGTGTTTCAAGGACTCTTGTATGGGAGGTACCCGAAGGAGTGGAAGGATATCGCCCATTAACGAACTTAGCCTTACTTTTTCCATTTTACAAGTTGTGACAAAATTTCAACTTCCTAGGTCAACGCGTTCTTGATTTATCGTGCTAACGGACGGACGGACGGACGGACGGACGGACGGACAGCAAACGGATTTGGGGGTTTTGGCCAAAAATAAACACAAAATAATATATAACTTTTTTTCGTCCGAGGCTCGGTTCTATGCGTTACAAACTTTTCGGGCTGGATTAAACTTATAATACTCTATATGTTCATCTAGAGTATAAACAATGAATTTTCCACAGGGTGACGAACACTCAAACACTCTTAATAGAGTCATATTAAGATATTTATATTTTTGGTGTCAAAGAAGTCTATAAAGGCCACCGAATATACACCTCAACTGTAGACTACGCTTTTTGGCTAGTCTAAGACAGAGCACTAAGCCTTTATAAATATAATAGATACTATGAGGTGAAAACTATATGTCCAAGGTTACATTTAAAGTAAATCTTTTACTAATCTACAATTAGGAGTGGAACTGATAAACGTCTACTAACTTTTCAATGAATTCAATATTTTAGTACTTAATATAATATTAGTTACCCATTACTTGTAATTTTAAATACATTTCTACATTTTCGCTGGAACCAAGGTACATACATACGTAATCAATTATTCCAACACATTTGTGGAAACTCCATGCTAAACTTTCAGTTACTGTTGTGACACATTTCAGTTAGTATTTGAAACTGGACTTGGCTATAATAAAAGTTTTCGCTCAGAATAGTTTCGATTTCACTATGGAAGTTTGGTTTCCGCTTCAACCAACTCAAAAATTCTCCATTAAGCATTCAATAGTAGCGTCTAGTGTAATTTTCAGCTCTACCATTTTGTTAGTTTTTTTTCGGAACTGTAGAATAGATTGAAAAAAGTAGAAAGTGAAATTTAATTAAAACGAATAAATTTTTTCGGGGAGAAGAACGTTTCGCTTTATGATGCTCGGCGAAATATTTGAGTTGTAAAATAGGCAGCTGTAAAATAGCCGAAAAGTTATTCGGTAAAATTGGAAATTTCAAAGAGGAAACTTTCCCCAATAGGAAAGTGAAGTCATGAAATGAAAGAATTTATACACCGAGTTCTTTAAACAAATGGTGGATAGATATAAAAAAGTAGAGTGGTGGGAATATGTACATCAATACTAACAAAAACTTAACCAGCCAATGATTTAATAGATTTATAACAAGGATTTCGCTCGACCCGTTATTATTTTTCTTTCCAATGCATTTGAAGCTGTGATCTAGATAAAGCCTGGGAAACATGCCTAATAATACTCAATGTTTTTGTCCATCACTTAATCTCTCCTTAGCGTTCAGTTCAGATGCTCAAGTCAAATATTAGACCAAGACTTTTTAAGGTGATTGATTGATTTTTTATTTCCAACATGTGAACATGTGTTTAGCTTATAATCTAGTTTAAATTCAACAGTGATCAGACTACTTTATGGTCTTTACAACTTCAATATTAATATTACGGGTGTAGCTTTAGTTCTTTTATTCTCATTATACAATCTTACGACTCAAGGAAAACGGAGTGAAAAACCTTATATTTAACTTAAACTAAATTAACCTAAATTAACCTAACCTTAAACTACTTTTAAAAGCTATCAATGATGGTGATCAGGAAAGATAGACCGAATTAGGGGGTTTTCTGAGCTTTCGCAGTTAGTTATAAATTTTGCAGTCTGCTGATCAATAAACTCGATTATTCGCGGTAAATTAGTCAATGCGTGAAGTTCTTGTGCAGCGAAATGCCATGGTTTATTCAAAATGATCTTAAGACACTTGTTTTGTATGATTTGCATCCTCTTCTTGTGTACAGTCGCACAGCAGTTCCAGACTGGCGCTGCGTAGACGAGGATAGGACGCATTACGGATTTGTATATGAGTAATTTATTTTCATATGAAAGCTGGGATTTTCTATTAATGAGTGGATAGAGAATTCTAATACTTTTAATAGTTTTCGAATAGGCCTCCGTAGTAAACTTTTTAAGGTGTTGAAATGTTTAAGAATAAGCCTGGTTTGATGGATTATTGCTTGGGTCATCGATCCTTAACAGATGTTATGAACAATGAGTATTGCTCCCGCAACTGAGTAACGTTTACGTGATCAAACGTTATGGAAAGTAACTAATGAGAGTACCTCTTTTCTAAGTTCTACTATCATACCACTAGTTTTCAGCCTGGAATTATTTCTTTGCTTGCTACAGCTATACATCCCTTACAAAATCAATATGATGTTAAATGATGTAATCAGTTCGGAAATATACAATTCAATTCAATTAGTCCACCATAAATTGATCATATAATTCCGCTATAATCATAAAACCACTCTCGTCTTCTCCAAAGTTACAATCCAACTACACTTTAACACCTAGCTAAACCGAAACGAACACTAACCTACCCTCGAAAAACACCGCATAATATTTCCATTTTTATCCGTCGTTGTATCTGGTGTGTCAATTTTTTACGGCACATCAAATATGCCACACGGATAAAATGTCGTCAATAAAATGATTGTCACCGGATAAGCAATTAAATTTTGAGGTTGGAATAGAATATAAAAGGCGGACATAAAACGATCGTAAAAACTCCTTCCTTTACGGCTATATGCTCCTGGTTTGAGTACTAAGCGAACGATGATTGTAGATGTGACAGACAGACGTCTCGACAGGCGGGTATTAGGCATTATGACCTAAAAACTCGAAGCTGTTGGGCCAGTTGTCTATCATCAACCCCCGGAATAGCATTACTTGCTTTATTACCGTTTATACGAGTATTATTTTTGGCTTATGGATAGACGGGACGATCCGAGATGAGCAAAATACATCCCTTTCCATATGGTGCGGTACTGAGTGCGAAATCTGAGATTCACATCTTGGTGGCGCTACGAACTGTTGCATATTCGTACGTACTCCATCTTGCCGCCAAATGAGACATAAATGGGGGCCCAAGTTTTTGAACCAAAGATTTAACAGCTCCGTAAAATTGTCGTAAAAAATGAATGAAAGAAAAAAACATTACAACAGAATTGAAGCCCGCACAAGTTCCGTTTCTGTGTTGCGATTTTTATGCGTCTGTGATGGAGTAGAAAATAATTTGTCGTCATAATTTTTCACTTTACGACATCTGTTCGGTAACTGCAGTTTACGTATACTAGATGTCTCCCGAATAGATTAAATTTTCTGTTTGTGGTAGAAAAATCCGGAGAATATCAATTTGGTTCCATCGCAAAAACAAACGGTTTAATAATAAAAGCAATCAGTAAATTTCCCATCGGATTCCGGGTTCCGACACACTAGCATTTGATTCAATTATCGGACATTAATAAGATTTCCTCATACTTTTGGGAATCCCCTCATGCCAATAATTCATTCACAGCAATCCATCCTTGGAGCTCAAGCCGAGGACGTACGGAGGAATCGCACCTCATTCTGCAAGGCACCGCATAAATTCTTATCTCGAGTTTCGTTCGGCTAATTTTTCCATTATCATAATGCTATGGCAGGCAAGGAAATGCCCAAGCAAAATCCAAGGTTCTCCCTATTCCAGAAGCGTCGTCCTGTAGCATCGCCGATCCCTTCACCCTCTATGTGCCCTTTAATTCAACTAATAAATGAAATTCCATGCCAGAAAAGTATTCCCTTACAGAAATTACTTCGTTATGCTATTAATAATATTTTTTGCTGTTGTTGTTCTTATTATTATTGTTGTATTGCTGGCTGGTCTCGGGTAGGTAATAGGTGGCGCTGGTCCGGAAAGTGAAGGGTGTACGGTACGGCATTTTCTGCTGATGCTGGTGCGTAGAGCCCCCCATTATTTTTGCGTGGCTGAATAAAATTGACGCCAATTATCAGATAGCCTCAGCCAGAATCCTTAATCTCAGGAGGGTTGATAACAGCACTTTGCGATATGGGCTTTTGGTACGTATCCTTTTCGCGTCCTTCCACTTGGAAGGGATGTTTTTCGTCTTTCGCTTAGCGGTAGTAGTACGTCTTCAGAAACGCGAATATTCTTCGATAGATATGACGAAGAAGGTATATACGTAAGTTATATGGTGAAATTTTATCGGGACCGATTGGAGTGAGGAGAGTCCGTGAGAAATGTGGTGGAGCGTAGTGTTTTTTGGAAGAAGGTAAGATGCCAACAATTTTCTTGGTTAGCACTTTAAAGGATTAATTTAGTCTCAAGGGATTGCGATAAGTATGGGTTCTTGTTACTCAAAAGGAGTATTGTTTCAGTAGCGAAGAAATAAATAAGGAAGCTTAGTTGGATTCAACGCACACGGAAATTTGCTGAAGAAAAAAAAGTGTCTTAGATTTATGCTAGAGATTTTATTACTTCAGATCTCAGAAGTAAAACTCAAATTAATGTTTAATTTCAATCTGAAAATGCAAAAAAACATTATTGAAGTATTGCATTTTTTTCAAATTCAGTTGGTATTCCTCAAATCTCTTTATTGGTGATAAATTTTTAAAGCTTGAAGCTAACAGAAATGGTACATCATTCTTTATTTCACTAACCTTTAAATTCAAGCCGTCTGAAATAGTAAATTCGTGCTATTTTCACTACTAGGCCGGTAATAATATTAATAATGTTTATATTTAATATTTTCTATATATACCTATATGAACATACCTACATACATAAATTTATAATTCCGTCCTATTATAATAAATAATAATTACTCTTTGCCAGCTTAACCTATAGAAATTAAAATATTCCCAACACGCCGGTTTGACTTTCTCATAAAACAATTAACTAAACGCGTCCATTTGCAATTCCGCTCACAATTTTCTCGAAAATTCATGATCCACCTGTCCTTCTTATCCTACCAACCAAGAAATTATCCGCACTCAAGTGGCGCAAATTTGCCAATTGCGATAAGAAGCATAAACGTTCTGAACTTACTATATAGACCTGGTACGTATTATGTACAGGGACATTTGAGGAAATATTTCACCTCAAAATTCTAATTAGAGAATATCTAAAACAATTTCCGTGCAATTTGTTGAAGTCTACTATATACAGCATCGGATTCTTCTTCCTTTTTCCAACATCTTGCAAAGTTCCTTTTGGAACACAAACCAGGAATGCTTAAGAAATTTTACAACTATTCCTTGTTCCAAGATGTCTTGGCTCCCACATTTAAGAATTACAGTATATGGGGCGATGCAAAAGGGTTATGTAGTGTCTGAAGGTATTTTATCCCGTACTCTTCTCCCGGTGGTCGCTATCATTGATTCCTGGAATAAGTTCTACCCGAAACCGTCGTAGTCATCGTCGTCGTACTTTTTCCTATCCTTGTAGACTGGATACTGTAAAACGTGCACCCTCATCTCTTACGGACTGCTTACTGGCATAAAATATTCACGACGGTAATGCCGAATTGATCTAACCAGAAGTTCCCTTTGAAACACTTTACGAAATTAAAATTGTTTGTGGACTTGTGTGTTACACGAATACCCGGTGAGATACCCGGTTGGGTTGCAAGGAGTGTCTACCTCAAACCAGGAATGGAACTGGTACTTTCTTGACATTTGATGAGCGCACGGTAAAGTTTAGGTTATTTTTTTAAATTTTTATCGACGTGATCTCTTGTCAGTTAACTTTATCTTTTTATTCACTATAACGAGGCGAAATGGGTAATTAAAAGTTCAATGCGCTATTGAGAGAGATTTCATAGGTTGGGATTTTCGCAACGCCACGGAAAATACTATAACGTTTTATTCTTTCTACCCCCACTGAAGCACAACACTTCCACTTCATTAAATTGTAGGTATAACAACAAAGCATTTACGAGATATGAAAATCAAAATTTATGCAATAGGTATAAATATTCCGATTAATTTTTTTTTTATCTATCTACTTCTACAGAATTGATGCATATAGACTGTAAGTTTCAAGTTCCTAGTGTACTCTTTTCCTAATATTTGAATTTATGAAATCGCTCTACAGAAAATCGAAACTATGATTTCGCGGGTTCTTGCGATATGAGTATTTTTTCACACTTTCAGGATAAAAACTTTTTAAAACTATCAGTTCTTCAGGTACCCTCTTCTGACACCTTTAAGTACAACTGCCATAAATGTATCAAAGAAATGTTTACTAAATTATTCCCCAAAACTAATTTTTTCATCCTTTTATTTTTCATCCTTTTATTATTTCACAAACTTTCCTGGCAAAACCAAAAACTGCGTTAAACCGCAGCAAGAGGCAACCGAGCTACAGCAGCACGGCATAACCAATTATTGCGAACTCGTCAAGAATCCGCTATAGCGAAAAATCCTATCGGAACAAAACTTTCTCATTTTCTAGCTTAAAGTGAAATAATAAAATGGCGTCATAAAAGTTTATGATTTGTGAACAAAATTTTCGGGCTCAGTGATTTCCTTTCCTAACATTTTCATCTGCTCCGAGGGGAGGTCGACATTCCTGGCAAAACATTGCCAGGTCAGAACAGTTGCTATGGCCTATTCGAAGCTATGCTGTAGATGTTTATGTTGGCCTTGGGTCCCTCCTTTGACATAAGTTTATGCCAAAATTATATAATTTGTCCGGTCGTCTACTGTACTTTTATGTATATATTATAATACTTCGGACTGGTCAGTGACTTGACTACGTCCAGACCCATTACAGGAATCGGTAAAATAAAAGCACTTAAACGTTCATAAAGTGGACATGCCAGTTGTCTTTGTGAAGCTCATCAAAACGGAACAGACCAAAGGGCGTAATATGTTTTAAAAAAAACACAAACATAAACATCCTAGTATAAAACACCCTAAAAATTTCGAATGCTTCGCCCCATAACGAACCAGACGTCGAGGGGATAAGCAATTGCACATCCGCACAGAGTCCTAGCCCGGGTCCCGGTCCTTAGCGGTATGATGGAGACATGGTAAATCCTGGCACTGTATACTATAGCAAACCACCCCGTCTGTTCAGAGGGTTTCTGGGCTCGGATAGATGGATGCTGGGATACATTCGATGGAGAAATGGTGAAACCCATCAACCAAAAAGTGATGTCATAAAATTATGCTTAATGTCTTTGAAATTGCTGTTTTTAGGAGATAACTCCATAAAGTAAATTACATTGTAATTGAATGTGCGGGCGGTTGCTACTATTTTGATATAACCGGGGAATCACTTTTTTGAATGGACTTTATTGCAAAGTGCTGAAGCATCTTTCCTTTTTATTATCTTTGTAGCAAGCGGTTCGTCTCAAAGGATTTCAGTTACGGGATAGTTTTGCATGCAAACCACAAAACGGCAATGAATAGGGGCTTATCATTCGAGGGTCACGGTATACAAGGATTTGATATGGTAAATTCGATAAGTTACAAACATGTTCTTCGTGGTATATTCTGCACCTTGTCTAAAGTTAAGTTTGAGAATATTAAAATTAAAGCTTTACTGAAAAAAAATTATTTTTGTCTGCTTCCAAATTCCCTTCAGTAGTCCTCAGATGTCACACATCTAGAGGAGAGTGATGCTAGGTTTCCATATGCGACAATTTTCTGCGACAGACATTTGTCACGACAAAAATGTGTCACACTCTTCAGTCTAAAGTTTTCATTTGTGACATTACTTGTATCACACCGTTGCGTAAATTGGTTATCAAAAAAAGTGAAATGGCTGGAAAAACAACGAAACAAAAAAAAAAAACAAATCTTAAAATTGCTGCTATTAGTGAAACTAAGAGAAAATTCGAAGTGACAGTGCTGGGTATCGAAGATATTTTGCACTAATGACAGAAGGTTAAAGACATTGAACTGAAATTTCCGAGAAACCTTTGAACTGACATTTTTGTCACAAGAAAAGTCGGAGTTTCTCCGACTAGCGACATGCGACAAAATTTGTCACAGATTTGTAATCTGATTGGATAACTGATCTGTCACACATCTTGTCACAGAAAATTGTCGCATATGGAAACCCAGCATGAGGAGACTGTGGATATTTCTCATATTTTTCATATTTCCTTAATTTCTGGCGTTGTCTTGTTTAAAAAATACTGTCTTTCTGTACTAATATGACGACATCCCTTAGCTATAAAGGTTTCACATATACCTTAATGATATACTTGACCATTTTTAATGGGTCACAAATATTAGGAAATATAGAAATTGGAAAAACGAATCGTGGCACTTTGGTCAAAGAAATCAGATAGTACGCAAAATTAAAGAAAATCTAATTTTATTCAATTCAACTTCGTGCGATATAGTGTAAAGAAGTATAATTCAGGAGAAATTAGAAATAACTTCACTTTACATAATTCCATTATCCGAACTTGTAAGTTGGTCAAAAGTCGGGAAGAAATAACGTCAGATTTTAGAGGTAGTCTGCGAGTTTTGTCTCCATATTATTATTAATATTATTGATCTTACTTCACCTTCTGCTTTTCCTCTGCGGGAATCGTTCTGCCCAATTGAAATGAAAAAACAAGCTCCTGGTGGCCAAACTCTCCCTACGCTCTTTTATAGCGCTGAAGGTGATGAAGAAAAAGAATTTAAGTTAAAAATAGTAATTAAATGATCCAAAAAACAGTAGTAGGAATCGTAAAAGAGTAATTCCCATCATCGAAAATGAATTCCTATACCTAAACTAAAACTTATATATTATATTTGTTCTGGTAATTTTTTCAAATAGTATGGAATAATAATAGTAGAGCAATGATTCCCACGAGATAAACACTATTAACTTTAAACCACGAGTTCTATTTCGTTTACAAGACAAACGAAATATGTAGTACAGTTTTTTTTTAATTATAACCTATTTTCCTACTACTACTTCTATAAAACAAACTTTAAGGTCGTTATCACACCTATCAAACCAACTGGTCCATTTATTTACAAGGCGTAGGTAAATTAGCCTAATAATCCATCCATACCCAGAAAAAGTACAACCCCACACCTAATAATGCAACTTGTCATCGAATTGACAAGGACGACTCTTACCATTCCACCACTCACTGGCTGACAGCACCCAAATTGCTCTTTGAAGTCATCAAAAACGTCACGACCTAGGCCAATGCTAGTTGCTTCCGTCAGAGTATCGTCCTTACGTATAGACGCACGAAAGTGTGCCGTTGACATAAATTTCATTTTTATTAACAAAACTGTCTAATAACAATAAAATGTCCTGAAATTCAAGGACATCGATTTTCCGTAAGCACTGCTTCCCTTCAGCCAAAACCATCCTGTGTTTGTGTGTGATTTTGAACGGAAAAGCCAACAACCCCTAGAACGTCGAAATGTTGCGAGAACATCTCTTGCTGTTACAGAGTAGAAAGACAGACACGATGCTGATGAGTTGGCGGGTGATGGAAGGGATATCCGGAAGGTTGGCAAGGATCCGTGCCGTGGCAGGCAGGAGTCCAATAGGAATCCAGAAAAGCTGACGGGTTATACCACATAAGAAAGTGGGCTGGATGAATAGTCCCCCACTAAATCAAGATTGCTACAATCGGCTTGGAGGATGATGTGACGTCATCGACTAGGTCACACACCGACCACAGCTTACTGCTCGGGCAGCACAGTCGCTTAGGGACTGCTTTTGCGCACAGTTCTGACCCATTCAGCCTTTCTGATTCCTTCATTGAGGAACACCGTTTGCGGAGCGGGTACGGGACTCTAATTTCCGCCAAGTCATTAGGCAAAACTAAATTTCTTTTCGTCTGAGTGCTGTAATTTCACGTCACTTCCTGTCTGAAAAGTTTCTTCCGAGTTGGGGGGATGCCAGACGTGAAAAGTATCGACAGTTATTGATTTCCAATTCGAATTTTGACTGACACGTCACTCGCTGCTATCGATATTCGTTCGCCAATAGGAGTATTATGCGCGCTTGTTTGGCGGCTTGATTTCAATGTCAATGTCGTCATAAATGTCGGATTTTATCTCCGCGTAATTTATTGCCCTGTAGTCGTGGTGCTTGCACACAAGCTGATAGACAGATGCAGACGTATAGAGAGCGGACTTTTATGTCGAACTCGTGACGGAAATAAAAACAGCGACAAAATTGGTAGATAAGTTGCGAGGATATTTTTTCACGAGAACGAAGTAACTTGATTGGTGCTGCCATCGGGAGCGGAATCAATAACGGAAGCGCCGGTATTGCTAAAATCCATGTCAGCAACAGTCCACTCTTGTGGTTGATTGATGAGAACTCCGGTTTTTTGTAGGTAAATAGGTGAAATTTTTGTGGAGCTTGCTTAAAGATACGGAATGGAATTTAATGTCTTTAAAGAAAAGATCAGCATATAATTTTCCTGAAATAGATGATGTAGTGTCCTATCTTTACTTACTATATTTATTCAGTCTATATGGTCTATAGATTACACCCACATCCAGTTCCATATCCTATTTTCTCTATGAATGGCAAATGTAAGGTTCTAGTCTAAACAGACAGGAATAATACCTACATAGTTCAGAATTGAAATTTGCTATTTATGCATATCGATCGGATCGACCACACTTATAACCATTAAGTAAAATGTAGGAGATCAGTGCTCGAACCCTGCTGCTAATCCAAATCGTTTTGCACATACTTTCGCGTAGAACTGGCTATCTTCTCGCTTCACAGTACTACAAACTGTGTCTGTGCAATCTTTTAGACACGGTTATATATGGTAGGTACTACATGTTTTGTAAGTTGCTGTTTTTCTCACTGGAAACTGATCCAATTGTGCCAGCTGCCGAAGGAGTAAACGCATTTTTTCGCAATATGTATTACCTATTTTACCTCCTTCCATTGATAAATTAAATGATTACCAATTCAAATTCCGCATTGCAGATTCGGCTAATATTTGTGAACAATGAACCAGCGTTAAAGAATTTTTTTATATGACGTACCCAAAGTAGTAGAACGATTTTGCCCGTCAACAAATCTACCCTTACAAATTGAATTTAATGAATAGATACTTTCAAGTATCTAGGACGGACTTCTTATTCCTTGTAGTTGAAAATCGCGACTATCATGGCTCCATTGGGATTTGAAATTTTCATTAGACTCCATAAATCCGATTGGTATTAAATTAAATTAAAAAAAAACAATCCGCATATAGATCGGTGGCGTGCGTCACACTGCAACCATATTACAAATGATGCTCTTAGGTTGCACAGTGCTTTATCTCGAACCCACACGTTTCATCGATTCTTATAAAATTTACCTGCTCTTCAAAATAAATTCCAGCAATTTGTTATGGAGTCAATAACTCAGACAATTCACAACATCCTTGCACGAGGTACGTATAAAAAAATATCTTGCTTTCGCAAGTACCATATATAACTTATTGATTTCTCCAAGCCATAAGGACTGCACTTCATTCGCATCACAAGAGAGGATGCTACAGAAAGGCCCAGATACGGAACTGAAAAGGAAGGAGTCCCGACCAGCGGGTGGCTTAGGCGGAAATGGGTATAGGCTATATAGGAAAACAACCACGTAGCAGGATAAACGACCTCCTTTATCGGAGATTCTTCATTTCAATCACATCAACAGCAGACATTTTTGGTTGTGACATGAAGCTTAGGGTGGCCTCTAAAATTACCTTCGACTTCGCGCCCTGCTTCTCCCGGACTAAAACGGTTTTCACTAAACATTACCCGACCAAAATGGGGAGTTTATTTTGTATATGTTTTATATAAATAGTGAACAGAAAATGGCTTAGGGACTAACTTCCGCGACGTCATAGTGTTACGTAGGTGAATTTGGTAAACGTTTCCTGAGGAATAAATTCAGATTTTTTTTTTGTTTACCTTGGAAAGTGATATCCTTGATTTTTAGTTAAATAATTCTTTCAGACATTGTTACGTTGCCAATTTCAATTAAAACAAAAATTATGGAATACTTTTCCACAAAATAAAACGTGCGTCGAAGAGCGTTTCAATATATGAAGTTAACATTTTGTTATAAGTGTATAAATAGATAACACGAAATGCGTTTTTTATAGTGAAGCATGGATGTGTTCCGTTTAACTATTTTATAGCGTAGCTTTTGTGTATCGAAAACCATTTAGCATATTATTTTGCTATTTACACAGAAGATACCTACACTCATCCAATCTTTAACTTTTTCGTAGGAGTTAATGCATAATGTGTGGGAGATGGGAGGCACAGAAGCTCTCGAACTTGGCTCATATTCTAATCCACATTACATGGTAAGTTCTAAATTATAGTTATAACTAGTATTACATTTTTTTTTAAATTTAATCTGAATTTAATTAAATTAAAGCTTTAACTTTAAATTTAATTTAATTCCAGGTTTGTTTAAATTTTAGTTTAATTTTTTAAGGGTTGTTTAAACTTTAACTGGAAATTTTGTCAGTTAAAGTTGGAGTCAGAACGTATGTAACTGACGATCGTAGGAACGGGCCTAAAAGAGGATTGTTATTTTGTATAACTGTGATGATGTCGTATATGCAGAACAGGTGAAGTTTATGTTTTCTTTTCGAATTTTCTTTTTTCTTTCTTTTTTATCCATCTATGTTTTAAGGTAATAACCTGTGTATTTAAAAAGAAATTTCTTGCTATTGCAATAAATACACTTTGTTTTAAGTATTTTATTCACAATAAACTACCTTCTAACTTGTCCCGTTTATAGTTCAAAATATATATAACTGCAATAAGATCATTTGACCCGTGATCTTTGACCTTATCTAAGTACTTTTGGGTAAGTAGCGAAATATTGTAAATCGCGAACAATTTTCATAATCTGTAATGCTAAAATGTACCTAAGTCTTATAATCACGTTTTATTGTAAGTTTATTGGTCCTCATTTTAAGCCAGTCGAGGTCAGTTTTTTATGTTCCAAGTTGTATTAATATCTATCATTTTACCAAATTTTAATTTAAGACTTTTCGGTCCTTATTTTTATCTGTTTACGATAAGGTACTTATTCACAGCAAATAAGAATATCCTCCGTTGCGCGATTACAAAAATGTTAATCGTAGGTACTCCTAAAGAGTTAAAGGATACTAAATTTGGATTAAAGCAACATAGTAATACGCCATCAACACCATCACGTAACATTTAGTCCCGATAATGCAATAAAATAAATTTTAAGGAATATCTTCATAATAATATATGTGAATATATATAGATCTGTAAATTACCGAGAATGCTTCATTTTACAACAAAAAACAGCTGACTTCGAATTAATGCCGGAAACGGTATACTCGTGTGTATCGAAAATAAAGCTTTTAATTAAGAGAGGAAGAACGATGCAAGGCGGTATAATTGCACACCGATCCCCTAATAATGCATGGAGCATGTGCCAGTATCATGTGCTGCCGGAAGATTAAAGGAACAACACAACTGGCATAACAGTTTTAAATGGTTTCTATGGTAACAGTATCCAAACCCGATACTGACATCACAAAAGGACATTCTGTAGAGTTAGTGGCGAAAGAGAGCACCACCTCTGCGAATCTAAGGCTTCTGTCCGGACCCGACTCGAGATGGTGTATGGTCACAGATGTGCACTACGGCGAATTGCTACCGCAGCACTACTATCGTCTAGAAGAGGATGTTAGTTCTATGGAAACTAAAGCGGTAAATAAGCTGCTGAACAAAGCACCCGAGCATCCGAGCATCCGAGCAGGGAAAATTCGACGAAACCCGGTTGTCTGTCTAGTAGCTATACGTCGCCGCTTACTAAATGGATTTCTGGTTAGCTTCTCATCTCGCTCCTTCTCCATATCACGAAAAACTTCCTTGCACCGGAACAATACCCCAACCGCTGAAGTACTGTCACATTGTTCCAACAGTTCGTCTCATCTCTCCGATTGAAGTTTAAAATTTTCATTGTTTTCATAGCGAACTTCCTGTTTGTAATCCACATTTCGGTATATCACCTCCCGGCGCCATTATTTCCAACATGGAGGTGAAAGGATGGAAAAGATACCTCTGACAAGTGTTCATCTGGATCCTGTTCTATAGTTAAGCTCAAACGAAAGGTAGCTTTAGTAGCTGCTAGTTCCTTGTTGTTGCTCCTCTTCTTGTTCTTCTTCTTTCTTTCTCCAACGTTTTATCTTTCCTCAACCGTGGCAATTTATTTGCACCAAATGAAGCTTATCTGGTTGGCATAGAAGAGGAACACCGAGTGTGAGAGCCTTCGAATAGATACTGCTCTAGGACAATGGTCTGAGGTCTTATTGTTTTCCAGGCTGTTGTTGAAAATTTTCATTTAGCCGAAAAGTTTTATTATCCTGCCGGGATCCTACTCCTCGAATTCCTCCTGAATGTCCATGGCTCGCCTGGGTATAAGGATGTTTTCAAAATTAGAATTATCGCATTGTTATAGTCAGCTACGCGCTGCTATTGTTCCTGCCTTGTTTCCGAATCCTTAGTAGTGAACTTGACGACATGGTTTTATCTTCAGTGAACGATTGCTAATTACACTTGTGGCTGAGAGCTGAGCTACATTATTCTCAAGGTATTGCGTTTTGTTTGTAATTACGAAATTGATAACTTTTGACTCCGTGTGTCATATATTTCGTTCAACTCCATTTTAAGATCACAGTTTTTCGAATGAAACTGAAAACATTTTTTTTTAAATAATCATACTCCGAAAATGCTCACACACAGATGGCGTTCCTCCAATTACAACTCAATTTTCGCTAAGTGGCTTCATGTTTTCTATCCTATACGTGTGGTCCTCGGACCGAGTACCTACGTCATTAATCATAGTGAAATACAACGAACCTTAGAACCAGACGGCCCCAAACTGGTCGAAAAAAAGAGGAAATATTGTAATAAAGCGTTGGCACCATCATCGTCCCCTCGCAATTCGTCGCGGCACTTTAATTAGAAGTCATTAACGTTTTAATAACTTTTTACTTGAGTCCTGTGCGAGTTTGTTGGTGGTCCTGCTCTCATTTTCGCTCAATTTTCGTTCTTCTTTATTTTCCACATCTCGTTTTTCCACCGTAAAAGGCTCCTTATTGTTGTTAGTGTAGAATTTCAAACAATTTTAAAAATATAAAAAACGGTTAAAAAAGTAACAGGGAGACTTAACCGACAAAGTTGCTTGCTCCAAACTCAACCGACGTATTCCAACATGGGTTCTAGGGTAGAGCGTAGTGTGCACGCTTGTTCCGCGCCACCATTAAATCCAATTCACTCCCGTTATATACCGGTAATTACTGTCACGTGACAGCAGTGAAGAGGGTAACAATGGTGACATAGATCGTACGGTGTATTCCTCCACAATCTCCCCATCCCCGCCATTGTTAAGCTATGGAAGCATACTTGGAGACACACAAATCTACACTTAACATTAATGCTACAGCTCGTAGCTGCTGCTACCATGGCAGAGGAGATCTACTATGTGTGTGACTCCTCCCTCCCCTCTAGCCTATTATAACGTTATATAGAAAGCAGGAGATGTACAGCCATGTCGGCTATATATGGGCATACACTTACCATTTTCGTTTTGCAATTTCATTAAATTCCAGCATCCCGCCATAAATCTTCTGATAAAGGTGGTTTGGGTTCCATAGGACGACATTTTGTTTTTCCCCGAAAAGCAAGGAAAATTCCCAAAGAGAGAAGTATGGTGGCACACAAACACGGAGAGTGAAAAAAGCCAAAAATTTGAACGAACGAACGAACCCGTCCAACAAAGTGAGGACTGAGGAGCTGAACTGAAACTGGAGCAGAGCAAAAAAAGAACGTGTTGGTAGTTCTTCGATAGTAGGAGCATTGAAGGACGAAGGCCAACTTCTTCCCGTTTTTGCTCCTTTAGATTCTGTTAAGGATGAAAAGAATTCGATCCGGACAAAAAAAAGGACGAAGGTATTCTCAAAAAAGTTTTAGATGCTGAAGTTGTTTAATAGTTCTAACTGTTAGGATTCACCTGCACATATAAATAGGCAATTTAATTATCTTAAGTTGTTTCTTATCTATTCAATTTTATTTACCGGCCATAGCAACAACGCTATTGAGAGGCAATTATTTTCCAGTTTCTGAGATAATAAGGCTAATACTCAAGTTGGAGCAAAGTTCACTACCTACTTCTGAATTGAAAAACTCCATACGGAATAAGCGATAAGGCTTTACCATATGGAGGGGTCGCAAAATAACTGGGAAAGTACCTAAAATAAGGTAAATTAAATAATTGTAATAAATCAAAAATAAGTATGTATGTAAACTGAGAACTTTTAACTGGCTGTTACAGTCAACAAAAAGGACATATGTTCAGGGACTACTCGAAGCGAATATTTTTAGATTATAAAGAAAAATAAATTATAAAAAATAAGATAAAAAAAATAGATTATACCGACGATACAAGAGTATTTATGTGGGAGCTACTAGAAGGAAATTATTCAATATATGGTATATCATAAACATCGATGAAAACTGTAAGCAAAATACCTTACTTCCTTTTTAAAGTATCGTGCGTTCGGACTGCTGGCCAAACAGTTTTTCAGAATATTCCAACAGGCGCATAGACAATAGATGGATTGAGATAGTTCCCAGAAAATACTTAAAGCATTTTCCAATCGATTGGTTCGGAATGATTCAAGAATTGAATTTGGTGCATACTACATACGCTACAGGAAGTCGCCGAGAAAATGAAAAAAGGAAATCATGAAAGTTGCAAATGATAAAGTCAACTTTCTAGCATAAGTAGTTCGCTGGTGAAAACCTCTCTATCCTACGACCAAGATGAATAATTACATGTTTTTCGACCCGGCGCCAGGAGTTTTTTCAGCTGTTGATTAACCAACGATTCGACAAGGCTCATTAGCCATCAAAATTCCAAATTTTCACTATTGTTTTGACCTCGTAATACTAAAAAGAAAAAAAATCACTTTCCCATGGGCTTCAATTGTACTTAGTTTCGTTTTTCCTTGTTACGATAACGGCGGCATAATTTCATTAATCTATCTTTGCTAGAGTATTCGAAACAGAAATCATTGCACTATTGAAGGCTCATCCAACCTTTCATGGAATCTTTGGAAAATATTAATTTAATTATCTAAGTTATAGTTCACTCCTACAAAAACACAGCCCTAAAAGTGAGAGAAATATAACTTAACACAAGAGCACTAAGAGTTCTGAGATATGACGGTATATAGCTAAAATATAAAATGAACCGAAACACCCAACGATAGAAGAGAAAAAGTTGGGAATCCCCAATTAAGTCCATTTGATAAATTACAGACAAATACCTTACTCAGGCATAATTACAGTCGCTTTAAGCCTTTGTTGATACAATTTTAAGCTCATCCACCACATGAGACCTTGTTGCCTTTTATTTGTCGAGCCAGAAGATTTATACATCTTTCGTAATAACACAAAACACACTTGTATCGTATACCTGTCCCTTTTCCTTCGCATCCAAGTTTTCCTATTTCATTTTCATAAAGTCTCTTTCGCTTGCTGGTTTGTGTCCCATATGCACGGGTAAAAGTATGTCCTTAAGGTGGTCTCGCTATTTCCCGGCTAGGGGATCCTAGAGCCACGGAAGGATTTAGCTGAGCCCTGTTACTATACCGGATCCCCTTCTACATTTCATTCTTTTATATAGGAAATAAGACAGGAATTTTCTGCACAATATGAGTCCTCTCTTGATGATGGTGCACATGCTAAATGCGGGAACATTACCATGAGACACAAGGACGAGCAGCAATGATTGGACCCTTTTTTCCCACTCAACAGGAAAATACTTTCGACGTTGCTGGTTTGGTCCTGTCTGCTTACTGCTTACTGCTTATATGCTGTGCAAAGCGAAAGGCTGGCTTTATAATTAAGTCATTCAAACACCTGGGACATGAACGGAAATGTTCAATTCAACAAAAACATCAAGAGCTTATGTACGAAGTTTTCTATCTTTGTGTCTATGGAGAGGAAAAATATTATAGTAAGATTCAAAAGCTGGAAACTACGAACAGGTCATGGAACAATGCGCTGATTAGCTACTCACCATGTTACAAACTTAACTATAATAGTCTTACTTCATCTCGAAATAGAACCGAGCAATTTTTGGAAAATTTAATTGAATCAATATTATGGTCCTTTGTTCTCGGCGTGTTAGTCTATAATCGCAGTGTTGTGCTTCGAATCGCACTCATGCTTTGATATTACACTTTTCCTTGGGTGGGGATGGGTGACAGGCTAACATACCACATTCTGGAGAATCAACCGACTTATGTAGTTTCGATAGAAGAATTCAGATCGTGGGGGTTTCTTTCTGTTTTCGATTTTCGACGACGACATGCAATGGAAAAATGTGCTACATTTTCTTAAATAAATTTTCTGTTATTATAAATTTTACTGACACTAGGTATATATATTTCCAAATGAAACTTAAGTTCAACGATAATAGTACAGACAGTTTAATAGAATTCAGGAAAATAATCTAAATTACAGAAAGTTTTTAATTTTCAATGAAACGACCGTAGGAAGCAGTAATAAATACAATCCAATAGAGTTGCAACAAATTATTACATTATATAGTGTAAAATATTTCCTAACATTTAAATATACCTACATACATTATCAATTCATTATTTAATTTTAAATAAAACATAAAATCGAAAATGTTTTTTTAAAAAACTAAACCGATCCTTGCATAACGAAATTAATATAATGTAGATAGATATAATTACCTTAAGGCCTCATATCACCCTGAAAATCGATTTTTTTTTTCTTGCAAATTTTCATGTCTTATTCTTTCAAGCATTATAAAACAAATTTGAGTTTAGAAAATTCCACTCCATTACAAAGTTATAGCACTAAATGTGACCATACATCGGTTAAAAGCTTCCTGGCTATTTGCCGCGCCACTCTCAACAGCAGCGTTTAGCATCTATTTTTGCACAAAAGCCGAGAGGATCATCTGTGAAAAACCCGAAGAAAAAAGAGGAAGAAAGCGTACAGTACGAAGCTAGAATAGGAGACTAGCCGTAAGTTAACGTTTTACCTATCAAAAACTTTAAACGCATTTTTCTCGAAACGATGTTTTTAGACATGGCACGATAACTCCGTCAGTTTTCAACATGTTTCAACTTTTTTTTTTAAATTTTGATAACTGTTTTCTCTATAGTCTATCGAGAGCTTTTTTTAATTTTTTGCTTGGAATGTTTTTTTTATAATTTATGAAACGCAAATTTTTCATAAAAAAATTGATTACTGAAGTTTGAAATATTGTAACTTATTTATTTAAAAAAAAAAAAAATCCCTCCGACAAACTACTAAATTCTTTTACAAGATTCTTTTTCATTTTTGCAAATTGAATTATTTTTAGTGAAGTTATGATGCCGACCAGCAGGCGCCATGGTTTTCATAAGTAGTCCATTTATACAAGGAAAAAACAGTGTTAATATCAATAAACAACAAAATTTTTTTTTTTTTTCTTTTTATAGTTGAATATATAATAAGAAATGTGAACTCAACAAATAAATTTTATTATCACCATAAAACCTTCATAATAATTTTTCAAATTTACTCGATTTTCATGGCGTTCAGGGCTATATGAGCCCTTAAAAAATATATTTCTACCACCTCTATATGTAACAAGTTTCAAGTTACTAGCACAAGATTTATCTTCATTTTTATTTTAAATTATATCGAATTCAAAGACAGAATGTGCGTAACTAATCTTAGTAAATATGCTTCGCATCTCTTTTTTATTATTTTAATTGCAACAAAATGCTTTCTTCTTAATTTTCTCTTCATATCAACTTCCTTGTAAACTCTTCCTAAACACTTCTCCGCTTTTCATGTCACTTAAAATATTCACGTCATTTTCCTAGTTCACAAAACTTTTAACACGACACGTCGACTCGACATTGACGAGGCCGGAATTGCGACATTACCTCCCCAATTTCCAGCATCGAGTTCCTCCACAACCAGAGCTATGTATGTTATTTTGTAAAGGATCTCTATACGAAACAGCGACTTCACAGTCCTGTAAAGAAATTCGCTGACATGACATTTAGGGGTCGGGGGATGAGATATCCCCATCATTAAATATAGAAAATCGAAGTATGTCTACGGCGTCGATTGATTTGTTCGTTTTATTAGTGTACAACAGAGAGTCCTTGTAGCACATTTTCGGTTTATCGGAAGCGGGAAGCATCCCGGTGCCGTCAGATGATTTCCGACGCCTTTTGACAGGCCAAAAGAGACTGGATTGTGTTAAAAAAACGCCGGACTGAATAAAGTTTTGTATCACTGGAACTCTATCTGCCAATTTTCTGCTACAGGATACGTCTGTATCAAATTTTCAATCGGATGTTCGTTCTTGCTGGCAACGGTCAGGGATGTAGGGACCAGAACATTTGCTAGCCTTGCGAGCTATGAATTTTGCATCGTCATCAGTTGTGATTCAATTTTGAATAGTACGTGCTATTGCAAGTGTCCTGGCCAGCACTTAATAATGAGAAATTTTGCTAATCACGTTAAATAATGGGATCGGATTAGGGAGCAAACCGTGCTGATATTATTTCGTGCTAAAAATTGTGAATAGCTGATTCAGGAGTGCTTTTGGTTTCACGAAGTAAGTTGGTGGAATTTCTGGAGAAAATAAAGTAAGGCTTCGTTATATCCGTGGCATTGAAACATTTTTGTACTGTGGGAAAAATTGAAAATATGTACTGGGATTTTCATGTAGTGAAAATTTAATAAAAATATACTTCCTCGCTGATCGTCGCTGATCCGTCTTCCAGTAAACTGTCTCCCTTTCGGAACCAACCCGATTGTTTACCTTGCTGGGCTTTTATACAGTATACACTGTACACTTGAGAAATTTCGAGCTCATTCGATAGAGTATGTAAAACATGCTGGAAGAATGGCTGGAGGAATGGTTGTAATTTTCTCTGGAAACTCGAATGTCATTGATAATTGATTAACGTTGCCGGAGTATACATGAACAATATTCATAACTTTTCAGGAGGACAATGATATGTTTTTAAACATTGAACATAAGAAACAAACGAACTTAATTTCATTTTACAGATCTACAGAAAATATTTTAAGCCTCTTCAAGAATAAAACAATATTAATTATTAAAATGTTTTTCTAAAAAATTAGCTACGCACCTATTTCGGCATTACACTTATAATATAGGTATAGATTTCATTACGGAACCTAATAATGAAAATCAAACTCGCGATAAAAGTAGGTTCTATAGTCACGTCAAAAAAACTTAATTTGTTTTCCTCCCTTCTAGTGGAAAGAGTCGTAGTGCAGTAACAACATTCTTGACACTACGAATAAATTTATTTTTCTCTAGGAATTCAGGCTATAACTGATAAGCCCATGACTAGGTCCACCTAAGGGTTACTTAGACAAGCGAGGTAAGCCACTAGAACGCCACCGAGACCTCTTTATTTTTATTTTACAAGTGTGCATATGGAACAATATAACAATATAATATTAATATCAAACTTCAAATTTTATATGTATAACATAAAAAGTCTTATTCATCTTCAAGCACATTATTCTTCTATTAAATCAACATCTAATTCCATTCGACGTTATTACGTCCACGTAACACAAATTTTCAACTAAATCACTTCAACTTTCAACAGGCTCATATCGGAAAATAATTACCACCCTAGAAAAAGAATATGCAAATTTCATCAAGAATTATCCTCAGTAGTGCCATAAAAACGAATAGAAGCATAAACAGAGCATAAATTTGTGTAAAATAACATCGTTACGACTTTTCCGTTTTGTACTCAGTATACACTCGCATGCCTCCAGGGGTCATACAACATACGGGGACGTGTCCTTCTCTACGATGCCCATCACATCTTATCGCGCCATGTAACAAGTGAAACGCATAGTCAATGCCTCGATCTTCCAGTTTTCTATCCACCCTCACATTCATATAATATAAAAGTTAAATAAGAATCTGACACCGAACAATGTGGCAGCACTAAACAGCAACAACAACACCAATAAAATGCCTCTAAATGTTCTATAAAAAGGTCAAATTTAATAGCAACTAGAAGAAGGAACGGCAATCTCCCAATCCTAATTCAAACCCCCATCCCTTCGGCGAGGAAAAAAAACCCAAGCAGCAATACCAAACCGGGTGGGAGAAATTTAAAACAATCCTCCAATCATTTTCTCCACATTAAGGGGCCACCATAACACGCCACCAGTGTTCGGCAATTTTATTTCGCATTAAGAGATTAAGATCGAAATTAAAATTTAAATTAAACGTACCGAGCACAGGGTGAGAGATGTGGGGGATGCGGACGAAAACGAATACAAGGCGGGTATATCGGAAATTCAGTACGCGATACAAGATACGAGCGAGTGGGACAAAAGCGAATGAAAAAACAGAGCCCTCTGTTTGTCAGTTTGAAAAGGATATTCGCACGCGAGTAATTTCAACACCCTCTGCAAACTGCCGGAGCATTTTTGTCTATTGTTTGGTTGTGTTAAACTGTTCTTAATATGTTTGTTGTTGTACGGGGATTTGTTTCCTTTTGGACCCATTTGAAATTAGATAGGAGGTAATCAAGTCGCAGGTGAATAAAATACAGCGGATGGAAGTGAGAAGTAAAATAATACGGCGGGTTTTTTTTACACTGCGTATACCTTTTGAACTTGTAGGTATAATAGTTTGTAAAATTCACGCACATACATATATCAGTGTGCTGAATGAGACATACTCATTTTTATGGAGATTTGAAACTACTGTAAAAAATTCGGTGCAATTTTTAAAATTCCAGTTTTTACAGTGCACCCTGGGAAAAAAAACATTAGCGATTCAAAATCTGAACCATTAAAGAAAGCAGATTTTAACAACTTTAGTATTTTCGATAATTTTACCAAAAATTTTTTGGCAAAATTTAGAGTTCCATCTTAAAAGTCAAGGTTTTTACTAGAATAAAAAAAAATCTGAACAGAACAACTAGGGTAATATCGCAAAGTTCCTTGATGATATGGTTTCATAAGTTTTTCATATTCATAGCAATGATTGCGAATAGTGAGGAGATGGTGGGTGAAAGTGGTGCAGCAGTCTCGGCTGCTATACCACAAGTACGGGTAGATACAATGCAAAAGGGTAGTATACTGTAAGAGTTGGTGGTTTTTGCTGCTCGTAGTCTTCGTATACACATCGCCGTTGATATATTCATGAAATGGGGTGATTAATGGCTTGAAAACATTTACACAGAACCTCCGCCTCCCCTATAGCTCGAGTATAGGAAAACCTATCCGAAAATATATCCCGTTCCTGGTTTGTAGAGATACTCGGCTAGAACAGGACATAGTATAGTCAGGACGAGGCAGTCTGAAAGAGTGGTAGCAGTCAACCGTTGCAGAAGGAAGCAGAAACCATTGGACGTAGTTGTAATGGGATTGGTGCTAGGATAATCTAAACAGAAATTGCTCGGGAAAAGAAGTGTTTCAGTTTTGGGTGAGAGTGGTGCAAACAACTACGCCACCACCGTCTCTACCAAACAACTGAAGCAACAACAGCTTGCAAAAGTTTTAAACAAAGTCAGAACAACGTCCAAAAACAACAATAATACGGGTCCATACCCATCCGCCGGATAGGATTAGGGTTTTTCCACATCGACCCGGGGTTGAGTTTAGATTTAGTGTAACATAAGATGCGAATTGGGTTGAAGGGAGGATGAGGTTTCGGTTTTCGAATTGCTACTTTTCAGATAAACTTGATTTAAACTCGGGCAAAATGTATCAGCCGTGACGAGTTTTGAGGGAAAAAGGGGTTTATTCAATGTTGGGCGATGCAACAAAACATTTATGTATTGAAAATGATGGAAAACTAACAAAAGTTCGGTGGAAAGTTTTCGAGTTTCTGTTGTCATTTTGCTCGACTGGATATATACTGATGAAGAATATATTGTTTGGGAGATTTAAGAGAAAAGGCAGATGAGATTTATTGTTGCCCAAATTAATAACAAACCCGCTTCCCAATATCTTTAAGAGGTACCTAGCTGTGACTAAGATTTTCACGCAATTCCACATCTTCCAATAACGAAATTAATTGAATGAAATTAAACAGTTTTTTGTAAAATTTAATAACTAATTTTCATCGCTAGATTTCGCGTAATCATCAGATTTCAGAAATGCTCTCAGTACAATTTTTCATTACTGAAAATCGTAACATATTAAATTAAAAACTGTGGTGCTAAATTGTCAAATGTAAACGCTTTTTTCAAATTACCCAATTTTTGTTAACGTGGTATCTACTAGTGCATGTGATTTAAGTTGAAAGTGGCTCTGTTACTACTAGAGAGTCTTGAAATCTCACATCATAAACCATTTGTCGTAATGACAAAAGTTTGTCTTAATTTATTTGCGAAATAAATTGAGGATATTTTTTAATCCTCTTTAAATGTGACTTAAAGGCTACATGACGAATGCAAATATTTTTTACTGATATTGTGAGGGAGAAGGAAAATCTCTTATGAGAAACTTATCAGGAGTGAATCGAACAGATATCATGCTTAGCAAAAAATATTGACAATAGTTCTGTGAATTTTGTTTTTTCCAGTGATTTCTTTCTACTCCATTGAAAATTCGATATGCTAGCTCTCTCACAATTTCAATAAAAAAAATGTTTGCATTTGTCATGCAAACCAGCCTGAAGTATTGAGGAGGAAAATTCAATAAGAGAACCATAATAAGATTCTTGTTTTATTTTATAAGAACTCCTTTTTTACGAATTAACCTTCTTTTAATTTATTATTTAAATATTAATGTACTATGCCCGACCTGATCGAAAATATTGACAAAAATTACTTTGTATTGAGTAAAAACAGATTATTCGAAATGACTTGATGCGATTTCTTTTAGCTGTCTCCATAATTGATGTATTTTACTTAAAAGTTTAATGGATTTTTTTAATACCAAGTTTTAGTGCCAGCGAAGCCGTGGTCAAAATACATTTCAGGGCTTAGTAAGGCACGTGATTCCATCGGCTCTTGCACATCTATTTAAAAACATGAAACGTCCTACGATGTATTCCATATGAACCTAATCGAAGTTCATCGCTTTATCCGTTCGGTGAAAATAAATCAAGCAGGCATAACCCTGAAGGACTTATCAGATAAATACGTTATCCCTTCAGCCAACGCACATAGTGGCAAAGAGCGAGCTCTTTAGCTCATAACCGTTCCATTTGTAGCCGACCAGGAAATAATATCCTCAATATGCAATAAATTCTAATATTTGTCGTTTGCGTCGTTTAAATGTATGAGATGACCAGTCGGGGTTTATCTCCTGTCCGGCCTTACGGTTCACATAGAAAGCATATATAAAGGGACTTAACCAGAAGACCTCTATCCAATTTTTTCATTTTTCTTGGGATACCTTCCTGCTAGCGCAATATCGTTACATGTAGGGAAAAAGATGTGTCCAACAATATTTTCTTCCATTGCCATAACTCTTGTCCACCGTAGGTATTTCTTGATTGCATCCCCAAAGTACAAGCTGGGAGGGATGTTCAGAATCCTTACAGAGGTGTTATAAAGCGACCCTGGAGCCGGTCGCTTTATACGCAGCATCTCAATCTTTCAACGTAGGATTCTTCCAATTAGTCTTCGATGACTGAAATTCGAACAGCTAAGGGCGGTGCTAATTATGACGTAATTGCTACGCTGCATAGATATCGGGAAATTATGGAAATGTTCGGACCCATTTTTCCAGCAAATACGACGTATCGATGTGCTTTATGGGTGCCGAAGTAATTGCGGCATAAATTAATTTCATGGACCAAATGTTCCGATTGGCATTAATTTCGTTCGGGTGTGGAGCAGGCGGCAAGAGTGGTTCGAGGTTGAGGTGAATTAATGTCTTCGGATTCGCTTTCTGGGCCGAGGTTACTGGAATTAATTGACAACAAAATTGAGATGAATGGTAGAATGCAGTGATAGCCGTATGTACTACGAATAGGACTTACCTATGGAATACTGTGCACGTCTCACAATACCTGTGCACATAGCTACCCAGGTCCAGGCCACCTAACGTTCTTATTTCCGAGAACCTTTAATAAAATATCCAATTCCTTCTTTTGGTCGATGTTATACCATATTGAAAGTATTTAAATGGATTATTTCTGTAATTTAATTAGAGGTAATTTAATTATGTGAAATCGGCTAATGTGCTTAAAGGATAACTGCAGAATCGAGTTAAAAATCTTTTAACTGTAAGCTGCGCTCTTTAATTTGGCAAGGTGGTTCGAAAAGTTGGACAATAATAAAGTTAAGTACAGCTGAGGTGATTATAATTGGATTCTGAAGACGAAATATGTATGTACATATATACGATGTCGTACTTTCGTATTAAATCATAAATCCATGTTTGCACCAAAATCCGATAATTTAGATATTTGTAGCTCAGTTACGAATGGAAAAATAAGCAATAAATTAATAAGTATCTACTTATTTTGGTAGCAAAAAATAAGAAAAATTATATTTTATCTATTAATGAAATAAATATTTTTTGTTGCATATACAAACATATTATGAAATAAAGAAGTAAAATATGAAGAAAATGATGGTTTTCACGTTTTTGATCGAGAGCAATTTGCTTCTGAGGCAAAGTAAGACTAACAGCTAACAAATATCAAAAGGAAAAAAATATCATTGACAGAAGCCATTAAAAAATATGGCGAAAATCATCTACACACATATGTGTGAAATCGGCAATTGCTTAGTTGCAAGAATTGATTTTCCTTTCACGGATTGTTTTTTATAATCAAATCAAACCCGATTTCTGATTTTTTTAAATTAACCTATTCAACGAAATCTGTCATATCTCTTAGGTTAGATATTCACTAGATCTCTACCTCGAACGGGTTTAATGTATGTAATTGTCTAAAATCGGTTTTATATCTTTCTGATTTCTACCCCTAATGGGAAATAAAGGGATTGTGTTCGTTTCACGAACTGCTCCATATCTTTTAGACCTGATACTTCGACAGGTGCTATGTAATCGCCTAAAAACTTATTTCACCATTTTTTGATATTCAGAACTCAATAGGTTGACAACGTTTGTCGTTAATTCCGCCATATCGGCGAAGTCAAATATCTATGAAGGCAATTTATTTTACCCATTTTTTTTACTGATGAGTCCTGAAGTAGTAGAAGTTTTTACTGATGAGTCCGGAAGTAGTAGATATCTTTCAAGAGGCTATTCAATTGAAATTGAAATTACATAAAAACATACTGCAGTCACGATCGGCTGCAAGCCAATCGTATAATACTCTAGATCAGAGGTGTCCAAACTACGGCCCGCGGGCCAAACCCGGCCCGGCAGGTGATTTAACCGGCCCGCCAAGGTTTTTGAAAATTGTGAGAATGAAAGCGAAGGGACCTCATACAAACTTAGGAAGAAAATTCCCCAACAGGAAGTGAAACTATTGCGTTTCAAAACGAGAAAGGAGCACTTCTTTTCTTTTTTATTCAAGCCTATGAAATTAAATTAAATAGAATTTATTTTGTAAACTCAGCCCACAATACAAATACGAAACGGACACAACTAAACAAAATTGTATGGTGTAACATGATGAAGGTCTTCTGGCGCACTCATTTTTTTCCCTATTGGGATCGGATCAGCGACTGTCTCTCTACCCAACACTACTCCAAATGCCGACAAATGTTCTTGACTTCACTGGCTTCAACTCCATTTACTTGCCTGCTCGAATGGTAAATGCGCAAAAGAATCATAAGTCACAAAATATCTTTGAGTGAGTCTACTAATTCATGTAATTTACTGAGACTAGATAAAGCAGTTGATCTCGGGATTTTTTTCTATTGTGTTATAGCGTATTGAAAAATTTGAAAAAATTAGTCGTAGTTTGTCTCCTCAGCAAAATTTATTTAGGAAGGCAAACTCAGAAAACGAAAAATTGGCATTAGTTAGCAAGAAAGTTGCTTATTTGTTGGGGAAGAAAGGAAAGCCCTTTATAAAAGAAATCCAGTTTAATTACAGTTCCTCGAATTTTCTCATATTACGATTTTGGCACTATTTGATGTAAATATCAGTGTTTAAAAATTTGATCAAAAAAACTTGTTTCCGACTGAGAATTGTTTGCAATAGTATCCTTGAGATCGGGGTACAGATTGTGAAACTTGCAAAGTAAGATTTGATGATTATTTACAAAGTATATAAATTTTAGCAGATGCTTACTATTTAGTGTTCATGCACGGAACTACAACTGGAGCAGATATTTTCAATAAAGTTCAAAACACGTTGGCAAAATTTAACTTGGACTGGAATCGACTCCAAGGTGTGACAATTGATGGAGGAAGGAATATGTCTGGTGCAAATATCGGGGTGGTTGGGCAAATAAAAAAAGCTTGTGCATGTGCAGGAGCATCAGCACCAAAAATCACCCTGAACCACTTTTATCGGATGCTGAGTGGCTCTGGAAGATAGCTTTTTCTTGCAGATATCGTGACACACGTGAATAACTTGAATTTAAAGCTCCAAGGTAAAAACAACTTAATTTGCGTTTTATTCGCGCAAATCAAAGCATTCAGAGCAAAGCTGAAAAGCTCGAGAGTCAGATAAATGAAAGTAATTTTACACATTTCACGTGCTGTGAAGAATTCAATGCAAAAACTGAGGAACAATTTTCCACACCAGATTTGCAGTAAAAGTCATCGCGGATCTAAAACTACAATTTCAAAAGCAATTTTCTGATCTTGACATAAATTCAAAGGAAATTCGGCTGTTTCAGAATCCATTTGACTGCAATGTTGCCGACGTTTCAAGTCAGCTTCAAATGGAAATAATTGATCTTCAAGCTAACGATAAAATCAAGGATAAATACAAGGAAGGAAACTTGATTGACTTTTACAAATTTTTGGACGCAAAAGAGTTTCCAAATTAAAAGCAATTTGCTTGTACATTTATTTCTGTTTGGCACTACCTACATATGTATGTGAACAAACTTTTTCCAGGATGAAGTATCTGAAATCTAAACACAGGGCAAATTTATCGGATGATATTAATCCCAACTTTGATGAAACTCTCCAGGAAAAAACACATTTCTATCATTCCCATTAATGTTTATTGTTGTATCTGTAATTTACTGTAAAAAAAATAAAATTCAATGCTGCTTTACTTAATTAATAAGATTTTTAATTAACATATTTACTTGGCCCCCGCAAGTGGATTTAAATCCCAAACTGGCCCTCACAGTGAAAAGATTGGACACCCCTGCTCTAGATGATACTGAACTCCGATTTATATTGTAGTTGGGGCTAAAGTAGAATTACGTATGTACATGTTGTATGTCCTTTATTAAGGACCTCCATTCAGCTGCTACTTGAAACTTACCATCGGGAATAAAATGTACCATCGGGAATAAAATGTCACTTTTGAAGGACATTCACATGTGAGGTGCAGGAAGGACTCCCTCGATTTTTTATATATATATCCCTTTCCTTGGAACCAACCACAAACTAATGTGTACAAAATTTCAAATTCGTAGTTTGACGCGTTCAAAGGTTATGGGAAAATATTGTTGAATACGTATCTTAAGGATTTTTTGTATGGAAGGTACCACAAGGAGTGAAAGGGTTTCGCTGACTAGTAAACTCGAAATTCGTTTTCACTCAAAACTAATTTGTACAAAATTCTAAATTTACAGCTAAACGATTACTTGAGTTATAGTGAGTTCCGTAAATTAGATGAAGACATTTTGAAAGGATATTTGTATGGCTGTTACGCGAAGGACTAATAGCATTTTTTTCAAAGATATACATTTAACGTCAACTATTGGAAAATAAACAAAATTCTAAACAAACAGCGAAATGGTTGTGAAGCCATCGACAAATTTTCTAAAACACTGTCTTTTCAAGGATTTTTTGTATGAGAGCTACTCGAAGGAGTCAAGAAATTTCACTGACAAACGCAGTCTAACTTTCTTTTTGCTTAAGTCTTATTTGTACAAAATTTACTTCGTGGCTAAACGATTTCTTGAGTTAAAGTGAGTTTTGTGAATTAAATGAAGATATCTTAACAAGATATTTGCATGGCAGCCACTCGAAGGACTAATAGGATTTTCTTCATAATCATACACTTAGCTCCAACTATTGCAAAATTAGCACATACAAAATTTTAAAACCATAGCTTAAACCTGTCTGAAGTTATCGGCCAATATTCTTGAACACATGTTTTAAAGACATTTTATATGGCAGGCACCAGAAGGAGCAAAAGGATTTATCTGCCTAGTAAGCTCAAACTTTGTTTTCACTCAAAACTAATTTGTACACAATTTCGAATTCTTATCTAAAAGATAACTAGAGTTATAGTGAGTTTCGTAAATTATGTGAAGACATTTTGGTATGATATTTGTATGGCGGCTACACGAAAGGCTAAAAGGACTTTTTTCATAATCATAGACTTAGCTCCAACTATTGAAAAACCAACGTATACAAGATTTCAAAGTCGTAGCTTTAGGCATTCCGAAGTTATCGGTCAATATTCTTGAACACATGTTTTGAGGACATTTTATATGGAAGGTACCAGAAGGAGTAAAATGATTTCGCTGATTAGTAAACTCGAACTTTGTATTCACTGAAAACTAATTTGTACAAAATTCTGAATTCATAGCTAAACGATTACTTGAGTTATAGTGAGTTTCATGAATTTAATGAAGATATTTTAATAGGATTTTTGTATGGCAGCCACTCGAAGGACTAATAGGATTTTCTTCATAATCATACATTTAGCTTCAAATATTGAAAAATTACCACACACTAAATTTCCAAGTCGTAGCTTAAACCCTTATGAAGTTATCGGCCAATATTCTTGAACACGTGTTTTAAGGACATTTTGTATGGCAGCTACCCGAAGGAGTGGGACGATTTTGCCCGTTAACGAACTTAGCCTTACAAATTCAATCAAACACTCAGATTCAAAATTTCAAGATCCTAGGTCAAGGCGTTCTTGAGCTATCGTGTTCACGGACAGACAGACGGACGGACGTCAAGCGGATTTGAGGTTTTTGGCCACAAATAAACAAAAAATACTGTATAACTTTTTTTCGTCCGAGGCTTGGTTCTAAGCGTTACATAATTTTCGGCTGGATCAAACTTATAATACTCTATATGATTTCATCTAGAGTATAAAAAACCTCCTTGTGTTGAATCAAACAACGAGTGCTTAATTTCGACTTTGACCATCTTCCGGGCGAATCACAACTGGTTTTTATGAATATAAGTAGCGCCGCACCTCTGTCTCAACTCGACTTTAACTACATAACGAACTTTGTTCGAAAAAATACTAAGCTCAGACAATTAAAAAAAATTTGTTAATTTTTTATTGAATTGTATGCATACATACATATGTACATATTATCTATTATTAGAAGCTTTCAACCATTGATGATTACATTCCCGAAACATAGCGCGTTCTTATAAATTCATATGCAGCTATGATATCGTAAAGTGAAGAGCGGTAATATATTCAATCTGTAGCGAGTCATAAGAAGGAAAATTTGGAGAAAACAGTGGAAATATGAAATATATGAAAGAAAATTTGACTGCGTCGGACAACGCGTAAATGAGTTAATTATGAAAATACACGTACAAGCATATAATACCACTCGAAAGATTTCATCTAAAGTATAACAATAACAAATGGATTCAATTATTGTTTCGACAGATTAGATGACCCTTGGACACATAATATCATTCATGATATTGCGAACCCTAAATAAAAATACGCCAACGAAATAACGTCCTTCTGGAGCTGTCTCATAGATTGTCTGCGACCTCAGTAAACATCGAATATCATCGAAAAAGAAGGACCGATCAGGATAACAACGCGACTTTCGAGTCAGCAACAAACAACAAAATAGCCTCGCACAAATGCCATTGTCTCGGGGATGTATGTGATTTTTATCAGACTTTACGAATTACAAGACCAAAGATATGAGACTTTCTTGCTTTTCTATTTCTCGTTTGGAATCTCCGCCTTTCAAATATCCCGCATTCAGCGACCTTCCCACCCACCGTCCCATTTGGCCACCCCATTTCGTTCAGCCATTGTTTGCCGTCTGATTTATTTCTAATGACTTCGTCCTTATTAGCTAGAAACCAATTTCATGGCGAAGAGACAATGCGAGAGTCCTTTTCATCGGATTTTTATCGTGGAAAATCGCAACAACCAAGTCATAAACAAAACGGAGGAAGAGGCAAAAAAGCAAAACGGAGGAAAAGAGGACCGTACAGAAACGAACCAAAAAATTAATGGACTTCTCTCGTGTCCGATTTACGGTAACAGAACAAGGCTCTGAGAGTAATGTCTCAGTCTGCAAAGTTTCTGATTTTTTTTTTTTTTTTTTTTGGTATTTACAGTTTTCCTTTGCAGTCGAATGCAACATTTCTATCGGGAAAATCTAAGCTAGTTTTAAACGGAATCGCTATGCCACCTATTGATTTTTGCTCCTTTCTACTTATCACACATGACTATCGCTGACTAATTTATATCCTTAAGAGAGAGATAATGAAAAAAAATTTCTTTCATTTGATTTCATTTTAGGAAGAGAGAGAACACGCGAATCACTTCGTTGAAATTTATGGAATGCAACTTATGTCTTGCAATTAATTAATGTCAACAGAGCCAATCACCATCTTCAAGGATTAGTGACCAATAAGAGTTTGATAGCCATATTACGGTTATCGTTGCGTAGACACGATTATTATCTAACCTGCTCTGATCTGGATAAGTGCGCAAAAAAACACTCCTAATATCTTACTAACTTTCGGCCTAAAATCCTAAAAAAAATTTACGAATTCTGATTGATTCCAATCAAGCACTACTGGACACTAGACACTTTTAAATGAATTAATTTTTTCCTGTTATAAAAACAAAAAAAGGAATAATAATTTCAGAAAAAAAATTTTTCGCTAATAAGTTGTATTTTCTATAAATCGATGAAACACCTTTTCCACTACTTTAATTTTTCAAGTTATTTATTTCGGTTTGAAAGAAATCAATCAAAATAGTAAAAAAATTTATTAAATAAAATATTATTATAAAGGGATACTGCTGAAATTGAATTTTACCAATAATTTATTTTTATTTTCTTAATTTATAAAAATACTTACAAAGGAAACATTTAAAATTTTATTTTAAAATTTTCCTGACTATAAACGGAAAATTATAAATAAAATTTCCGGTTATTTCATTTCGCATAGTCAGTCAAGAAAAACTAAATGACTTGCTTTAGCTTTCAGTCCATGCTGATGCACTTCGAGTACCTTCCGTAGTACCAAATCTCGACACGATGACTTTTTTGTAGTGCAAGGATTAGTTTGAAATACGACGTTATGTTGCATAGCTGTTATGAAGCTAACATTTACCGACTAAAATACAAAACAAAGTGGAATATAAATGCAGAAGACTGTCTGTCAAAAGTCCTCCATTATGCTATATTTGTTTAAGAACTCGACGGAAAATAAGAGCGATTAACACAAAACTAAAGAAAAAACTGTATATTATCTAACATAAAACCAAATTTAAAATTAAATTAAAAGTCGATTGATCTAAAAACCAAAATTAAAATTAAAGTAATACATACCACAATCCACAAAATATTAAAATTATCGTGTATTTCAGTGAAATTAGCGATATTATTGCGTTTATGCGGCGAAAAGAAAATGTTTCAGATAATTAAAGTGTGGGTCTGAGAAGTAAAATAGTAAATATTTGTTTCGAAAATTGCATGGAAAGCCCAATTTTTTCAAAAAATCTTAATGCCTCAATGAAAGGAATCTAAAAAAAGAAGATGATAATCGCATTTGTATGTTGAAAATCCATTTTTTTGATTTGATAAGTTTTTAGCAGGTGAATTGAATTTCAATTTCAAATCTAAATAATATAATTTTTAAGAATTGCAGATTTAGTAGGGGAAGGTGGGGTAAAGTGAGCCCCCTAAGGCTTGTACCAAGATTCTGTGAAATGGGTAATAGTTATAAAATCCTAGTATCCTAGTACATAAAAACGATAGCTTAGGATGTTGGGTTAGTCATGTATTCGTGAAATTAAATTATTGATGCTGATAAAAAAGTTATCTAATTCTTTCTATGCATACTTCAAAGTGCCCACTTTGAATTGAATTTAAATTTCAAATCTAAGTAATATAATTTTTAAGAATTACAGATTTAGTATTATAGGTATGTATTAAGAAAATTTTTTGTAAACTTCAAAAAACCTAACTGTTTTCAATAATTTATGATAATATAATAAATAATATATTTTTCAATTTCACTTCATATCATCATAAATGTGAAATTTCAAAATTTTAATTTCAACAATTCAAATTCAAAAGTGGTAGGTACAGTTTCATAATTTCTTTTTAACATTTTTTTTCGAATTTGGTAAAAGGATAAATTCAATAAATTCGAGCTCCACTTTGCCACCTTCGTCGTCGGATTTAAAGTCGGTACTTCCAAATGAAAAAATCGGATAAAAAACCTAAAAACACATCATTCAATTCAGCGACCCAACAACCAGCAGAATACTCCCTTATCCACAAACTTTAACCCAAAAAAACTCCGTACAGTAGCGATAGTACCACCGAACAGCGATACTCGCTTTTTCTGTCAAGGCGAAGATAAAACAGTCCTAAATTGGCTGGTTGTATGCTACAACAACACATTCAGCGAGGCCAAAAGGGAGAAGGCTCGATTTGAAAAATTTCTTGCCATTACACGTAAGGGCTTATATCTAAATTACATGTACACTGAGTAGAGTCATTTGTCACTTTTGCTCCACCAGCAGTATGCAGCGGCAGTGGCAGAAGCAGCCCTCCGTATCTGACAACTTACAATTTCCTTTCCTTTTGGTTGGGTTTTTTCGGTCGCTTCCCTTGGCGTCCCTAGTATTGTAACTCTCACGACTGCTTGATAGCTAAATGTACTTCTAACATCATCAAACTGATGGGACCACCTTCAACCCCATTTTCCTAGTTTTTGAAAGCGAATACGTTTCGGGCATCTGGAAAATGAAATGAAATAAGGCAGAATTTTCAGAGCTACGACGGAAACAGGGTAGGTACGTACCAGAAACTGGGCAACTATTCTGTTCCTATCCCCGCTACCCGGGTCGCTTCAAGAGTCCCTCCTGGGAAAGAGAAATTCATAAAGACTACGATAATATGAGACTCCATTCCCTGATGTAATTTCGCTACTTTTTTTATCGGTTCACACCATTAGCGTCGCTATTCCCAAAACTCTCCAAGACACTACACCCAAGTTCATAAGGGTGAGCATTGCTGACGCTGAAAATTATGCACCCTTCCCGGAGTCAAGGATGTTTTATGGCGCTGGTGAAAAATTTGTCAACGACAATAGTGTTGTCAGTATTTAAAGAACGACATACACCGTATACTGCGCTTCTCCTTGAGATATCATAAAAAGAGTTGGAAGCGATCTCCCCATTTTCAGAAAAGTTTTCAAGTGGACTATCAGCAACTTCATATCAAGACGGCTGCAAGAAAAAATTTATTTTTCAGTAAAATTATTTTCACTTTAAGCAATCAGCAAATCGATGCGGTCATCAGGAACGTGGTGGAGTCTGTTATTCCATTCAATGGTAACGAAATTTACGACGTCGAGACATTCAGTGATTACATCGTCAAGCTCATTACCAGAGATAAGACGACAACAACTGTCATCGGGTCATTTCGAAAGGACGTCATTATCTACTGATAAGTTAGATAAAAAAATTGAAAGCTTTTTTCTGTAAATGTCTCATACTTTCGGGGCATACCTATGTATTTGACAAGCTTCTCTAATCCTGAGTCTTGGTACAGGGATGATATTTTTTATATATTTTAGATGAATCCGTCTTAGTTCCGCCAGAAATACAAAGGTTATTTTGTTAATTATTTTCTTTTCCACCCAATTTTTTTTTGCTTAAAAGCTGTACGTTGCTTCTTCCCGAGATACGATGAATTCGAACTAAGTTAATTTTTATCCGTGAATTACATCTGCATATATAGTACTGCAAAAACATTGACAACTTATATTATATAATTATCTGCCGTGATTCAATCAGTGCAGCCGCTGCATGTCAAGTAAAATTCAAATATTAGTCCCCTTCAAATAAAATTTTTAATTATCACTGGTCTAATTTATTTCGTGTTTCTCGTAAACCCATTTTTTCCTAACGTAAAATATTCAAAATAAAATTTTCAAATCTTAAAACTGGAAATGACATTTGGCGACATCACTCTTCATGTAGCTTACATGTTACTTTTTCCATATAAATTCATTCGATCTAAAATTATTTTGTATACATTTTTCTGTTCTGAATTAATGAAAGCAACAATTTGAAGCTTTTTTTTTCTTTACTAAATTACTCAAAAATTTCTAAAACTGAAGGTATATACTTGTTTCCCGAATAATAAACATTTAGATAGATAGATAGATTTATTTCAATTTTTAAAAATAGTTCGTACAATTTTATACAATTTCAGTGATCAGATGAAGAAACATTTAGTATATAGTTTAAAATATACCTACATAGTACATATCATCGCTTAATGCACATAATATTTTCTTTCGAAAGGATCTTAATAGTATTACTACTTAAAGTTTCTCGAAGTGAAAAAACCATCGCAACCAGAAAAAGGGTTGAAATTTAATTTCCTCCCTTAACTAAATGACATGAATTCTGGTCTTCAAGGACTTTCGTATAAGAATAAAAAAAATAGCGAACTCAGGCTTCGAGTTCCATTTCACTGTCAAAAAAAACCAAACAACCACCCGCTGTCGACAGGACTATTATAATAAACGCAAAAATTTTTTGTCATTAAACATTTTAATGAAGACCTCCATTTCCTAAGTCCCATTCACCACCCCATTTTCCTTCCTTTATTTTACGTGCGTTTCTTGGGTAATTTTCGCTAGATTTTGCCTCTGGATGTCCCTTTTTCGAATAGAAAGCGGTTCTGTTTCGAGTGGTAGAGGATACTATGTCCTTAGATGGTCTTCTGAAATTCCACGCCAGTTTTACCTCTACTTCGATATAAAGAGGATTGGTTTTTGCGGACGAAAGACGACCGGCCAAACCTAAGACGATACCCTCATGGCAACAAAACTTGGTCATGATGAAGGAAGAAGTATCTAGGAAAGATATGATTGTCTGTGGAGATAGAAAGAGTGTGGGCTGTGCCTTTTTTTTAATTAATTAGAGACCATTAAAATGTTATTCTAGACGGTAATTAGAGCGTTTGTCATAATTGCAAAGTCGGAAATTCAAAGATGGTTTATGACTTAATGGTGTGAAATTACGACAAGTGCGGAGAAAATTTAATATACTTTTCGAATGAAAAAACTAATTGGAGGTAATTTTTATGAAGTAAGAGCACCTGAGAAATGTGACACAGTTCCCGAGTGGGAGTCTATAGCGTTTTAGAATGTGTCTTGTGCCTAAGTTTATATATTCCCTTTACGAGCTTTAACTCAATATATCTACTGATTATTCTTTTCTTGCACTTAGTTTTGATTAATGTTTTGAAGATGATTTGATGTTGAAGACATCAGGTTGTAAAGAGTACTTTCGTTATTTTACTTCTGGACGCCATTTACGCCACAATATTTTTTAAATAAAATCGACTTTCAAGTTTATAGCATTTACCATGGGGATAAAATGGAAGACAATAATAAATTTCAATTTTATAGTTACTCCCCTTCTTACTTCTTCGCCAGACTGTAAGCCAATAAAATCTTCCAGATTGGTACAAAACACGTTGAAATATATTTTCCCCAAACCTTAATTTTATCTCACATATGCTTAAAATTAGGCAATTCGGCACAAAGACATAGTGTTGTGATGGAGTGACTTTGTTTCATTATTTGTCAGTTGCTCGAAAGTCCTATTGTAACACCATCAAATAAATACCGCTCCCTACACCCGCAACTAAAATAATTCTTCGTAATTATCTCTCATGTGTAGAAAATGTCGCTTCATGATTAAAGAAGTTTTACATCGAAAGTAAGTTACCAACTTACCCATTTTCGTACGTAATAGCCAAATAAGAAATTTATATCGATATCCTGGTATTGCGTTTCATTAGTGGTCATTATCCTCCAAGGAGCAATCATCGGGTTTCCTAATGGTCATTCTGTAGGCAATTCGAACACCTTTTTAATGAAGTACTCAGACATTAGATGTTTATTTTATCGAAATACATTACACATGGACATGAGGACCCATACACTAGCAATACGTAATGGGTATTCATTGAAGGCTTGGACTTGGAAGTTGGTACACATTTTTGATGAAAATTTCATTTGTAACGTAATGGGTATTCATTGAAGGCTTGGACTTGGAAGTTGGTACACATTTTTGATGAAAATTTCATTTGTATCTGGCATGCATATTCTTTGCAAACAAAATATTTTCGGTTATTTTGCTAATTCACCATCGTTCTGAGCAAAAAAAAACACATTTTGAACTGGCATATCCTTAATCTAAGCAATCGTACACGTACGACTAACAGCACATTCCTGTAACCTGCACATATTCCTCTATAGTCTTCTCACCACAATACAACCGGAGCATAATGTAACTTAAGGAAACGAATATATTTTACTTTGTTCGGCCTTAAAAGGCTTTATCTTTTACTTATTTATCCACACTGCGATCCCATAGTCCTTAGATGTTGTATCAGTCTGGCAAAGGTCCTGCACATCCATATCCTTGCACTCAACGTGGTGATTCCGTATATATAGGATAATGCTATAATGTCAAGGCTATGGGTATTATATTTGGTGTACCGGTAGCTTTAAGCCAGCTTTTTTTTGGGGATTCGAAAAAGGAGCACCACCTTATCGACTCACACCATCAGCCAATAAAAAATCCTTGAAGGAAAGTAGATATTGTTGTATATGTGGATTTCTTCCTGACTGCGATGGTGACTCTTCCCACAGTTTCTGTGTAGAGTAGTATTTCTGCTATTTCTTCCTGTTGTCACGATATAACGAAACAGCCCAAATTCAGGCTTCTCGTAGTAATGAAATGAAATGTCAGGCTTTGAGAAGGGATTTTCTATATAACGGGGGGTATATATGGTACATATACGGTGAATTAGGCTTAAAGAAAAAATGGATCTTTTTTCATATTTTCTTTTATCCTAATAATTTCATATCAAAATGGAAGTATTAATGCACATTTTTTTAGAGACGAATTCTTAATGCGATACGAGATACGCTAACCATGAAATACTCAAGGTGATATGCTCAGTGTGAAATACTTGAATCCCATATTTTACGCCCTAGATAAGATCTGAGTTTTTAATCCAGTCCTAACGTTTGAAGCGCATAGATCGGATCCTCGGACTGTAAAAAAATTTGTTTACTCTTCATTGTTCTTTGATAGGTGTGTCTGTCCGAAAGCAATGGAAAAAAACTCCCACTCGAACGTTTTCTAAATTCGATTGTTTTTAATGGTCCCCAATTATAGGAACATATCATATCGCATAATGATACAAAAAATTAATATGGAGTATGGTAGTTTTAGTTTTTTCACTTCAGATACAGATCAATCCACTCCTTAAGTTCCAGAAGGAGCTATAGTTGACATAAATTAAAACATTGTAATATCTGCATGATAGATTACATTTTCACCATTTCACTTCCAATGATCAATTGGGGAATTCGAGTTTAGGGTGCAATCTTTCCACCACCCTTCTTCAATTATCGGCTGTCTTATTTTTTACGTTCGATTTTCGGTCCGAGGGGAGCATATTTTAATCAAAATGCAACACTCACACATCCAAACCCTATAAATCGCTATCACAGCTTTTTGAATAGGCTCCACTAGGCACAATATGCATCAGTGGGAACATTTGGTCTCTGTTCAAGGATACGGCTTGTTGGCTTCGCATAGAAATTCGTTTCGATTTCAAATGTAAATTAAGGGATTATCGGGATATTACAAAGAATTCAATTGACAATTCTTTTAATAGGATTATTATGTGTTGTATCTCGTCTTTACGAGAATTCCAAGCCATTTTCGATAAGGGCACGTGAATATCTCGGAATGCTCTGAGTTCCTTAGAGTGCCTTTCGTCTATTTTTACGAACGCTAATGGAAATGGAGTAAATTAGCATTTTTAGAGAGTATAGAGATTCAATTTAGAGATAGAAGCTACTCCAAAAAGCAAAAAGTTCAATAACGGAAAATAAAGAAAAAGTTGGTTAGTCGGTTTCAATTACTAAGTTTTAACAGTTGATGGTGTAGACAAGGGTTTTTTTGCATTTTATTGGATTATAATTCAAGAATTTAAATCTATATCGAGGATTTTTTACGATGTTACTTTTTGCAGCATCTCAGGAATGGGTTATGCTTATAATAAATAGTTGAAACCTTGTATTTATATCAGTGGAATAGCCGGCCAGGACATTGGCTAATTTTGGAATGAAAAGTCGCTTGAAAATATCAATAAAGAAGTTTAACATACAATTTGGAGATTGATGTGAGAGAAACTCTCAAAAAAATGAAAAACATTCTAGCAAAGCAATCCAAAAGAAAATCAAAATTTTAACCAGTACCAACATTTGTTTCGAGGAGGTGCACAGTTGAAATTTCTTTAGCTATTTAGTTAAATTTTGTTCGAACGCGATCTATAGCATACAGCAGAGATGATCAATTGCATTTCGATGTACTTCCTCTAGACCAAAGCGGCTCTCGAGCAATAAACTAAAAGCCATTATAAAATTAATACTAATAGAATTCGAAATTAACACAAACAACAAGACTAAATGCGAAAAGGTTAAAGACAAGAGCACTACACATAAATGAAGCTTCTGAAATGGGTCCGCAAGGTGTTATAAAGCAATCACCAGGGTTGGACAGTTGCCTCGATTCTACCATATTACACAAACTTCTAGGTCCCTGGATAAGATGAAGTTACCGTCCTCTACACCAATAACAACTCCATACGCATATCAAGTGGTTAAGCGGTGTACATTACACAACCATCAGACTACGTCTAGAAGGCAGCAATGTTGTGCGGTGGCTCTAATGCAATAATGTTATCCATGATAAATGAATTGGGGCTTCTTAATTACTCCCCAAACTGTCGTATAGGCATTTTGCCCTTATAAGAAATGTAACTCAATTTGGTAATGTTTCGTTCGCCTCTATCCGAGAATCCATTGGAGATGAGCTCCCGAGTATTCCACCTCATTCCTTATTCCGAGAGCTCCACCAACTTTCCATATCTTTAGGGGTAGTTAATGGTAGCCTGACTTAGACTCTACTACACTATGTCGTGCCAGAACAATCCGGGAATAGTCTCCTAGGGCATTTCGATTGGATGAGATGGTCACATGTAAAAGGGACATATGTAACATATAGTTGAGAAACTCTAGGTACTCCCGTACCATAGCGTCAATGGCGGCCATAAATTATTCAAATACTTGGAGAATAAAAATTAACTCGACGCCTTATTTACGAAATTCCGAGCACCGAGCAGATTTAGTTTCGTCCTTCTCGGCAAGTACATTTTCTCTTAATTTCGCTATTTTTATACTTGCTTCCCTGTTAGGCATTTGGATAGGTTCGTTGTCCACTTTGGGTCTTGGCGCCGCTTAACAAATTGACGATAAATTTTAATTTGAGACTCTCGTTTGGCCATCCAATAAAAGACGAAAAACAAAGAAAAAAGTCTTCGCATGAAGCTACTGGAAAGAGTGTGGGATATGTATGTCAATGTGACGCGTGATAGTATTCGCCAATTTGGCACAACATTCGAAGGAAGCACAATTTCAAGGACGGCGGCAAAATTGTAGCAGCGCCTCCTTGCTGTAAGTGATAGATGGTCCCCTTGTGGCCAATGGACCGCCATTTCTCAACCTGTCACAGACACCTATCGCTCCATTACACACAGGGAGAAATACCGTTTTATACCATTTCCACATATGATTCGTGCATTGTATGCCTTTTCAGGACGATGTAGACAGGATTCGAGATTCGGTATATCCGGAGGTTCCAGCATCTTCTCATTCTCGTGTTAAGTTTTGGAGGACATATAGAAGTATATTATGTTGCGTACATGTCAGGCCCGAGGACTGTAGTGTGGTGATCTGCTGGTCCGCTCCTTCTCTACTGTTGGTCCTGGAGCAAGAGCTAGGAGTCTGAAGTAGACATGAGCGGCGCACACTAATGTTAGCCACTTGGTAGGCACAAATTGGGTAAGAATAGGCGGAAAACATATTTTAGCCAAGATTTATGGCCTTGTAATTTGATTCTTTTGAAAAGAACAGGTGGTTACATATATACATACAGGAAAATGTATGTATGAATCTACTATTAATTACTTTCCAAAAATTAATAACTCGCGACAATAAAAATTGTTTTTTTTTTTATTAATCTTAACCGAATATGGTCTTATTCTCATTTCAATTTGTTAATTTTGAATAATTGGATATCTACTAATTGTTTATCTTTGCATACCACATTAATGAGGCACTAGATAGGGGTTGATATGTTGCATCAGTGTTACAATAAGTATTTAATACAGTAGACCAGAAATCTCACTCTTATGACTATAATAATTATCTTCTAGGAAATCAGATAAAGGAACTGATTACCCTTCAACGGTACTTTTTTGTACATATTTTTAAAACACTTCTAGTGGTTCGAAATTAACCAACAATGTTTTATTTTGTTCGAATAGAAATGTACATTGATTTAAAGAATTTAAAAAATTTTTTTGAACCTAGCACTCCCGCTTAAGGCAATATATTATTTACCAAGACTGACACCATCTGAGAAGTCAAGCTAAATTATAGAAACTGAACATTCAACAATTTACGAAATTGGAAAAAAAAGGTAATTTGCGATAACTAGAACAACTCCATTAAATGGTCGATCAAAATACACAATTATATCGAAGCAACAGGGTCATTCCATCAAGAATCGCCAAAAATATCGAAATATGTGACCTTAACATCGCCGATTCTTTCAATTTAAAATTTATGGAGGTACTCGAAGAATTAGTGAAAAAATTAAATTTAGATTTTTTTGCTTCTATCTGTTTTTTTTGTTAGTTATAGTAAAGTATAGTTAAAGATTTCGCAAAAAAGGTTCTGAGACCTCTTTGAAATTCTCTAGTAATTTTTATACTATAATATTTATAATATAATAAATTATGACCAGGCCCGTGCGCACGGGGGGTTTTAGGGGTTCAAACCCCCCCCCCCCCCCCCCATTGGCCTATTTTCATTGGGAAGTGAGAAACTTTTTTTTTTTTTTTTAGGTCATCACATTTAGTATGGGGAACTTGATAAAACCCCCCCATCATACTTTCCTCCGCACGGGCCTGATTAGGACTTATCTTAAAGATTGTTGTTTAAGAGTGGTCGCAATATAATAAAACAAAGAATAAAAACGAATAAATAATTTTTTTTTTTTCAAGGATAACGACTTTGTCCTTAATTCTTGAATAACTCAAAATCGTTTTTTTCTTCATTTTTTAATTTTTTTATATTTTGTACTACTGTTTTACAAAACATACACACATTTGTAATTTTTCTTTAACATAATTTTTTTGACCCCCATTCCCAATGAGATCCCAAGTTAATTTTTTGCTATGTTTCGTAAAACAGAATAACCTACAAAACATAAAAAAAAAAGAAAAACATATTTTGAGATATTCAAGAAAAAAGGCAAAATCGTTATGAAAAAAAAAATTAAGGATAATTTTTATTCATTTTTTTTTTTAAATTTCGACAACGACAACGACTAGGATAAAAATAACCAGAGATATGAATTTTCAAAGAGGACTCGGACACGATTTTTCCGATACTTGAACATAGTACTATAACTAACAAAAAAAAATGAGATAGAAACAAAAAATATAATTTCAATTATTTTTTCACTACTTCTTCAAGTACAAAAATTTTAAAAAGAATCGGCGATGGTATATTATTATTAATATTCTTACTTTTAGTTTTAAGTTATTTATTACCTTAGTATGATGTATTAATTTTTTTATTTCATTTGATTAGGTAAATGTTTATTGTATGCTAATAAGATTAAAATTAATAAAAGCTCAGAAACTATACGGTCTCCAGTTCGTCAGGCTGAGTGAGAAAGTGTACTCCTGACACAAAACTTATTCATTAATAAGAAAACAATTCCGCTGTTGAAAATATAAAAGTACAAAAACAAAAAGTGTGAAGTCCAAGTACGATTTGAATTCTGGACACAATCCTTTCCCGCCATTCTTTTCTTCAGTATCGCTCCAGAGCCACCTATACTTAATCCAGTGAACTTATTTGCTGGTAGATAGTACAATCAATCTTTACCAGCAAATAACTTTTCATAGCGATAACGTACTAGGTTCCCAGCAGGTACAGTATCGTATACTTTACGTCGAAAAATTACCGTATAAAGTACACTTTAAGCCTGAATTAAGCCTGAATTAAGCCTGAATTAGATTGCACGGCAGCGACAGCAACAGCGGCAGCGGCAGCAACGCAAAATGTTGTTTTGCTGTCGGCTGTATCAGATTGCAATACAGCAGCATCTATAAATGTACTTTTTTGTACGAATTCCTCGATTTATCGTACAAAAATTCCTTTCCTTTCACTAAAGAAATCAGTATTTCCTCCATAACCAAAATTAAAAATTAACTTGACAGCTCACGATCAATATCCGCGCTGCATATGACGACAGCAACAGCAAACTTAGAATTAGACAAATGAAAACCCATGTAGGGTGGGAATGATGTCAACGGTTGTCATTTATATTTATACGCAAAAGCACTATACGTGAATATTTATCATCCTTCTACGTAAATTCGGCTCCTTACTATGTGTCAGAGATAGACTTGGAAATATGAAAGTGAAAACGAGAATAATGCATACCTGACACCTGAAAACTAAGAGAAATTATGATACACCTTAACAATCTGTTGCAAAGTTACCTTTAATGTGGTAGAAAATTATTTAAATATTTTTTTCTTCATATTTATTTGGCGAGTTGGAAACGTGTAATTGTGACGATATTCCGGCAGGCATGTATTGCCTGCTGGGAATCGTAGCGAAAATAGTTCGAATCTCAACTAACTTCTCACCGTTGGATGGTACCTGCTTTGCTTTGCGCTCATCTAGTACAATTTACTTTGAGAAATTGGACATTAATGCAAAAACAAAAACAGTACACAAACGCATGCTGGCTGTTTGAGTGTTTTTCCTGATTTTAGGAGACATTTCCAACGAATTAAGTTTAAATTAAAAAGTTTTTCTTCTCCATCAAGAAAATTATAATGGTTCGTAAACTATTTAAATAAATGTCGTTAATAGTTAAACATGGGTTTCTTTACAGTACGCTATGAAAGAGGACAATAGCGATGGCGAGGAAATTGACGATTTAATTCAACGAGCTCAAATTATTATTGAAGAAAATCGAAGACGCAACAAAAGACCTTCAGACTCGATACTACAAAAAGGTAAGACAAACAGTGCAACAAATTAGCTTGCTTGCAAATAAACTGTCGCACTCCACTCTGACTATTACAGTCGCTCTTTGTTTAACGCGTTCTGAAGTTCCCGAACCTGAAATATTGCCAGCAACAATTTCATCGACTGAAAATACACCCCAAGTCACAGAGGCACCTCTAATACTGCCAGTATCGCCACAAACAACTGCACAGACTCCGGATTTAAGTTTAAGAGGATCCGAATTGCCCTCGTGCATCTCGTTGTCCCCAATTAGAGAAACGTGTACTGAATCACCTTCAGTGCCGCGACCGATAATGGCAGCTTGCGACGACGACGATGTGATATTTGTGGCATACGAGCCATCAACAACCGCACAGGTCGACTTGACTTCTCCAACCATTCCAAATAAACGATTTCGACGCACCAATCAAATAGCCAACGACGTCGTAGTCATAGGCAGCCCGACGTGTGCACCTGTACAGTCTGCCGTAACGATCACAGTCGGCACGCCTATAGCACATTCTCCGAAACCACCTGCAGCTTCAGAATATCTAAATACCCCTCCTAGCAGCCAGATAACCCTGCAATGTCCCATATGCATGGATTCCTGCCGAAAACCGACTTCAACGCTTTGCGGGCACATCTTTTGTGAACAGTGCATCAAGCAAGCTGTGAAGATTTCTAGGCAATGCCCGATATGCAAAAGAAAGCTCACGGCAAAGGCCATGCACCCGCTATATCTCTAATGTTTACTTATACCTTAGAATAATGTTTTATTTAATTATGTATAATAAATGTAAGAATTTGTATAATTTACACTTGTGGATTTTTTCTTAAAGCTACGTTAGGTGGGCGCATTTTTATATCTAGCCAAACTCCGGAGTAAGTTTCTTTCGGGTCGTAAGGAAGGTATGAAGCATTGTTAATGAAAATAGAAAAGGATAAACAGGTCTTCCCGGAAGACTGGATGACCACATATGACAAGCAGTTTAAATAGTGTAGAATAGTCCTGCTTGCGGGTCCACGATTAACACTATCGTACTGCTAACAAATCTAGAAAAAGCCCATCGATTTAGTAACTAAATTTATTTCTCAAAATAATTTACATTCTAACAAAAAAAAACCGATTATTTAAATACTAAGCAAAACAAAAAACGCAATTACGAAATAAATGCGACGCAGTTGCCTCAGAGGGTGATAGAATTGTCTGAATTGTCGTCGGTCTCCTCGGAGTCGCTCGTTTCCCACCCGTCGTCGGACCCGTCCTGCAACTCTTCCATTTCGTCGGGTCCCTGTAAGAAACAAGCTCTTAGCCATCAATTTTCTACCTCAAGACCATTCAATTTACTACTAGTCCAGTTTGAATATTAATCTCGACCTGCAGTCGTATGTCCATGGCCATCAGAACGGCCGTAACAAAGATCGGGATAGTGACACGACACTTCCATGCTAAATTTGTTAAAAACAAGAAAACCTCACCGAATTGAGAGTCCATTGGCACTTCTAATTGTCCGTAACGGCTAACAACTATTTTTGCACGTTAACTGAATAAAACTAGGGCAACAACCTGTAATGGGGGACAGTGGGAACGCAGTGCGGACTAACGACTTGCAGGCTCACTCTCTTCAGATGAACCTTCGTCCAGAACTCGCTGCTCCTCCAATTGGTCGTGCTTGACGATGTTGACCGTTTCGCCAACACTTAGCGGTTGTATCGGCCGGAGATGGCGGTAAATTTCATGCACTGCAGAATCTCTCGAAATGACTGGGACGTCTAGTGCCAGATCGCCATCGCGGTCAACGTTCAGACTTTCGTTGAGCAAATTCCGGATGCACTCCTCCCGCTTGGCAGTCAGCTGACGAAGAATGTTCGGGTCGCGTTTTAGCCGTTGCAGTTTTCTTTCTGTAAAAGGTCCTATCTTGAAAAGACAACGAACCGAATAAAAGACAAGCGACTCACCTAGCGATTCCAAGTATTGTTGCGAGTCGGGCAAAACTTGTCGGCCAATCAGGTCGTGCACTTCGATTTTCGGTGCAAAGTCGTCCTCGAACTCGTATTGATTCTTATTTTCTGATGCAGGATCAGTAGATAATTCAAAATCGGTGGATTTTGTGCTCTCATGAACCGCCCACGGATCCGTCATATTTTCAAATGTTTTGACATTTTTTCGTATCAAACAATTTTTTTCTTTTCATTTGACGTTTACTTGAGGAAATTGTACTAGATTTGTAGCCATCGGCGTCCGATCGAATGCGAGGGGGGTCGCGTCCGGTATGGGGAGGGGGCATGCGGTCATTTTTTTGCCGTTTAAAAAAACTTAGAAGAGGGGAAGGACTCTATGAGGCGAAAGGGCGCGAAGGTACTACTGTTGCGTTTGAGCACAACCTGAAAAAAAAAGAAAAAATTATCTTTAAATCTGTCGATATTTTGAAACAGATTCAAATCTCGCAAGCCCTGAAATGAATAGCGTTTTGAAATTTAAGAATCTACTTTATTTATGATTTGTCTGATTAAACCACGAGCAAAGATAAATTTTAATTAATTAACGTGGATCATTAATAAATTTGTTATTTCTACAGTTCACATCTTCGCTGCTTCGGATAGTAACAGTCCTCTTCCTCGACAGTTGTAATATACGACTGGGACAAATTTATTTTATAACAATGGTTTGAACAATATTTTGCACTTTACATAAGAAACAATACAACAGAGCAACAATAGTTAAGTTTATATTTTCAATTCAAGCCATTTAGCCGGATTGGTAACAGTAATTTTTTCGACTTGGTCAACAGTAAGTCCTTTGACGTGCATCTTTGGCAGAACATTACTGTAAATATGGGAATAACCATGGCCTCCGAAGGATGTCTAGAATATAGTAAAGCAATGAGAACAAACAGAGAAACTCGATCTAGACTAAGACCTACCAAACGATGTTTAGTATGAATATCATGCGACATCATAATTTTATCCTCAAGACCGTCCGAAATTAACTTCATCAGATTGTTGATCCTTTGGCCGTCCGAGGGCATATCGACCTCTGGATGAAGTTGATAGTACGAGCATTCCATCCCGAATAAATCGTATTGGATATACGTGCCCAATTTAGCAAATTCGAATAGTTCGTCCATGTCGAAAATTGTTCCTGATTCGAGTAAAATGCAAAAATTGTAATTGGTATAACAAAGGTTTACTCACTGTCTAAATGGGACATGACACATTTACTGGCCTTTCCACCAGCTTCCAAGTAAAGTCGTACAATTTCGAAAGGAGCCTGAGGGTCACGTCCTGGATGAAATGACACACCACACCCTAAGACTTCCTGAATCTCTCCTGTTGCTAGGATAGCATGTTTTTCGAAATCTATAAAAATCATTCTTTAAACACCTCACATCACAGTGTTTCCGTGAAAAATGTTACCATGTAGTGGCCATCCACTTCCTACCTCCCCAATGAATCCGCACTTGACCATATCCTTTCCGTTATTAATCTCCACACCCGTGATAATCTCCTTGGAATATAAGTCTGTCATTTTCTCCACACCCATACTGAGTACCTCGGGTGACTGTAAATTGTAAATGTAATGACCGGTTCCCGCGACGACATGAACTCCGGTTGATTTTGAAATTTCACGCATGTACGGTATGTCGCGTTTTAGTCCGTGCGATGTATTCTCGACGATTGTACCGCCTCCTAACTTCTTAAATAGTTCAATGTCTTTTTTGATAGCATCTCGTGTTTTTTCATCGTTGAATTTAATATTATCGGCGCACGAATACGGGTACTGACGGACGAATCCGACCGTTTCCAATAAAACTTTCTTCTCCAAAAACGGCTTCAATTCGTCCGGTCCTGCGACTGTGAAGCCTTCGAAATTTATCCCGAAATGCTCGTGTGGTAAGGTACGCCCGAGGAGATTAGGATCGACTGGGCCGAGAACTGGTAAATAAATGAAAATCAACATTATTACCGAGTTATAAGAATAAAATTCATAGGCTGGAGTCATGGAAAATAATAATAATAGTAACAGAATTTTTTTTACTGAAATAAACATTAATGCCAATACAAAATGCTAGAATTTTATCGTACCAAATACAATTCGTTCTTTCGAATGCCCGCTACACAACTTTTCCCGTTCCAAAAAAATCTTTTATCGTCAAAATCTAAACACGAACCTTAGCACTCAATTTATCATCATCTACTACTATGCTAAAATTCGTTAAGTAATTAAAGTTTACTAATGTTTAGCACGATTTGAAAAGATAATAATTTATTAGCTATGTATATCAAACTTGTACTGTAATCACTCTTCCATGCTATTTTCTTCAAAGATTAAAATCAATTTGATCGGTTAATCCACTCGAAACCTATCAACAAAATATTTAAGCAATATAAGCATATCAGAGGAAACGACCAATCAGTTATCATAGTAGAATATTGAAGGAGGTCTAAGCCCCCTTAATAGGACCGATTCCAGGTCATCAGTACGGAGCGTTGGGTACGAAACTCCCTTTTTAAGAGAGATATCTTTCTAAAATTTTCGAAAATGGAATCTTATGTTCTTAAATTCTTGAAATTGATAACTCTCTCCATTGCCTTTTTTTGCTTGAGATATTTGTAAGTTTACATATTCTGAAAAAATATTTGGGCTACATCGCGTTCTGTGTTGCACGAATAACTACATTCCAATGCTGCTTTAAAAAATCTCAACCCACTCTTTTAAACACAGCTTTTCCACTTTCTTCAAATTTTTGTAATTACACTCGTGATTTCCCAGATGAAGACAAAACAATTTCCAGAAGCAATCGTGCGAATGACAAGCCTCTTTCAGTACTAAGGTGTTACGACCGGAATATACCAACAAATTTTTATCTTTATTGAGGCAGCAGAGAACTGGCTTCTAACACCCTCAATCAATATACAAATTTTCATAGGTTGGGATATTTTTCCAGGGAACAACTAAAATTAATGTAAACCAATTTTGGCAAGCATTGGTTTATGGAAGCAGTTTCTTTTACTAAAATAACAAACAAAAATTGGTATAAATCCTGTCTGAGCTCATACAAATTCGGATGGTACCACAAGGGTAATTTGATGGTAAGTAAAATTAAGTTTCCTATATAATATTTCTCTAAGTGGATATAGACAGGCACAGTGTTCTTGCTCGGCAAGAAATAAATATATTTTTTCTCTCAGGAAAAGAACCCATTCAGTTCAGTTTTTATGGGCTACTTAATTTCCAGGATTGTTTAAGTAAATTTAAAACTCCTCTAGTTAGTTAGTTGGCATCGACACTGTTCTGTAGGTATCCGCAAAAACTGTCCTTTGCTCCTAAGGCTTGATACGAAAGCACACTACATACGGTTCTTAGAGAATGCCTAGGAACTAGCAATTATAAATGTATTACGAATTTTGTTATTGTATTTTTTATTATTTACCAACCGTATTGTTTACTAAATTATTATCTTACCAGTTTGCACAATGGTTGACATATTGACTATTACCAAATCTTTTTATTATTAACTTAACACTCTTATTTTTAACCCAATCACTAAGGCTTTCTTTTCGCAACTGACCGAAACTTAATCTGAATTCGATTGACTCCAGTCAAACAATATCTTCAAGATCAGCTGATTTTAAGCACTCGGCCCCACAGAAAATAAATTATTAAATAAAATTGTTTATATCTTATCAACAAAAATATTTTTGATACGTCACGTCAACTTATAATAAGTGTTAACGTAAATACGCACCCGAAAAATTATGAAGAAGAAATTTGTGTTGTGCTTACTTTTGATGTTATCAGAATTCGTATTCATTTATCGCGCTGTAGAAGGCTTGACAAAACCGATTATCATTTACTGGGTGGGAGGGTGGTGAAAGAACCTTTCTTGGCTTTGGTATGGAATATATTCAACACCTTTATAGCTCGCTCTAATTTTTTGGATAAACAAATGTAGGTACATATTTTGCTGATAAACGTAAGTATGGTTGGGGTTAGATTTAGATTACAATTCGAGAAACGAAATTCAAAGAACAGATTTCAAGAAATTTTAATCTTTTTTTGTTAAATGCGTTTATAACAGTTAAATTACGAAAAATATAAAACATGAAAATATCCTGGGCGCAACTTTATTATTTTTCGGGTTAAAGTCCGGAAAGCTATTAAAGAAGAAATGCAGCAAAACTTGTAACTCCACTATGTAAAAATCCAAAATTTGATGGTACATAGTAGTTTTGTTATAAATTTATTTATTGAGTTTTATATTAGAGAGATCCAACAACATTGATTAGGTTTTAATTCGCAAAATTAGTATCACATTAAATTTTGTTGGAGGAGAGGAATATAAAGAACACACAAAATTTGATTTTAATCGTTTACTTGCTATAATTTGCTAAGTTCGCAATAGCTATAAAATGTGATCTATAAATTTTATAAATTTCTAGTACTTGTTGATCTATAGTTCAGTCAGTTTAGTTCAGAAATTTAGGATTCTATCGATTTAAACGTTTCTACTTAAATTACTATCTATCATTCAAAATTTAATAGTACCGATCAAATTAAATTTTAAATTCAAGCCAAGTTTTTGGATTAGTGACTGTTATTTTCTCAGCTTGTTCAACCGTTAAGCCTTTCACATGCATTTTCGGTAAAACATTTGTGTAAATATGTGAATAACCATGTCCCCCGAATGAAGTCTTCAAGTATAAAAAATAGGTTATTAAAAACAAAGATAGCAAATGTAAATATCTCGAATTACCAGTCGATTTTTGGTATGACAATCGTGCGACATTAATATCCTAGCCTCCAGGCCTTCGGAAATTAGCATCATTAATTTGTTAATTCTCTGACCATCCGACGGCATATCGACTTCCGGATTCAATTGATAATACGAACATTCGGTTCCGAATAAATCGAACTGAATATAAGTTCCTAGTTTGGAAAATTCAAGGATATCGTTAACGTCGTGGAGCGTTCCTGGAACCGATATTGAAAATAATGAAAATGAAAAATTCAAGGAATTAATATTTACGATCAACATGAGACATAATACACTTGTTTGCCTTTCCACCGGCCTCCAAGTAAATCCGGACAATTTCGTAAGGAGCGTCCTTTTCGCGACCTGGATGTAGCGTCACTCCGCAACCCAATACTTCTTGAATTTCTCCGGTAGCTTTAAGGGCCCTTTTTTCAAATTCTACCAAAATATATTATTATCAAAATAACAGAATTATATTAAATATTGTTTTATATCACCATGTAGTGGCCATATGCTTCCGACTTCGCCAATGTAGCCGCACTTAACGATACGTTTCCCTTCAATTTCAACACCTGTGATTATTTCTTTCGAATACAAATCGGTCATCTTCTCCACCGTCATATTTAGTGTTTCCGGTTTCTGCACCGTCGAAACATAGTGACCGGTCCCCGCAATCACATGAACTCCAGTCGATTTCGATATATCGTACATTAGCTCAAGGTTTCTACCCAAGCCATGAGAAGTATTCTCTGCGATTGCTCCACCTCCTAATTTTTTGAAAAGTTGAACATCTTTTTTGGCCGCTACGTGAGTATCTTCATCGCAAAATTTCACATTGTAGTGGCTCGAGTATGGATACTGTCTTATAAAACCGGCAGTTTCTAATGTTATCTTATTGTTTTCGAAGAAGGACTTCAATTCTAGCGGCGGTGGAACATAGAAATCCTCAAAATTCAATGCAAAATGCTCGTGGGTTAATGTTCGTCCCAGAAGGTTTGGGTTGATCGGGCCCAGGACTAAGGAAATTTGGAAAAACATACATACAACTTGTTCGGATTAAAGTGAAAACATTATTTTGTTAAATAAAGTCTCTTAAAACCGTTGTTAGGTTGTGCTCGTTAAATAGAATTATCAAACTCTGTCAAGCCACAAATGAAATGTTTATCACAAGCCGTCGAAAATAAAATAAATAATTAAATATTTTTCTATAAGCTAGACTTATCTTATCACATAATAAACACTTAGCTTATTACCGCTCTATATAATAAACTTTTATTTTGCGAACAAAACGAATTAATAAAAGGTCAACAACCAGCAGATGAGCTGCTGAATTTTATCGATTTGTCAATATAATAAATGTTAGAAACATACTCGCAAGCTGTAATCGATGTCTAATTGATCAATAAGATATTTTTTTATATGCATAGCATGTACTATGTATACCAGAAATATTTGTATACTGACCCGTTTGAACGATGCTCATCGCTTTGTATGCAATACAAATAACAATTAATAATTAAGTTAAGTTCAATATGTACCAAGCTGCGTCTGGACTATCAACAAAACAAACTTAGCCGCTGGAACTCGCGAGTGAAACTGACTCTGAGTTTGATGGATACTTTAGGTAAAAGTATTGCGATCCGTTATCTCGAATCTCGATTACTTCAAATAATCGGTATGTTTAAATTCTCGTTACAGATCGCAGTAATTCTTTTGAAGTAAGTAATAACGTATCAAGCCAAATGTTTATTACGACACATTGTAAACCGTCTTATCAGATTTTTTTTTATTTTGGGTACACCAACAAGTTTGGTGAATTTTAATGGTACAGTACTTAGATTAAATTCAGAACACCGATTATTCTGAAGATTAGCATACATTTTTATTTATTTACAATATTTTTTTGGACTTGGATAATTCATGCGTTATATAAAAAGTGTGTTACACAGCCAGAATTTACTCAGAGCAGGTGCCTTATTACTGAATACGATACGATCAAAATCAATCGTAAATTCTATATTTCAGTATGCCGAATTAAGGAATTAACGATTGATTTTGGTCGTATCGTATTCAGTAATAAGGCCCCAGGTGAGGAAGTCTGCGGTTTCATATATCTTCATGAGAAGAAATGGATGGATATACATATGACGTAATACTAAATGTAATTTATAGTTGATAATTTTTTTTAAATTTAAAAAAATTTCTATGCCAACTTACAACTTTCTAGAACAAACTGTTCTTCTATTTTGGCCCTAAATTAATATATATATTATATGCCTATATATTAATATATGAAAAGAGGGCTATATATCGGAATAGTAATAAAAATTAATTGGCATTTAACTTAATTTTCAAAAATTTAAAAGGAAATCAGGAAGAAACGTTCAAGAGGCAGATCTTTTTAATATTTTACCAGATATTTTTCTCATGTAGAAACTTCCAGTTTTCTATTATTTGAGATATACAAATCGGATTATTTTTTATTCGCCTTCTCCTTCCAGCCATCACCCGCTTCGGATTTTGTTTTCTGATAGTAGCCTATTGTGCATAATTGCTATACCTATAATGGTCGTATCTCAAATAGTTCTGGTTCACCTATGCACGAAAAGTAAGGTTCATCTCTATTGCATAATTAGTTTGCGAGATACACTAATGCCTCACACCAGCTCGCCACTATCACCCATTTTATTTCAATTATTCACCCCTAAGCTCTACAAATATTCACCAACTTTGTGGTGGAAGCATCCCGAAACATATTTTAATAAATCAATAAATTTTTAAAGAGGACATTTTTTGCGATGTTTTCATGTATTAAAAGATTTATTTTTATTGAAAAAACTGGAATACTGTTAAAATACTATATACCTACTTATATATATTTATCGTTTCATTTAAGATGAAGTTTTTAGTAGGTCATGATAAAATAATTTTTTTAGTTGAATAACCCACCAAGGGGAAAGTTTAGAAAAAAATTGGTTGTGAAAAATAATTAATAAAAAAATTTCCAAAATTTTAAGTTGCTCTCGATATTTTCAGTATGACAAAGTCTCAGTTCGAAGTATCGTTTCAAGACATTGCCGCAACTTCGTATTTATTGCGAGATCAAATAATAAATACGCAATGCGTTGTATGATTTCTATTAAATTAATTAGAGTTTGCCGTCTCATGGGATGTTATTTCAGCTATCTCGCCTAACCGAACATTTTAGATGCAAAGGACTTTACTTGAAATTGGAACACAAGCAAAATGGCGGAAGGTAGATATTAGGTAGTAACCAACATAGATTTTTATTAATATAATAATTACAAGCTATAAAAGTCGAGGTGCCTTCAATGTACTGTTGAACTTGTCATCAGAAGATCAAAGAAGAGGAGTTGTGACTGCTTCCCAAGGAAACCATGGCATTGTAAGTATTTTTCTGAGTTATGCATCTTACTAGTATTTACCAAACAATATAATGTTGTGCTAAAACCAACCAGGCTATAAGTCATGCAGGGAAAGTATTGGGTGTCCCCGTAACAATCGTGTTTCCTCGGCTCTCACCAACTTCAAAAATTCAAGTGTGCCGAAAAAACCAGGCCGAATATTTTGTCGATGGTGCCGATATTCGCGAATCGCTAGCAATCGCCGCAAACATTGCAAAGAAGGCCAATAAAAAATTCATCGATATATTCACGAATTTCGCAATTGGGGTTGGTAATGCGACAGTCGGACTAGAGATAGCGCAACAGGTACCCATGATGGACTATTGCATTATTCCTATCACATCCGAGAAAGGAATTTTGAGGGGCATGCAGTTGGCGATAAGAAAATTATGTCCACGCTGCAAAATTTATGTAACTATTATAATTTTTGTTGTTTGTCGAAATAAAAAAATGCAATTTAATTTTAAAGGCCGTTCAAGGTCCTTCGAAACATCAATCTAGGCTCACAACAACTAGTGATCCGTTCGTCGATCGTGTGATCGAAGTGAGCAATGACGACATCCTTACAGCGTTCTTACTTTTGATTGAAGTTGAAAAAGTCCTTGTTGAACCGACATCGGCAATGGCTCTTGCAGCCATCACTTCGAAAAAATATCCTGAATTTATGGGTAAAAATGTTGCCTTATTATTGGGGAATGGAAATGTTGATTTAGCTGCCGTTTCGAATATGCTTCAAAAAAGTAATGACGTTCCTGCGAATAAGATGAGGTCTATTGAAAAAAACCTAGTTTTTGGAATGTTATAAAAATGGTTTTATCGTAGCTTTACAGTTTCTATACCGGACGAAATAGGAGCACTGCAAATGTTGTGTGAAACGATTACCAAACAACAAGTATCTATCAGGGATATAGTTTTTCCAAGAAGTGTAAATGAACCGGTTTGTGATTATTTTCAATAATAGGTTTATTAAAGTCAATCAACACCTTTTTTGAGCCACCACCCTTCCTAAATATTTTTCTGCTCGGAATTATATAGGAACTTTCACAATCAATCATAGTATTATAATTTTATTTCAGATGATTGTATTTTGTGAAATGAACGGTCCAGAACATTTGAAGATTTTTATAAGAAATATGTTGGCCGTGTATCCAGATTTTCACGTGATACCAGCTAAAACAAGAGGTAGATACTTAAACTCTTTATAGAAATTGTGTAGAACTTTACATTTCGATTATTTCATATTTGCAGGTGCTAAAGAGTGGAACGCTGAAGTACAGCCATTTTATATGCAATATAAGAAAGGAAATTTACGCGATCATCAAAGATCTGGAGAAGTTGAATATCAAAATAAACGGAATGAAGATCCAAGTCAAATGGAATTTTCACCTGATCTTGTTCAAAGTGGGATATCATCACTATCGTTGGAAAATGGACCTTATATCATCAATAGTGAAATTCGAAACAAGCCACGTTTCCAGAAACACACTCAAACCAGCTCTTATCCAATTCAAAACGAACAATCAGGATATGGACAAGAAGTTCTTGAAAGTAAGCCGTACAAAAATGTTTGTGGAAATCCGCGGACACCCAATAATAGCACTATGGTAGACGTCCATGAAGAAGCACCCACATCTGCCATAGAACAGAGATCGCGACGGGTATTTTCAGACAAAAGAGTGGGTACCAGTCGACATCGCAATCCGAATATGATAGTAGGTCAATATACGGAACTAGGTAACAATAAACTGTATAGCTTTGGTGCCTATACTGAAGATAGGGATGGAATGGAAAGGGTACATGTGGATGAAGAGCAATACTTATCTACACGATTAGGACAAATAGAAACAGGTGAAAAATATAGTGTTGGGAGAGTAGACAAGCATAAAAGGACAACAAGAATAAGTTTAATTGAAGGAAAAAAGATAAGAACACCAGGTAGCACGACAGGTCAGAAACATAAAAGTTATGATAGATCATCTGAGTATGAAGAGTGCAGTCGATATGATACTAGTAAGCGTAATTGTGGCTGTGGTCATAACAGGAATCTCGATGAAACTTCTTACGATTCACAATACGAGGGACTGCACTGTCGTAGCACCACGCAGCATTCTGACTCCCTTTATCGTTTACTATCACCTCTTGATAGAGAAAACACTCGTTCTTCTCAACGTGTTAGACGTGATCGCAGAAAGATGTCAGCTAGAAATACTCCTCTAGTTTGTCAAAAACAGTCCCAAAAAAGTCTATCCAACAATCGGGACAACTCCCACAGCAGGCAAAATTTGGAAAGAAACAACACAGCACAGTTCCAAACATGTACATCAGATACATGTTCGTTCCATAGCAGAAAGAATGGAAAGTCCAGTGATCAAAGAAAGGATCGATATTGCGATTGTGGTTTAAAAATTTCGGGATGTACTAAAACTACGTGTGCTGCTTCCAAGACCCTATCAAAAGATTCCGAAAAATCCATGGAATCTAAAAAGTCAAAGAGGTCTCAAAAATCGATTAAATCGACCCTATCGAAAGATTCCCAAAAATCCATGGAATCTAAAAAGTCGAAGAGGTCGCAAAAATCGCTCAAATCGACTAGATTGGACAGAGCTCAGACCAAAAGCGGAGAAGAAATCGTCTCACTTTCGTCCACCTGTAACTCTACCAGCAGTTGTACTACGAGTACCGAATCTTCGGACAACGTCGAACCTGTCCGACCATTGAGCTCGGTTAATGCGGATGTAAAATCGGATACGACTACTCCCGAAAAAAGTTCACGTTTAGATGCCGGAGCCGATAAATTTCAATTTGAGCCGCATGCACTAAAGTACGAAGAATGCCATTGTTCAAAATCACTGGTTTGTAAATATTGCAACTTTCCGCTTCATTTTAATCTATCTCTGAACGATACTTGCAAATTAAATTTTTCGGAAACAATCTACGACTTTAACTTTGAAGCCGGGTTATCGGATACAATTCGTTTTTAACAGTTTAATGCCTATATTTTCCCATATCCAAACACTTATTATATAAATGTATTTATTATTTATTTACAATTCATATAAAATAATTTTATAGTAAAGATGTAAGTTTCTCATTCAACTTTTATGAATAACTGCGTTTCATAATTTCATAGTTTTTAATCGAAGTTTCGAAATATCAATAAAATTAATAAAATGGGAAACTACCTAGTTTTACGCTCTACAAGCGAGTTTAAATTCAGAAGGACTACGTATTTCTGCAACTGTTGGGTCAACGAACTTTTCTTCGTACCAAAATCTTTCAGAAGGAAGCTTCCGCAGAAAAGAGCTTCCATTCATTACAGCTCATACGATAAAAAGACTATTAAATCGCAAAATTATTGATTGGTCTTTATCAAAATTTATCACTTACTACAGTAAAACCTGTAGTTCTATTATGCATCTCCCATCCAAAAAAGCAATGTTTGTGTCTACTCCTCAAACGATATGCAAAAAATACTACTTAGGCAAAGTAATTATCATTGATGAATTTGCATTGATTTATGAAGGAACGGTAATTTTCCATTTATCTGATACATATACATACATACATAATCATATAAAGTTTACAGAACATCAAACATAGAAATAACAAATAACCTTATCAATCCTCTTCTTCATCCTCTTCATCGGGAGTTTCCTCTTCGCCTCCCTCTTCAACTATCTCTTCACCAAGGCACTCCTTCTTAATCTTGGTGTTTGCGATTCGCCAATCCTCTTCTTCCTTCGCGGTAGCATCAAGTATTTCCAGAATTTCGGGTCCAATCGGATAATCCGCCTGGATATCTGGGATCGGTGGTGGCGAATAATTTCGCATTTCGTACTTATGACCCCATCCGATATACAAATTATCAACAACATTGTTCATAGCGAATGCATGTGCACCAGGCCAAACATTTGACTTTACCATTATAATCATATTTTTGGTATTGTGATGATTTGATTTGCGTATGGTCCACGATGGAATGTTCAAGTCTACCACGTCCTCAGAACAGGAACTAAAAAGTGGTGGACCATCTTCTAGCAATGGTTTTCCTTTACCGCTCCCACCTTCTTCCTCCTCTTCTTCTTCTTCCTCTTCTTCTTCCCCCTCCTCTTCTTCAAGGTTCTCACCACCATCTACGCCGAATTCTTTACGATATTTCTTTTCATCGTAGGCTATGATACGTCCTTGGGATAGAATGGCTGGTCTTGTGTGCTGCCAGCTTTGAGGATCCAGCAAATTTTTGACTGGCAGAGGCTTATAACTCAAATTTTCAACTAGGGGTTTGTCATTATCTGATGAAGGAAAAAAAAACACTTAGAGACGTTTAAGAAATTCAAAAATTTTACCTTTTCTTGAACGTCCCTCAACTTCTTCGACTTCTTCTTCCTCCTCTTCCCCTTCTTCGTCTTCGGCACCTCTGTCCTTCCCGCGACCAACCTTCACAAATCCTTTAGGCGAAACGTACGTACCGCACGTAATTCGTGCAATTATAGCCCTGAGATAGTGCTTCTCTTTGCCCGGAAATGGAGGAAACGAAATAATGTGGGTGTCCAAATCCCCAGTAAAGAACTTTTTAATAACTCGCGACAAAACAACCTGTTTGGGTGTAACGATCGGAAGTTCCACCCACTCCTCTAGTGGATTGTTACAAACAAAATAGGTCTTCCGATTCAGACCTCTTCCAACTATTTCTGGTGGTATATCGACTGGTGGTTCGTAATAGTTTTTAGGTAATACCGGCTGTTTGATCTGCATCTTTTTTAGTTCTGCCGGCGGATAATCTTTCCAATTTCGGCCTGGAAATAAATCTGGCCGGGACACTTCAGATTGGGTGGCCTGATAGTCTTCCTCCTTAACGATACGTGCTTTTTCCATCATTTCGGACTTCATTCGATCGATACGAGTCGAAATCTCATCGGGCTTGAGATCGACTTCCAAAATATAGTAATTCTTTTTCAATCCGAAAATTTTACCCCAAAATCGACTAGTTTCAATCGCGGAATGTTTTTCGAACTTCTCAATAGAATTTGATAAAAGGAAAGATTCTTGGTCGATTCCGAAGCCACACAGGGACCAGTAGAATTGCATGTGCATCACATCCTTAGTAGTCGGTGTATAAACATCTTCAACGGCATTTTCCTTTTCCTGTTCTTCTCCTTCGCCTTCAGTTTCAAATGCATGAATTTCGGGATACAAAGAAAGCTACAACCCAATTTAAACGGGATTAAAATTTAAAGGAAAAGTATGAAATCAAGATAGGAACCTTCAAGGCACCCATTATATTGACGGCGTAGCTTAGAGTGTGAGGTTCTTTATAAGCACGCACCAACGAATTCTCAGTCATATGAAATTTCTCTTCGCGCACAATTCTGCTATACTCGTCAAAGTAATCGGCCACATTTGGGGGATCTTCGTCAATAATTCTTTTAATTAATTCACTTAAATGATCATACCTGCAAAGAGATGTAATCAATTACCAACACTTACGTATTGTGTGTAAACTGAGCACTCAAAGGACAATTACACATTATCACCCGAATAGTTACTACTCCGTTGTAGAATTGCTTTAGCAACGTTCAGTTCATGTTCTCGATTTGGTAGCTTCCTTGTCGGCTTGCTGCAATCCTTGATAACATCAAAAGAAGTGGGTTGTGGACAATTGCACATCGTTGGATAGAGGTGTATATTTTAGAAATAACGAATTTATTTGAAAGGAAGCTCCAAAGCTACTTGAGTTTTTAAGTACAATTAGAACTACAATCTGGAAAGAGCATTATTGAAAGGACAGGCCTATTCAGGATCAGAGTCACAAGTCACAAAGTAGGTGGAAAGTCAAAATTAATTCAAAATTCATACAAAATTATGACTCTCGACCTACTTTGTGACTTGTGACTCTGTCCTGAATAGGCCTGTGAATGATAGCACTCTGCACTTAAGAATGGAAGGGATATTAAAAATGATTCTCAGATTTATTCAAAACTCGGGCCCTTCGTCAAAAATTTTTTTTTTATTTAAAATTATTCAAATCAAAATCAACATTCTTGAATCGCCATTGGCGTATCAGTAAAAGAAACTTGGGTGTAATTATCTCTAAGAACCCTCCTCAGTTCCAAACTATGCTCCCAATCTCTTGTTTCGCAAACAACTTTTACCTATTGAAAATGAATATGTCATCTAGTGCGTTTTGATCATAAAAATTTACTTCCGCCTCACCTCAACACTAAAAACATCCTTCAGCCAAGCACGCTCATGCATAATATCCTTAATGGATACTCCCAAAGTAGCAAGGAGTCTACACAGCTCGGAGATTCCGCCAGGTCTATCACTCACGGTTACATTAAATCGAAGCAAACGACCCTCTGCTGCTAGTCCACGCTCTAAGCATCTTCCGAAAACCGTTGTATCAATATTTCCACCACACAATAGCAGGACGACCCTAAGAAATTGAATCTTTCAGTACACCTATGAAAATCAATCATATCGTAATTTAAAACTTTTTTCCTTTGAACTCATTTAAATGTCCGGACAAAATGGCAGCTAGACCAGCTGCACCTGCTCCTTCTACAACACACTTCTCCAATTCGACTAGCCTGAGAATGGACAGTGCGATCCACGCTTCTTTCACCACCACCATCTTGTCCAATAAAGGAAGAACGGTTTCATATGCATTGTACCCACACGTCGGAACAGCTAGGCCATCAGCTAAAGTACTTTCGATTGGAGTGTAAATCGGTCCACCATTTTCCATAGCATGAGTAAAACTTTGGCATTTCTCCGACTCTACGCCCTAATCAAATAGAACAAAACAATAACAATAATTACAAAGAACTCTTGTCTGAAACAAATATCCTACAATAATTTTTGTTTTAGGTGATAAACTCTTAATAGCCGTGGCTATTCCAGCTATTAGTCCGCCTCCTCCAACGGGAACTATAACAGCATCGGGCTCAGGGACTTGTTCTAAAATTTCCAAACCAATGGTACCTTGTCCAGCCATTATATGAGGATGATCGTAGCCATTAATATATGTTAAGCCTTCGGCCTGGGACATTTTCAACGCTATAATCTTTGCTTCGGCCATATCCTTTCCTTGCACCACAACTCGCGCTCCATAGTTTCGACATTTTTGAATCTTCATCAGCGTTGCGGCTACTGGCATTACTACCGTTACAGGTATATTGAGTTTATAGCCGTGATAGCTTAAACCCTATAGAAGCAACGTTAAGTAATAAAAAAATATTGGAAATGATTACTAACCTGAGCATGATTTCCAAGTGATGCAGATATTACCCCTTTTTGTTTTTGATTGTCCGGCAACATAAGGAGGGCGTATCGTGCCCCACGCTCTTTGAAACTAAAAATAATAATTACATTATCAAATTTATTGTGTGGTAGTTCCGTTTTATCATACATGCAACCTCCCCAATCCTCACCCTACTCAACACTACCACCAGGTTACAAATTTATTTCTAGTATGCTCCCCAGTTAAGCCCACTAATAATCACCAAGTTTCAACTTTGTGGCATGAACCGTTTTGGAGGTATGCATTTTAGAATGTCGTGAACCACACCCACAATCCAAATGACTTGATAGTATTTTCAGTAGCCCACAATACAATGGGTACCCTCGCTACAATGAAGGCAGCTTTGTGGTAGTATAGTAGATACCATTTCAAAACAAAACTTCTTGTTCTCATTTCTATGTTTAATTAATAGGTAGGTCTTAAAGTTTAAAGTGAAAAACTTTTTCTTGATAAACATTCATTCAATTTAATTACACAGGGTCGTTGGCGTTGTTGTATTATTTCCAGGCCTTTTCAATTTTATTACAATATTATGACCCCGACATTACTTTGGGTATCTCTACAAAAAATTAGTAGATACGTTCAAAAATAATTATAAAAAAATATGTATATAGTATCATTGAAAGTGATTTCACGTGATCTTCTTTCGACAATGTGATTGAGTGTCCTAAGAATTTGCGCACAAAATCAACAAAAATGTGATTTGAAAAATGAAAACAAGTACTACGTCACAAATATTGACATTGAAATTTAGCAACATATTTTGGACTGATAATAGCACCATTAATGCTATTATCAGTCCAAAATTTCGGACCTCTTCGTATAACAAAATTATCTGCGATTTTTTTTTGCTGCGCTAATTATTCTGCTATTAAAATTTAATATGAATTTTAACTGTAGCAACAAACCTGCCAGTGAACTGAAGAAACTCCTCCTTTAAATAAATTTCCATGTTAACATCATCGGAAATATGCGATCGCTAAATAGATAATATTATCAAAGTGAAGATTGATTCAACAATTCGTTTCGACTTACCGGACAGGGTGTGTAAACAACGCCACCTTTTATCAAGAACGCAGCCGACGTAACGTCATGAAACGATATTTTTTGCGGATTATCTGCATCACAAAATGGGTCCAATACTTCTTCGGAATTATTTACATCAATTTTTATCTCGTCCTTTACCACTAATTTGTTAATATCAGTGGGTAATTTTATGCTATCTTCTTCATTGGTTTTATTTAATTTATCAACTGCTGGTGGCATATTTTATAATAGAAAACTAAAAGAAATAAAAGTTAATAAATAAATGTAATGAATAAATAAACACACCGCAGTTACGATTATAGACAGAAGTTCACCTTGTGATAAAGTGAGCATTCAATCTTATTAAATATTTAATCATAAGACCTATCATTTCTGTGAAATAATGGAGTAAGTATTGAAGATAGATATAGGGAACCTATGCTGAGTTGAAAGCACGAAATCTTGGGTTTAAAAATATAGTAATTAAAATATTCGCCACCCATGCAAAAATAAAGTTATAACGGAAATCACCTCCACCCAACGAGTATCGCTTTCCGAAAACTGATCTAATGTGTGAGCTGGTCAATTATTTTATACCATAGCTGATGTGAGGCGAGATCTTTCGAGTACATTAGATGGTGCGTGTGGAAAATACGTGAAGAGGATAGAAGTTTTCTCGGTATTTTTATTGGTTATTAAAATGCTGTGATTGATAAGTGATATACAAATGTTCTTGGTCCTATTCATACTAAATCGTAGTCTGGGTCAATACTACTGCACATCTTTCAACTTTCTGTATATGTGAGGATCGTAACCCCGATAACAGATTGAATTTATGAATTGTGGACATACTCAAGACAAGCATTTTTTTTCTATAATTGAGAGATCGTATCTCAATTGCAAATAAAAAGATGATATGATTTCAATCACGGCTCAAGCCTTTTTCCACATGATGATTTGTAGCCTAGAAACCTACACTGATCATAGAAAACTAATTGTGGTCTTGGGTTGAATTTCCTTGTTGCACATCACGAATAAAAATATGTTTTAAATTACTGTATGTATTTCTTTATACTCTAGCTTGTGTGTTTAATTTTTATGAGTATTTGATATTAAAATATACCCTCAAATCTACGCTTTTAACTGGCAAACTTTTATTTGACTATGCCCATTCAGGACCGAGTCACAAGTAACAAAGTAGGCCGAGAGTCTCAATTTTGTATGAATTTTGAATTAATTGAGACTTTTTTGATATGAGACTGTGATCCTGAATAGGGGGGTATGTATATGCCATTTTGTAAGATATTTCATTTCACTGGAAAAGGCAGTTCAATAGTGTAGGTAAATACCAAATTTTATTTGTGAAATTGCACATGATCTAACATGAATGTATTTTTTTGCATTAATACAGCTATTATTAATAAGGTTCTATCTAAAAAAAAATATTGTATTTTCGTCTAGTTTTGATGGTTAATTATTTATACAAGCTTTAGACAAAAATTCATTGCTAGAAAAAATAATGCAAACTATACAAATCTACTTCTCGCCAGATTAATTGCGAATTCGGTACAACAATGAACTACAAGTAAACTTTTGGACTCGCATTACTCTTTGATTAAACGCTAGTAGATATACTATATGGAATACCTACTATAAACTTCACTTTCCTTTTTAAAACACTGCACTTCACTTTTCACAAAACAAACAAAATTTGTTAAACTAAATTCACTAAATTGAATATTCGAATAGCACTATATTGAAATTTCGCCAGTTCCACGTAATATTGATCACAAGTCTGGACCAACTCGAAACAAGATGTCTAATGTTCACAGTAGTAGCTCCATTGATAAGGCGAACCCCTGGTGGACCCTGAGTTTTTATCAAGACAATTTTTTCCACTACCATTAATTCCACAGACACATCGCATTATCAAATTAACTAACAAAGATTTTTTTTTATTAACCATAAAGACTTTAAAGAAATTGCTAATTTAGTCGCGCAAAACTGATAATCTCTAACGTAATCAATGTTTCTTATATTATGTATAGATTTCAGATTTAAGCGTATTTTTCTCTTATTTATAGTGTATAGTAGTTGTGTACTATTCCTGATAAGTAAGATGAATGTGTTATGCAAATATTTTGAATCGATACGTAAATTAGATAATATGTGTAACGGATAGTTCGGTAACAGTTTACTGAAATTGATTGTGGTTTGAGTAGAAGCATTTAATTAAAAAAAAATGTATCAAAAAACATTTAAGTTGATAATATTCGACTCCCAACTGTACCCAGCGAAGGTGAACTACGTATCGCAGAATCGATCTGATCCTTTGCTGATCTTCACACCTATGAACTTCCAGGCTAGTATTTTGTTGGCAATGCCAACAATCATCTACACTCTTCTGGATATCCTTATCTAGTATGCAGTCCGCAATATTGACGGCAGCAAAGCTATTAGTATTAACATTATGAAGTACAAATTTCACGGACTTAAAATATTTTCGCATAGGAGTATAAGAATTATATCCATAAGAACTACGATAGTAGTATAGAAATTGACTTCAATTTCAATTAGAAATGACGAGGCTCAGGCTCATAAGACTCATGTGGCGAGCCGCCAGTTTTAAGGACAATTATGTCGCAAAAAGTTGACAAAAACGAAAACCAATTACTTTCAATTTCAAATTATCTCTTTTTATATTTAGAAATATAATTTTACACAAAAAAGTCTTTCTAGTCCTTCTCCTACAATAAAACGAAAACTAACAAAACAAAAAAAAATGTCTTGTTTAATTTTTTTCTCATTGCACATAATTTTTTTTAATAATATTTCGCTCAAACTCATATTTTGTTTTTAAAAAAGCGTTGGAATTAGATTATACATTTTTTGTTCTCATTACATTTTTTTTAAACTTTAGTTAAATTTAATTTTTATCAGTTTTAATTTTAACATTTTTTTTTGTGTTGACTTTATTAATTTATTAGAGCCGAAAGTAAGGGAGAATAGGCGATTATTATTCGTACATAATTTCTTCGTATGTGGAAAGTGTGGTGAAACGGAAAGAATTTTAATTTTTTAATTTTCTTATTGAGGCCGAGAATTTTTTCAAATGGAAAACGTGGTGTAGTCAAGAAGTTTGACGATTTTTTTTAACTTGATTTTACTATTTTTTTGTTGCATTACAGCCGTGTTGAAGTTTATTATTGAATATTTTTATGAATTTATATAACGCACTTGGTGTGTAGTTGTGGTATATTTTTGTTTAATTGATTTCTTCGAGGAAATTAGGTGATATTTTAAAGAGTTAAATTTCTATTGTCGTTAGTAAACCGACATGTTTGGTTTTTTCTTTAGAAATAGAATCTACTTACAATCATACGTAATACTACAGAAGTTTTTTTCTATGCAATTTAAAATGGCGGTAATATTTTTCAGAATCAAGTAACATACATAATTTGCAGTATTACTTAACACTAAGGAGCAAATAAAAAATGACTGAACCATAAAAATGTTTAAAACTGAAGCCATTGTGATCAAAGTAAGAAAAACTGCCTCATATAAATTCCGTTTGACCCTCTGGAAATACATATGGGTCCTAAAAAGCAGACAAAAATTGTAATTAGAAATCTTACAGCAGATTGTCCACCTCGTATTATACACACGACCATTCAAAGCGACCTTATTCCCTCCGAACAAAAATATTTAATTTCTTTTCATAATTTGCTTTATTAATTACAAATCTGAAATATCGAATAATTTATATTTTTAAAAAATATATTTGTGTTATTTTTAATTTTAATGTTTTTTTTTCATTATTAGTATTTTCAGTGTTTTATGCAATTTTAATCATTGGCCTGCACTACAAGTTGTTAAATGCTACACGTAATTTTATTTAATGATCAAAAGGTATATTTTTGTAGTGTTTGTGTGTTTGAATAGTGTTTAATTTTTTTTAATTAATAATAATATAATAAATTGATTTATTGTAATTTAATTGAAATATTTTCAAAAATTATTATTAGTATATAAATGAAATATTTTCTTGTTGTATAGTTTTGAACTATATTTTTATATTTAACTACTATCAAGATAAAATCAATCAAAAAACATCAAAATATTAATTTTTGTTGTCTACCACATTTTTTTTCACAACATTTCTCACGGATTTCATCATTTTTCAATTTTAATCGAATTTTAAAAACATGAATAAAAAATCTATGTTATATTTAAATATCGTTCGTCAATTCTTTCAATCACACAAATTCAATTTTTTAAGATTTCTCACCGGAAATATATTTGGGAGGTTTTTCAATAACATCGAGCAGAAAATTAAACAATGTGAACCATGAAGAAACCTAAAAAAGACAACGAAAAGAAATGAAGATACCGTTGTTACTTGAAGTTGACGATTGCCCTAAGTAACTAACCATAATTAATAATCTTGGACAGAGCTTAACCAAAATTCAAGTCTCTCAATTTATGTAAGATATAGCTTACATAAAATGATGAATGGTTGGAAATTTTGTAAATAGCAGATTAAACGACAGTTGAACCAGAAATAGCTCATTCCTTGACTTGCAAGTTAACTAATTAAACTTTAAGTAAAGGCTCGAGATCTTCGGGGCTTTTTGGTGGTGGTGTCGCAGGATCATAACCGTAGAGATAAATCGATGCGATAACTAACAATGAAATTACCGAACACTTATTGGGCGAGTAGAATCCGAAGAAACTTGCTCCAACAATTGTGACTAATCGTGAAATATGAGTACTAAAAGTCCTAGCAGCAAAATAAAAATGAATCACCAACAACGTTGTAACATGTGGATGCAAGTAATAAGGTAATAATTGACGAAAATTGTAGCAAAGACTTACCAAGAATACTTTCCACTTTTATCTTTTTCAGTTTCTAGGTGACCCCTTCTGGGGCAAGAGTAGTGATAGCGCTCTGCTGATGCACTGTTATAGCTTCAAATCAATTTTTGTTTTTAGTCCATAGCTAGAATTCGAACTCACGATCTCATTATGTGTGGACAATATTCGTAGCCACTGCGCCATCGACGCCACACTGGAATGGATTCCCTCGATGTAGTTCTCTGTAATATTCGATGAGTTCATGGAGTTTGTTGATACTACGTCTGCAACGCTAAAATGGAAAGCACGACCCCACTCGTCAAAATTATGTTTACTTCCATGTAACTAAAAAAACAGATTCGCTGTCAAAATTCCAAGAATAAAAAGTATGAACTCCGTAAGAAATATTCTATTTCGTCAGAAAATCGTTTGTTCTAGGCGTTAAGCAGTTGAGCTTGAGACTAAGATGATAAATTGGTTTATTGAAATAGATCCCCAAGTTCATAGTTAAAGGTTTTATCCATCAATCTAATTTTTCCATGCCTCACAAGTTTACTCTCGAGTCAATTTTTTCTCATGACGAACAAGTTCCGACCGGGTCTAATCAGCTGAAAGCTTAATAAAAGGAATTATTGTCTTGTATGTACTATATATTCAAAATAATTATGGAAAAGCTAAAATCCCAACGACTTTGAAAGCGCGAACAAGTCGTTGTACCCATAATTTAAAATATCGAGGCACTATGAAGAAACCGTTGCATTAAAAAAATCCGACAGCTATATTTCGTCGACCTTCGAACGTTTAACTACCATTGCGGAATAGAACATAGAACATTAACCTTAAATGTACGCGCGGATCGGTGGACAAAAAATATGTCTAGACTAGGTGCTTTCAAACTTTTTACTTACTATCTTATCTACCACAGTTGTGTCCAAGTCCCTCTCTTTTTCGAAGTGCATCAAAAAAATCGTAAAATTGTTTCTTTCGAAATAATAAATAATAAACACATTATACAATAAAATAAAAACCAATAAAAAATTAATTGAAACAAAAAATAAATTTTATTTGTGTAATTTTATCATAAACCTTGTTTATTTTTCTGCTAAAAAAAAATTAAACGAAAAAGAAAAAAAGCTTTTGTATATTTTCTTAAATTGTGTTTTTTTCTTCTTTCTACTTATTTCCTCCTACATCGTAATTAATTGTTTTTATATTTTTATAAAATGTCTGTTCCTTTTCGTTTAGTCTCAAAAATAAAATTAAAGGTGAAGAACAAAACGAATAGAATAGAATTAATATATCGTTTTTTTTATAAAGATTTGTTTTGTTTTCTCTGAATTTTTACCACAACAGTTTTATACCACTTATTTTTTATATATATGTTTTATATATCATTCCGTATTTCGTAATTAATTATAATTAATAATATAATAGAATATAAACTAACAAAAAAATAATATAATAAAATTATTTAATAATAGCATGTGTGTTTGGGTGTATAATATTATATACCTTCCTCATCTTTCTTTCAAATTTTACTTATAAAGTAGCTCTTCGTAGTGTTTTTGTTTTGTTAAATTTACAAGTCAATATTTAAAGAGGCTGGAGGACAAGGTAGTTTTTAACGTTATGTACAAGTAGTAGTGGAAGGGACCGAAGGATCGGATTATTGGGGGTTAGAGCAAATGACGACATACACCAGTACTTGGATTAATTTTCCCGGCACAAAATAAAATAAAAATATATTTTGATTTTTTTATTACTGTGATTGATTTTTTTTCTTTTCTTTTCTGTTATAATATCGACGTTTTCTTTAAATGTCTTGCCTGTACATATCGCGTTTTGCTTTTGTTGCCCGTTGGCAATGAAAAATATGGTGGGAAAAAGATTTGAATTTGTTAATAGAAAGAAAGAAATGTCTTATTCGGGGAAAACGTATTATTTTGTTCGTTTAGTTATTGTGGACAAAGAAGTACTTTCTGATTTTTTCGTTTGTTTTTTTACATGAATGAGTGAAATAATTAAGTTTTTTTTTAATTTTTTATCTTTTTATTTAAAAATATTATTTATATTAATTTTTGTTTTTTCTTTTTTGCATTATGTATATATCTAGTAATTTTTTGAATTTTTTTTTCATATTTTCAGTTTTTTTTTGCGATTTTTTCTCTCTGTATTTTAACTCTTATAATCTTCTCCTATTCTTTCGTTAGTTTTTCATTTTAAATTTTTAATGTATCATTCATTTCTTTTTTTTTGTATTTTTTGTTTTGTTGTATGTATATATTTATATATTTTTAATATTATCATTATTATAATTAATATTTATATATATAAAATGATGGCACAATGTAAGTTCAAATTTTCTGAATTTTTTCGCCAACCACTACAGGATTATTGCGTCTAATTTCTTGGGCCCCATGTTCCCTATAGTCAAATGTACAGTCATGTTTGTCACTGTATCGATGTACAGCACAGTAAAGTCCACCGCACCGGCATTCGAAACCTGTGGAGGAAAATGGAAGATCTTTGGTCAAAAGAAGCGTTTTAACGTGATTTATTCTGTTAGAATGCAGTTGAATGTCGTGTACACGGATAGACGGATTATTACCTGTTAAGCCAACCTTCTTGCGACAAACGGCGCATCGATTCTTTTTCTTTTTTGCATCTTTATCACCTTCCTTGTCGTCTTGTTCATTTGTGGAAGTTGATGGGCCAGCCGAAACATTTTCACTAACTGTACTTTCTTCATTTATTTTCTGGAATGATGAAAAAAAACATTTGAATACTGTTGGAAGATACATTAAAACAGACAAAATAAGCACGTCATGCATGCTATTCTTGTTTTTAGCCTTCTATTTACAGACCAAGAAGAAAATAATAAAAAATAAAAAAATATAACTGCATTCTAGTCCAAAAAACCGGAATTTTTTTCGACAAATTTCCCATGAACACTTTGGAGCTTTGTTGAGTTTGCAGCGCAAAGGAGATATTCATCAACAATGGAACAATATAAAGAAATGTCATTAACTCGTTTCATCGCAACACTTCCTCTTGAAAGTTCAGATGAAATTTTCAAGCGCCGAGGACTTGCACTTGGTAATATATTATGGTTATTTATTATGCGTTTTGCCGATGTAGTTATAAGTTTAGTCCGATCTTTCGCGGGTTTCAACTTTTGAGTCGTTTGTAGTGCATCCTCAAATTCTTGTAAAGATGATGAATTGCTATCTGCAGCTACAGTGCTTTGGTTGGACGCGTTTGTATTTCGAATGTTAGATGCAGGAGATATGCTGGTACTGTCAATATTAAGGATTGTGTTGGTGTTATTGTCGTCAACTTCATGCTCTGCATCAGCACGATAAATATCCGAACGGCTATTCTTGGTATTTTTCTCGTCCGTCATTATTTTTGGGTTGGTGTTTGTTGATCTCGATTATCAGAGAATTATTGTTTTTAATTATTTATAACGTGAAAAATGTTTTTTTATTGTAAAACGGTAAAATATAAATTTTGAATTTTTTGACACCAAAACCAGTGACAACATTTTCATAGGCAAATTGATTACAAAGGAGTACAAACCCTTCGAATCTCTCGACACGACGGGGCAACCTGAAGGATTTACCCATAGTTTAAAAAATAACTTAAACGATGTTGATCGACCCAACAATTTATTAAAAATATCGATCATCTCTACAACTCACCTCTTTAATTTCAGTATGCTGTTGTAAACTCTGTACTGTTGGTTGTGCTGTGTTGGTAACTGTAATGGCTGGATTAAATGTTGGGGCTGATTGTTGTGAACTCGACACTGATACAGATGTCGTGCTAACTGGAGGTTGTTGCTTTTTTCTTAATGAGTCCTACAAATAAGAAAAAAAAACGCAATCAGACACAAGTAGTGATGTAACCTTGTATAGTATACTTACTTTATAGCAGACAGAACAAAGTCCGTCTGTTGCTGGGTTACCGTAGAATCCACATCCTGAACGGCACATCGGCTGCATTGGATTCGATTCGCGCTCCATTTTGTAATATGTAATTTGCCTAAATTTATATGTTGGTGTAGATATCTTGGATTTGGGAGGGTCGATATCCTCCTTGTTGTTCCTTTCCTGCAGTCGGTTTTTTGTATATACGTCTTCTCGTGATAACGAGCTGAGACACTCAAAACTGTTGTGTGATGTACCGAAAAATACCAGCGAACGTTTTACGGTTTTTATAGGGCAAGATTGTACATATAAAAATGTCTATTCTGTTTTCTTTGACGAAATGATGAAAACAAAAACAAAAAATATATTGTAATTTCACTTCACGATACTTGTAGAAAAAAAAACCACTACAAAATAACTGAACTATGCAAAAAAGTAAATTAAATTAAATTCAATTTGATTGGAAGATGATTTATGTTTTGAGAATTTGCTCTGTGGTTCCTTTTCTTCTTATTATTTAATGTCCAACACCAACATTGAAAAAGCAAATAAGGTTGTTCACTAGACTAGCAAGGGGCCGCGACCGTTCAATACAAAAAAAAACTATAATTCTCTTCTTTAACTCTTTCCCTTAGTTTTCGGAATTTTCTGATAAATAAACATTTATAGCGTTGTTTTAACTTGACAAAATGAAATTTCTCGTCGACGAGTTCATTTAAATTGTTCGTGATTTGGATTCAATTTGAAACTAAAGAAAGAGTTTATTTTTTAGAAGAACACATTTACCCCGACAAATTTTCACGTATTTTACTTAATTTTTTTATTTCGATAAAGTTGGAGACGCGCACTTCAAGATTCATTAAATTTCGGCCGAAATATTACCCAAGTTTGCGACGAAATGTCGCTTGTAACTTATGTGATGCAGGTTTGCTTCTGTGAATGTTTCGGAATACCACGCTAGTAATTCCTCTGAGCGTTTTGCATTTATTATTGAAGAAAGTATATAATCACAAATTAGCTGCTTGATACTCGATAACGATAAGCAGATAAAAGGTAGGCTGTGTCATCGGTTGTTCTGGACCTAAAACGATATAAATAAAAAAAAATTAGCGAATGTTATGTATAAGTATAAATTATAGGTTTATAGTTTATAGAACCTCATCATCAACTTCTACTTGAATTAAGTAATAAACAACATACTGTATACATCTACGTTGACATGCACTCTACATTATTACTTTGTTCCTGCAATGGACATGCAGTTATCCAAGACAACATTTCCTGTATAGGTTGAATAGCTGAATGCGTCTCGGATATACATACACAACGCCGTTAGGATAAAACATGGCAAAATATAGTTATGGTGAGTCTTCCTTTTAGGTTGCCGCTTAACTGCCATTCCAAAGCAATCTACTCTTTCATTATGAGGTCAGACACAATAAATCATTTGAGCAATATTTCAAGCGCCATTGAAAATACATCACGATAACAATTATTATCTGCGGTCTACGCAATGTGCACGAGCAATAGTTGCTTTTACGTAAGCAATAGTTGTTTTATACACAACTTTTCCATATTCATTGTAAATTTGTAAAAATCGCACTCCTACCTTGGAGCGAATACGTACGTACGTAGTTCAGTCTTTCAGCACATTTTATGTGCTTCAGTTGGATTTTCTCTTTAAAGTAACATAACGAATCGAAACATGCGCAACACTTGCAAAGAAAAAATCTTTCCCACCAGTTCAGAAAACTATCTTATTACCCTTACAAAAAGCAGCCAACATACGTAAAAGAGTTTTTCATAATAGTCGTAGCGATCAAAACCGACGATAGCTTAGGCAAGGACGGGATACTGTCGCGGAATTTGCAATTATGTATATGCATGTTAGCTTTTGTATAAAGCAATACGAATAAAACATCTGGGCTTGCCCCACACCTGTGAAGTGAATATCATCATGGAGGAACAATACAAAATGGTCATATAAAATAACGAGCTGTCCATGACAACCAACCACTCTACTTTGTATCAGAGGGATGCCTGTCTTGATGGCGCACGACGCAGTTATCTAGTCATTATTGGATCTCGAATACTTACTAGTGTAAACCTCATAAACATTCTACGCTGTGTAGATACCTTCGTTCTTTCAAATTCATTTATCTAAAGCACAAACGCCCAACAGATCCAATGATACTCACTGGAAATACTCCAAGGCTGCAGACATAATATACTCAATGATATCCTTGGCCATTATTTTGAATTGCAATAAATGACTATGTGCAAAATCTTGTTTTACTTTATTATTTTAATAGTAAAGTATTGTTATCGATTTTAAAAAAAAAAATTTGCTACCCTGTTTTAGTATTCACATAAAACTTGTTACCATGATTTTGTAAGGAAATTAAATTGAAAAATAAAGCCTATTAGCTATATGCACTGATTCTATAGCAATATTTGTCTTATTTTGTAATCTTGCTTCAATATCAAAGACCTCCATATCAAAAGACGATGGGTTCTATTCAATTAAAAATATTTTTTTTTCCGCTTAAAATACACATCGTTTTTATACAAGTCCCTATCGCTATCCCTATGATTAATTCAATGGACCGAAGATAAAAAGACCTAAAACGTTCCTATAGCTGATTAGATTAATTTAATAAAACTTGTGACCACTATTCTACTTCTCAATTGGGCTCGGGAAATAACCTGTCTGTCTACTAATGATGAAACCAATACTTTGAATAGGTCTAGTGATTCGGTACCAACATACCCGAAATTTAGTGCAAGATTTTAACCGGAATTAAAACCGAAATCAATATCACAGCATTTGAAAAACATTCACTGCCGATTCAGTAAGTGAGTGAATCATAAAGCGCACACCGTTTACTTTTAATTCGAAAAATTGCCTTGATCAAAGGTGTGGTTTTTTTTCTGTTTCGGGAATACGAGAGAAAATGGATGAATAATTAATTGGTCAAAATCGCCGGCTAATAAACTACTAATAAGGAACACACGCAATGGTTATACCCTCGAATATGAACACAATAGGTATATATTGTAGTGGTGTGCAAAAAGTAATTATTCGTTACTTGAAACGAGTACCGAATACTACTTTACAAAAGTATTCGTTACTAACCCCACTAAAAAAAAATCCCGCTTCTGAGCGGATGACCTCAAAAATTCTGAGCGGATGACCTTTTTTTTTTTTTTTAGCTTCTCACATTGTGTTCGGTACTCAAATCCCAAAAATTCCCTCGCCTGAGCGGATGACCTTTTTTTTTTTCTTTTTAGCTTCTCACATTGTGTTTGGTACTGAGATCCCAAAAATTGTCAGCGGATGACCTTTTCTTTTTTTTTCTCACACGAATTACTCAATAAAGTAACGAATACTAGTAACGAATACTAAATTGAAAATATTCAGTAATTATTCGATACTCCAAAATAATCGCTTTGCACATCACTAATATATTGCTGAAGCGGCCGACGGTTACAGAAAGGTATCTAAGTTATAAGATAACTATCGGGCTGTTAAATGATTCTCAGATTTTGGTATCAAGACATCTTTACCGCCTGCAATATATTACTGTGCAAATTCATAAAATACATCAGTCACATTTCATACTATGTTAAACTACTTATATGTATATGATGATATTTGCATCAAATCGGATAGACCGCTTCATTCGGTTATGTCTCACAAAAAAAAAGATCCCATACAGCGAGAAAACTGAGTGTCACCGTAGAATTAGTCCCACCACCGAACCATTAAAATTAGCTTAAGTTAAAAAATGTATATTAATTTTTTTTTTAAGGATACTGAACTGGACTTAGATGGTTAGTCTTAAATACACTGTAGTGTACAATTCAGTCAGCTTAGGGATGGGAGGTCAGAAATCGGGCCGGGTGTACTAGTTGGTGTTAATAAATTTTTTTTGAGTGCTGTTTGCCTATGATGTGATCTTCCAGAACAGCAATGTTGCCTACAACAAATCAACTACTGTCTAGTATCTCTGATGGTGTTAGTGGATTTGATAAGAATGTAAACAGAACTCCTCTGCTCAGTGATAAATCCTTTAGTAGTGATCCTATAAAATATTCCTCACTGTTCACTATTTATTGTATATTAATAATTTCAAAGCCAATAGCAACTGAAAAATTCTTATAAATAATTTATGCGTAGAGTGGGAATTGAACCCATGACATCGCGTTTACAAGCCTAGTACGCTACCACTGGACTACACCCGGCCCGAATAAAGGCAATTTCAATTTCAATTGTCACCGTCTGTTAGTTTCTCCGTGAGCACATGGCCATAACTTGCTGTGTATATAATTCTAGTCAAACTGTTTGATTACAAGGCAATCGTCGAGCACTTAAACTTTTTAGTTTGGCTGGTTTTGAATCGGTTGGTGTGCGCGGTCTCATATAACAGCATAGCCATTAGGTACTCAACTAAATTGTTGCCCGACTATAAGTCCATAGTCTGATGGTACCCTTAGAATTACTGACCATATCAATGGCATGTGTGAGACGACTATATTATTTAATTCTTGTAAGTACGATTGTGAAGATTGGGACAGCAACAGGACATTATCAAAGCGCAGTACTGCTGTTCATAGTAATAATTTTTGTATTTTTAATTCAAGCATGATGAGAACTATTGTACTTGTCACTAAGCTACTGTTTTCCCACTGAAAACAACTTACTATCAATTCGCTAAAAAACCGGGCACAGAATGGTCGGCAGACCTTCAATCCAACATGAAGGCAAGTATTGTTAAGTGCGTGCGTAAGTCTACTAATACCATATCGTGGGTTTAAATAGCACCTAGTAATGAGGTCAAATGGTCTGAAAAGAAAAAGCCATCGCCAAAGGAGCGCTGTTTCTGCTCTGTTCATCAGAAGGGGTCATATTCGGAGCTGAAGTATTGTTCTCATCTGTCCATACTATTCTTAAGTTATAACTAGAAAAAAAAGAATCGTGTCTCTTCTCATCACAAAAGTAAAATAAATAATCTGAAATCAAAATACAAAGGTCAGACATGACGAAGTGTCAGCAAAACTATATGACATTATGCTCTAGAAAATAATTCCGGATAACGCACAGCCAACCATATCACAAACAAAAAACAATGTTGGTGGAAGTAAACACGCTCCGAGTTTCGAGTATATTATTGTGGTCACCTCAATTCAGCGAAATATTTTTCTTTGTAAACATACAAAGTATCAACGCCAATCTAAACTTAGCAACACAAAATGTGTGTTTTTCATTATTAAAAGCTTTTTTCACAAACATTTCAGGCACATGTTAATGTGACGTGTTCATGCAAAAAAAAAACGATATGATGAGGGAAAAAGAGGGACTGTAACGGTCGCCATTAGCCAACGCCATATAAAATAATAAGCAAAGCGAAAAAGACCGCAGAAAAAAACTCAAGGTAACGAAATAGCGACCGTGGTGTCTCGTGTTTTTAGCCTGGCGTAGCCTCTAGATGTGACGTTATTATGCATCAAAACATTTCCTGGAAACTTTCATGAAACATCAAATTAAATTACGTCATTGTATAGTCAGACTTCTCCAGCTTTTCGTGAAGGCTTGAGTCAGTTCTGTGTGGAAGTAATTTTCTCTTAGCTATCTTCTATGCAAACATTTGATGACTAATCCCTAGTTCCGTCAGCTAAAGCAGAAATCCATACACAAAAACTCGAATACAAACTTTGTTATGTTTTATATTTTGTTTAATTATAGAATTTAGTTCGTTGATTGGTGGGCTAGAGATATTGACAAGCTCAACAGTGGCGATTACGAACTATGCTCGGGAGTCAAGCGCGTACCAATTTTCCAGTGTATAGTAAAGTTGTCCCTTCGTCCGATCTAAGCACACTTCAACATAGTGTTGTTCCGAGAACAACATGTTAGTTTATTGCCCTGTTAGTCTGTTGCCCAACCCTATGCATAGTAAGCGAATATATTAAAGGCTTGTTGGGAATTCATATTGGTAAAAGGGAAATTCGGTATAAAAGAAAAAGTGAAGGACCCATTCCATAAGTGACGCCCGCACTAGGCTACCCCGACGCCACAACTAGCAAATTTTAGTGATAAGAATCAATACATAATTAAACAAAGTTGAAATTAAATATATTTTTATTTTCATCGAATGAACTTTGTGAGCAACCTATCATAAATTTTGTGATTTATTTTCCTCCTCATAATCTCATCAGTAATCCCCTGTCAGCTCTATCATAACCGCAACAACAAATACAACACCTGACGCTAAAAAAAACTATCGATCAGGTTATTCCGAACGTGAAATCTGCAGTAAAACTCGATTGAAGAGTTGAAGTTGTTTTGATATTCGAATACCTGTTTCGTTTTCCTCGACACCTTTAAATTCTACCAACAACATAAAATGCGCAACCCGTTACTTTTGGTCACCATCAATGTGGATTGGAGTTGCAGTTTGGCCACACTCGAGAAGACTTTCTTTTGCTACGTACGTTCTTTCCTGTTTGACGGTGCAAGCTGTTTTCAATCCGGATAAGAAACCAGCACAAAACACTGTAAACCTGTTCGATATGTGTGACATAATATGGCGTCATTGTTCGTTTTGACCCCGCGATAATTAACGCCGTAATGACTACAGTGCTCTGAAAGTTTGATCAAAACAACAAGTGTTCTACCAGTATCGGAGCGATTTAGTTATAGTATCCAGAAATAAATTACCATTATTCGAATCTATTTCAAACTTAGGATTAGGTAAGAAAACGAAAAGAGAGTTTAATTGCAACAAAAAAATCTATTAAACCTATTGTTGACTTAAGCGAATGTTGTTGAATCGATTTTATTTGCAGTGACACTTCTGAGATTGACCTACATTTCTTAATACTGCTCCTTCTTGGTCACGTCTCTCACTTCGAAAACCTGTCCCAGTTTCGATTGTAAATATTTATGCAAGACTTTGATGATGGTGATTATAAAATATATCAAGAGCTTTACGTGTAGCGTCTACAACATGTGAGCGAGCCACTTATAATCCTCGTGGCAATGCAATGAAAATTATAAAAGTGGCACTAATAATCAATGGCACAACAGCCCATAGTGGTAGTAATACTAACATAGTAATAGTGGTACTACAGATCAATAATTATTATTGCCGCCCAACGAGCTAAGGATTTAGCAACTAAATTACAAAAAGCACACAAATGGCTAGCTGATAGTGGAATATCTATAAATATTTCATTATACGGCCGCAGAGGTGTAATTTAAATGAACTCCAAAGATTGATATACGAAGAAACATGCTTAATCGGACCTCGGAAAGAAGCGGGACCAGAAAGACCACAAAAATTAAGCTTCAATTTCAAAAATAAACAAAAATGTTTGTATTATTTTATTTAACTATTAAGGTATACCTATTACAAAAAACGCGAAACACTGGCGTCCAAATATGTTAATTGGAGTCAGTTTTCAGTGTTCAGTTTTTTCAAAGAAAATGTTTCACCTGCTTTGCTTTGATTATCACTACTAAAAAGTAGCTTTCTTTCCCAGTTACCTAGTCATTAGTTTTGGTGGTCTTCATTGCTCTGACATAGAATAAAGCAAGTAAAAAATTCTTAACCTTAAACCGTTGAAATTAAACGTACGGAAGGCTCGTCAGACAACCTCTTTTTTTGTTGGATGAACCAAATCCATTCCGAAATAATTTAATTATTAAAATTAGTGCGTTCGAAGTTGAAAAAACACTGCCGTTCATGATAAATGAACCATGAAACATTTCTTCAACGTTAAAAACAATATGCAAAAAAAAATTTAAATCATCTCAACGTTCGCATCGCCGATGTCGACTCTATTTCGGTTTTTCTTTTCCGTTTTTCAAAATGGGGTCAGCGAAAACTCAACTCATTTGTTGCTGTCTGTGATGTCTTCCGCGCGCGCACCACACACTGTTCGAAAATGTTCAATTCGATTTTGATTGCTCGACTACGATTTCGATATGACGCAAGTAAACAGCATAAACACGCTCTATAAAATAAAGCAAAATGTTTGTACAATAAAATGTGTTTAGAGTTTACGTCGCGCCGTTTCAAGCGAGGTCTTCTCTTATCAAATTGAAGTTTTGTCAAAAATTTTAACACAATGCTCAGCACCCAAGCGACATGAATTCGTCAGAAATCGTTTTAAAATAATTCTGCGACGAAGCAAAAAAATCAACTTCTTGTTTGTAGTTCAATGCGCAATGACCCGTTTATTGGCTCGACTATAAGAAAAGAGTGTCTTATACAAACTCAAAAGTTTTTGCTATTCTTATGCAACTGTTATTGAACCAAAATGGAATGACCTTCATGATCACAAGATTAAGGTTGACAATGAAGTGTGTACTTTTTTAACAATTCATTTTAGACAGCCCATTTAGAATCGGGAAACAAATTTGCAATTTACTTTTCAGAATTGTGAGTTTGTACAGAAGTAAGTTCCCAGAGTATGGGAGAAAAAATTAATGTTCACGTAATTGGCAGAGAGTCTCCTTGGCAAAAGTTAGTGAACCTGTTAAAGAGTTCAAAATGAAAATCTTTTACTTTATTATTTTAGAATTTTTTTTCCGTTGCCAAAGCCGTCTGTGAAGAATATCACCCGCACGGCCCGACTGCGAGAGAACGCTGCCTTGACTTGTTGTTACCAAAGCGAAATTAAGGCATTGAGGGCATGGCAGATGAAAAACGTTTAAGGGCTCATATCACCCTGAAAATCAATTTTTTTTCTTACAAATTTTTATGTCTTCTACTTTCAAGAATTATAAAAAAAATTTGAATTTAGAAAATTCCACTTCATTACAAAGTTATAGCACTAAATGTGACCAAACATCGGTTTAAAGCGGCTTCCTAGCTATTTACCGCGCCACTATCAACAGCAGAGTTTAGCATAAATTTTTTCGCAAAAGCCGAAAATCATAGAAAACAAGGTCATTCATAGGACCATCTGTGAAAAACACGAAGATAAAAGAGGAAGAAAGCGTACAGTACGAAGCTAGAATGGGAGACTAGCCGTAAGTTAACGTTTTACCTATCAAAAACTTTAAACGTATTTTTCTCGAAACCATGTTTTCGAGACATGGTCGGCACGATAACTCAGTCAGTTTTCAATATTTTTAAACTTTTTTTTTTAAATTTTGATAACTATTTTCTATATAGTCTATCGAGAGCTTTTTTTAATGTTTTACTTGAAACTTTTTTTATAAATTATTAAACGCAAATTTTTCTTCAAAAAACTGGTTACTAAAGTTTGAAATACTGTAACTTATTGATTTTAAAAAAAAATTCCCGCCGATAGACTATAACTACTACATTCTTTTACAAGATTCTTTTTTATTTTTGCAAATTGAATTCGTTTTAGTGAAGTTATGATGCCGACCAGCAGGCGCCATGGTTTTCATAAGTAGTTCATTTATACAAAAACAATGTTAATATTAAAAAAAATCTGCCAACAATCTGGGCGTAACTTTATTATTTTATTATTATTATTCATTTATTCAAAAACAATGTTAATATTAAAAAAAATCTGCCAACAATCTGGGCGTAACTTTATTATTTTTCCGGCACAAGTTCTAGATATTCATACGAAGAATCCGTAGAATAAAATTAAATTCAATATTTGGGACGAGCTAGTAGATATGTCGAAAATCGTGGAAAAATATGCATTCTATTTATACAGATAATTTTTTTTGCCCCCCTTCTGAACGCTAATACATATTTGAATTTTTTTTTAATCAAAATTGCTTTTCTAGTTGTTTTACAGTTTACAGTGCCGTTCTATATATAAGAAAAACACCCCCATACCCGTAACACACTACCCTTAGGGGACGAATTTCAAAAATCCCTGAAAACACTTTCTTGGTATTCATACGAAGAATCCGTAGAATAAAATTAAATTCAATATTTGGGACGAGCTAGTATATATGACGAAAATCGTGGAAAAATATGCATTCTATTTTCACAGATAATTAAATACCAAGTTTAAGGTTTATATCATTACACGTTCTTAAGATATAAGCATCGGAACTTTTTCCTTTTCACCCTCCCCCACCCTCCCCCTCTACACCCTCATCCCCAAAAATTTTTTCCATATTAGGGTTCAATTAGCTCTACTTCTGGTAAAAATTCTAAGCATCTATCTTACACTGTTCTTGAGATATGAAATGTGTTTTATTTGAAAAATTCTTATCCCCTCCACTTCTATGCTCCACCTCCCACTTAAACATTTTTACTTTGATCAATCTTTATTTGTCGACCTTTATACCCAAACCGAATTTTATTTTTCTAGAGCAATTGGTTCATGAGATATCGTAATATAAAGTTTTTCACACCCCACCCCCATACGCAACTGCCCCCACCCAACATTTTTTTCAATCTGTTTGAATAGTGTGCCATTAACGGTTTAGGAGATATGGATTTTATAATGTTTCTATCTCGGCTATTTTGGGCTTCGGGTGCATTTTATTTTCCCCCACTCCCACACCCCTTGATCAATATTGACAATTTTTATGCAAAAGGGTCTACTATCAGAGCTCTATAGAAATTCCAACTTTCAGCTTCCTATCATAAGCGGTTACTGAGATCTAGAAACCAAAATTTTCCGTCTAAAACGCTTCCCTCTCACACCCCTAAAAATTTGGTCACTTCAAGGAGCCTACCCCGTCTATTCGTAAAAAAAATTTCATTTTAATATCTCAAAGCGTTTGGGAGCTACGAGCCTCCAAATGATTTTGCGTACGGCGGACAGACGGACTGAAAATTTTTATTGCTTTTTTCGTGTCTACTAGTTATGAAACGTGAAAATAAAAATTTTCAGGGTAGCAAATTTTGTTTTTTTTTTTTTAAATCGATCACAATACTTAGTTATTAAAATAATAAAGTAAAACAAAAACAAATTTGTTTTTCTTTCTATAGTTGAATATATAATAAGAAATGTGAACTCAACAATTAAATTTTTTTTTCACCATATAACCTTCATAATAGTTTTTCAAATTTACTCGATTTTCAGGGCGTTCAGGGTTATATGAGCCCTTAAATAAAAACTCCGGTTTGAAAACTGAGTTGTGTCCTTCTTTTATTAACTAGTGGCTTTTTGTTATATGGTCATTCTTGCTATGTCGAGTGCAACCTGTCGGTTAAGTAGACTTCATAGTCGCAGTAGAGAACTGTTTCGTGTAAAGTATTATCAAGATACCGCTCTTATCATTTTCTCAAACATACCTGAGGCAGATGGATTATTTCTTATTATCGTTATTGCTTTGTTAGCAAAAGGAAAACAATATTTCGGTTCAGTCTCCTGCGTAATGAAATAAAATAAAAGGAAAGGTGCAGACACAAGGTCTTCAGCGTTTCGTGATGTTGTGGTGTATCTGGACTGGTCCATTTCAAACATTATGGTGCACGCTGCGACTACTATAATGCTAGAGCGATCACCACATGCCGTCTATAACTTGCTCTTACATTGACCTTTTCTTATTCTTTTTTCCACATGCATGTTGTGCACATTGCTCCCATGACGGTCTCATTCACCTCAAGATGGGCTGAGTTTTCGAGTTTCACCCGGTTTTTTTCCTCTGTAGAACCCCTGGTTGTGTTTTTGACTCGATTTCGTTTTCGAATAATTTTGTCATACCGTACACACTTTTAAAGCATTCGACTTTTTATCGGTGGTAAAGCAGGACGAAAACGATGTAAAATGATATCTAGGGAAGCGTATGAAATTGAGAAGGTCCAACAATATAACGCGCACAGGAAAATCAAACTCTTATATCCAGGGTCGAAGACATATGAGATTTACGACGATGGGAATATTTTAACCAACCATCAACTGCAAGTGGGGCATTCCAAGTGCCAGACAGGGGTTCGGGTCAAATGAAAAGTCGTTGACATGTAACTCGAATTTAAGACGAATAATTGATTTGAAGGACGAAATTTAATGAGCCGACGTGTTTTAACACGAAGAACTTTAATTATCGGAACTACAAAGTATTTTTTTACTGTTCTGAGATCACAGAGACCGATAGATTTTAATTCAGATGTAATGTAGTCACAAGCGAATAAAAGTACGGAAATAAGGTTTGTGGGTCTGGCTACGATTTCGCAGTGGCGCTATCTTTTGTGCTTCTTTGATCAGGATAAGAGAAAGTTTAAAATTAACAAAACAAAGTAGAAGGTTTTAGATTTCACACCTAGATGTGTTGATGCTCCTAAAGAAATTTTCAATAGTTTGACTCGTCCGTATCCCTGACGCAGTAAATCCACTACAAAGGCAACTTCTTACTTCATTATGTCAGAAAGGGAACACGTGAATATGATGATAATGCGAATTTGTCATGGAAAGTTATTCGTCAGTAAAACAAACTTTAGTTTTCAATTCAATAAAATATTTCAAGCCTACTCTCTCAGTGACTTTGCAAGATGTTGTAAAACTAGACAAATAATGAAGCCAAGACACGAACCAAATTTAATTTGGACAGGACTTCCGTATACGTGAGGCGTGTCTCAACTTGAATATTGGAACAGGTCTATAGTTTGAAAATTTTGACTACGACATCCTCTATAATACAAGAACAGAACAGTACTAATGAGACCTCACACATGAAGTTCATACAGACATAGGAGGTTGATATCCTTCACCACCGATATTAGAAAAAAAAATGGTTCCTCTCCATGTTAATTATCTAGGCGCATGCAAATAACCACCATACGCAGCCAATAACAAATGCTGACCCAGATTTTTTGGTACCGAAATTAAGAACATACAAATACGCGATGTTTCCCTTTAAGGAAAGGTATATAAAAAAATGATTTGGACGGAAAATCAATATTGTCGAGCCACAGCTGACATCTTCTCCTTCCGCAGGTCTCGCTACCGTCAAAAGAATCTTGTTTTTTAAATTTGTTCCTACGTTTCTAGATCTTAAGCGCCTTGTTGTATTGATTTACTTCCAGTTTTATCTGAAGGAATTTCCAAGCTTTAAAAAAACAGCTACTCTCCCATCTCACGTCTGGCCAGCATAGCTTACGTAAAGTCGATAGTAGGTGTCTCTTATATTTCGAGGAAGGTATGTAGATACATAGTTTACAAAAAGCAGATATACTACATATAACTATGTAGTATAACGACAAGCATGAATGAAATGTATGGATACAAAGTATTATGTATAGTAGATGCGATTCCTAGAGAGGAAATTGTGTTGGGTGGTGGTTCCACGATTCAGTCCATCTTTCACGAAACAGAGAAGTTTCCATGTGAAGCAAACAGACAGCCATTAACACAATTTCACTTTCAAATCAGATGGCGGGATCGCTTTGCACACATAACACACAGCATTATGCTATACTTCACTGGCGCGCGTTCAGAATAATTGCAAAACACAGTTAGAGAGTGTGAAGAGTATTTTGCAAAGAAAATCCACTAATTACAGGTAGACATTGGTAGACTTGGCCAATGTGAAAACAGTTTCAGCAGAAATATATATTATGAAATGGTTTCCAATGGAACAGTGATGGCAATAAAACATGGAGAGTACTTCACTTTATTGCACTACCCCACTCCTAACTGATGCTATAAGCAAACACTGTTCTGCATTTTTGCGCATGTGCTCTCCATTCCACATATGAAATACGATGTGAGGAGATTTCTCTAGCACGTCATCTATGCGGATAATGGACGCAAGGGCCTCGGTAGCTTCGTTAATGTTTTCCTCAAAAGAATTACAAAATGCATGAGTGCGTAAAAATAGATTCGTGTAGAACTTTAAACTTTGCGTCCGTTTAGTCGTGCATTTAAATCACCACTAAGGGCAATAACCTAAAACACAAACGACTTACAACTTATATTTAGGTAAACTCGGAAACAAACAGTTTCCTTGGTTAACTTAACTCCCCATTATACATATAAAAGTCCGTCCGAGGTACTAATTTATTCCCTTGCATAGTCAGTCATACAGACCGAACTAACTAAAATAAGGTTCGAGTTCACGTCACAACTGTAAGATATACTACGCTTCAGTAACTTGGAACAACCTATCAAAAGGGCTCAAATCGATGTCGATAACGAAGCAGTTTAATTAAAACATATCGCAGGTTTTATATGATAAATAGAAAACAATTCAATTCGGCTGAGATAGGAAGGACTCGAATGGAGCACTCTAATAACTTCGTACAATATGAAAGACATACTGCAGTCATTAGCATAAAGGCGTTACCTACATTTCTCGGCTTCAACACTGAGTTTCTATTGCAATCTTTAAATTTGACTTACATTAAGCTAATTGTTGGGATGTTTTTAGAAAATTAGAAAAAATTCAAAACCAAATGTTGCGTGTACGCAATATCCGGTGCGAAAGGATTAGAGAAGTCTGTTAACATCTCGTATCAGGTTAGGAAATAGAGGAAAAAAATGTGTTAGACGGTGCAAGTGCAGTCTAGATTTTTGATGCACGAGATGAGTGACAGCCTACATTTTTTTTACGAAATTTCAGTAGCTCAACTGTGCACTAATATTATTCTTGTGGCACACCGGTTGTAGCAAACCTGAAGGTGAAAATTTCACATAACACGTAACAATATCACCACGTACAAGCAACCTGTTGAACAAAGAGAATAACTAAAAACAAGGTTTGACGTATTAGCACAGACCTTAATTCTGGTGCTTATTATTTAGTGGACGAGACCCGCAATTAATATCGTGCGTTGGACACTTAGACCCCCAAGAAATAGTTCGGATATATGCTAATGAAAATAAGCAAACAATGAGAAAATAAATAGATTGAAAACAGCTATGGAGTGTCGACCGAAATCGTCAATTCTTCTAATGAACTCCATTAGTTTTTAATTCATCGTTACAACGTTACTCCGGCGTGATACGAAGTTACCTCGGAATCTTAAAACACTACGTAAATTGGTCGAACAATTAGTCTAACTGACTTTCGTACAGCTGCTTCTTCATAAAACCAGAAACAGAAAACAAAGCATGTAGCATGCAATTAATAACTTTTATGATAAGTTATGTTAAGCACGAGTTTCATTTAGTCAATTGTAACCTGTATAGGTATTTATAACGCAGCTTGACGGTGTATATACCAGAATTAAACATTAATAAGGGAAAACTTAAGGGGTCATACTCCTGAAATTTAAAAAAAAAAAATGATTTTTTTTTTAATTTTTATTTTTTATAGATACTTTTAAGAATTAAAAAAAAAATTTAAATCTAGAAAATTCTACCCCATTACGAAGTTATAGCAATAAATGTGACCATACATCGGTTTGAAGTGGCTTCCTGGCTAATTGCCGCGCCACTCTCAACAGCAGCGTTTAGGCATTTATTTTTTCGTAAAAGCAGGGTTTCATAGAAAACAAGGTCATTTATAGGACCATCTGTGAATAACAAGAAGATTCAAGAGGAAGTACGAAGCTGGAATGGGAGACTAGTCGTAAGTTCACGTTGTACCTACCAAAAACTTTAAACGCACTTTTCTTAATAAGATATGTGAACTCAACAATTAAATTTTTTTTCATCTTTTAACTTTTATAACATTTTTTCAAATTTACTCGGTTTTCAGTGCGTGCAGGGTATGTGAGCACTTAAGGGGTTAGGTGGGTTTGAAAATTTCTAAAACTGGATTTTTTGTTTTTTGTCTTATTAAATAATAAAACATGTCTAGAATATTCTCCCAAAATTTTAAATCGATCCAAGTAAAATTATAAGAGATGGAGCCTTCGGAAGTTCCGCCCACCGGGCCACGTTAGCCTCAACTTAAAACTTTAATCGCGTTTTTCTCGAAACTCTACTTTGGAAGTCGGTGGACACGATTTCTCGAAAAGTTATGAACCTTGTTCAAATTTTGCAAACTTCTTCAAAATAACATTATCTAGTGCTTGAACGAAGAATTTTTTTAAATCTTTATTACAACTTATTTTACGAGGCAATACATGGTGAAAATTTTACCAATAAATGGCATTTTTTGTTCACAGCTCCGCCAAAAGTTCAAATTTCAATTTTTTTTTTCCTTCGTTCAAGCACGAGCTCTATGCATGTACTAACGGGAAATTTTTGGTTTTTTAATTTTGGATGAACCAGTCATGAGTTATCCTGTCCACGCCGGGACCACTTTTTTTTTTGAGAGGTTAGGAGAAATGAGGTCCCAAAGCGTGAATTTCTAAAATTTTTAAACAAAAATTTCACGAAATACTTACGAAATATGTATCTTTGATGTACTAAATTTTTTAAATAAAATATACCTATCATTGGATATATTAAAAAAAAATTTGTGAAAATACCATTTTTTTAGGGCTCTGAAACCCACCTAACCCCTTAAGATAGTTAGCATTTTTTAATAGTATTAGACATAAGAGACTGGAGATGACCAGCAATGCTTTGGGTTGAAGGCACACGTGTGATTCCTGGACGTCGTTCCTAGGTTACCTTGTGTGTAATACATAGTGGCGTAATCAGGAGCAAATCAATTCATGTATCGCAAAATATGTAACAATTGACTTTTTCCATACTTTCACCTAATAATCTGTTGCCACCGTCTGAATCGAAAATAACTTCGAATAAACTTTGTTACGAAATTTGACATTTTCAAACTGGTCAAGTCCAGACTACGCAACTTTCTCGTCAAATTTATTTGACCAAATGACACAGTCTTTAGATTAATCGTTGTTTTTTGCAATTGCAACGGACAATTCATTTGCATTAAAATATTTAAATAAATTGATTACATACTCTACAGTTCCGCTACTACGTAATGCCCTTTTTCGGCAAATCCATTCGCCATCAAAAACTTTCACAAACGAGCATGTGTATCGAAAAAATCGTCAAAATTAATTTGAATTGCAAAACGTAACAGCGAATGGCACGTCACACAACAAAACAAAAGTTTTATATAGAGGTACACATGGAGGCTATATCATTTAAAATTGGGTCATTTAGTCGACAAAGTAACATCTTACAACAATTTTCCCATTCTTTTAAATAGTTAATTAACTCTGTTATTAAAATTACTTACTTATGCCTTGGTAGCTCAGAAGAGAATATACAAGGACTGGGTATCCAATCCAAGTGGCAAATGCACTGGTCTACAAGTCCAAGGGTCGTGGGTTCAAATCGCACTTAAGCACCAGCATTTCTTGAAAAAGCCACTGTTACTAACTCTTAATAATAATAATAATAATAATAATTCTTTATTTAGATATTTCCATAAGTACAGCAGTTTTGTTAAAATATTTGTTGGATATAGTCTTTCTTAAGACTTACCACTAACCGGAAAAGGACTTGCAGGTAAAGCTGTAAGGATCGTGGAAGTTAGTAATTAAAAAAATAAGAAGGAATTGAATTGACTTGCAAGCCAGGAGAGATATAATAAATTTGCTAATCGCATTGTTTCACACGTGCCGTTCTTTCTATGACGATCTCAAGCTTGGAAATCTTGAAATAATTTTATCAAACGACCTTCAAAACGATTAGCTAACTACATACATTCATATTTTTTCGATTTTTTTATTTACATTTTTATTTTGTAGAGGAAGAAAACTCGAGGTGCTATTTCATGTTTAAGGCACTTGACGTTGAAAATGCACGAAATGAAAAGCTAAAGGCCTGCGCACAGCACGCCACAAAGATGATTCAGCATAAAACACGAAGAGTGGTAGAGAAGTAGAAGTGCGCATTTCGTAAGCCACCGTTTTTTCTTTGCTGCTCTCATTTTAGAGGAGGGGAAACATTTGCAGTTGGCACATGGATGTGTGCGGCGCTGGTCGAACAAACACACACACTCGTACGCTTTTTTCACATTTTCACAATAGAAATCCAAAACAAAGAGACGAGGTGGAGAAGGGAGAACTCCATTTGACAAGACTGATAATTAAGTGTTATCAGTTGTGTCATTACGGGCAGGAAAAAATGGCAGCAGTGTGACTCACATTAGCAATGAAGAAAAATCGAGTCGTGTTTCGATGGATTAAAAACTCGTCCCGTAGTGAAACTCACCAACTAATTCAGCATTAAATATGTCCGCTCGTTCTCCGTATCAAATAAATAATCCAATAAATTAATGCTCGTGATAGTATCCAATTACTGCTCTGCTCCTAGACCGACTTCGTTTCAAACTCATTCACACCTCGCTATCTGATTTCGCGTTTTATTTTTCTGTTTTATTACGCCTTTATTATTTTTCTTTTCTTCTTTTTATATCACAAGTCGTTTTATTTCACCACACACCGTGAATACGACGAATAAAACGAATCACAGCAAACAAAAAAAAAATTATCCACGTCGCGTTCGTGTGGTAATCTACAGCTCAGACGTTTTGAGGAAATTTTAAAACGCGTAATTTCCTGCTTAATACGATTTATTATTTTGTTTTATCACAAAGAGCAAATACTAATTGAAGAAAAATTTGCAGTAAAACGCCAGTAGAAAATGGGATTAATCACAAAAAAATCAAAATAGTTCTGCTACACTCCATATTTAACTTATCACTTTTTGATTTTATTTCTTTTTCACACTGCCACTTAAAATTGCACGAGGGAAAATTTAATGTAGACAAAAATTCTAAAACACTCTAGGACTATTGTTCCATTAGACGGATAAATTAATTCGCATGAAAATTTAAACCACACCACGTTTCAATTTTAAACTACGTGAAATTAATCACTCAAGCACTCGATTCGGACTGACAAGACGCCCAATTCGCTTTCAGATGACAGCCCACTTATTCCACAGTACCACTACACAGTCCACTCCGCTGTCTGAAATCCTCCTTTCTTTCCTCTTCCAATAAAGTGCACATTCAGCTTTTTAAAATCTGCTTTGTGTGAAAACCCCTGACTATTCGCTTTCTGCTTACTGCCTTCTCCTGCTCTGCTATACCATTTCAAGATACACAATTTCAACCTGGCAGCCTTGCCTGCGATCTCTCAGCTTTCCCCATTCAAGAGTAAAGAAATCTTTGTACTCAGCGTTCAGCCACGTCCGACCGTATGTTTTTTCTGTATTCAATTCAAAACAAGGCACTACACCCCACACCCCTTACCCCTACCAACACGACTCAGAAAATTAAGTTGTTGAAAAGCAATTCACATTCAGCAAACCCGAAAGCTTACTAGCTCACTTGCAAAAAAATACCAATGACGAACTTTGTCTTGAAAGGAAATCGGGTTTCCGTCAAGGCAAACCTTTATTGTGTGCCGTAACGAGCACGTCGAAAGCCTTTCTTTCTCTTCAACATCGCGAAAGGGGTCCTTGCGAACACAATTTCTTTTGCGAATGACGAATAAAGTCATTCAGCGTGCCCATAGCTGGATTCGTGATTCAGCCGTGCAAGGTTACAAAGAAAACGCGATGTGTGTAGCGTGGTGCTTTGCTTGGTGCAGAATAATGAAAATATCAGCAAAGTAAAGAATGAAAGACCCACTACTGCGGCTTGGCCATAAGCGATTTATGGCGATGTTATTTCTCACAAAGAAATTTCGTTCATGAGAAAAACAAGCTCATCTCTTAGATTGACTAAACAAAAACAATTTCTGTAGAAGCTTTGTGAAACGAAAAAAATATTATTGACCACACCACGAGAAAGAAGACCAGACCAACAGCCAGACCTCGTTCTCCTTCTGGAACAATAAAAAGATTCAAGCCATCCATCGAAGTCACTAACAAACAACTTCGTTCTCGACTTTGACTCTGCTGCTGTAGTCGCATAGTGAAGTGATAGAAAGGCCAATGACGTTGTTTTCATGACAACGCGTTGCCAGTCACATATGGATACATACATGTGTGTTTATTGTTATGACGTAGGCTTATCCAGCCCAACTGCATTGATACAGCTGTTTGTCTAGTTTTATATTACGGCGGATTTATTAGAGCAATTTTATGTCGTATACAGTGGCGCTGTTCCGAACAAAGAACAAGATTTGCTCTTCTTATTTCGATGTAGGGAAATGCAATGTTTGTTTATATTTCGTAACCATAAGTTTCAACTTTCAAACATACACCATCCTCAATCAAATTAACCCCATAAAGAAATAATTCCACTTTAGAAATATGACACGTTATGTAATATGGAACGATTTTTATTCCTAGTTTAATGTAGCAGAGTAATTTGGATGTCGAAAATTCGCAGGAGTCGTGTACCTCGTTTAGTCAAAGGAATTCCACAACTGGGGAAAAATGCATAGCACTGAGATCTACAAAATTATATATTTTGCTTCTATTAATTTTATATGGTTTGATTCATTGACAGTTAATTCTACAGGGAAAGAGAAATTGCCAGAGAACTTTCAACATTCTTTTAAGACGATTTAAGAAGCGACGTAGTGATAATTCTACAAACGGGTATTTGCGAAACTCGCACTTGTTATGGCAAAAAGTCTTATCAACATGCCATGGCTACAATACGATACTTTGTGCAACAAAGTATCGAATTATAATGTTTATAAATATGAACTATTGCATATTTTCTTTGATATCGGTATTACTATTGATAAAATGCTTAAAATCTTTATGTCTGCTCAACAGTTTTTAGAGTGCTGGAGCAATTAAAGTAGAATCTAGGCAGTCGAATAATACGCTTAAAGCTAAACGGTCCAATCCAAAAAATATTATATTATCATCAAACAATTATTAATTTTCACTTTGCCTTTTAAATATGTGTAATCTTATTATTCAGCAAGAGTGTTTTCCTTTAACGAACATTAAACGGTAATTGAATATAGTGCTCTCCGTAAGTTGGGGCATCATAACACACTAGGTATGTTCTCCATTGGAGGAAACATTTTTTTTATAAAGGAAAATTATTGAAAAAATACGATAGATCCGCATAACCCCGCACCCTTAAAAGAACAGTGTCACAGCTCAATAAAAGGTCGTTAAGAACTGAACTGTATCAAATCACAAGTAACACTATTACATCGTACGACGTTCAAAAATAATTCAACAACGACACTTGAGACTTACTTGTCTCGTTGTTCCAATAGAAAGATATGATAGTAAGGCAACTTCACAGCTGTTCAATACAAAACAACTGATTTTTGAGTTATGACACTGTTCTTCTAGTGGTGCGATAAACTAGGAATTTAAGAATAGATAATTCAATGTATACATATATTTGGTAACAGCATAAAACGATATGAAGCTTGAATACTACCCATGTTTTTGGTGATATGACAACTTTAAAAATACAATACAATATATTGGCCCCGAAAACATCGATTGGCACTAATTTAGAATACCGTATTGCAAAAATATGAAAATACGTTTCTGAATCAATGAGATGAAATATAAATTGATAATCTCAAAAGAGGTTAGAAGAGGTCAGCTGCAATCGAAATTATCATCAAACACGACGAGTACCTAATATGTGAATTTCTTCTTTATTAAGTAGAAATTGATTCTTTAACATGAGGTTAACGACTTTGTTTTTTTGGAAATCGGAGAAGCTCTTCTGAAGCAGAACTTCTTAAGCGGAGTATTTTTGCATTTGTATCACATGGACTCTTCTGACTCAAGATGTAAACTACATCTCCATAATATACGTATAGAAGAAAATAGGATAATCAGATCTGATTTGATTTTTATTATTCCATATTGCATTTTTATGTTTTAAGATATATTAAATAATACGATGCTCCGACTAACACAGTTATAGGACAAAAACGGTCATTCTAAATCGGTTGAAGTGCCGATTTTGTCATTTCAGTTGTCATGTAGCGTACAACTATGGCTCACTATTACGGTTTGATGCTAGAAAAAATTTTAATAATCAAAATCCTTGATTCTTCTTGATCACCAAGTAGAAACATTATTTTTAGTAAATTTAAAAAAAAATCGAATTATTCTATTTGTTTTTTTTTTAATGTGCATAGCATATTGAAAGAGTTTTCCTCTTAGCCCCGGCGGACGACATATGAAACTAAAATAGTTGGCAATATCAATCTTGCATTATTATTCAATGTGCTCTGAAATTGTCTGTTTCGGATAGATAACATAAAAATAAGAATACGCAGCTGAAGTGAAAAGTGGTACACATTCCCGTGTACCCATTCTACATTTAAATTACGTATCGCAATTTCTCAATCAATAATTGTAGAGAGCTTAACAGACGAACAGAGAGACCGCATCTTAAATACAAGGAGATCGATCGCGAGCACAGTAAACACGTTATTCTTTATGGTTGAATTTAAGTTATGAATTGATTAACTGGTAATAAAAAAACGTCGGCATACGTTCAAAGTTCGTGCAGATAAGACTAGAATTTTCCACGCGCAATATCAACAACTGTCTAGTTCCAGTTCGCACAAAAACATCCCGACCCGCGATCTTTACTCTTTCGAAACTTAATCTATCTACAAATCAGCCGTCTTCAAGGCCTTCAAGCTTTTCTTATTGTTTTTAATTTTCTTATATAAAATATATTTTCATAATAATAAAACGAACATGAAAATCTTTTAACATGCAAATATACATACAAATATTAGTACATTCATACTTTTGAGATTTCAGGTTGCCTTACTCACGAAAAACTGATAACATAGTTTAATAACATTACGGAAGAAACAGGTTTCAAGCAGATAGCGTAAAATTTAATATTATCAAAAACGCAGATTGTACATGACTTTTTCGCGTGTAGTACTGAAATTATGATAACTTGCAGAGCTTTGGGTTAATTAAAAATAAAATAGGAAGTTATAATGTGGTTGGCTCTATTGAAGGCCGCGATTAAGAACGACATTATCAAATTTGATGGAAATCGGATAACGAGAGATAGTTCAACTATTCGAAGAATGACACGATAAAATTATTGATCATTCTCTCTTGAACCTTTCAATTAATACACTTAGTATTGAATAGCAGGAGTAACTTAGTTAATTTAGTTACTTTTTCTTCTCTGCAGCATTTGAATAGAACAACGTACTCGCCGAAGCTTTGCTGCTGTTTGACATATCACTTTTGGGCACCACGTACAATAAAGATAAATTTCGCTCGCTGTGCTTTTGGGTAATAAAAATAAAATTTAAAAAATGTAATTACCTGATATATTTATTTCCGTTGACTATAATCTCGCCCTGATTGGAGCTTTATTAGAGTGCCGATGACCCCAATGCTAGTTCAGATGAAATATTCTGTAAAAAAAAGTAAACAAATATTTAAGGGGGTTTGTCTTTATTATAAAGCTAATATTTATGAATTGAGAGTATTTAATAATATGTACTACTAAATAATTTTATTTACATTATTGGATTATTGGAAATAATAAACACAATAAATTATAGACGTATCAAGTGCTTCTTTTCAGTACTTAATTCAAAAACACGTCAGTTGTTCTCTCAAATGACTGTGTTTTATTTTTATATTTTCAATAACATTTGGTAAAACATATTAGGATTTTATATTTTATTTTCGACACAGAATAGCTATGTCCTCACCTTACCAAAAGAACAACTTTTTTACTAAATCATGAGCTTTATTGCAAGAAAGAAAATTTTAAATAATTATGGGTTATACTTTTTTCATGCATCTGCAATAATGAAATATAAACAGCATGAACATAGTATAAATTGTAAAATATCAGTGTTTATTTCCTTCATTTCTGGCAAGTCTTGGCAAATGATGAAATGTTCTACACAAAAATATTATTAAATAACTTGGGTACATATACAGCTTTAATAACGGACAAAGCCTATAGACTTAACGATACCTCCAAAATGAACTTGACTAAGACGAAAATCAATAATAATACTTTATTAAAAAAGAATAAAGTAATAATTTTTCTATCTAAATATAATTTGACTCCAACGCAGATGGATGCTCAAAATTAAATATGGATGACAATCGTTGAAAGTTTAAACCATATTCGGAAATCGAAAACGATGTGTTCCTTAGTTTATGGATTGGATAAAATATGGCTGTGAAAGATCTGATGTGTCTTATTTACAGTGATCACCAACCCATCACATCCTGGTAAAAGCACGTACAGTATGTAAAGTTCGTATTCGTACGGTCTATTTTTTATGGGTACCCTAGCATTGTATCTTTAAAACAATAAAAATTGCCATTCAGAATTTTTTATCTTTCTTCAAAACACTTAAACTTTAGCATACCATGCAGAATTAACTTTAATCTTCTTGCCATTCGATGAAAAAAAAAGAAGAAGCAAAAGCCGTATTCGTACCCTTGTAATATTTTTACTTTTGACAAACAATTTTTTTTTTTAATTTTTATACTTTGTTTTGTTTCGTTTAATATAAATATTACCAATGATTTTATTGTATGTCTTTTCAATTGGCAGCTACTTTTTTCAGAATATTGAGGTTTTCCATATAAAATTGTTGGGGTACGAATACGGACTTTACATACTGTAGCTAAATAATAAAACGCAATGGATGACTCTTCGTAGCAAACACTGCGCACAATAATACATTTTTCTGTCGCATTTCTACAGATCCTCCCCGCGATAATTATTATCTCGAAATAAAAAGTAAATTACCTCAATTGAAGGCAATAACCCGGTAGAGAGAGAGAGAAAGAAAGAGAAATATTTATAGAAACATATTAATTAATGTATTCATACAAAGAATATATTCAAAAAAATCTATTAATTCAACCGTAGCAAAAGAAAATTGACTCTTGTTGAGCTGAATGTAAATCAGACAAATCTACGTTTCATTTTGGGAAGATTTTGGAGAATCCATATCAGTATTATTTTTATTCGATTCGGTAAAACAAAGCCCAATTTTTAAATTATTTACGTCCTCCAAGGAGATACCTTGACTTTCCTTTATTGCCGGTCAGAGCCCGTTTCGCAGAATACCACGAATTACCTTCATCGGCCGGTTAAGCGACTTACCTTCGATTTTATCTGAAGCAAAAAAGATGAAGATAAGTATACGCTGTCTGTACATTGGGATTGGATTTGATCGTTTCAGTCTTGCAATATAACGCTTTGTTCTGTTTGTTAAAGCTTTTGTGAATGAACACTGCAGAAGTTGTGCAAAGAAAATTTGTTGTGGATTTAATGAAAATGAATTAATTTTTTAATCGTCTTTCTTTTATCTTTGATGAAATGTAGACGAGAAAAGAAACGTTTGAGTCATAATGCTTTTCGTACATAAATGTACCTATATACGAGCCATCAAAACATGACTAATCCTAGTGCATCTATTTGAGATTGAGATCTTCAAATTCTTACATCGCACTTTCTTCAAAACACCAAGCTGCAATATACGATTCATTACTCCTTAGAGAAAAAGAATGAATTCTTAAGAAAAACAGCTGATGCATAATACGACGTTAACAGAGAGTTCTTTCTACATCCACTATACCCGGATATTTCTTGTCAGGTAAGATACACATACCTAAACGAATAATTGTTGTATTAAGTCAGTCAGGTGGAGTGGAAGTTCATATTGTGTTTTAAGTCTTGCAACTAAAGTCACCGCAAACACAGCTATACAATTAACTGGATAATCCCCAAGCTTCCTAAACAGAACAGGATCAAATGAATTTATAATAATAATTCAACTTCATACCATGAAATTTACAACTTTTTATTTAATACATAAATCCAGTGTATATGAAGGCCAGTGAACTTACGTATGGGCGGAATGGCGAACAAGATATCTGTGCGCTCTTCTTCGTCTGATACTGAAAACTCAAGACGCAGTTTTTTAAGCTGCGACGAGTTGTCATTTCCTTTCTCTTAGTACGAACGCAAACGTTACATTTTCTTATAGGTATTTATACTGAAGCGTTTATATTGTCACGCACCTTTGTTATAGTGAATTTTATATCGTTCTTTCTCCAAGAATACAAAGCGGAATACCAAAAAAAAAAATAAGGAAATCATTCAAAGATTATTTAAAGCCACCATACGCATCTTGTTAATATCTTACGATTAAGAACGAACTCATCTCTCATCTGAATAATTTTTAGAAAAAAAATAGACACGTTAATGTGTTAAGTTTGAGTTAAGGTGAGTCTTGAAACATAAGTTCGTCATTAGTTTCACCATTTTCAAACTTATCTAGGCGCTAAGCTTTTCTTCGTCTGGGGATCCATTATCCATCCAAAAATAAAATTCTAGCTAATGTAATCTTTCTGCTTGCTACATAAATGAGAGAACATAGAGTATTGGATAAAAATAACTTTATTGCGTACTGCACAGAACAGACGACTTATGCACGTGTCGCACAGTTCAACTTGCCAATAAGAAACCGACGTGATAACGTGAATGTAATTGAAAATATAAAAATACATCTATACACAACATATGCTCTATCTCACACTCTGCCGAACCATATTCATTCAAACTTTATTTATAAAAGAAAATGATAAGATCTAAAGAAAAACAAAGGGCTAACCAATCAACTTTTGGTTTCGATCACTCTTTTAACTGCTAAGTTAATTTAAACTGTTTTCATTTAAATTTTTGGGCATACTATTAATTATACTAGTTTTGTCAATTTTGAACATAACGTCATACTGAAAGTTTTTCACCTGTTTATTCTCTCAATTAATTTTATTGCAATCGTGTATGTCTGTGGTTCCCACAGAATGCTCCCATGGTTCTGGCGACAAAAAACGAACAATTACCAAGCTGATTGCGTAAACCCACCATGATACCAAAAAAACATAAAACCGATAAGGAAGCATTCTAAAAACGAAAAAAATCTATTTTTTTTTATTATTATTCTAGGTACATTCAATTTTACGGAAAATAAAACAAACTCAAAGATTTTTTCGATCCGTTAAAATGTCCAAAAAATAAAATCCGATGATACCGATGTTCCGACCATCCTTTAAAATCTAAACTTTTCAGAAAAATATGATGAAGCGATACAAAATTGAAATAATTTTTTACTTTTATACCTGTAAGACTTTTTTTGTAACGGGACAAAAGGAAATTTACTTCTTAAAAAATTGTTAGAATTAATTTTTCATGTATTTTGATAAATTCCAATAATTAGCCATTTAATATAATGGTAACTGGATAAATGCTCCCGGGGCAATATCATGCACCTTGCTTACTGGTTCCAAATGTATCGAATAACATAAATTAAATATCATGTCAGTGACCTTAGATAAATGATCAGTGAGCACATTGAACATTTTTTTTTTAAATTTACGAAAAGCATAAAAACTAATACTTAGCTCCACTCGTCTGTATTTCAGACAACTCATCTAACTTACCAAGAAAAAAAAATTAACGATTTAAAGGAGAAGTCAAACGGAAATATCTCGATTCTTTGAAATAGAATCGAGCCTGAATATACGACTTCATTTCACAGTCAAGGCTGATTTTATGTGTGTGCGCGTTTGCGTTTGCAAATCAACAGTCGAAATCAATGTCATTAAATTACAAATGGTTCTAGAAATTGTTTCCTAGAGTTTTTATCTATAATCGGTGGTATATAATAAAAACAATGATCGACTGACCTCATCAGTTGCTTTTTCATACCGTGGATATTTTATAATGATCAAATTGAAAAATGAATGACGACCAAAACCTGTAGCGACGTATTTATACACCGCACAAAGCATATACACGTCGACCTTGGTATGTACTTTTGTAAAACAGAAAATAAAAATAAGAAACCTTCGGATATATGTGTGCAGAGTAATAATATCAATGTTACACATATGTGGGTACCTACAGACTTAAAAAGCAAAATATAGAATTCGCAACAAACTGGGCAGATAGCTGGTAGAGCCAACAGCCACCCAGCCATGAAAAACTATAATACCTGTGCTTGCTAGCTAGCTGGGGGCTGTGAGATGGATTTAAGTTAGCGCAGAAAAAAGGCCAATATTAAGACCCATCGTCTCCTCTAATATACGATACGAGTATACATTTGAATGACATGGATCGTGGTTGCCATTGCCCTCTACTTTGCCCCAACAACGCTAAACCATGTATTTTTGTGTGGCAAATATATTTTATCCAACAAAGCGACTCACGGGTCTGGAGATTATAACAACAGTTTTTTTTAATTTTTTGTTTATTCACGAAATGCTTTATTACAAGTTTATTTCGTAGCTTTGTGCATAATAACAATTCGGTGTTGCCGTTTCTTTAGAAAATGAAAAGTAGTATACCTTGAGATGAGTCTTTCAGCTTTTTCCGAGATGCGATTATGATGATAGGCTTGTGGTTGTTGCAATAGTAACACGTTTTCATGTCTCAAGGTCATTTTTTAAACGGATATTATAGTAGAAACAATGTTTCGATGGGTGATTGCGATTTTATGATGCACTTAGAATACACGGGTTATCTTCGACTTCTTGCAGGTTTATAGGTTCTGTTAGTTTTCATAATTGGATAGGAAATATCATCGAGGTTATAATTATTAATCTTTCTGGCATACAACATGATGCCTTCATATTTATTTCACCTCCTCGACGATGAACAGTCCTGGTCCCATTTATTTATTTAGTCTTTCTTCCCAAAAGCAACTTTGTTATTTCCTAAAAGCATTTTTAGGCAAGGTGTAGTAATTTTTTTCTTAAGTATACATTTTAGTTAAATCATACAATATTGATTTTGCTGCATACCACGAAATATACTATAGATGTAAAGATATAGAAACATCGCTAATCACTTAAGGCAAGGTATCAGTTCTCGACGAAAGAAATATATTTTTTTTTTTAATTTTCATCCTTAACATAAGAATACGTGAACGAAAGCATATTTCGATATCGAATGTATTTCACGAGTTACAGACCGATTTGTGGAATGGTCGGTCGATATGCAATACGATTTTTTTATAACGTCAAATTTTAAATGCGTGTTTCTCGAAACAAGTTCTTCCGGAGCGCGGTACGTTCTACAGCTTCAACGAATGAACAGATTTAAATGAATAAAAGCTAAACAGAAAGTAAACTACGAGTTTTACTTTATTATTTATAATACAGTATTGTTATTGATTTTCAAAAAAAAAAAATTTGCTGCCCTCAAAATTTTTTTGTGTACATTTCATGACTACACCTTTTCAACATGTATTTCAGATTATGTAAATTGTATTTCAGAATAGTGAGTTGTATTTCAGATTAGGTAAATTGTATTTCAGAATAGTGAGTTGTATTTCAGAGTACGTAAATTGTATTTCAGAATAGTGAGTTGTATTTCAGATTAGGTAAATTGTATTTCAGAATAGTGAGTTGTATTTCAGAGTACGTAAATTGTATTTCTGAATAGTGAGTTGTATTTCAGATTATGTAAATTGTATTTCAGAATAGTGAGTTGTATTTCAGAGTACGTAAATTGTATTTCAGAATAGTGAGTTGTATTTCAGATTATATAAATTGTATTTCAGAATAGTGAGTTGTATTTCAGAGTACGTAAGTTTGAATTCAGAAAACGTAAATTGTATTTCAGAATACGTAAGTTTGAATTCAGAAAACGTAAATTGTATTTCAGAACACATCGAAATAATAAGACTTAATTTCACACTTGCATATCATCCAATGCCAAAGCTTTGGCATGGAAGTATGGCATGGTAGTATGCTGCGCCGCCCGAGCACAGTCACAAATTTTTTTTTTTTTTTTTTTTTTTATTTTTGAAAAAAAAAATCATTTTCGGTACAATCATTTACAGACGGGGTACTATCTGAATAAAAAATTTCAGTTAATTTGGTGCAAGTCGGGTGCTAAGTTCACACGGACCAATTTTTTCTCCGTTCCCTTGGGGGTACAAACAAAAATTTTTTCGGTACAATCAAGTGCAAACAAAACTCCACCCGAAAACAATTTTTTTATTCAATTTGGTTAAAGTGGGGTGCTAAGTTCACAGAGGTTCTATTATGTATACTTAATGCGATCTCAATACAAAATTACGTTAAATATCAACATTCTGATAAAGAATGCAAGGGTACCTATCTGATATACAATTTACGTTTTCTGAATTTAAACTTACGTATTCTGAAATACAATTTACGTTTTCTGAATTCAAACTTACGTACTCTGAAATACAAATCACTATTCTGAAATACAATTTACCTAATCTGAAATACAACTCACTATTCTGAAATAAAATTTACGTTATCTGAAATACAACTCACTATTCTGAAATACAATTTACCTAGTCTGAAATACAACTCGCTATTCTGAAATACAATTTACCTAATCTGAAATACAACTCACTATTCTGAAATACAATTTACATAATCTGAAATACAACTCACTATTCTGAAATACAATTTACCTAATCTGAAATACAACTCACTATTCTGAAATACAATTTACCTAATCTGAAATTAATATTATATAATCTGAAATACATGTTGAAAAGGTGTAGTAGACACGAAAAAAGCAATAAAAATTTTCACTCCGTCTGTCCGCCGTACGTCGTACATCGACCGCCAAAATCCTTTGAAGGCTCGTAGCTCTCAAACCAGTGGAGCTATTAAATTAAAAATTTTTCTAGGAATAGACTGGGAAGACATTATTTTCAGGGGTATGAGGGGGAAGGTGGGGAAGCGTTTTAGACGAAAAATTTTGGTTTCTAGATCTCAGCAACCGCTTATGTTAGGAGACTGAAACTTGGAATTTCTATAGAACTTTGATAGTGGACCCATTTGCAAAAAAAATTGATGATATGGGTGAAGGGGTGCGGGAGTGGAGGGGGAAGCAATGCGTCCGAAACGCAAAAAAGCCGAGATCGACACATTCTAAAATCTATATCTCCTAAACCGTTAATGGCAAGCAATTAAAACTTAACAAATATTTGTAGTTATACTAAGAGAGTAGATTGAAACAAAATTTTTGGGTGGGGGTAGTGGCGTACGGGGGTGGGGGTTGAAATACTTAACATTACGATATCTCCCAAACCAGTGGCACCAGAAAAACAAAATTCAGTTTGGATATAAAGCTTGATAAATAAAGATTGCTCAAAGTAAAATCTTTGAAGGGGGCGGGGGAGTACGTAAGTGGAGGGGATAAGAATTTTTCAAAAATAACACGTTTCATATCTCAATAACAGTAGGTCTGTTCTATTTGACGGGTGTAGTGTACACCTTCTACACTTTTTGCACTGGCTCTCGAGCTAGTGCAGGAAAGTGTAAAAGGGAGTGGCGGGGAAGGAACAAGAACACTATTTGAGGTTGAGTTTGTGTCATTGAATTGACGTCAAAGGCTGTTTAGAAAATCGGGTGCAAGAAAGTGCAACTTACACCGGGCAAAAGAAACAAACCTAGTGTAAGATGGATGCTTTAAATTTTTACCAGAAGTAGGCCTAATAGAACCCTAGTAGGGAAAAAAAGTTTGGGGGTGTGGGTGTAGAGGGTGAGGGTGGGGAAGGGTGAGAAAGAAAAAGTTCCGATGCTTATATCTTAAGAATCTATAATGATTGGAAGCTGAAACTTGGTATTTAGATAGAGCTATAATAATGGCATTGTGGAAAAATAAAATTTTTTTTAGGGGCAGTATGGTACGGTGGTGGGGGGTGTTTTTCCTAACTTTAGAACGGCTTATGCTACGAAGTTGAAACTCAGTATGTATATGTAAATTAACAAGAAAAGTAATTCTGATAAAAAAAAATTGAATATTCATTGGCGTTCAGAAGGGGGGGGGGCAAAAAAAAATATCAGTTTATATAAAATGCATATATTTTCACGATTTTCGTCATATCTACTAGGTCTTTCGAAATATTGAATTCATTTTTATTCTACGGATTCTTCATATGAATACCTAGAATGCGTTTTCAAGATTTTTTAAAATTCGACCCCTGAGAGGGTGTAAACTGGTTGTATACTTTTTCATGAATTCCACCATGTTTCTCAGGTCTGATCAGATATCGAATATCTTTTCACTTCCCCAGGCTTGTTTAATAATCACCTATTTTTAAGTTTTGTTTTTTTCAACCTCTAGACCGCATCCCGGAATATGACCCAATTATTTAATTCATATGTTACACCCTTTTCCAACCGCTTCCCAAACTTTTTGTTAGGTTTTCAGTCACATAGTAATATACAGCGCATCCCCGAATTGAACGCGTTCTGAACTTCTGCCGGAAAAATAATAAAGTTGCGCCCAGACTGTTGGCAGATTTTTTTTTATTTTTTAATTCCCCTTTTTTTTTTTTTAATTTTTAAGCCAAAAAAAGGGATTTTTTTCAAATAGCTGCTATTTTAGTCTCAGGGCGTTTTTTCAAAATCGGAAAACGTTGGAGCCCCGCAAATTTGATCTAGTTTTATAAACTTTTTTAATTTTCGGTTTCAGATCTCTTGGCAAGGCAGTAGAAGTTACCGCGTGCATCAACTCACACCAATTGCGGCCTGACATTATAGGAGCTGAAGCCGCCATTTTGCAATTTAAAAAAAAAAATCACAATTATTCTTCACTTGTACCTCTATATAACCCATTAATAGTTTTTTCCATATATATTTATTTTATATTAACAAAAAAAAACCTGAAATTGAGGCATTTTTCGGGCCTTTTAACTGATACCTTGCCTTAAACATCTCACTTTATCAAAACATACATTAATTTTACGGATGAAATAAATAAATATGATTATGATATGCGATGAAAATGATAGCAGCCTAATTCATTTTCTACTGAGAGATCTCGCTAGAATAGACAGAAGGAGATCTTATTCTAAACTTCATTTCAGAATGAATTTCATTATTACAGTTCTGTGTTGTGTTTATCGAACTTTAGAGTGAACTTTTTTGCGATAAACTAGCTTAACTTGACCATTTGACATGCAATACGATTTCTGCTATAACGACTTCCTGTTTGATTTCAAACTGAGATCAGTTTACTAGGTGCGGGTTAGCTTTACTTAGATATTGGATCGAGAACAAAATACAGACCACACCTTGTTCTCATTCTTCAATTACGAAATGCTGACGAATGTCTTATCAGGCTTGGTTTGAAAACTTTATACCGATTCGTTTGTACTTTATTATTAAAAAATAATAAAGTAGAATTTATTGATAACGTATAAAAACAGAAAAGCGATATTATATTACTGCTCTTTAAATTATGAAGTCAACTTCCGCCATATAGCGTAAAAAGGGATATTGCGGTCGTCCTTCCGTTCGCTCTAAATTTTCAAATATTTTTTCAGTGTATATGTTGTAGTTTGGAACCTCTTCCTCCCAACGAATAACTACATAAATAAGATAAAAATCTTCTAAACTTCAATGAACAATTTCAAACTCTCAATTTCCCAAAAACTAAAAGTTCTAAGAGAGACAATTACTGCAGGACAAATAAGAACTTGCGGCGATGTATGAAGTTAGCACCCGTCAGTGCGACAGAAGTAAGTAAGTCCATTTCAATTTTTACAACCTCATTTCGTTCGATTTATATCTAAACCTCCTGCCAATTATAATTTTAAATCTTCGTATATAGTTACTGCCACACCACTTAAATCAGCCATAGAAAACAGGTGGTCGTGGGCAAGGTTATATGGCGTTCTCAAGTTCGGATTATACATTTAAAAGAAATCAAGAAAAAAAACTAATCTCAATGTACCTATGAATGTGAAAATTATACGTACATATTTCTATTTCTACCTAGGCATTTGAAAAACATGTCACCTGTATTTGTAGGTAGGGTAAAAAGGTAAAATCTCAGATAGGAAAACGTGACGTGCCTCGTACATCACATTATCGTAGAAGTGAAACCAACAACAAAAGATACGTTTGCACTGGAAATAATACAGGGTCGAAGCGAAACGTGTGTGCATTACATCGTAGCCGTAGATTAAACATTTTACCGAACTCCTACCTGTTCCAATGATTGATAGATGTGGAGAATATGCACTGGCAGCACTCCAAGCCAGTTAGGGTAATGCGGCATTGATCGGCACTATTCATTAATTCAATAAGATGATGAGAAGGGTTCATTTTTGATTTCCTGGTATCAAAATTAACTTTCATAAAATGTTTTGCGAACGGATTTTTTCAGAAACTAGATTGGGAGATAGAGTGCAATTTAAATCGCTCGCTTACAACGCTCTGAATTAATATCTAAGCATTGTTAGTACCTGTCTACGACTACATCGAAGACAGATAGCGTCACTGGGACTACTTGCACTAGCTGTTTTCGCCTCAGTTTTCTTTAGTCTCATCAAAATTGATATTGCTGAGACGTGCGGCTCAGGTATCTTTAAATAAATCTATTACAGTACAATCTCGATAATTCGTATCCCGTTAATTCGTAAATCCCGCTAATTCGAAATGAACCGCTGGTCCCTTGGAAAAATCGCGTTTATTCGTAAAAACACAATACATTTTGGTCCTCTCGGTAATTAGTAATTATTTTCCTACTCGAGGTCCCATTAAACGTCTTATAATTCGTAAGTCGCTTGTAATAATCCCGTTTATTCGGAAAAAAATTTCTCCTCCACACTCTTCAATTCTCTAAATCATGTTTGCTTGCGTCATTTTTTGACGATAAATAGTGTAAGTGACGATGTTTTTTGTTAATCAGAAAAAACTAACTGATTTCCTTTCCATGTCAGGGTTTTTTTGTTTAACAAGGATAACAGAGTACATACATCAACAATATTTTACTTTATTTTTTTATTAAACGTGTGTATTTTGAATTTTAATAAAAACCGATAAGTTCCGTTAATCTGAATTTTGCCCGTCTTTAATAATCAATAATTCGCAATCCCGCTAATTCGAAAATCTCGTTAATTCGTAATAAGCCTTAGGTCCCTTGACACTACGAATTATCGGGATTGTACTGTATGTATTAAATAAGAGGTCTAGTTGCTGTAGGTACTTGTTTGGCATATATTTTATTTAATTATCATTGATGTGCCCCTTTAGTTTAAGTAGCGGTAGCTATTTTTTCTACTAACCTTTTTTTTCTTGCCTGGAATTTTATATCTTAATACAGTGCAATCCGCTTATAAAGTGCACTTTTATAACGTACTTTCGGTTATAAAGTACTTTTTTTCAATCCTCATGCACAAATGTGAAAAGTTCTTGTATTTTTGAACAGATATAACGTACCCTTTCATAACGTACCCTTTTATAACGTACATGTTGGTTATAACGTACCATTTCTCATTGCACTTGAGTTCTTTATAACGTACACAATATTAATTCGATCTGTTTACGGTTGAATTGAAAAAAAATTCAAGGATAATTTTTATTTTTATTATTTATTTTATAATGCGACAGCCTCTTCCTTTAAAATAAGCCCTATTTCATTATTCGAGGATAAAAATTACAAGAGATATGAATTTTTAAAAAAGGACTCGGACGAAAACTCTGCGAGAACTTACTAACATACTATAACTAAAACCGGGTTAAAACCGGGTTGCACTGTATAATGTTAATTTGTCCTGGTTTTTTTAATACATTATATTTTAAAATTTCTCTTCTTGTATTTTTTGAAGTTCTTATTTGTCTTTTTTTCAATGTTTTAGGCCTACAAAATCCATTCCCTGTTTATGCAATGCAATTTAAACGGTTTTTTTAAATCCCACTTCACGTTCACGAGTTGACCAATTGACTTATTACAGTATAAAAGCGAAACTATTCGTGCAGCAATCCTTGCTGTTTTACTGTATTATTTATAATACAGTATTGTTATCGATTTTTAAAAAAAAAAAATTTGCTGCCCTCAAAATTTTTTTGTCCACGTTTCATGACTAGTAGACGCGAAAAAAGCAATAAAAATTTTCACTCCGTCTGTACGCCGTACCCCGTACGCCGTACGTCGACCGCCCCAAAATCTTTGAAGGCTCGTAGCTCTCAAACCTGTGGAGCTATTAAATTTAAATTTTTTCTAAGAATAAACTTGGTGGACCCCTTGAATTGACATTATTTTCAGGGGAGGAGGTGTAAGGGGGAAGGCGGGGTAAGCGTTTTAGACGAAAAATTTAGGTTTCTAGATCTCAGGAACCGCTTGTGTTAGGAGGCTGAAACTTAGAATTTCTATAGAGCTTTGATAATGGACCCATTTGCAAAAAAAAAAACAGATATGGGTGAAGGGGTGTGGGAGTGGAGCGGGAAGCAATGCGTCCGAAACGCAAAAAAGTCGAGATCGAAACATTCTAAAATCCATATCTCCTAAACCGTTAATAGCAAGCAATTAAAACTTAACAAGTATCTGTAGTTATACTAGGAGAATAGATTGAAACAAAATTTTTGGGTGGGGGTAGTGACGTACGGGGGTGGGGGTTGAAATACTTAACATTACAATATCTCCCAAACCAGTGGCACCAGAAAAACAAAATTCGGTTTGGATACAAAGCTTGATAAATAAAGATTGCTCAAAGCAAAATCTTTGAAGGGGGCGGGGGAGTACGTAAGTGGAGGGGATAAGAATTTTTCAAAAATAACACGTTTCATATCTCAATAACAGTGTAAGATGGTTGCTTCAAATTTTTACCAGAAGTAGGCCTAATAGAACCCTAGTAGGGAAAAAAAGTTTGGCGGTGTGGGTGTAGAGGGTGAGGGTGGGGAAGGGTGAGAAAGAAAAAGTTCCGATGCTTATATCTTAAGAATCTATAATGATAGGAAGCTGAAACTTGGTATTTAGATAGAGCTATAGTAGTGGCGTGGTGGAAAAATAAATTTTTTTTTAGGGGTAGTATGGTACGGTGGTGGGGGGTGTTTTTCCTAACTTTAGAACGGCTTATGCTGTTAAGTTGAAACTCGGTACGTATATGTAAATTAACTAGAAAAGTAATTCTGATAAAAAAAAATTCAAATATTCATTGGCGTTCAGAAGGGGGGGGGGCAAAAAAAAATATCGGTTAGTATAAAATGCATATATTTTCACAATTTTCATCATATCTACTAGGTCTTTCGAAATATTGAGTTCATTTTTTTTCTACGGATTCTTCATGTGAATACCTAGAATGTGTTTTCAAGATTTTTTGAAATTTGACCCCTAAGAGGGTGTAAACTGGTTGTATACTTTTTCATGAATTCCACCATGTTTCTCAGGTCTGATCAGATATCGAATATCTTTTCACTTCCCCAGGCTTGTTTAATAATAACCTATTTTTAAGTTTTGTTTTTTTCAACCTCTAGACCGCATCCCGGAATATGACCCAATTATTTAATTCATATGTTACACCCTTTTCTAACCGCTTCCCGAACTTTTTGTTAGGTTTTCAGTCACATAGTAACATACACCGCATCCCCGAATTGAACGCGTTCTGAACTTCTGCCGGAAAAATAATACAGTTGCGCCCAGACTATTGGCAGATTTTTTACTATTAAACTATTCATGTAACTCTAGTTTTTATGAAAAAAATAATTTTGTTGACATCAATGTGATCAAATACCATATAACAATAACTTCTTCGCAGTGCGTATAAGTCTTGGGAGATGACCACAGTACACTTATCCTATTTTACTATTCTTCGACTTACCTTGTTATTCCCTGTGACCACAGAATAATGCTTTTATTTTACCTCTGAGGTAATTAAAATTTTTAGCGACAACCATCTAAATGGTGACAGAAAAAGTAAAAAAATTTAAGCAGGATAATGATCCTTTTTCACTTGGCTGTTAAAAGATGAAACAGCGAGAAAGTAGAGATTTCGAAGGTATTCCTTCAGTTGGGTGAATTACCTTCAAATATCTTACACTAAATGAACGACGATGGCCGATCTTTGCCGAGTCGTGGCAGCAACCTGAACAACAAAAATACAAAACAGATGGCAAGACCAAAACAAAAATTTACATTGCAAAGAGGGCAAGAGTCGGAAATCGCAGGGAAGGAGGTCATCAGACAATCGGTGGAATGCCGTTTTGTATTCCGCAGTGCTTTAACCCACACAATCATAGCGGCTGGCTGAACATCATGTGCACAGTAAACCCAAGCAGAGGAGAACTTTGTGGAAATGTGTGGGAGGACAGTTTCTGACAAAATTCAAATGCGGATTAAGGGCCCAGAGCGCTGGGGTGAGACTACGAACGTTGGCCCGAAAAGCGGCAACGGAATGCGAAACCGCACTGCTGCGCTGTACAGTGAAACACTGATTATTCTACGAAGCGATCAGATCTGATGAAGACTTTTCGGGAAGAGCAAGCCGAATGTGGGCGGTTCACTCTATGTCCAACACACGAGCGACAGCGAGTCCGTGATTCCAGCAGCAAAAACAAAACATGACTACCTACAAACAGTCCCATCCCGTGCCGTCATTCAGCTTTGCTTTTGCTGCCGCCGCGTGAGACACTTGACTGACCAATTGGACGAGCGTACGGTAAATTCCTTTCTGTAAATGCACTGCTGTCGCGACAAAAACAAGACAGAACCTGAACCATACGAACGACACGCCGAATAACGGACACGGTGCTTGGCCCGTTCGTGTGAAAGTTCTTCGAACGCCTGCGGGAAAGTTTACCTCCCAAGTCCAAAAACAGCGTTAAATCCATACCGTAGAAATGACGATTCGATCGCCCAGAAAACAAATGGGGTTTCGGGCAATTAGTTGCCCGATTTCGTAATCTCACGGATACCGCACTAAGCCAATTGCTTGTAAAACTAACAAAATCCATCGCAACTTTTTACCAAGTAATTCGCAGTAATCATTTCGTCGATTGCGAGCTTCTTGCGGTGGACTTCGATATCACGGCGACGACATTGGGAAAAAATTACAAAGATGGCGGAGTGCCATCGAATCGGAAAAACTTGCACAAATTTCACGCACTGAATTTCGTCTCGGACGCGACAGAACCGAGCCAAATTCCAACATAAACATTAGCAGAAGACATTTGTTAAGTCATCGGTACTTACAAGATGTAATTGAACGGTCGTTTTCGGGTCCAAAACACAAATCACAAATGACACGGCATTCTACCAAACACCACTCGCACTGTCCAGATATCGAAAATTGACAGTAACCAAGATGCGGGTCATGTGACCCGTTTTTGGTGTTTCTGATTGGTACGCGCAGTGGATGGTCGATCAAATTACGGTATTTTCTGAACCGATTGGACGCGAGTATAATCGATTGAACACTTACCATGTGGCAAGGATGGCGGGATTTTTAAATTTTTAAGTGCTTGTGATGTTAGTTAAGGTGTCAGAACAAAGTCGTAGGTACAACAAATTAATTATAATTGTTTTTTAAGACAAGTGTTTTTAGATCCAAGTGGATAAGGGAAAATTGATATTGAAGTAAAAATTATTCACCGCAATGAAGTCAGCTGTTTGGGGCGAATGAAGCAAACTTGAGCTATGTTTCAAATCTCGCAAGCCCTGAAATGAAAAGTTATAGCGTTTTGAAATTTAGAAGACTATCATCGCCGTTCGACACAGTAGATTTTTCTTTGAGTGTATTTTGACGTGCAATGGTGCAAGGTACACTAAAGTGTAACTTACACCGGGCAAAAAAGGAACAAACCTAGTGTTATTTGGATGTTGAGCCCAGATCACAGTCACCTGCGTTTTCTGTAATGTCAACTGTCAAAAACGCGTTGCGTAGAAAAGTTAACAAGTGAATTTATTATTTAGATTGCAAAAGAAAGAGAATCCAGTTCCAAAATGCCTGACCCACAGCAAGGAAATTTCAGTAAGGCATTAAAATACTGCCTCAGCAAAGTTCTAGCTTATTAGGTTCTTTTTCCAGACGTCGTGGAGTATTTCATCCAACAAATGGAAGATGACAAAACTTTATCATCGGGGATTGCTGCAATCAAAACGCTTTTGATGGTCATCCAAAGGACGAAATGTGAGTACACATTCCGTTGGTATCTTCCCTGTAAACGGGCTTCCAGAGTTACTAATTTTGGCCAGTTAGCTCTTGGTACCTCTGTCGTACGGACGATAGAAGACAAATCCAATTCCCAGAATAAGGCATCAAAAGGATAAACATAATTGATAACTTGCATTTCCTTATAGATATGGTTATGTTGACACTCGTGTCCTTGTAATCAATCAACAGGACACTCCGTAACTTAAATAATTGTTGCCATAATCATTGAACTCTGTTTACCATCGCCAATAAAGCTTGGCTGTTGGTTTGTAATATTCACGTAAAATGACAATTTATTAAGGGCAATTATATATTTTATTTTCTCGCAAAAAATTGTAATATAAGCACGTCCACGAAATGCAGGTACCTTTTTAATAATAATGTAATTCGCAACTGATAGGATAGTTAACAAAAATATGCTGCTTCTTTCTCGATGGATTTCAGGAAAAGGAAACTTGGGCCAACTGAATCTAATCGATGACGGAGTGTTTAGTTTTTATTATTATTATTTTGCTGGCAACACAAATCTTGAATCTAACTCCACATTCCAGTCGATACCGTTCACATATTGCACTCTACTATACAAGAAGCCGTGAAAGAAATGCGAAGCACAGACATGTCAATTACAGCGATTGTTTCCGGTACGGAATTATTCTCTAGATTCATTACTCTCGCTAAATTTGATGACAAACCAATGGAAGACTGCAAGCAAATTATGTTGCATCGTGGCAAGATCTTCTTGGAGAAACTCCTACAGTCGCGAAATATTATTGCAAGACAGGCTACTCAATTTGTTACGGATGGATGTCACGTCCTGACACATTCGCGATCGCGTGTTGTCCTCCAGACTCTAATCGATGCCCATTCGAAATGCAATAAACAATTTCACGTCTATGTAACACATGGTGGTCCGGATAATTCGGGGTTTGTATTTTGATATTGTTCTGTGGCTGAACAAAGCTGAACGTTTTGATTGCATTTAGAGCTCAAATGTTTGCGGACTTAGAACGAGCCGGAATCGAATGCACGCTTATTCTGGACTCAGCTATAGGATATGTTATGGAAAGTGTGGATCTTGTGATGGTTGGAGCCGAAGGAGTAGTTGAAAGTGGCGGGATCATAAATCGCGTTGGAAGTTTTACTATGGCATTGTGTGCGCGTGAAATGAAAAAGCCTTTCTACGTTCTAGCTGAAAGCTTTAAATTCACTCGGCTGTATCCACTAAATCAAAGAGATCTTCCGAGTGAGTACAAGGTATGTGTCTTTTTTTACCAGCTGCAATGTTTAAATAACAGAATTTACTCTCCTGTAGTACACAAAACGGAACATAAAAGACATGGCAAAAGCGCATCCCATGGTCGACTACACACCACCGGCATATATAACGCTCCTTTTCACTGATCTCGGAATCCTAACACCGTCTGCCGTTAGTGACGAATTGATAAAACTGTATTTGTAAATATGCCGCTCTAATAATAAATTCGTATCAGGGACTTGGACAAGGAACATTTTTTTTATTGGAGATTTCTTTCAGAAATAATCCAAAAATATTATGACCAAATGAACTCTTTCCGTCCAACTTGATTCCTTTTTTCTGTAACCGAGTTTGGATTTGTTGCGTGCAGCGGATAAGCTAAGCCAAGCCGTCCGTTCGGAACACAAATTTCAGGTAAAATAGAGAAATTTATTTGGTACCGCAACTTGTACAGCCAAGAAATTACTTGTACGAAGCACTTTATTTCGTAGAGAAGAAAGTTAAGAAGAAGATTATGGATTTTATAACAAAATTAAAAAATGATTTTGTAAAATAGAATATTCTGTTAAAAGACAATGGATTGTCGTGATTTAATTAAATTGCTTGTTACGGTGATGGTGAAGTGAATTTGAGAGGTTGTTGGTTCGAATTCCTACTCTAAGCAAAATTCTTTCTTATTCTAATTTCTAATTTAATCAAAAAACGAAAATCAAACGCCCCATTCTTTCATCATGTTCTAACTTTCGAAACTATGGCTTTTGCATGTTGATTTCTAAATCAGCTGCACATTTATTTTATCGTTCCTGAAGAAAATTTATCGTGCTGTATGCGTGGAAGCGGCCATCGCAGTCTACCTGTTTCTCTACGTCGAAATTATCTCTTTCTGAAGTTCTATCGAAATTTTATGGCCCTGAGTTTAATTCCAGTACTCAATGCCGTGCTGATCTCCTTTTAACGAAACGAACAACCTTTAATAATGAAGGAGGGCAGGTATCTGTCGATTCTTTTCGCGCCAACAATCGTAGTTACGAACACAGTACCACGTTATGTAGGCATTCTCGCAGGTCGGATTGACACTCCGGCAGCGACCCAACCCGCTTGATTTAATTTGTATTGTTATTTATTTTTATATGCATGTCCTTTTAATCTCCTTTTCCCCTAATACTAGCATCTGCATTTATAAACTCCTTCATAATCTATACAAAAGTGTCTGTCCAGTTTACTTCCATCCTTTCAAACGCCTGTCATCTAAATAAAAAAGTCCAATAATATTTTAAATTTTTCATGTATATACTTTTAACAATATGACAATATTTATAATTATCAGAATACATAATTATAAAAACACATTTACACTAAAAATTAAAAAATTACAGTTGACACGAATTACGTGAAACGAGTTAGGAAATAAAACTTAACTACCTTAACATACAAATAAATATAGCTTTATTAACGCTTTCGTAAAAATAGTATTCGAAGTAAACGCAGTCATTCAACTTTATAATTGCTAATATCGCTACCTAAATAATACCTTGCGAAATATTAGAAAATCATAAGTCTGTATATAAAGTTACAATAGAAATAAATCGAATTATATTTAAAACAAAACGTAATTTTTGGCACGTTGAGTATCAAAAAGCACAAAAAGTTATATTTTTATTTTGTAGAATTTAACTGGAACAGACTAAATAGGTTTTCGTTCGCACTGAGTAATTACAAAATAGATTTTATCACTTTTATTTCGTTTTTTTAAGACTTCAGTTCAGTATTCATTGAATTTCCATAAAAAAACATCAGTTAACATCTAGCTTCCTTCTCGCAATAGGAGCGCTTCAACTACTGTGAAAATTTCATCGAAATGTGGACGAGATTCGGCTTCGGCTGCCCAACATTTTAACATGAGACGATACATTTCGGCAGGAGTGTTTTCCGGTGCGGGCATTCGAAAACCTGTACAAATTTTCCATCAGAATAAAAAGAAGGAACAGAATTAAAAGATCGTTTTTTTTTCAATTGTGCCAATGATTAATAAGAACCAAGAACAATCTTACTGACCTGTATCGATTCGTTCGCGCGCTCTTGAATTACTCATTCCTGAATATGGTGTATCACCTTTCGAGAATATTTCCCACATTAAGATTCCATAGGACCACACGTCACACAGTGATGTATATTTTCCGAAATTTAATGCTTCTGGTGCTGTCCATTTAACTGGAATTTGTTTCATACCGTCGGAGACTGTAACGAGAAAATGTTATTAAAAATTACTTAAGCTATAATTTAAAAAAATACCAATGTACTCTTCCTCCTCTCGTGACATTCCAAAGTCTGAGATTTTTACAGAGTTTTCAAAGTCGATTAGACAATTTCGGGCGGCCAAATCTCGGTGAATGCAGTTTTTCGATTCCAAGTAGCGCATTCCTGCAAAATATTAAAAATATTTATAATTCTAATATGATGTGAGAGAAAGGTCTAAACGGGATTATATAAAAAAAAGAATCAACCAAAATAATAAAACCACGTAAGACTTGATGCAAAAGGCTGTATTATCATGCGAAGAGAAAAAACGAAATTATATCCCCGAGTGAGCTTCATTTATTTATATAATCAATAGAAAAGTTTATGCAGCCCTTCCCGATTTAAAATTTTGGATCGACATTTTAGTTATCTCGCTACCAAGAGAATTTGTTTTTCTGTAGGAAATTTAATTTAACGTAGAAATATTTCACAGATTTTTTTTGTTTCAGACCATGCAATATAAGCCCAACATCTAAACTAATCAATTATATAAAATACTATACACATCTTACTAACCTGCTGCAGCATCTTTACACATTCCCATCAGTTGCTTTGTATTTAATGTGTTTGAATTTTTCCGTAAAAAATTAAGCAGCGATCCCCCTATGAACAAAATTCCACAAAAGTTAACCTATTTTTATATGCACAATCTTAGTTACCTGGCACCAGTTCCATAACAATCATAATCGGTTGTTTTTGCACACAAATTCCAATTAATTTTACAATATTCGGATGATCGTATTGCTTTAATATTCTCCCCTCCTGTAGAAATTTGCGTTTCTGTTCGTCAGGCAGGGTCATTCGGCAGGTCTTAACGGCCACGTCTAATTTTGTTGATTTCAATTTTGCCTTGTAAACATCGCCAAAGTTGCCCTGATCCAGTTTTCGAACGAACAATTGAAATTAGTCCTTTTTGGTAATGCAAGAACGCAATAAACATACCCTTCCGATTTTTTCCAACAGGATAACATCGTCATTGCTCAGTTCCCAACGTTCACGCATAACTGGACGGCGTAGTATCGCACCGGATTTTACAGTAACTGGTAATTCAGATTGGTATTGATGCATTATGAGTTCTTGTATGCTGGGAAATGGAGGACCCTCGAATCGATAGTGACCATCGGCTGTTGTTTGTACTATGAAATGTTTATGACCATTCCATCCCACACTTAACACTATTTGACTTTCTTCGTTACGAATTGTTTCACGTACCAAGAAGTCTCCGTCATTTTTAAGCAATCGAACTACTTCCTCGCGCGGCAGTACTCCATGAAACCATTCTTCTTCGTAGAGTGGACGATTTGTGGAGAACGACATCTAGATTGATTTGAAGAAACAAACGGTTAGTTGGAAATTCGTGTAAATTTTGAGCTAAGCAAGTCGCTGAATATGTATCTATTATTTCTACAGATCTTTCTAGCGATATCCATTACGGGTCAAGCCGCTGACGGCTAACTACTCACTAGCAGCTCACTTCTTTTGCGGTACCTACTGTCATCCTTAAATTACGCTTAGTATAATAAAGTTCTGGAAAGGACACTCGCTCTAATACTGATATAATGGGCGTATACATTGCCGTTGCTTTCTTTGCTAAATTTGGCGAAACTAATCGACAACGAAATACCTTTCGTGAACTTCCCTTTGAATAAAGAGCCGTGACTTCCCGCTTTCCAAAACAAGAAAAACTATTGAAAATCAATTTAATCAGACCAAAACTGAACTGAATCAAGACCAGACGCTTAGTCCCAAAAAATCAATCCGAATTTAAAAAAATAACGGGATAATTCTTGTTCAATAGATTCTTGTTGAATAGTTTTACAAATTTTTCGGAAAAAAAAACTAAATTGACTGCGTCGCAAAACAAATAATTTACCACACATTACATTTTAGAAATACTCTACTCTTTACATACCACACTGGAACGGATCCTCTTCTTCCGAGCCGGAGGTTTTGGTCGATAATTCACATCGAAATTCGATGACGAGCACGTACTCAATTCGGAGGTACTCATAGTTTGATCAATCCGCCAACTGTACCGGATTACAACTACAAAATCGTCACCTTTCACGAATTTTCCGAATATCTGATCTCGAATGCACCAGCAGCGGAAATAACAAAATATCCGTACTACGTCAATAGAATTCTCCACGGATGTACACTGTTATGCCAGGAACTCAATCTTCTCAAGATTTCGCCATTCAGCTTTCGCACGGAACACACACTTATCGTACGTAATCTGTGTAGGCGAATTCGAAACCGAAAAACATTTCGACATAATCTCTGGTGACGAGAATATATTTCAAAATATGCGTGCATAAGTTCTATTTTTGATTATAAACTATACAATGAATGGTATGATGAGATTGTGTGTATTCGAATCTCGAATAGAGAAAAAACTGTAACGGCTTGCTCCAGTCTACAAGCAAATCAAGGGATTTCCTTGGCACGCTTAAATTTATTTAGGAGGTTTTTATCGAAACGAACTTTCACAATAGAAAGTTGAAGTATGTGATCTACACAAGTGTGCCAAAATGGTGTACATATTGAGTGCCAACTAAGAGAATCGTCAGAGTTTGCGTGATACATGTGAACGCTTTAATCTATTTCTGGATCGCTACATATTCAACAGGTTACACGATGTGCGCGACGATAATAAGCGTTTCCTCTGCCGCTAATACCAACACACACTCTATTCGAAAAGATAACAAACTTAAAAAAATTGAAATTATACAGAACGTTTAGCCTAACTGTGGGATTGAATTCAACTTCTCTGTTATCAATTATGTGGTTGATTCCTGCAGTTTATATGTTGTCCCAGGGTGGAGCAGCAAAATCGGTTTCACTCGGAATTAGCTTGAATGCGAAGAAATTTCAAAGAACATGTTTCTGTTTTCAAGCGAATCCTATGACAGACTTTTCGATAAGCGGGACTCTATTTTTGCTCTTTAGACGAACAAATAACTAGCATACGTGGCAATCCATTACCACACTATGCTACCGTGGACCAAATTTTCTTCTAGTTATATAATATGTGAATAAAAAGGCTACTAAGAATAACAAATTATACTTGAATTAAAAAATACAATATTTTCTTAAGTACCTAATAAAGGAAATGCTGTGAAAGATATGCACCAAAATTAAAATATAAATAATAAAAAGCGAAAGCTATTTAAAAGAGCGTCTAGAAGGCTTTTGCCATTTTTATTTCTTAATTAAAATTATACGTATAGCAATAAAGAACAGAAGCGTTTGCGCAACACTGGGTGTTAACGATCACAAACTTTATTTAATTTGCAGCACAAACCAATTTCTGTTCTATAACTTTACTTTTGAAAAAAATTAAGTCTTGTTATCGCTCTGAAATTTCAAATCAATTTGCTAAGACAATAAAAACCATAACGTTTTTTTTTAAATAATTGGGCTTGAAATTATCTCCGTTTGTGGGAATACTTTTGGATGGTATGAGAAGGAGTGCGCTGAAATTTGTATATATCCAGGATGAGGAATCTAATAATCTGAAATTGTATAGACATAGTAATATGCTACAGAACAATTTTTTGGAAGGGTAAGCAAGCACGTTGTGGTCATTATATATGTGTTCAAATTTATATCAGGTATGGGTGGACAGATAGTTTAGGAGAAAAGTAAAAATAAAAATAGAGATAAAGGAGTTTTGCGATGGGGATGAAAACTTCATCTTTTCATATTTCAGGGACCGTTTTTGTCACTGAATTGAAATTTGATACATATGAAAAAGTACACTAGCTGGTGAACGAACTATACAAGTTAAAACGGTTCAAGCGTCTTATTTCACTCGATTAAAAAACAAAAAAAAAACGTATCAAGTTAAAAGCAAATTATCATGCACTAGCTACATTAAGAAAACAACCACAACATAGTACTCACACCAAAAAGCTCAGAATAAGTATGTTCCTTAATGCATAGCATGTCCTCAACTGAGGTAGATGCCTCACTGACTTGATTATTCGATCCGTTGCAAGAGCACAATTCGTTATCGAACAGTTCCTCCGTGTGGAATTCCTTCTTGAAATCGGCCACGCTCTTACTCGGATGGATTTTCTTCTTCGAACAACGATCGCATTTCCTCTTATTCTTACTGCTATTGAACATTTGTAATCGATTACGGAATGTACTTCGAACATCCTTGCTTTTTTTCGCTTTCATAATTTTCTTTTCGTTTTTCAATCGCTTCGACGACTGTTTCGAAAATTTTCCATCCTGACTAGTTTGGGTTTTGCCTGACAGACTAGAATTTGTATCAGTGGCGTTTGTCGGGGTAGTCGTCGAAATACGATGATGTGATTTCGACGACGAGAAGTTTCGAGTAAAAGACATTTCTTTGAAGGTGCTTAGCAGAGAGTTAATTGACTTATTTGAGAACGAAGTCGAACGTTTCTTCAGAATTAGTCCAGTGAAGCAGATTTCCGGCTGTGCTGCTCCTTCTTGCGTACTTTTTGTTGTATCCTTCAGAATCGACTTAATTTCTGGGTGTTCGCACTCTACTTCAACTTCAGAAGTAGAGGGCGCCAATTCTTCGGTTTTAACCTCGGTTATTGTATCGTAATTAACTTTCAGTACTTCCAAGTGTTCGACTGGTTGTGTTTGAGTCATCTTGTCGTCGAGAACTTTATTAATTGCGTCGATTCGATCCAAATGAGCATCGATTGATGATTTTAATGGTTCGACCTCAACCTGGTTGATTTCAACTTCCAATATTTCATTTTGAGGAATTACATTTTTAGCGACATCGGCAGGACTCGAAGCGGGTTGGTTAGTTTCACAAATTACAGAAGGAGTTATATCAAAATCGGCATACGTGTTAGTAGACTCATCGACAAACAACACATTTTTTGATGATTTATTATCTTCTGATTCGATTGCTTCGGAATCTGAAGTAGAGCTATTTACCGATAGTGATCCAAGGCTTTGCGATCGTGCTTTCGATGTAGGACGTGTGCGCTGTTTGGCCGTTGGCGTTAGAGGAGTTGATTTGCGTTTGAATGGTGCTCTGAATATTGATATGACACCTGCGCCTCGTTGTAAAATTAGTGATGTCGCCGAATTGGTTGCGACCTAAATATTAAATGTTAATGAAATAAAAGTGCTACCAACCACCAACTAAATTTACATTAACCTTACACTAAACCAATGCTAGAAACAAACCCAATTTTAAATGAAATTTACTTTGCCTGTATACTTCCACCATTATAAGTGACTTTATAGGATAAATTATTTACGTACAGGTTGTTCGTTGAAATTATTTTCGATGAAGTTTGGATCGGCCGTTAGATGATCATCACATCCGGACGGAAGTTCTTCACAACCGACCTCGCTGAGAGCACTTTTTATCATGTCGGCAAGCTTCTGTTTTTGTTTCTCCTGACATCGTAAAGAGTTTAAGTCTTTGGATTGCCTAAATAAGTACAAAACATTAGCAAATGAATTCGCGCAACTGAAATAATTAAATGCACTCACTTTTGGTTGTCCTTTCCCATACCGTTGATGCCACCTATAATAATAAAATATAATCTAAATAATCAAGCTAAAGTTTTTTCTTTAAATCCAAAGTTTAAATCTTAAACCACCAGTCCACGTGCGTACACATTAAAAAAAAGCACGTGCAGCACGCTTTAGGTACAAGTTACAAACTTGGTCTTTGAAAATTCAAAGCCACGTACCGTTGTTGATGCCACCTGTGTGCATCGTACCACCGCCATTCAAGTCGCCAACCATTTTCTCCTGCTTTTCTTGCGAGTCCTTCACTGAAAGCTCGAGTTCGTTGAGTCGTGATCGCAACCAATCCACAGTCAGATTATCCACCGTTAACGTATTTGACTGCATCTTCCCGGGTATGTCTTCGATCAAACTTTCGTCGAACTGGAAAAGTACGGGTGTCGCGGGAGATGTTCTGTAAATTAGTTGAAAGTTAGTAAACAAAATTTAATTTCGGTTACATTTAAAATGATTCGATTTACTTGTGTCGTTCGGTGAATTCCCTGTATTCCTCAGCTGGATTAATATTGTTTATTACTGTGTCGATCTTACGCTGAATATCCTTGAATTTATCGGATGTTAAATCGCTATGCTGCGATGCTTCCTGTAAAATATTTTTCCTAAAAGCAAACAACAAAATATAAAAATTTTTAATTTGGTAAGATGGTCGTAGGGTAACAAACTATCATCGGAAAAAATAATTATGTCAAGAGACTTCGAAGATGAACAGAGGACGGATGAAGGGATAATCAGGCTGTGGCGCAATAAATTTAAAAAAAAATTTACCGCATCTCGGTTTATGAGTATATACAATAGATATCAAGAAGTGAAAGAACTGTTATTTAGATGAGGTTGCATATATTTGACGTCCTTTGGAATCATCGCAACTCCCTAGACGTACAAGAGGAGATTGAAATTTCTCGAAATCTTACGTAAAAGGTGAAAAATATATGAGCTGGTTCTTGAAAAAAAGGATGATTTTTTTCTTCATCAATATATTCTTCCTTAATACAAATACATTTATTAGACATTTCGATTAATTTTGCTACCTCATCGTTAAAAATATTTGTTGTCCTACGCATCATTAAAGTAAGTTAAATTCGCAGAATACGCCCTTTCAAGAATTTCTATCCACGTTGGTCCTTTTTTGAATAAAAAATACTGCACAAGGAAAAATGATTTGCAAGGAATGTAATGCAAGAACATAAAACTCAGTTTTCTCCAATTTTAAACTTTTTTGACTTTGAGTTGCTCACATAACTAAAATTCGAAGGATACTATTGTAGTTCGTTGTTACGATATCCATTCAAAGAAAATGATTTTTATTTTTTTTAAAACCTGAGCAAAGTTCCTACCCATTTTAATATGAAAATAGATAAGAAGTTAAAAAAAACAATAACCTACCATAATAAAATAAAACTCTCCTGAACGGACTGCTGATGTTCTAGTAGACCCGGTAAAAGCACAGTCCGAAAATCTTTTTCAACTTCTACGGCTTCTGTAATTAGCATTACATATTCATTATGTGTAAGATGAAGTTTGCGGCAAGCTTTTTGATATTTATCACGAACGTCGTCCAATTTACGTCCACCACGTCCAGCTATTTTTTATTTCAAAAGGCATAAGACATAAATTAATTTTCAATCAACAGCTATTTAATTGCAATTAATAAATATATTTAAAAAACGGAACGTACATTTTATATAATGCTCTTCGAATCGTGTTCTTAACGCTTTGTATCCTTCCAAGTGTTTCTGATATTCGGATTTCTTTCGGATAACTTCATCTGTTAGCTGCAATTGAAAGAAAATGAATTATTGATAATGGAAAAGCTAACAAATGCAATAAGTGTGATGATCATATTGTACATGAGGTCATATTTGAGAATAATTAAAAACTTTGATTAGTTTACTTGGTGTCTTCTTAAAAAAAAAGTAATTGAAAAAGTATGGGATGGAGATGGATGGACAGTGAAAAAGACAGTAAGATCGATTTTTTAACGAAATATATTATACATAATTCGTTCAGTAATTTTGCAGTGGGCTTGACAAAAAAATAAAAATAAATGAAAATAATAACAATCTAATCCCAGCACCTAAAATTCAAAATACATATGTATGTACAAATTTCAGTAGATGTCTGACTGTCCCATGTTCGAACATAAACCTATTATATTGCACTTCCTACAATGCAAAATTTTTTTTTGTGTATGAAACTTTCACAATCTAATATCCATGACTTTATAGTTGAATTGCTATTTCTAGCGTCTGGATTGTATAATTTATTACATAATTCTTTAGTTGGCATATCTAACGATGGGAATATGTTTTGTCAACAAGACGACGACGGCGTACGCCGTCCATACGAAGCAATAACGAGAAGATAACAAAAGACATGAGTGAAACCACAACCAGTCCTATCCTAGATGGCGCGAGGAGTTCAGCAGCGAGCTAGTAAGACCAGAATAACTAGTTAAGCAAGAACTTCAGGTGTTATAGTAATTTCAAAATCAAAAGAGCAATGTCTCCCCCAATAGTGTGGTCGGGTTAAGCAATGCATGTTGTACTCGCATGTAAGTCTGTTCCATGTTCCATCATGCTAGAGCGATGCTAAAGGTCCATATTCTTTGTACAACAAAAGACTAATACAACAATGACACTAATAGTTGAGCGGAAAGAACAGAAGGAAATATGCGATGATGTACTAAGGTGCCACTCGAATAATCACACGCTACATTGGGGATCATCGCATGACAAGACATCACAAGTCAACCATCAAGTGGTAATATTTTCAATGTCAGACTATCTCCAGCTCTAGTAGGTATACTTAAGTCTGGTGGAAGTTAGGAGGATGACCAGTTAATGGTGAAGCTGTATTGTGAGTTAAGCTCATCGTAATGATGATGATGAGGTCGTAAAACTTTCAACAAATTACTCCATCGCTTCATCTTACATGCCTTAACATTATTAAGTTTATTATTTCTTATTTTTTTTAGTTGGGGTAATGGAGGCCTAAACGATGTGATGCTGGGTTTCCATATGCGACAATTTTCTGCGACAGAAATTTGTCGCGACAAAAACGTGTCACACTCTTCAGTCTAGAGTTTCCATTTGCAACATTACTTGTGTCACACCTTGGTGTAAATTAATTATGTCAGTTGGCAAAAAAAGTGAAAAATAACGAAACAGCGAAAAATACTAAAAAGAAATCGTTGAAATTGTTTCTATTAGTGAAAATAAAATAAAGTTCGAAGAGATAGTGCTGGGTATCGAAAATTTTTGAGAAACCCTTGAACTAAAATCTTTGTCACAGAAAAAAAGTCGGAGAATCTCCGACTAGCGACATGCGACAAAATTTGTCACAGATTTGTAATCTGATTGGATAACTTATCTGTCACTCATATTGTCACAGAAAATTGTCGCATATGGAAACCCAGCTTGAATGTGGCGCTTGACACACTCAACCAAAAATACAAAACGAAAAGTTGACAAATTGAGAGAGAAAAAACTTATAGGATTGAGGATTATGATTTCGAGTGAATAATGGACAACAGATCGCCTGTCCAATATTATAAAATTATGTATAAAGCACGAGAAAGAATTGTTCAATTGAATCTGTTCAGGTGGTTTTAATCTAGACCTAATACAGATCAATGGATTTACAATTACAGTTGTAAATATTCTGAATAATGGCAAACTTTAGTGGAAATGTTTATTATTCAGAAAATGCATGTTTAGTTCTCTTTTTTAAGTGATTTGTAGAATGTAATTTATGTAAATACTAAACTTTGATCGGGATAGTTAGTAGTGATTTAATAAATATAATCATTTGGCCATGGAAGAAACTGAAAGCAGGATATTACATTACTTTTTCAACATGGTTTTAGTTTTGGAATCGAACCACGTTCTATTCTAACTTGCTTTGTTTGAACATTGTAAAATAATGGAAACAAAATAGAAAATGAAAAAAAATCATGTCAACAATATTGGCAACAGTATTCATAGAAAATCCAACACCATCCTCAAGTAACTTGTAAATCACTTCCTTAATTTCATGTGAATGTACATATGTAAATTTCAAGGATTTCTAAGATGAACGGGGCGCAACGATTGATAAAAAAATAACTTTCGCTAAGACTGTCGGTCCAAGGTTCTTCACATTTTGCTATAACCAATTGTTTGACTGAAATCCGCAAGGATCACATAAGGCGGACTGACCACGTATGAAAATAAACAATCGAGAAGGTTCTACAAGGACGAAAAAGGCTGAAATTCAAAATAGCATGGTTGACCAATGTCTTAAATCCTCTCCAGCTATTTAGGAAACTGAACAACGATTATTTCATTTAATTCATAAACTTTCAATCATTTTTTATTATGTTCCATTAAATTTTTGTCAACATAGTTTTAACATAATTCTGAAACTCAAATCTGATTAGATTTATATATTAAATTTCAATCGCCACTTAAAAGTCGCTTCAGCAAATAAAGTGATAATCAATGCACGCTTGAGGGTGTTTCTGAAGCTGCGAAAAGATTTTTTCCCACGCGCCGAGAGCATTATTAAAAGTTTAGCAATAAATTAGAACCACCGCACAGTTAAGTGGTAGATGAAAAAAACGATTCAAGTTGTCGGTTTTGTTTGGTATGATTAATGATTGATTTGATTGTAATTATTGAGCACTCTGATTGATAGAGTCAAAGGTAAAAAAAAGGTATGTACGAATGTGTAAATATGCATACACTATGAACAAAGAACAATGAACAATAGGATTTGAACCGAATTAATAATAGCGAAGATGCTACCCTGTTTAGTTATATCTAAACATTGTTGTTAGTTATTGTTGTCAAAAGATTGACTGTTATGGTTTGCGTAAAAGTTTTATAAAATTCAAAAATTCTGCGAAAATAGCTGCAGAGCGATATGTAGGTATGTGCCAAATTGAAAAAATATAGTACACGTGAAATTTGAGTGTAGCTTCAACTTAGTGTAATTTTAATGATGAATAATCGTTCTCGATCGCGGTCAACCTTTTGAAAATTTACAATAAAATTTCAATGGACGCATGAAACTTACAAATATGTGCATAATATCGAAATGTCGCTAAATCAAGTCGCCTTATAAATCTGTCTTTTATTGCTGTTATGGATCAATGTGGTCACGTTCACTTTCTTTCTTCTTTTCTTTCGAAACTAATAGGGCCCATACACAGGCGAGCATGTTGGCGCAAACATGGGTTTGCGCAAGCCAATTCGCTCGTGTATGGCATTGTTGGCCGTTTGCACAAACATGCTCGCCCAAAAATCAAAATATTTTGAGTTTTCAGCGCCAACATGTTGGTGTTGGCGTATGTTTTCACGTGTATGGTGATGTTTGCGCAAACTTCAGTGTTCAGTTGTTCAACTGCAGTCGTTGGAAGAAGTCAATAATGTCACGATTTATAAAATCGGAGTTTTGGGTAGAGTTCCTCGAACTCTATGAGAGTAAGCCTGAAACATGGCGAGTAAAATTAGAGATAGGCAAGAAACCTGCAATTGCAAAAAAGGCATATCATGTGTGCAAGTGGAAATAAAACCAGACAAGCACAAGTTGTTGCCATGGCGGAATCCAATAAGCAACTGAGGCTCGCCAACATGCTCGCCGGTGTATGCGCTAAGACTAAAGTTTGCGCAAGCCTATGTTTGCGCCAACATGCTCGCCTGTGTATGGGCCACTTAAGCAAAGCTCTATTCAAGTCAGGCAGGCGTATCATTCAAATTTGGTTCTACCTTTGCACTCCCGCAAGAGCCGTTGTGTCGGCCTTTATTAATTTGGTACCCAGTTAAGGCCAACTTGAGACTTGACTGGAGTTCCAAATCGTAAGCAATCACGACTTTACACTTCTTCCACTCCATTGGAAAATTTATAGTTATTTTTTTTTTAATGGATGCTTTATTATTTTGTTTTGTGTACATGTAAGTATGGTCTCTTCGGTTCGGTTCTGTCCACTCCGCCGGTTATGGTTTCCTTCTGCTGCGTACTGTATTTGCTTTTTTATGGATCTTTTTACTTTTTCATGTGTGTAGTATATTTTCTTGTTTTCAACATAATCGCAGTAGTTGTTTTTTAGGTTTTTCGTTTCATAACAGGTCTTCAATTCTTGGAAATGCTGCTGACCGACAAACGCCAGCCAAACCCAACATCTATCCACCAACCACCATAAGAGGAGTATAATCGGTTAAAAGAGGCCAAGAGACGGATAGAAATTAAACTGTGATGAGGATGGTGATGTTTTTTCTTTTTTTAAATGCTGGTACATATGTGATGTGTTTTTTAGTCTAATGGGACTTATTGTAGTTAAAAGATGAAAAGACACTCTATGTGTTTATTCGCTCTCAGTTATTTTTTGGTACACAATGTGTATACATATGTATGTACTTATGTATGACCATACGTTTTTCATTTCTGTGGATTTCGAATAATCTCGAAAAGCCGCCAGTAAACGGTTTATAATAATAATAATAATAATGAACAAAGTTATGTTTTTCTCGATAGAACATCATATGGAAATTATATTGCATGTTATACCATGAATACACTGCTTGTATATAAATCATAATATCGTCAATATCACTAGTGTATCACCTAATAATGTGCTTACAGTACGTCAACGTACTTGCATCGCCTATCATGATTTCAATAAAGTAATTTGTATACAAGCAGTGTATCCAAGGTGTTATTCACTGGTACAAATACTGAACAATTTTATTTGCGAGAAATGTAAGCTTTGGGAACCAATAGTTTTTTTTATTTTTGTTCCTGTTAATTTCTAATTGTTTTTCTATTGCCTAAAATTTCACGATTTCAAAAAATTCAAATTATTGAGATCATTGCCAAATAAAAAATTGTAAAATTTCAAACATAGACTAAGGGGACGCTTCTCGATATTTCACAATCCAAAGCCTAGTATGTACTGTGTTCCGAGCGTAACGAAATGAACTGTAAAATCCTATAAAAAAGAGAATATTTCGTGAAGTGGGCGAACACATTACTAGGGTTAAGGGAGCCGCACAAAAACCGCACAAAAGTGTGCCAATAGAAAACAAAACGCATTTGAGCTTCTAACAATTCGTACTCAACAAAACAATTTTTAAACACGCCCAAGGACTGTTGATGACCCTATGTATATTTAAAGTTAAGCAGCGCATACAAATATTTGTTATACAAAAAGAAAAACATGTAAAAATAAATAACGCCGAAATCAAATCATTTCATTTTGCTTCTTACCATCTGGCTAGAACCACTCAATTTTTCTCGATACCCTAAGATATTGCCCTAATTGCTCAATATCAATTATTCCCCTCCAGCAGTAATTACCCTTTCAGTATCGTTCTAAAATCTTCTGCTAGATTGCATTAACCGATGGACGCTATTTTGTTACAAATCGCAATAACTTTGAACGGTTTTGAATGGCTTCTTCTATCTTCTCTACCAATGGCTAGCGCTTATTCCAAACAGTCGACTTTGAAACAATTTATGAATTTCAGTTCTCGATGGGATAATACGCTCCATGTCCCTCATAAGATACACATGTATGAACAAATTAGATATGTTTCTGTTTGTGTTTTGGTCTCAATGGATCCTAAGGCTTCTCGCCCTTCCAATCCGATTCTCCGCGTTCTTATAGACATACCGATACTCGTTGGATCTCTACGACCATAATGTAGCATTGAGAGTTGAAGTAACTTTTAATTAAATTTCACACCAGGCCATTCCATGCCAGGAAGAGCAACAGAGTATGCGAGTAATTAACTTGCAAGGCAAAATTTCCTACCAAGAACATTAATTGCTTGCGTAGATCCAGGCATCAATCTCAGGGCAACAGCTATCCCATCTCATACCATGCAGCATGCATTAACACTCGTATCCTCGTACGGTACACATGGATCGTCAAAGACTTCTTTAAAAACCACTCGAAACTCTGCTTAGAAGAATCTTGTCCTATAAGTGGCTAATCGAATGGTTTGCTTTTACTTTAAGTGAGTCATATTATCTTGTCGAGTATCTCGACAGTTTGTCGATTACCTGATTGAGTCCATGCCGTATATACGCATAGTACGAGTCCGTACAAAGTCGTTATGAATAGTCTCAGGTGGTTGAAAGGTATACTACTCGCACTGCTACATGCTTGGGGTATATCCTACCGATGTATCATACAAAAACAGGTATTTCTCCTCGGACCCAGCTTCATAAAGTGAATGGTCTTTCCAGTGTCTTGTCTAACCTTTCGGTTTCCTAACCAGTTTATTTGGTTTTCTCAAGATTCGATTGACGGGATGTGGATTTATACTGGATGAAACGAATTGTTGCCAATATGCAATATACTTAACCGATCCAACTCCAGCATATTGGATTTAGCACTCACCAAACGCTCATAAGTATAAAAGTAGCACGTATCGGACAGACAGAACAATATCATGCGATTATAACGGCTATAATATCAGGTTTCCAATGAGATAGGATGGTAGATTGTTGTTACAAAGTTCGCAGGTAATACGTCTGTGAAGTTTACCTACTTGTTCTTACCTTATTATTACCAGTCTCTTAATTTAATTACCATGTTTAAAATGAAGTTATTAAAATTAATACTAAAGATTAAGGTGCAATGGTTTCGGTGAGGATTTTTAATAAAATGCAGACGACTGCAAGCAAACGTGTTCTTAATCATCACTGAGATGCTGTAGATTTTCTTGCAAATTATTCAAACAGAGTCCGAAATAGCTTTACACTGAATCCTGTTCCCTTAACGCTCAGCCCTCATTTATCTGGACTGCTTTTTTTAAGTGCAAGAGATAAGTTGCTTTAGTTCCGGTACAACCTAAAATAAACTCACAATAGCATCTATCGAGATAGTTCCCATTCATGTTTTAAGCCTGAAAAGTCTTCTAGTTCCAAAAACTAACGCTTCTAAGTCTATGCCCTGTTAAATAGGGAAGAGAGCTAAACTTTAAGAATATATCGATACCGTTGAAGAAAAATAATAGCACTAGCATTTTTTTGTAAATTATAAATTATTATAAAGTAAATAATTAATGTATGAGCGCAGCTTTATATTTGTTTGCCGGAAAATTACATAATAGCTGAAAGAGTTGGTGAACAAGATGGTCCCTAAACAAACATTTCGAAGATATTGAATTTTTTTTAAATTTATATCAATATTTAAATGAAAATAATAAAGTAAAACCTGTACGTTCACCAAGATAATCAACTAACTTCGCTTCAACAATAACATCCACACACGTTTCGGACTTTACTTCAAATGGCTTTATAACTTCTTCGCCTTTCATAGCTTGTGGCTCTTTTATACGAGTGCAAATTTGTCTTGTTCTATTCAAAAAAGATTTGATTTCAATGAAGTGATTACTATAGACAATTGTAATGAAAATTACTCTTACTCGCAATACGGTTTTGAATTTTTACTTTTAAATTGAAACATGTCCGACTATATCAATTTCCATAACATAACGAAAATTATAATTGAAAATCAGAATAGACACAAGAGTCATGGCGTGATAATTTTCTATTACAATACCTACCTATTTTCACTTTTATGAAAAAATTTGAAAAACTATCAGTCACAGTCAATGTTTCGTGATGAAATTGGAAAAACTGACGTCAAAATAAGATCAAAAAAAAGTCATCCACCTCGATAATAATCCGGCTTATAAGCACAGGGTATGCAGCCTATCTTGTGTCTTGCCCTTTCGCTCACTGTCAATTTTATTAAAAAATGCTGGCAGCTTTCCCAATTTTTACTTTCTCCGTGCCGCACATGAAATTTTTAATGGTCACTACACTCAATAGTCTGCATTTAATACACTTTGTTAATACACTGTGGTCCAACACTGTATCTACAATAATATAGTTTATTATTCCAAATACACAGTGTTGATAAAATTAAATGATCAGTGTTTAGTAATAGTATACCCAATAAACGTTACGTATACGAAATTCGTTTATATTCGAAAATTAAAAATGCATCAAATTTAATACGAAATTAAAAGTTCGTTTTGCCTTTGATGTTTTTGAATTAAAAGTTTTGATTTGGCGGAATGCTATGGAAACACATACAGTGAATATTCATGTACGTACGTATATTGTTTGTTATGTGGCGCTAAATATTCAGAATTAGATCAAGCGTTTTCAGAAATATGTAAATTATGAGAACCGGATTAAAGATTCCTTGGCTCCCGAGTCGGAAGTTCAAAATATATTTCATTTCTTGTACAATGTGAGGAAGATTTTGTTGTCTGAAATACTTGGGTGCCTTTAACGATATTTATCAAATTGGACTATTAGGAGATATTCTTTTCATCGATCGAGCCTTCCATCTTAAGGAAAATGGATAATCATTGAAATGGAAATTTTCTGAAATAATATTGTTGGAAAGAAAGCCATCATTATCATCAAGTTGTATAACAACGTTGACCAAATTAGCATAGATCAATATTGAACGGTTTGATCATCTCCTTAAGTCCATGAGCTAATGCAAAGCGACTTTTTGTAAAGGGGCTTAGTACAATTGGAAGGAAAGTGCACAGTCTATGTATAGAAGTTTCCAAGCTAAAAATACATATATATATAAATCCATAAACTTCTGATATATTTTAATTTTTTGGCTGGTTTTTGTTTATACTTTTATAATATTATAGATATACTGAAAGATGTTTAACTAACGCGACTTTCAGTTCACTGTAATTAATCTATCGGTGGTTGTATTAAAACATGCATTAGGATATTATTTGTGTTATTTATTTTTAATTGTATTTTCATACATGTTTTAATTTGCTTTGTTATACCATAAAACTTGAACATGTGTGCAAGCTGCTAGCTAATACAAAAATTTAGAACCAAACTTATTTAAAATCAAGCTCCACTACAGACAACACCTAAGTCATTCTTTTCTGGCTATTTTGTTGCACAACATTCCCTGACAATAATTGCCGCAAACTCGAGAAACGAATAATTAATTACAATTCCAGCAATCTATGTATACAGCATGAAAAACTATAAAAACACTTTTACCGAAGTAGGTACGAACCAATATGTTTTCTTAAAGAATGTAGGAGTGGCGAAGCACTATTCCATTGTCGATGTCGAAAATCCCAAGAATTTTGCCATACTAGCCTCGATATAAGCCTAAGAGAGACGCATGTATGATTGCATTACACAAAGATTAAAATAAACAGCTTAATTCATTTATTCTTAAATGTCATGATTTTTGAAACAAACTTGGTCTGTGCATAATTACAATAATTACTGAGCAATACCTTTATTGGTCCAATAGCTGATCATGGACATTGTTTGCAAATAATACTTTACCGCCGTCCAAAGATTTATATTCGAGTATGAATATAAATATTTTATTAGACATACTCGTACGAATAAATAACAAACAAAAGTTGAGTTATTAATCTTATAAATATTAGAGCACTTTCGAAAATTCGTAGATCACCATATGGAACCGACCGACTGGATCTTATTTAGATTACTGCGGATTGGAAGGAAAATAGCGAGAGATCAATTGCAAGTGTAGAATTTTTTCTTTTCATTTATTTGACTTATCAGATTATTAACAATTCACACAAGGTAAGAAGTGGGATTGTAGGTAACAATAACCGTATTCGTTGCTTAGAGATCTTAATACCCCATCTTGCATTCAAGTTATTATTGCTTTACTGTATTATAGTTTATCTATTGAAAAATTCTATACACCTTTAAGAAGAATACGCAAATATTAGTACATCATTTCTAACCGTATTGTATTCTTTTTTTTTAATTATTTAAGAAGATAGTAATCAATCTTAGAGCAAGACGCGATGATTTATAATTGGTAATGAATTGCTTAAAAGAATAACGTAGGTAATAGAAATTTCGTACGGTCTGAATAATTGCAGATAATAATTCATAGATTTGTCTGAGATTTCTATTTTTATTCACGTTCCTAAATACTGGTCATTTTAATTTAATATTAATGAATTTGAATAGTAGAGTTTTTTTGCAGTACAGTTTTGACTTCAGTGGGTGGAAGTTAGTCATATAGACTATTATGTGCCGATAAGGACACGTTTTCATATAACCCGAAAAAGTGGTTGAAGAAGATTTCAACTACTGTAGATTGTTTCAAATTTGAAAATGCAAAATAAACACACTTCCAACAATAATTCCCTTGGGTAGAGAAAAGGCACTTTTGCCGACCGCCTGCAATGCTTATATACTCGTAGATTAGCGGTATTTTAAATAATTTCATTTCTTCGTCTTAAATCCCATGTAATTAATTTAATTTCTAGTATTATCGATCGATCTACAAACCATAGGTTAAAACTACAAAAATAAAAAAAAATAAAAACGAATTGTTTGCGATTTCGCTTAAGGTAAATTATTGAAATGGCAAAATGTCAAACATTTGCGCTAATGGTTCAATGGTACATTGCAGCATGATATCATCTCGAAATTTGTTGATCAATGTCTTGTGCTGGGAAGAACAGACGAAATTTCATTCAATTTCTTCTTAGTCACTTAAAATGATGGGGAAAACATTTAGGGAGTGTCTAAGACGTACTATGTACAAAATCTACAAAATATTGGCGAACACGTTTCAGCTTATGGCTTTTGTTTGTTTCTGAGGTCGAACAATTCTCTTGATTATTAATTTTGTTTCTTTGAAATAACGTGCACGGTTGTTGATTATTTTAATTATGTACTAAGTTAGCGATGATGCTATTAGGGTATATTTAAACTATTAGATAGCGCTTGAAACAATTTAATGAAATAATGCCTGTCAGTTAAAAATTAATTAATTCGTTGTCAAAAAAAAAAATTAAACACGTAATTTGTAATAATTTTAATAATACGAAACGTTTAAAAAAATTGAATATGTCATAGACTGTAATATTCATTAAATCACCGTGGTTGTGTAGAAAAAATGTCAGAGATGCATCGATATTAGACATATTAGGTCTGTTTTTTTTGTCGGATTTTGTGTAGTGTAGTTTGCACTTACTTTTCTAAACAACATATTTGACGTTAAATCAATGACACAAACTCAAACACAAACAGTAAGCTTGTCCCCTCCCCGCCACTCCCTTTTACACTTTTCTGCACTGACTCGAGAGCTAGTGCAGAAAAGTGTACTCGGTGTACACTAAACCTGACAAAAAGAACAGACCAATTGTCTTGAACTTGCATAATTTCTTATTACATCTGTTGCTATAATTCCAGATATTTTGAACATAATCCAATTTCAGACTCTGATGTCGCCCTACTCGATTAAATTAATTAATTAAGAAACCTAATTGATGCTAAGATATGGTTACTGTAGTGATCACTTCTTCGTCAAATTCGTCACAGTCAAGAAAAACGTGTAGAAATCTTATCTGCACAGCGCATACTCGAACTTCAAAAATCATGCAAATCCTTAAATGTATATTATGACTAAAAAAACCCAACCCAAACTTAACATGAAAACTTTTTCATAAAAATTCGACCCTTTTCTCATAGTTAGATTTACATAAATAAAAGTTTACCCATTTTAACCGAAATAAAACTGAAAAAAAAATTTTTGGTCTTCAAGATTAAAGTAAAGACCTAAAAGTCATTTACAACACAAATTACGTTTATGGTATAATATCCTTTCGTGCTTTACCGCTAGTATATTAGCGAAAATATTATAACATACGCCAAAGAAAATAAAACCATAAGTAAGAAAAGAAAAAAAAGTGGAGCAACATTCGAAAGTATGTTGGTGTTTATCGAAAATTATGTATCCATTCCTCGTATTCCTCATTCCGTGTTTCATAGCTTCAAAAAAAAACTAGCACTAAATTACCTTAATACATCGTCAGAAATTTATAAGAATAACAAAAACGATCAAAACTCGAAACAGCATGACATAATTTTCACTTAGATCGTCTAGGTCTAATGTTTAATCTAAAACAAGACGAGAATTTGGTCCAAACGCATTCTAATTTCTAATCTAGAAAACAGTTCAGTTCGAAAGCGAAAATAAAAAGTTTCCATATTATACGGTGTGTCGATCAGAAGGAATGCAGTCCGATCCGATCGTCTTGATATTAGAAATATTTTTCATTTTCTTCAAACTAAAAGCACGAGTCAGTTGCTGAAAATAACATCGGATCGGACGCTGTTAGTTACTAAAATAGCAAATCGACTGCCGGCGCTGGCATTGATTCTGCACACATAGTTTCTGCTCGAATCGATGCTAGAATGTATTATTTTAGGTGCAAACACGATCGACTAGATCAGCAAAATTTTAAGAACTAACAAATTTACGTTCAATCATCAATGTTAAAAATGTGTCTTGCAACAAGTGCGCTGCGTACTATAATATAACTGCACTGTGGCGGTATGTGCGGTTCGGTTGCAGCAAGAGAATGCAAATGTACGTGTTATGTTATTTATGGAAAGATAATAAAATTCTTACATGGTTTAAGCGAGCTGCTATCCTTGTGTGTTCCTCTTGATAGGCTTTCCGAGCTTTGCGTTTATCCTGTGATAGATGTGACATCTTCTCGCACACAACTTCGAGCAATTCAGCGTTTGTTTTGAACTGTTTTGCCTGATGGTCTAATTCATCCATGTATAAACGCCATGATTTTGTCATTAGACTGCCTGGAAATATAGATTTTTTTTAGATTATCTTATATGTATGTAGGTACAAAAATTCTGTGGAAACTATATTGGATGTCCAAGAATTAATGAAGATTTCGCCAAAAGGAGTGAGCACAGATTTTCATAAATTCAATCGATAGTCTTTCGAACTTGATAGCGCAAAACCTCTTTTTAAAAACTTTCAGTAAATTGATTCTTTTAACTTATTTTTGTCACATTAAATTACATAATAAGAATTTGATAAAAGGCCCATGAAGGTATGTTTCTTAATTTAACAAATGCCGAAGATTCCGATCTTTGTCTGAGTACTTTTTTGAGTTCAACATTTTTTTCTGCAGGTATGTTAAAAAATTATGTGAGTTACAAATTACAAAAGTTACATCTTTTTGTATTTCGTTACCGTCATGGAGCATCAATCCAACCAATGGCGCCATTTTTTGAATATTGATACTAATCCTAATACCACTAACAATGGTTACTAATTTTATCTTATATTATTTAAAATTTTATTATAATATAAAAAATAATAATAAATAACTAAGTTTTTCTAAGAAGCAGTTCGGGTGTGCGTTAGTTAGTCAAAGAATATGAAATCATGAGTTTCGGGGTGAACCCCACGATTTGTGGATACCTACAATATTCTTCCTGGAAAATTTGATATCGACTACCTACCACTTAACGTTCTCGAGTGATAAACCCAAGATTAAAGAATTTTCGTAGTTGCAGGGAGTTGCATGAAGTACCTATTGCTGTTTTAAAATTCTGCGTCATTCCATATAGTAAAGAAAATGATCACAAATGATGTGACGAAAAAAATAAAAACGATATTCAAGACATAATCTTCATTGACGTCAAATGCTAACATACAATTACAATTACCAACTTATGATAAGAATACTCTATCAATAAATCATATAAATGCAAAAAGTGCTTGATAATATTTTTCGTATTAGCATAACTTATGTCACAGTCAAATACATATTCTTATCACTTATTCGTACACGTTTTCGGTATTAAATTATTTAAAGAGCTGCCTTTCTTTGATGGCTACTAAATTTAGGTATGAATAATAATTCTAGTCATCATTTTCGAATATCTATGGGTTTTAATTTTTATGTAATACCTATTATAGTTGTAATAATTAGTTTTTAAAATTTCAAAAAACTTTCATTGAGTTTATTTTTTAGTTTTTAATATTTATTTTATTCTCAACATTTTAACATTGTTTTTGATCCTGAACTATTGACAATTTTTAAGTTATAATTTCGATTTTTACGTTATGATTAAAAAGTATCATCATGCGACCAATTGATTGCATAAGGAATCTATAATAGAAGCCCATTCGTCGCCAAATGTCAATTCCCTGAGGTTAAAGATTTCAATGCCACACTTTAGGTAAATGGATATAAAACACAATATTTTACCCAAAGTACACTTATTTCCTCACTAATTATCAAATCAGCGAATCTAAACGATAGAATAACATCGACAAGAAACAGCATCATTAGGCAAATCATCCAATCAATCCAGTCACCTACCTGAGGTACCAATCTGACTATAACTATAACGTCGGAATGGGCTGATGCGATGCATCAGATCGGAAGACCCATCACTAAACAGGTTTTAGTGAACTAATGGTCTGATAAGTTCGATAAAGTGAATTTCTGAAACCGAAAACCCACCCAATGGTTAATCATTTCTTCTTTTTCCTCTGTAGTGTATATAATATGCATATTCAATTTGAGTTTATTCTTATAAATTATCTATTCCTTGTAATTTTATAAATATGTATACTCATTTTATTAGTGCTTCTATCTATCTAATCTGGGACAGTGGCCATCTACGTATATGTATCCAATACCTAAGATATGCGACCAATAAAAAGTAATTTTTATAAAAAAAAAATTTCCGAAAATACAGAGTGCCTACACACCCACAAAGCAGCTGCAACATGTAATACTGAATAAACAAAATAAGGCAATGTTAAGAAAAAAAAAACGTATTTTCACGTTTTAGGAATAGCATACGCCGTACGCAAAAGCATTTGAAGGGTTGTAGGTCACAGATCCGTTGAAAGTGGAGGAAAGCCTGCGAGAGGTAACTTTGAGGGTTGGGCCGTCAGGGAGCGAGAGGAGCGTTTTAGACAATTCGGATTCCAGATTTTCCATAGAGCTTGGAAGTAGGTATATTATATTATTAGAAAAATAGATACCAGCCTGCGAGAGGTAACTTTAAGGGTTGGGGCCGTCAGGGAGCGAGAGGAACGTTTTAGACAATTCGGATTCTAGATTTTCCATAGAGCTTGGAAGTAGGTATATTATATTATTAGAAAAATAGATACCAGCCCGTTCACGTAGTATGTACATTACAGTGGCGACTCGACACGAAAAGCTAGGTGTGCTGTGTTAAGCTTGTGTTACACTGTATGATCAATGAGAGCTTTCTACAAGCTCGCCATACATTTCACGAAAATATATGCAAAAAACTGAGAAAAAGCGAACAGTGTAACACAAGCTTAAAGCACAGCACACCTAGCTTTTCGCGGCGGGTCGCCACTGGTACATTATGTTGTTGATATCGACGGCACCACGGTATAAAGATTGCTTACGTCCCAAAGTAAGTATTACAGCCCGTAACTAACTTTGTAATAGTCTGTCTGCATGATTTTTTTTTTGTGAACGCCTTCTTGTAAGAATGCTTCATGCCTACTTACTGCTCGATATAAGTGTATTCATTTAACTTATCTAACTTCTCATGAACCAAAAAAAACACGGAAAATTCTTGATCGAAAAACACTTCCAGCATTATCTATGGACAAGTAAAAAAAGAACTAACTCGATTTTCTTAGCGTTTCTAGTTTACAACTACTGTTATCTAATAAATTTATATAAAAGAAGAACCGTGATCATAGGAAAAAACCTGCTATCGGAAGTGATTTTGTAGGTACTTAATATATTTAATAAAATTTTAAATTATCCTAGAAATAAGATACTTTTAATGCTGCCAGATCAAATCAATAAACTTACTAAACAAATATGTACTTAATACAATATTTTTCATGTTAGCTTTTATTATTCATTATTCCATTTAAAACTTCTACTGAGCGATTTACGAATAAAAAAAATCAGTTCACCCACTTTAAGGAAATTTCATAAACTTACATAAATAAAAATTAAGCTTACCCTGAAGATCATCGCCACGATCAATTTTTAGTCCTTGCTGTGCAACTGAAGTCAAGCTCATGGCATACTCCTTGTCGCATTTCGCTTTCAATTGAATCGAACGTTTCATCGTTTCCATGAGTCGAAGTTCAGCATCCTGACGTACAACAAGTGCCTCATGTGCAGCACGTCCTTGTAGGGCCGATGAGAAACCCATTTTTGTAAATTTTCAACTGCAAATTGTACTTAATTTTTTCCTCTCCTTTCACGAGATCACTTTAATGCGTAATGTAAAAGATAAAAAAGTATTTCGGTAAGTTTGCTTTTAACGCTTACTGAACAAAAAATAAACAAAAACACTTTGCAATTGAGAAAACACATATAAAACAACGTTAGTGATTCCGTCACGGCATTTAATTACACAACAACAAACAATTAGCAGATATATTTAATTTTATTAATTTCCTCCTTATTTGAATTTTATTACTATTGCACTTTCATTTTTAAAATTTTTTTTAGAACTTTATACATATCTCACATTTCTTATAATGTTGGACACAATTTTCGTTATTGAACAGCAGCAAATCCATACGGATGTGATCTAAATTAAATAATATCTCTATTATATTTGTCTACTTATGTATGTGGACATTGGCATAGTAAGGAAACCTGTTCACAAAACTTTTCCCGATAATGCACTGATGATTGATCGCACTGATTTGATATAACGCGACGCGATCGACCGCATTAAAATCATAAATTTTTTTAACTTCTTGGAAATAATTAATTAAGTGGTTTCACATAGTTGGTGAATTTATCAAATGATTAGACCGTATAATTTTCAATTGAAGTTCACACGATCATTATGAGATACGGCCACAATGACAATTTATTATAAAACACTGTTAAATTTTTCGTGACACGATGCCTTATTATATATTTTGTATAGGTACACTCAACTTTAAAACTTCGTTAAAATCCAAACCTACAATAATTTCAACTGTTTAAGCCTGAGACGGTGAACGTGAACTAAGAAAAAGACGAACAACGAAATACCGCTCAAGCAATACGTGAAGATAACGAGTACTACCTAGAAATGTGCAGGTAAAAATTTATATGTATTTTTCTTAATTGTGTACATATGTATGTATAAGTAAGCAATTTGGATTTGGCTACAAGTCGCGATGGGGTCTTAAAACGCCGACGTGCGGTTTTCATTTTCGCGATACCGAAATACAGTAAGAGGCGTATATTGCAGGCTAATTGGTATACGTTTCCGGAGAACTTTTTTACGGTTATCTTATGATACCAATTCAACAATCAATATCAATCAATTATATGGCGCTATAGACTAAGTCTCGGTTGAGAGAAATATTTGAAATTTCGAGTAACACAGTTCCATATGAACGTCGAATAGATCGTCTTCTACATATTTAGCCATATGTCTCTTGGCTCGGGCGCGTCCATGTAAGTAGTATATGTACGCATCAGATATTATAGGGAAAGAGATTAAAACGATCACATCTTGTACGAAGAAGTAAGTAAATCTTATGGTGCATTTACACTCAGCGTTTGCGACGAGCCTCTATCCCCACCAAAAAATCAATCAATGAAATAGCTCGTGCAGTCGCAAGAGTCTTACATTGAGGACCGGTTTTCAATGGCCTGATGGGGGTAGCTTCTCGCCTCAAGGCGAGCCTTATGGGTGAGTGTAAGCGCACCATTACTCCTTGCCGAACTTGACCCTTTTTTCACTTGGCTTTTACATAGAAATAAAATTTCAGTTTTTCGGTGCTCCTAAATTATCGTGTGCACATTTCATATAAAGAACAAAAATAATAAATTAAAGACTCATTCCACTTATTTTGACAGACACTGTGTGTGTACCTAGCAGGTTTAGATAATTCAGCCACATTGACACTGTAGTTTTTGTTCAGTAATAGGTGAGATGATTTTGTGAGGCATGATGTACGATGTCCCCTTAGCATACCTTCAACTTGTAAGTTTTTCTTTCCAGTTTTGAACATACCGAGTTAAATTGCACTGTAAACAAAAAGAGAGAATTGATCACAGAATTTGGTGACCTGATTTTTTTCTTTACACGTTATAAGAAGACATATTTCCAGAATGTTGTATAATCGAAAAAGAAATTGCCATTAATCTGAGTATATCGGAAACCTATCTAAAATTATAATAACACACAAAATTTTTGTTTACTTGGGGCATGATGATGAAGATCGCATGAAATGAACGCTATTGAAATATATTTACGAAATTTAATGACTTTTAAGATTTCTAGCCATTTTTTTCTGTTTGTAGCGATTCAATATTATGCAATGTAATCGGAATATAACAATAAAGCGGATTAAAGCGCAAATACTCGTTCGTTCCATCTGCATAAGTTTGCTTTTCCAAAAATCGTACAATTTTTACTCACTATACCACGATTATTCATTCTGGTAGATGTATTTTGACACCCAATTTATCTTCAAAATTGAACTCAATTCAAAAGATTTAATAACAATTTAGAGTACATAGGTGCTTCATTATGGTTTCTATTTTTTAGTAGCGAAAATTTAAAGCGATTGGCTTCTATCTTGGAATAAGCTGATCTACAGGTAGGTTACTGGCAAAATAAAAAATATATGATTTTATATATAAAAATGGTAGTGGATTGTGCTCACTTTTTCTACACTCTTTTGATTATAAGATATTCTTTTTTGTTCAGTTATAAAAATTAAATTAAGATTTTAAAAATTTCTCATCGCGCACATATTAAAATTTAAAATTTAGCTTTCACTATTTTTAATTTTTTTTTTTTAATTTTCTTTTTTTTTAGCTCAGTTCTTATATGACCTTTTGTTCCTTTTTTAAATTTGTTTCTTAGACCGAATGAGAAAAGCACTATTGACTAAGTGTGATTTGAACGACTTAAAAAGTTTGTAGACTAATAACTGATTTAATTAGTCAGATTAACGCAAGATGATTTAAAATTTCAAAAAAGAGATCCTTGAAGAGATTTGTCTGACATTTAAAAATATAACAGCTCAAAGGTTTCAAAATCTTACAATTTATTTTTAAAATTTCAACCGATGGAAAATTTAACAGCATTTAATAATAATAATTTATGTTTGAGGGATTATTATTAATCCGTGTTTGACATATTTAAAATTTTCGCAGAACCTTCTTATTGTTGAAATCGCCGAACTAATTCCTTGAAGAATTTTCGATTGATGACATGCAAGACGTATGGAGAATGATCGCACTGTACGCAATTGTTACCAATTAGACTTAATTGAATTTTATTTTCCATGCATACTCGTATCTCGACACATATAAAGATATTATCAAAACTGAGCGACACAATGGAAATACAGTCATCCAGTTCAACTGTTATTTGTTTATGAATATTTAAATTTATCGAATAAGAAAACTTTCGAAGACTCAGTCACCGAAGTGCTGGATTCTAGAACTGTTGAACAAATGAATGGAACATTGTTAGTTTTTGTGCATTTTTTGATTAAATAAAGACTCAGCTCACTGGAAAAATTAATAATATGTATAATAAACGTAACTGAACAAAAATCATCAGGAAAGGATTGCTACTGATCAGCAAATTGATTTGTTCCCTACTGCTCGTATGTATCTACTTTTCACGGCTAATTGTGTAAAATTGGTTCATAATGATTGGGTTCATACCGCACTGGCCACGTCCCCACGATTCCAAACATTATAAGGTATAAGAGTAGCATTTCGTAAGTGAGGGAATGTACATACATCAATTGCATGGGTAAGGCAATGTTACAACTTCAAAACCTTCAATCAATTTAGGAAATGAATTTATCTAATGATATTTTGCAAAACATCTTTCTGTTGGCAGTTTCTTGTCCATATTAATTTCCGCCCGGTATGGGGATTCGTATAGAAGCAAAATACATATAGGTTATATTTATTGTCTTTACGCGTGGGTCATCTAACAAATTCTGCAACAGAGATATGCCGCCACTGTAATCTAATCTAAACTGCCCCGGTATCTGTGTTGCATCGAAATCAAAAGTTAGAAAAACTACCATTTCTGGGGGTGAACATTTTGAATAACTACAAACAGCTCTCAAACTTTTAAAACATAATTCCCGAATAAAAGTAAAATAATACTACACCACCACACGCTAATAAGAATTATTATATTTTTAAAATATTTCACTAAATCTTCTAGATATAACGTACTGAGTTTTAACTTTGTAAAATAAAAAAGTAGTTTAGTGCTGATTCTCAAACGCGATATTTTTCACTCAAACATTTTTAAAATTGGTATGCAAATAATCAAGGACCAACCCACATTGGAGATGATTTTAATACGACCGGTCAGAATAGAGAAACTAAGGGTTACTTGGTTCAGTTTTAAAAATAAGCAAAATTAACTTAGTATTTCATTTAGTACTGTACATTATGTCCCATCTTCACATTATATAAAACGGAGAAAGTATATATACCAAACGCCGTAAACTGAGGCCCGATACGTTAGCATAGGTTTGACCACCCATTCCTGATTAGCAATCTAAGATTTCGTTTTCAAAATCAGGATACATCACGGATTCAAATAAATACTGTAAATCCAAATCGGATTTTACCTACACAGTACCAAATAAAATACTCATTATCATTATCATGTCATATCGACTACTGTAGCACCAAATCTTTCCATAAGACAAAAACCTTTATATTAAATAAATTCGAAATTTATAAGTTAAGTGGACCGTCGTAGCCGAAAGCACACAATACTCGAAGATGGTATGTTCATCAAAGATACTGAAAGTTTTATAGCAGCATTAATTAAAATTAAAATTAGTTTATTTAATGAAAGCTGAAATGCAGTTAACAGTTTCCGACGCAAAGCAATAGTGTAAATGTTTTTGATCAACTGCCTAGCCTTCAGTGATCTCTTGATATGTCATTTCTTCTTTTTTCCGTATAATTTATTTCTAAACTGCTTGTGCACCTTGTTTTCATTGGCAAGATATTAGGATAAGCGCCATGGAACTCTCGTAATTGCTTATACGATGCAACAGTTTAATTTGGCTTTTTGAATATTAAATTAATTTAATATGATTTGATTTAAATCAAATGTCTCAAAATTGATTTGTCATACTTGTTTTTTCTGATATCTAGTCATCATGAAGATTTATCTTTAAGCATACTAAATTTAAAACCACATATGTATCTCAGGAACGGGTCACACTAGAAAGTTGAAACACGCAAATATTCTTAAAGAGTTATCCAAAAATATTATTCAGTAAGTACGCGCGCGGGGTTGAGGTAGCGTCATTTTTGAGGAGCTGCCAACCGAATAAAATATCCTTCTCGTTGATTAATTACAGCTCCGACTATAACACGAAAAATATAATGGCTAAAAGCGGCGGAAAAACTGTTAGACTTGGAGCGAAATTCATCCAGGCAAATTTTTTAACTTATGCTTTAAATAAAAAAATCGATATAAAGGCTGAAAGTGAGTTTCATTTAATTGGCGCAAATAACCACGTCTTCAATTTTTAATCAAACGATGAACTCAAATGGAATTGAATGATTGTTTTTTTCAATCGAAACTTTTGTTTTCTACCGACTTTCGCATTACTAGGGTTGTGGAAAATAACGTGACCAGTATAAGTAAAAAATACATATCCAAGATAGCTAACATCTAGCATGTATGAATTGCAACTGGAAGCATTTTAATTGAATTTACAAAGCGAATATACAGCAACCCGATGTGCATTGAGAGAAATTTGACTACAAAGTTTTGATAAAAAAAATTGTTTTTGAATAGGTAGATCACAATATACATAATATTCCGTATGGTAACAAAAGTTAATTTAAAAACGCTTAGGTGTAACACGGTTTTACACTTAGTAGATAGAAGAAAGAAGAACGTACAAGTTAATAGGTTACGATTTAAACGCTATTATTATCGATTCTTCAAGATATTAACGTGCTTCCGGTACTCGTCCAACAATATTATTTTCTTGCAGTACACGACCTTTTGATGTACAATTTGCCGAAATAAAACTGGGAGAAATTACTACATATTTCCAATTTTCTACACTCTTCCATTGTCTAATAATAATACCTACGTAGTTTATAAAAATCTTCACTAAGAATTTGTTTTACGAAATCTATATATTGGATTATTAAAGTATGTAGTTTACGTAGGTTAAATTGTTATAAATCTTTCGAAGTTTGTACTGAGTCTTAAAATGGTAGAAATTTACAATTTTCTTAAATTATAAAAAACTTAAATTGGATATAAACATTTTTATTTTTAGTAGTGACCCGATTTTTTCTAATTTGTTGCGTTTCTACCGAATAAGGGCTGCCCATTATAAACTCACTCTGCTTTATTCAAAAAATAGTTAGAATATATAATAGTTCACTTTGCGCCGTAAGCATGTAAATTTACATGGCAAAAATAAATTCATTTCTACAGACAGAGGCGCACATACAACACTACAGTTTCATTAATGAATTACACAGGTAAAGAAAATTCAATTATAATTCCCGACACGTTACCGCTCATCATCAATAGGATATTAACCTCTCTGCACGTTAATCACTGTTCATTGTTTATGTTTTTAATAATAGTTGATACTCGAAGGTGGTGAAGTTCTCTATAACGACATTCTCATTTAACCACCTTTGCACACACAAGTTAACCGAGCAATGTACTACATACATATTTACTTATTAATAAACACTGGTATTTCCTTCAGTTCTCTAGTCAACTTGTCGTTTTCGCGTCAATAAAACCACAAAGTAGAACACTACTTACTAAGTGTAGAAAATAGCAAGAAATAATAACGAAATGATGACGCGATCGGTCGAACAATTAAAACTTTCGCGCTTGCGTCTTTTAAAATTTTAAACGAAATTTGAAAAAAAAAAAAAAAATTGTCGACAAAACAGTGAACACGAGCAAAAATAAACAAACTCTACGCAGAGCAACAAATAGTGTTTGAGGAAAATACAAGATGGGAATTTTTTTTATAAATAATCGGATACTGACTACCAGACATCCCAACACGCTCAATATCCAATCACTTCTGAGATTGAAGACTTGACTCGGCCTCTGGTCTAGAGAAGTTGCCCAGCATCTTGAAACTTGGTGTCGAATCTTTAAGATGAGTGCGCCTATACTTGCGTTACGTTATTACAATACGAACACTTGATGTATGGGTACTGCGCACAGCAAAGATTGACGCATTTTTAGGACAGTCCTCTGTAGACATTACAGATTGTGGCTGTGCGTCGTGTAGCTCACATAAAAGAGTGTCCAAGTTAATAGAACGGGATAACTCAACGAACACTTGAAGACTCTATCTCTGAACTCTTAAGACTTAGCTCTTCGATCAACTACTCTCTGTATTTACATTTTATCGTACGGCGATGAAAAAAATTAATGACTTGGCACAGTTGTTTTCAAACTTTCAGGTGTTCCATTTCTAGGTATGTTTAGATAAGAAATACTCCAATGTGATGTCATTCTTATAACGATTTTAATCAACGCAGACTCTCACCGACTTGGTTTTAAACTATTGTTTACACAAAACTCAGTAGCTAGATTTAAAATATGTATATTAAAAGTTTTGCAGTTTTAATAGCAGTCGAGCTGGATGACTGCGCAAAACTTTAAATCCCTGTTTAAAATTTTGCGCAATATTATTCCATACCAGTTGAAAACACCAAAACTTACTTGTCTTTGTCAAAACTGATTAGCTACACGTTTTTCAAATTAGAGTTTGGCGCCTGGTTTTGACAAAAATAAATCTATGCGAATAAGTTTATCGAAAATCTATTCCAAATGTTTTGAGAGTGTCAGGTATATAAGTGCTTAGAGTATTTGACCTTAATCAGGACCTGTTTATTTAAATTCGGGCTACTGTTTAGACTTTACTTGGTAAAGAGTCTTGCCATGAAATAGCGCAAGGACATACAACTAGAAAATGGCAGACACGAAAAAGAAAGGAATTTGATTAAAACTATCTTTCGTACAATTATTGATGAAGTCAAGACCATACCTCGTTCACTGCTGACGCTTACAGACGTCAGCGTTATTAATAAATTTCACATTATTTATAAATGGAAGCAAAGCATCAGCAACTTCTATTGAACAGGACAATTTAGTAATATAGCAATATAGCCTGTTGCATATGTAGTATATATTTAAATTTATGTTTTTTATTTTCCTTCGCACATTAATTCCTTCCGCTTTCTTAAGCATACATTTCACTATTTTTCGTCAATGATTACTAGTAATAAATTTTTTTTCAAATGTAAACATCGTGTTTCGTGCTTTATTTATATGTTTATCTCATGTAGTCTTTGAATGAATTTCTTTTTTGGTTCATGTAAACAATTTAACAATTTACGGTCGTGGCCATTCCATTTGTTTTATTCTAGATTTTTTCGTTTATTTTCTTAGCAATAATTATTGGTCCTTAAAGTTATAATTTGCTATAAAGGGTTTAAATATTCGTATCAATTACGTTTATCCTCAAGATAACTTCCCAAAATACGCGAATTGTACTCAAGTCGCGGTCAGCTAATTTTTTTCTAAATTTTAGTTTTTGTTATTTTCCGGCGTCAGTGGAGTGAAATCCCAACACGAAATCCCCGGCAGTTGATTAATCGGTGTCCTTGGAAAACCTTTACTGGATAGGCCAGCTTATAAGACTGCGTGGGACTAGGTATGAAGGAGCTGTTTCGTCATGACATAGACTCAAAACTCCACTTAAGCCGGAAAACAACAAAAACTTCTTCAAATTCGCTTCTACGAGTATGGTAGCTTCTCACCATGAAAAAATTCCATTTTCAAATATAGTCTTATTTGAGGGAAAGGTCACAGGCTTGTGTTTTAAGCCCTACTCGATTTTAACTGTGAATCTTGATTGTTGGTGTTCCTGTCAATACTTCACAAAACTACTTCCGTGATCTTCCGATCTTCTTTACAAAAACAGATTGAAATTTACTGTTTTGATATAAGAAATGCATCGATCTTTGGATTAGTACGTATATAAGGTTAGGCTACTGATTCCAAATATTGCTTTTCCTTATGAAGAGTACTTCTCCATAAAGGAATCGTTGCAAGTTCTGATAGATCGGTCAAGGAGAATTTTCCCAAGTACCGATACCTGGTACGTGCCAGACTTTCGCATTCACACACTAGATGCTCCAGTGTCTGTTCAACATTCTCATCACCACAGCGACACAGATCAGCCATTGGTATTCCTAGTGTTTCAAAGGGACAGTGTCCCGTTGTCCCTATCAGTTGTCTGCAAATGTCCCTGCCAGGCGCGAACGCACAGGTGGTTTTGGGGGTTCAAACTATTTCAGGATTGAGTCGCGGTCGGAGGTTATTTTACCAAACAAGAGAACGTTTTGTTACGAAGACGGTACAAAAACAAAAAAGAACCAGATTTTCTTTTACTTTGATAATAAAGTATGTATTTATAATGCAACTGCTTCAAATTATTTAAAATGCTTCACTATGGCTTTGGATCTGTAGGCAACTTGAATCCGACTAAGTTCGCTGTCTCTCGGATCGACCGTTCACCGCGACCGCTGTACGTTCGATTGATTTCTGCCTGAGCTCGCAAGCTCTTCATGTAGCAAAGGTATGTTTTACCGAGAAAATGCATTTCTTCGCGAGCCTTACAGAACGTCTGATCCGTGGTCTTATGTTTGCGGAATTGGGCCAAAATGTATTTGGCGGCAAGCGAATTCTTTAACGTCCCGTCGGGCGATGCAAGCCGCAATTCGTTGAGCAGCCCGCGCAAAGTTACTGTTGCCATTCTGGAAGGAGATATCGGCATCAGTGTTGTTACGCAACAACATTAAAACGAGCTTTCGTCAGTTATGTGTCGTAGCTACGAGTTCTTCGATATTACCTAAGTTTGATAGTTCCTGATTACATTCGTAGGACGAACCGCACTGGGATTCGTTCAAACTCCGTTGAATACGGCAAGCGTCAAGCGAAACTTTTGGTTAAATTGTCAAACTTCGAGAAACCAGTCGATCTTCTTCTTGGCTTTGTAGAAATAAGAAGTCTCAATATTTTTCTGGTACAGTCCTTACAAAAATTTAACTGTTATACGGAATTTCGGGTGCAAGAAAAGATATTTCGCGAAAATTAAAATATTATTCACAACTGTTTTTAAGAATGTATGATGTACAATTGCACAAACTATGTGCTATACTATTTTAACTTAACAATATTAATTAACTTAGGCCGTTCCTACGATTCTCAGTTACGTTCTTACTGGAACTCTCCCAGACAGATTTTCATACAAAACTTTCAGTTAAAGTTCTAGTTGGAGTTTAACTGAAGATCGCAATAATGGCTCTAAAACTGCTTTCGCAGATTTACCTTCGGGTCAACTGACGCTGTTTATCGCTGTTATCAGTTCAGTGTCCGCGTACAGAGGTTCCGCACTCCTTCTCCAAAATTCTTCGTCCATTTTCACAAGTTCTTCATTACGAAACACATGAATCGACGTATCATTAAAAATGTCCTCGAACTTGTAGTTGTTCTCGAGAGGAACTTCAGTCACGCACTCCGACGCCAGCAGCAAATATTCCGCATCCTGTTTCAGAAATCGATCCGGGGTGTTTCTCGTCGTGTTCGCGAAACTATTGCCAATCAAAATTAATTGCACCAGCAATTCTGGCCGCCAATTACGCCACAGCAAATTGTTCGTCAATTGTTTGGGACAATGCGGCAAGTAGAACGCTGTTTTGCCGTCGACTCGGTACTTTCCCTCACAGTTCTTTTCCAGGAAACTGCAGTCCAGTTGCGCTAGAATGTTACGCTCAATCATTGAGAGGACTGGGTCGTAAAATTGGACTTCCTTTATTCCCAGTTTGGCGATTATTTCCAAAATAAAGGCGAGTTGGTGGAGCGCAGTCGGGCACGTCCCGAACGAACCGATTCCGAAACAAACCAATTTCTCAATCTTTTTATTGTCGGAAGAGCTAATACAACTGCGAAGACTCGCAAGACCACTTTTATAAAATTCGCTTGAAATAATTTCCCGCCTTGATGTTGCCAGTCGCCTGAGAGTAAAAACATTTAAAAACTGAAATTTTAAGTGGAACCATCGCGTTACCTTGCTGTGGCATCCTCATCAACCTCGTAGGCTATTTTACATCCTTTCTTTGGAATTACTACTTGAGTTTTCCAATTTTTTTTCTTTTTTCTGTGAACATATTTAAATTCCTCCTCGGTTTTTGACATTACTACTGTCAAACATCACGTTTTAGACAGTCGCTTTTAAAGGTTTCACTGAGAAAAAGCTTTCAAGACGATTCGGAATAGATGAATTATCGGTTTCGTTCGGAAAATTAAATTGTTAGTTTGAATAAAGTCGTTACACTTTAAATTAAATTTCGAAAGTTTTGCTTTTCTGTAAAATGTTTTTTATTATAGTGAAACACATATTGTATTATTTAAAGCTGGCTATTTCATTTCATACAATTTCAGAAACGCTAATTAAATGTATTAATATAGAGCTTAATTCAACATGAACGCACTAAGGCATTAGTCGCAGAAGTTTTCGTCAATAGCAAAATATAAAAAACTTTGAAAATAGTGTTATAAAGCAAAGTGATTCTTAATGTATCCGGCACATTGAAGCAGAATCCTTTTATTCGGATTGATTCGTAATACCAAGATCTTGAGATTGCACAACTAAAAAATAATCACCCTTTTTCTGGAACCCAACGGCGGGAAAGCAGGTTCCGAGTGTTTTTAATAATCGAACGTTAACCACACAGTCGGCGTGAATGAAAAATTCGCCGTTTTCCAGAATAAGCGTGAACATAATTTTCAATCCAAATAGAAGTGCACTTCATAGACTGGCTGTTAAAACTTATGGCATAAAATAAATAATCGTTTTAATTTTTTTTAATTTTTTTATTTTTGCACTTAACTGAAGGAGATGAGACGCTGCTTGATTAGTGTCAAAGGGAACCCTTACTGTAATTTTTTATGATGGGGACATCTTTTGTGAACACGAAGTCGATGATTAGTGTTGTAATAACCACCAGGGTCGCTAATAATGTGGAATACGTTCCGAGACACCGTGTTAACAGACAGTTACTTAATTTACGATTGTGTTATCTTGTCAATAATACGGGAACTGTATCCATTTCTTTTCACGAAAGATGTCTACTCTCACCACGGTGGTTTACAGACCTATATATGTATACGACCGTGAACTCAGCCCATATATACATATATTTTTTTTAAATAAAATCTGTTTTTAATTTCGTTCTCAAGATGGCCTGGAAAAATCTATCGGAAAATTATAGTATTGAATTGTTGTAAAAAATGAATTATCAAGATTTCAATCTCATGCATAGAGCAAAAGATCTATAAAACAAAGAGTCGAGTCTATTGCCCATTTTATTCTTATTATATGCTTCAGATGATGCCTCTTTCGCATCATTACATCAAGTTGTCCGGCATTTGTGGCCAAGTATAAGCATTTGCTTTTTGTCTATGATCTGGTAAATTGATCTTTTTAGAGTTCTCTTTTATTCACAAGTAATCACTGGATAAACCGAAATCCTATTACAATATAATACCAATATTAAACATGCGATCCCACCTCACTGCTGATTCGTTACTATCCAATTCCAGTTCAGATCATTGATTGGAGATATTGAGACTTCTTTACATTTTGTTGCTTCATTTTTCCTTTGCGAACACTATAAAAGGTCAATGATAGTCTAACTCTTTTGGCTATTTAACCATACCCTCACACTATAGCGCAATACTTATCAAAACCATTAAAGTCTCGAAACTTTTACCTTAGGAATAGAAAATTACAGGTTTGTACGAAATTTTCACGAATGTAGATAATTTTCGATCCGGAGCGAACTCGATATTTCGCAATGTCCGTTCGCTTGATAAATTCGCTGCGATCTCACTTCGCGAATTTGGAATTCGTAAACTTCATATACGTAGAGTAATTAGTAGGTGAAGAGAAAGCGAATTCGTAGCAAACCTGAAAGATCGCGAGCTCCGTTCGCTTACGAATCGCAGGCGAAAGATTTGGTTCATTGGGAGTCAACAGTCGATGCGATGATAAAAAAAAATCACTTGTTGGCTCAATTGCATGGTATTTTTCCACAAACCGGCCTCAAGAAAATCATGTCGCTTGCAAGAAATAAAATTCAGATCACCACCAAGATCCAAGATCTTCAGCGCTGCTGCAGTTCAGCAACTTTAGCAGCACTCGCCTTCGTCCGTCGTCATCTTCGTCACTACACCACGATCACTTTGGAAAATACAAAATAATTTTTTTCCTTCGAGCACTCAATAGCCGACAACCTAACGAATGGGTCTATATTCGTGAAGCAATCGTATAGCGGTGCGGAACTGGTTTTTGATGAAGAAAATCTCAACTCTTACAAGACATCGCCAGCTATGACAGTGTTTCTTGAAACGTTGCATAGTTCGTATGTGTAACAGCGTGTCGGAAAATATCTCTGAATTTAAATTTCGATATGTCGATTCGGATCTGAAAATCGTCAAATGATTGTTGCGATTTTGTCGGAAATTCGTATTTAATTTATTCTCTAAGGATAATACCATAGATTCATTCTAAGTGATTTAACCAACAATCAAGTTCGCGAAAAAAACAAAACAGAGATCAAGTTTTTTGTGCGCTGCGCATCATCTTCAGTTATAACTTCCAAGCAAATAACCTACTTTCTACGGTTTTTTTAATTTAAATTATTGTTGGTGTTATTTCGAATGTGAAGAGTGTGATACGTTGCCGTTAATCTACGTGTATACATATGGTTATTTTTCGGTTACTGCCTACCATTTAGTTCGATTTTGGTATTTAATAACAAAAAATAACAGATAAAAACAACCTCAGTGATCGATCGTGTGATAGAGATCAATATAACCCTTATAAAGCCTATAAATTTAATAATTGATCGTAGCGGCGACCGACCTTATATAATTTCAGCATTTATCGCAAATGCCCTATTGTATTTGATTTTGGATAATAAAATAAAATTTGAAAAGAAAAAAACCTGATCGCGGTAAGTAATAGTGCCTGCATCTACCTACAGGCTTTCGAATTATTTTTCCGATTTTCTGGTTCTGGATGACACGATCACCTTGGCGAGTTACGTTGAACTCGCCGGGGTGAATAAAAATATTGTGGTAACAATTTATTGCTAAATTTAGCATTAAATCGACAGGAGTTGCTTATTATTGGATACGAATTAATAATTGTTGTATGGACGGCATTTTTATCGATTTACGCTGAGCGGGAATGTGGGATCAAAGTTTAATGACCGAATGTTAATATCGTCAATTTCGTTATGCTTACTTAACTTTCCCTTTTGGTATCTGAAAATAAACATTTGTTTGTAGATCAGCACAAATTTTAGTTATAGCTATGCATGTAAATGCTCAGGCTTGGAATTTGATTTGGAAAAGAATTATGATTTTGGATTGAATTTGTCCTTAATACTACCATATTTTTGGTTTTTTTAAAGGTAGATGAATTTTGAAAGGATGGCATATGATGCGAGAGTCTTACAGTGAGAAACTTTTTGGGTCGTTATTATATTAATATTAATATTAATTTCAATTATTAAGTAATATTTGGTAGAAATGATATCTACTCTGATGTTTTGTATTTTTACATTTTGAAAAAACCTCAAAAATTAAACGAAAATATTTTGTGCGTCTGTCTGTCTGTCGTACGCTGTATAAAAAGTTCGAAGACTCAAGAGTTATGAACGAATTTCAAGGCGTAATATCGAGACATCTTTAAATTGAACCCTAGAGTTCATGTGAAAAGCCGGTAGAAGTAAAGCTACATACATAATGCAATATCCAATTAGCCTCAAACCAAAATAGGGGTTAAAAGAGATTGTTTTGTTTTGAACCTAACTCCTTTCTCACTCTTTATACCAATATAATTCATTTGTTTAGTTCGGATTTAACTGCTATATGGTATACAATAAATTTCAAATTCAACCTTAAATAGTTGCTGCGATTTTGAAAATAAATTATCAATACTTCTCTCGTACAAAATTGTACTTTTAATATACTTCCCTTATTACGGTGTCACATGGCCTACGCAGCCCCGACGTCTTCTTTTTATAATATGCAAATTTATTTGTACATTAATTTTTTATAAATAAAAAAATACGTTACTTAAATTTTTTAGCATGAATCAACCGTTTAAAAGATTTGCTTCGGCGATGATTCAATCCCCACTCTGCGCATAAGTTATTTATAAGAATTTTTCAGTTGCTATTGGCTTTGAAATTATTAATATAAATAGTGAACAGTGCGGAATGTTTAATAGGATCACTACTAAAGGACTTAACACTGAGTAGTAGTTGATCATATCATAACCACGAACAGCCCTAACAAATTATTAACATCTACTAGTACACTGCCATACCCGGCCCGATTTCTGACCATCCTAAGCTGACTGGACTGTACACTACAGTGTATTAAAGGCGAACCACCTAAGTCCAATTCGGTATTCTTAAAAAAATACAATGACCACATTAAAGACTATCGTTTAGGAATAAATTCAGTTTTGATATCTGTAAATACGTGTTAAAATTTCGACATAATTCATCGAGTCGAATGCGATCCTTTGAATCTTCACCAACATTAGTTTTTGAAATAGAATTACGATTAACCATAAGGCGATCTTAATTTTGTAAAGTTCTCACCAATAATATGTGTATTAGTGTCGATAACATCACACTTTCTTCTTTAAATGTGACCCGATAATACAAAGTTGAAGTATAAACTCCAATAGAATAAATTAAAAAATACTCTTATATATTAAGTAAAGAATTTAATATATTTCATCAAAAATCGTTCTAAAGAAATATTACCGTTAGCACAAAGACTCGCCATCATCGGTGCTAAGTATACATAAGCATAAGTATGTTATTCACACAAATGAATTATTCATTGCGAATTAAGGTCTTAAAGATGTCGCGAAAAGAACTCCGAGTAAGAGACATCCTACCTGTTGATCATATTAAAACACATCGGAATTGACAAGTTTAACAAAGTTCGTCGGGCTACTTACGTTTGGTTAACATATTTCCAAAAGAATAAAAACAACAAAACAATACTTTTACCACATCAATTCTCTGATCTCAATTTAAAACTAGCGTTTTATATGAACTCTTTCTTAAGAATACATTTTTCAAAAACCTATCAGAGTTCATTAAGAAGTAGTACGGCTCGAACAGTGGTATTTAGATTAACCCACGCGGAGAGAAAAAACTGAGAATTTTTGAATATTTCATTTAATGAATGGAAATTTATGTTGTAAATTGATATCAGAAGCTTGGAGTTTTATCAAAAACTCTGCAAACTTGAACTCAATGACTACAATCAGAATTTATTATGATTGACATAAATTAGTTTTGAAGGCAACCGATTTTTATAAAAAATATTAATTTTTCAAATTAAAAAAAATTTATTAGTTACAGGTACATAATGCACTTTCGATACCACAAAATTTCGATGCGTTAAACACACATATGTACATATTGGTGATGTAAGATGTAGTGTAAGTGCGCATGTAATACAGTTAAGTAATCGCGTTTGAAAGTTATCGTGTTATAGATTTAATTGCATCATTCGAAGGTTATCTTCTCGACTTTATTAATAATAATTATTATTATTTGGAAGCTAACTCTACAAGCAGGCATATAAACATAAATTTTAACATTTATTTATGATGAAAATATTGTCATTTGAAAATATTTCACTCCAGACTGTTAAATATTATGGCTTATTGTATCAAGTTGGACCCACAATTTTAATCATTGCTATATTCAAATAATATTCCAACTTCTAAACGCAATCACCTGCTTGAAATATTTTCTCGTGCGAATATGTTACATAAATGGATACAACCGAAAGCACATTTCCACCGCAAAATACCAACATGAACCCAACAGCATTGTTTATTATTATTAATTATATTTCCGCTATGATAATCAACAAAATGAACCACTTCATAACACCTCGGATATTATGTATCTAACATAGTTCTCCACAAAAATTATTAATTAGCTTTTACGTGATTAAGCTTAAACACATTTCTTCGCTGACGTAAACCCAATAGCAATTTACTTAACGGAAGTCAAGCTCATCTGGCCAAAGATGCCGGTCTCTCTCTTTCCTTTTCCACATACATTAATGGATTAATTTATTAAACAAAAGTCTTGCATAAAAATGAAGAGAAATAAAGCAAAAATAACCGCAAATTTATCATTATTCCTAACTCCAAGATCGTTGGATATATGTATCTTTGTTATGGTTATCAATATAAAAAACTACTCCTCGTATCAGATGATTAGTAGATTTTTATCGAAGGTGGAACCCACCTTTTTTATGCGGGCTGATGGGCGTTGATTGTGTGTGTGGGTGCATGCCGAAAGATTATAAGTTTTGCCAAAAATTTCTTGATCTCTCCATATAAGTATGTTAATTGGGCGGCGAAAATGATCAAAATCCGAAAGGTCACTTATACCGTTTCGTACGGATGTATCTCTCCTACATACATTAGGCATAACATTCGTTCATTTCAACTGCGTGACGGAATTTCTGTGATGTTTCAGAACCACATTTTACCAACAAATTTAACCGTTTTGCTTATTATCATAAACAAAATTTACGTATATAAATCTTAATTGTAGGTACATACATACCTATATGAGTACATTGCGATGGTGATAATATCTTTTAGGAGTCGGTGCACTGTAAAATGGCGCTAAAATATGAATTGGATCTAACAAGCGAATTTTTAATTTCACAGAACTAGAAAATACGAAAATTAATTATGATTTTATATTATGTCCAGTATTTTATTGCTTTTTTGTTTTCTTATATTATTGCAACAGGAAATGGAATTCTTCTCAGTATTTATTTTTATTTTAAAAATTCTTAATCGGGATTCAAATGAAGTGTCAGATATTCGGTTCATAAATTTCGGACAAGGTTATTAAACTGTTGAGCATTTGAATATTAATTTGTTGAATTGTTTGAATCCAGCTCTACGGTTTCATCGTCACATTTATTCAAAATTTTTTCAAGACTTTTTAATTTATGTCTATTAATTTACCTCATTAATTTTATCTATAGTTTAGAGATTTCTTTTCAAATATTAATTCATGCTTATATAATGTAGTATCACTGTTCGTTTCATTTTTGTACTAAGCAACGTCGCGAAAGGTATACAAAAAGTATCAGACTCTACTTTTATTTCAAACAAAATTACATGTAAAAGTACAGGTGCAAATAACATTTTACCCGGCATTTCAAGGATTCTTTAAGCACTTCAACTAGGTGTAAGTAGTGGGCGGAAATATGAACTATTTAGTCAACAGATCTTGCTTTCGGTTTTCATATCGAAGATCGTAGGTGTAAGAGATCACAAAAGATGAAAATAAAATGTTGCTAGAATCAAAGTAAATACTCGAGTACCATATACCTAGATATTATTTTTTATAAATCAGATCAAAGGCGATATGAACATTGACGTAACTTCTGCATGTTGTATTAATTACTGCACCCAGAAATATGTTTTGGTAAAAAATAACTTTTTTCGTAGTAATCTTTCATAAAAGTAAAAATAACTAAAACATACCTAAGAAATAGTTAAAAATCAAAGAAATAGTTCACAAATAGTAAAATCAGTAGTTTAGTAACTATATTATCTGGGTGGCTTAGTGGCTAGAGCACTTGCCTTCGGTGCACCTGGTACCAGGTTCGAATCTGCTTGGCGACAAGTAATTTTCGAGAATGGGATTGGGTGCTGGACTATCAGTTCACTCAGCTGTAAATGAGTACCTGAGTTAAAATCGGGGTAATAATCACGGACGAGCGTGTAGCTGACCACTTCACCTCCTAGTGTTCCGTTGGTCTTCCAATGAAGTAACTCTAGCATTACTACAAGGACTAGGCTCGATTTGGGCTGTTGCGCCATTGATTATTATTATTATTTAGTAACTATATTGTAGTCAGTTTCAAATTGAAAAAATAGTACATTTCAATATAACTACATAAGTTTTAACTTATTTTATAGTAGTCACGATTTTAAATTTAGAAAAGGTTAATAAATAATCGATTTCAACTATCTGTTTTTCTGAGTGTGCGTTTTGAGTTTTGACACCAATGAAATACTTTAAAGTATCAAAATTCATGTATGTATTACAATTCCTATGACAGGATACACATAATATATAATTTAAGTTTTCCTAAACAAAGAAGATGTCCTAATTTTTGTGAATTTTATATCAAAAAAACTTTATTTTTTGTCTCATTAGCGTGTAATTTTCTAGTTCCATTAAAGTGCATGAATTTCAAGATTCTGAAAACAATGCTTGATTTTTTTATCGCTTGAGTAATGTCTGAAAAACTAAGGGCAACATTGAGAATATACTATGTGATCGTTGCGACTGCCTAAGCAGATTATTCTAATCCGTTGAATCCCCATGTGAAAAAAACCTATATCCAAGATCTATCCCAGAAAAAAAAAAAGTTGGATAAATAGAATTTTCTATTTTCAGACTTCCACTCACATTACACTAAGAGGTTTTTCCACCCTTTTCAGTTTTCATTCTTTAGTACCTTTTTAAGTTTCTTAAAATACACTTTCTGTAATTTAAATTTAGAACGGGAAAATTATTTTTAACTGAAAGGTAAGTTCTATAACTTTTAATAAGGCTTAGCTCCATTTGATAGCGTAAAAATTATCTTCCCTTATGCGTGTTACAAATTGTTTTAGAGAGTAATACAATTTATAAATTACACAATTATATCTGTTTGCAATTTTATCTTAAAACGCTATACTTTATAACAAAAAAATATTTAATTTAAATGAATTAACGATAAAATTTAAAGATGATAGAAATTGTTGCAATGGAAATTGTTACAGTTTTTTTTTTATAAAATTTGCAGTTTCTGATCAAAACATGATTTGTGAAATTATTTCAATATATGTAGTTAGATTATATCAGAGTTTCGTAATGTTGTTAAATGCTTTATAATATGATTTTGTTTCATTAGAAAAAAATATATTAGAAAAAAGAGAGGTTTGGCATCGTACGGTGTTAAGTCATGACCTTTTTCAAATTTTTGCTGATCTTCTGGGGATATACTCGTACAATACAAATCCTAAAAATAGGATAGTTTTTTTTAATCAGTTAAGGTATTAAATAAACGTGTTACTTTCACCATTAAAAAAAATAACATTAAATGCACGTAGTTCGTCATTTGTCATCTTACTGCACATTTTCATTAATAGAAAAGTCTAACTAATGAAATTTTGTTAGTCTTGTTCTCTTTTTAGTTATATAGACTATTAGTCATTTTATTGTAATACTCTAAAAGTAAAATATCAAATACTTTTGCTAAAACTGCACGAATAAAGTAATTTAAATGTGATCCATTCCAACTGGTTCTTGACTATTTTTTTATCACATAAAACTTGCTTACGTACTTTAATACTAGGCACGGTATCATGAATAACATTTAAGCAAATTCTTTAATGAATATTGTTGCAACGTCTTACCTTTTCCATACAGCATAGGCATATCATTAACTTTGTTGCGATCACTTGGTTCTAGATCAACTTTCAGCTCCGTGAGAAAGGTATTTGAATATCAGACACATTTATGCGGCAGGTTATATTCAAGCGATAATCGGATTTGCTTCGACCAACTTCAAGGTTTTCTTTGCTATTATGTCTTTTCAATGCAAAAGGAATTGCTCGATAATAATATAAAAGCGATATGAAAAGCAAAGAATTTAACTAGTCGACCATAGTATGTAATATGAGAAGGCAAAGCCATAATACCATACATGATTGTCAATCCAATATCAACAAATCAGCGCTGTAATTTTAACCTTAAAACACTCCCCATAGGCCTCAAGGTTAAGTGGAAAGTAAATGTTCTGCATGACTTAGTTTCAAACTACTGCACACATTGCATTCGATTATTAATAACGAAACTAGTAAGACAGGTGCACTTGTTCAACCAGTATTTGTCTATAGACCACAAAATCAAATATATGTTCATATCGATATTATATTAGCTAGTTAAGATCGATTTTATCTATTAACCCTGTTGTGTTATTAAGCAAAGAGAAGGGGCCGACTAAAATTATTTTCTGCACAGAACAATTTACAATGCAATGGAATATTTTATTTATATTTTAAGCCAAGAGAATAAAAAAACCCAAAGAAACACCAAATACCCAACCCAAATATTATTAATTTGAAGACAGCTAGTAAAAGTTAAAGTACAAAATGTTGTATGAATACGTATGAAAATCTTAGTATTTTAATTTCCTAAGTACCTACCTATCTAATCTACTTTTGGATATAAGAAAACTGTTTTTGGAATGGATCAAGTCATCAAATGTTCAAGATACAAAAGATCAACTACCAGCCCTGCATCTGATGAATTTGCTTCGGTACTGGTTTGTAAAGCGGTCATATGTCCTTCAATTTTTGCTCCGATAAGAGGAACTGGTTTTTTCGTATTTTGTGGAAAATACAAGCGGATGTGGAATAACCTATTGGTATTATTTTTAATGACAATCTTGACTCTCGTGTCACAACCCGCAACATCTTAATCTGTTTGACACTCTTCTCCCAATGATAGGTATCTGCATTATAAATTGATTGAATGGTTACCGGCTACCTTACAGATAATTCATAAAAGTTCCGTAGATACGAATTCCCTTCAAGCTATAATGAATTCATTTCAAGTGCCTTTAAACATTTGGTTTGCTACTTCTACAGAGTAGTAACTTTGAGAAATATTCTTTTCCCGAGAAATACTTCAATTTCATAAGCATTATATGCTATGCACACATTTCCCCTTGAGAAAACTCATTGGCAAAATGACTCACAATAGTGGTTGCCATAAAATCCCAGAAATTAATGGTTTTAGTCGAGGCAAAGTCTGGTTATTTAAATTGTTTTTGTTCTCCCAAGTGCATTAGGAATAATCACATATTCACAATATCCGAAAGAGACTTAACTTACGTATTTATCAGCGTTTTAGCCGAGGTATTACTGCTGTACCGCTCTCAACGTCATCTTCATCGAAGAACATGAAGAGCTGTTTCTGATTATATCGCCCTCCTCTAACCCAAAAAAAACTTTTTACCAGCCTAATTTCGAGCAAAATGAACGATAATAAAAATGAAAATTAATGTTGCTTACCTTCAATATAGTTTGAATTATCTGCTATTAATAAATTATAAACCAAAAAATCCCATCAGTAAATAGTACGGAAAATTTCACTCATATTATAATTTCTTTCAGCAAAAAGTTATGGGAACTGTTTTATGATTTTTAATGTTCATTAGGGCCTTAGCCACAGATAATAATGCCCCATTTAATAAGAACAACTTGCACATTCCGTATATTTTTTTTAAATCCAGTCATAACAAATACTCCAAGTCTTACTTTTTGTGCATCCTACCTTAAAAAAAATATATACAGAAATTACGTAGTTTAAAAGAGTTTTAGCGTGAGATCGTTCATTCTATAAAATAGAAGATTGATGATTATGTTGGGGCGATGATCGACATAAATTTTCTATTTTTCATCACAATCATGTCCGTATTTTATATGTGGCTCGTTTTAAAATAAAATAAGACCACAAACAAACGTATGTATGTAAGTCCAGCATCAGGAAAAAATTCTCAACGGAGAAAATACATACAACCAATATGATTTCTTCATTACCTCCATAAAGTTTTTATTCTGGTTTATTCAATTATTTTTCCATATACGATTTCAAGACTCGGCTGCATATTGGTAGAATGTGATGGCTATAAAATTATAATTAATATGACCTTCGATGTACATACAATTACTGCCATTACTCCTGCGTAAAGCAATCGAAACCGGTGATAGACAGAGTAATTTGAAAAGCATAGATGCCTATAGAATCGAATTATATGATACACCATGCTAATTTCACACTAGCAACTTTTCAATGGATTTAAATTGGATTTGTAATTGAAAAGAACTTGAAGACTGCAGAAAAAACACCTATCCAAAGAATGGATAGTCAATCATCTTTTTTATATTAAGTGATTGACACTATTATGTCAACTGTAAAAGGTTCATACATAGTGTGCAATCTTACTCAGATTGTCTAAGAAGTTTTACAAAAAAAAATGTGTTGAATATTCCATCGACCTTGGCATCGGCCTTCAGCATACAGCACAATTTATTTTTTATGAAAAATACCTTAGTGTTCTTAATTACCGTTGTCCGTTGTCCATACTCACAAGTACTCGTATGAAATTAATATTCCTTTTCATATATAAATATATAGCATCTGATTACTTCTTATTTTCATAACTTGAAAATGTTATAATCATATTAGACTGCACAGACTTAAAATTATCTTATCATCTAACCATTATGCCACCTCGCTTATAGAGAGCGAAAAATTTGTATTTTTTCTGGGCTTTAATCAATTTCATGATCTTATTAAAAGTTTGACTTTATAGACTAAAACGTTATTCGATTTGATTTTCTTTGCATATTATTGGTACGTGTTTAGACAAAAAGAAAATTTAAATAATAAAGTATTCATCAATTTTCCTAGTGTTCTGAAAATCGGAAATTAACTTCCTATTTTTCAATATTTTTGAAGCCAATTGTAAAACTAACTTAAGTCGGTAATTTTTCAAAATTTTTCCTCAAAATTCCCACTCACAACCCTTGTTGGTAAGCATATTTTGTTGTTTGTTTCCATAGTCATTTATCTACAATCTACCTGAAAAAATTCAGAAAAGGACACTGAAACTAACTCTCCAAGCATTCGAAATTCCTAATGATTTTTATAGAGTATAGTGTGTCATAACTGGTCTGCAAACCAAACAATCAGCATTCGGGTTTGTATCTTCAATCTCAAGTTTCCACAAAAGTTCTGGATTCCCTCAAGAATGTCTTATATAGCTTAGTTATTTTTATTAATTCATATTTATGTATATAATAATTAGTGCATAATAGATAATAGCCACTTCTGCGATTTCCCTCCCGCTTTGTATGCTGATTTACTCACAAGTAGGTATAACAACTTTTCCGCCATTTCTTGTCTAAACAGATATACAAGAAAGTTTTTGTGACAGGTTTTACCTTGGCTAGGTATATTGAAATTTTAAGATTTTCAAAGCCACACATTACGCTTATCTGATTTCATGAAAGAAGACAGGTCCGGAACGCCTTATTGATTACCAAAGGCACACAAGTAAATGGAAATTATATTAATATGTTGCTTTTCTTACAAACTACATTCTTGTACATCTACTTCGTTTTTTTCTCTTTTTACTGGTATTTTTTTTTGCTGTGGTTGTCAGCTACTTTCATAATATGAATGCCACCGGAGAAATGACTTTCTCGTATGTATGACAAAAGATATTACTCGTACTGTGTACAAATAATTTGTCATTCACATTATATACATATAGGTATGAACTGATCATGATGCATGATCAATCCTACATTCATTTACTCTCTAATCACAGATTACACTATAAATTCTTCAATATTGCACGAGACAGTCCATTCTGAATTTAAATTTTTTAATTTTCTGAGATTGCTTCACTTGTAACAATGGTGATAATTTGTATTGCGGTCAGTATGGTGTTATGGAACCAAGCTGAAAGTATCATTACCATGTACATATAAACGTACGCACGAATTGCGAGTAGGTAGTTGTAGTTTCTTCGATTAGGCATGGGTGCTATAGAGATTATGATATTTTAGCAAGGATGAACTATCCTATACTTTTGACATAATATCTCGTACCGAATGTAGGAAGCGGGATAGACCTATCCACCCAAAAATTAAAACAACCAACCTTTAGACGGGCAATCTTGTTTTATTCCATTCAGGGGTGTGTTCAAGATTTCTGCTATAGCTGCTATTAGCTGCTTTTTTATGCTTTTGTGTGTTCAATGCAACTAAAAAGCTGCTTTCTCGTGCTTGCTATTTGACACTAGATCTGTTCAAGATTTTTGAAAAGCTACTTCCATAGCTGCTTTTTCTTGCTCGTACTCCGGACTGTAGCTAATAAGAGGCTATTGCAATACATATGCGTATATGTGTGCAGCTGTCATTTTCGTCTCAACGACATTTTGAATGTTTAAAATGGAAAATAATGTTTTATTAACAATAGAAAAAATTAAAAATTGAAGGACACTACTGTTAGTGCTCATTTTCACTTTTTTTTATTAATATATATGTCAAATGGAACGCTACTTGCGTATGTATGTGTGGAACAGCTGTTGTAAGCTATACAAGCTGATTCTGGCTGTTCAAAACCCGTAGAAGCCATTTCATGCTATGGCTGAATTTGACAGCTGCTACAGTCTTGTTATGCTATGCTTTCGAAGCAGCTATAGCTGGTATCTTGAACACACTCCAGGTAAGAAAAAATAAAGATAATATCTTATTAGCGCGCTAACTTATCTCTAGCGGATTATTCAAGGTTTTCCTAGTAAAATCCATACTTCTACCTAAATCTACAACCGGTCTTTGAATCATGTTTACCAAAGTCATATATAGTATATCATTATATAAGCCGAAATTTTATATTACTGAACTTGTGATTTAATATTTCTTAAACATGTTCCTGCCCAGTTAATCAGTTTATACACACGAGTATGTCGATGCATGTATACCTACGTATGTTTTTTTTTTATTCCTTTCTTCATAATTTCATAGCACTAAGTATATCCGATCAATTAGATGAACAGGTGCAAAGGAAATTATATATCACTCACGGAAATATAATAGGTATATCTCTGTATTTTATAGTGAAGGTGGATTATCTGAGAATCGAAAAACCTGTTTCCTGTGAAAACAGTTGACTTACGTGGGCCACATTTTATTGTGGACAAAATCAATTCTGATCGTGCGAAATTGCAGAAAACTTTTCTTGTAATATGAGCCATTGTTTTGATTTTTTATTCACTATAATTGTTATTCGTTGATATGTCTTATCTTCCAATAAGTCAAACCAAACAGAATACCATAGCAATTTACATAATACTATGTTGAAGTTATTTCAAATGAAAGTGATCATCGTAGTGATCGAGTTTATGTTCGTTTATGATTTACTTTCTCTATATTGCTATGAAAGTTGTGCTTTATGTTATGTTAGTCTACCTAAAAAATGTATATGATCAATTTCTGTAATTGTAGATATAATTAATTGGTATTTAATGAATCCTGTTTGATCGTACATATGTAAGTTATCTTAAACGCGTGTTAAATCGATTTGGTAGATGACTGAACAAATTTCTTCATAAAGTTGTAATGAAAATTCAATGGTCTTATTTACCGTTCACTTTAGAGTGATTTATGAACAGTTTCAATTTGATATTACAATAAAATTTAAAATATGTATATGTAGTCGTATGCAATGCCCCTTCAAAACTGGTCAAAAATATTTGAACATACCTGTATATTGCCGGGAAAAAATTTGGAAACATGGTCTCTCAAACTGCAATCATAGCACTGAAACCGAATTCCTTGTACTAAGGTGCTGTACACATTGCACACGACCGAACGAACTTCCGTTTTTAAAAAGAAAAAAAGTTATAAGAAAATTGGTTGAAATCGTTAATTATAACATTATCAAGAATATCATAAGAGAAAATTTTCAGGAACTTGGATTTTGATTGATAATATTAAAAGAAAGTCCGTTTGTCGGTACGAATATTTTCAGTCAATATTTTCCCCAAAATTGATATTACCCAAGTAGTTTAGTGTGTTAAGTGATTAAGTACCATTATTACGATCTCCAGTTAAACTTTAGCTGGAACTTTAACCGGAAGTTTTGTATGCAAATCTGTCAGCTAAGGTTCCAGTTAGAACGTAACTGACGATCGTAGGAACGGCCCTAAATTTGCAAACATAGGATAGAAACTTCTCGAGGTACTGTATCTGTTTTTCAGCAGTCCTAGATTATGGATGGCCAGCCATAGACAAAGTATATGTACTATTGCTGCCACTAGGCTAGTTGGACTCCCGAAATTAAGCACTTTATTAATCACATAAAGTTATATCCGCGAAATGGTTCCGTTATCATAAATCTCAATAAAAAAACGTTGTTCATTGACCTACTACAGCAAATTATTATTAAACGTAGAGATTTTCTGTATGACCTTTTGTAAAAAATTCGAAACGAACACACCAGGAAAACAGAACAGAAAGTACACCGCAAAATATTGGCAGCATTGAAAATTCATTGAAACCTGTCGCCCGTTTTTGATCTCCATACTTGGCCTTTCGAAACATTTATTAAAAAATAAAATTTAGACAAGTCTCTTAACCTCAGCTCGAATTTCAGTGCAGATTAATTCTAGCAGTCGTGAATTATCGTATACAAAACGATACCACCGACGTGTTTTTTCAAAATTACCATAAGTTGTATATAGTATATGTTGATTAGCTGCTGCTATTCAGCGCCTACTTTTATCCAAAAAGAGACAGCAGTTTCTGGTCTTCAGATGAGAAGACCATATAACTCCAGCTATTAGCAATTTTGAAACACTAACTGGTGATCTTAATGTGATAGTTTTGCAACCTGTACTAATATTTTCATTTAAACTCAAACAATATTTATTTATAATAATTCAAAATACATTAACAGTTCAATAATGTTTTAGATTTAAATTTTCTGAAATCATTTGAACTTTTCATTGAAGGTTTAAACCTAAAAGTAAAAATCGGTCCATAATGGGTTTACATTATGATTTGTCTTTTCAGTTTGCAAATAAGACAATGTACATTTATAAATTTATCTACTACTCACCACACCCAGTAATATTTTAAATTTTGATTGTTTAAAAGAAATAATTTCCCCTGTACCTAGAAACTCAGTGCATGGATGAAAAGTCAGCAATATTCGTGAAAACCTTTCCCAATGAAACGATGTATGACGGAAAGCATTGGATTATTGGCTCATTTATTGAATAGTGTAACTAATGTAAATTTAAAATTTAATGGACAAGCCATACTAACCACCGTTCGACCATAACTAACGGCTACCGTACCTGGCATAGAATTCGCCTGTTTCTTGAATATTTCTTCAATGAGTCCAACAACAGCCACTAATTGTAAGACTATAGCTGAATGTAATGATGCTGGAACCTTCTCTGTGTACTCGTAGTCTTAACACATAAAATGACTCCACTTCAGGCAGTTCACCTTAAGAATATTCCAGCTTCGCATAAGTAAAAAAAATTATAATACATAATAATTTTGTTAAACAGTTTTAGCGGTACAGCTACAACTACAACACTTGTAGAAATTGGCACGCTAGAAGACATAATAGCGGTTAGAAAAATTAAAATTATTTGTGTTAATAAATTTACGAGTCGAGTTGTAGGACAAGTTACAAACTGAAATAAACATTTTATCGAACTGGTTATATGTTTATATTTTTATTACAAATAATCATAACGTTTCTTGCCTATTCAACATCAATTTTCTTACTAATAGTATCACTCATTTTATTTTTACAGATTTCTAGACGAGACCAAGAGAATTTCCGAATAACATCGAGAATTTAAGAACGGTAAGATTAATCAATTATCGTACAACAAATAGTATATTATTAATTGTATTAGATTAGATTGTATTAAATGTATTAGAATATGAAATTGGTAGGTAGAGAAGAATAAGAATAAGAAAGAAAGGCAGCTGTAAGGGAACATAGAGTGTTTTCTCTAAAGTAAACAGATTTTGTAGTTATAGATTAATAGTGTAAATATTTACTGCCTTACCATAAGTTTTTTTTTATGCTAGGCTGAAGCTTCCTGCAGGGTTGGAAATGATTTGTAATAAAGTGTACAAAATATACTAACAATAGTGGGTGAAAAAATTTCGTGGTGACTAGACCATTCAATATCACAGTGCGGCCGAAGTTAAGCTAAACATATTAAACTAATGCGAAAGTGCAATACGTTACCAGTATTGAGCAATGCATTGATTGAATTATTAGAATGCGGAACATCTCTTCGTTCTCAAATCCTCGGCTCTATGCTTATTTCGGGTATTAATTATAACAAAGTAATTTATTTGCAACTATTGCCAAACAACGTAAGCCCTTTTCTTTTACTGGTCAATTGTCATAAACTCTCGCAAATAATACAAATATTAATTAATCGAAGTATTATCGTTTCCAAAAATATAAATTGAACTAAACTTTCCGCACTTAAGTTCGAAGCGGAATGTTAAACTACTGTCGAACCGGAAGTACACAATCAAGTCTCATATATATATTTAATACGTCCGACACTTTAATCTTCCTCAAGAGTCCAACGAAAAACGTTTTCCTAAGATTAAAAAGAAAAAAATTGAATGGTTGATCGGGCCGCGCCCTTCTTCATCTTCGCTCAGTTCAGGAAACGCGAACATCAATGCGATGATTGATATCTTCGTCTAAATTAATGGCCAGCGTCATAGATCTTTCGAATAAAAGAGCTGTCACAAAGCACAGCGATACGGCAACCATACAAACAAAAATAATCTTAAACGGTTCAATAATACTTGCGTCTGCGTCTGCGCATACATCTTAGCGTCAATTGATTTATTTCATTTGATGATGTTCACGATATGATGACGCTTCTATTTCGCGCAGAATGCTACTGTCTAGACTTTTAAGATGCTACTAGATGTCCAGAACAGAAAGTACGAGATGCGGGATGATGTACTCCCGCATTTATTTTTTTTATTGTTGGACTCGGTCGGCACCAGACGATCACATCTAATGGTCGATTCATAGTGGGTTTACGCGACTGGCGCCCAAACAGCTGACAACAGTGCGTTAAAAAATTGTATACCGAAGTTTTGAGAAGTGGGGGTGTGTCAGCAGATGAGCTCTGTTCAACTTTTGTCGTCGACACTGGGGAGCACAGGCCGCGTAAACCCACCATTATATACGTTGCAATTGGGTTTTGAACGAAACTTGTGGTTATTTTTAGAAAGACCCGCACAACCACTTCTGGTTGTGGGTAACAAGTAATCGACCGCCCGTCAGCCACTATTAAGATATAGACTTCTTTATTGATTAAGTGCATTGCCGATGATCAAACACAAAGAGATCAGTTACAGTTTTCTTCTTAATTAAAAGTTCTGATAAATAGTACATTAAGGAGTTAAAGTAGTTTTAAAGCTGTAGTGCATCGCTATGCGATCCGTAGATTAGGATTAGTTACCTTACCATTAAATTTGGTGTCAGCATTCAACATTCAACATTGGTGTCAACATACGATTTTTCTTTTTCTTCTCGTATATTTACATTTTCACCGATGTGAATTCTTTATCAGCATCAGGCAAAATTAAATGAATTCATATTTTTAATTCGAATACTAAACTATGTAGGTATGTATCTATAAATAAAAAGTACATCCACATCTCAAATACGGTACACATCAAATAATTTCACTCCTTCTACCAGGTAAGCAATTAAAAGCAAAAGTCACTGAACCAAATTCTTTTTCATTCAGCTGGGACTCGTATCAGGCATGTAAGTATTCGATTATTAACAAGTGTTTAGCCAGCACGAAACTTTCGATTTTTAAATAAAAACTCACGATTCAATGGCTTTATAAATTTCAAATGCTGCTTGACATTGTCCATTGGTATTCGGTTTAAACTTTCGATGGAAGGTAAACATTCGAAACCACTTTTTTTCTTAATACGCATTTATCGATATTTTCCATAAGACATAATAAATAATTATGCTATGCCTTGGTCCAAATATGGAATTTCCTTTATGATTTTATAAATGTTAGCACGCGTTTTTGGGCGGTTCGTGTAGGAGTAGGTCCGGTCTTTAATTAAAATCGGTTAACAAATAGAAACTATACTTTGTACAATATCGTCAGAATATAAAAAAATTTTAATATTCCTTCCGAATATAAAGATAGTCAGTTCAGGTATCTTATGGACTATCAAATATTTCCTTATATGGATGCATCTGACATCAGACATCATCTGCATAATATGAATCATAAAAATACTATCTACCTCAGTGACCACAAATTATCTCTACATAGGTATATCCGATTTGAATGACTAAGTCCCAGTCAAATGATAATTACCTGTAACTGTCTTTTTCATTTAAGACCAATGCGATGTTATACATTTTTTAACTAATACACAGCTTCTTATTCAATATGTTAAAAAAAATTTTAGCATTCAAAGAAAAAAACGAATTCTTCCTCTACATTTAGTAGACTATACACAGAAACCGAACTTTATCTTTCTGGTACAATTGGTTTAATATACCTATTATGATCTAAAGTTTTTATCCCCATCCCCACACGCCACCTCCTTCCTTCAAAATTTTAGCCCTGTAATCTTCTAATATCCCTAAGACAACCAGAAATTTTAAACCTTCTGACATCAATCGTTCGGGAGATATGGATCTCAGAATTTTCCAATCCCAGCTTTCAAGCGTTTCGAACGTACATATTTCTTCAACGCTTTTGCGGACGGATGCAAAATTTGTCTGTTGCTTTTTTGGGGCTTACTAGTCCTGAAACGTGAGAAATACAAAATAAGTTATTAAATAAAGTGTTTACACACATTTCATAATAATATTATAATATTTTTGTTCACTAATTTTAATGAAACTGTGACATCATCTGCTATGGAGACATTGATATATTCGTATTCGTATATTCATTCACATCTGATTAATTAGATAATTGTCTTGTATTGTCCTAATATCAGTATATTTAGTAGTCTTGAATGTGCAAGCAACTATGTATGTATACTGTTTTGTAAAGACTGTAAATGTTTTAGGCATTAAAAAAACTGAGGCATTTTGCTTTCACTAAACATCTCTTTTGTGTATAAATTTCAAATTAGCAACAAAAAGCCGTCGTCGCCATCGTTGGCGTCATCCGTAACCACATTGACGGCGACTACACTAGTCCTCCCTATCGCCAAGTTCATTATGAAAATAATTGCTAGAAATCTTGATAGGTCGGACGGTGGTACGACGTACGTTTTCTTCAATTTTTCCCCATTAGAAAATTGATTTTAGCGATGCCACGATTAAAGATTTTCTTCGTCGTGTTATACATCATCAGAATTCAGTTACCAGATGCCACTGCATTTTTCCCTCGAGTTCGCACGTGATTCAATTTCACTTTTCGAATCGGCAACAACAAAAAGACTTGAAGAAAACCCAAGGCTCGATTACGAATGTTGCGGATAATACGATGCAAAGTGATTTCTTGTTAAAGAAAATTTGAGCCGGCAATCAAAGGGTTTCTTTCTGCTACTACGCTCGGTAGCTACACTTGAGTTATTAAAAGACCAAAAGGAGTTTTTCCTTGTATTATAAGCTGTAGTTAGGACTTTGCAATTTTTACAATATACATATATATGAGTATATTTGTGTACATATAAAAATTAAAAGTAATTATTCTCCCTGAAAGCCCATGGAAATTTCTGTGCAGTTGCAGCAGCCAATACCCAAGATGCACTAATACCACTCATTTTCGTCTTTGAGATGAAAATGTAAGACGACACATTTTATGTATTTCAGTAGTGCGTAACCAAGGGGCAGTGGAGAAAAAAGCCTTTGTTTGGCCATTCATACTGCGACGACTGGAAATTAGTTTTCTGCGGTTGTAATTTGGTGGTATACATCGCTTAAGTTGTGTTTTGACTCGAAAAATCCGACACGTCTGGCTTCGGAGTGGCGTTTTTTCGAGTATTAAAATCTGTTTATGGCCTTTTGATGTTCCGCTAGAAACACTCGAAATCGCTATCATATGGCGTAGAGGTTTTAGAGGTTTCTTAGAGTGCAGTCTAACAAGTAGGGAGGTCAAATTTAAATTTATCCGCAAAAAACGTTTAAAACATTAAGAAGCCGCCGCGATGAAGACATTTGTTTACATATTACATAGTATCGTATCCACTTCTTCGGACCAGTCAAACTATGAAATTAACTCTTAACTGTAAACTGCAATCTCATCGTCATTTGTAATAGACCTACTTAAGGCTGATGGATCATTCAATTGGAAGACAATATACCACTCTCGACATAGTGGCGTATAAAAACACAAACCATCAATGAATGTAAAGTGAGACCCAATTTCTGGATAATTTACTCGTCGGTAATACAACGTCTTGTTACAACATAAAGAGTAAGAGCTTGTGTACCACATATAGCTAACTATACCACCTCATTGAACTTCTTACGAAACTTCACGTACTTATAGCGATTTACGTACATGTACACTTTGCACATCTAGTGAAAAACGTCCCTCGCGGGTCAGAGCACATTACTTATTGCATTCAGTCAATGCAGTGATGCAATTGAACGGTTAAAACACCTATGGTGCGCGTAATCTACACTCTTTCCATTTGGCTGATTTCCAACAACTATGCTAAAATCTCGAAGCAAATAACTTAATCTACCTGGCGGGCAGCAAGTGTATTCTATGAGATCTTGGACTGATTCTTGTGCAGAAAAGCCGCAAACCTACTTAGCTCGAATTGATAACTGAACATATTTAGGTCTTTCGTTTCGAGTCACGTCAGTTTTTCAAACAACCGGAATTTAGTATACAAAATTCCTTTAGGCTTAGACAACGACATTATGTTTTTCTGATTTTGCTTTTGAGAGCAATATCAAAGTGTATAGTATATGGACAAAACGTAACTTTGAACAGCATACGTATATGTAGTATGATTAAGCAGTCCAAGATGCAAAGCCTTGTCTAAAGTTATATTAGGTTTTATTTTATAGGATTTGGGAAATTCTTTTAACCCCCGCATATTTGGATACAGAAAATAAAAATGTTTGAACCAAAGTTTTAAAAATCTACTTTGACGTCAGCTATTAAAATGGTTTAGAAAATGCCAATGGGTTCGCCTTTGCTTTCATAATTCAAACAGACAAAATCGACAAGGAAATATAGTACTGCAAGTCTAAGCTTCGTTTTGACAATTTTATCTAAGTTTCCAGTAACATCTGACAACAAAATATAATTCTCTCGTTGACTTTGTTAGCTGTCGTAAAACAAGCTAACCCATGAAACCAACACAAATTCATTTGGAACAGGGAATTCCTATGTCCGATGCCATAAACTTATATGACTATATGAATCGTATACGAGCTACTGGAACAGGCCCTTAGTACTTCTTGACACGGACTAATGCTATTAAAAGCTATCCCGATCAATTCAATGTTAAGATACCGTTTTAAATTTTTAATTCTAAATAGAATACCAAAATAAAAAAAAGTACGTGCGCTTTGAAATCCATTACATTTTCCCATGTTCTGTACCTTTAGGTTTCTTCCTGACTTAATATTAATGCAGCATTCGACCATGACTTGATCTGTTGGATTCTCGATAAAAAATGTATTGCATGACTTCCGAAAGCAATTATCTTCGTATACAATCATAATTATTGTGTGTCTGAGAAAAGAATCTTCTGGCTATTCCTACAGTATGAATGCAAGAAAAGGTAAAATAAAAGGAAGCACAATACCACATGCAATTATGTGCCTAACTTCTGCATCTTAAACGGCAACAATAGTTCAATTTTGCATTGAACTTTACAAAAAAATGGGAAAGTTGAAGTTTATTGCCATAGGTATCTATAATTTTACAAATGTTTTTACGTAGAAATCACTTATAAACATTAATTACACCAACACTTTAGTGTCTTATTGGTAAACTATGTTAGCTAAATTTATGTTGTATTTACTGTAACAATATCATTGAATTTATCGTCAAACATACACTATCATTTATAAAAATTATATTTGGGCAAAAGTAAACATAATTATCGTACTCAAATTATAAAAGGAGAATGGAACAAACAAAAAAATAAAGTGGATAGTTCAGTTGAAAACGAAAACCATGCAAACGAAATGATCTACCTTACTTGCACTCTAATATTTTTACCAATTTCAAAAAACTATCATGTCTCTGTCAGACAACCTAGGGAATTAGACCACATGTCAGTTTAACCACATATACTTGATTAGTTCAACACATCATTTATTGTAAAACTACCAATCAAATGAAATAATGGTTACAAAGTAGAAAACTGTGGTGATTATACGGTGGAAAGCCTTTGGAATAAAAAAAAACTTTTTTACTTTAATAATGTACCCCAAGGCCAATTTTTTCTGATCTCTGGTCTGTCAGCTAAAATCCAAGCCGATTCAGAGGACCATGAAACCGAATAAGGTCATCCATGAGAATACCTTACCTCAACACTATAAGACCACCTTACTTTAACACTACCTGTGTAGAAATTAAAAAGTGAAAAATATTTGAAACAGCAATAGAAGAGAAGTCAACTTAAAATTAAGCTTTAAGTGAAAATGCCATGAAGGTTAGTCGTGGTACGCAATTGAAAAATTTGCTTCTTATGTTTGGCTAGTTAGTTGCCGCGATTGTGTTTATGGATGAAAAAGTATGTCACCAGAAATGCATTTGAAAAAAAAATATTTAGTTTTTACAATGCTTACTCCGATAGCGATAGCAAAAATTGTGATAACGCTGTATGGAAATTTTTAATTACCCAAATATATAATGAACGTTTTAATGGAAAGTTTCGAGAGTGACTGACTCCTTTATCAATCTGTTAAAAATACCCCGAAAAACGTTATTTTTTCATTGTAGCTACTGTGAAACTATACGCTAACGCTAACCTATTGATCGGTTGAAGTTAATAATTTGCATGGTATACAATATAGGCAAATCATTAATAAAATAGCGACATGATCATTAGTCACTTGCGAGTTTCAAGGTACAAAAACTGTTTACTGCACAGCATAACTTCTTGAATAAATAATAATTATTTATTCAAACAATTACAACAGTAAGCAATTGTAAATAAAATTTATAAACTGCTAATGCCATATTCCATAGTGATGAACAAATTCATCTTGTCATGAAAAACAAAAATTTAAATTATCAAAAAAAAAATTAGTTTTAAGTTAATTTCCCTTATTATGATATAATACTATTTAAATTATTTTGCGATACATCTAGAAAATTTGTCAGCAGCGTAAATCAGGCTTAAAACATACGAAATTTATTTGATAAGACTATAAATTTTATTTTGTATAGTTACTTAATTTATGCTTGGATATTACGTAAAATAACAAAAGCGCTAGTGTTGGCAATAAAATAGCATGCATATAACATAGACTCGTCAAAATCAATGCATGCTCCAATTATTTTTTTGTCAAAGCCGGATTCATTTTGGAATGAAAATCCTATTTTTAACTACATCTTTCCACATCTTGTTTTTGTGTTACATTTTTCACTTGTTGCACAACCTTATCGAAAAAAAATTCTATTTCTACAAGGCCATGGCACCATCCTAAAACAATTTCTCCTGAAATAATTTTAGGAACTTTCGTTAATGTTATTGTAGAACGGAATCCTCATGTTCGTTTCTAAGAGTTGATGTTTAGTTTTAGTTAAGTGTCAGTCAATTTTTCAGCTGGAATCTACACCGTGTTAATAGGATGCAAAAGCAATTATACCTTTCCTTCAGTATGGCGATAGAAATAGATAAAACATTTTTTTGAACTTTCTCCCTCCAGGTTTTATTCTAGTCGCCGTGTAGGCCTAGTCAAACAAATATATGGACTTCCTAATATTTTTATTACGTGTGTATAGAATTAAATAGAAAAAAATGACAATATAAACACCGCTATATAACATAAAAAGCCCGTTTCTCAAACACGTTTTAGCGAATACTATTAAAATCGAGGTTTCTGAATTTAATAAAAATCCAGCTTATTAAAATGCAAGAATATCACAGCTTCCAATATGGCTAATATGAAATTGCGAAACCCAAATGTCGTTTAATTTTCTCCGGTTATCTAATAAAGACTTTAGGATAAATAAGTAAATAAATGCAAAGCCAAGTGATTTATTTATTGAATATGAAAAAATTAAAATTTGAACTATCTGTAAATTAGTTATCCACCCAAACTTTGCAGCTTACACTAAGCATTACTACAGCATTACACTAATTGAAGTGACTCTTGAGAGAAATCTTAAGCTTATCAATATCAAAAAAACATCATCAAGAAAAAATAAGCTAACTACATTTTAATAATTAGCACGATGTTATCTTTTATATTGTCTACACTTTGGATGACACTCGTGTATCTACCTGGTTAATCTTGAGAATATAAAAATCAAGGCAATCAGTTAATTAGTTTAGTTCATTTATAAAGCTTATTCTCGTATAAGCGAACCTATTAAATTTGAATGGATCTTCTTTGAATTAGTTTTCATAAGAATTTGTTTTCCTGATTTCATTTTCAAAATTTAAAACTTTTTTTATTTCTCAGTAGGTAGGTGGCTCCATTTAGTCTTAGGCATGCATTAATTAACCGGTAAGATGAAAAACTTCAAACGAACTGATCGCTGTCGAGATTTTAATTTATTAAAAGCATTCAAACTTTAATTTCAATTTAAAAATAGTGTAGTTACACTAGTTCCGGAATTTTTTTCTTATTTTGAAAGGTTTAGAAAGGGAAAGTTGCTTTTCATAATAACCTTTTGTGATTGGTGAATATTTTTGAAATTGAATTTCAATAGTTCGTGTAGATCACAAAACGTATAGAAAAAAGAAGAAAATACTGACAAAACAGATTATTTATATGTTGGTTGAGTATTAGAAGCCCTAATGCTTCTCGAGCCACCTGAGTGGTTTTTTGTTCCTGGCGACAGCATATTCAGAAAGAATCATTTCCAGTGAACTGATTAATTTTATCATTCTGTATGTTGTTAAAATCCCAATTATTTATAGTAACTATTATTCGGAAAACGCATTTAGAGGAATCTTATCAAAAATTTGTATGTGCAAAGCTCGTAAGTACATAAGATCTTTTAATTTATAACAGTTGTCTATATTACGTATAATTCAATCCGAAATGATGGTAACAAAAATATCAAAAAAAAAAAATTATCAAAAGATATTGCTCTAGTTTATTCTACCAAAAAACGGCAAATATGACAAAATTTGTAACCTCGCCATCGCCGATTCCTTTGGAACTCTATGTACTCGAAGAATTAGTAAAACTAGTAAAACAATATGATTACAATAAAAAAAAATTTGGCCGACAACTTGAGAACCCTTTAAGCTAGGACTTCGAAATAATGTACAATGAAAGAAAAACTATGTTTATTCCAAGGTTGCATTGACCATATTAAGGTTCTTCTAACTATTGTAAAACTGACATGTTTCCAGTGATCATGGCTATGATGGTACGAGCCATAGCATATAATTCGTAAAAACATAATATGGTTGCATTAAACATATATCCCTACTGAAATTTAATATGGTTGTACCAATCATTCTCGTAACATGATGTAATTGTGTATTATAATCACGACAACAATATTCTATGATCAGTGGAACCATACAATTTGATAAAATCATTCCCACAACCATATTTATGATCGAAAGTATTTGTTTTGTGAATTATTTCAGCGTCACATGTATCTTATGATTGACCTAACCATCATATTATACAAGAAGGTTGCGTGAATCATACACCAAGGTTCTGAAATCAGAACTATGATTCAAGCAACCATGTCACATAAATTTTATGATTGACCCAACCACTATATTATTAAAGAAGGTTGCGTGAATCATACACCAAGGTTCTGAAATTAGAACTATGATTCAAGCAACCATGTCACATAAATTTTATGATTGACCCAACCACTATATGATTAAAGAAGGTTGCGTGAATTATACACCAAGGTTCTGAAATTAGAACTATAATTCAAGCAACCATGTCACATAAATTTTATGATTGACCCAACCATTATATTATTAAAGAAGGTTGCGTGAATCATACACCAAGTTTCTGAAATTAGAACTATGATTCAAGCAACCATGTCACATAAATTTTATGATTGACCCAACCACTATATTATTAAAGAAGGTTGCGTGAATCATACACCAAGGTTCTGAATTCAGAACTATGATTCAAGCAACCATGTCACATAAATTTTATGATTGACCCAACCATTATATTATTAAAGAAGGTTGCGTGCGTGAATCATACACCAAGGTTTCCACAATCATAATTTTGTTTGAGCTAAACGTGTTACATGTTGTAACATAGTTGTGGCAACTATAACCTCAATCATAGTAAGGTTCTCATAAAATATGGTTGCCACAATCATATTTTTACTTTGAGTGTATGTTTGAAATCTTTAACAAACCATCCCTACCAAAAACTTTATATAGAAAAAAAAAGTTAATTACATATTTTTTTTATAATTCTTAGAGTATAAAAATTTAAAAAAAAATCGGCATTTCAAGTATACAAACATTTTTGATGATAAAGTACCATTCCTCCCGATCTACTCCTTATACAACTAGAACTCGTAGTGAACTACGAGTTCATACCTACTATAGTAACACATCTAATCTGAATGAATGCATTCTTAGAAGGCCATCACAAGTATAAATTTAGTATTACAATACCGGCATGTTCGTGTTTTGTATGTCTGTAACCTCATTAAATGATAAATTACACTTCCATTACAACTGACAACACTGAATTTCATCATTCAATCGTTTTGCATCTTTCTTAATATTGCCATGTGTACATAAGTAAATTTTTCTCCTTCAACTGAATTGTTGATGTTCATTTACAAAAAAAATGTGCTCATCCGGCAGAAATAAATCTATTCATATTTTTCGCAGTAAGGTGTAGTACGTATTGAATGTTTGCATTAACAATTTTGATAAATTTTATGTTTAGCTCCCCTGGTTTGTAAATTAAATTTATAGCAACTGTCTGTAAACAACAATTTAACGTTTTATTCAAGCATGTCGAACTCCAAGCAAACTTTAGCACGTTTTCGAAATTGACGAAGACCCTACGATTCTGTTGAAATATTTGCTTTAAAGACACAATCCAAATTTATAATGTTTTTCTTTTTATCTCGACTAGCGAATTTCAATCATTTCAATGCATTTTCGAAACACAATTGTAGGTATATACCATACATCGTTTCAAATAGAAATAGAAATAGTAAGGGTATTTTGAATTCGAGCCAATTATTTTAAGAGGTTACGATCTCTTAGCTGGAAATTGGTGTTGGGAGTGATGTTTTTAAATTTGGAACAATTAAAATTGATTTTAATTCAAAGTTTGGCAAACCGTAAGAAACTAGTCACCTAGTTAGTAAATGAAAAAATTAGTCTCACTTGAACTTTTTGAAATGATGTAATAATTACAGATGACAATGCGGCTGCTTCGCTACACCATCATTGACATTGAGCATTGATTGGATAGAGTTTGAATACATTATGTCGATTCTTCTAAAACTAACACTGAAACTCATCAACTATTCCGACCATATGAAACAACTAATATAATTGCCGGTCATGGTTGACATGGCATATGAAAAAAGGTACCGGCAAGCTCAAAACTACTCTAAGTCTAAGGAAATTATGAACAATACGCGTCCAACCTAACGATATTTCCATTGCCCTTGCAGTTCCTCTATGACCTTATGCCGAAAAATACCGTCTCAGGTTTTATAACTTTTTCGAGCTATGATGATTTGCATAATTCAATGATCATGAATATTAACATCTTTGAACGATTGTTGCTGATGGGTAATAGTCACTAAAAAAGAGTTCGACATATATTATATCCGTTACAATTTTTGGCTTGCTTTACCTTTCAAGATATATAGACGTGGCAGCTTTTAGATTAAATTTTTGGTACAGGGTGCTGTAATTTTTTGAACGAGAACCGGTTGAGAATTGACCTTATTAAATATTATTTCATAATATGTAATGTATAAATATTCATATGCATATACGAACTAATAACTATATAAAGAAGCTAATTGTTAGTGGAGAGCTACGCATTGATGACACCCAACAACATCATTAATTTATTTGTATTATTATCTGGTCTTTGATTGAATCGTCCAAATTATTTTTCTTCATCTCGTTATGAATTCTTTCACTATCTTCTCAATCATTTGTGACACTTTGCACAGTAGGTCAGAATTAGAGAACTTTACCTAAATCCCGTTTTTCAAGAACATATTTAAAAATAAGAGAAGGTAGAGGAGATACAAGATAGTCCCAAATTTAGTTTTAGTCAAGAATCTAAAAAGAATCCGCTATTTTCTTCATAAAAATATTTAATTTTAGGAATATAGCTCAAAATTTAGAATACATTCGGGTATTTAGTGTGCGGACACGCGGTTATATGAGTATGAGATATGAATATGAGATACTTATCGCAACTGGCATATTTTGCAATTGTACGATTTTTGATTGTAGGCCCATAATGATTGTGAGTCTCTCAAGTCTGATAGCGTTGCTTTAAAAAATTGCATACAATTTTGGGAGAAAGTTGAAAATAAGTAATAAAAAATAGAGAAAAACAAGACTCCTTTCGAAATATATTTATTGAAGCAAAGAAGAGAATCTTTAAACCTAGACAACATTTGTATTATCCAATCACGGTCTTAAGCTAACAAGTTCTAAATTGTTATACACTCGAAACTCATTCATGCAAGATCTAATATCTCGATCACGCAATCAAATTTAAACTCCGTTAACTATTTTCCGAATTCGATTAACCCGAAAGTTTAATTCGAAAGGGAACATTACTCGACATACTTACATACTCTATACGTACCTGTCATTGATTTCAATAATCAGCGATCAATTCGCTCATAAGGAAGAGGTGTAATAAGCATAACACACAAACTAGTTACTTACTTGTATCTAAACAGCCTCATTCAACCAATAACCGTTTTGATGATCAACTAAGCAATATGAGGCTGTGAGACTGGTCCCCGGTTGGGAAAATTCTGCATATATTTGAAACGCTATTAGTGCAATAAAAAGAATATTTTCTTAAAAGGTAAAATTTATGTGGTTGTATGACCAACCATTCTCTTCTTCGGTTAAAAAATTACTTAACATAACGGTGGATTTTCATCTAGAGAAAACAAGCAAACATACATATACATAAGCAGAAAAACCGATCTTTAAAATTCCAGTGGCTCTACAATACACTATACAAAGCGACCCACCATTAGAAAAACAGCGGATCAGGCTAATCGTGTGCAAGGTGATCAGTGGCCAGGCCTAGCCTAATACCTAGCTCTCAGAATATCGTTTTACTGTTAACCTATTCAAATTGATTGCATATACGCCGCTCAGGGTCTTATACAAATCTTACTCTCCCATACACTTTAAGGCCGCATGTGTCGTTCGTGTTCTCCACAAATAAATAAATAAACAAACAGCTAAACTAATAAGAAAATGCCTGAATTAAAATGGGATGAATCAGAGGAGCTTCAAACCGGATTCCTTACAGGTAAGATCCAGATTTCGTAAGGCAGACATGGTCAAATAAAATTGCGTTGACCAAGTTTATTCCTTGGGAATAGCTTTATAGATTTTATAGAGTTCTCCAGTTCTTTTCCCCATTCGCGATCGCAATCTCAGATGTAGCTTGATCAATGTTCAGATAAATCAGGTATGTTTCTTCGAGGTGTAGTGTACCCGACCAGCACGCGAATAATACTCATTGCTGTAGGTCAGGTCATGTAGTGGATAGGCGTAAGGTGTGGATAGAAAAAGAAGAAAATCAAATTTTAATGGTACAGAGTTAATTGCAACCTAAAGTGTTTTTGATTACAGTGAGAGTTTTGTGTATGGTGAGAGGTTGCTCGAGTTTTGTAGTCAAGTGCTTGCGGAAAGTAGAGCATTATGTAGGTATCTTTAAGTCTACGGTATATTTTAAGCTAATAAGAAAAGTAGAGAGATGAAAAAATACTAATTTTGTAGGTGGTAATTTCGGAATATTTTCGAAATTACCCAATCTTTATAGCGTATTTATCGATAATTATTGAATTCCGGTAAACTCGTGCCTTATTACGAGAAAAAACTTGGAAAAACTATGTTGCGCGAGTTGAAGCTGATTTTTATGATTTTACGCCAGCATACAGCTACTGGCAAGCTCCATTATATTCATATCTATTGCTAAGAATATCCACTGCACATCTTGGATCAAAATCACGAGGCTAACCGTACAGCAGGTTCTCAATATTGAGCATACCAGTTCGGTCTCTCGTCGGTAGTCAATGTTAACTACCCTGTTGGTTCTGCAAGTGCCACAAGGATAGTTCAGTTTTCCAGTTCACTCCATACTTCTGAACACCCGACAAAGTAGCAGTTGGCTATGTTTAAGAAAAATTCTGTACATACACAAGTTTAGCAATATGTATTATACTGAACGCTTACTCCATTCCCGGTACCAGGGTTATTCACAGAGGATAGTGGGGTAGTTAAAATACGCTGTTCTATTGTTCATATAGTATGTATATTTCACTAATATTAACCCCCGAATCCCACCCAACCGACTTTGTCCCTCAATCGATCTGATTGTTCCAGCCATAGTTGTTTCCGATTGTCTAAAATACTGAAGACCTCATACTCATACTTAGTGTGCTCCTTTTAGAAAATTTTGAAGAGGTGCCCCAAAACATCTTATTAGTCAGGTCTCATAAATAAACGTTATTATTCCGATATCTTACATAGTTCCCCCAGGTTATCTGGGAGGACCTTTATATATCGAAGTATAAATATTATTTTTGAGGGCTGAGTAAAAATAGTTTTTCAGAATCTTTTAAAAAATTTCTAGAAAGCCCTTACTATTTTTTGAAATGGGGCAGCTCTCTCAAAGATAGACAAGGACAAACAATGTTGATCACTTGCAGCAAGAACGATGAATCAATTTCGCTTAAAATTGGCTTAATAGCAAAAACCTAGCTTTGAATATAGCGGTTATATTTGTAGGTATATACGTAACGAATTTTCTATAACAGGAAAAATAAATGTCCTGGTGCCATTTTAAACAATGCTGGCTTATATAACAGCAGTAGATTGAATTCTGAAACGAACTTTTTAAATTAATCTTAAAACCCGTTCACTCGATAATCTCCCTCACTTTAGCAGTTTCCACGACAAATAAACAAAAGGCTTTGGAAACAAACAGAGCCAACAAAATTATAAGTGGCTCTTCGGCTTTCGATTCACAGCAAATTCGCATCAGATAAAGATTTTCTGCATTTTGTCGAAACGAAAGTGAACTCTGACGGTCGTAATCATCATCAACTTAAAACCGTACACGTACATAGTTAGTTATCCGCGTATAATAGGTATTATTATCTGTTTGGAATGACGGAAGCGATAATATCAACTCACCAGTATACAGTAGTTAACAATAGCAGGCAAAAAAGCGTATAAATCGGCAGTTATCTGTCAACAAAAAATTTCACTTTTCATTGGCAAGATACGTCTATAAGCGATACCCACTGTATCAATGATGCCACCAGTAGACTTCACACGATCGCTATTGTTTTAATATTTTGAATATAATCAAAAGTCATGGTTAACGATTAAATCAATTTCACCAGAGAATCTGCTTCACACTTTGTTTGGCCTAAGTTTACCACCTGATATGTAGATAAAGCTACGTAGGTACGTAGAGTTTCGTTTCCTTTAATTCGCTAATATTGTCTTTTTTTCATAAAACCTGTTGGCTTTATTTTACGATCACTGAAAAACAGTTAAGATTTGTGCAGAAAATTCTTGTTCGTTAAAATGGAAACGAACGCCAAAGACCAACAGACCTACATTTACGGACGAATAGTATCATGGATTCCATTGACCAACCGGTTCTTATCCCGGCTAGGCAACATAAAAAAGAATTAATAAATCTTTCATGATCTTTAATGGTAAATTATACCGCTTTTACGTTTATGGTGGCGAAGAATTTGCCGAAGAAGACTTGGTCTTTGATACTGTGATGTGAATATGCTTATGATAGCTGATTGGAAGGAGGTGATACTTTCTATATAACTGTTCCGTTACCGGAACGAATTGTTGAGTAATGTCTCTTAATGATCAGCTTCACCAACTCTACTTGCAATTATAGCGGTGCGGTAGTCAGTAATAATAATAAATAAGAATTAAACTACGGAACAAGTATATGTACCTACATACAATTTTTATAAACACAGTTATCCGAAAATCACAAACATGTGAATTTTGAGAGCTTTCTACTAGTCATGCCACCATGCTAACAACAATTTTGTTTTTGATTGGTTTTAGTATCAGATATGTAGATGTCGTTGACAAGATTGATAGAGCGGTATGTATGTATATATTTTCACGATAACAAAATTCGTAATTTCATATTTTAACAACGGGAGTAGTTTTCAGATGAGCGTAGATCTCTCTACGTGGATGTGTTAAGTTGCTATATCCAATACAATTTTTGACAACATCCCTAACTCTCTTGGCTAATCCAACTCCTAATTATTTATGGCTCGTACAGTTTTCTCGATCAACAGCGTTGGAAGGTTGGTACACTGATCTTTCAGTATGTACAGGCTACAGCTCTGTGAGGGTCGCGAAACTTGAAATAAAAAGAAATGAGACAAAACTTCGAGAATTCAATTATATATTTCTCTTTTCCATTTAAGCATATGTAGTGTACTTCCAACTATGTAGTATACTTATAGTCCTTATCGGTGGTATTATGCTTTGTGTTTCAAAACTTTCGAAAATACCATAATAATTTGTCGTCTTTGAAACAAATTGCAAACGATGGACAAGCAATCAGCGATCTTGTCAAACCGTATAAATCGGAGATTTCTTAATTTGTCGATATTGTCTACAAGATTTGTCAAACAATAATGAATTAACACGCACCGCACACCATAGAAAATAAAATTAACACTAGGTACGTAAGTTTTTCGCATATTGGCTATAAAATAAGCCTATGCACACATAACATTATGTAACGTGCCCCTATATTCCTAATATGCAGTGTGTAAATTTTTCTGTTTCTGTTTTAGGTGTTATAATCTCATTAATCAAATCTTTATTGTAATAAAGGTGAATTACCTGATACAAGGTTTGTAACCGATATTACTACATATCCGATTAGTTGCGAGGTGTTAACCAGGTAAAATTGAAAGTTATGTGGATAATTATACATAATTATTGGCTCAGTGATTTTTTCGTGTATTCACGAGTAGGTTGATTATCAACGAATGTGTGAAGTAGCTTGAAACGAAGAAAGAAAGTAGGATATTTACTTTTCTGCACACAAATCTTTATTTTCAACTCTTTAATTAGGTTTTTATACATAAATGATTAATCAGCCAACACAATTTTACCTACCTTCCAGGAATAGAGCGTTGAGTAGTTAGCTAGTTGCACGATTGTATTCTACTACAGTGCAACCCGGTTATAACGTACCTTGAGGGGACCACAGAAGTAGAACGTTATAACTGATAGTACGTTATAACCAACATAAGAACCTTTCACATTTGTGAATGGGGATTGAAAAATGGTATGTACGTTATATCCGAATGTACGTTATAAAAGTTTACGGTAGTTGGTGTCATCAATTCGTCAAAGAAAATTAAAATTTACTTAATTCTTGCATTTAAAACCCAAATAAAACATAATATAATATCACAAAATCACACTTGGAGTTAGCCTAGGAGACATTTCAGACAAAAGTACTATTGATTTCAAAATTTATGACTACAAACTTTATACTACGTTACAAGCAGTTGTTTAATAAAAAAAATTATGTTTCATTACAGAAAGATGGCAAAGCTGTAACTATCCCCGACGTACGTCAGCATAATGTCAGCAATTTGTCCTCGCTTTGCTCAAAACGCTTGGAAGAAAGACTTGTGCTCGAACTGCTTCAAATCTCGCGAGGAACATATCAAATCTGTGACCTCGACAGTTCAGAGCATTACAATAAAGGAATTAGCAGCACCAACAAGAAATGCGAAGCCCCCGAAAAGCATTATGAAGGGACTACGAATGAAACCAAAGAAAACCAAAGTCACATTTCCGAAGGAACTAACTGAAGTTATTGGCTATGGAGGCGAGTGGTCTGATAACGATACTGCAACCGATGAAGAGGATAGCAGTCCGGCGAGCGAGAAGGACGAGCAGGCTGGAACCGATGACGATGACGAACAGGAATTGGTACGCTTAACTAAGACTAATACAGACTTCAACACGAACAATGGCAATCTCTTGGGAGATCCTGAAGATAATATTAAGAAATCTTTTGCGGCATTGCGGCTAGGAACGCCTCAAGTCGACTCAGATGGAAAGAAACAAACGTTGAAAATATCGGTGACTCCTTTTGGGGCTGGTTCAAAATTAACGGCTGCCAAAGCTAAATTTGAACCGAAAACAAATGAAGATAGTAAAAAGGAAGATAAGCCACCATGCAACGTTCAGGATAGTCCACCGTTAGAACGGGCTATGGAGAAGTCACTGCTGGAGGAGATCTCCGAGACTCTCGAGCGACAGAAAAACGAAGGTGCCAAGATTCAGTCGGATAAAAGTGGCAAAATCAAATTCGAAGTAACTTCGGATCTGAACTGCTCACTGAAGTCCAGTGCTGATGCAAAGAAGACTATCGCACGCAATCCTCCAATCACAAAGGACCAAGCCAAACCAAAAATCAGTGTTTTTCAAAAATATTCAGACTCCGAAAGCAATGCCTCGGACTCAGAAAACGGCATATCAGCCTACTATGATGTGGTCGAGTCGACTGGAGGATTCAGTGATATTCCAGGCATTTATGATGAGTCGGATAGCGGAAGTAGAACTCCCGATACAAACCAATCTCTGTATTCCGCCTCGCCATATATCACATCTTACTCCATGCACGATGGTAACTACATGACAAGCAAAATAACGTCCGATGGTTTGATCGTAACGAAATGTAACTCAGATGATGCTATCGATTCTACAGGATCAAGTTTCGATGGAAGTAGCGATGACGAGGCATCCTACAATATGAATCGTAGCGAATCAGATAGTGGGATTGGAATATCTATCGGAAGTGAGTATCAATCTACTCGCAAGGACGATTCCGAGAAGAAGGTGAATGCTACAAATTCAGACTATGAGGATATCCAGGTTGTTGGCGACAAGTCCAATAACGAGCAGCCCCAAAAAAATTTCCGCTTGGAAAAGAGCCGTGAATCAGCTGGTGAGCCGGATGGAAGTGCAGATCCTGATAGAAGTGTCGAAGCATTACCAGCTTTACCGAAATCTCCGCCACCTTCAACCGATGTCCGACTATCTTTTTTGCACGGAATGCAGAAGAATGTAGCGTCTAAGAAACCCGAAGTACCTGCCAAACCAGCAACAACAGTCTTGAAAACATTCAAACAACGTCAGCCCACACCTGCCGAGCAGAATGTCATGTCCCAATTGCAGCAAGTGATTAAATGTCCAACTGATTCGTCTGTCGATAATAGCTCCACCCTAACACGAAAGGAAGGAAGTGACTGCGCAAAGCTCTTAAAGAAAGGTCGTGCTCCCAACCCACCGCCAACATTTTTCGGTGCGGAGGATAAAGAAAGTCTTTGTGACTCGCCAGACAAGGAAATGAAAGAAATAATTTACTTTGAGTCGAAATCCTTGGAAATGAAGCCCCAATCCGACGATATGAAAGAAGCCTTTAAACAACATCAATTACAATACAAAAATGATGATCAACATTTATCCATATACACGAGAAATCCAATATTGGCAAGCAAATCTAACTCGCCCGTCATACGTGAGAAGGACAAAAGGGAACGAGCTACGGTTAATCCGAAATTCCGAAGCTTGAACACGTTCAACTCGAGCCGTAAGAATCAAATCCCGAAACCGTCCACACCGGAACCTACACCACGAAAAATTTTGTCCATGTCCGAGGAATGTCTGGTTGATGAAAAGAAAAAGAAAAACAAATTTTCAATTAGGAAATTCCTTCGAATGGGAGCTAGCAAGACTACCGACAACTTGCACAAGAAAGATGGAATCTATTCAGAAGTAGCAGCTTGCGACGATAATGTAATTGTCGGAAAGCCACGTCTCGTCATAATCCACCCCATCGACATCAACCAAAGCGAGGTTGAAGTTGTGAAGGACATTATGAGGCCGTTGGAAGCGTTGCCTATTGTGACGGGGAAGCCTCCAGCTCCACCTCAGCGACATAGCGAACAACACAAACCATCGAGACCACCACCGCCGAAGAGCGCGGAACTGCGCAGGAAGCAGAAAATTGGATTCAGCATTAGTGCCACGGGTTCGATGAAAACGAAATCCGATAATGTCTATGCTAACCTAGGTGAGAATCAATCCTTCAAATTATACATCGAAAAAATATTAACTTTCCATTTCCTCTAAACAGGTGAAATTCGTTCAGCAATCGCTCCGCGAAAACCCGAACGTACAGCCAGCATGCGGGAGCGTGAAGCCCAACTAGAACTAGCTCGTAAGCTTCAAGGTATCGACAACTTGGATACGGTTTCTGTTTGTTCATCAAACGGAGGCAACGTTTCGTCCAATGAGATATGCGTGACGTCAACAAAAGATCTTCAAAGCTCAACCAAACCCGCTATCATAGATGTCGAACCCAAGGAAATCATCAAACTGAACTCGTTCGAACGTCGCGATAAACGTAACTTGCAGAACAAAGTGTCAAGCAAATTGGAGCTATTCGAGAAAACGGCTGCAGCAGCAGCGATAGCTGAGTGCGGTAAGCCAAAACAACCATCGTCGATGAACGATGGACTGAAGAATTCGGTTCTGAAAATCAATAGCACAATCGACAGCTACTTGAAGGATAAGCGTGATTTCGACTCATTGTATGAAAATGGTAAGACACCTCCGCCAACACCTGTTCGAAATGCAGATGTCGATTTTAAACGAAACTTTGACGGATCGACCAGTCGACAACAACAACAACATCATCCCCGATCGAGTATCCATGATACTGCGTCGATTGTCAGCTTATCACGAAGCGAATATGGTCCAAGATTTGGTTTTAATAGCTTGGGTGAGTGTAGTGCCTTTTCCGTGGATAAACTATTTTCATTTTATTCTGATCCTATCTCAACCGCTACTGAAACCTACCGACTGAATTGGGACTTGATCCAAAATCTAGCTTGCTCTACGCCACGTATTATACGAGTATTGCATTTAGAAAAGGCATAGGTAACCCGTTCAAGTAGCTTCTTACTCCATGATTCAGACATATAATAATGCAAGTCCTTGCTATGTCTTGACAAATTTCATTAAAATTTTAATAAGTATTTCCTACAAAGACTGTATTCGTCATATTTGCAGTTGAAAATTTCAATGTTTTTTGTCTGTAGTAATAGAAAAAAATCTATATCTTGGACACTAACCTTTTTTAGACAACAATAGCGCAGATTAGAATAAATATATAAATCTTTTAAGGGTGGATAACAGTATATGCTAATAAATATTAACGAGAAAGCAATGTTTTATAACTTAAAAACCAACTTTAAACGTTTTTAAGTTGTTTTTCGACGCTTTTAAACTTTCCGACTGTGATTGCTTTCCGCCCTGGTTACTGCCATTTAAGGGTTGACAATTGAAAAATTTCACTGGAGAAGCCAGTTTTGTAAATTGACTTCGAAACGCAGCTACAGGTTAAAGGGTATTCATCGAGATATTTCTATATACCAACCAGTCAATCAATTTGTTTCTGCGAATTATAACTTACCCAATTATATCCCGCAGTAAGTTAGTTATTGTTGAGGTGATCTTGCTATTCCACCAATTCGTCGGTCATTATGATGACGTGATGTGGTGGAGTATAGTTTGTGTTAATTTCCGGTCTATTAGCTTTTATGAATCATAGAGTCTAGTGAATTTCTTTTCACTTTACAAGTAAAGCGTGTTTATTTTATGTGTGCATGTTTTCAATTATGTCGAAAATTATCACCTTAGCAATTCTTTTATTTTCTTAATTTTTTTTTGTTGATTTTTTTATTGTTTTGATATTTTTTCTTGCAATTTTATAATGCGATTCATTCAGCAAACATTCCACGAGTTGTCTCGGCTTCATATTGCGGAAGTGAAATGGGTGAATCGGACATTTACTCCCCGTATAGTTTTTATGGAAGCGAGGCTGGTGGTGATGTCGCCAGTGATATACATGACGGTGTTTGGGGTGTTTCATCGGTACGTAGTGTGAAAATCGTTTGAAAATGACGAAAATAATTTAATGAACTTCATTTGCAGGCATCGAAAGTTCGAGTGAAAACTACAAATCGTCTCAGGATGCGGAAAGGACGAAGTGTGGTTCATAAAAGCATCGAGGATAATTACAGTGCTGTAGTCGTTGCCAATCATGAAGCCTTAGCACAGGTTTTAGAACAGGTGAGAATATATATTATTAATTAGAACGATGTTGTTTGTGGATTTGATTTTCGAATAGTTACTATACAATATGTTATAAAAGTCTCGATCTTTAAACACGTAGATGCAATGTTATGTGGGATCTTTAGGATCATTAGTTTATATTAAATATTGTTAACAAGAACATCGTCCTTCCGTCAGCAAGAAACTCATATATCTATAATGAAATTTTCACACACCGTTTCATCAATGTACTGCAAATTAAATGGTGCGCCTTTATTAAATGGCAAAAGTGAATAACAACTATAGAACAAAACTTCTCAATTATGGCTGCAATATATTGTCAAAAATCAAAACTCCTTTTATAATAATTATTCAAAAAGGATCATCATATTCCATGGCTTTTTCTGCTCTTAACTTTTTTATTAGCGACACTCCATCTCTCTTAAATTATTGTATTGTGTCGCTTCTAAATTGCTCTCTTAATTTTGTATACTACTAAATGCGTAACTAATTCGTTTTAGATAATTGGTTTTAGTTAAAATCGTTTAATGTGTTTGAATTGCTATGATAAAGTTTGATGTTTTCTGAAAGCGTTATGTTTTTCTTTATTTTTTTTATTGTGGGTATAGATTGCAGCATATTTATATTACAAACTATTTCATGAGCTTTTTTACCTTCAATAGGTTATGTAAATTCTTTTGATTCATTATAATTTTTCCATTTCATCTCATTAAGTCTGAATAAATTTGCAGTATAAATATCGCAGCACAAAAGATATGCCTGGGTGCGTTATTTAATATGAAGCCACCATATGTATGTGTTGCTTTCGTAACTAACGTTATAACGAAATGTGTAAAAAATGCTAAATACATTATGTTAAAGTGTAAAGTAAAGAATAACAAACTGTCCGTTTCCAGTTTTAATTATAATTTAACAAAATTAAATGATGCAGGCTCTGACTTCAAACAATTTCTCTGTGAAATTCCTAAGCGGTCAAGACACCCTAAACCTAACACCAATGCTGCACTTGATTGTCTTTTCTCATCGTTAAAATTAATTCCATACATTTTCTCACAATTAGAAACAGTGCTTACACAGTACAGCAAAAGAAAAGAAAGTGAAATTTAATAAGACGGCTTTGAAGGTCTCGCTGATGAAGAAGGGCGCAACAAGCTCGTTATATTGCTAAGATTGCTACAATTCAGACAAAAAATACACTGATTTAGTTTCTAGCCATCAGTAAATTGGCGTGTCAGTAGAATCTGCACGCATTTTAATTAATGCAACGAGAAATTGCGTTTTGAACATATTTGGTGCTTAGAAAGTCTGCAAATATATTCGGATTCTAGCGTTTCTTGTGATAAATTGTGTATTTTATTTTCCCGATTTCCTGGCTGATTAAATTTAAATTATCTGGCCAAAGTAAAGATAACCGCATGAATGCATAAAATATATGCAGTGTGAATAATATCGCCTGACTCATTCGAAGAGCGCAGAAAAGTATGTTTGGCTGAAATAACCTTATTTATAGTATATTATTAATTTTTTAAATTTAAAAAGAAAGAACTTTGAAGTATTAAAAAAAAAAATGTACAAAAGATTATCACATCATTGACCTTCTTTGTCCTCAGCAAATCGTTAGCATTTTTACGGTTAAGAAAAAAACATATTTTCTTATTTGGTTTTTTCTTTTCAGCTTCAACAATCACCAACCATACCACTCGCACTTCGACCGCTTGCCAATTCAATGAATCTACGTTTCGAAGACTTTGCAATTATAGAAGGTTCGCAAGCATGTGTCGTGGGCAAACGAGCATTCCATGCAGCCGTCTGGGGTAACAGTCCGGTCACACTGGCACTTTCGTCCGACTGCAATCAAATATCAAGCGTTAGTGGTGAACTTAATCAGCTATCGGGTGGCATATGTGGTGTTTTGAACCCGATAACCGAATTCTTCGATCTAGTGCCTAGCTATCATTTACCGCTGATGCCAAGTACTGAAGTTCGAATGCTTCAATCCACGATATCCGTTCTGCCAAGAATGCAAATGGATAGTCTACAATCGATCGGATCTATTCTAAAAAATAAATCACAACTGATGGACAAGCATGTAAACAATTTTCGAGGATCGATACCAAATCTATCGGGTGGTAATCGAGACCACGTTGTGGCTATACGAAATGTAAACTCCGTTCAAAATTTATCAACGCTAACTGAAGATATTGTGGATGATCCTTTAACTATTCCCGGAATGCCAAGTTTCGATGACGTCATGTGCCGTGAAATCGGATTCATTATGCTTCAGTTGATCAATGGATTGAAAAATTTGCAGGCCAAGGCCATCGAAGAGATGCCACTTACTCTGTCCAATGTTATACTATGCAAAGAGGTGGAAAATAAAGACGTACAAGCGAGGTTGTGCGTCCTTCATTGGTAATTAATACTAAGTCAAATGATAACATAAGCTTTCGGATCCGATAAAGAAAATTATTGTCCTTTCAGTGTAAATCAAGATGAAGACGAACCAATGGGCACACTATGCAAGTGTGCATTCGTAGCACTCACAGACTTGTTACCACTGACAAAACTAACCACAATTCTATCCAATATTTTGCTCCAAGAACGGTCCGAATCGTTGTCAAAAGCGAAGTCGGTGCTAGAATACGTCCTATGGGGTCCATCAGATGTCGATTTAAATGGATCGACAAAGGAACGAGAATTGGCGCTACAGCGGTGGCTGGATTTGGAGCGAGCGACCGTGCTGCACGGATTGGTTCGAACGCGCGTTGAATTGACCGTTTATGACGAGTGTCACCTCATGTTTTTGGTTCGATCGAATTCGAAAATAATGAACGAAGCAGCTAAGATAGTTTCCAGTTTTAAGAAAAACGACGATTAGATTTATTCATTTTACTTACTTATACTGTAGTAGTAACGTAAATCTATTTAAACTCTCATTTTACATTTGTAAACTCTAATCGTTCTTCCACGTACTTCTTTTTCTACAATGTTTTGATGAAAAATACTATGATCTTGTGTGTAGTTTTGTGCCAAAATACTAGAAATTGTTTTCGAAGATAAATTTTTTTCCTACACATTTTCTCCTTTTAGTTATTATATTTATATTATTATGAGAAAAAAATCTTTTTGTTAATATTTATAAATTGTTATGATTTTTTTATTTTCGGTTTCAAATCATGACCACAAGGTGTTTGATGATAAGCAAATAAATAATTTTTTTAAACTATCGGAAAATGATTTCTGCCTCTAAAGCATCGATATATGATCACGTAATCCGAAGATGTGCAAACATATTGACTATGCAATGAGACATCTTGTGCAAATAAATTAATGTTAAATGAGAAGGGAGCTGATCTTTAGTACAAAACTAGAATGAGGATGATACAAAGAAATTGGATTCTTTTGTCTTTTATATGAGGGTGCAATATGAAAGGAATCTAGAAGGAGATTGGATCTGTCACGAAAAGTGAATAAGTGCAGCGGTAGGAAAAGAATGAAGAGTTAGCGGAGATCACACAGGAAAACTGATGATACGTACAAGGAAAGTTAATCAAAAATATTCGCTACAATTCAATCTTTTTATTCATTTTCATAATTTTATCTTCTGTGTTATGTTCCCTACGACCAAATTTTATCGCTATAAAATGGACTATATAAAAGCTTTTAGCATCTTACAAACTAAACTGTGGTCATCATATTTTCATCTACATTAAATTTTGTTGTTTTTGATCAGTCTCTATAATGCAAACAAAAAAAAAAACGATAAACGAAAGAACACGAAGTGCCAAACAAAAGCTGATTTAGTTCAACGAAGTACGCTAGCCCAATTCCGAATAAATACATATGTGTTTTGTTCAATTCATTATATTAACATATCGGGTTTATTAATATACGACGAATACATACATCCTTAAATCTAGTTTAGCCTTATTGGTCGACGAATAGAATACATTTATAGCTTACATCTAGTTTACCCTTATTGGTCCGATTCAATCGAACATAAATATAATATTAAATTAATCTTTGCACCATTTTTCACACTTTACAATACAGACATTATATCTATTTTTCGTGTCGCCATTACCTTCTATGTTTTTGAATTTTATTATATCTACATATAAGATGAATCAGTTCTTAGATGGTGTTGAGATTGAGAATATGAATTTAATTTTATTGACAACTACATAATTATAAAATACTTCTAATTCATTTTAACAGTGAATAGATTTCCGTTTCATTTAAAATCTGAGAAAGCTTCCAATCATTTGTGTTACTAAACTCTCGAATCTTTTACACATCAAATATATTGATTACCGCCTTTACCAAATTAATGAAAATTCTCAAGCGATAAATATCGGTGGAGAAATGGAGACTATACTTCACAGAACCATTTCTGTAGTATGTCTTCATTAACTTTCAAATTAAATTGAAAGATTTTGCGTTACTTCCTAAATTCCCAAATTGAAATTACCCCACGGAGCATCAAGGATTAAGACTTAATTTCGGTTTGTACATAGTAAGCACACGCCACGCTTCTCTACTTTGTAACACTACCCGCGTTAGTGCATAGCAGATGGGAGCTACGCCAATCTTTCTAATTTCTTACACATCCCAGAGGGAGATAAGAAACCCAATCTATTCTCATTCACAGATAGCAACTGCATGCTACGATAATTTCGCGTAGGTGTTCTTATTGATAAAAAGGTTTCGTATGGATAAAACATGCAAACGAATACTCTATAAATTCTGATGTATTTATATTTTTATACATCGTATCTAGCACTGACGCGCCTTCTTTCAACAATCATATAGTGAGGATTAAATGAAATCAAAAAAAAAGTTGAAGGCTGTATTTCAAATGTTAATGGTGCCTTACATTGCTAAATAAATTAGTTAGGTATTAAACGAATTATGAAGTATTTGAAGGCTACAGCCAATATGAAGGTAATTTATTACACTGGCTCAAACAACTTTTATAGGATTTGTTTAAGGAAGCACTGGCGACAATCGGAAGATGATAGACGATAGTTGCTAATAAGGAGTACTGAATTAATCTTTCTAACTGAATTATTTTTATATATAAATATATATATATATGTATATATTTTTGATTTTAGAGCAGATGATTTGATTTTAGAGCAGATGTTGAGTTAAAGAATATGAATTTAAATTTATTGGCAACACTTTAATATACTGTATCTTAACCTTTTAATCGATAAGTCCTCTTCAGATGTTAACATCTTAACTTCCGAATAATAAGGACGTGACCCTCTCATTTAAAATTAATTAAATACGTAGCTAATACTTACGGCCCACCCCCGGATTCAATAGACGACAGAAATGAGGTGTAGTCACGCGACAATCCACTTCGATATTATGTCGTTGTCGCATTGGTCATTGACGACCCGAAGACGTGATAAATTCCTCATGTTTACGAACCTGACCAGCACGAAAAACAAATATCAATTGTACTACAGGCATATAAATTTCATTTCCAAAGAATACTTACGACATCGGCCACAATAGGCTCTTCGATTTCGAGGCCAGACAACGATTGCTCCCGCGTTAAATGAACTTCGTACGACGTTGATGGAGTTACGAAGACAACACGATGTTTTCGTGTTTGAAGAATGTTCGCAATTACTAACTGTAACAATCGGAAAAATATAAAAGTCAGCGTTAAACTTGAACTAAAGAACTATTTGAAAACCCTAAGTTTGGTTAAAGTATACTCAATAAAAAAAGAAAAAAGAATTCGTCTCTACGAAATAAATCAGACTTTTTTCTGTGCAATAATCTTTCGCCGGTCGAATTTAGGACATTGTGGTCATCCTTCGTCCGACATGAGTCAGAGTATTATTGTAATATGTATATCGAAGTCAATTTTTACCGTCACAACCAGAAAAAAATATTTTCGTAGCCTTTTTTTAACAAAAAAAATTACTTTTTGAATTCTCAATGAGAAAGCAGCTGTAACGTTGTGCTTTTCTCGCACTAAAACCTTGAAATATACTTGCTGAGCAAAGTGATATTTCATAACGAGAGTTCTCAATGCAATCGATCCCTACAACAATCATCCAGCTTGTTGCACTCTATGTTACGTTGAGTAAGAACATACTTTCAATATAGACAACATGTCACATCGGAGTTAAAAAGGAGGACCAACGACCATCGTAAGAATTGATGTATTAATTGGGGTGAGAATGAGGATCCGTCCGTATTGGGTTGGTTTGGAGGAACAGTTTATGCCAGATCAGTAAAATACAATGTAGTAAAATTCACCGTACCTTGTGTTTGTATTTGTTTAAGCTGTCTCTCGATTTGGTAATCAGCAAACTCTCGTCTGTTTCTAATTTGAAGGATACGACGAAGGCGTGCGGCACCCACAAGCTTACGAGTGGTGCCAACATTTTTGGCACTAATTGCAGCGATATGACTGGAGCACCTTGTCCCGATTGCATTTTATGTGTAGGCTGCCATGAAACAAAAAATGAAATGTTAATTTCGCTAAAGTGTTAAAAGCCAAAGACCCTACCATTTTATCCGACGGGATGTAAAAATCGGAGACGGCAGCCGCCAAGTAGAGCATAGCTCTTTGCTCGAATGTGGTTAAGCACTCGCAGGCGGCCCTCAGCAGCCACATGTAGTCAACAACGCTTGTAAAACTAACGTACAAAATCTTCTGGCTCTCGCGTGCGTTCTTGTACTTGGACAATATCGGAGCCAAGACATCGACACTGTCCGGCTTGACGGAAATTGTCGTGCTTGGTCCACTCTCGTGCAGGTCCAACATGTCGAGAAATTGCTGACCGCTGAAGTGACGCGTAAACGGCTCGAGTGACTTTAGCCGATACATGAAAATCACAGCATAGTCATGGTCTAGGAAGTACTCGGCGGAGGCAGAGCCACGCGTCCCTGCACTGAAGTTATCGACAAATCGAACAGTGTTGTGTTCCAGCGGCACTGTTGTTCCTCCCGACTGTATCCAAATCAAATTTATAAAAGCACGCAATTATTATTAAGCAATATTGCACTGCGCATCTTGAACAAGGGTGCATGTTGCAGTGGACAGAAACCACTTGTAACCCTCCTTACCGTAACGAGGACGATGTTATTTTTAATTTTGTTGTGGCGGTCACAGAACTCCTTCAGCAACGATCGATTGTCCTCAAAATCTGCTGGTGGCAGGTGCGTTGCATAGAAATCTTCCCAATGAGTCTGAGCCATTTTAGCTTCTCCCTTTGCGGGCGTCCTGGACCACGAAGCGAGATCTTTGGACTTTTGGGTAAAAGTGTTCAGACGCTCGACCGCTGCTTCGTTATCAGATAAAACGTAACCAGAGCGAAAAAGTCGTGTCGATTGTGGATCAATTGCATTTAATACTTGGGCGATTTCAATACGATAATTAACAATAACACAGGAAACTAAACGCGAATCACAAACCGAAAAAACTCTATATAAACTTGAAAGCGAATAAAGCGCATGGCAGCCTAGAATCCATAGAATACAAAACAACACCAATCAGCTGATGGACTTGTGAATTCTACCGGCGTTACCATACCAGCCAGATGCATTGAGACTTGAACGATTAGGCTACGTTCGATACGTAAAGCGATTTTGTTTATAAACGGCAAAATATTATTTTTCTTTTTCATTAAAACAATTTTAATATTATTATTTTAATTAATTACATTAGCGATGTGAGATATGGTAAAAACAAGTTGGAATTTGGAGATAGGGTTTGAATACTATTTCCCAATTTTTCGCATATCAACTGTTTGTTACTGTGCAAACAATCCAAAAATAGTAGTTACACTTACGCTATTGACGCTCAGACTGTAGCTATATGTAATTTTAATTTTTTCGTGTTATATTATAATAAAGGTTACCTGCATAAAACATCAATATAGTATGAACATTATGTTGATACAATTATTATTTCTAAATAGATCTTTAGATATAAGAGGACGTTATAAAACTAATTTCAAAATTTTTTCATCGAAATTATGGTTTTGGTCAGGCTAACTCTTGTGTTATCATTTTAATATATCAAAAATCCAATTAAGTTTTCAAGTTTTTTAATGTTAAATCTCATATATGCACTTAGAAAATCGTTTTTTTATATTTTTCATTCAAACTTAACGTTGAAATTTTAACTAATTTTCATAGCATGGTCATAATGAGAATCACAGTACAAGGAACAAAGTATTCGCTAAAAAAAATAACAAATATAATAACATTTCACATTTTTATCATGTTCATATTTATTGCATTCTATTTTTAATTGATTCTTTAGGATCAACAAGGTCTTCTCCGTCTTCGTGTCTATACTTGTATACGTATTCAAATCTTCTATCTTCAATTTCATCAATATATTGATTATATCAGGTTGAACAGTTAGAATTTTCCTTTTCCTCCTCTTTATCAAAAAATAAAAATAAAATTTCGGAACTATGGTTTCTACATATCCAAAATTTTTAGACTTACATCGTTAAACTCGTTATCGGGATTTTTTAATGTATCGCATTTTCAGAAGCCACGATTGTGCGAAGTATTAAAAAAAGGTGCTGAAATCATTTCGATCGAAAACCAAGAAAACTTATATCCCTAGCCCGTTCCTACTAAAGGATTTTTACTAATAAAATTCGCTCTAGAAATCAAAAACAAATTATTTTTATCATATTTATTTTCATTTACTTTAAAACTTATTTAAAATTACAATATTGTATTACTAAATTCATATTCAAAAAAATATGCATCATTTATTTTTTATGGATATATCACAGCCATGCGGGCATGTTTCCTTATATACTTTAATAGAAGGTTTTCGATCTGATCAAGGTAATAAGGTATACAAATTTTTAGTCAATTTCGAGGGCGTGTGATCAAATTTCTGTAATGACGAATATAGAATTTAAATGGACCACATTACTGGTATATGTACATATATATGTCCTAAATTTGATTTTTTAATTTAGCTTAATTTAAATTTTAGCTTAATTTAAAAAGCTCGATTTCATCCACTTAAATTAAAAAAATGTTAATGAATGTAACAGGTGAATAAAAATAATAAACTATTTTTTGAGATCTGAAGCCCTCGATTTATACGTTGTTCAGGTGATTATTTTTTAAAGAAACTTCTATTAAATTTTTGCTTCTATAACTGTTAGTTCTTAATGTCAACGATATAGAAAAAGTTTTTTAGTCAAATGGCACATATTAATTTCGTTTCAACAATTATAAATTTTAAAAAATTTACTTGTCCTGATTTACTTTGTTTATGTTGTTACAGCTGAAATAAGAGAAAAATATTATTATTTTTTTAGCCAGTTAGTTATTATATTGATTATTGTTGAGTTCTTTATTAGTTGCGAAAAATCCTTTTCACTAATAGGAAATGTATGTAGCTAATATTATTTATAAAATAATTCGAAAACAAATAATTCTGTTGTATGAAATTCACTAGTCCCCAACAGAAAAAATATACATAGGTATATACCGTCTTATTGAAGTGCTAAGCACCAATTACGGAAATACGACATAAGTCTTCATTAAAGTAATTTCCAGTGAATGATATGAAATACCGGCATATATGCGACATATTTCCGACATTCATGATCAACTCAAAAAGTTATTTTAGTATATTCTACTCGTTTCTAACAAAAAAGCCGTTTGCGAGATACAACTTTTAATGTCATACCTGGAATCTGAGATGAATCTGACCCGCTTCACAGATTACAGTAAAATAGAAAGTCGGTAGCTTGGATATTCTTCATTAATTTAATTAAATACGATCTACTTCGATGAATTAATTTCATACTCACATCAAAATGTCTAATATCGTTATTATTATAATAGTCATCTTGCGTCACTAACTGTTCGCGCATTCCGTACCGTTTTCTGCAAAAAAATATTTAAGCAATTATAAGTTTGATTTCTTTCTGATAAAACTTTAATTGAAGCTAAAATTATACTAACTCTAAATATGCTCTCCATGTTATAAGCCCCACATAAATCCCGATGCATACAACTGCTAGAACACCCGCAAATATGGCTGTTATATGACCTTCATGTAGCCTAGAACTATTTGTTTCAATATCTTCTGCAAAAACCTCGTTAGTGCGAAGATTAGAATCTGGTTGTCGGCTTTAAAAACAGAAAAAGAACAAATTATAAGGAAAATTGACTAAGTTAAAATTTGGCCTACTGAAAACGTTCTTCAAGTTCAACCTCTGGATCGGAAATATCACGGGGTTGAATGTCTTCCACCTGGTTTTTTAAATTTTCTTCGACCTCATTTGGTACCGATTCGACTCCTTCACTGTGAGCTTCTTTGATTGATAGATTCATCGAGGTGCCTGGCGTTTTCGAGGGCTCCTGTGAAATTTCGTGCCCCTCTATGTTTTTATCTTCCTGAAATAAATCAAATTAAATTAAATTATATATATAACTGCAAAAATAAAATTTTCTAGAATCTTGATTAATTAGGAAAGCAACTCAAAAAGAAAGAAATCATATCCAGTCGCTTCAAATATATTAAAAAATCATATTTGATAACGGAAATCATGTGCCATCCAAATAAAAGTGATTTACCTTGACTTTATTTCGATTCATTGTTAAATTCTATTATTTAGCTTATCGCCTAAATTAAATCCCGAACAGATACTCAATGAAAGGTCGCTTAGATATAGCGTTAATCTATCATACAAGGGAATAACAAAGTCAAAGACGATGTTGAAATATGTATAATACATACATACATAAAAAGAATTTCTTAATCTGGAACCTGCCGTCAACTAGTTTGTACGTGGAGCTCATGCTATGTAACATACTTGAGTTCAAATACGCTTTAAACGCTTACAGGATGCCGTATTCTCAGATGTATTGATGAAATATAGTCAACGAGACAGAAAAGGATGTTTCTCAGTTCTGGCTGGACTATTATGAAGAATCTGCTTACCGGCAAAGTCTTCGCAAACAGTCAGCAAGAAAATACAGCCAGTTCGATTAAGTGTAGCTTTTAGTACAGTAAATCGTTGCGATGATGATATCCTTGAGCCTACTGTAACCTGAAAGATCTCGGGTTTTCTACAATATGGCTTCAACCATTCAAACTTCGCAATTCGAGCAAGTATGTACATACATAATGTCTCATTTTCATGTAGCATTGGCTATTGAACTTCTTTCCGATCGCTTCAAAATTAAAAACTAAGGCAAAATAAATATTATTAGAAAGCAAACGTATGACAGGTTTATGATTCGCCAATTTTATCACACGACAATTTGACAATACAGACTTGCTGTAACTGAATTAAAATCATAAATTGAGGCAAAGTTCAATTGCCCATAATGTTTCACTTATCAAATTGTTGATTGCGTTATTTTAAATTAATGACTCAACGCACCTTCCCAATAATGTGGACATCATATAACAATATAATTTCGGTGCATTAAATCTTATTTAATTATTTTTTCTTTTTATTCTTTTATCAAAGACATGGTGCTATCAGGTTAAGTGATTTGAACTGAGTAGTTATATGAAAAATTACAAAACACAACGCGTGTACCGGACGTGATGCTAATATTATCAACGTGTAAAAGTACTTAATTGCTTCATGTTTCTATAAGAATAATGGATAAGCGGGGATTTCATTTCAGTTCTTTCAAATGGGGCTTACGATTTTCTTCAATGCATATCGTACATGTTTGTGGATCGATGTGCTATATCACAAATAATGTCCCTGCGGATAAATGCAGTTCAAGTTCAGATTTCATTAAAACTGTTACTTTAAACATTTTACAAAGGATTATCTAAAATTACACACTTACCCTTACTTTCGTTAATAATATTTTAATTGCAGTGTTATTATTTGGCGAAGCATCATTTAACGGTAAAATTTTGTATACTCGAGGATCCGTTGGAAAGAAAAATGGCGGTTCGACAACATGCTTTCTTTCATCACTTGTTAGAAGTTCACTAGTTAAATTTGTTTTGATAACAATATTTTCTGACACTACTTTCGAATTATCCACTGGACTTCCGCTTATGATATCTGAAAAGAAAACAATAAACATTATAAATTAGAGAATTATTATGTCGTAAGTAAGGTGGACATAAAACTAATTTAATACAGTATAGGTGAGTTACTTCATAAATTTAAGTTTTTGACGATTTCTTAATTATTATAATACACCTAACAACCAACAAATGAGCTTTTTACCGATTATTACAATATTTTACATATGTATAGCAAATGTATTACTATGTTTAAATTGCAATCCTTAATCCATTTTGAAAAAAGACCAAGCTATATCGATGACACTATTAAGTTATTTACAATTAATTAAACTTGGAAGCGAAAAACACAAAAGCAGCACGTTGTAAACAAAATGAGTACAATGATATTTTCAGTTTGTCTATAAATAAAAATCGTTAACGACTACTGTAACTGTTTATTAATAATTTATATTTAGTCTACAATCAGAGAATTTTTTTTTTGTTTTTAGTGAACAGAAAATAAATTACAGACTGAACAATGAACTAATTATTTTATATTGTTGAATTATTGCAAAAATTACGTTTTTTGAAACTAGACACTTGTTTTGATGTGCATAGGGAGAAAAAACTAATACTTTAAAACGTTCAGTTTGATATCGAAATTATACAAAAATTTAGCCACTGTCTCGAAATATTACCGATTTATTATAAAGAGACACTGTTCTGGATATAATCGAAAAAAAATCAATTTCAAAATATTTAATAACGTTTAGGAGCCGCCGTAATTAGGCGGCATCCATCAATCGAAATTTCTAATTACCCACTTTAATTATTACCTATAAAAATATACGAATACATATAATACCTATATCCTCATTCTGAAAAGGAAACTATAAAATTTTACATCTTGTTCAAGAAATGTTGAACGTTTTGAACCACTCTCCCAGGTATCTTATAAAAACCTCTTCTGTCTGTTCCAAATGAGTTTCGTAATGATTTTTCTTGCAAAGGTATAATTAATTAGAAATACTCTAAAACTGGATATTTATTTTTAGAAAATTAAAGCATCTAATGTTAGGCATAAAGAAATTAATCACTAATGATAGTGCACTCTGGTTATTACCGTGTGCAATAAATAAAATTCGGTGCATGCTTTTATGCAGGAGGGCACTTGAATTTTTAATCTCTTTTCAAATAAATTGAAACATAAAGTTGTTTACTGTAGTTATTGGGACTTACGACGAGAAGAAAAAAAGCACTCACCTTGTACTGAAAGTGAAGTCGTAAAGAGGTCTTGAGATATTTTTAGCCGTGAAAGGTACCTTACCTTACCGACATAATGTTGTTTCTTAAAGGTATGTATGCAGTTTAACCTTGCGGAATGCAGTAATATGCACATAATATACGCGAAATAATTTTGTTATTATCTAATCAGTTTGTGCATTTAATTTTTAATGACTTTCTTATTTATAATAGTAAAGCAGTGACGGTGCTTTCGAAATTAGTCGCTGAAGTAGACAAATTATCTTGTGACACTAAGTTTAAAAAATAGATAATTTAACTATGAAATGTATTTTCGTAAATGAATTATCAGTAGAAAACAATTAAAAACAAATTTAAATTCGAATACATACATTATTATAAATTATTAAGGATATAAAAGTTTTGAACAAATTTCACCACCGAACTATTAAAACTAGCTTTAGTTAAAAATGCACTAAAACAATTTCAAATTTCAAAAAATTTTAATAATTAAATCAATGAAAATATACCATATGATCATATCATCAAGGCCATCAACCAGCATTACTCTGGATTGTTCGTAAAATAATTGGTTTTTTAAAAAGTCTTTTACATGTATGGTAATATGTATCAGATTTGATATTAATTTAATTCGAATAAAGGAATTTGAAGGTTGTATCGAATATACCCCAACCATAATAACTTCGCAACAATCTCAATACTGAGAACTCTATAGAAACATGCATGCAATTAGTGGGTAATTAAAAAAAATCCATTTGAAAAATTCAATGTACCTATGAAGTTTTAAGCTGACAAAGAGAAAATAACTTTAGATACGAATATCTACCTACCTATGTATATGTAATTGCAACGATCATTTTTCTTGTAATTACCTCTGACACGAATTGAAGGAACGTTAACATAACACAACGTACATATTAGCACGTAATTTACTGTGTTCAAATGTAACATACATATAAGTACATCATAATACACGTACTGAAAATATAATCAGAGTTATCTTATCACTGCTAATATTTATATCTATCTTCATAAAGTTGTGTAGATAAGAGCTGATTTAAAGATTAATAAATATGAACAGCAATGTAGCGTCATCGATTTACTCAGCTTTTTCGGGATTAGTTTATATTTTATGACTTTAATTTCCGGATTTGTGTGAAGAAACTTTATTAATTTCATTATTGTAGTTGAAGTAAACATGGAGAATAGTATAATTAAATATTTTGATATACATACATGCTTGGGATTATTTTAAGCTAGCTGCTAACATAATACTGATTATAAATAAGATACCGATGCCTATTGAAAAAGTAATTTGGTTTCCCATAATTTATTAAATTTATTTCGGTACTCATAATTACTGTTGCACAGCAATACAAGAAGCAGAGACATGATGCTACGCCAATAGATCAATTATGTAATGGAATTTAATACTGGATATACTGGAACAGCTAATGATAAAGTTTAACAAAATGCGCAAATTGTAGCTTTGTACTAATATTTTTTGTTCCGATTTCATGATGAAATACTACTTAATACTTCGACCCAGAGACAATAAATAAATACCTCCCGACACATACACAAATAGATAGTGGCGACAATTATAAGAGCATTGATATCTTATATTCTTACATAAATCGAAAACTGGAAAATATAAATGGAAAAATTTGAACGTGCTCGTAATAGCGGTCTTCATCCAATTCTGCCACAAAAAGCACATAACCAAAAGTTCTCAATACAAAAGATAGTGAATACATACTGCTTAACATTCGTAATTACAGTTATTTTATTGCAATTTAATGTATGAAATAAATGTATTACATTTGATATTGAATAGTACAGAAGCAGTAATGAAAAGAATATTATTATCAATGTATTATCTACATCTATAACTCACCAAAACATAAAAATCCAATTAAAACATAAAAAACTTGGCTTATCATTTCCATGTTGCATAAATTATATAGTTTCACTGTATGGCACTGACAAGATAAATGACGGTATTCTTATCAACCCTTACTACACAATTCACTAGGTAGTAAATTCAGCGATAACGTAAGAATAACTACAATATAAATTTTTTACTTATTTTACACGTAAAATAAAACAATAACAACTTTATATTATCACAAATTATTAACAAAAACTGGTTCTTATTTAATGACTACACTGGAACAAGTTTCTATTTCTTACTAGCACTTATTTATCTCAACTCAAGGTAAGAATTATTATCCGCGTCACATTTATTTAACTTAATATTGAATTCCGAAGAATTTGTCACACTAATTATTTATTTAATATTATTTCAGTTTTCACCTGTCCGTCGTTAACGAAAACTCATCTCGAACTGATCTAGCAGGTCAAATATTTGTCTCAATAACACCGTTAAAAATGAAATAAAGAAAACAATTTTTTGTTGCTCAACTTAGGTGTAGTCTTATCACATTTCCACCGGATTTTGATTTACCTGGTTCGGTTTTCGTTAGTAGCTTGAAAAAATATATGTTTTTGTCGTCAACTCTCGACTACAAATCGCACGATCGTAAAATGCCAGGTATGCAAGGTGAGCTTTTTGAAGAAAAAAAACATTGTGAAGAGATTTCCGTACCTTGTTGTTGTAAGCTAACCTAACCGAACAGAAGCTCTTAACTTTAGTATACCGCCAAAAAGTCAATTTTGCATTGTACTAAACGTAAAGTCTTTCTCTCTGTGGAAATCCAGGTGACGCATTCATAATTGTAATGTGTAAATGATGAATACCTGAGGAGTGCATATAAACCCGGAGTTTTGCGTCATACCTGTTAGAGTGACTCGAGGAATTTATGAATGAGTAAGTAGGGATCTTTTTTTATTGTATAGTGAAATTTGGATTTTTTATTTGGAATTCAAAGTCACAGTATGCAAATATATGTATGAATAATCGGTAGTTCACTTGATAAGAGAATATTACATATGCTTGCTATAATTGAATCGCAATAATTTGTTATACAAGTAAATAACAAAAATTGGAACGAAGTATCGTATGTATCAATGACCTATTTGTTGACACTCGAACAAATTAAATATAGCAAACTCAAAAACAAAAATAGTAAATTTTATATGACCACAAAATTATACCTAAATGTCGATAAAAGTAGGTTTAGCAAAAAAAATTAGTAATTCCAAAAAATTAAAGTCAGTTTACATAGTGTAACTATTCTTAATTTATTGATCAAACAGCAAAACCAAAATTATAAGGACATATGTGTATCGATTTCGAATCGAATACTTGGAGCATTCAGGGATGCAATTAGGAGCTAGTATGGTGTTGATTATTACACTTAAATATTTTTCAAGTGTGACTCAGTTTATCTTCTCTAGGAAATTTACTAGTAAGGAAATACGACTTGTAAGTGAAACAAAGGAAACTAACTATATTATTGAGGCCGTCGTTTACTTTGAAGTTTCTTTCAAACAATATTATTAACTGCCATACAACAAGGCTTATGGCTTATGGGTGAATTATCATTTTATAAAATCTACAGTAAATGTCGATATCGTACGTTGATATAAAGCAACTGAGCTACCTATTAAAACCTGAGGTCTACTTTTTATCTGACCTAATAGTAATACATATATATAGTACAGTTATCTTAACTTCAATACTAGTATCGCGGGAAACCAAAACGTATTGGGTTACATACTTATTTGATACTTCTCTTAGTAAGTAATATGTATAATTTGGACATCTTGTGAGAATTCTTTGTAAAATCATTAGCAACTGCCGCTTATTGAGTTCCTAGGTTTCGATAACTTATTATGTATCGACCTAAAGGTTAATCGGAACAGTCAACAAAAATAAAATATTCGGTTCCATTTCAGACTGAAAAGGAGTACCTACAACTGTTTTCTTTTATTTGTAAAAAAAATCTATACTTTTCTACATTATTTTGAACTTTAATTTAGAACTTTGAATTTATTGAATTGCCACTTCTTTCCAACTTGATCTCGAAAATCTTGTATTTATCTGGATTCACCTATTCTTCGTGATCAGGAACATTTCTTTAGAGCACAAAAGACTCGAGTGTAATTTGCCAATTTCATGTATGTAGGGACATATAATAGGAATATATAAGCACAATAGATCAAGACTTTTTTATATTATATGTAATAAAAATATCAGAAACAACCATCACAAATAAAGTAAATATACAGAAAAAAATTAATCTGGGTAGGAATGGCATAAGTAAATAAATTAAATATTTAATCAGAATACTCGTACATATATTGAACACAAAAAATTTTAAAAATAAAAAAACTTACAAAAACTATTCAGCGAAATCCAAGACACAATTAAAATACTATTTAATATCATGGCTTTTAACTTTGTGCAAAGTATTATAACAAAACTCTTGATTTATTAAACAAACCACAGTTTCAACAAGAAATTTTTAAGCCGATCCGTTTTTCTATTATAATTTTATTTAAATATATTAGGAAATGAAAAGCTTTCTTCAAGAACAATTCGCGATAAAACTGAACCTTGTAAGGTGCGACTGGGTTTTTGTAGGACTTTTCGGCGAGAAGAACTTTAAACGACTGACCAGCGTATCGTAGGAATCACATGCATGTACAAACTTTTGATATTGTAAAAGTTAGCACTAGTATGTCAGTGCCTACAGCGATCAAAATCTCTAGAAAGACTAAATCTCCTAGAAACATATCAGCTTTGAACTAAGATTTGGTACTCGTATATGCGAGACAGACACTACACAAGTTGATGAACTTTTATGATCTATACAGTCAATGTATGATCCATCCCAAGTACAACTGAACCTGCAGCAAGTGAACTATTTCAGGTGCATTGGTTTAAGACGCCTGTACAAAAAGTGAAACCGATTAAACTTTTATTTGGTTTCATATCCGTGCCGTTTATTAAAATATTCTGGGGATTTCTCTCATTCAGGCGACGTAAGTTTTGCTACGCCAGTCGTTTTGTATTCATGAAGTGTGTGAACTACTCAGTTCAGGTTTTTATCTGCTGGTAATGTGCGACACTATCTTCTGATTTGAATAAAATAAAATGGGAAATATCAGAAAAAGGATGTTGTAATAAAAGTGTGTAACTCATGTACACATAGTATTTATATTAGTGTTAAAAAAATTGTATGTTTAATTTTTTAATTTTGTTTCGTAGCAATTTATCGGATAGAGCCTTACGTGAAATGAGATAAAAAAGTATAGTTAACGCCTCATAGAGGTTGGGGAAACAATTTCATTCTAATGATGCGATACTGAGCTGCGCTTATGCTTTCTGTTTCCAAATATATTATGATATATTTCGTATATATTGTATTAATGATAAATTTTCGTGCTCATATTACGTGTCATGTTCTGCGTCTTATACAATGTGCAACGACGAAACAATCGCTTCCTGGAGTTTTTCGATTATTTCCTGGAATTTAGCAATCGAAATTTTATTTCTGAATGAAAATTACGTTTTCATGGTTTGAAAATTTACTGAATTCATTTTATTACGTCAGGCCTACGAAGTATCATGCTACGCGTCTGAACAACCACTCATACATATACCTACGGTAGATAAATTAATTTTATGGCAAGAAATCCGACATTAAATTTCATATTTTAAATTAAAATGCACAGATCTAATCAACCGTAATGGAGTAAAGACCGTAGTGTAATATAAACTTCAATCAACCACGCGTAATAAAATTTACAAAGTTTACATATACATCACATCACGTGTAAAATTCAATTATCTCCAACGGGCAGAATAAGTACTTTAAATCTCTGGAATACTTTTTTTTTAATTAATTATTGCTAACTGCTAATAATAATATATATTAATTTTAACTAATCCAACAAATATCATAAACAGGTTATAATAATGTTATTTATATGAGTTTGACTATCAAGGCTCCAAACATAGTAGTAAACAGTGAACATATGCGATTCATGTGGAATACATACATTTAGTCTGTACTTAACAGAAGTTGTATAGCTGGCAGTGTCGTAGAAACGGGTGGGGGGATATACTCCCATCCACCGAAATGATTAGCTCACCTAGTAAGTTATAATTAGATACACATAAAAGAATTTTTTTTTTTATTTTGGGGCGAAGTAGGTATTATAAAATCTTTAGAAAACTGTCCAAATACCGAATAGTTTCCAGAAAAGCATTGCTGAATGCTGATTTTCAGGAAATCGAAGTTGTAGTGTGGAAAATAATACTTTCGAAACGCTCGAACGCTGACATCGATGATAATTTTTCTAAAGAACGTGTCCTATCTCAAAACGTGTTTAAGATAGAAGTCCAGAATTTATAAGGGAAAAATTTGTGTGGTGGGGTTAGAAAGGATGGTAAAAAAATTCCGAGTTTTACATTTTGAAACCCGCTAGTGATATAACTAAAACTTGGTATTAGATAGAGCTAAAGTGATGGCAAGTTTTAAAAAATGTCATGTTACCTCTTGGCAAATTTTAGGGCAATTTGTTATAGTTTTCTTTTTCGATTCTGACAAGTGATCTCTTAAATTAAAGGTGCTGGTGTCCTCTTTTCAAATGCACAAATAGATTTAAAAAAAATTAAAATTTGCCGCCAGAAGGGGCAAAAGAGGAGTCCAAAATTAAATTTTTTTTTTCCACGTTTTTGGCCAACATTTTGCCATTTTTGAAATTCTGTTCATCAGTTGTTTAATAATTTCAACAATTGGAATTCATTAACAACTAACTACTAGCAAAAATTTCTAGATAATATCGAACTTCACTGATCAATTTGAAGTTTAAATTAGTCAATATTGAAATTTGGTTGCTGAGTCGAATTTTGTGCAGAATCTAGATTTTTTACGCAACCGACGCTAATATTTTTTAATGATATTCAGATTGAATATCAGATCGAAATAAATAATGTCGAATCTACTTACTAGCTGAACGGGTTGCAAAAAATACTAAATACACATACATACCACAATTATTATTTAATTTAACTGTAATAACTCTAATTATCGTGGATTGTAAAAAATATATTGCGATTACACGATCCAATTTTTTCCAATGTTGGAAATTTTTGAAATGTCTACATTAGTTGCTACTGGTATCTCTACAGAATAAAAATGCTAAGCAAATTTATCATTGTATTCTTCACATTCTTCTCAATTTGTTACATAGTAACTTGTGAAGTATGTGCATTAGATTTCATAATAACAAATTAATTACACCTTCCTAATTAACTAATTAATTAAAAAATTACTTAACTTTCAAGCAAAAAAATATCTTACGAATCTGTAAAAGCGAATGTAACTTCTCAACGGCTTTCATTGCAAATAATTATACTTGCGAGGTTGTAGCATTATCGCGTACACGAAATTCAATAAATGTCGAAAGTTATCTTCTGGAACCTGTTGATAATATTTTGGTAAAACCGTCTAAATTGATTCTTATTTTATTTTTTTAATAAAATTCTTTTTACAGGTTAACATGGAACTCTTTAAGAAAAGCAATGCTAAATATTTACCTTTTATGGTAAACGTTACTGGAAATTTTTGTAACTATTTTGAGGACTCTGGTCCTCAACCATTTTACGCAACATTCGTGATGGGCTGGATTCAAAAATTTTCAAACCTTAACCATAGCTGCCCGTATTCGGTAAAATAAAACAAAAAAGGCCTTTATAATATATCAAAGTTTAAATTTTTTTTAAAGGGTATGATTTTTACTAAAAATTTGGAACCACGTTCGGAAAATATTCCGAACTTTGCACCGCCCGGTGACTTCCGCGTTGACTTTCATATTTATAGAGAAACATTTTCGAACTGGATGGGAACAATTCGAGGCTATGGAACTCTGCAAGTCATCAAAGTTTAATTGCTTTCATTTCGAAATTTTGGGTATTCGTTTTCCGGCACAACTTATTGGTGGGATAGTGTGTAGGTTATAATAAATAAATTTATTTCTAAGAAAATAGAAAATATTGATAGACTGGGTTCTTGTTTTGTCAATAACTAAATAGAAATAAAAATACAGCATATTAAAAAAATATTTAAGAAATAATTTTTCTTCTTTCATATGTATTGCAAAGAATTAGAACTATCTAAGTCCGATAAGAATAACGTGGTAAGCTATATACTCTATTCGAATATTCCACCCACACCATCGAATGTACTTAAGATCTGGTGAATTCAGCTGATGCATTATATAAGCCCTTAAGCAGTATAGTACAGGCTCACACTAGATTAATATCATGAACTGGAGATCTGCGAGTTCGAATATGCATGACTAGGATAATGAATTTTTCAGTAATTACAATTATGAGTTCACACATACAAAATATAGTAGTGAATGAGGTCAAAGGATTCTCGAGTGAAATAGGAGACCATTAGACGATTGAAGTATTAAACGGATATATCTTTATTACCCTTTTTAAGCTCTAAAATTTATGGATAATTTTTTTTTCATTTTTAATACGTTTTTATTAACTCGTTTTCTTCTCAGTTCGGTACAAATTTTGCAATTGATTTTAAACTAACTTCTCGAATAGATGGAGACTTGAAAATTTAAGCATATAGGTCTGAAGTGAATGGCAATGCAAGATTAACTCGACTTTTGGAGTTCAAGTGTGAGGAGGCAGCAGGGTTAAAAAACATATTTTTAAAATGGACTATAATATATAAAATAAATTTTCCTAGCCCAATACAAATTCCAAACCCCATACAGATAGTCCTGTAAATCGTCGGGCGCAAGATAATGGTAAGAGTATAAAGAGTAGCTGCCGCGTTTAGGATCGTTTTAAAAACAAGTTTTTCCGAAGAAAACTTATTTCAATATGTTATGTCAATTCTAATTATTTTTAGAATAATAAAATAAGTAATTAGAAAAGTTTTATACGTAGTACCGAAGTGAAATTGGAACATTTACATGGAGACAGCATGTTAAATGCGGTTTTGAGAAGTAAATTTAAATAATGAATCTGTGACCTATATTAAATATGATACCACATGGTGGTCTAATCTATTTAAGAAATATATTCGCAAAGGACAGGTCATGTTCAGCGTATCTTTGACAAGAGCAACAAGGTCAGATCTAGATATCTTTGGGTATTAATTCCGACTCTTATTATTTTCAATGAGTTACGAAAAAAAACCTAGTGTCCGAACAATTGTTATTTCGTCACAGTAAATTTTGACTCTAATGACCGAAGCTAATTATTCATGATTATAAGAAATTTTTCGAGGTATTAAAATTGAATTTGAAATATAAATTTTTTCTACATATTTGATGGTTTTTAAATGGATCTGTTTAGTTGCTACCCATCATCTTTACGAAACAAAAATGTCAAAGCAGATTCTTGTATTTTTCACTTTCTTTGCATTTTTATACATTGCAACCTGTGATGTGAGTATTCGTATATAACTTTTCATATAATTCGAGATATTTTAATTACCAAAAAAAAATTAAAGCACAAAAACATCTTGCGGCTCTGTAAAATAGAATGTAATTTCTCAACGGTATACATTGCAAGTAATTACAGTTGTAAAGTGTTGCCGTTAACCAGGACTAGAACTGCAATAACTGCTGAAGCCTATGTTCACCAACCTGTTGAAGATATTCTGGTAAAACTATAAAATGTTTAATTTAATGTCTCATATTCTTTTGTACAACCAGGTCAACATGGAAATTTTCAAAAAAAACAGCGTTATGTATTTACCATTTATGGTGAACGTAACCGTTAATCTTTGTAAATATTTAAGAGGTGGTAATCGTCAATCATTTTATGCTGCTTTTATGATGGGATGGGTTCAAAAATATTCGAATATTAACCATAGCTGCCCATATTCGGTAAGATTAAGGGCCGTTATTACGACCTTCAGTTAAAATTTAACCAGAACTTTGACTGTAAGTATCGTATGAAAATCTGTCAGTTAAAGTTCCAGTTAGAACGTTACTGACGATCGTAGGAACGGGCCTTACTAATTAATTACTAATTATTTAACTAATCAATTAGCTAATTTGTTCTAAAATATCATTTATACATTTTAGGGTTCTGTTTTTGCCAGAAATTTGGAACCATTTGCTGATAAGATTCCGGCTTTTGCACCTGCCGGTGACTACCGATTGGATCTCCGTATTTATGAAAAAACATTTTCCAAATGGGTAGGAACAGTTCGAGGCTATGGAACCATGCGAGTGAAACCGTTTCTGAAGCAGGATTTGCTTTAAGTTTGATATCTCGTTGTTGCCTTTCAAATAATTCCGTAGCGGGGTTTTAGTTAGTACTATGGACATAAATAAAAATATAGGCATAACTACGATTTCGTCACGTATCACATAAAACACATACCCAGTTGAAATTTAATTGGGCTCAAGCAGGGTTTCTTGAAAGTGTGTCAAGCACAAAACACTATAATTTATGTCAAGCACAATACACTAAAAATGCAGTAATAAAACACAATAAAAGAAAATAAAAAAAAATATTTTTTGATTCATATCTGGAACACACTATTCTAACTCTTAAAAGAAATTTAGATCTCTCTCGAAAAAAGATTTTCTTCGAGTATACTCGAAGAAAATCTAATCGATTTATTCTTAATATTCAAATTCAAAATTCCATTTTAATGGCTGGCGAAAGGAGAAACTAAGCACCCTTCAATTTTCGGATCTGATTGAATCGAAAACATTGTAAATGTGTCGCAGGAAAAAATTGGTTTGTGAAGAATGAACGCATATCTCCAGAGTCTAGCAGAACTGCTTAGTATTGATATACATATGTAGGGTAGACTGGGTAGAAATGCACCATTTTTCATTAATTACTCCATATCTCCGTAGAAAATTGTGGAACTTGATTAATTTTTTTTTCTCTGTTTGATCAAATACCTTGCGCAAATATTGTATTCGTAATAAAGAGCAAAATATAATCAGATCGAGACAGGCCCGTGCGCAGGAAAGTATGATGGGGGGGGGGGGGTTTTATCAAGTTCCCCCATACTAAAAATGTGATGACCTAAAAAAAAAAAAAAAAAAAAAGGTCCTCACTTCCCTATGAAAATAGGCCAATGGGGGGGTTTGAACCCCCAAAACCCCCCCCGTGCGCACGGGCCTGGATCGAGAGCATAATGAAGAAGAGCACAGGCAGGTCCAAATGGTGCATTTCTCCCATCGTACGGGAGAAATGAACCACTTGCAAGGTATAAATGCACCACATTTGAAATACGTAGCAAATTCCAACCAAATTAGTTGAAACAAAAAAATTAAATATATTTACAAAAGTAACAAACAATAACGAACTAAACAGTAAATCTATTAAATATTTTTCGAGTTTTATACTAATAAAAAATAATAGAAAATACCAAATAATAGTAATTTAATGGTTTTATATAAGTTTTTATAAGTTAACGGATATTAAAATTTTAAAAATCGATTTCAAATTTGATATGTTTGCTGTATGCTTGCAGCACGAGCTCGTTCTGATTCCAGCAAAATAATTTGAATTTCTTTATGATTTGTGACCATAAATTCATGCTACTTAGGTATAAGAATCTGGTGCATTTCTCCCTATAAGCTCGTGGTGCAATTCTACCGATTCTGACCAGATGAACATTTCTATTTTTTTTTAAATAAATATTAGCAAATAAAAAACTAGCACTTTACTAAAACACACCTTAGACTACAAGCTATATTTATGCCTACCTAGAAAGGTTCACGATCAATAATTTGTCTTTGAACAAAAATGTTGCATATATACGAAAAGTTACTTTTCTTAGCGTTTTTTTTTTACTCCGAATAACTGTTCGGTATTACTCGGTATTTTAACGATTCCTGAACACAATCGTATGGATAGGAAAGAGAAAGAGAATACTACTTCTGCTTTGTAGATTTTACTTACGGGCGAGCGCCAATGGCGAGTGGTGCATTTCTACCTATGGTGCAGGGCTACCCATTCTACCCTACATATAGTATATAAAACGTAAATCACTTTCCCTACAACCTCCATCATATCCAATTTGTCAATAGGTTCGAAATTAAAGGAGTTATTAACCATAATTTTTCTCCTAGTCCACTTCTAAATCCTTAATACTTAATTGTATCTCTCATCATCATTACCGATTTGCAAAAATTGTTGGCAAGGTCAATTTTAACTCTAATAACCGAAACATATTATAAAAAAAAAAACAATATAAAAAAATCCGCGATAAAAATTTAATTTCCGTAATATGAAAACATTTTCACAAATTTTTAAATGGATTCGTGTTTATCTAAAGAAAACTAAGAAGTAACATTAAATCGATATTTCAGATTGAGAAGTATGACGAAATCCTATACAGTATTGTCTATGCAATTATACCCCTTTTGGGTTTTGGGATTACTTCTAAAGGGGGGGGGGGGGGGGGGTTGGTGCGCTGAAAGAAAATGTGGGCGGGAGTGACGTTTGGGCCATTTCGTACATAGTGTAAGTTGAGAGGTTTGTGCAAAGCTTAAGTATCTTTCGATGAAGCATCACTAGAATATTATTAGAATCCTAAATATAGGCTAAAAATTGAATTCCGACACTAATCATCATTAACGTATCGGTTTGGTTCAAAAATTGTATAATAACTTTTTCTATTTACTAACCGAAACTAATAACTCCAATTTTATAAAAGATTTTCCGATAACAAAATTGATAATAAGTATAATATCTGAAAATGGGTATAAATCTGATAAGTTTCTTACTATCACAAACTGTGTAATCAAAATGGAACAGAAGTTTCTCATAAAATTGTTAATTTTCTTTGGATTTTTTTACATTGTAACTTGTGATGTAAGTGATTTTACAGAATTTGTTATATGTTACTGAATTCTTACTACTTACAATAATACTTAAATTCTAGCACAAAAACATCTTACGGCTGTGCAAAATCGAATGTACACCTGCCGAAATATGTAGTTGCAAGTAATTACAGTTGTAATGTAAAAGCAGTGACCAGAACTAGAACAGTTATAAATGCTGAGGGTTACGTTCTTCGACCTGTTGATGACATACTGGCAAAAATTACGTTTCATTAAATAATATCCATAAAATTAAATAATATCCATAATTCACAAGAATTCTATGTTTAACAGATTAACATGCAAATATTTAAGAGCGTAAAATATTTACCGTTCTTGGTAAATGTTACTGTGCTAACCACACCTGCCCGTATTCGATTAGATGAAAAGAACATATTCATAAGTATCTAATATAGTATAATTATTTATTATTATTATTATTCTTTCAGGGTTATTTTTAAGCCAGAAATTTGGAACCATTTGCTGATAAGCCTTTGCGCCTGCAGGTGACTACCGATTGGACGTTCACTTTTATGAAAAAACGGTCTCAAACTGGCTAGGAACAATTCGAGGCTATGGAACTATGCAAGTGAAACCGTTTATTAAGCAAGAGTTCTTTTAATTTGAAAGTATGTAGGTATGTCATTAACTTGCTTGGTAAAAGATATGTGCACGCATACGTAAGAGATAGTCACAAAGAAATAACAACACTGCACAACAGCAAACCCCAATCAACCCCAACATGGATCAGGACCAGGTAAAACTCTAAACTTACTTTCTCTCGAAAACTATGAATTTCTTGATATTTACAATAACTAATCAAATAAAAACTTGAATTTTAATATTCAAAACCGACTTTATTTCATTAATTACACGCTTCGTCAAAATTATCCACTATCTTCGTTTTGAAAATTGTTCTGAAATGCTGCAGCAAGCACGGCTCTGAACACTGCGGTATGTCGATCCGAATCGGCTGTGTAGCATTGCAACTTTTAAAATAATAAAACTGAAATGAAACATTTTTGAAATTAATTGGCGCTAGAACAAATGCCTTAAATATTTTGAACTCATAATTACTCGTATTTCGAAATCATTGACATCGTGCGGAGTTCGGTGGAGTTCTGCTGAAAGTGCAGCTCCATATTCCTGTGTGATTGCCGTTTGATTTACAATATCTAAGACACCGAGAAGAGAGACCAACGTGATGTCGTGTGCTGAATTTATGAAAAGGTTTCTTGCCGATCCGTTTTTAACCGATTCAAAATTGACGAGTAAATCATTCAGTAGAGCGCCGCCAAACATCTTTACGAGTTTACTTTGTCCACGTCGCAGATTTGCAAGATTAGTCAAACGCTCCAAAGTGGAGTAGGTGTTATCTGTAGATGTCCACTTTGGCACATTTAGCTGGTTATCCATTTCAACTAGTAGGGTGTCTCTGAGTACCACGATAGTTTCAAGAGAATTTATTTTCTAATTAAAATGAAATATAATTAATTACCACTTGGCAGAAATCAAATGTAAGTACCTTTCCTGTGTGATTAAAAAGATTATCCAAAAATTCATCCGGCCTCTGATTCGTTATTGCACTGATTTCAGGATCAGAATTATGAATTTTAAAGGCATCTGGCAATGTGCTTTCATACTTCGGACAAGGTTTGTCCTGCGCCAGTAACTGTAAATGGATTAAAAGTTACATATATTAAATTAGATAAGCTACTATTTAAAACGTTACGTAGTCTGTATCGGCTGGAATAGGATAGATTGGTACAGGTTGCCATGCGATACCAAGAATTGGTTTATTTTGCGACGGGGCCATGAACGCCGCTAAGAAACTCAGCCCACTCATGATACACCTTTCGCGGTAGCTACTACGCACGTACATGAATTTGTTATTGTACAATTTATTCTCCGGAACAATATTCGTGTATCGCTTTCTTAAGGTCGTTCCTAAGCGATACATATCTTTAATACCAGTCTTAGAAATTGAAAAAAAAAAATTAAATAAATGCATAAAATATAGTTTATCGTTTAACATACCGCCGATAGTATTCCGAATCCACCAGGCCAATCGTAATCACGGTGAGGATCGGTAGGATACGACATCAAAGGTGTTCGATCGCCGTGTCTAAAAACCTTGAATATTCGGTAATTAATTTTATCGATCATTAAGAAATTTCATCTTACCATAAATACTGCACTGAGCGAAGAGTCCGCTTGTTCGATCGATTTTCCTCTCACAAATATGATACAAAATACAGCGAAAATCCATCCTCGGTAATAGAATTTCATGACGCCACGACTTGTAAAGTGACTTCGACAAGAGTGAGATTTCTTAGTTTTGATCGTTCGGTTTCAAATTCACGAATGTGTCCACAACTTAAACTTTTGCACTTATTTATATAATTCCGAAACGTGTTTGAATACCTGTTTCTTGAATATTTAATGAAGCAAAAATACCCTTTACAAATAATTGGCAGAGGAACAAATAATCCATTTGCTACATATTCTACATATTACAACATTTCATCAGATTTTAATTAATGTTTGATATCAGTTTTTATATAATACTTTTCACATCAGTGATTAATTACTTGATTTCTGTACATTACAACAATTATTTTGTGTCCAAAATTATTTACCTAATCATACACTTCCATTCATTGATCAATATTGTTGCCATCAGTCTCTTATAGAAGAAGTAGTATAGTGGCGGTGAATGTTTTTTTGAACTGTTGCGAATGTTTGCTTATCAGGAAAGAGATTTGCAGGGAAAACGATCCACATTACAAATGTCCATGGGATAAAACAATGAAAGCCTATAACTAAATTTCGCTGTTCTCCAAAAAAGGTTGTATACTTGAGTAGGTTGAGGAACGGCGACTAAGGAGGAGGTTTAAGTCTATTTAGTTTCTTTCCACATACGGAAGTTTTCCTACATGTCGGCAATACTGGAGGGAGTCTATAGAAGCTGAAATTATTAAGACGTATTTCCGTCTAAACTTTTACAGTAAGTTTCCAGTCAGTCACGAACTCATTTAAACTCACTCGCCCAAAATTAAGCATTTGCCTACATCGAATTCAATAAAACAATGAAAGCCTATAACTAAATTTCGCTGTTCTCCAAAAAAGGTTGTATACTTGAGTAGGTTGAGGAACGGCGACTAAGGAGGAGGTTTAAGTCTATTTAGTTTCTTTCCACATACGGAAGTTTTCCTACATGTCGGCAATACTGGAGGGAGTCTATAGAAGCTGAAATTATTAAGACGTATTTCCGTCTAAACTTTTACAGTAAGTTTCCAGTCAGTCACGAACTCATTTAAACTCAATCGCCCAAAATTAAGCATTTGCCTACATCGAATTCCGCAACAAGTCAACCTCAATTAGATAATTGATACAAAAGAACAAACTAAATTTCAATTCATTATTACATAGAAAAATGCATCAGAAATTAGATCAAATATAATAGGTAACGTCAAGGATTCAAAGTTGTACATCAAAAGTAAATATTTTGCGTCCCTAGTGTAATATTTACACCCGAATCCGACCTCCTGGTCTCATAGAGTACAGATTTCAATTTAAAGAAATATGTAGTTCCAGCCAGCCACGTTGTCCTATTGCAAATTATTAAAATAGAATAAATTATTAATTATTAACACTACCAATACTGTGTACTGTGAAAACATTAACAAAAAAAACATAACACGATCGGCTGGAAGCCAATCGTATGATACTCTAGATGAAATACTGAACTCCGATTTATTATTTAGTTGGAAATATATCAAAAGAATGAGGAGAGCACAAGCAATTATTACATGACCTTTTACTTACAGGTAGAAATTATTGTATAGTGGCTACTCGATTTTTTGATTTATAGTGAGTTCCATAAAGTAAGTTACGGGGCCTATTACGAGACTCGAGTCGAGTGATTAACTCACTCGCATTTGAACTCGACTCGAGGAAAAGTTGGTATGATGGAACTCGACAATTGGAAAGTGACTTCATTTCCAGTAGGTGAGTGAGTTTGATATTTGTTACAAGTAAATACTCACTGGATCGGCTCTAATAATACGCAGTTCTCTTTACTCACGCTTTTTTCTCGGCTAAACTTCGAGTGAAAACTCGACAAGTAGGCCGTCGGCGAGTTTCATAGTCGCAGAATGTGCGTTTTTTGGTCGAGCGAGTTTCGGAATAGGCCCGTAGGACATTTTACAGAATTTTTGTATGGCAACTACATGAAAGACTTATGGGATATTTTTCATATTAATAGTTTCAGCTGCGACTATTTTAAAATTAATGTGTATAAGATTTTAAAGTCGTAACTTAAAGTGTTCTAAGGTTATCGTTCAATATTGGTGAACATGTTTATTAAGGACTTTTGTATGACAGCTACCCAAAGGAGTCAACGGATGGCGCTAATTAATGAACTCCGTTTTGGTTTTGGTATAAAACTAATTCCTGTAAAATTTTAAATTCCTGCTTTAATTCGTTCTAGAGTTATAGTGGATGCAGTAACATGCATACATTTTTGAAGGACTTTTCTAGGCTGCTACACGAAGGACTCATTCGATTTGCATCATATTCGGAACTTTCGATTCAAACATTGGAAACCTTAAGTATGCAAAATTTCAAGTTCCTAACTTGAAGCATTCGAGCAATAATTGTAAAAACGTGTTTTAAGGACTCTTGTATGGGAGGTACCCGAAGGAGTGGAAGGATATCGCCCATTAACGAACTTAGCCCTACTTTTTCCATTTTACAAGCTGTGACAAAATTTCAACTTCCTAGGTCAACGCGTTCTTGAGTTAACGTGCTAACGGACGGACGGACGGACGGACGGACAGCAAACGGATTTGGGGGTTTTGGCCAAAAATAAACACAAAATAATATATAACTTTTTTTCGTCCGAGGCTCGGTTCTATGCGTTACAAACTTTTCGGGCTGGATAAAACTTATAATACCCTATACCTATGTTCATCTAGAGTATAATGAGAGAGCTTTACGGGGAGCAAGATCTCAAGGAAGAGAGAAAGTTAGAAAGAACCAAATTAAAAATGTATATAGGTACTACAATACTATAAAATATTTAGTAAAATTTCCATTTTAAATTTTAATGATTCGTCAATTTAGAAAAATTCTCTGATGATAAATGCGCTTCTTAAGAACTCGACTCGTAAATATTAAAAGTTTAGCGTAAAGATTTGCGCACTACAACTCTGCGTCTAACGATACTTACTCTAATTATCTTGTTTACTATTACGACGACCTGACCATATCGTTCGTTGTCCACAAAACGTCCAGCCAGTCGGTCACTCACTAATTCTTAATCAAATAAGTTTCTGTCGAGATTTTCGCAACGGCCAATCTACTTGTACGACTAGACTGCACGTCCTTAGACGAGTAAAATTTTTCGGTTACATAAAATATAGGGTAATTGTTGCTGGTTAGGTTCATTGCAGTATGAATGGAATTGCATTGACGACGGCATTGTGCAGCGTGTCTACACGGTCCACTTTAATAGTGGCATATTCACATATTGGGATTCCGATTCTATCAAGACTTCTTCTTAGAAGAAGTAAATCAAGATTAAGAACTCATCCGCCATCTCCACCAGGGGGGGGGGGGGGGGGGGGGGGTATCTTTCGTATGAGAAAATGTAACGCAACATCGAGTCAATGTGTCCTCAAAGTTCCAAACAAACAAAATGAGTCAAATGTACTTCTAGTAGGTACTCAATAGTCTGCATTGTAACTTGACTGGACTTTGACTGATGAAATGATTTGTTTACTTCGCGGAAGAGTCGTCGCGAGACTACAATGACCGGTTTATTCACAGAAATAGAATTTGATTTGAATTTATGGGAACTTAAACTTAAATTATGACCAAGAGTAGTGCACTTACATTAAGTATATATTTGGACATTGAGGTATTCAGAGTTACGAAAATGTATAAAGCCAATTTTGGATTTGGACACCATTTCTGAGGCAGCAAGCAGAACCAGACAGGACTCTTAATAAGGTGTGACCCAATCTTTCAACTAAAAACTACCTGGATGAATTCGTGCTTCATTAATTTGCATATCGTTGAAAAATGTTCGTATATCGATCGCGCAGAATTTTGCTTGAAAAAAAGGTTGTGTGATGAATTTTGCCAAGGAATATTCGTTGGATTGAACCACTTCCATGTTATTCAAAGATCGGCGTTATCTAAACAGAATATTACGATATAGTATTTCCAAAATGAGTTGAAGAGGATGCTTAAGGCAAGGTATCAGTTAAAATGCCCGAAAAAGGCCCCAATTTCAGGATTTTTTTTAAATATAAAATCAATATATGGAAAAAAGCTATTAATGGGATATATAGAGGTACAAGTGAAGAATAATTGTGAATTTAAAAAAAAAAATGTAGCAAAATGGCGGCTCCAGCTCCTATGACATCAGGCCGCGATTAGCGTGAGTTGATGCACGCCTACAGCCTTGCCAAGTGATCTGATACCAAAAATTTAAAATTATAAAACTAGATCAAATTTTCGGGGCCCAACGTTTTCAGATTTTGAAAAAAACGCCCTGAGACTAAAATGGCAGCTATTTGAAAAAAAATCATTTTATCACTCTTTTTGGCTTAAAAGGTCAAATAAAAATAAAAATGAAAAAAAAACTTGACGTTGAGGCCCCCCCCCCCCCCCCCCCCCCCCCAAATTTAGTTTACTTTCTTTTAAGCTTTTATTTATTAAAAGCGGTTCATTCGTTGAAGCTGTAGAACGTACCACGCTCCGCAAGAAGTGGTTTCGAGAAAAACGCATTTAAAGTTTGACGTTATGAAATAATCGTATTAAATATCGGCCGACCGTTCCACAAATCGGTCTGTAACTCGTGAAATACATTCGATATCGAAATATCCTTTTGTCCACGTATTCTCAATATGTTAAGGTGTTAAGGATGAAAACTAAAAAAAAAAAACCAAAAAAGATATATAATTTTTTTTCCGTCGAGAACTGATAATTTGCCTTAACTAATGTCTGGAAATTTTTGTTAGGTAATTATCCGTCTCTATTAAACGCTTCCCTTGGTTTGACGAAGATTTAATTAATCTTAAATTTAAGAATAAAAGCCTGAAAGGTATTCAGGAATTTCAAAAAACTGATTTCGGGAGTTATGAATATTTTATCCCAAGAGTTCTTGGTTGCGTACTTTTTCACTGTTAGGTCTGATTATACATAAAAAATTTGGGGGGTTCGGAGTTAAGTATACAATTTCTGTGAACGTGTGTTGTGTTGTATCTTCCACAAAATAAAAAAAAAAATTTTTTGATTACAATTAAGTAAATAATAAAAAAATTTCTATGTCAGATGTGGGGTTCGAACCCACGCTCCCTCTCGGGAACCAGAGCTTAAATCTGGCGCCTTAGACCGCTCGGCCAACCTGACTTCTGAAAACAATATCTACAGTACGTACTTCTAGTCATATATAGTACAAAATATTTTTGATTCTTAAACTATTTTATTTTCTCATTTGCCACACAAACAAAACAAAATTTAATTAATTTAATTTCAAAACAAAATCAAGTCAGTCAATTATTAAAATACATTTTATGTAGTGTGCCTTGGATTCCATTTATTAGATGGCACTAAAAAATTCAATGCACTTACGGTTTGAGTCTAAGATTTGAGTAGAGGGCGTTGAGGAAATTTGGAAGATTTCGTTCAAACGGTTTGAAAGTGCAAAACTCCAGTCAATCTACTGGACCGGATCGCTTGGAAAAGCATACATACAGTCCTATTCCGACACTCGACTCACATTTGAATGAATCAACTATTTGGATACCTAATTTTAATTTAATTTTTTTCCAAGAACAATAGAATATACATAGGTATATAATACTCTCACGAGTAACCATTCGATTTTGTATAGTGAACTAAACAAAAAAGAAATATCGATTTTGCTAATCGCAGGCAATCTAACAAACTTTTTGGAACAGTATTACTTCTATAGAATAAAAATCAAAGTTTCAAGCAAACAATTTTTTTATTTGAAGATAAAATATTTTAAATTTATTTTTTAAAAAAAAAGTGCACACACCATATATGTTTATATAAATAATTAAATAAACTGCCCTAAATCAGTGCTCTGTAATATTACAGTTATCATAAGTTTAATACTTCTATTGTTAACAATACAGTTATTAGAATTACATAAAATTAAATTGTTTATAGAATGCATTTCAGTAGTAGGAATTACCAAGGAATGTAGAGTTCTGATTCTGGCGAGAATGTCGCAATTTATAATAACAACCATATAGAAAAATTAACTCTCAAGGCATAGATACTTATTACAATAATATATATATTTTATATTTTTGCGTTTCGCTAATTTAAATAAATTTTGAAAAGTCTCTCCGTGTAAATACTCTAATACTCAATAATAAAATCATTACTATTAAATAGTTGGTCTTTTTTTAATGTTCTATGTAAAAATACTCGTTCATTGCTGTATATGAATATAAAATGTAATTTAACTAGATAAAAATTGGATAAACATCATAACAAATACTATATATTTTTGGAATGAATTGATCGATACAATTTTTTTTTTTAAAGAAAAAATTTCAATCGGTTCAATGTCATTTTGATTGATTTAAAATGTGATAAATTTTATTTTTCAATTGTAAATAAATTTTTATTTTGGAGTTTGTTGTAAATGTGTATAATTTTCTCTATAAACCGATCGCAGAGAAAGGCACTTATTCTAAATGCACATTTTGTTAATTATTTTAATGCTTAGTTAGCACCGAGTTTTTTATATGGTTTTCCGGCATTACGTTCCCATTCACGATTGAATTCGTGTTCTAAAATTTCTGCACCACGTTTACGAGTTAGACCTGTTTCTTCTAAACTTAATTCGCACATTTGCATATCATCAACACCTGCAATAAAATAATTTCAATTACTTTAGTTATTACTAAAAATGTATATATACATATAAAATTTAAATATGTACATATAAAAAAATTATATTCTAATTTCACAGTTGGAACTGTTTTCGAGAAAGGAAATTTTTCAGTTATCGATATTAAATCCAGGGGCCCTTCATACCCACCTACAAAAATTTCAATAGAGATCCAATTAGTCTACTTGCTGTGATATCTCGAGAGCGCCTGAAGGATAACATCACGAAATTTACTTTTTACTATTTAATTTTAAATAGCTTCATAGGCTTTCGAAATATCACGAGAACGTGTATTAAAAATGACGTTTGTGTATATTTTAATATTAAAATAATAAAGTAAAGAGGGAAAGAATGATTTAAAAAGAAAACACTTACCAGCAACTAATAGAATCGGTGGTTTATCAGCATGCAATTCCATTTGTCGTGCAACATACTGGCCATCAAAATGAGCATACCAAAGACCACGTTTAGCTATCAATACAAGAAATAAACTAATTGGTTAATTTTTAACTTAAATAAACTATCTTACTTGGATCGGTTGTATTGGCGCGCATAAATGGAATCCGAAAATATCGATGATTTGTTGAGGTAATTTCTTGCTTTGGTTGGACACGTGGCTGAGCCTTTGTAGCTAAAATTGATTAATTATTAAAATTAGAGGCTTAACAGCTACGAAACAACTACACATACCGGCTTCCATTACACTTTTCGGTGCCCTTTCATTTTCCTCCATTGTCGTACGCTTACGATTCTTTGCTTTCCATGCGTGGTAGACTTTCAAACGCCGATGGAATTCGTGACGACAAGCCTATTCTCCGAACGAATTAATTATTTATTTCAAATTGACGATAAGCATGAACAAAGCATTTACCTCTAGCAATTCAATATCGCATGACGTATTTATGGCGTCACGTAGCTCCGAATATTTCCATTTCGATAAATCGTGCTTTTGTTTACCTATAAGCTGCTGCTGGGCTCTGACATTTTCCGATCTTGAAAATTTTTATAACATAGGACAGAATTTAATATAAATTATATTGATAGAGTTTGGTTGATGATTTCACTGGCAGCAAGCAACAAATATTAGATACATGCAAAGCAGACAATTAGCTAAAATTTTGAAAATGTACATAATCTGTCGATAAGTTATGAATTAGTAAACCTTTGATAAACTAGCCCTAGACAAAGAATTACGGATGGATTAAAGCAAGTGTTACACTCACTTATAGATCAGTCCATGATGGAATTTTCTTATACCATTCACCACACCGCTGCAGTTTAGAATCAGAAATTAATAATGATGTTAATATGCTTCAAAGCTCGTTTTTAACATTAAATCGATGGAACAGCAAAAATGTAATAAAAGATAAATTCCATATCACTATACGAGTAAACAGTGTTCTTAAAATTTACTTGACAGAAAGTTTTTCAGCAGTACTATTATCCACATAAAGCTGTATGTAAACCTAATGCAGTCAAACTTCTTTTATTGAGACCTTCTGTAATTTAAGCTTTTCCGTAAATTAAACCCTTTTCCATCCATTTGCAATCACTACCTCCATTAAATATTTACTCTTTAAATTAAATGCTCTTAACTAAATTTTATGGCAGGTGAGAGTTCAATAATATAGAAGTTTGCCTGTATTACACATTGCCTGCACTTATTTATATCTGAAAATGTGTACTGCACAAACCATGTTGGTCTTTATCGAAGTATTAAATGTCATAAAATGTTGTATGTATTCCGAACTGAACAAAGTTTAAAGTTTTGTAATTTGTCTTGTCATAAAACAACGAGAAATTGATAAAAGAACTTTAACTTGAATCTGATGTTAGTATATTACTACAACGAAGGAACGAAAATTAGTAACTGCAAGATCAGAAGATATTAACTTTTGCAACGCTCGTCTACCATGCATTTGAGCGAGAAATGTGTATTCGTTATGTAGTCCGTTCTGTTTATTGAATAGAGAAAAAGTAACTTCTGTGTTCTACTGTGCATGCGAAAAAACCAAAACTATCAACGAAATAGATACACTTATCCAAAGTTTACGGATAAAGATAAATTCAAAATTCTAACGAAAAAGGATCTAGTATACGAGAAAAAAAATAAAAGAAAAGAACAAATTATAATATTTTGGTGCTGTACCTGATCAGTCTGTTCGGATTACCCAATGCTGTGACTTCATTCGGACCACTGAGAGAAAGAGTAGGATTTTTTATACATGAAAAATGATCGCTGAAGATTTTCATAAAAACGAAAAATATAACGTAGAAAACAATAAAAAATAAAACTAAATAAATTTCCGACAATATAGTAAAATTTAAAAAAAAAAATGTGCAAAGAAATCGAACTTTGAAAAAAAAAAAAAAAAAAATATTTACAAGATTAATCTAAAAAAATGAATAAGCCAAACCAAAATGAAGGGATGAAAGCATAAGCGCATACTTTCTGACTAACGGCGGACTGTCTTCAACTTGTCCGTTCGATTCGTGAGCGAGTCGCAGAGCCAATTCATGATCGCGACGCTCCTGTTCGAGTTGTTGACGATACTTGGTATCTTCCTGAGCTTCCTTTTCAAGCTGTTCGTGCAAAACTAAAGCTGCCTTTCGATCTTCGTCTTCTTGACGAAGACGTTCGACTTCTTCAGCTTTTCGGCGTGCTTCCATTTCCGACTTTCTGAAATACAATGAAACCGATAAGATTTTCTAACGATTGAAAAAAAAAATGGAAATAGCGTACAATCTACGGGTTTCCTCTTCCTCTTTCTTGCGTAGTTCTTCTTCTTCGCGAGCCTTACGTTCTTCCTCTAAGGCCAGTTGAATTTTGCGTAAGCGTTCCTGTTCTTCGGCTTGACGTTGATCCTAGGAGTTTATAAGAATTTAAATCAATGAGTGAAGCAAATAAAAAAAATCATTCGATTGAAAAATCTGAAAGTCATATGATTATATTGACTGACCTGTAATTTACTATTTAAAGTTACAGTCAATTTCTTGAAAGTTCCCATCAAACTAGTGTACAAATCATCAATGTCCTTTGCAGACATATTTTTATCATTCTGAAACAATATATGTATTAAACTAAAGGAACGACATATTAAACACAACAATCGTACCTTAATTTTATTAACAGCAATATCAACTTCTTTTTCTAAATTTTGTACATCTGTCATCATTCCTTCCTTGCCCGCTTTCAATTGGCTCGCAATTTCAATGGTTTTAGCAGCGTTCATTTTAATATTTTTGATTTTTGAAATACCTTGATATCGAGGCCTATGTTTCTTACGCGCCAAATAGCCACGAATTACTTTCTGCATAATTAGAACACATTGCTTACGATACTGTATACGATTTTTCACTGCAAATTTGTTAATATAAAAAAATAATAATAACATAAATCCAAATTAATATTTTTCTTCTTACATTTTATCACGCAAATTGCACCAAACGCTGACTTAATCCATCGCGATCGTACTAACCATTTCTTAACGTTCGCAACAATCGCTTTCAAATTTTCCGGATCGGACTTCATTATGCGATCGAATTCGATGAATTTTCCGGGACGGAAAAACACGCGCGTTATTCCGAATTTGAAATCTTTCGTATTCAATTTTAACGACTGTAACATAGCCTCACAAAACGTACGCGGATGTAGTTTAGCAAGTTCCGGCGGTAAATATGACTTGTACATTTCGTATAAATTACCGAATTGCACTCGAGATGGATAGCCGTGCTCCATTAATTCAAGGACCGATGTTGTTCCGGAACATTTTAGTTGAGCTAAAGCCAGGCCACCCTCAAAGTCTCTATCGATCATTTTACTGTTTGGTTTGATGCATCGAATGAAATTTGTTCCCTAAAATTTGTGTTAATTTAATAAAATAATTAAATTAATTTAGAATAAAATATTTCTTACATTTTGCTCCAATTTGTCCATAAGTTCACCTAGTTGAGTTTTGAATTTCGATCCAACTGAAATGAAGTTCAGTTTACCGCGTGAGACCGAGCTTCCCGATGAGAACAGTGACTTGAGCAATGGATTCGCAGATTCTTGTACCAATCCCTCCAATGAAGCATGTAGTGCATCGTTGTTTTTCTCGATGAATTGACTCTGGAAGTAAGTGAAAGCTTACGCAATTTTTCAAAAGTAAGATTTTATTCGGGCTTACGGTCTTGTAACATACTGCGCCAGCAAAATGACGAATCAAGAAACCCTCTTCATCTCTTAATGTTCTGTGAACCTTGAGCCTCGACGATCTAGGCAGCGCAATGCGGAAATGGCCTTGCCATGAGGTATGCACTTCGGTTGTAAAATGTGTTGCAGCTGGTTTTGGTAGTTTCGATTCCTCATCGAGTAGAGTAAAAATTCCATTGGATTTCGACTCAATCAGTTCTAAGTTTATAGTAAGCGAAATAAAAACCAAACAATTTGAAATGAACGAAATTCTTACCAATGATGTCTTGATTGTCAGTAAATTTAATTTCCGGTACGTTCAATCCCTCGCGCTTGTACAGTTCTTGTTCATTTTTTAGAATATTATCGTTGAAGAATTTTTGCAATTTTTCGTTACAGTAGTTGATGCAAAACTGTTCGAACGAATTTACGGTAAAGTATTCGAAGCCAGCAATATCTAAAACTCCAATATAATAGCTCGAAGCTTGGAACGGTATACTCTGATTGATAAGAGCTACAATACGATCAAACAGACGACTGTATATCGCTTTCGCTAGAGCATCTCGTGCATTATTTGCTTCGTATATTTTCAATGGAACCCTAAATTCATACTTGTGTAAATTTTTATTCGTGTTATTTTTTTTATATAAAACTTCCTTACATTATTACAGTTCCTTTGACACCACCTCCTTTACTTTGCATAACCCGGGATACTAAGGCCTGCCGTAATTCAAATGGATCGGCACCAATCAACTTTGCCGTAATCGTTAGAGTTTTTTCCGAAGACTGTGATACCTGACATCCGCCACGAACATCATCGCTGATTTCTTCGAATGTTACATTACCCAAATTAAGAACAGCCGCAACTAGAGCATAGATTCCCAGTTTTTGATCCTCACTAAGTCCCAGTCTACTAAGGGCTTTATCTAGACTTTGAAAATCTTGATAATCGTCAAGAATCGGATCTCGTATTGGTCCTTTGCTTTGATGATCTTTAGATTTTTGAGCTGCTGGTATAAGCTTTTCGGTAGTACTATTTGAGAAGTATTGTGAGCAGCCGGAAAGGTACTGCAATTAAGATATTATCATACATTACAGTGCTTACGAAACATAGTATAAGATTCGGTTAAAAGTAATAAAAAAAGATGTTTATTATTGCGGTTTCAATAATCGCACTGCTAGCAACGCAAGCAAAATGAAAGTAAATTCAAAAATATTCCACCGATATAAGGCATTGTTTTTTTAATAAAATTCTAACTTAATGCTCAACCTAACCTAATTCATCGAAATACAATAATCGTCACAACAAATTAAAATAAAGAGGCGTATGTTTCAAGTACTAGTACTCACCCTATAGTCATCCGGTCTTCCTAATCCGAGCTTATCCCTAAGCTGTTGTGGAGCCCCAGCCAATAACATATAAAACACATGGTAATTTCTCTCCTCTGGACTCTGAGTACAAATTCGGCTCTTCTCCAACAGATAATGCGAAATATATCCGCCGACAACCTGGCATTTTGAATCGTAATGAACTTCAATGAATTTACCAAATCTCGAACTATTATTATTCCGTGTGGTTTTCGCATTACCAAAAGCCTCCAATATCGGATTAGCTGTAAGAAAACATCTATTTAATAAATCACTTTCTTATAGTTTATTAGCCTCGTCATCACCGACCATCTAAAATTTTTTGTTCAATCGGTCCCGCACTATCATGCGAAAAGCACAAGTACTTCAGTAAATACTTGGTCGACTCAGTTTTTCCTGCACCTGATTCACCGGAAACAATAATTGATTGTGATGCCTTCAGTACGCGCATATCACGAATGGCCTTGTCAGCTAAGTAACGAAAAGGTAATAAATTAGAGAAAATAGGTAAGTACCAATAAAAATATTTAATAACATTTTCTTCTTAACTCAATCCAGAAATAAAGGAATATACAATAGACGGTAATAAAAATTTTAAATTTCAAAATTTACTTTACCAATAGCAAATACATGAGGTGGTAATTCTCCCAGTGATCGTCCATTGTATCGTTTTATCGTTCCGGACGAATAAAGATCTTTGATTTCACGATAAGGATTGACGGCGATAAGAATGTTAGCAACATATGTCTGAAATAAAAATGTTTTAATTGAATTGATTTTACTTGTTCTCGATTTCTTTCGTTCATTATTGTTCGCTGTAATCAAGACGAGTGAATATTATTACTTACATATATTTTATCTTTGTAATATCGTGTCTTCAAATTGTCAAGGAATGTAGCTTCGTTTAGGAACATCAATTCGCCTGAAATAAAAAAAAATGTAGTGGGTGAGTAATGTGGAATTGTTTCTTCTGATTGATGATTTTGCTATCTGCCAATTAAACACGGGACATAAACTAATAAAATGGAAGAGCTTTTAAATATTAGTTTTAGATATGAAATAACGAGTACAATTGAATGATTACTACAAGTATGAAGGGACGAAGGGAGGTCAAAGATTTCTCGCAATTGGGGGTAAAAAAAACTATGATATTGTTTTTCTTTTTGATATGTTCTCCTGTAACACGAGTACATTTATTAGATTTTTCGATTCATTTTCCTATCTGTAAAAAGATTTTTATGCGTCGCTTCAAAGTTAAAACGCGCGCGGGCTTCATCTTTTGTGTACAGGTACTTTGCATTGTCGTGCAAAAGTAACACATCTTTCATCTACTTAACTTCCGGTTTTCTTTCCTAATCTATCATGCATCATTATTAATAACTTTATATTTATCTATTTAATTTGCATGTTGGTATAACCAATTACAAATTAATAAATCTCATATTATTTAGTATTCAGTACCACAAGCCTTTATTCGTTTCACGTGTAATTACAATGTAGTACATATTTTTAAATTGCAAAATACATATTTATGTATTTTGAGGTTTTCTACGGTCGATTGGCTTTTCATTTTTGTTTCAAGTGGATTAAATACGGAATAATGCTCTACGGTTGAAAGAAGCAGAAAAACAATTACAAAAATAATTACTGTGTTAGTCCAGTAGAGTAAATTGGATGAAGTCTCTATTATTTTTTCTTTGGATTCCTCAAACGAATTTCAACTAAAAGTGAAAACTCTTTTCTGCAGTTTAAGCAGAAAATAAATAGGCTGACAACATTTCTTTCGAGTCGAATTTTATTTAAGCGGACCGGGTTTATGGAAAGAAGAAATCGATCAAACTGTTTATTTTTCATTAGGAAAAGGAAAAGAAAATTGTGTAAGAGGAAATTGGCCATGTGACGAAGCGTATTGAAGTAAAGGAGTACTGATTAGAGAAAAGCCATGTACAACATGAAATGGACATTTCTTTTAATAGATTTTGTTAAATCGAAATGAACTTTGATAAGCATATTTTATAGGGGATAATGTATAGAAATCAATATGCATATCGAATGGAAAAGGACAATTTTTCGGTTTATTATGAAACTCGATGTATACAGATAACTTTCTTACAACGCAATGATCGATTCTTCGATGTCATTTTCAAAAGGAGCAAATCACACTCCAGAATCCACGACAGTTTCAACTTGTGTATGTCTAAGGCATAATATGGCATCTTAAACTGTAATTTTCAGTGAATAGAAAAGGAAATGATTTCCGTTTCAAATACAGTCAAGGATTGGTAAAAAACAAACTATATATTTTAAGAGCAAATACTTTATTGTTTTCTTCGAGTTGATGGTTACTCAGATTAGACAAAAGTCGACCATGTACAACATTTTTGAGTCCACATTTCTAAAGTAATATTCATCAGCTAAATATTTAAACGGAGCATACATTCAAGTATTATCCGAACAAACCTTTCTAGTTCAGTTAAGTTAATTGTTGTGTTCACTATCCATCTTTAGAACTTAATGTCTTTATTTCGCTATTCCTCCACGATATAGAACGGGTATTTGTTGTGAATCTATCCCGCCATCTCCGGACAGTCATTGACTCTTTTCGGAACAATTACTTTTCCCCAGGGATTTTCATAGGTAAGTAAGTGTAAACTGTATATGCTCTATATGACACTGGAATTAAACTGAACCTCGCTAACTCGTTTTGTCTGCTATTCACAGAAGGTTACCATAACTACCACTTTTATCTTTATTAAATTTTCCACAACTAAACGTTTATGCAAAACGGTTCCGTTATTTTTTCTGTTTTAAAAATTGAACTACAGGGTCTTGTTGAAAGGGTTTGGGACTACATACAGACAGTTTGGCTAATGAAAAGAAATTTATAATCTCCAATTAATTATTTAAGCACTTTGTATCGTCTAACTAACTAAGTTACGGTGTTTACCGCTACTGCATTCAGGGATACTATGATATTTTTTAATGAAAAAAATTTAATTCATACAAATCAAATTTGTTCACATAACACTATAGCCATCGAATCGTGAAAAAGTGTTTAATATAATATTCTCTGTTACCAAAAAAACTGTATGGGTTAATAAATGTAAAAGAAACTGTATAGCAAAAAATAAGCGAAAGTTTATCTTCAGGTATAAATCGCTTATTAAAATGCATTAGCATAATGATATATGAATTCTTCTTCAAATTAGCAATTTATTTGGCATTATGCACAACGATATGGAAAAGTTGTTATTTTGTTAACATATTCGACTACTATGATATAAGTCATCATTAGCGTAGCATGAATACGTAACACAAGAGAAGATAAGACACTGATTAGCATACAGACAGAGACTCGAGAGTGAGATAATCCGCAAATTGAACGGAAAAAAGTTGGAAATGAATCATTCAGATGCACTTCCTATTTAATGGAGTTGGGTTATATGGCCACTATATAGGCCAATAAAGTTGATAGATCCATAAATTCTTCTTTGGTATGAGCTTTACTATCGTAAATGCAACTTTACAGTTCTAAAAGGCAGTATAGATTTGGAAGTGGTGGATGATATCAATTTATACTCTTTTTGTTGGAAATGTCCAACCGAAACTGGTTTTTAGAATGTTGTCGGAATCTATCTATTTTACAAAAAAAAAAAAAATTATATTCAAGTTTGAATCCGAATTAACTACCAGGCCATCTTCTTACGACAGCCAACATCATTAGATACAACTCTTCACTGGCGACAGATAAGAACTGAAGCCCAGAATCGAGTCTTATACAGGAGAATTTTTGCTACCATGATGTAAGTAATGAACCACTAAATTTGTGCGGAGACATAAGTTTTACTTTATTATTTTTTAATAACAAAGTACTTTTTTAAAAGATGATTGGCTTATGCTAGAAAAAAAATTGACCTAATATTTCGCTAGTATTGGGAAATAATCGATAATACTTAAGGGTAAGGTTAGAATGAAAAGTTTCCGTAATTAGAGCTAAGGATAATTTTGCAAACAAAGATTTACTCGAAATGACAAACTCTAGGAAAAAGATATTTTTTATGAAAATTCTTAATTAACTTAAATGCTACAATAATCACTTACAATTATCATCGTGATCTTGCTCTCCTTCACATGATGGAAATATATCTTCCACTGGACATATACGTTTAGCATGAGTCGATTTCAAAGGGATTACTTCGAATTCGCTGGCACCTATTTCAGTAATGCATCCTTGAATATAGCCTTCTTCGGCGTCCCGAGCCCATACCAGCTGCGTGTCCATGTTTCCTGAAAAACCGAAAAAAGCCAAAAATATTATTTGTGTTATTATTATAATATACGATGGATGAGAAAATATATTTAAAAATAAATTTAAAATTTTCGGACGTGTGTTTTATCAACTTTTGTATGGAGGTATTCGAAGAAATTTTGGATTTATGAATACTTAATTTCTTGTGTTACAGAGAAGGTCGAAAATTCAGAGGAGACATTTTTACGCTATTTTTCTATACCATATATGTACAAGAAGGACACTTCGTTTTTTTCTATTTATATATTTATCAGCAACTATTGAACGAAAATTGTTATTCCACAACAATTTTGTCTTCAAATAAAGCACAGAATAATGGATATAATTTCCATACGTTGCTCCTTCGTGAATTGCACCACGATAAAAATGTAAGTCTTGACTGAAGTTTTGACATTGCCAGATCAGCAAAATGTTTAAGGGTGCGTTTGTATTAAAATACAAAACTTTTATGTACCTATTGAATAACACTTTATATTGATTTATTTCATTGGTATACGTCATCATACCAATCTCTAACGCGCACTTATTTCGTCTACCGTTGTACCACATAATTATAATTTTTCATTAAGAAAGCACTATTGAACTGATAACAAAATGAAGAGAAGTTAATAGACTAAGTATTGATGTACATACATGTATAGCGTATACATTACCCATTCCTTTAGAATTGCTTTCACAGGACATACCACAGTGCTCCAAATTGTTCGTCATTAGTATAGCACGCCTTTTTTTCTTTTTTACCTTTAATAAACAATTGACTATATGGAGGTACATATTAAATTACTTGTTGTTTAGATAGGCTATAAACGACTCTCGAGTGTGTTATTTGTTTTCCAATAAATTACTGATAGACTTCTTAAACAAGTTAAACTATTTTCAACGGCTTTCCAATATGAAAGTGGTCGGCAACGGTTGGGAGTATAATCACCATAAACATTCATTACTACATTCGAACAATAAACGCATCTAAAACTAGTTTCAACTGTATTATTAAATGTCACCACCAGGCCATCAATTTTTTGAAGACCTTTACATTTGTAGCGAAGAGTATCGAAAGAATTTCATTGAATAAATTTTCGCAGATTTCTTCTACTTTTGTGTGTCGATTGAATCGATGTGTAGTTTGGTAGTATCGTAAAATTTCATAAAATTTTCGTATGTCATTAATTTTAGGAATTCATTTTAGTAGCGATTGCAATTTACATTGATATAAATTCATATTCCATTTGCAGCGAGATAAAACTTTCAAAAACGTTCTTCAGAAATGATTTCCGGTCATTCCTTTATTTAGGTAATGCAAATGTTAAGGAAGGCGCGCGGGGAAACCACGCTACAGAAAACCAGTGTGCAACCCACTTAACTTGCAATTGCACTCGAGAATAACTGGTAATTCCTTAGGATAACAAAATTAAATCAAAGGAAAACAAGCGATTCTAAATAGATATGTACTATAGAAATGCAGTGTGAACTAAAAATGTAATATAATATACAAATTCTTCAAACAATTTTTCGTTTGAATTTGTAAATCGCATTTATTGCTCGTCTAAAAACTTATGCAAAATGGAGATAAGCTCTTTGTGAATTACATTGACGATATTTTCATTCAATTTTAAAAATCATTTAAGTATATACTGAAATTTGTGTTATTAAGATTTGAAAACAGAATTTCACTTGCATGTTCAAATTTCCTTTTTCTTTTTTTTGTTATAAATTTTGTTCATTCTTCGCTAATAAAGTTACGAGCTACAGTAATCAATTTTGTCCGTGTATAAATCGATTAATTCTACTGAGACCAAGGTTATTTCTTCCGAAGTAACAAGCCCACTCAAAGTGAGAGCCGAACACAAATTGAATCTATTTCAATGTATCTACCAGTTGAAAATTGTTTTGTTTCTTCGCTGGAACAAATATGAATAGAGAAATTTGTACGCAATCTTTATTCAGGTGTTAAGTAGAAATTGTAAATTCGTCTTATGATGAACTAAGAAAAAAGGTTATTAAAATTGTTCCTAAAGGATTAAACTGCAGGATAATGCAAATAATTGCTTTGATTAAGAATAATTCTATTTAAACAAATCTTTAAGAAAAAATTCTAATTAGAAATATAATTCCCAAGTAATTTCATATCGTCGGGCACGTCTCACTTTGGATTTAAAAATAGATTTAGGGCTGCATTTCCCAAGCTCATGGTTTCACATTTCAACGAATACATCTAGTCCCTAGTGTATAGCAGCAGATAATGCATTTAAGAACGTACATATGTTAACTTTTGCATTCCTGTGGTAATTACATACCTTCTGCGTATAACTCCCATGGATCTGTTATGTGATACTTGTGTGACATATTCGTGTTGTCTCTGGTTTATATTAGAAAATAAACCTTTTCAACGGCCTCTGAAATTACTTCTTTCTTATAGAGTTAAGAAAATCTATTGCGGGCGTACACTCTTGAACCTAAAAGGCTTATTTCTTGGGTCAAAAAGTTGTCAGGATTTCAAAATATCAATTTTCAAAGTCATTGTGGGAATGTATAGGGTAGACATTTTTAGTGAAGAAGATTCGATTTTGAAGCGATTTATTTTAATCGATGATCCCATTTCGAATACAGTTCGTAAGAGCAACACCGAGAAAAAACCAAATTTAAATGAATAAATACAATTAAAAGTTTGCAGTCCTACTGATTGTATGTTAGCTAGCTACGATATAGAAGAAGTAAAAACAACCAATTTAAATTTTCAATAACCTAGAAGGACATTCAGCCAAAAAGTTTTTAATTTGAACGATTAATTAGGACTTAAGTTTCGTATAAGCTTCATCAAACCAAATTTTAGCATACTGCAGTATGTTTTTTTTAGTAATTTAACTCGAACGTTTCGGCTTATAATAAAATTATTAATATAAAAATAGCCAAAACTAAATACGATAACATATTTGCGATAATATTTGATAGGGTTCACCAACTGTAGATAAATGTCCCGTAAAAATGGGATCGGTAAAAAGCTGTAAGATAAAATTCGATTTCGAATTGAATAATTAAGAAGAAATCTTGAAGCTTAAAATTGTTTTGCAAATTAAAACACGAGCGTATCAAAATGAAAAAGAATAAGTCTTAATCATTTTAGTAATAGTGACCTTGATACTCGAGTTACTTCTGCTAACGGATGCGTCACACAAAATATGGGCAATAATTAAGAAATAATTAAATTTGCAAATTATTTATTATATTACCACCAAAATTGCGATTTCATCCAATAATAAAAATAGCTGATACTGCGCCTGTTGGTTATTATCATCTAACGTTAAACTGTGGCCATATGGCTAGACTGGGATTGTCGGCTCTAATTTCCTAGTTTGTTAGATTCTCGTAGGATATCAAAAGAGGGATAACAGTGTATTTTTTTAATTATCCAAAATTAAGAGTCAAATCCTATCAAAGGGATAGAGTAGTCTACTTTCCAAAATTGGGGAAAAAAAAGAAAAGAATTTTGTGAATAATAAAATAAAGGCTACGCATAACGATACCTACATTCGTATAGATATTAATAAAAAAAAAATTTCCCCCGGTCGTTAAATTAAGGCCATATTTGTTGTTAATTTTCAAAATTTAATTTTTGAGAACGGTTAGCTGTCCCGAAGCAAGGATGAGATCCTAAAATTAGGTCTTAATTTTCTTGAAGTTTGTTCTTAATTAACCGTTTCCATGTCTTTCTAATCCAGAAAATTTCATAAATAAAATACATAACAATCTCAGGATCACATTTTCCTAAAACCACCAACAAATGCATGCAAATGCAGTTAAAGTTTGCTTCAGATACATTATTATCCAACTATTAATTTTATTTATGAATACGAATAATATCGGAAGTACAAACTTGTCGTAAAATTGCGCGCATTGTGGCATTAATAGGTACGAGTACGAGCAGTATGAGTGTGATCACAAATTGCGATCAATTCACCTACTGACCATGTGTGTACGTATAGAATACGATCATCATAAAATGGTCGGGCAAGGTCTAATCCATTAGCGAATGGATGAATCGCTGTCTACGATTTTAAGCTAACGGAGCAAATATCGTTAGATCTATTTAAATACGCGTACATACCTCTCGAGCTTGAAAATATGATGAGTGAAAGTAAATTTGGATAGATCGCTTTGTAACGGTTTGATGAATATCTTTTAAGAAGTTTTTTTTTCAAATTAAAACTACGTATTTTATGGGTTAAATAAATAATAAGCTCCAACCCGATGGTAAACATGGAAAAGTTTAATTTGTCACGGAACGTTTCTCAACCAGATTCACTGAATTTAAATTAAAGCCTTTTCTAATAAAAAAAATTCATAACAATGTACGATATGGTCCAGCTGTACCGAAAGCTATGAATATTTTGATGAAAACATTAATCGAACTACGTACGTTGATGTAAGGCTTGATGTTGAATGACTTGGGAATGTTATTTCTTATAGCTCGATGACGAGTTAGAGGTGAAAGAATCATATCACATCAATGCTGCACTGATCGTCGAGTTCATTGCACCTGTAACAAGCGAGGTGGTAATTTTGCGTATTGGGAAAGCAACTACTGGTGTGAATATTATTTTGAACGAAAAATTTCGTAATACATTTTTAATGAGCTCCATGCGATTTTAATGAATTTTAGCAAGCTATTGATCGACGATTTCAAAGATAGAAAATTCCACTATTAAGTGAAAGTAGTATTTATGGATATTAATTCAGCGGGAGCAATTATTCAAATACATTGTGAATATGAGCGTTGGTATTTATACAGCACGCAGAGAAATCATTAAATATATCAAAATATACAAAAAGTTAAAAAATACAAACAAAGATTTTTAAAAAGCTACTTTATTATTTTAATATAATTATATTGTGTTCGACCATTGCGAAACAAATGAACCAATTTGAGACGTTAATATTAAGTATATAGCAGAAACATGCTTTTATATTTTATATCTTTTACTTTAAATGTTGAAAACTTTCATCTACATAGAGTATTAATATTCATTCATCCACAACGTTTTAAACTAAGATCGTTTATAAAATCTATTCCCGTTCTTGAAGTGACCTTGTCAAAAGCTATTTAGCAATTTTTTGAGAAGGCAAAATTACAAGAACTCATAGTATTAGCATGAATTAGACGGATGGGTTCAGGTGTGCATATTTTGCAACATTTTGGACAATGTTTTGTATAACGGAATCATAATAAAAATTATGATTTTTACTCGGGACGTTTTGAACCATGTTCTCGTTCAATTGGCACATGTAGACATGAAATTTTACAACTAGGCAATGGATTCTTGTCTATCAAATCTTTTGCATCCGTTCCACACCTATGTACACAGCCAGCAGGTAATGATTAGTTGCATATTTTGTACACTATAATTCTCATTTTACCGCTTATAGGCAACCTGGTTTCACTACAATAATTGTACGTATGGACAGGCCACAAGCACATCTACATATAATACATTCTTCGGTTTCGACGATGTTCGCATATCATCAAAATACTGATGATTAATTACTTGCAATCACCCTGTTTCAAAAACCTATTTATAATACACGGTTCGTTGTGCTTTGCACCTACTTTTTTAATATCGCTTTTTTTGACTGGGGATCGCGTACTTATCAACATTTCTATGTTGAAATACCCGATATTGCCGTTCGCGATATGATTACTTTAGAAGACATTAGAAAACATTTTCTCCTTTTACATCAATTTACGACTCAGGTATAACAACATGAACTCTTTGTACCGAGCAACTACTTAATAATAGTTCTGATATTAAGTGAAATCATATTTTTCAATCATTATCGCTTCGATTCGATACAAATAGCCAAAAAAATGGAAAATGTTACTGTAAATTAATTTTTTATGTTTAAACTTTAATTGCTATTATTACTTTATCGGCTCTCATGTCTTGTCTTATCTTAATTGTCGTGAAATTACAACTAGCCAAATGAACTTGACTGTTGTTATATACGCGGCACTTCAAATTGGAATTAAAATGAAAATCAACTAAAATGTTGGTTTTTTTTTTTAAATTGCTTCATCGTACAAATACAATGTGCATTGTGTGGAGGAGTGTACTTACACTCAGAACTAATAATGATTAAACTATACAAGAGGAAGTCGTAGAAGTGAATACATTTCATAGAAAGATTGGCTGTAGAATAAATAGAATAAAAATAGAAATGAAGTGTACCTTTACGATAATGTTTTTCCTTCTGCCCAATAATCGATACTAATGAAAATATCATTTATCATTTAGAAATTTATAATATTATTGCGAGGGGCTGTAATTAGAGAACTACATTTACCTATAATTTTTCAGCCGATGAGTCGGTGGGTCAATTCCTGCTAAACGAATAATTTGTACAGTTTCCGGTTGAGAATTTTTAATAGGGTCTTCACCGACTGGTTTTACAAAAATCATCCGAAATAGGCGTCACGTTGACTTGTTATAGACAACTTTGTCGTTGTGGCAAAACAGCACTATACAATATTATTAAACATAGTATCTATACTGTTCTCATTCATACAGCTCCTTTTATTCTAGCCGGAGCTTTACGTTTCTGTTAAAAAAAAAAAATCACATTACGAGTAGCACTAACGAATGAATAAAAAATAGCGAGCGCAGATAAAAAACATCTATCGTAAGACTCTCCTCCCAAAAATTACCTCTTTAAACATTACTTTTCATTGAACACTGTTAATTTAGCTATTTTGCATGCCGTTTATCCATTAGTTCGGGCTATATATTTCGAAAGAAAAAACACAAAAATACAGAAAAGACCGAAGCATAATGAAAATTCGAATTGGAATTGATAGCTCTGATAGTCTTACGAACTAGAAAGCAATTTTCATTCAACTTTAAAATAAGTAAGTCGAGAATTCTAACTGGGACAATTTTTACTCCATCCAAGAAGTGTAAAGTTAGAAATTAGAATAGATGACAGTAGAATATGGTGATCATAAGAAGGCAGAAACTTGGGATAGGATTGCAAACAATAAGAGATCGGAACTACAAGTTCAAGACATACCGAGTCACGGTAGAGTAACCTGAAAAGGTGTAAGACTCTACGGTAAGTTCGTTAACTGTACACACAATTTTCTTCCTCCTCATCTCGCACTTAATGTAAGTTAAGTGCACATTTATTGTAGAGAATTTCTTGTCTTCGTCTTGCCGAGTATATTTCGATATTTTAGAGCGCTAGCTAGAGATTTTATTTAAAAGGCGACAGCCAAGTGCACAAAACACGTTTTTAGCCTAGGTACTCGTAAGTCTATAGGCATATTAGATATTAACATGAGAAAGAAGTCGGACGATCGTTCTACTTACTGAACTTGAAATTTTTCCGTTGCTGCCTTATAATGTGGCTCTTGCTGTCATTATGCGCAATGTAAGTAGATCTACGAGTACCTATCAGGTATTGTTGCGGAGTCAGCTGTGACTCACTCACCTGAGGAAATGAAAAAAAATTAACATCATAAATGACGATATTTAATGCGCGTCTGAGCAAACATCAGAAGAGCTATGTACCAATTTGTTTATTTTTTATCATGCTTGACATAGACGATGGCTCAATGCCATAATAACGGCGACCGCCAATTTTCTTATAATGTACATTGTATTAAATTGACGGGGTTATTGTGTCAGGTTGCTAAGAATGACCCCTTGCCTCAAAAAGAGAAGAATTCGTGTGACGAGATGGTGGCAACATTTTTTGTTTTAACAGTAAAAGTTGAATATACATAGCAAAAATGTTTTCCTAACAAATTTTATTGAATTATACCCACAGGAAAAACCCATGGTATAAGATGGGAAATATTCTACCTAAAGACATATAAGAAAATTATAGATTTATTATACGATCAATTAAAAGGATGAAAGAAATTTATAAGGAACTAAATTTTTTCGGATAATATTAGTTCAACTCGTTCTCCTATGCATTTAGTTCACCCTTTACTCTCCGCTCTAAACCGAAGTATTCTTACTAGCTGAACGCTATTTAACATTTTTTTTTGAATGTGGTTGAAAATTAATTCTAAATTTCTTGTTTTAAACGCCATAGATATGCAACGAAATGTATTTAAAAATTGTCAAATTGTAATTGAATTTTAAAATAAATTTGTATCATGAAAATACGACCTTTTATTCTTCGTAGTGAAATGTGAAAATCCCAAAAGAAAATCACAAGCCTTTTAAGATATCAATTGAACCCTGTTCAAAACCACTGGGCAGATTTTTTTCGAGACCCCTATGCGACTATTGAGTCATAGTTGATTTTTGCTATTATGCAATTGAAGATATTTGTATTAACATAAGTTTCCTTATTCTATAAAATGTATTACCTACTCGTACTATTTTTTTAGCTTTTACAGCTTAAAATATTGTGACACAATCACATTTTATTTCACCGACCTGTTAATAATATCTTAAGTGTGTAGACTACAAGAGTACATTCATAACGCGATAAGATAACACCGTTTCTTGCCTAACTCACAAGGAATTATAAAGTTCCATATCGGTTCGGTTGACTGTGTGTGGCTAGAGCAGAAACACGTCATCGTCGAGATATTTTCTACACATTTTATTTATTTTAAAAACAATAGGTAAACCGAAGCAGGTGCTCGTATATGTATATAGCGTTAGAGACGTTTACTATTAATTTCCCGTCTCACATAGCATACGAAGCAGGTCTCGTCTCATATTCACATATGACGATGCATCCATCACCTTTAGTGCATTCGCTTAGAAGCGAACTCCTCCAAGACCTTCGTTCGATTTGATGCCTTTGAACCGGAAACGAGTTCCATTAAGTCTCGCTCGCGTTCGCTTGTTCCTTTCGAGCCTCATATTGGACATTATTCACCCCAATGTTTACGGACGAGTAATTACAGAGAACATTATCATTTTTGCTTTTGACTATTTTTATTTCAGCGGTAAGAGCCGGTATCTCATATTTACGAGTATGTGAATAGAATAGATAATTGAAATTCTCCGTGTGACAATTATTTCACGTGAACCCGGTGGAATTGGCCTGTCACCTAATCAGCGACAAGTGATTTACAACTGGATAATGCTTCCCAAAGGACGAGATACGAAGACGAGTTGAAACCAAGTTCAAAATTTCAATTTATAATTTTAAATATATATTTTTGTCCTTTTTAGACCGGGTGTTAGTAGTGCTGCAACTTAGAAAAAGCTAGAACAGTGAATTGCGACAGTCCGGCATTGGCTTAGAATCACAGTCTAATGGGGGTTTCACATATTCGGCGTTGATCTGTTTTGACGATCGAAATCCTCGTCCGATCGACACTAAATCGACCTTTAAACAGTTTACTGAACTCGAAATACGTGAGGTGCTATGCCATTTCTTGAGAGAGATTTCCGTACATGGGCACAGTAATGCGATATTGATGAAACCGAAGAAGTCGATTAAGTAGAAGAATTTCTTTGAATTCTGAAATCCGATTAAGCGATGTCTACAGTTAGATTAAATCATGAAATGCATAAATCTTACATAAATCATAATGTGGAGCTAGTTTTGAAACGGTATCGTGAATTTTCTTCGGTTTTTGCATTTCCGGAATTAGAATATATGGAAGTAGGTAAAAAAATACCCTGAGCGTGTAATTAGGTACTTTTTGTAATTCATATTTTTATTAGATAGCTAAATCCAGTCCAGCTGATTTTTAGCAAGAAGAGATTGAGCATCATAATAGCTTCTGTGCAAAGGAGTCTCAATGTTTAAAAAATGATTCGCTTCCTTCTTTCTATAATCTAAAAAAAAAATTAAACATTACCCAACGCCGACCAGTTTTCGCTAGCTTCTAGTTTCTGGACCAATTGAAACAAAGAACTACAACCGGAAATAGTCTATGAATTTATTCATTTAATAATGTTCCTAATGAAAAATGGATTATAAATCATTTTTCAATAAAGCTCACCTTTGGATCTGAAACTGGTCTTTCTTTAAAAAAAAATTTTTAAGTTGGGATTTCGCTTAAAAGAACCGGCAGCAATAGAATCGAAGGTATACAGTATCACAGGTGTAGTCCAGTGGAAGAGTACTATGTTTTGAAAACATTGCTACCGGGGTCAATTCCTACTTAATGCATAATTTATTTATAAGGACACGGAAATATCTCGTTTACAGATGAAAAAAATTGTCAATGTTGCGGAAGAAATTCTCGAGAAGCCGCTAAAAAAGTTCTAATAGTCGTAAAGCATCCAGCTTCAGTGATTTGCCGAGCCGTACAGGTTCTGAAGATTGTCCCGCTAGAAGTCCTGATCTCCATTTGGGTTACCACTTGTGGACAATTTCATAGGAGAAGTCTCGGTATAAATCACCGTAATCTGGATGAGTGATTCTGTGAAAGCAGAGGTTTCGAGTTCAACGACTTGCAATTTTGCAAACAAAACATATCTTGTCAGATCTCTTATATGTTCCAAAATATCGAATAAATTTTATTTCTAGAAATCTTTTTTAGGACTAAAAAGGGGTTGTATACTTCTCTACGGAGTCCGCCGTCATCTGATTTTAATTTAATCGACTAAGATTTTTTTTTTTACGTTTTCATGAATTTTGCCATATCTCTTTAGTTTGATCAGGTATCGAATGGGGTTTTCTGTATGTTCTGCTTATTTATTCCCTTTTTTAATAAATGTTACAAGTAAGAAGAATCATTGATGAATGGTGAATGTGGGAAGCTGTATTTTCTTTTCTGTGGCGCGACCCGAATCGGGCCCTGGTCTCATCGTTGATATAACTCCGATCGGGTTAGGGTCCGATCGGGTCGTCCAATTCATGTTTTTTCTTGGAGGTTCTTAGCGTACTCTTTTTTACCCAGACATCGGTTGATTGGCTATCGTTCAACCCTCCTGCGAAAGGGAGATACGACGGTTGATTACATCAATATGGAACAATTAATTAAGAAAGGATTGGATTGTGGCCCATCGAAAAAATTAGTTAAATAGTGTCTTATAAGATTGACAACGAAATGATCGTGATGAATACAAAACTATGACTTATCAAATCAATGTATTGAAAATAATGTGAAGAGATCGATCTCCAAGCTGTTGAGTTCATTTTATAACGTTATTCAAGGTGTTGATTTTCAGAAAACTGAATTTACTCCGCAAATTGCATTGCTTGCTTAGCCCAGGAAAACTTTGCTCGGAAATAATTGGGTGACATTCTAAACCAAAAAGTCGCCGACTCTTCTTTCTTCTTGTTGGTCATGGTCAAATCGACAAAACGACAAAATGTGGAAATGCCACCGTCAGCGTTGCTAAAAGCAACTGCTGTGGAAGCTCGAAGCTTGGGGCCAGAAGAAGGAGCTCCCAGGTAACAGCACAACCACCACAGCTCGTATCGTAGGTGGATCGAGTGGAAGTGAAAGTATGGAGCTGACACAGAAGCACCGCTCACTATTTTCTGTAAATTAAATTTGCATTGAACTCTCGTTTACTTTTTAATTAAATGCAACGCGTACACGTGAGTGTATTGCGCGAATTAGCAATTTTATTGAGACATCGAAAAAACTTCTTTTTCTTACCTGTTGCTGGCTTTATTCCGCTCTATTCGCACAGTTTAGGTCCGCTGGAATTCAATCGCCTGGCAAACGAAACACTTCTACACTGAATCCAATTAGGCGAGCACCAAGAAATGACCTCCTTGCACTTGAATTTCAAATCACAAAGAACTAAATAAAATTAAGAAGAATTTTCATTCACATTTCAACTCGCGGAAAATTTAGTCGATAGTCCGTGCGTTGCACAAAAGGCTGACGTGATCACGCCGACGACGATGACGACGACGGCAACAGGCCAATAAACCAATTTTTGTTGTTCCTTTTTAGTAACTAACCGAAAAGGTAATTTAATTGTTTGGGTGACAGTAAAATCGCGGCGATGTCCATTGACAGAAAACTTTGACTCCGTGCACAGGGAAATTTATGTACACGTTAAACAGGATTTTCGGAGAAAGAGCTCACTTCAATTCGCTGCACAATTTACGATTTTCACAGCGACTTCACTCCATCACTTCTAAACTCCGACTCCAACTCCAACTGTCCGAGGTACGACCGAGACCGTCTGTTTTGCTGCCGCGACGCGACCGAAAACGATTTCTTCATCTTCGTTGACAGCCGCAACGATTACAGTTCCCCCAAGTGCATGCAGCGCCAACACTGAAGAAACATGAATTTAGATGCCGTGCGATGCGTTGGTTGTATGGCGGCAATTTATTTAAATTTAGTTCGCGATTTCTGTAGATTGCTTTTTTCTTTTCTTCTGCATTAAGGGAACCAACCTACGCTTCTTCCTTCGATAAAAAATGCCAGTTCCAAGTTTTCAATGTAATTTCTAATTGCAGGTTCTCCGAACGAATTTTCAATTCATTGCAGGTTCAAAAAGGTTTTTTTTTTGCAGCTTCTGCCTACTAAAAATCAATCAGTTTAAGGGTTTTAAATTCGACTGGTAATTCGGTAAGTTGGCGAATGGTCGAGATTGTTTAAAGCACATTCTTCAACCTAAAAAAAACAATAATTTTGAGATGAGAAAGGCGACTGTTCTTTTCCGCTACATCTTCTCTGCCTCAAGGACTACACCCCATTTTCTTTGCTATTAGTTTTCCCATAACTTCACAAGCTCCAAGAATTCGATTAATTTTTTTAATGTTTACAACATTCAAACGAACAAAATTAAAACTTAAGCTACTTAATCGGTAATTATTCATACATAAATTAAATTCCTCTAGTTTTTTTTAAAAAAAAAAATCTCATACTATAGCAACCGAGCCTTTCTCTTGAAAAAAAACCGACTCTAACCTGACTGTTAAATTTAACGTTTGTGATATTTCGTTTGATGTTTTATGAATTTTGATTTCATGACTCTAAAAAAAAAACTAATCACTATCGTAATCATTTTTCCCGCCGGAATTTAACGGTCGCCGACTTTCATCTTCCGATCCGTACACTACTTCCTCGTCCGAATCGTTGATCATCGAAAATGCTGGATTATCTTTTGTTATCGTCGGTTCTGCAAGGAAGGTTTTCAAGTTATCCTCAATGATTTTATTTTCAAATTACTCACCATGAACTGATCGTCCATTTGGCGAGTACACGTAAGCCATCGTGTACAGGTAGAAATTTAATAGGCCATAGAAGCACATAAACTGTGCCGAACTTTTATAAGTTGTGTTCAGAGAGGCGACGAAATTGTCCTCGAGAATGCCGAAACCAAATCGACTTATGGTGACGGTCAGCGAAATGGACAATACGAATAACATTAATAACGTGAGGAATTTAAGACGCATATCTTTGAGAGGAAAGAAAAAGTTTTTTGTTTTAAGATTGAACTTGAGCATTTTTTCGAAATTACCAAAATATGGCATGGATCTTAATTCGGTGTAGGCTCTTAGAACCAATAGCGCCAGGTATATGATGTACATAACGCCAGCCAAGTAAAAGAACAACTTGAATCCCTGGAAAGAAAAGAACGAAATGAAATTGATTTTGAAGCCAACGTGGTACTGCACTTACATTATAGTTTTTCGTATCGACAAAATGACTATAGGTTGGATCTTTCAGCTCGTTGCACTTCTCCCATGTTGCAAGGACTATGGCACATAGCCAAATAGGCAGGACTACAATCAGTTTTGGAAAGTAGAATCGAAAAAAGCGTCGCTCATTTTGCCGCAGACCATGATAGATGCACAGCCAAAACATGAGCAGCGCACACAGAAACGTTGCCTGCAATATTGCATCCAGCATTCCCGGCAGCCACGAGTTCATAAGAAACACCAACGGGAACACGGGATCTGTGAAGTATCAAAATTAATCGATTTCAAAAATATTGATTTAAATCCCCCACTATCGTAGAGTAGAAGTAACGGCAACAAAACGGACATCCACTTCTGCTCGATCGACCAATCATAAATGGGGTACTTTCGTAGTGTATGGGCGTACCAGCACTGAAATTTCAACAAAATTCGGGCTAAAGATTTGTTCTGCGTTTGGATAAAGCGTCAACTTACCGTTACGATGAACGTGAATAGCAGAAATATAAATCGAAACCAGATTTCGATCTGTGTAAAAGCTGGGCTGTACGTTTTGAACTGAAAAAGAAGAATGTGCCGACGCACATAAGCATTTCTTTTAATAACAAAAAATGTGGGAAGTGTCGTAAAAGTTTTTAAAACTAATCAGAGCTAGAGGAAAACTGGGAAGTTTTTGAAATGCCATAAAATGCAACTTATGGCTTTCAATACGGATTCATGCGATGATGTCGTTCAGCAAACAGCACATGTATGCGGTTGTTTAGAGCTACTTACGAAAAACAAAATTCTTCGAATATTGTACCGCTGATGGAATGCCTCCAATCCATAGAATCTGACGGTGATTATGTAATGTGCGTAATCTAAAAATCCCAAATGGAGAACGGTGAATTCCTCGCAGCTGCTACGTTCACACAGCAAGTGCCTCGTTCGATTTCGGACGCTTTCCGCACTAAGTATGCTTTGCGGCGTATGCTGTTCGGTTATTCCATCAATCGCCACACTAACCAGAAAGCTTTTGTCATACTTTTCATCTGCAAGAGAAATTGCCTTTAAGAATCGCACCAACATGAGCTTGCAATCTGGTTAACTACCGTCTGTATTATCCGTTTCCAGTTTAGCTATTAGCCACAATTGTTGCGAATATGTCGTCATAAGTGGGCTCTTCATTGCAAATGGACCTCTCGCAAAAATATTTTTATCCTTCGCCAACGATGTGTTGACCAGCAATGAGCTGGCTGATACTTCCGTCGTACTAGTGATTGGCGGACCGGCCAAACCAATGAAAATTCCCAAACCGAAGCAAGCAAAGAACGCAAGGAAGACCATCACGAATTCGCGTTTATGCATCGAATACAATCGCATGTGAACCGAACGCTCGCAGCGATCGTGATGATAGGCGGGTGCTATGTACTTGTTAAATTCACTAAAAATATCACTAAACTGCGACAGGGAGTTACGGATGCGAAGCAATAAGCCGCCAGATGGTAAGTGGTACGAATACCCCAGACCAGAGGTATCGGTCGGTGGTTTGGACATGGTGACTAGGAAGCCGCGACAGAGGATCTAAATACACAAGAATGCACTAAAAAGGAATGCTTCAACAGAATTTGGCTACATTGTTCGGATACACAACGACGTACTACACGACAGACTACGAGTCCTTCTGATTACGTCTAAATCAATTTTTATGTAAACAACGAGACCGTTTAGTCGCTTATCACACGCAACACTAACTAATTCCTAAAGCTTCCCTGTCTACGTGGGCTCCACAATAATCCGCGGGCTGATAAGAAAAACTCTCACGCGTATTTATCAGCTTTTTTCCCAGATTTTATCAAACAAAGTATCGGAAGCGCACAAGACAAAACTAAAAACAGCTTGAAGGATAACCAACCCCGAAAAAATCGATAGGGAAATCACATCGTAACGAAAGTCTGCGCAGAAAAATCGGACAGCCTTGAGAAGGTCGTGGTTTGAAGCTACGCTACAAATTCAACGACGAAACTTTTGCATGTTTGAAAACGAAAAAAAATCTGTTTATTTACAAAAGAAAAATAAAATTAGTCCCAGTACTTAATCATACCGTCCCATCCGGCCGTGACCACTTTGCTCGGTTCGTGTGGATGCCACAAGCTGCTGATGCAGACACCTTCGTGCGCTTGCCATTTTTTGTACAGCTTCGTTGTCTTCCAGTCCCAAATGTAGCATTTTCCGTCACCGTCTCCGGACACCAAGTAGCTCATGTCCGGCGAGAAATCTAAGCTGCACGCATAACCCGACACCATGTGGCCTGAGAACGTCTTCTTCCGGTTCATCTTGAACCGATTGAGCGCCGAAAAGATTACGATTTTGTTGTCGAGGCTCTGGCAGGCGAGCCACTTTTTGTTGGGTGCCAGCGTCACGGACGGCATCGAGTGCATTGTCGGGTCCGCAATGTATTTCATGTCAACGGGAATGTCCCACTCCCAGATGCGCATACTTTTATCGTCCGACGTCGTCACAAACCTCCGGTTCTCATCAACGAATGTAATCGAGTTGACGGCGCCCAAATGCCGGTCGTATTCTTGGACAATGTCGCCGCTTCGTGTATCCCACTGTCGATTGATTGAAAACTGAATTAAGTATAGATAGAAACATAAAAAAGCAACAGCGGTTGTTACTTACGCAAATAATTTTCTTGTCAGAGGTTCCGGCCACAAACAGATGCTGCTTGTTATTGTCCGGATGGAATTTTACACAGAAAGGAATTTTCCGGGACGAGAAACGCGACACAACGTCGCCCGTTTCCGCGTCCCACAGTTTTATGTAGCGATCGTAGCCGGCCGAAAGGAATTGCGAACCTTTGTTGTTCCAACAAATGTCCTTGATCGCTTGCCGGTGCCCGAAATAGGTACGAATGCAGCGCCGCTCGCCGTACACTTCCCAAAGTTTGACGCGACAGTCCATGCTGGCCGACAGGAGCAAATGTGCTGTGCGCGGGAACCATTTCATCGAAGAAATTCCTTTCGTGTGTCCTTGCCACGTGTGAATGTGTGATTTGGGCAGGAAACACTTTGTTGGCGGTGCGTCGGAACGTAAATTGACACCAACGTCGTGAGGAGCGTGTAGAAACGATCGGCCTTGATAGTCGTGCGGATCTTTGACTGCAATAGTTCAGAGTTGGCGGTTAGTAAATTCCAGAAGAAATTATTAAAAAGGAACTTACTGTGCAAAATTGATTTCTCCTCGAGTGGTTTGTCCTCGGGAATTCGACCGCGCTTGTGTCGCTTCGCCAAAATCTCTTCCAGCTCGGCCTTCTGTTGTTCAGACGGTCTGGCTACTGTCTCTTCTCCTTCGTACTTGCCCCACGGTCCTACAAATCCCTCGATATCCGCCGGGTCGTCATTTTTTTCTTGTTTCCGTTTCTTCTTTGGCGTTGCCGCCTCGAAAACAGTCTTGCCGTCAGTGTCGTAGGCTGATTGAAGATCGCCAACGAAACTTTGCCCGTCGGCTACCTCACCGTCGACGGTCGGGTCTAGCGCATATCCATATGTGTGAAACGTCCTTCGCTGATTCTCGAACTGAAAGGCGTTGATGTGAGCCTTTTCCACGTAACCGGCCAGAGTGTTGCGTTGGGCGCGCATTTGATCGGTGAGGAACGGATTCTCGGGTCCTTGAACGGGGGCGTACAGCTCGTCGAACTTGGGGTTATAGGCCAACTCTTTGAGGTCCGGATCTACTGCCCGCGGAATTGCACTCGCTCCGCGTGGGACCACATCGGGTGCTGCGCATATTTGCAACGATTTCGCTACAGAGTAACTTTGGTCTACGGGCTTCAGGTGAATTACATCTGCGGTGCTTGTGTCTGTATCTGACTCACTTTCACTTGAGCTCGCGCCATAGTTTTGAAGCGTTAACATTTTATTTTGTGCGATTCTAAGTTCATGTAAATATTAAAACGCAAAACACGGTGAGTATAGCGAATACTGTGAGCTGTCACAACTGTTTTGACAGTTGCCAGAAAGTCGAAATGCGTTTAGTGAACCGGGGTAATGCAGTTCAAATGGTATGTGCCATCTACATGAGAAACTACGCACTAAACCCGTTAGGATGCAAAATAAAAATGTTAAAAAGTTTTTTTTCCCGAATTATGCGCAGGCTCCTTTGTATGCTTTTTTGGACATTTGTTTTGGAGAAGTAAAAAAAGATACAACCATGAAATACTTGAACATTTTGGGCATAGTTGACAATTTTTTCAGCCCGACAGTGTCGCTCATTGTTGAGGTGTACGCAACTTAAACACTCATTTTCAAAAAACCACGTTTTCGGTAGGCATGATTGCGGGCGTTCTGCTTATCTCAAATAAAAAAATCAAACGGCATTTTAATCTTCTTATTTTTCAATTTTATTTATTTGTTTTATTTTTACTTGTCTCGTACCTCTATAGAGAATTATTCTATCAACATTTTTGAGATCTTATCCAAAATAATTTTAGACTAAAATCCAAACTACAATTTAAATAAGTGGTTTCAAGAAGCTGCAAAAATATGAGTCAATTTGATTTTGTCAAAATTGTGTAGTAAGCGAACCCGCTTCAAAATCATAATTCGCAATCATGTAGCAGAATAAAATTTTTAATCCGCAAATTGAACTTTCAATGTGATGAATGAAATGGCTTCAAAGTACCCATAAAAATGTGCCTTGTCGTCTCCATAAACGGTTATTCTCAAAAGATTTGAAACACTTTAACTCATATTTTTGCCGGGTAGTGACTTCTCTATTCGAAGATGTGTGGTGCAATTTCTCGAAATTTGGTAGCTATTTCCAGCTGAATTACATTAAAAGTGCTGTCCCATATTTCTAGTAAGTCCTCTTCGCTATATTCACTAGTCTGCAGGTACTGTTAGCCTTCTCAAATTGCCTCGTCTCACACTCGTAGAGCTGATTAAAATTCATCATTTCGTACTTAGCGAAACGTCCTACTGAACCTCATGCTATTCAACTTCTACGACAACAATGAAACTAATAAAAATTGCCATACTGCAATTAAAGTAAAACTCAAATATTTTTTTTTCATTTTCATTGAATTATTTTTGTAAATTTATTAAGACATTATTTTTCGATTAAAATACATGTATATATAATATAACATTTTTGTGGATTTTCTTTTCTTTTAATTATTTATATTTAGTTATTTTTTTTTCTTCATTACCTTTAATACCTATAAAATATATTTTTATAAAAAAAAATCGAAACACATATTTTATATAGAATATTTGTTTATTCTTTCATTTTCACATCTACTTTTCTTCGGTGTGAGTAAAAAAAATATATGCTTTGTATATAATTAATAATAAGAATAATTAAACAAAAGAAGAAGACAATGATTTATTCTTAGAATTTATTCAATAAAAAATTTACATAACAGTAGGGTAGTAAAAAATCAAAAATAAAATGATTTGCACAACTATTGCACAAAATCGGGGTATAAAAGTAACTTAAAAAATTATAATGTGGTTTTATTTACAAAGTGTAGGCTAGAATAAATCATGTAGAACAATTTAATAATATTAGGAAGTAACCAGAAAAAAGTTAGAAATTTAGTTTTGAAATTATTATTTTTTATTTAATGTATAAGGCCTTAATTTATATTTCTTCTTTGTGTTCGTTTTTAATTTTATTTAACTAGGTTTATTACTAGAAATAATTTCAACTTTTTTTCTTTTAGTTTAGTTAACATTTCTTTTTGCTAATATTACATTTTGGTTGGATTTTTTATGGTACAATTGTCTTTGGGTTCTCTAGCTTTTCCATTCAATTAGTTTGGATGAACATGTTTTTTTATATATATATATATATTAATTTTAAATTTACAAAATGTCTTAATTTAGAAATTTAATTTTAGAGGTTCTTTTAAGTTATCGTAATTTTAATAAATCTTAAATAAAACTAATTATGAAAACGATAACATAAATCGAAATAAATGCATATATTTATAAGTTGCTCGTGGACGACGACGAATTAAAATTAGTATACTTTGTGTTTGTGTTTAAGGAGAGAGAGAGTTTTCGTTGTTTTGGAAACCTTTAATTTATTTTCATTTTGATAAACTTTCGTGAGTAAGCGGAGAAATTTTATAGGATTATAAATTTGGTCAGAAACGATTCGTTGTTATTATTTTGTAGATTTGTTATTGTTTAAGGAATTGCATTACTTATAACATTAATTGCAACCTGGTGTAAGAAGTAATTGGGAGTGTGATGTTACAGCAAAAATTAGATAACAATTTGTAATGATTATTTAACATTAGTTTTATGATTCTAAAGTGATTCATGAGTTTATTGCTGTTTGGTGTAATTTTTCGACAAACGAACTTCAATTAATAATAAAATCTAGCTATAAATTATTTACACAACTTGTAAAATGTAAAAAGTTGTACTTAGGTCTGAAAAAAGTTTCTGTTGTTTTAGTTCTTATCAATATCGCTTACATTGACTTCACAATTCATCTAAATAATATTTGTAATTTCATTGTTCGTTTAATTTTAAATTTTATTGTCTTTTATCTTAATTTCTCCACAAAATCAATTTATCGTATTGAAAAAATCATTTTGTTCGCATTGTTGCAGTTTTAAGCAATTTAATTTTCATCTGTATTTTTCCAAAAAATCCCATTTCTTTGTTTAATTTACAATTACAAGTTATTGCTTTTGGAATTAATTATCTTATGAACTTTTCTATTTTTTATCGTTATATTCAATATTATTTTATTTCAAATATATTTTAGTCTCTTTTATTTTTACAATATTAGACTGAAAGAATGGTTTATCTCAGCATAGAGCAATTTTTTATTTGTATGTATAAGACTGAAATTAAACGAATTCCTTTAATTTGTTTTTTTTTGCGTTCTGGAATGATTAGTAAATATTTTTATTTTAATAATTTTTTTTATACATATTAAGGTTTTTATCTCTTTTTTTTAACAATAGCATTAATAACGTTAAATATAGATTTTTATTGAAACTTTATCAGTATATTACCTTGGCTTTGAAATTAGCAGGAAATTTGTTAATTTTAAACTGTAGCTAATTTTAAATTTAATTAAAATTATTAAAAGGACACTGCAGCAGTACTTGATTGGCTTGTAGCACAAGAACGAATGATCGCGATTTTATGAGAAAATATAATTGGAAGGAGTTTCGTTCGGAGTTTTACGAAAATGTTGCAGTCTTAACAAATGACGCAGAGCGTTTTCAGTACAAAACCGCTGCTTGGACCACGGAATCTTCAAAATCTAAACGGCATGATTGATTCACAAGGCAGGACTGTCAGGTAGCGAGTGGATTTCACCAGACAGTTTTCTCGGTAGTAGGATCGTCTATGATCTATGAGCGAGAAGGTCAGATAGGAATCATAGATATATCCTGGTAACGGCTGGAGATAGTTAGATGAAACATAATCTTATTACACCTATTTCAGACGGTAAGAAGAGGAAATCGGTTTCAATTCGCCAACGTCAGAAAAGTTAAATACAGAACCATAGAAATTCTCACCACTTATACAGGATACAGTTGCAGTGCAGAAATGGCAGTTCTAATTGAATTTAGTCGAGGGACTGTTTCCTCATAAAGGCAACGTCGTGATATCACATATAAAATCGGCGATCCTATCGACATCGACTATGGTTCCTTATAAAACCGTAATTATTGATATCCCCCCGTTCGCCTTCACTAAATCTAATTTAACATTTTCCATTTTACAATTTCAGAAAACAGGTTTCAGTATCTAACTTCTGAACCATCTTCACATCATCATTGGTTACAATACTATCAGCTAAAGTCAGTAATGGGAGGAGTTCCATACCCGCCATACTTGCTTTTATCTATTCCCTACCTGTTTCGATTCGACTGTGGGTGTAACTTGTAACCATTTTATACATATTTATCGTGTGCGCGAGGTGCAATATAGTTCCTATGGTCAAGCCAATCAGCACCATTTTAATTTTATACAATTAATATACACTTACAAGTTAAAATTAAATTGTTTGTGTTTTTTACAATCAATATCATTCCAAGCAACAAAATATTCTTTTATACAAATTACAACTATTAACATTAGTTTTGATTAAATTTTTGGTAAATTATTGCAAAAGCGTTAATTATTTTGCAAATATTTTTATAATACATTAGAGTTGACTTTAGAAATAATACAATTTAGTTAAATTTCATAGTATTGAATTTCGTGTTGGGGTTTTCTACCATCGTAAATAGATAGATATAAATTTTATTAGTATTCTATTTCAATTTTATGTGAGCTATTAGATCTGAGAATTTTATGTTTTATTCTTAAACTAAAATAGAATAACGCTTAAACAGAAATTCAAGTTTACGGGATGCTTTAGTAATTTTACAATAGATGTGCATAAGTTACAAATGATTTTGGTTTGTTTGTTCGTTCAGTGGTATGAAGTTTATGTACAGAGAATTGATCTAATTAATATTGAGCGATTTATTTTATGAATTGGAGCAAACAATTTATTATAATTATTTTCGTATAGTTTTTTTTTTTATTTAAGTATGGAAATATAATTTAAATTTAATATTTATAGCTACTTATTCATCATGGTTTTATTTTTGTTTCTTGCGTCAATTTAATCTAATATATAATTATTTACTTCAATATTTTAGTTGTAATTAATTAATTTGCTTTTTTAATATTTGTATTGTCATGTTAACACCGTGTGGTCCAAAATACGCGTATAATATTAGTACGTTTGCTTTTGCTTACTATTTAGTGGCAAAATTTCTCGAACGATGACAATTGTTCTTTTATTTTTACTTCATTTTAATATGATTCTTGTTTATGGTGGAGAGGTTTCAGTTTTCTATGAAGTTTATGTTCATTTAGTGGAAGAAATTAACAGAAAGAAAATCATTTTGTTCTTTGGAACTTAATTAAAGTTAGTGTGGCAGTAACAATATTTCGAAAGTTACCTATATATTTACAAATTTTTGATTTAAACAAAGAAAGTATGAAAAATAATATTGCGTTCACACCCAGCCTGGCTTCCCTGGTTTGATATGATTGAAAGAATGTATAAAATAAATTTTTATATATTTAAAGCGTGGCAAAAATTGATATCATAATAAATTTATGAAAAGCTTCAGTTCTGCTAATATTACTCGATGAGGATCAATTTCAAGTTTGCATTCCTAGCGCGACCTTAGAAAACTTAATTGACGCAATCTCCATAAAATGTCGAAGAACTGATTGGCAAGTAAGTTGCTTCTTAGCTTGGTCAGGAAGAATACTACTCTTGTAACATGATACGTTTGCGATATAGCGAACTAAGTCTCATCTGTTAAAACCCAGAAGTGGCTTTTGCAAGTCCTTAATAATATAGCAAATACTCCTATAGGTCCGTTACACAAGAACTCTCAACGATAAGCGCTGCCGACTTAAGATTTAAATTCATATAGGTATATCGAATACATAACCATTTTTAGCTCGCTACGTCGCTCGAACTCCACCTTTGCTCTTGCCACGAAAAATATTTAGAGCACTGTGAAGAACAATGGACGAACGGAACCGTCAATTAAAACTCTCTTTCAGCTAAAGTTCATTTCCTAGCATTTAGGAGAAAGGCTAACGACCGTTCTGGAAACCCAACAATTTTACGGAGCTCATTTTAGGATAGTAATCGAAAAGACCGAAAAAGAAACTTTTAATACCTAAGAAATTTCGAGCTCATTAACTTTTTTAGATTGAGGAGCGATATTTCGAAATGAAAAACTAGCAACTGAAGGAGTTTGCGGGTTGGAAGGATGTTTAGTCCCTATACTTGCGAAAGTGTAACAAAGCTGATAATTGCTTTCAACTAAAAATTTTGACAGAGGGCTAAATAGTGCCGCCAGTATATTCGAATTTAAAAATGAACGTATTAATGCTACAAGCATTACTTATTACGTCAGAGAAAAAGGAAAATAAAATTGACTTATTTTTTCGTTTATTTAAAAAAGATTTACTTTTCATTATTTTTTGGCATTTAATTGCTTTACACAAAGTAATATTCGCTTGAATTAAAAAAAATTATAATAATAATAGTAAAAGATAGAAAATAATAATAATATTTCGATAATAACAATAATTATAATATGTAGTGTAAAAAAATAATAATAATGATAAAATAAAAATTTGAATTTTATAACGAAAGAGTAAATAATAATAATTGTAAAAAAATTATAATATCATTAAAATTGGCGCGTATTTCATAATGTTCATTGTGTAGACGACTTGAGTATTGCCTAGGTACCAAAAACCTTTTTTCTTTGTTATGTTTAAAATAATGGCGTTTCGTTTTAAATTACAAATAAAAAAATTTATATTTACAGAAAAAAAGGCGAGATAATTAATTGTTCTTTAAGTTCTCTTTTAATTTGCTCACACTATTGCTTTAAGCCGTATTGGTAAGAAAAATTCGCACAATCAAAACAGCAAAATTGCCGGTATTGTATTGTTGCTTAGTAAATTAGTCAATTTTAAAAAAACAGAGTAATATTAAAAAAAATTCTAATATAAATGGCAACTCGAGAATTCATCGAATATTGTTAAAAAACTAATCTAAGAAACAAAATTCTAATGATAAAAATACTTACAAATTACTGCAATAATTAAATATGTATTTCTCGAAATCATTGTACAGCCAGAAAACTTGTATGTTCCAGTTGATTTTATTATAACGGAGAATTCAAGGAATGAAATTCAAATAAAAAATTATTCATGTTTTTTTTTACTCACAGTAGTGGTTTTCACACAAATTAATTTACAAAATGTTATTTTCGGTTTGTTTTGCTTTTAAGTACGCCATAATATTATCTATGTTTCAGTATTGTTTGCGTTTTTATTTTAATTTAATGTACATATAAAAAAGGTAGTTTACTTAAAATAAAACGAAAACCTTACAAGTTACGTACTTGAATCACAAGAAAACTGGATCATTGAATATTAAAAATTAACTATGTAAAAATAGTGGCAATTTTTCCGGTAATTGTATGAATGTACTAGCATTCTATATTATAGTGAGTTGTTTTGTTTTTTGTTCGTTTCGCTTTACATTTTTATATTCGATCTGCCCGCCAAATTGAACCGAAATTATATTTCCGAAATTCATATTGCAGCAAGGCAGATGCACCGCTTACCTACTCTCTGTATGGCTTGCAATACGAGTATCTATGATTCATGTGCTGGCTATACGATCCCGAATGTGAGAAACGTTTTAGGCATTTGGTACACTGGAATGGCTTCTCGCCGCTATGTAGACGTTTATGTTCGGTTAAGTGATGCTTGTGTTTAAATGCTTTCGGACACTCTTCACATTTGTATGGACGTTGTCCTGCAAATATAAATCGGACGAAAAATTTGTTAAATAAAGAAATCTGAAATAGATGCTCAAAAAAAATATATCTAATGGAATTCTTGTCTATTTTATGAATATTAATAAGGGGCTTGTAAGTTACGAGTAGCCAAAGGCATTCGTGTACGGCGGACAGACGGACAAAATTTGGTTTGCTTTTTTTTTCTTCCTTTATAATTGAAATAATAAAGTACAACTCAACCTATAGGCAATTTAAGGTTGTCAGATTATAAAAAAAATTCCATTTCTTATGTTTATTATTGAAAAACAAAATTCATGTCAAACTTACCCGAATGTTCGTATTTATGTCGTGCCAGTGAACTTTGCTTACTGAATGCCTTATCACATTGATCGCAAACGAACGGGCAATCTAAGTCAGAGTTTCCGCTAGTCTCCAGTTTGATTCGCTTGCTTCCATGAAAATTGTATTCGTCGTCATGCGAAATTCGCGATTCATCGTCACGCCACGACCGCTTTTCCGATCCTGGACTTAAGCTAGTTCCGCGTTCGCCCAGTTTCAGACCGAGCAATTGATTTCGAGCGTATTCCGGTGTCATTTGGAGAAGACATTCCATGGGTACCAGACCTCGTGGACCGGACAGGACATACGGATTCGGATGACGTAGAACGGCTTCATTTGGTGACGGAGAATGTCGCATCAGCGACGATATATCGTTGGAACGATGCGATGGCGTTGAAGCATTGTAGTAACGAAGCGATCCAAAAGATGTTGGACTATGGGACGACTTACGACTTAAGTTGATGGCCTCCGATGTTGAATCGGTTTGGAGTGGAGCGATACCGTAACGTGGTGATGTCGACGGAGTTACGGTTTCTCTTTTAACGGATAGATCCAGTGGTTGATCTTCACCGTTGGTGGTTGGAGTGACGGTTGTCGCAATAGTTGAGATTGTGGTAGTTGCTGTTGTTACTGGACTGTACGAAGGCGATATTGACTGGCCCAGCACGGGCGAAGCGAAAGCCTTGTAGTTGTTCATTTTACGTTCACGCGAACGATTGTTTTGGAACCACACTTGAACGACGCGAGGGTCCAGCCCGAGGCGATGTGCAATCAGGCGAAATTCATCCCGACTCGGTCGAGCATTGATCGCGTAATGTTCTTTCAGAATGCTTTGTTGTTCTTCGGTTATTGCAGTTCGTACTCGAACTTTCCGTTCACCTTCACTGCCGGCTTTCGACTCGCGATCTTCGACATCTTCTTCACTACCCGATTGCAAATATGTGGCATTTACCGGTTCAGGATCTGAGTGTTGCGGTTGATTTCGTTGTTGCGACGGCTGCTGATTGTCTGGTGGCTGCTGCGCTGAATTGAACATTCTGCAAAGAACTTTTTCGTGCTGTACTAGTTCGGTATGATGATTGAATTGTTTTTCGCATCGCGCACACTGTAAGGTCTCTTCGGTACATTCTTCAACTTTAATTTCCGGGGAATTTCGATTTGGACTAGGACTTGTTTCACCGCACTCTTCTTCATCATCTTCGTCATCGTTCTGTACAAGATCGCGAATTTCTTCTTCTTGTTGATGTGATCTACTATTTTGGTGGTGCTCTGGTGAAGATCTTCCATACGCTCCATTTACGGGTGTATTGCGACCGGATTTGTTACTTTCATCCTGCTCCTTTAAGTCCATTACCAGTTTCTGTTCATCAACTACATCCTCGGTAACTTCTTCGATCATATCTTCGGGATCAGCCTGCAGCCGATTATTTCCCGCCGCTGTTAATTCTAGGAGTCGAGTTATGTTGTACGGATGTATTCGCGGATCGAGTCCCATACCGTAGAACGGATTCTGCAGGGAAGCAATTAAGGCTGCATTCATAGCATCGTAGTTACTATACTTCGGAAGCATTGGATAGAAAGCATTATTATTGGAATTCGTTACAGGATTATTAGGCAGGCCGGCTGGAAAATAGCTCATTGGATTTTGCGGTAGTCCCGGCCGTTTCGAATTCGGACTACCCATTCCCATTGAAAGTGGGCCAACCTTTTCGAAAGATTTCATAATGGACCGATTATTGTTCAGCTTTAAACCCATACTGATGCACTTCTTTGAGGTCATGTGACTGGAATAGGAACCGGAATGAGAGAATCTCTTGCCGCAGTTATCACAGGCAAATGGCTTTTCGCCTGAATGTATTCGTACATGCTCTTTGAGATGATGCTTAAATTTGAACGCCTTATCACATTCGGTGCACTTAAATTTACGCAGCAATGCCGATTCGTCATGGCTGATCATGTGCCGTTGCAAGCGGTAGACATTGGCAAATGTTTTATGACACACTTTGCAACACTGAAACGAAATAAAAACGGATTTCATTCGACTTATTTGTAATTTGATTATTATTTATTGCTCTCAGTTCAAAGACAAAACGATAATTCTGAGAAAGAGAAAAGTAAGACAAAAGTAAACAACAATTCAACTTATCTATTTATTACTAGAAAAGGTTGTGAACTAAATATTTGATATTTTTCTGTTCAAACAAGGTTTATGAAACACATTTGAATTAGACGATGATTGGGAATTGTAAATATGGGGCGTTTGATTACGTGCGAGTAACTTTTGTCGCATATTTTCACTGAGCTGATAAGCTACTCTACAATGGCTGTGCGGGAGATTAGATCACAACATAAGAGTCGTCGTGTTGATTACTTCTAGGATATCACAAGGAATGAAGGTTGCAGATTAGACGATCTCTGCTGTGGTAAAATTCCATTTTTTGTATATTGTATCACGTTCCCTTTATAATACTTAGCGAAAAAAGAGGTAGTTTTTGTTTTTCGATTCCTTAATAAACAAATACATTTTCCTCAAACTGTTATGTCCTCAATGGCACTAGATCAAGTATCTAATGCAACTAGCAAGTTCCTGTGGTGGTCGGGAAAGACTTTTCTCATGCGAAAAATTAAACTGAAAAGCCATAAAGTAGTGGTCAGTAGTGGTCCTGAGGAGAGGATCACAAGAGTCCTGACACTCCCATAAAACTTAATAAAAGTTATAGACTTCAAAACTAATGATGTTTATGTTTATCATTAAAAGCGATATTTGCCAATTTTCTTTTCTAAGTTCCACTCAAGATTAGATAAAAGTGTCGCCTTTCCACCTAATTTCGTTTATTCCCAATAATCTACGTATTCGAGTTAAAATTAAGCAAAAAATCCAAATTAATATTTTTATTTTTCTTTCGACTATAAAGTGCACAGGTTTGTTGATTTTGGTATATTTTTACGTTGGAACGGAAGTGAAATTGCGATTTTCCACTGAGAAGATTTCATTTGGCTCGCAGCCAGCCAATGCAACCGGAGAAAAAATTATTTTCTATTAATCGCAAATTCATATTTTCTATTTCTAATTACACAATAAACGAGCAACAATCAATTTTAGGAGACGAAATACTTTCACTCTTGCTTATCCTCAACGGATGATTGACTTCAAATTTTATTTCCAAGGATTAAGTTATCCTTGGATTTTACATTAATTGTTTGCACTGCCATGTTTACAACATTGTTCTGCTTTTTAAAGTAGCTCTGCTCTGCAGACCCCTTAAAAACTTTATGAACTTGGCAAAGTACTCGTAGGTATAGTTTTTTCTCGTACTTCTCTGATGATGTCATTTCGTTTAATTAATTTTGATCAAAAAATCTTACCCAAGACTAGGTACAGGGTGATTTAGTACTTCTTTACTGTTACAGGCAGTGAGTGAGTGAGTGATTCATAAATAAAAACACACTAGTCCCAATCGCTTGGCTGATTTTAGTAGTTAAATTCTTGGAAACAAAATTTAAGAAAAGCATAACAAAGTTATGAGTGCGATTAGCGCCTACGCGTATGGTTGGACGTGCGTTGAGGAACTTGGCCGAAAATACGTATACATATTATAGTCTTAGCTATAATTTCATTGTTGATTTTTTTAGGAGTTTAAAGGTTTAAGGCTACCAAAGCTCTGAAAAAAATGACGTAATTATTTTTAGGTTTTTTGGTAAGTTGAAGACGGATTGGTTCCCTTTCTGAATAAGAGAATGCAATTTATACGAAATCATGAAATGGAGTAGTATACATTACACGTATTCTGCATTGCACTGTAAACGTCGAGATCTATTACTCACGTTTTACTTTCAATGCAATAGTTTCGTGTAGACTCCATTATTGTTGAATTTTAAAATTAAGATAATGTTCTTGAAACAATCAAAGTTTCATTTTTTTGTGGGGCTATATAAAAAGTGTACTTGCAATCAACACTGTCCTGAGATACATAGAATAGTACTACGGTCCTAATATTCCCCATTCTTCCCGAAACAATCGAAGATTCAACCAAGAATGATTATTTATTCTTTAAGCTACGGTTATAATAATTCCACAGGTACACATCACATTAAATAAGTGTGGTATAATGGCTGAAATTTCCACTAATACGTTCGAAGTTGTTCGAAAAAAAATCCATATTTGGGTCAATATTTTGACAAAAGTCTCGAAGTCAATTTATGCAACGTATGTATTTTTAAAGAAACCATCAAATATTTATCCAGAAACATAAGTAAGGCTTTTTTTTTCTTAAAAATAAAATCGTTAACGTGAATAAAAGCACGACTTTGAGAAGTGTATTAAAAATAAAATCCATAAAGGAATAAAGGAAGGTAGAGATATTCCGAATGAGTGAGTGACGGTGAGTAAAAAGAAAATTTAGAACTGAATGGGAAAGTGGCTGAACATTTAAACGGGAAAACAAGAAGAAGTCCACAACAACGTTGGCGACGAACGCGGCGATATAGCATAGCCATAGGCATTTAGAATGCCTTTCTGCCGATGTTATAGTTCACATAAAAAAGACAGGTGCGCATTACGACTGAGAAAAATCAGTCAGAAATAGAACATTCATATACACGCTCTACACACGGCAGCAATAGGAGTTTTAACGTTTCGGAACGTCGAGACCGGTGCAAACAACACCGGGAAAACCGAAAATAAAATAAACGGAAGGCCCCCACCAGGTCGTTAAAAGTCCCAGAAGAAAATACTATGTTACCCTTTAAATTATTATAAAAATACACACTATCATGAGCAATAGGTTTTGCTTTCTGAAATTCGGCATTTCTATTTAAAACAAAAATTAAGCTTTTGCTATTTTTTGACCCGAACGACTAGGCGGAAGTAAAAAACGCACCATTTACTAAGGTGTAAAATGGTACGATGCTTTTTGAAAATGAAAATTTTTCTATCTCGGAAAATATCTTCGTGACAGCATACAGTTTAAATAATTAAATAGACTTTTTATGCGTTTTATTTTTATTTTGAAAATATTTCATGGCTATTATCATTGGCTGTGTCTCGACAGACAGTCATTCCAAACAGACAGTTGTTAATTGTAATGTAGATCTAGATTTATTTCTCGTTCAGAGTTTTTATAGCACAGGTAATTTTTTGGGGAGATCTTATGATTTTTTTTATAGTAGCGTTTGATATTTTGACAAATCTTGACAATTTAATTAGAATTTATTGGGAGATTAAAAAAATTTAGAGTAAGGTAAAATTCGTTCTTATTAAAGATTGCTTCTACTGGTTCAGTTTCTGTTTCATCCCTTCTGGGATATATAGCAGCAACAACGGTCCTCTCTTTTGGGGTACTTGATACTATTACTGCTATTGTTATATTTTTTTAGAACATTAGTGAGTAGTATATTATATGGTTCGTTAGGATTCAAGTGCATATTCTGGCAGCATAATTCGTTGTTAATATTGAAATAGAATCGAATAAGAGTAATTATAGCTGATTAGTTTAGGATATGTCTTTCGTGTAGTGCGTTTTTAGTGAGAAATAGCTTCTGGCTAAGTAAGATTTGAAATTGTGACTCAGATTCAACTAGGACGTTAGTTCCTAAAGATTATACCATCAAAGTACAAATTAGAAGCGAATTAGACGGAGAAATGTATGAATTAAAGGATAAACGTATGAATTAACAAATTTGACTAATTTTTTAACAAAATCGAGATGAAATTTAGGAAATTGAAACTCTTGTATAACAATATAACAATACTTACAGCGCTGGTGCTTGAGAGAAGTAAGATCAAGTGAAGAAATTATAAATCGTGTAATCACTAAACCCAATAATGTGATACGTTTTCTTCACTTCGAAGTTACCCTCATCAAACCCTCCATGAAACAAAAGAGCCTTTATGGTTGCCACTCACCGATTCACAAAAAAAATTTCCGTTATTTTTATATTATTTTTTAATTACATTCCCTTCCTTTCACTATTAAAAAAAATTAAGTGTAAATTAAAAAATTCCTTTTGCTTTTTGATCGTAAAAAACCTTCAAACATAATTTTTAAACTCCGCAAATATTTTTCATCTTGCTTTTTATTACCTTTCCGAACATCATGTTTATTGCAATAAATAACATTAGATATGTCATGAACAATATCAATTAACCGAATTTGAGGAAGATAAAATCCAAAATCTTTGATCTCTCAAACAATAATATTAATTCAAGTCAAAACCCATTATGCAGTTTTTTAATTTATGTGTATTTTGGCGCGCCTATACTTTTAGTTGGCGATGATAAATTTATGAATGTTTTCGGATTAATTTTTACTAAATAAAACACGGTGGAAGCACAAAGCAATTTTGATCGGTGGTAACGTGTTTTTCAACCTGGAACTGAACTATTATTTTTTTATATTTCTGATATTTTGTAGTAGGTACACAGTAGAAGTAGATTTCATATGATGCTTGCAGGATTTGATATAAGTCTTAAAATTTGGTATTTTATTTTAATTTTCATTTTGGTTACCAGCAGATTTAATAAAAAAATGTTTCAGTTAATTCTTGTGAGGGAGTGTTAAAATTACAGATTTTGTCAAAACTATTTAAAAAAATTATTTTGTTTCTGAACGTTTAAATTTTTCAGCAAAACACCAATGATTTTTTTTTAATCTAGCAGTCTAGTTTCATCTGCACGCCCAGTCGCATTTTGTAATCCCAAAATGGAACAAATCACTCAGTAATTATCGAAAAAAAAAAACATGATATTCAAATTCAAAGGTAAAAATATAGTGCCCTATACCATGCCACCGAATATACGCAGGAATTAACACAATCAGGTCTAAAAATACACCTACACACAGAGGAGACCTCTTCAAAGTATGATTTCCCGTGATAAAACATCCGCCATTAAATCATTTTAACCAATCAACTAAGGTGTGGTTGGGATTGCTGCCTGTTTCTGATTTTACTGGGTGTAGGTGAAACAAAATTATGAATGCACTTGTGTATCCGTACATACAGCAATTGTACGAATGTTGATTTTATGGAGCTTGTAAGATCTTTATTTGTCCGTCAGTCTGCCGTACCGTATGTCTTTTTAACTATAATTGATCGGTAATCTCTGTACACCATGTACTATATGTTACTCATGGAGGTGGGTGTACGAGATCGTGCAACTGTCTTTTCAGTTTCGAATTGCTTTACATATGCTATTAGGGATCTTGTCGGAGGAACACGATCAAGAAAGCGAAAATAATGTTAGAAATAGAACTATTTTCGATAAATCCCATAGATATGGAAATATATTTTGGTAAATATCAAAACACTTGAGGTTTCTAAATCGACGTTTTACACAATTTACAATAGATTTCATTGTTTTGCATGTAGTCATATGTACATATCTTGCAAAATGTAATTTAAGGGGTCTGGCCACCTTGGCTGCTTGGAAAATGTTTTTTTTTTCTAAATTCATAAACTCTGAAGTTTAAATGATTTTTATTTAGTTTTTTTTCCTCAAAGGAATCTCTGACATTTTTTTTATTCGAAAATATTAAAAAATGGCGGCGCTGTATATATTTCCCCGAAGGCCCTCCGCACGAACGGGGGGGGGGGATGTGCCGTCATCGATTGCTGTTCATATGCATCAGAAAAGAAAAAATGGGCTTGTTCGTGGGTAGTGTAGCTAGAATGTAGCGTAGGATTTTTAAGATTGCTACATACGTTTTTTTTTTATTGACGCTTTTCGAAGTTTTTCTTAGGAAAAAATGCAAGTTTTTTTTCTTCGGCTCACCAAAATTTCAAAAAAAATCGAAAAAAAAATCGCTTCGCTACATTCTAGCTACACTACCCACGAACAAGCCAATTTTTTCTTTTTCCTTTTCTGATGCATATGAACAGAGCAATCGATGACGGCACATCCCCCCCCTTTCGTGCGGAGGGCCTTCGGGGAAATATATACAGCGCCGCCATTTTTAAATATTTTCGAATAAAAAATTTTTTCGAGATTCCTTAAAGTATAGTCTAAATTGTGTAAAAAAAATTAAATAAAAATCATTTGAACTTCAGAGTTTATGAATTTAGAAAAAAAAAACCCATTTTCCAAGCAGCCAAGGTGGCCAGACCCCTTAATATAAGTTATATCTTCTTTCATTTTATTCCCAATATTTAGACACATCAGTCCAGATCTCGAATATCATGCATTCAACATTGGGATACACAGAAACTATTTCTACGCACTGAAATATGATAGTCTATCGCAGTCTATCTATCGCCTTGGGTTGATAAAGAAAAATATATAGAATAGAAAAATAGATAAGCAAAATCAAAATCTTTTGATTACATTGAAAACATGAATGATTTTGAATGTTCACACAAATTCCAGAACCAACCTTATATTTTCAAAATCAATCGGTGATTGCTTACAAGAATGATAAGATTTTAACGAAGGTACTAACATAAAATACAGCTAACTGTGCCAAAACTATCATAATTTTGAATAAATACCTCATTCGAAAGTTGAAGTTTATTGTGAACAAATAGCGAAAATATTCAATAACTTGATAGCAAAACTACGTGTATACCATATCTCGTTTTTTTATTTTATTTAAAATCATTTCCAAAAAGTTAAGCCGACGCAACTTTCAAAGTGCTTGATTAATAAAAGCTAGCGCGACAAAGACCTTAATTCAAAATACGAAAAAAGGTTATCGTTTTCGTAGCGAGTAAGTAGAATTTATAAAAATTCAAATAAATTATTATTTCCATTAAAATTTGTATTTGTTTGGAAATTAAGGCCAAACACATTTGCGTAATAAAAATGAATATGTATTAGTGATCTATCCAGTGATGAATATTATGATGATGATGAAACAATTTGTTTTCATGATCTAGTTTTTTTATGTTGGTCGCAATTCAGAGCAATAAAACGCATAAGCTCAATGATTTAGAATTAGGGAGGCTGTATATGTACTCGTATAATAACTGTGAAATACATTTTGGCTATTACAGTGAAATTTACTGAGCTTGCGAATCTTAGCACGGGCTAAGTACAGAGGATTATTATAATTAGCAAATATTGTTATCAGATGAACATAAGGTTTTTAAAAATACCGTTTATCCGAACTCGAATATCGCTTTGTAAGACAATCAGATATTCTAAGTCAATAGTCTGAATAAAGGGCAAGAAGGAAGAAGGAGTCAACTGATTTTGACTTCCTTAATAACCGATCATCATATCAACACGGAAATCAAAACAAAAGAGAAGCACAAGTGAAAAATATTTTTTTTTAAAATAACCAGAGATTGAATAAGTAATCCAACAAAGTATACCATAAACACAATAAAATTACGTGCACATTAAATATTAAAAATTTCATTGAAAATAATTGGCCGCATCCACGGCTGACTTTGTGAAAAACTTTTCACAATTATTAGATGAATTTAACGATTTATTGAACTCTAATTTATTATGTAAGTTTTCAAGCAGAATATGTATAATTAATATACTCACATGCTTGTAACATAAAATGACTGCATTTCACAAGATACTGAAGGAGTGTTATTAGACCATCTCTCTTTAGGATCATATGGGACATTCTCATTACATCTTAACATCACTCCATATAGCTTGAAAATTGTATCCTTGATTTTCGAATTTTTTTTTTAATCAATCAGTATAAACCCGAATCCCAAATTGACCTCAGACTGATTATTTTCATTTTATTTTTAAACGATGAGGTTGATTTTAAACTAAATTAAGAACACGGTAAAGTCCGAACATTTGTTTTCGAAACTAAATTATTAATCGCTACAAAATCGAAACACTCATCTTCGAACTTCGACTAATTTTTTTATTTTATTATTTTTATTTTTTTATTACTTTTAAAACGAATCTATGTCATGAATTGGTGTGCTCTTGGTACGTAAATTTCCTGTCGTGTTTTTATTGCCGTTACGAATCTAGACAAAATAATATTATCTGTCCGAAAGTTTTATGTATCCGATAAAATTGTGACAAATATATGAGACAATCTAATCCTGTCCGGCCGATATTAATTTCCTTAGATAAAAATGTCCATTTGAAATTTAAAACTATGCACGATCTGGTAGAGTCGAAGCTACGACGGATTGCTGTTTCATCAATGAAGTGGAGCGCTACTATTTTTTTTATTTATTATTTTGAAAATGTGTCTAGTAGAAATAGTTGGTTGGTGAGGCACCTCTGACTCAAAACTGTTATTTATTTGGAAATAAAACCGAACAAATGTTTTGTCGTTAAATTCAGTGCAAACAAACGAACAACAGAATGGATTTTGTGGGGAGTGAAGGAAGGCTGAATAGCAACTACAAAATAAATGCTGGTTTGATGAATTACATTTATTTATATTTTTTCAGTTTCGTATAAATGGAGACCACAATTTGGGCAGTATCCTGCCCCTCTGGTCGTTGATATTTTTTGGAGGTTCTCTATTATACACCAAAATAGGGTTTTTTTTTGTTTTAATTGTTTTAACTTTTTAACGAACCAAATATGCTGCAATAATGAAGCATGCATTCAATTTTTTGGTCGCTTTTTGTAATGCCAGAAAGCCAATAATTTATGACCGTCATCCATTCAGCTGGAAGCAAAAGTCAAAGGCATATAATATAAGAGTGCAGTATAGTTGGAAGCATTTTTTATTGTTGTTATTTTTCAGGTCACTCTGAAACATCCATGTATAGTCGTATTTTACTACGAGCATGGATAAACGGACTGCTTGCCGCGTGCTATATCAACAATACGATCTATTGCTCTTTTTATGGGATAATTGTGTTCTGCACCCATCACGCAGATATAAGGTAAATTTGTCCAGCGGTTGATGGTTGAGCTTTGTGCCCTGCTGTACTGCTACTGTTGATTGTTTGTGGACTTTTACGTAATTATGAGACTACATAGTGCGAGCTGAATTGTATTTTATATTAAACAAAATGAATTTATTAAATGAAATTCAAATAAATGGGTAAATTTATGGCTATATGGGTGGGAAAATCGTTAATCATTTTGGGAGTGAATGTGTGAAATTGCGGTCGTGATTATTATGAAGTTGATAGCGTTTGATAGATTACGCCAAAATAATATTCTTTTGAACTATGCGCCAGATAAGTTTGAGCCTTATTTGTCACATTTAGAAGTTACTTTTATTGTATTTGAGACAGTGTTTATATTACCATGTTTTAAACAATAACTTTCCGTATGGTTCTGTATTACATGGGTGCGAACGTAATGAACCTTTCTTCGAGTTTTTAAACAATTGCGGTGTAGGTTATGCCGGTTTTCCACCAAACGGACAAAACAAAAACTCGTGTCGAAAAAAACATTTCTTTGCGTTTTCATTGAAGAGATATTTTTTTCGACACGAGTTTTTGTTTTGTCCGATTGGTGGAAAACCGGCATTAGAGTCATCAGTTGCTAAAAAAATAACGTTGCAAAGGGCCACCTGTATTATTCACCACCAAAAAAAAACTGCAGATGGGTACAATATCATAGTTCTACATAAATTCCAAGTTTCAGTGTCCAAGCACAAGCGGTTTCCAATCTAAAACTCTCTAACAGGAGGTCCAAATAAATTTCAACTTCAAATCTCAACGCATCTACGGCTGGCAAATGGATTTTTTTTGCTCTTTTGGGTTTACCAGTTCTAAAATGCGTAAATACAAAATTTCAGGATAACAATTTTTTTTTAAGTTTCCGGTCGATCATAAAACTTATAAAACTTTATAATGAAAAAATAATAAATAAATAAATTATAAGCAAATGATAACAAAAAAATACAGTTTTTATTAAAACATGTTGGCATATTAAGTAATTAGGAAATCAAAAAAAAAAAAAAGGAAGATAAATAAAGAAAGAAAGGTGTAGATATTTCTTCCATCTTGAGCTTTAAAAAAGATTCTTCTAGTACTATGGAACCTGGAATCACCCTGTGATTATATAAAAATAAAAGAATCCCTTTTACGCTTACTTGAATTTTTTTGTATACTCATGTTGATATGATGATAATATCCAGAGCGATACTAAGGCCCGTTCCTGTCAGTAACGTTCTAACTGAAACTTTAACTGACAGATGCTCATACGGAACTTACAGTCAAAGTTCTGGTTAAATTTTAACTGAAGGTCGTAATAACAGCTCGAAGTGTTCAGGTTTACTGGAAAAGCAATTTCAAATTGAAGTGTCAATACAATGGTGCATACTGCAGATACGAATATTGGAGATGAAACCAACAAATTTCTCTAAATATCTGTACGAAATGCAATATATGCTCAGCTAGAACACCTTTAAGCACTAACACGATACAATTCCCTCCGGGGACAGTTTGAGGTTCTATACACCAAAAAAAAACTCGAACCTTTGCGTTATCAATGGACAATGTCCATAAAACTGCTCCATCCCAAACGAAAAAAATCTAAACCTTGATATTTGACTTCTACAGCCCATACTTGTCCCTCATCCACCCCATCAGGTTTTAGATAAATTTATCTCGAAGTATGTACCAGTATATGAAACACATATCAGGAAATATTGGCCAAGTTTGGTGGTGGTAGATGGTCCCTTATATGCACCTCTTGGAAACCATGAGGCACGTATCTTGCTCAAAAAATCTTAAGCTCGACTGTCTTGGGACACTGTGCCTAGTGTCTACCTACAAGGACGACGATAACGAGAACAGAAAAAATCTTTGCATGAGATACGTTATATTTTGTTGTTGTTTTCGTTTGGTTTTTTTTTCATCACCCTGTTTGCTGGGCTCATATTTATAGTCCTCATATTTTCCATCAAGTTATGGTTTACGTTTATAGTGAACGCACAAAATACAGTGTTGTGTTTTTTCTTCACGGCACAAAGTTTCTTTTTTCTTTTTTGATGAAAATACGATAAGTGTGAAACGATGAAAAAATCACTTGGGGATTTTCTTCACTGCACGTTAGGTATAATATAAGATATGATGGCCGATACTTCTATTACGAGCCCAATTCTAATTTAAGTGGTAGACAAGAAAATGACGAGGAGGTGGTAGACATCGGTGATGTTGGAACAACAAACCCAGCCATAGATGAGAGGGCTGTGATGAGACTTAGGTAAATGGATGGGATGATATGGACCAAGGGAACATATCAAAAACAACATTTCGGAAAACCTACGGGTTAAACCCGATATGTGATGCTATGGCGAAAAATATCAGAAAAAAAAACCAGCCGAGGCTACTACTCCTATAGGGAGTCTTTTTTTTTGTTGTATTACTTCACTTCTTCCCGTGTAGTTTTTTCTTTCACTCTGGGTATTTCACTGGGTACATATTTCTGTTATCAGTTCAGGTCTTATCAGTACGCCATACCGTATAGAAGGCTGCTCGGACGGTTTACTGATACGCCTACAGTCAGTTGGTGTATGGGAGGAATACTTGGAAGGGTGATATCTTGTTTTTCTGGACTTTGTTTCGTACAATAAAAAAAGAAGAAAGAAGAAAAGAAAAGTTTTTCCTCAATACTGAAAATTATAAGTTATGAGCTTTTTATGGCACAAATCTTTTAAGGAGTTATCGTTTTCATCAGAGCTCGTTTATTTGACACCTTTGCTGAATTGATTTTTAGCTGGACGCCATTTTTATACAACTAATATTTGCTTTAACACCAAAAATAATTCTCTTGAACTGGAGGAGAAGATCTGTGCAAATCAGCGACACACGCAGCTACTTCTATGCGAATAAATCGTGCAATATACGATTACCTTTGAAGATAAATAATATAATCCCAAAAGGAAAATTACTTATAAGCTGATTGAAATCGAAAATAACAATTTCTTCCGTACTAAGTTAAAGTTTAATACCCTCAATGTCAAAAAATTTCCCTAAAAAACAAAATTCCAATCAACCACAAACAAAATAACTTAAAAGATTTATTTCGTCAGAATTTTTGATAAGCATATCACACATTTCACATTGAAACAAAGAAGAGCAAATTCTACTTAAGCGAAAAGTATGAAAATTAAGAAAAAAATTAGCTTCCGCCGTCATTCCAATCAGACACGTAGTTATATACACGTTTAAACTGTGCACGCTGATAACCTTTGTGGTGAACTATTTAACTGCCGCCAGTAAATGAAAATCGGACTAATGAAACCTTCATAAAGTTCCAAATAAGGCTTATACAACTTCTGATTATACACACTGAAGCAGTTGTTGTTGGATGTTTTGCTTTTTATTTAAAATAATAATACACATCGTTATTTTCGTGTTATTTTACGAAATAAGACTTTCCTGGGATTGCGCAACAAAAACATATTTTTTGTGTTTTGCCATTCGACTTAAATTACCTGCCTAAAAAGAATACTTTTCGAAAGGTAAAGACGTTAACAGAGGCTTTTGCTGATTTCTTCTGGACTTAACTAAATGGATGTCTCTGCTCCGAGAAGAAATTAATTGCCATCATTAAAGTCAGAGAAGCCATCATCAGACCCACTTTAGTCATGAAGAGTAAAAAATGCAGACATCGCAAGCGAACCTTGTGGGATCCCAAAACACACAGTGAAGGCATGGGTTGGCTGTGATTGCTTGCATCCGGTCTGAAGTAGTCGGTCATATTTTCTAGGTAAGACTACCTATGGCTGCCTGGTTTCTTATTGGTGCTGGACTGCCTGGAAGATTAGTTCCATGGCTATCCATAATCTTCAGGTAGACATGAAATGGAAACCAAAATCGACAAAGGAAGATTCTCAATGGAAAAAAAGAGAAGGATAAATAACGATACCCAAGAATATCTCATTCGTATAGTCTGAAAACCTTGACTGTTGAGTGTCATCTGTCACAGCTGGATTTCTTCCATTTCAGACTTTTCTTGCCACGGCATCGCATCTTTATATAAAAGTCCAGGGATGGATGTTACTTCTTTTTAGGTGTTTTTTTTTGTCTTTCTTGTTTTTACTTTGACTTGTGTGCCTTGTGAGGTGCTCGAACAAAATAAGAGAAGGTGACTCTAGCAACGATGATGCCGCAGCCATATACGAGGTAATGTCGATGTAGGTACCTATATAGCTTACAAATGGCTGAAGTAAAATCTTTGCAGGACATATGGAAGAACTTCTGACTTGCCGAATATAATTAGAAAAACAGATTTCTTAGGAGCATACTGTGGACGTGTGGTAAAGACAGAGAAAAATACTCGTACACATATTTTGATAAGACCAAGAATAAAGGGTGTTTTCCAAATGTTTTTATAATTTTCGAACATGTTTCTTCGTTAAAACATAGTTCTCTATGCCGTATGTTTTACTTAATCTAAATACGAAAAAAAAAACACAAATCATAGGTGGTGATATTGATATTTTGTTTTCATTGATGAGAAGGGAGCTCCTGTGATTAATGATCGAGACTAATTATGGATGTTTGGTGGAATCAGAGCGATGAATAATTCGAAAGATGAGAGCGATTAGACAATTTCAGAATTTCGGTGTGCATGTGTGTTCAATTCGATATGTTTAAGTCTATATATAGGCGTTTTAAGTACTTTCAGGTGGCTGGAGGTTGAAAGGAAGATCGATCTTTGAAAACTTAGACATGAGGGATGAGATTTTGAGATTGAATGTCGACCCTGTTAAGAAGAAGACAAAAACGGCATATAAAATATGGCAGCCCTGCACTAGCCCGCACTCAAAGTAGATATTATGAAAAACAAAGCCAGGTTTTTAATTAGGAACTTTCTTTTAACATAGTTTCCGTAAAAATAAGGTTTTCGCATTAAACAAAACAGCGGTTATAAAAATATATATTAGGTATATTATCTACGGCCTCGTATAGAACCAGTTGTGATGAGGTGGGGTTGAAGATACACATATGAATTGATGAACTTTCGTCATACTTCCTAGCCGCCAAATCTTTTTCAACGAAGCTTATATATTTTATGATAAATAACTCCAGAACTGTTTTAATAACTGATGTGTCTCATCAATATAACTAATCACTCAAGCTGTAACTGAACCCCATCTCCAGCAACTCAATCTTCACCTAATATTTCAAACTATGAATAAATGTGTTATAATGAATGTCAACAACCATGTTTTCGTTCCTCTCTGCCAATGAAAACTACATAAGAAAAAACAACAAAGAAAAATTATTTCAAGGCACGCAATCATATTTCATCTTCGAGAAACAAATTTCAATTTTTGGCAATGAAATATCCGACGCTATAGTCACAAAATCGCTTAACCAGGCGGGGAAAAAAAAATTTAACTACATAAAAGAAATATGTTACTAGTGTTTTTTCTTTTAGTAAAATTTTTGATTGCGTTGGTAAACTAAACATGACTCGTCCGTGGTCCATGAACCCCATGACTTCATCTCCATCCAGTCATTTCAGTCAAAAAAATTGTTTTCATTTTGAAACGAATTTAATATTTAGGTACAACTGTAGCTTCCCTCATGGCATTTGTTTGGGGCCTGTAGTATTCGATCTTACGAATAGATTGATAGAAAGAGAAATAGAGAGCAGTTAATCATTTTTTTTCTTCATTTTTTCGTGCAATTAAAATAATTTCCTTTTCACGATGAAAATGAGCCATGAAAAACGGTGTAGATTTGAAATGAATAGAACCATTGTTCGAAATTAGTAGTTTTTTGTTCTTCCTACTTTTCCAATTTAGCTAAGTTATCTTGCGTTTTTATAGGTTTTTGTAACGAAATGAGCTAAATTATGAAGTATGTAATTATTACCGAACTTGATTCAATGTGAGAAAGAAAAGCGGAAAAGCTGTGAAATTTCAGTTGTTGTAAGTCCAATGTTCAAGTGCGTCGCTCGTGAGTACTATGTGCACTTAGAAATGCCATCGCTAAGATGAATGAAGTAGTAACTTATGTTGTGTGCGATGCAGTAAAGAACAAGTACTTCTTTGTTCGGGAAATTTGTAGTTAAATGGTTTTATTTTTTGCTCGGACCAAATGAAATTTAAGATGTTGATTGACGTGTGAGGGATTGACGCTACACCCGGAGGATGTTATTAGTAGCTAGTTGCAATTAATCGTGCGGTGATTTTTGATTTCTTTTTCAAAGATTTCTCGAAAGATGGTCTGCTTTTAGTTGAGAGTATGTACAATACTATAAATATGTATTCAGAATCAAAAGTACTGCCATATATTACATTTATATTTTAGAAATTATCTTAGATGATCGTTGGGTATATAAGACTTGACGTACATGTATTAAGGCTCTATTGGACAAATATATACACTAACCCTCGATCATGGTAGCACATGGAAATAAGCAAAAAATCAAAAGCTCAGAGAAGTTGAAAATCCTGGAGACAATTGATTGCTATGAAAAAGATAGCTCCATGTTCAACCTTCCAACAATTTGACCTAGTGTTAAATTAGACAAAATTTCTTTCTCATTGTATAAATATAATATTGTTACCAAATCGGAAGGAAGCTTAAATGCTGGTGCTCGAAACTAAATTAATAACTAAAAACAATATTATTTTAGGTATGCAGGTACTCACCACTGTTGTATTTGGGGAATGCATCATTTCGTGTTTTTCGAGCATTTCGCGCGTCGGAAAAGCTGTTGAACATTGGGCGCAAGCATGGGGCCCACCAGGTCCCGTCATCGGACCACTATGAGCACTGCATAAGTCCCCCATAGTTGTCGACGATCCTGGACTGGATGTTGAACGTCCACCTTCATCATAGCCGTTCGGTGAAGATTTACCGCCGCCGGTCATATTAGCAATAGCCATTGTCATAGCATGGTGATGTCGCTGCTGTTCCTGATGTTGCTGTTGTAAGTAATGGTGATGCTGTTGTTGTACATTGATTAAATGTTGATGCGTGGATGCAAGATCAGACGGTGTTACAGTTCCCCCGATCGGTGATGTGGTCGAGATTGGAGGTGATGGTGTTGTGTTTTGATGATAATTTGAAGAATTGTCGAAATGTTGTTTGTCGGTGTGATGGAGACTTGATGCCAATGATGGAACTAAAAAAATTAAGAAATTTTTCGATAATTAAAAAAATTCATTTATGTATGTATGTATATAACTATATCTAAAGTTGCAGATAATACACAAAATGGGGAACGAAACGATGTGGAAAGATTAATTAAGAACTGTTGCTCCGATTAACTTCTTTCGTACAAAGGGAGTACCAAAAATTGAAGATCTTTATGAAATAAACGAGCTAATTGTGCATGGAGACCAGAAAAGAGAAAAAACCTAAGCATCCCTCACCGCTAAATTAATGAAACAGAAATTGTAGATGGCGTGTATAGAAACATTTCAAATGATGATCTCATCGCGCACATCATCTTCGGGTCGCACATAAAGTGTGTCTCTGACTCTTACCGGGGGGTATATGTATATATACGGAGTTGCCGCCAACAACAAAATCAACAACCCGACCCAATAGTTCAAAAAACCATACATGAGGCTTTCATCTTGATCGTTCGTATGTACCTTAATTTACGTCAATTAACCACATACGGGCAGAGCGTACCATCCGAGTCCATGTTGTACCCTGAGGATCGCGATCTGTTTTTCTTCGTTTATCCAACCTAATGTACGATCTCCTGAGTGATTTTGTGTGGAGTATGTACAATGCGGGCATAGTGTAGATCACGATCGTAGCGTTCTGTAATCATTTCGAGACAAGAGAATACTTTGTTGACGGTACACGCTCAATACATTAATAATACTTAAATGTATGACGGCGGTGACTGGAATTTTATTGAACTATACCAGATTCGAACTGGGAGAAAAATAACTTAATGTACTACCCTGATCTGCACAACTGTATATTCAATTCTGGATTTGCTTTATAGTTCGTCTCTGTTGTTGGGATGAAAAAAATTAAAATTAAATTTATATGTGTATTCCTACGTTTGGCGAGAGTGGAGTTCGTTGACAACGAACGACCGTTGAAATTCAACCACATGTGTGTCCGCGCTGTTAGAGACTAATGTCAATTTACCATTAAGTTTTTTACTATACGAGTATACGCTTCTTGTAACCAGAACGTAATCCTCTTATACTGAACTACTTATTTAGTTATACACTTTAGCTTTTTCTTCATTTATTCTGTTCGTTTTTGCTTCGTTGCCGTTAAGCAAAAGGTTAATTAATTCCAATTAAAATTGACGATCATATTAATAAAGGAAATTTCGCACCAACAACAATTTGCCAAGTTTTTAACACCAACATTGATGATGTCATCATTTTAAGTACGACTGGAAATAACGACAATGAAAAACGACATGTTACCACCTTTAGTCGGGACCGCAGAACCATTGGTTGGTTTGTGAAATCGATAAACAGGCAGGCACCTGTTTTATTTTTCTGTGTTGTTGAAAACATGTGTTGATGGGCGGCCTATGTAGTTAAAAATGCTAAACTGGGGGCGGTATTCGGTAATCTTGTGGGAAATATAAAGCTTTTCGAGGTGTCGAAATTTGTATGGAAGAGTTGCTCGTACTATAGACGTTTTTCTAGCCAACAAATTTCGACTAGAAGCCAAAATTGAAATTGTTATTATATTTCGGTTTGTATTTTTGCTCACTCTCAATATATTAAGATTGATAAATGTGCTGACATTTATAAGGTCTGGATTTATATAAATGGAGTTGAAGGGTAAATTATGTAAGAAGTGGCTATTTTCATAGACTATTCGTATATTTTTTTAAAGAACGGTTTTTTTATTAGTTTTTATGATGAACTACTGCTAGTTCCATATAAAACTAACACTACTCTAAGGACCTTCAATTTCTCTCAGCTAAAAAAAGATAAGATCGCTGAATTAGCTCCACATCCGTACATCATATACGATACATATAACCAAATTCAATTTCATGATCTTCTATAACAATTCTCTACTTTTTTTCCAATGATTACAACTATAAAATAAAAAAAAAAAAAACGACATTTAAATATTCTGGAGAATATTTTTCTTCCTCTAAAAATTATCCGTGTTTAAAGTTCAAATAAGTCATTGCAGTTAAATTTTAATCACACACCATTCATTCAATAACTAACTCAAGAACACAGCCTTTAATTAACGACAGGAATATAAAAAAACTACGCAATTTATTCGAAAAACTAAATTGTTAGAACTACGTTAGTGATAACCCCAACCTAGTTCATTTGCAATGCTCTAGAAAAAATTCAAAATTCAGCACGTGCCTTAATTCGAACCAAAAATATCCAAACAAAAAATGACCCATTTACACAGAACTCTAGTTCTTATCGCCACCGATTTACGCATAGAAAAACACGATTAAATTTCGTAATTATAAAAGTTAGGCATTTTTAATCTGTAGTGGATTAAAAAGATAGATTTACTCAAGACTCCTCCTCCTGGCAAAATTAAAAAAAAAAACTGATTTATATGCCCACCGGTATATGATAACAAATAAGATAATCAACATTTTTTTCTTCTTAAATTTTTAAAAATGAAAAATTATTAATAAATATATTTGGAAGTGAGAATATATTGAGCTATGACGTTTCGAAAATAAGAAAATAACCCAACTCCTCAACATTCAAATTTCTTCTTGTTCACATCGAATAAGAAGGAGGAGGTTTTGCCTGGCAGATGAAAACAGCCTGATTATTTATCAACGACAAATTACATTTTTATTTATTAGAGGACGCGTGTATGTCGCGGTCATTTTTAATTATGTCAGATAAATCGGTGATTGATTATTTATGTTCCGGTTCCGAGCAGTGAAAAAGTGCTATGATGGCGCCGCTAACCGGGCCGCGGGATTCTACATAGGATTAAGATTTCGTTAAATCGTCTAATGGTATGTCTCCTTTCAACGGCTTGTTTTATTAGTGTGCTATATACAATGCGTGAGACTTTTGTAGGTCCAACTGATGTATTGGCAAAATCTTAACAGCGTCTAAGAAGTAAAATCCAACAACGAATTTTACGCAATTGCTGTGATAAAAGATATGATGACTTTGGACTTGGCTGGTCTATTTCTTTTTGTTGCGTTCTTTATGTCGAGGGTTAGGAGACCTACCTAACATATCTGTATAAAATTAGCCAATGGACAGTGACGGAGACAGCATTGAAAATAAGCTCAAATTTTTTTGTTAAACATTTTACTTGTCAATATTATACTTTGATGTTTTCGAACAATGCACTCACTATGTGAAATAATTCGCAAATCATCAGTGACATAAATAACAATATTTCAGTTCAAACTCCTCATAAAATATGAATATTTCAAAACCTCTCATAATATTCATAAAGAGATAAATAAAAAATTCGCCAAAAATTCGACCAAACAAAATTTGGCAAAAAATTTTGAATTCCTCGCGCACCTTAAAGACGCGTTGGTTTTTTTTATTCTTATTTCTAACATACACATACACCATTGCTTCGGGTCTATTCTAGATTTCCCTCCTCAAAATTGCTTTGTTTATAATAAAATAAATTATATTAGCGAAATTCTTAAATTCTTGAAAATAAGAAATCGACTTGATACCACGCTTTCAAGGTATGTATGTGAAGATAAAAATTCTTTTGGTTAGATTTTTTTTGTAAAATATACAAGCTATTTTTTTCTGTTGTTTGGGTTTGGTGTCTTGCTACAAAGCGCCGGAACCAATTAAGTGTCACATACTGACATCTTCTTAGGTCCATGTATTTTTAAATATTTTTAAGTGTATTATTTCTAGACAAAAACTTTGATTCTTTTCGATGGATATTACTAGCACAGATCAGAAAATGGCCACTCAAAATGAACCAAAAGTTTAAATCGCTTTGTATAAACTAACGCTACTTAATTTTGAAAATTTATTTGAATTTTCTCGTTATTGATAATATCGAAATGACAAGATGCGATCTAAAAACAATTTTCTGGCGTTCTCTTTTGAGTGTGTAATAAATGGAACAACACGCTACATTTTAATAGTTATACCTGCGCCGACAAAATTATTTATTTTTTATAAAACTGCGTAGGTGTTGTAGGTAGGCTGATTTTCAGAATTGTGCGCTACGCAAATATGTAGAAAATTAAATTAATCGCGTTGCTTTTCGCATTCGGATTGTTGACAATATTTTGGCATTTAGAGTATCGTTTGTTTGAAATATGTGTTGCGATAAATGCATAAAAAAAAACATTGTAGAAAAAAAACTGCGAAAATTGTCTGTATTTTTTAAATGAATGCGGATAAATCATAAGCGCGGTTTGGTCGGAATATTATGTGTAGGTACTACCAGACAGGATGTTCTCCATTTATAATAATGTCGGAAAAGAATAAAAGAGAATTATAAAATAATAATAAAGCCATGTTTATAAAAACGAGATTAAAATCTACTAGGTAAGGTTTTTAAAAACATTATTAAACAGCAGAAACGGAAGTTTCACTCTACGCAGTACCTTTATTAGACAACACTTTACTACCTGGCTTCTTTCGAGCAGTAGAGGAATGTGTAAAACCATAGATACATTGCTGGTATACGTACCATGGTATCGTGAATACCATAAATGCATCGCACAATATCACGCTTTTACTAGATAAATAACCTAGTTTAATCGTGGTTTTGACGTCACTTCGTAGTATACAGATGCGATAATTTTATCTGGTATACCACGTAAGCAGCGCCACTTTCCAGCCTGTGGATGTTCTGCTAAATAAAACTTCCAAAAAATGAAATGACATTTAATGAACATAACCCAGTTGGTCGCGTCTGCGAGAATCTCGCAGATATCTCGAAGACTATGGCGGCCTGTCTGCGAGATTCTTCGAGACGTCTTATGGGAAAAATACACGGTATCGAGACAAATGCTCCCCGAATCTCGAAGACATGTCTGCGAATGTCTCGATAGAAAAATGGCTTTGGAAATAGCGCCATCTGTTTGATGATAGCATTTTGTGATAAAAGCTTATACTCGTATGAATATTTCGCGGAGATTGCCATCGGCTGGAAATAAGAAAGGGGGTTATGAAATGAAACGTGCAGGCAGGAGCGAAGTTACCTTACTGCAATATAATAAATATAAGAAACTTATAACGTTCCAATCACTTCACATCGCACTTGTGTCGTTTTATTGTTACCGCAATTGAACTATAACTTTTCGCGTATTTAATTTTTATCGTGTAAGTCGGGGATGACATTTGCTGCGCTCGAAGTGATGCGGCTGTTTTTTGCATTACAAACAGATCGTGGTGGGAGCACATGTTTATATTGCTACTTCTTTCTATCTAGTGATGAAGAAAGATAAGCAATATGATTCCTAGGCTCAAACCATCGAGATTATGTCTCTTAAGAGACAAGCGACCAACTGGGAACCACCAGAATGACAGATAAACAGCTGATGTCAATGCATACTACCTACTGTTGATGTATCACCATATCTAGTTTCCTATATTATGATCATACCACACTGGAAAGTATACCGCCAGTGTATCAATGGCATATGTACGCATAAGTATAATGTCGTTAGAGAAAAGATCGAAATTTGGTTTGAAACCATAGGTTACTGCATTTGTTTGCGATGTCTATGATGAGATGTATTTTCCAAGCAGATTAATCGAATTTCATATGTGGTTAAAAATAGTGCAGATGCTAAGAATTTTGATCGAACTTTTTTCTTGCCATACGAATTAAGTGTGATTGTTTAAGTGGATTGTTTAAGTAGTCCACACAAAACAGACAGTATATGCCTTGATGTTAAATTTTTGATGAAATAAAATTAAGGTAAATTTTTTAGTAAGAAAAAATAATTCTGATCTAGAACCCATATAAAAATTTGCAACGCCAAGATTTGGCGATTATAACATCTGAAGCGGAAATTGTCTAATGTTTGACAAAGTGGAGTACCGTCAAGTATATTTAGTTTCAATTAGGCAGCATAATTACAACCACATATTAGAAAAGAGTTTTCCATACAACAATCACATATCATCCATTTCAACGAAAATTTAACTCGGTTTGCTCCAATTTTGCGTTGACAAGTTTTCAGTTGATTTCTGTTTACTTTAAAACCTCCAAAATAGACATTATCTTTGTGTGTGCATCGTGTCATAGCTTGTCACGGAATTTTATGATGTGCAATAAATTGCAAAATTGTTTATGATCCTTTAAACATCATTTGACTGACTTGTTGCTCTTTCGGTCGGATAGATGGATGATTGTCTACATACTCTACACTATAATACCTACTACAACGTCATACCTGACGCATAAAAGCATGTATAACTTCAACAATTTTAATGTTAAATATAATTTTCGTGGAAAGATTTTCCACTAAATTTGTTATGTACGAGCAGTTTTTCATTTTATGAACGAACTTTTACGTTCGTAGTTTCCAGGTTTAGTCTTTGTCCTGTTTATTGTTTATTTTAATAACCACAAAGGTAAAATTTCATCTTTTGTTTATACAAACGAGCGTTTGTTGTTTAATGACTTGGTAAGCTAGTACCCGAAACCAACGAAATAAAAAATGAAATCATTTTGAGTTTAAGAGAGAAAGATATTCGTTATTCGTGTACATTTCCCGGAGGAGATGAAAATTTTCACATTATTCTTTGGAATTTTCTTTGTTTATTTGAATGTGAAAATCGAGTGAAAGTGTTGTGCTACGAGTACGCACTCTACAAAGGCTCGCTTTATAGATATGAAGAAGAATGGAAAAAACGTGAAAATTTATTTTTGGGGAGAAACAACTTTTTTTCTTATGTGTATTTTTTAGTTTTATGGTATTTTCCACGCCGATCCGTTTCGGTTAAGCGTTACTAAGTGTGTCTCCTGAAATGTGTCAGCCCATGGTTTATGGCATTTCGAATTTTTGAAGTGCGTATACGGAAAGTGTTTACGTGGAGGTAAAATACATTTGGTGTAGTTCAGTGTAGCGGCTGTGTAGATTGAGGTATTCAGTCAAGGCTTTTGTTTCCCTTGTTTTGATAGAATGTGGCCGCCAGATGTGGTTCGCGTCTTTGATTTATTAACATCAGACAGACGAAGGGGTTTTTAGAGGAATGTCTGGTGAATTCATAGGTAGGTACGTACGGATTGTGAATTTAAAAACTTTGTTTTTGTAATTGGTGAAATGTTTTTAAATGTATTGGGAATGTATGTTTTAATTTTCTTTATTTAAGATTTATCCTCTCAAATCAAGCAAGACCAATGAAATCCACATCATTTTCCTCTTTTCTGCTTATGTTGAAAGCATTTTTGAGTATTATACCTATAATAGTTCGGCCAAAAAATCCAGCCAATGATGATATAGTAAATCACAATCAAAAATATTTCCTTTCTTTATTTTTTATATTTGTGGGTGATTTTAGAATGCGAATAACAAAATTTAATCAATCAGGGTGTTAACGGAGGTCTAAGCAGGAAAACGTGTCAGGAGTTGACCAAGAAAAAATAAAACGGAACCAACAAAAAGAAAATTTGAAATGTAAAGATAAAAACCTAAGTCCTGGATCTTGAGAGTAAAAGAAATCACAGTGGATCGTAACATTTGGTTCAATTTTTCCAATAAATTTCCAAGCTCAACGTTTCTTCAGGCCGAGCTCGAGAAATCTGCGGCCAAAAGGCAATTCAACTTTCAACAATGCTGTGAAGAATTATCTAATTTTTATAAAAAACAGCACTTCTACATCCGTTTTTAGAATATCTTTCAACAAGAAATTTCAAAAACCACAAAGCAATGTGTTTTCTCCGATAGTCTTTTCGATGCCTCACACAACAGTATATGTACCTAAGTAGTGCAAGATTTTAATACAAATTGTCCGTAACGAAATCATTTAACATCTACACATATATATATCTATCATATAGCTAATATTTTTTTATACATTTGTATTTCTTACGTATTGTGCAGCAAGAAAAAACTTTTAACGGGCGACAAAAAACTATTTTGTTCGCACAGTAATTTATCATATTTTAATGGTGACGGCGTCTAAACCAGGTTTCCACGCATGTATTTCGAAAACCACAAAATAAAAATAAATTGTTGGTCACTTTTTCTTATCGGTAGGCTAACATACAACTACATATTTCTATGGATGAATATAAAGTAATTAAAAATATTCATGTTTATAATTAAATCACACTTAAATAGGCAATTTTGGTTTAAAAAAATGTCCTCTTGATCCCTGGAACTTGTTCCTTTAACCATGTTTTGTTTGTCTAAAGAAGTAAAACTACTCATCTAATGAAAGAAGGATAATTTCAAATGATTAAGAATGATTTGAGCAATTGACCAACGATCGAATGAGTTTACTGCTTCATAATAGTCAAAAAACTCAACTCAGCTTCTTTTTTTTAACTTAGATTATTATTATTCATTTATTTATTACAGTTATTTAATAAGATATTTACAGTTTCTAAAATTTGTGTAGTGGATTAGGTGGGACAAAAATTGTTGTCTTTACAACAATAGTGTAGTATTTTTATTTGTTGACAAAATATGTTATTCATTAAATACTTCATTTAGGAAACTTCTACCCAAAATTTGACAATATGACAATGCTATCAAAATAAATTATCAAATAGAAATGTATACGATTCGATCTCACGTAGTACTTATATCGCAAATTAAATCTGAAGTGGATGTAGTAGATATTTGCTGTATAAATCTGTTTGACAAAGTTCTGATAACGTCATAGCTCAGCTTTTGGAAACAAAAATGAACTCTTAATCTCTATAAGATGCCGAGTACACATGTAGAACTAATTTTTTCTCCAGTAAGTACATACTACCTATCTAATTGAAATAGTTATTACCGAGTTTGCAAAGCTGGTCATTAGATATTCGTGTCAAAGGAAGGATGCTCTCACCACTTCCTATATTATATCCTTTGTCAAAATTCACAAAAATCAATACAAAAATTAAAAAGGTGTTCAAATTATAAAATGACATCTTGCTTCAAAAATTCATTGAAAGAATAAAACATTTTCAATTCTAAAATTTCCTAGAAAATGTTACGCATTGGCAATTATTTTGTGGGGCCATAGGTGCAAATATCGGCATTATAAAATTCTGACTCAGCATTAGTCTGTAGAAAATGATGACGAAGAGCGAGGCTACGAAGTAGCTGACATGTGTGTACCTATACAATGTAGGTATAATACGTCTAATCATGGTTCAGCCATGTGCTTTTAAGGTTTGTATATATGCCGAGGGTGTTCTACTTAACCTGACTGTATGGCATGGATGCTTCTAATACGCATCATTTTCTCCCCAATTATCCCGATATACATAACGCATACAGCCCTCCAATATAGGAAAGGAAGGTGGAAAAATCTTCGCAGAAAAACGCACTATTCCACCAATACATCGACCAAAAATCAGTTTAATGAAAAACGAAAATCTTCTCCTACGTTCGAGATCGATGCTAGCCAACGCAACATGTGTGCTATATGTCGTTATTACGGAGTGCAGGGAGTGTATAATATTTGCCTTTATCCATTTTATATAGTGCGAAAAATTGCATGTGTGAGTTATTCGGAAAATATATGGAATAGTCTGTTAATGTATGCGAACTCCCACATTTCAAAAAATTATATTATATTTAGTGGTGGTCATACAAACTGCCTGATAATTCAAGCTATCTGAATGAAGATGGCAGTAGCTGTATGGAAAATTCAATAAATTGGTAATATTTTGCACGCACCATATGTAGACATAAAAAAGATTTAAATAAAAAATAAAAAAACACTATTTTGTTTGTTATTAATTTTTGTTCGTAATGACAATAGCTGGCGCAGACGGTTATTGTGGATAAAAAGTCAACAGCGACTGTTCAAATTGCAATTGAAAATGAATAATTATACAAACATAGTGGCACACGTCTGTTTGTTTATAATTAAAAAATATAATAATGAAATGTGATCCGGATAATGGAGTGGACCGAGTTATGTTCAAGTAGAAACGAGTTGTTGGTGGTTTCGTTGGATTGACACAACATTATTGACATATACATAGCTGTATAAATCATCGTAACATTAAGCTTGCTCCACCCCCCAATTGGATAGTGAAATGCCACATCCCTTCGTTACCGATTCCAAGTCAAACTACAGTCTCTGCCTAAGGTAAAGAAAAACACGATAAAAACTAGCCATCACGCAAGACCCATTTCACTCCACCTACAATTCTACTGGATTTAAACAGGTAGCTGTAGCCATACCCGACTTATAGGTACCTTCCTACTGCTCATAAAACGAATTCTGCCCACTGACGCGTGTCATTTCCTGCACCTGTAACACGAGTAATTACTTCAGGTGTTCATGTCAACATACTTTTACAACACCCTTAACCAAATTACAATTGAAGCCAGTTTGCACAAAAGGACGAACGTAAGACGAAACGCCAACTGTATGATATAAGAAACCCTTCCTATCTCGATAGATAGGAAACCTTTACGAGTATGAAATCCATGAGTCAACTATTTAAGTGTTTACCTTTTGTTGTGTATAGCGTGAGCTGATCTCCGACCTGTCTTCCACAGGTAACCGGGATTTGTATTATGAGACGATGATGGGTCTTTTAAATTTGTTTACAGGTTTCGTCTTGTCTTCGGTTTGTTGACTGAGTCAGCTTCTAGGTTTAAAGGTGCGATAAGGATGTGGTAATTTGCCGCTTTTGGAATCGAGATGACAATGCCACTTTTCAGTAGTTTTCTCGGTTGCTCATAATAGTTTTTGTGGGTTTTGCTCGTCACAGATATTAACCAAACGAATATGAATCATTTTGTACATAATGTGATTTACTATCACTGTGCAGGTATTTGCGATTTCATTCTTCATCTTATCAGTACTTCAAATTAGGGATAATTGGTTTCGAGAGCAAAGAACATCGATTTTCAATGTGAACTCAGTGCAGATAAATGCTTGTTTGACTTACCTATCGAGTTAAATTTCGAGTGAGTATTTAGACATAATTGTTGAAGTCTATTTAAAAATTATAAAAAAATTTGCCCTGATGACATATTTCTTCATAGCAAATTCGTTTACGGTATGGTAAATTTTGCTAGTTTTTGTGATTTTATTATTATCAGACGCGTTAGCTCTAGTCTATAAGTCACTGCTTCTGATGCCAAGTATAATTTTTGACGAAAAAACAAGTCCATGGGATTAAAATACAGGACTAGTGGATTTTGAACTTAATTATTAGATTTTCGGGTTAAAAGGGGAGAGTTTGAAATATTTCTGATGCTTCATTAAAATTCATCAGATTCTCCATACTAAAGTCTGGTCGCTGGTACTCACAGGACCTGGACACTATCCTATAATGAGCTTAGAACTCGTATACTAGATTCCCATCGAATTGGGCAATGCTTTCATAAAGAAAACGGCTATAAGGGCAGTTTTCCCCCATTGTAATAGAATATATACATATATAGGTTATACCAGTTAGGATTGTATCTTGTGAAGGAACACTGTTGCTGGCATATACCGCAATCGGGATCATACAACAACTGATAGTACATTTAAATAGCGAACTCATTTTTCATGACCTCAGTAGAACGTAGACACCATATTTTTGATTTTCTAGCATCGCTTTTAGATTATTGTCGTTCTTTGAGTACGAACACTTCAACGGGACTTTTTTTTATATAAACAAATAATTTTGAGAGCATTCTTGACAGGGACATCAATCGTATCTATCTACAAAGGTAAGAGTAGGCCGAAATTCACATCCTTGAATGCAAGAACCAATTACTTGAATCTTGAAAGAGAACGCCATTTGCGCATCGTCTTGATCTCATTTCATAATCTGTATTAATATTTTTTCCTGAGTTGGTGGTGGATTGGAGTCCTAATTGTTTCAGATTTTACGTATTTATAGCAAATAGTTGTCTTTTTTAGTGGATAACGCAAAGAACACCAGGTTGCAAACTTGAAGGTTTGCAAACCGTTCTATTACAATAATCCTTAAGGCTGATTTTAGAATCACCACTCTTTACCTGTGTGGGTTTTACACATCGAATCCTCAATAAGTGTGCTATATTGAGATGAAATCGAATAACTTATCTTTGCGAGCGGGTTCAGAGGTGAGAAATAAAAATATGATTTTTTAATTGATTTAAAACCAATTTTCCCTAATTATCCACATATCGTGAGTTTAAATTAGTATAACAAGCTCTAAGAAAAATTCTATACCGAACGGAGCACTGTCACTGTTGTTCCTGGGACCAGAAGAGGTCATACGAGAACCTCTAAAGCAATATTGCAAGCCTGGTCAGTTATAACGTTGAAAAAAAAAGGTTTACCGTTCAAAACAGGTAAAGGTAAATCAAGACTATACTTACATTGCAATGAGAATGCTGTTGACGATGGCATAATTTGGTCCTCTTGTCCGAAACGGGGTGCCACTAAACAAGACAACATTGGAATGGATTTTTAAGTCGTTTTTAATTTTTTTTTTTTGGTTTCTATCCGCACTACACTATTTTTTGGATAAATTTTTTTAAGCACCACTTTGAAAATTAAAAAAAATTGTAAATAATCGCTTTTTCATACTACAACAGTCGATAGCGTCTAAAATTCACGATATCACATTGCGGCCACATAATTATTCAATCATAGGTACACACCTTCTAGGCAAAAAAAAAATTACTTAAGCAAAAGAAAATTCAAAAACACTATTCAGTCCGTTAAATCTCCGAGTGTTGTGTGGGGAAAATCTTTTTCATAATTCAAATTAAGGCGACTTGTTAATTGTGCAAAATTCACTTTCACTTAGGACCGGTGCTACTGGTGCACCTGCTCGTTATGCGTGACGTCGAGAAGCAGCATTGCTGGTATGCTATCGTCGTCTTCGATCTTCTGCTGTTCAAGTTGCCCGTGACGTTTTCGAGACGCATTTCCTTTTCACGTGACTTATGATGCTCCAGGTGTATGCAAGCTGTTCGTTACCTTTAACGCACCGCGAATTTTAATTGCATTTTTTGTAAGAGGTTTTATTGCTTCTTCGGGAGTTTTGCATTCATAACGTCACACACTAAATTTTAGAGCACATGTTCGAATTAAATAACGGTCAACGTTATTGCTATCGTAGGAGAAAAAAAAAGTACGAAATCGAAAATCACTCAACTAATTAAACTGAAGGAAGGTAAGCGAAACAACGGAACACTCAAACAATTCCCGAACTTGTTTTTTAATTAATAAAATCAACCTGGTCGTTGTGTTACTTTTTTCAGTTTACGCTTCACTCATGTTTTTACGTAATTTTTTCAATATTTCTTGGTTTGTTTATTAGTTTTTCTTTGGTGTGTTCTTTTGTTAATGAATTCGAAGAAATTTGTTTATTCGGGAAAAAGACAACGAGAAAAACGTGCTGACGCCACGACGTTCAAGTCGCTACTACTGGCAAATTATATCCGAAAATCCCGCCGTCGTCGTATTGTCCGTTGTCCCACGACGTGCCATTATAGGCGCTATCCGCTATACGTAATACGTGTGACTATCGCCCCTACTATCCTCTAGCTAAACGTATAGTAAATATAACGGGAGCACGAGCAAGAGTAATTCCAACAACAAAACAGTTTGTACATAACAAAGTACAACACAGTGGCATAGCGAAGCGAAGCAAACGCAAGGATCGTTTACTACACCCTGGAAGGACCCAGTCAGTATCAGTCAGTGCACAACACACGCGTCCAGCTACTCACGGCAGGGGGCGAGGGTTGGTATTTTGTAAACCGTTGTGCCATCGCCGTGTATTGCGTTGCGACGACAGTTCTCCGGTCTCCGCTGGAAGGCCATCGCGAACGAGGCGCGACACCTTTTCGTGTAGCTACTACAAATCTTTACTACGCACCACTACACGCTCCTTTCCCCTATTGCCGTATGCAGTAGTGTGATACGAAATTTGGCCTCGTGTGCACACGACACGGGGCATTTGGATGAACAAGTGTTGGAAGAGGTGTTCGCTCCCACGCACACCAACATCTCGTTAAATAAACAAAGCACGCCATGTCCCTCCGATAGGGGAAATGGACAGTCGACGACGCTAACGTCACTCCATACAAAAAACTTCACGCAACCCAACAACAAAGCTTCTCCGAAATTCCGAGTTCCATTGATACCGACTTTTCGGAATTGTCCCGAGATTGCGATTCTCGCAATTGCTATTCCGAAAACAACCTGTCAGCAAGGAAACCGTTGCGCGAGAAGGACGGCACGAATTCAGGAGAGTACTCAAGATGAAAGCTTTTCTTAAGGAACGTGCCCGACGCCAACCTCCCTCCTGCTTGCTTACGGGGAAAACCGGACACTTGACTACCAACTACCTACTAAAGTGGGTGGAGCCTAACGGCAGCGTCTTCTCGCAGTGGAATGGAGTTCTTCGGATTGTTGTTGCTACAATATTTTTCCGTTGTTTTTTCGGGCAACGATTTTGTCGAGCTATTCGGAGATTAAGTGTGCGAAAAAGAGACGGCAGCTGCGGCTGAAGCTAAACGTTTTGTGCAGTGTCGTCCGCATGAGCTTACGGGACTTTTTTTTTGTTCGGAGTTGAATGAAATATCAAAAGTTTTCCTACCGATCGACTACTTTGTGGAAAGCTAGAAAGTATTTCGCGCGAACGATCCATTTTCCAACGAGTGTGGGTGTCATTCGTGGAAGCTGGGTGATATCAAGCCTCGAATGGTGTATGGGAGGGCGTTGTTTTTGTTGCTGTCCGAATGACAGGTGGTTGTTTGAAAATCTCTAAACTATTCAGATGACTTATTGTGTTTTTTTGTTGCTGATTTTGGTTCAAGTCAGGTGAACTGGTATTTTGTGTACGTATGCAGAAGTGGGTTGGACCTGTTTCTTAAAACGGGTTCAGGAAATAATTTTTTAATGGCGTTTTAAGTAATGGACGACAATCGCGCAGGTGTTTTCGGACATTTCGTTTGTATGAAATTACAATTTTCTTAAAAAAAAATTCTAAATTCACATAAGTGCACATAAGTAAGTTCCCGGAGTCCTCGTATAGATGGCGCTAACACGAAATACTGGGGAAAAAATGGCGGATCAAGCTCGTAATATGGCAAGATCAGGCATTGCAAAGAATTCCTCCCCGTCATTACATTTGTCAAATTTTATCAGAGTCAGTTACTTGTGAGTCCTTAAACATGTAGGAGTTCGAGCCAATTAAGCGCCGTTTGCGAGAAGTTTTACTTTTTTGTTTTAATTCAAAAAACTCTGCGGCTGAGGCTCGTCAGATGATTAGAGAAACTTATGGCGAGTCTTCTATTAGCGAATCAACGTGTCACGAATGGTTTCATTGTTCCAAAATGGGTGATTTCGGCGTGGAAGACAAGGAGCGTTCCGGCCGGCCAAAAAATTTCGAAGACACAGAATTGGAGACACTACTGTACTGGACAAAGATTCATTCCAAAGACAATAAAGTCTTGCGGATTCATTGGATGTGACTCGACAAGTCATTGCACATCGTCTGAAAGCCTTGGGAATGATGCAAATCTGTGTAGGTTCATCGATGTTTTGCAAAACAGTACATAATACTTTGCGCAATAAAATGGATTAAAATCAAGATTTTTGAATTATTATTTCCAAAAAAATTAAATATTAAATAATTACTAATAGGGGAAGGTAGAGCAAAGTGGGCAAGCAAGTGGGCCCCTTAAAATTTCTAGTTTGTAATAGTGCAAAATCTTCGCAAAAAATTATTTGATAAAGCTCCAAGCATTGACTACAATGCACTATAAAAGAAATCCACTTTAATTACAGTTCCTCGAATTTTCTCATATTACGATTTTGGCACTATTTCATGTAAATATCAGTGTTTAATAATTTGATTAAAAACACTTGTTAGCGGCTGAGGATTTTTTGGAACAGTATCCTTAAGAACGGGGTATGGATTGTGAAACTTGCAAAGTAAGATTTGATGATTATTTAAACTGGGCGTAACTTTATATCAGATCTCTGATCAGACCTGAGAGATATGGTGGAATTCATATAAAGTAAACAACCACTTTACACCCTCTTAGGGGTCGAATTTCAAAAAATCTTTAAAACACTTTCTAGGTATTCATATGAAGAATCCGTAGAATAAAAATGAATTCTATATTTGGAAAGACCTAGTAGATATGACCAAAATCGTGAAAATATATGCACTTTATATTTACTGATAATTTTTTTTGCCCCCCCCCCCTTCTGAACGCCAATGAATATTCGATTTGTTTTTTATCAGAATTACTTTTCTAGTTGATTTACATATACGTACCGAGTTTCAACTTCCTAGCACAAGCCGTTCTTAAGTTAAGAAAAACACCTCCCACCCCCGTACCATACTACCCCCAAAAAAAAATTTATTTTTCCAACATGCCACTACTATAGGTCTATCTAATTTCCAAGTTTCAGCTCTCTATCATTATAGGTTCTTTAGATATATGCATCGGAACTTTTTCCTTCTCACCCTTCCCCACCCTCACCCTCTACACCCACACCCCCAAAAATTTTCCCTACTAGGGCTCTATTAGATCTACTTCTGGTAAAAATTTGAAGCATCTACCTTACACTGTTATTGAGATATGAAACATTTTATTTTTGAAAAATTCTAATCCACTCCACTTCCTCCCACCATTACACAGTTAGGTTACAATTGTTAAATCTTCTACCACTTAGCTCTAGAAGAACTATGCTAACATCCTGCTTCACCTTAGATGTTTTGAATGGTGATATTAAGGTTGATCACCTTACAAACAAAATTCGACTTAATGACACTGTCAGGCTGACGAGACATTCAAAACCTCTTAAGGAATATCCCCATCGTACTGATTACGGTCAAAATGAACCCATCAATAGATGCTGTAGAACATTTAACAATCTCAGCGTACACTTCACACCTCCAATAAGCAAGCCAACATACAAACTGAAACTTCGTTCGATTTTATCAGCTCATCCTCCCCCAGTTTAGCCAATCATCCAGTGCCTCTAATTAATTTATACTAATCTAATTAAATTAAGTTAAAGTATATTGTATTAATTTAAATTAATTTATGTTAATATTGAATTTGTATTTAGGTATATCTTGTTTGATAAATAAATAAATAAACATACTACCCCTACCATACTACCAAATTCCAAGTTTCAGTCTCCTAACATAAGCGGTTGCTGAGATCTAGAAACCAAAATTTTTCGTCTAAAACGCTTCCCCCACCCTCCCCCTCACACCTCCTCTCCTGAAAATAATGTCAATTCAAGGGGTCTACCAAGTCTATTCTTAAAAAAAAATTTAATTTAATAGCTTTACTGGTTTTAGAGCTACGAGCCTTCAAAGTATTTTGTGGCGGTCGACGTACGGCGTACGGCGGACAGTCGGAGTAAAAATTCTTATTGCCTTTTTCGTGTCTACTATGTAGTCATGAAACGTGAACAAAAAAATTTTGAGGGCAGCAAATTTTTTTTTTTTAAAATCAATAACAATACTGTATTATAAATAATAAAGTAAAAGTATATAAATTTTAGCAGATGCTTACTATTTAGTGTTCATTCGGGGTAAAGTGAGCCCCGGGCGAATTTTACCCCATTCCAATATAATTTTATTTGATAATTAAAAATAACAATTTTAACATGGCTAGAACATACAACAAATGCAAATGCAACAACAGTGGACTGAAGTTGCGATGAAAAATGCAATAGCTTCTGTTGCTGAAAAAAATTGACCTAAGGAAGGCCAGTAAATTTTTTGGTGTTCTCAGGGCTACTCCTCCAAGCAGAGCACGCTCTCAACACACTTAATTTCATTTCAATTTATTAAAATCATATTGTTTGTCTTAATTGATCCATTGCCATATTCCTTTGCTCCTGTTTTGGATGAAATTATACTATACTCCTTGGAAGGGCTCACTTTGCCCCAGTAGTGGGACAAAGTGGGCCCTTTGAAGTTTGTATAGCAAGAAGAAGATAACTTTTTTATCAGCATCAATAATTTAATTTCACGAATACATGACTAAGCTAACATCCTAAGCTATCAAATTTGCATGAAAAGGATTTTATAACTATTACCCATTTCACAGAATCTCGGTACAAACCTTAGGGAGCTCACTTTGCTCCACCTTCCCCTATCAGTTGCAGATTTTTCGTTCGCAGCTGTATGTACGTATCTCAACAACTTGACTGCATGATATTTTCGACATGAGCTTGATTTTAAATAAAAAATTAATTCGAAATTGAAATTAAATTTATTTCATGGCAAAAATTTAAGTTTTTTAAATTTTTTTTCACCTTAGATCGTGAAAAAAATTTATAGAGTAGCTTGGGATTTTTAACTGTTATTGTCTTCGCATAATATCTGTAACTGTTTATAAAAAGGTATCGCAGCACAAACCCAAGCATTTGTTAAGAAGATAAAAACCACTCTGTCTTTTTTTACTTACCTATTCGATCGTCATGTCGAATTAAATACAATTTACCAACCGAGTTGTTTCATTCTAGCTCTGTATTTTATTGCATGTACAGCATATTGTAATTGGCTTGGGCAGGATACACAATCAGATTCGGACGCTGTCATTCACATTCCTTCCATCGAGATCCAGCACCTATCCAACTTCTTAGCACTTTTAATTTTTTAAACCATGTAGATATTGTTAAGCTCAATTAAATATCACAATAATACAACTCTATTTGTAACTAGATAAAAAGTTAAGACTATGACATAATAATACCTAAAGCAAAATCATGCTTTTGAGCAGCTCCTCGAGGTGTCATATGCCTTCGGGACCTGGCCAAATATTACACGTCCTTTTATAAGGTCGCATCATCTAGTAAAAAATAAATAAAATTGTATTTTATTTTTTATCATTCAGATTGGAATACTGAAGATATAAGAAAGGGAACATTACAGATTGCGGTTTCCCCAAGTTTCTTACTTATATTCAACACCAAGAATTTCTTGTCGCATTTCGAATTAATATCCACATGAAGCGCACCCTACCTATAAATTTGGAAAATCTAGAACAATTCACCCACATGGAGAGGTCCTTATTTAATAGAGTCGTCATAATTTTAACTCGCTCCCTCGTTCGCGTTGACTGACCCCATGCCGTCATCACTGTAAGTAAAATCTTTGTAATCAATTTCGCTTCCGTCTTGGCCATGAAGTGGATATTCGCATGCAAACCCTGACCCTAGAAAATCCATTCTTAGTCCATTGCTCTACGTTTAAATTGAATCAAACTAAATACTGAAGTCGAGAAAAATCCGTAGACTCATATTTTGGGTGGGTTCCAAGTAAACAGTGGTGCTGCTGGTACCGGCATATTTTTATTAAAATTCAATGCCATTGTGCTCTACAGTAAATTTAGATGATGCCTACCGGGGCGGCTTACAACCTCTCTAATTTTCGTGAGAAAATATTCCTTCATGACGACAACTGGTGAATTTCGTCTAGCTCTGCTAAGGTAATTCCACAAATCCATATACAAGCGTTGCGTCTTATTTCGGTCCGTTCTAGGGGGCATGGCAATAGAACCGAATTGAAACGTTTTCCTAAATTGAAACTTGGTCAAGATCGAATTACGAGTTTTCCATTCGTAGTCTAAATATAATTCTTGCACGCCGCTTGACTAGACCCAAGTGCACTTTCTGAAGGGTTGTTCCTAGCCAGCCGAACATAAACCGAGTCGATTTATGGCTTAATTAACCATAAACAACTCCTTCTTTCGGAAAACCGAAAACCACTTTTCTATTTAAAATGTCGGATTTCTACTTACGACCTTACGAGTTCATTTGAAATTATGGTGTACACAAAAACACTGCGGAGGATGAAATTGAAGCAGGAATAAAAGGCTTTGTATAGGAGTTAATTTTTTCTGAAAGGCTTAATTAAATTTTAATACACGCTATTTAAGATTGTTGTTGACCGAAAACGAAATAAGAACTGTTAAGGTTTTAGTGCAGTAAAAAACGAGTTTTCATATAATTAATATTTACAGCAAGTGGAACCTATGCTGCAGTACCTACTGCCAAAACCAACTTAAAAATTTATTCGAAACTGTGTGATTTTTAATCAAATTCCAGAAATTTTCCAATCATTTTCTCTGCGTGGATATGTACAGTTACTCACATAATTATTGGGTCGAGACCAAAAACAATGTTTGGGGCAAAGTTATGACTGAAACGAGGAGGAAATAAAAAAAAAAAATTCATTTGTTATTGTCTGTACTATATACTCATGGAAATAAGTGTTTTTTCAAAATATATATTACGCAAATATATGAAATAAATAAAAACAATTCAAAAAAATGAAATTTAACATCACATAATTATTGGGTCGAACGAATTTTTTGTAGTTTTTTCAATTTAAACTGCTAAATTAATGTTTGGTGGGATCTCCTTTTTTATTCAGGATCCACTTGCATCTATTTCGCATTGATTCTATAAGTTTCCGGTTAGCTGATTCGAAGATTTCTGTCCAGTCATCTTATAGAATCCTTTTCAACTCCGGTGTACTGCTAATTGGGTGCATCCTGCTTCTTTCATCAAGCTCCTCCTGAAGATGTCTTCTGGGAGCAGATTGGTGGAAGGTGGAATAGTGGTGGTCGGTTTTTTCCACTTTGGGACACTTGTAGTGTAGGAATTCTCGAATGATATGTGCTGAATGCTTAGAATCTTATCTTGATAGAATTGAAATGTTTCTAAAATTCACATTTCCTCTGAAGAAGGTTTCCATTAATTTCTTGAAAATGTATAGCAACACATTTTTGGTCATAATGCCAACAATAAAAACCATGTTTTTAACTGCTGAGAACGATATACAGCCCAAACCGTAACCTACTGATCTCACAAAGAAAAAAATTGTAAGCGGCGTCAATAAAAAGACAGGATGGAGTTTAGTGAACTTCATATAATAAAGGACCAAAACTTTTGGAATCAGGAGATTTTTACAGATGAGAGTAGTTTTAATGTTTTTGGGTCAGTTGGATGCACCATGGTGCTGCGCAAGACTAATGTTGAAGTAAAAAAAGAAAATCCACTCATAGGACTGTATAGCATAGCGTGGGATCAGTAATGGTTTGGGCTGTATATCGTTCTCAGCAGTTGAAAACATGGTTTTTATTGTTGTCATTATGACCAAAAATGTGTTGCTACACATTTTCAAGAAATTAATGGAAAACTTCTTCAGAAGAAATGTGAATTTTAGAAACATTTCAATTCTATCAAGATAAGATTCTAAACATTCAGCACATATCATTCGAGAATTCCTACACTACAAGTGTCCCAAAGTGGAAAAAACCGACCACCACTATTCCACCTTCCACCAATCTGCTCCCAGAAGACATCTTCAGGAGGAGCTTGATGAAAGAAGCAGGATGCACCCAATTAGCAGTACACCGGAGTTGAAAAGGATTCTATAAGATGACTGGACAGAAATCTTCGAATCAGCTAACCGGAAACTTATAGAATCAATGCGAAATAGATGCAAGTGGATCCTGAATAAAAAAGGAGATCCCACCAAATATTAATTTAGCAGTTTAAATTGAAAAAACTACAAAAAATTCGTTCGACCCAATAATTATGTGATGTTAAATTTCATTTTTTTGAATTGTTTTTATTTATTTCATATATTTGCGTAATATATATTTTGAAAAAACACTTATTTCCATGAGTATATAGTACAGACAATAACAAATGAATTTTTTTTTTTTTTATTTCCTCCTCGTTTCAGTCATAACTTTGCCCCAAACATTGTTTTTGGTCTCGACCCAATAATTATGTGAGTAACTGTATGTACATACTTATATGTATGTCATCACTGTTTTTCGATATCTCCGATGTACTTCCGAAAAATTAAAGCAAGTGGCAGTAAATATTAGTGAAAGGCTCTTTAAATAGCGAAGCGTAGTTTTTGATCCTTGAATATTCTGTTAGTGAGGCCAGAACTGTGTTGCAGGCGAGTAGTATGTAGCTGTTAGCTGTTAGTTAGGTTTATTTATTGAGTCACACACAGTATTATTATTTCCATATTTCCAAAATTATTTCAATCTTACTAAAGAAAATCTCTACACGTTTCATTGCGCGATCATGTCTACGGTTTTAGCGAGATACGGTTTTAGCGAGATACGGTTACAACATCGATTTGAAGTAATACCACCAGGACGGTAAATCTCATTCATCGCTGCACTGTTTGCTCACTGCAGCGTAACGCTCTTATTTTTTTTTTTGTTGAATCTATAAATTCTCATAACACCAGCCGGTAACCCAATTCCCCAATGCAGGAGGTGAATAGAATCGACGCAGGATTTTCGTCCCTTAAACAAAACATTGAAGAAAAATAAAACACACATCATTCATACAGCGTTCATCCAGACAACCCCGAGACATAATCCCGATTTGGACTAGCTCGAATTAAAAAAAAAATCAAAAAACTGGTCCAGCATTAAATCAAAGCTGGCACGCGACACGCGACCTACCTTGTGCTACGATATACGACATATACGTTTTTATAGCTGCTCAAACTCACACATACGCGTTACCGGGTAAATAGAAAAGGATACGAGGCCGAAACCGTTGCAATACCTTTAATGAGGGTCCTTTGAAACGGAATCGATCATCGCATACACATTTCTCTGTAACGGTGAGAGTTGAAGGACCCCTTCGTTATCGGCATTAAAATGCTAAGGTGTATTACCGGGACGGGGATAGGCCCCTGTCTTTCGAGCATTACCCTCATGCGGGAAGCAGGATAAGATATGGGGTGAGCTTAATCCGTCGTACGAACAATTGAGCGAGCAAATGCCATTTAAACCTGAAACCAACGTGCGAATACGTGGGTAAGGACTGATTTATGTGTCCTTGTTCCCGTTTGACGTTACGATGATGCATCCTGCGCGCGAGACGAGTTCATGCGGTTCCAGTGTCCTTTTCAGTTCCCTGACTTTCTCGTTTCTCTCGAAGGATTTGTGGGTCTATGGAGGTAATTGGCTTGGGTTTTTTGTTATTTGGAATACATTTTTAGAATTTTATTGTACCGCTTAGATGGACAGTTACGGGGTGTAATATGATTGCAGTGCTGATCATACTCCTAGGGCAGATGGGAGAGAAATAAACAGACAATCCTTCAAAGGATTTAGCAGCAGCAGCTCTGATTTAGTTTGTGTTAGCAATTTGAATTAAAATTTAGGGAAATATTGAGTATGGAGTATGGAGAATATCATATAAGCTTTCTTTTCTACTTGGAAGATTCTATGACAGCTTATATTTTATTTAGTTATTCTAATTTTTATTTTATCGTAAGTTAAGTAATTAAAATTTGATTTGGCCTTCACTTACAATTCGAAAAGGTGTTTTAAACTATTGTAATATAATCATTCTCGTCCTCAAACAATAAATACATTTTAATACTTCTGCAGCCGATATGCCAACGTTATTTGGAACACATGTGGTAACTAAAAATAAATAAAAATTATATTGGAATTGATATTGGAATTTCTTATAACCTTACATTTTCTCACTATGCGCGTAATTGTACAACTTAAGTGTATGAATCTCAGAAGACCAGGCGCCTTTTCAGAATATATTTTTTACCTGTAAGCACTAGGTAGATTGTTAATGTTTACAACATCAAATCAGAAATCTATTGAACTTTGTTTTTAACTCACACATCATAACGATTGTTGCGCGTAGGTAAGGTACCTTTCATTTAGAAAAGGCCCTTCAAGGATATTCTTTTTTGTTTGCTGTAGACACATGGTGTCCTTCTCAGCAGCCGTTTTCCCTATCGAAAAGTCAGAGTTAACGTATAGTGAAACCCATTAACAATCGTGTATGCATCTCAAATTTCACATGTGCAAAAGTGCTGTCTAGAGTCGCACTTGAAATCCACCCTCGTTGTTGGAGATTTCTACCTCTAAAATTGGATCGGCATCACATGTGAAAACCTGGCGAAACCCACGAAAGTAATAAATCAAAGGAAGGCAGTGTTTTGCCATATAAAAACACACACAGAAACATATAGGTACGCTATGGCATATCCTTCCTATCTCACCGTTCTTAAACGAAAATCTCTGAAGTGAGGACAAGGACAGTACTAGACCGGGTAGTGTGGTTGATTATACCACTGCTAAAAGAAGGGTGACGTTCCATACCCCCTAAGCCCGAACAGTGACATATCCCCCGAAAAAACCAAACGTAGTGGCATCAGGTATGTCGACCGATAAAGTCGGAATGTCATTCCAATTCGGAATGGTACGTACAGAAAAGTAGTAGGGTAACACGGGGTGCAACAAACAACCGGTAAGTCTGGCCATATAGGGGTCCTACACAATGCCAGATGAGGTGGTGTCCTTGTGCCACGGATGTCCCACGTAAAACCTGCTTCATCTGTTCCACCTATGTATTTTCAGATACGGTGTGGAATGCACTGAAAATAGGGTGCATACTAAGAGATTGAAGTTTCGCATCTTTTTTGCCAGCCCAGGGATAGCCAGAAGTTAGTTACCGTGCGCCGCGGCTGATGCCTTCCCTATATATCCACCACCGACATTATGTTTAAATACATTTTTGATAGCCAGATGGTCCCTTTGTTGAAAACCCCTCGTGTACATGTTTGTGAATTTGTTACAAAAGCGTTCTCGTAGATTTCGGATTTGATTTTCAGCGGTTTCCCGTTCTTCTTTTTTTATTTAAAATATTCGGGTAGTAAGGCTAAGGATGAGCAATAAACAGGGCACAAGTGGTATGAGCTGTTTAAAATGAACAAAGTAACAAAAGCAGACCAAGCAGATAATGTTCAGTTTGGTAGCCCAAAGAGGGATGAAGTATTTTGTAAAAGATCTGTTACTCAATAAATGGATTAATTTACCTACTTAAGGTCTATTAGAATGGACTTAACTGAATTATTTTTAAAAGGTGATTTACATGATTATACAGATAGCAAAAGGATAGATAAAATTGATGAAATGAATGATTTTATTATATACTTGTGTGTATTTAATAGCGCCTCAAAAATCTTGGTAAGAATTATCCTGAAGAGAATTCTAGAAATTCGGAAAGGTTTATCTTGTACATGATATGTTTCACTTCCTGAGAATTCATTTTTTTTTTTTTGAGTTATTTTACTGTATTATTTTTTAATTATAGGTAGGTACAAACTGAAATTAAAAGAAAAATACTTTTTACAACTTAGAAGTGAACAAATTAAAAATACTTAGAAGGATGGAAAATGACATGGGTATAATAAAGGTCATACATTATAAAAACAATCTTGAAAGAGCACCTGCTGTAATGGTTAATTTAGAAATCGAAAAATAGTAGGCAAAAGCTTGGCAAAATAAGATCGATCGTTTATACCATCGAGTAAAGAGGCTGTGGTAAGAAATTTATTTCCAAATCACTTGAATAAATTCAAGCTATTTTTTGTATGGAAAAAATACCGATATGAAAAGAAAATACTGGCTCTGGAATTAATTAACGAATGAATAAATAATAATAATAAAGTTCAGAGATATTTGAATATACATATGTGTACATAGTATTAAATTTTTTATAAGCTTCATAAATAAATTGGAAAACAACATTTCATTTTTAATTTATGTGAGTAATTTCTTTCTACATTTTACTCGTGGCACGTCTTCGAAAAATTAAAAACAATTGGGACTAAGAAATAGTAAAATCTTCATTTTATACACCAATATTTTAAAATATTTTTTTTTATTATGACCGAAAAAAGGAAGTAAAATTTGAAATTATTAAAAGACAAGTCAAATAATGACATCACTACGTCTAATTTGTTATGGTCTCTATACTTAAAGTTTTAAGTAACAGTTGATCTATAAAATTTATTTCAGTTTAACTTAACTTAATGGTTTCATTACTCTGATTTTAAAATAATACTGTTATTAGTGTGCATCAAAAATCTATCAATCTTGAAAAAGAGCTGTTGACCATATGTGAAATCTATTCTCGCATTTCACACCTCATTGCCAGCCGTAATTTTGTCCGTGCTATTGTTTACAGTGCATCTCAATGCAACCATATACGTACCCTGCAGGAAGGAGCTGAATGAAATCACATCCTGGCTTATTCCCAGAATTCGAAACCTTTTCAAACCGATGAAAACAAAAAAACCTAAATCCTTCAAGAACTAAACAAGTTGAAGAACACACAGAAATAAACCTGGTAGGTAAGCATTCTTCCTGGTTCATAAAACTAATTAAGTAAGGGCGCAAAATGAACGCTTGGTGTCCATATACATGGGATGTTTGCAATATGGTCACCATGGTTTTTTTGTTTATTCTGAGTTTTATTCTTTTACTCACGTTGGCCCCTGAAATGAGCCCAAAAGTAACGCCATCAATTGAGTTTTATTTTCACACGAATCCTACCCATTGGATTATCCTTTTCTTGTAGCGGTATTTCAGGTCATCATGACGTCCTGCATAAAAGGCGCCGGTCATTATTTAATTTGCATATGAAGACAGCGTTCCTGATGGGATATTAAATCCTAAAGCGTGGTAGGGATGAGTTACACGGCTTGTTGTTCATATTTTGCGCGTCGTTTTAAAATTGTATGCAAAAGAGTTTCATCATCGACGTGGCGCAGCCCGAAGATGATGAAGAACATTCTATAGTTTAAGGATAATGGATTTATGGATTTTAATATGTGTTGCCTGGCGCTTTATAGGACCGGGTTAATGTTTATTCCTAACGGGATTATACGATCGGAGATCTGTTTTCAATTTTCAGGTTGTATTAGCGTAACAACTTTTTCATATGCAATGCTAAATTGATTGCGTTAAAAGCAACGTAAACCATTCATTTTTAAGGATAGGCTTTTGTTGGGTTAAATTGCTTGGACCTGGATTTTAGTATCAAATTTTATTATCTTTAGGTTAAATGAGATTTTGTTTATGACTTCACGGTGAATACAGAAATTATTCAATTCGTGATTTTAATATGTGGTTATATATTACAAGTTTTTAATCGCTTCTGTGGAGTATTTGTGTCAAAAATTCTTGGTTCACAATATAAATTTGAACCGTTTGCTACACGGAAATACTCTTAGAATTGTATAACAAAGAAGAAATCTAGGAAGCAGGAGCCGTCCATAAGGAAAGTTATCACCCTTCACTTATATGGCTCGAAAATATACCAGACTTTTTTTTTTAAATATGCTCCAGAGTAGCATGGGTTCTCGTTTTCTCCTTTCGTACTTATAATAATTAAAATTAAAAAATAGATCCAATACCTATACGAGTAGGTACAAATACTACGAAATGTACAAATTATATTTTCAGTTGACCGCAGGTTAAGTTTAACTAAGTTTTATCAAAACTTGTAATCGCGGTTAAACTTACTTGCTTCCTTTGATACCGGGGAAGAGTTTTTCTTTGAACGAAAATATTCTTAGAATTAACCAATGACTCAGAATTGGTCTTGTGATCTTTCAGTGATTCATTGTTTATGTGATGTCCATTTCTTATCCGTTTATTATAGCGACAAGTTTAAAAAGTACCGTGTTTGAGCAACGGATGTAAGAATAATTGTGATAACAGAATTGAAATGCCAGTCGCAATAAATGTGTGAAGTAAAAATTAAAAAAATATAGTCGGTCAAGCCTGATATATTTTTACTATGTACAAATACGAATTTTCAGTATATATCTACATATAAAGCTAGTCTTAATACCGAGAATCTTTTGCATTCTCTTGTCCGTGAAAAAACGAGTAAGTCGTATTTCTTTATAAGAAAGTATATACAATATATATATTATGTGAACCGGAGTGTGCTGAGTCCATAGATCGGTGCGCTTTGTGAGACATAAAAACCGTCAACCGATCGAAACATCTAGTGTCTTCCATCATCGAGCTCCAGTTTTTAGATGTAGTGATTGTGCGTTTGCAGCCGCGGTCTTATCGCATCATACGATGAGCATTTCAAAGTCGGCCTTCCTGACTTTGTCGCGCATCAAACCGCTCGAGATAAAACCAACCATAATAAAGATCGTAATGAACAAGTATCTAAACAGTAACAGTTCTATCCCAAAGTAGATGTATTTTAAATAAATTCGTGTAGATAAAATTTTTTGAACAAATTATTGCTTTCTAATATTAATTTAGTTTAATCTATGGTTAGGTTTTATTGATAGCAACTTTCTTATTTTTCCTTTTTCTTCTTTTTTTCATTTTTATTTTTGTTTTCACTTTTAGCTATATTTTATCACTTTATCACTTTTAGCTATATTTTATCTGATCATTTTCCTTTAATAAACTGAAAACTTATTAAAGTAATTACCAAAATATCCTCCAAAAATTCATTAGCTAATAAGTTTGTAAAGATTTTGATTTCTAAACTTCTAACCAAGTATTATATTTAGAATTTAAATGACACATATAACAAATATTATCAATAAAGAATGTATGTATATATATGTATGTACTCCAAGTTAAACGAAAAGCTGTAAATTTTAGGTCAGCTTGAGCAATGTTGTATTTTTAATCACTCAAAACTTACCTTCCTAGCTTTTTTTTGTGAATGAAGAAGAAATGATTATTGGTGAAATGATTATGACTAAATATATGAAAATAATAAACCAGATAGAATGTAAGTAAAGTGCGCGAAATTGGAAGTAAATTAAAATATTAGCAAGAAATGATAAATGCGACACATAACATAACAAAATACAAACACAAATTTCTCGAGCACAAACGAACTGAACTGGCAGCGAACGGTTGAAAATTTCAAATCGTCAAATTTTTCGCATCTCATAAAAGAATATCCTTCCATTTGAAACGAAACCAAGCATGATCGTTAAGTGACTACAGCAAATGTTCATTCCGCCCATGAACACAGTACTGAAAAACGATCAAAATACTTCGTTGCGAAAAGTAAGCAAGTATATTAAATTTTCCTTTCTTTGGAATTTGACAGTTCATTTCATTTTGCTCGTAACACAGTACTAGGCTTAAATTATAAATTCTACAGCATTCAAATTAACATCGAATTCTGTCAAATAATTTTCAAAATACGAGTACAAATCCATGATCTGTGTAGCCCCAAGCACCTCGAAATACAGTCGTCGCTGTACGTAAAAACAATCTGAAGTTCCTATCAGTGAAGAGGTGCAAACAATGAAATGTTAACTAAATGCAGCTATGTACATATATCCACAATATTCTGAAATTATCCCAATTTTTTTTTGACATGGCAAACGAAATTTATCAAATCGAAGGTTATAATAAAAGTTTTGGCTATATGTATGTACGTACAACTATAGAGTTAGTTATATCTTTGAAAATAAGGTGACATTGGTTTTCATATGAGTAGCCGAACTTAATAAAAATTGTTGAATTGTTATCTATGGATACCATGTACAGGTAGACCTGTAGTATTTGAAACTCGTAGCATTAGCAAAACGAATGCATTTTAATAAGTTCTTGCTACAGGCACCAAGCATATGATCGCTCAGCTTATGTTTTATTCTACCTAAATATCATGACTCACCTTACTAGCAAGCATTCTAAAGGAATTCTACAATGTCAGCATCCCAGTATAAACAAATCCCACCCATTATGCCCACAAGAGGAAGCTTATTTATTTTTGTATTTCCTACCTACCTACCTACGATACGTGCATTATACCTTTGCACTTGAAATGAAAAAGGTGCTCGAATTTGGCCGATCGCTTCGACAGCCAAAACAAAGCCGATTCTCAACAAACGGATTGCATTTTTGTTTACGAAATGCCCCGCCAACTAATCACCTGCTCAAAGTATAAACCTAAACGTTTAGCCCGAAATTAAAAAAAAAATAAAAAATAAAAACGATAGTAACCGGGTAAATGTTTATAAACAAATGTTAACGCAGGCACATTATCCGCATGTTCCCTTATTCATTGAGGAACGGTTCAGGTGGCTCATTAATTTCGGGCATAATAAGATTCTTATTGAATTTCTTGCTGGAACTCTGGAGGTGTTATTCGAGTTGGGCGCTAAAGAAATTGTGGTGAAATCTGTTTTGTTTATACAATGTGTCGAATTTGTATTGTTGGTAATTCGATTGGAATGAGTTAAGGTCTATAAATTAGAAAAAATCAAATAGGATAAGATTTATTCGAGAAAAGAAAATTCAGTGCGGTCTAATGTTTTTTGAAGGCACCATCAGTGTTAACTCACTATACAAATCTAAATATTAAACTAGGTATATAAATTTATTGTTGATGTTAGACATTTAGGGCCGGTTTCAAAGTCGAAGTTTAAACCAAAAATTTGGTTTTAACTTAGGAACTTGTTCGTAAGATCCCAAGCTTAAGCCAAACTTTTGGTTTCGGCCGAAAGATATTTGCGTTACTGAACAGATATAAAGTTAAACTGATTATAACCGAAAAATTTAGGATTCGCTAGATCCTACAGCCTACAATAAAGTCTCCTTCACCTCCGACCGAACATGGATAGGTTCAATATCCAATTAAATCCATTAAATTACTAAAAGTTACATATAAACGAACGAAATTCATCTAGTTCTTCAATCGTAAAAAAATACTTTTCCCGTGTGAACAGACTCTTGCTATCGCTCGGTGTTGAAAATCTTGGTTGAAAAATTATGATCTCAGTTTTTTGACCTCCATAAATTACGGGGAAAAAATGTCAAGAGGGCCTGTACGATGTAACCCGAGTGAGATTAGGTGTTCATATCGAAACGAAACTATATTCCCCAATGTTAATTACCGATATGGTCTGTGACTGCCTGACTGGCAAAGATCATTAGTCGAGTCGATTGGGGATGATTCTATCGACCATTCCACGCGTTTCATCCATCCATGCCTCCCGGTACTTCTTATCAACGATTTGATTTTTTGTTCTTCAGTATGTTGATTTTTTCCTGCCGTGAATTGACAAGAAAAAGGTTCACGAGGGTTAAGTGAATGACACATTTGTCTTAAGATACTCCGCCTCGTGTCGTCGGTAGTGCGGATTGGCTGGATCTGGCCAAGACAATCAGTACGTACGAGATACGGTCAAGTCAGTCAGAAAGTACGAGATACGATACGGTTTCATTCGATTCCTGATACTGGTACAACGGCTCGGTGTGATAACGACGGACATCACATACTTAAAATAGGACTGAAATGCGGAATGAATAGTCTCCTCTATTGACGTTTTTACAATCCAAGATTAAAGATCAACAACAACGCTTGTGTACAATTAAGTGCTAGTCACCTCGGTTCGAGTATGTGGACTTAAAACTGAAAATTTCTTTAATAGTCTTCCTCCTCTCGGCATGTTTTACGAAAGATAATAAACAATTTCATTGAATTCGTAAAAAGGCCTGAAAATAAGATTTCTAACCACAGAGAGAGTGTTGCGCTTGGGGAATACTTTAATAGATAAGACAAAAAAGCGTTGGTACGGAAGTCACACAGAATAATAATAATTGTGCAAGTTTCACAGGTCACTGCGTAAAGTTATTATTGTTCATTATGGTTTGGTATTTAGATTGAAACGTCAATTCGTCAACGTCAATTTGATTGTAAACTCACTTGTGCTGACTCTACACGAAATGGTTTATTTTTCCATGTCTTGAAGATTCGCAATTTGCGTCGTAGACGGGATAGTAAGTTTTTGCGAGTCAAAAGTTTTTAATTTGTTTTTTATCTCGGTAAAGGACAGGCCAAATTTTTTTCGCATAGCATAGAATTGCTGAACTTAATATTAGCATATTTTTTTATTACTTATAATAATTATAGGTTTGAATGCATGCAGCTCTAGCGGGTTTAAAAAATTTGAATCCAACTTTGCTAGAAGCCATGCCATCCGGCATGTAATAATATTTTCCGTCTTTAAAATTGAACATAGCTTTGAAATTAAGTCGGTAAACGTATGATAATTTTCATCAGAATTTGTTATAATCGTAATTCAAAACATTTGCTATGTCTTGCTATAGTACTTCCCAATTTTCACAAATGATTTAACGATACCCAAATGTCTCCTAAGTATAAAACCATAAGAAATGTTCTGACAAATTGAGGTAAATTAGAAAATTGGACGATCCTAATAAATTACGCATACACGCAAGCTCCTATTCTAAGGACTTCGGTCTTATAGTTAAGGATAAACCAACTTCAGGAGTGTAATATTTATTAATTAGCCTTAACCGGAGTTTCTAAATCTTTGACTTTATTGTATTGCTCTCTAAAGACAGCCCCAAAAGTACAATAAAACCCTTACCTCTTGGCAAACATTCTTGAAATCCTCCCCGAGAACTTAACATTGAACAAAATTCGGACCATCTTTATAATATCTTAAGGCCATGGCTAAAACCAAACACCGCAACTTTGTACGAATGTACGAGGAGATCGTTTTCTGCTGCTTTTGATTATACTGTAGAATGTTCTATAAGGACTATACCTTACAGGATGTGTGTGCACCTCTACGAACCCGGCGTCCTTTTTGCCTCGAAGGCGCAATGAAGCAAGAAAATTTCCAACAAAGTGGAAAAAAAATTCCGAGTGCAAAGGACTCTCCAAGACGTGTTATTTGAATACTTTGAGTTTAGTTTTGGCCACACGGAAGAAAGTCGAAGGGGATCCGTTCGGGGATTTCGAACCCCCAGGTCCACTATACTCATTCCGTTTTCTCACAATTTCAAATATCCTTTCATTATAAATTAGAATTTCAACATAATTTAGCCAAACCTTACCTCGAGGTGATATACCTATACCGACCTACATCGACGTAGTATCCTGAGAACCCTCTTAGTTACAAACAACGCATTGCTAGTATTAAGTGGCACCACCGTATTTAATGAACCGTGTGCTGAAAAGGAACGTTCGGAAGTCCTCAAAGATGGAGCGTCTTGCTTCGACAGCTTCCAAGACATTGATATCAGGACTACAATGAGGACGACTGGTGTGCCAAAGGACACAACACACGATCCCGGCGTAATTGTTTAGAATGGATACTAAGTAGCTTTAAGATTTTAATAGTTTGAGGTCGTCGAAAGTTTGAGTTGGAAAAGGTATGGTAGATTCACGACTATTGTATTTTATTCGGTAGAGAGGAGCTAATTGAAATTAGTCGTTTTATGGATGCGGTCGAAAAGAGGTAAGACTTTTCAGGGCAGCGTTCATGATTCCACCTTCCCTAATGCCACGTTTATTAGGGGTTTCAAATATTTTAGCCAAATTGAAATGTTAATTCGTAAACGCAAGGGGCTTTTTATTGTTTAAGTTAAGGTACTGGTGCTTTGGCACTAAGGGCAAAATGTAGATTTATCGGTTGGGTCTATCCGAAATAATGAAAGAATATTTTAATGCGGGATCAAGGTGTTTGTGCTGATTTTCTTGCTAACGCCCCAGAAAAGGCGTCAAGGAAGATAATTTTTCATCTTTCGATTTATTGGAGCACAAGGAGAATTAAGCAATTACTTTGTTTCTCTATAGTCACGACAGTTTTATTACCTTACAATGGGACTTGTGTTGGTAATTCGAATAATATAAACAAATAGCGTCCTCCAGTCTAAGTCCGTAATGGAGAAAGTAAAAACAGATGGAATACGCACCATACATTACCAATGAAAGCTTGCATAAGCGGACATTTAAGGTCGTAAGTTTCTTGTGTGGCGATGAGAGATATTTTTTCATAGATGCTCCACTCGATTTTTGATATGCTACTCATCTCGCGGCTAAAGGTAGGTCAAGGCAAGACTCCAAATTTAATTAGAGATGCACTACATTGGAGATAGTGTAGTATAGTGATTATACTTCTGAACAGAGAAAAGACAGAGATTTTCAATTGTGATGTAATTAAGGCTATATACTGAGCCAGTAGGTATCATGATGAATTTACAATTTTCTGCTAGGCACTTAAGCAACTGCAATGAAATACTTAAAACCTCTGGAAGCCTACCAATATTCTTTCAATTATTTATTGAGGTAAATTTGTACTAAAATTAACGATCCTGAAATCAGTTAAGAAAATCCAACCAATTTCAAATTACGTCTTACTACTTAATACGGAGAGGAAAAAACCCCAAAAACCTTCATCCCGACAGAAAATTCGCATGTTAATACCACTTGGAATTGTTTTTGTTTGTATCATACCGAAACGCCAATGTTACGATAGAACCATTCGCTTTCATTATCCTTGAAGGTATTCTAATCCGAGATACTCCATTAGGGGATGACTTCAAGCTTTCCACATAAAAAGAGAAAAAAAAACGGAGAAGAAGCGACTAAGACGTGCTTATTTCGCTAAATAAAATGCCCAAAATGGAATCAAATCAAGAAATAGAAGATTAGTCGCCAAGCCCTTTCGTATGCTTCCAGCTCTTACTGCCCATTCGCTACATGCCACGCTTTACGCTATCAACGCTCCCGATACGAGTCTTCAGAGTTCTTTTAACTTCTCCATGGGATTTTTATTCCCGCACTTCTTGGCTGCTTGTACCCGTAGTTGTGCTCCTTCGCAAAGGACTAAATCACACGATTCCCAGGGATTATGTTTATTTCTATTTGAAATGTGTCGAGGGATTCCCTCGGATGCAAACAAAAAGCGACCGAAAAAACGGAACGATAATATAAAAACCTGGAATTGTTTTAAATGGGCGGGACAAAAGTAGGACGAAAGAAAGATAAAAGACCAGATAACCAAAAGGAATTATGCGACGGAATTCTTGGTCTAATCTAATTGAGGAGTGACAGTCTGCAAGAAGATATGGGTTGAGTTGGGGCTTGTGCAAGGTATTGGTAGGTGGGATTTTCGGATTTTATTGTGATTGTACTTGAGTTGCAATTATTTTTCCGCTTTTATGACTTAATCCCACCTGGAGCCTTGATGCTCTAGAAAATTGCTGATTCATGGTTTATTGGAATCTTCAGATCGCCTGATTACATATTCTCCATAGTCCACCAATATAGAGAACTTATGTATTAGATAAATTCTGTGAAAGATGACAAAACATACCGAAAATTACAGTTTATAATAAGCTGTAATAAATGTAATTTTCTTGGCACTACGCACGGAGATCAAAGTAAAATAAATTTCCTACCAAAAACTACTTAAGAAAGACTTATCTACAAATGGACTGTGCAATCAATCCATGAAAAGTTTCCCAGGATGCATGGAAGTTAAATAATTGGTGTAATCGAAGACAAAGTAGTACAAAGATTTTTATCAATGTGGACAAAACCAACCTGACTAACAATGATTTTCAAGCTGCGCACTATTTCTTCGAAAACATGAGTAAATTCCTTTCGTCCCGGAAGCAGGCCAAAGTTGCTTGAAAAAATTTGTTTGAGTTTGCATTCAATGCTTAGTACTGTGATTGAACGAGCGATCGCCCACTGGGCGAGTTCTTTTAATACTTCACTCGTGAACGGCCCATCTCTAATTGGAAGACATATGAATTATCTGACTAAGTGAAGACTTAGTAAAGTGAAATTCGTAAACTTTTCTGCAATTGCAATATTTCACAGTGCTCATGTTTAACCCTGAAACAGCTCTTTATCATGCCAATTATTATGGTACAAAAATTATTCACGATCTTCTCATAAGTGCAGTGAATGATTTAACTCCCCTGTTTTCTGTAGAAGAAAATTATTTATGACAAATTTTTAAGCAACCTGCTAATAATTCGAAGATTGGAAGAAGTTCGATAAAAAAATTTTCTTGTATTTATTTCCGTCATCGAATAATCAAATACACACAATTGAAAAGTTCACTTCAAATCCATCATCACTGTTAAACCAATTTAAATTTCTGTACACAATTCGCCTTTAATACATCCATCCACCTACACAAATCTTCCGGCAGGAAGGACTACTAACAAGTATTAAAATTTATAAGGAGTCGTATAAATTACACGAGTAATACCTTGTTCTGCCTTTCTGATTCGCTCACGATAGCTGGGAGTCCTTCTAGAACGAAACCTGGACGCACTCAAGTCAGAAGAAGTAATTCCCGTGAATCTACAGAAGATTCCGGTAAATGTAAACTTCACCGTCTTATTTTTCCTCGCCATGTTCTTTCTGACTTCACCCTGAGTAAAAGTAAACTGAGCGTATTTAATTTAATTTCGGGCTTTTTGATTTTTCCCTTTTCCATTTGCGTTTTTCATCAGTTGAAACTCCACTGATGAGTACACGAGTTGTTTGGGGGGTTGAGAAGGATATTTGGTACGTAGGTACTAATATAGCATACGGTTTTCGAAATAGAAACCGGGGATCCAGAGTATGACGCGACGTCGTCTAGGTATAATAGCAATGGAGCAATTGAAGCGCAAATGTAATACCTTGCCCTCAAGATGCTGGAAGTAATAGTCGTGATTTTTAGAGAAAACGTTTGTTTTTGTCAGGATTTACTATTGGTTTTTTTTTAAATTAAATTTTATTGTTGAAGTTGTTTGGAAATAAGAATTTTAGAAGTAATTTATTTTATCAACCGATTTAAATGGAAAATTGATTAGATATTTGTCGACCCGATCACTGAAATTGCGAAAAATCCTAATGGCCGTTCTTAAATTGTACTTTGGCCTCTCGTTCTCATCTCATCTCTGTTGTGTACTAAAAAACGTGTCCAATTTTCCACTAACTTCTCACCTGACGCAAATTCAATTCGATTGATATCCTCTTCAAATATTCGAAATCTTTGAATAGTGAGAAAAAGGACGAAAAGTTTACTGTAAATGTCGGAGCTATTTGTGAGCGCCATCCATATGTTTGCTACAGATCCACTTACAATTTCAACAGTAAACATACTTCCGTGAGCTATTTCTTCGTTCGCTTTACCTTTCTACATTTCCTCAACTCCACTCAACTCTCAACCTCTGCAGTATTTCGGTTTCAACAACCCGAACTTCTACCTCACATCCGTAGCATACCGAGAGGATTTCAACGAAGACAAACTTTCTTAAGAGAGTTAGAGTATGTTTGGTTTTTGTTACTCCAGAGGAAAATTTACCGAGAATATATCGCACATTTAGAAGTACTATATTAAGGAGGAGAGCGATTCTGGAGTGTATTCGTTCCAGCAGGATATGTGCCCATTTGTATATTTGAATTTGAAAAGCTATTTGCCATATGGAGTACATTGGCATGAACGAAGGTAGCACGGAGGGAGCATTGCATTTCGCTTCGACTCCTCCACATGGAGTTTGGCTTCACATTTTCTATATTTCCAAAATGTTTGCTTACAAACAAGAAAAGGTACAATTGAGATTAATGTAAAGTTGAATCGACTTTGGCTTCGAGCTGCTTAAAACTGGGGGATGCCGAGTGAAATGCGAAAGACATTTCTTGGAGTGGGTGGAAGAAGAAGCTATCTATTCATTTACCTCATCCAAACAGATCATATTGATGAAGAGGACTCTTCAGGATACTTAATTCAATTTTGTGTTTTCAAAAAGTTCAGGGGTGTATATATATCAGATAATTGCGAGAAAATTTGAATGTATCGTAGTTTACGAGAACTAGTAATAATAAAGACATTCAATTTCTTCAAGTTATATTATATATATATAAATATTATTATATAGTATTATTTGGTCAATAGGTATTTTTGTACTTTTATTTTATATGAAAGAAACCATATACATACGTAATTATAGTAGAAAATCGACAAGTTTGACAAAATTGTTCTATAAGAGGGATAGTGAAAACGTACATCTCGATGACGAATTCGATTTCTTCTTCCACGGACATTAAGTAGGTACATCAAATTTTCTTTGAAGTTGTGTAAACTATAGATTATAATAAAAAGAATTAATGTAAGCACTGTTTGAATTTTACTTTAACATGTTAGCATGGCGCCTACATATATTTATCATTTTATACCTACAGTTGGAATTATGTAGAATTATATTCAAATGAAAAACAAACTCCGAATGTCATTTGAATTAAATTAGTCGTTGAATATGTACCGTCTCTGATTCGAATTGTCAACAAAGCCATGCTACTTCGGCACTTTGAAACAATCTTAGCTAACTGCTGACAACATTCATTCACTATCTTTTTGTCTTTCGCAGATTTAATCAAACTTCCAACTATCCCTGGCGATATTGGACTATTCGTATATTGCCTAGCAGTTGGTAGTTTGTTCTTTCGACGGGGATTCCCCGGCATGAATTATTAAAAATCTGACGACCGCAAAAAAAAAGTCTTTTTATGGACCGCCAGAGTTGATCGGAGCTGCGGAATATTGCTGAAAAAACATTATTTTTATGGTTTTATGTTTGCTCGTTAAAATTGTCCGCCTTGTCTATTATTCGTAAGAGGCGACGCATCCCTTAAATCTTTCGATTGGCCAGGCCAAGGCTTTTTTCCATCCCTTCGCGAAATATTTAGCGATACAGGCGCTGATTCCGAAGACTCCTTTCCGCAAGTTAATTTTCATTTTTATTTCGGTTCACTCGAAAATATGCCTATAGATTTCGCGTGCCCCGGTCTCTATGATTATCATTAGAGGGTAGCAGTGCTTGAGGGTATCCTAGCGCTACTACAGTGGTAGTCATCTTATCATCACATTGCCGATAGCTGGTGACCCTCCCCGTACTAAAGCCGAACAATCAAAAACAATAAAAATAATCATAATAAACATTAGACGCACACTTTTAGTCGAAATTTGATTCATTGGAGCATAGTATTACTGACTTGACGTTTTCAGTGGTTGGGGTTTAGCGAATGGCATTCGTGGATGTAATTTCAAGCCCCAATAATGAGATTCCTCGTGGCAACACAATTGCCCGTCGTATTCTGTTCGTGATGGGGACCACCTCGTGGTGTGGTACAGATTTAGGGGTTGAGATGGCATTGTTTAGAAACAACAGTTTGCACTAATTTACTACGATTTGGGTGCTATTCAATTCGCTACTGAACATTTTAGAATATTCACAGTGATGCCGAATGCTGTACGTCTTTTTGGTTTTTATGCCCTGCCATTATAATAATCGTAAATCAGAAAATCAAATCCAATTAAATTATTACTTACGATACCCATGGAACATTTTTTTCAGAAGCCTTGTGCACCTACACTATTTAATACGCACATATTTACGGAACTGAACAGTGGATAAAATGTCAGGAATTAATAATATCAAAGTTTTTTTGATTTAATTTTATTTATTTTGTTTTAATTTATTTATTTTCGTTTTTATTTTTTTATTTTATTAAAAAAAATTTTTATGTAATTTTATTCTATTTTTTCTTTTCTTTTATTTATTTGTGCATTTTATTTTTATGAATATAATTACTGAATTATAATACATATGTGTGTACATATTTTACTAGCTGAAGTTGCAATTCGTGATTAAAAAAAGAATAATTGTTCAATAATGCTGATCTTATTTAAGGAAGAAGCCACCACTGTGACGGCTGAAAAAATTAACCGATTTTTAAATTTTTTTTTACCAGGTATAACTAATTTTAAAAATAAAAAGAATTTATGTAACTAAAATTGTCATAAATATTTTAGCTTTGCTGTGCTAATTAGGTTTAATTTAGTTGTTAAGATATTGAATTATCTGTTCTCTAAATCATAAATTATAAAGTGTTAAGCATATGTATAAGTATAAACTAATAAATATTGATTGATTGATTGAAAAAAATAAAATAAAATAATAATTAATAGAGCCATCGGATTGTTATTTTTTTAAGTGTAACTTGTTTTATATAAATTTGTATTAAAAATATTTGAAAACTGACAACAACTATATGAGCGGGCTATAACTTAACCACAGGAAAAAAATTTCACCTCCATTGTGGCATTGATATCTCGGTGAAGGTTTATCTGAATATAACAAACAAAATTTTATAACCAATGTAGCTTTTTTTATTATTCACAAATATGCGATAAAATGTAATTTTTTATTTGTTTTATTTTTATTTTAACATTTTTTTTGAAAATAGTAATTATTAAAATTTTTAAAATCAGCTACGTACAGACTTACGAGTCACTACTGAAATTACAAGTATAAAAGTATAAAAACGACTCATAAGTTTTCGAGTATTCGTTGCCTCAAAGTTGAAAAAAGTCATTCCGAGAAAAACGCGTTTAAAGTTTTCGTTTTGCCAAATGTTTCAGTCAATTTTAGAAGTTTCAGATATTTTTTTTTCTAATTTGCGGCCTTAATAGTAATGATGGTGATAAATTAATTTTCCTGTAATTCGGTTATTGCTGTTGGTAATCTTGCGTGCTATCCTGTTTAACTATTGCTTAAATATGTAAATACTTATCCTCGCTGAACTACTTGCACTATCTGTATAATGCCTTGGTTGTAGGTTATGTTAGCTGCTTACTGTGAGTATATGCTATTTTAAATACATACATATATTTCAATTGCTAATTATCCCATATCTTATAAAGCTTACAAGTCGCATAACGAGCTAATGCAATTACTCATCTAATACCGTCCAATCTGAAATTATTATTATTCCCGTATGATTGTTCTATTAATTTCAAATCTCTATCGTCCACTTAGCCAATATTTTACATCGCCTAATCGACAAAATCTCGGAACACATTAAAAGCAATCACAGGCAGCCAATAAGTTCCAATTTTCAGCTCCTTTTATCGTTTTATTAATGGGATGATATGAGGTGTTGATAACCCACCGCAATCCTTTTCTGCTCACTATACATGGACATTCAAGTCTGGAAAGTATAGCGCTGATTCAAAAATTCAGGCCACCATCGACTTACTCTGGCTGCGAAGCGGCGACCACCATTAAAACTGTGACGAAAAAGAACAAACCGGAAGCGTACATGCTTCCCATGAACCTTTCCTCTGACGTTTCCTTTTGCTGTAACACCAAAAACAGGAAAATTCTGCACGAAGGATGCGTATGTGCCCGGATAAGTGTTCGTCGGATGGGGAAACCTGCCACCCATATTCGAGTACCAAAAGCTAGGCGAAGCCATCGAACACAATTCGAACCGATCGAGCTTGAAACTCATATCGGCGGAACACGAAAGGATCAACAGGTTTGCCAGGGAATCACTTTGCACCCGGTTTATCCTAGCGTCGTACTTTTTTGGGTGCTCCGAACGGGTAAGAGGAGTTGGACGGCCGTATGGCAATAGCATACCGAATACGACAACAACAACCCGACAAATGGTGAGGACGTTTTTCTTGTTTTACCACTTTCTACATGAATTATTTTTCAATTGGAGTGTAATTGGCGTCTGTGGGTACACACATGGCTGTAGGTGTCAGCAAAATGAATCGCAATCATTGCGCGATATGTAGATACCCGGGAATGTATAGGTGTGCTCACATTCCGCGCTCCTTTTACCCACCAAAACCTCTCAATATTTTCTTTTAATTTAAATTACCTCCATTGTACTTGAGCATCCTGTTGTTATTTTCTGATTACACTTGCGGTTTAGGTAATTATTGTGTAGTACTTAATCAACACCTTCCTACATATTCGAGAATGTGCACAACGTACATGTTTGTGTGGCACGTCAAAAGTTTTAATTTCAATTCAGCTCCACCCTCGCAAGCCAAAAACCACAAGAACGCTCCTTGCCATAGTCCTTGGAGTCGAGTGTGAGTTGCTGCCTCCATTTCGTTACAGAACAATACACTTAATTACTCTAGGATGTGATACACTGGGAACTTGCAAGTACATCCCCGTGGCGCTATTCACCTAGGGCGCCGGGGTACTGAATTAGTGTCAAACCTCTTTTCATACGTGGAGCATTAAAGGTCTTGATTCTGTCGTCTTGACGCCAAGGAAGGCATCATCAGGACGGAATTCAGAAAAAGCATACTTTATACCTTGGAGCGAACTAACTGGTGCTTTTGTGTGGAACTCTGTGATGGATCTCGTTTACTTTTAACAATTTCCCGTCCTGACGGTAGCAACTCCTCTTAACCACCTTCAAATTATATCACGTCATTGTGGCGTCTGAAATGCGTCTTTGAATTGAATGTCGCGACTGAGTGTTGTGGGATTCCCAATTTTAATTCTAGACAGGATCATGGAGGTGAATTCGTAAGAATGTTGACGGCAGAACAGGAAAAAACAGGAAGTTGTGGTAGTTTTGTGAAATTGTTAATTTAGAGCTTTGAATGAGATGTGAGAGCAAGATATTTAGCTATTTATGCATTTCAACCCTTTGACTTGTGTTACGCGGTATGCCATGCTGTCAACTATTTTTCGAGTAAAATAGTTCCATTGCCAAATTAATTTAACATAGATATTAATAATAATAATAATTCGTTTATTTCCCAATTTTTCTGTAATTTTAAGCTAAGCTAGATATAAAAGAATTGAGTGTTCTGACAAAGTTTATCTTCACAACTACGGTATAGTAAACATTTAAATGGTAAAACATGTTAACATAGATATTAAACAGTTACCTACCTATGTACATATTGGAGCTGTCATTGAATGAAAACGAAAACGTTAACATTATTATTATTATTAAAACTTCATCATCCTAACACGAATTCTGTAAACTCCTGGAATTCATTTTTTTCTAAATTTTAATTTGCCTTATTCATCAATTTAAACGTAGACGTAAATGATGAATTGAATATTTATTTTCGTTTCTTGTAAAATTAAACAAACAAAAAGTTTTAACTTTTATGTAATATTTTGGATGTAAATCCAACGAAAACTCTGACTGAGGAAAGACATTGTCAACTAATTTCATAACGGTTCTAAGTGATTGATAAGGTGAAAAGCTTTTACTAGAAAGACCAGTTGAGGGCTGTATTGTTCTTTGTTAAAAATCTATATATATATTTGAAATGACATCCAGAAGTAAGTCCTAAAAGATACAATTAGAGAAGCCACTATATAAAATATAATGACTATATAGGTAGATAAATACATATATTTTTTGCATTTCTAGACTCTATATTGGACAATAGCCATTTTCTAAATTTTTTTTTATCTAGTTTGGTTTTACGAAACATGTGATAGGTCAATTAAGCAGATGCCATTAGATTCATTCAATTAGACTCATTTTTTCACATTTTAATGTGATAGATTAAAAAGCAGTTATAGTAATGCCGCGCTCAACTTATATTATAGTTATTGAGACTTAAGAAGAACCGGAACAAGAATCGCTGATTTTGTTTTAATCGTATTAAATTTTTAGCTGCTATTTAGAGAACTATTAATCTGAATGAGATATGTATGACATTTCACCCATTACTTAATTAGGCCTAGTATTATCTTAACTGTTATAAAAAGTTAATTAATTTAGGCCTATTTTCATTGCAATTTCAAAACAGGCTGAACCTATCCAAAGAATCTTATCCAAGTCATCGTAGATCACAAAAAGTAATTTAGAAAGACGATGCTACAATTTAATGTTGTGCTCAAGGTAATCATCCTTATTTATTGAATCCGAGATAAAGAAAATTATCAAAGCACGCATAGGACTAGAGTCCTTTCGATCCACTACTACTACAATTTCACTTTGCCTTGTCTCTTAATAAAGCCGCAGACATTGTAGATGACTCGTAAAGATAAAATGTCTCTCCATTTGCAGTTGTCTCGTGATATCCTTTATGGCGTTAAAGTGGAAAAATATATAATTCAGTCTCATGTCCTTAGCGCGTAGTAGCTAGACAAATCATATCAGGATATTATAGTCCAAACACCCGGGATAAATCATTATAATAGTTTTCTTAGGTGGGTTTCTTAACAACACACGACGCATTGATTGGGTTAAAAAGAGCATATTTTCTGTCGCCGAGCAAACGTGATGAATAGCCCGACCTCGAATATGGCGTTCATTCCTTGTAGCGACAGAATGATCTGTTTATTTTGATAATCAGCCAAGAAAAATCTTCCATACCGAAGATTTGCACATTTAACAGGATATGACTTACTGCAACATAATGCAGAACATGGAAGAAAAAAGGGATGTGTAAAAATAAAGAAGCAAGAGTCGCTAGAATAGTTTCCTTCATCTGTTGGTCTTTCCATTGTTCTAGCCTCATAGACCCGAACCGTAGAAGAATAAAATCTCAAATGTACTTTGGCAAACGTACAATCAGCACACCACGCATCATCCTTCGAAAACAGTTGCAATTCATGTAAACAAAAATAATAAAAATGGGATTTATTTTTGTTAGGAGTATCCTGCCTGCTTGGCCCCGAACACACTCTCGCCAGAATATCCTCTGCGCTATTCTGTTACCATATTGTGCTGCAATCATAAAAGCAGCTAGTCCTGTATGCAATCCTGTATATGAAGGAGTAGATAATGGTCAAAATAACCCATTCAGTATCTAGCGCAATCCTAGTCCTATGTAGGATTGAACTAAAAGTTTGATTTTCTATTATATGTTTTCCGAGCTTGTTATTATTATTGCTATCCTTCAAAAAAGCATTTCCTTGCTCTCATCATAATTTGGCACTCAAGTATCCCGTTTAGTCCGCCTAAACACTGCTCGAGAAAATGGGCACTTAAAGCGAATTTTTCTGGCATATTACAAGGATTATGATGACAAGAATGTTATAAATTCGGGCGGGTTTATTAAGAATTTTCATAGTCATACTTCCGGTAAGAATGTCACCCTTTTGTGTGTTATTATTATTTAATGAGCCAAACGATCATTTCGCGACGATACAACAATGCATAAGAAGTTCTTTCTCTACTCGGCATTGTTGTCTTATGGATTATATCAATAAGTGTAGAGATTTCGAAAGTGTGGTATTCTGAGAGACATCCATATGTAACGCCTTTGGATGGGATAATATAGAATTTGGAAGTACATATTTGTACGTGGTCTCCTTGAGTCACAAACTCGTAGAAATTTTAAAAATTAAAATGTTTTTTTAGTATGTGTATTAACCTTTTACCTTTTGCTTATACCTACATATTTTGTTGGTTCGTATCTACCTACGATCATGTCATCTTACATATCAACTGTAATTCAATTAATTACAGTAAATTGGATATTGAATTAAAGCAAAAATAATAAAAAAAAAAATGAAAAATAAACTAAATAATTGTTATAATAGCCGAAATTTTTATTTTTACAGTATAAAAATGAAGATACGTTACAGGTTTCGCATGTTAAACCACGCCGCCACACATTATCACAACAGACACAGTTCTGACAATAACAAACAATTCGTATCCGTAAATTTAAATTAAAGATACTGGAAGTTTATTAAAAATAACCATAAAACCTGAGTACTATGACGATAAAAACTGTGGCTGTTTGTCGCAAGGACCCAAATTTCAAACATCCAACACTGAGGGAATATATAGGAACTTTCTGGATCCAGACTTTTTTTTTTGCATCCCATTTTCTTATTTTATTTTATTGTTATTATTATCGGTGTAGGGTGTTGAGTTGTCCTTCTGAAAAACATTTATAACCCCCTCGAAGAAAGTAGAAGAAAACAAACAAGTCTCGATAATATAAGCGAAGACAAGTCATGAGGACAATAAGCGAGTTTAAGATTGTCATAAGTCGACTGCGTATTCCTAGGACTCTACCGAAAAAACAAAAAAAAAAACCAATCCAAATCAGGAAAATTATTTTTATACACCCCCTGAGGAATATTTATGTCAGTATCGTTGAGTGGAGATTTCAAGTAGGTATTCGACACGAAAGGAAAATGACAAGGATATTAAAATACTACGTCTACCAACTCGTCTAATCAATTTTTTCGACGTCTATTCGTCTTCGGTTCTTTCTTCGAATTAGCAGTGCACTGAAAAATTAGTTGGACACATGTCCTCATTATAAAGTCATATCGCAAGTGGATTTTCTTACAAGATGTCTGTAGAAGAGGACTTACGGCAACGCTTGTCCCTTGGGAGGCTGGCGGTACATGACACATGCATCAGCGATTCAATTGACTTCCGTTACTTACTACATATATACGAAAATTGTGCATCATACCATGCAAGATTGTGACTTCCGTATGTGACTCGGACTTTGAGATAACAACTGTTCATTGTGAGGCCAATGTATCTTTATAAAGATAAAAAGTCGAGTGACAGACTCGTACTAATATAAAAACTGTCAATCCAACAATGGCCGAAAATGATTATTGTGTAGTAAAAAGGCGTTAATGGAAAATACGTGAAAATTTCCCTAGCTCTTTGTTACCAAATCCCCAGAGAGTTATTAGAACGCTTTTTTTAAAATTTTTTAGATAGGGTTTAAAATGAAAAACAATGCCTTCTTTGGAGACGTCCGGTAGTTCCTTCATCCCTCGCAACTTAATCTCATCCCTGTTTAATTCTCACGCGATCGTTACAAAATGAAAAGACTATCAGGACGTTGAAGTAATGAAGTCCATTTAATTGTTACCTCCTTTTTACATTTTCTGCTGATATCATCATCGTCTTGGGGTTTATTGTTGAGAGTTTATAGCGGTATAATTCAAAAGATGCGATTAAGAGGAAGTTGGTGTATTTCGAATTGAGGAATTGAGTGTGCTACTTGGTTGTGTAAACATGATTATTTGTGAAATGCCATTTTTTTTGCTTATAAGTATGTAACCCCGTGTTTTAATACTTAAGAATTTTTTAAAGATACCTTTCAGAAAAAAAGATTTAGACAAAGTGTTGGTATTAAATTTGATTTCTTAGCAAAAATAAAATAACTTCACAAACAAAATTTGACGATTAGATTTTTAATCCGTTTTAGTGTTTCAATTTTTGTACGTTGAATTTGAGAATTGCAGGGAAACTCTCTTTATATTATAGATATCTACACGGTAAAAATTTTTGGTATAAATTCAATAAAATTTTGAATACATATAAATCCTTACCATTTTCAAATAAACTTTATACACTCGCAGAGAATAAAACTGATAGTAGCATGTATAAAACTGATATCATAGGTTATGAAATAAGTGTATAGAATTTCAATATAAGGTTTATTATAAATTGATAAAAATTGTTTATCTTCATATTAGGATACGATGTATTCCCTGTTTATAAAACAAATCTATACCAATTTAATAAATACTTTGTATAGGATATTATTATAGTATTTTATATAGGTGCATTCTATATTTACTATTATATGCGTATATGTATTACATATACATATATATGTATTATATAAAACATAATATGTAATACCACAATTAAGGCAAAAAAAAATAGTTTATATTTTTTTTTTATTTTCATCTTTAATATATTAAGAATACGCGGACAAAAGGATATTTCGATATCGAATGTATTTCACGAGTTACAGACCGATTTGTGGAACGGTTTGCCCATATTCAATACGATTTTTTTAAAACGTCAAACTTTAAACGCGTTTTTCTTGAAACCACTTCTTGCGGAGCGCGGTACGTTCTACAGCTTCAACAAATGAACCGATTTTAAACTAAATTTGGGTGGCCCCAACGTCGAGTTTTTTTATTTTTTTATCTCAATTTTATTTTATTTAAGTTTTTAAGCCAAAAAAAGAGTAAAAAAAGGGATTTTTTTTTTCAAATAGTCTCAGGGCGTTTTTTCAAAATCGGAAAACGTTGGGGCACCGCAAATTCGATTTAGTTTCATAAACTTTTTGAATTTTTGGATTCAGATCACTTGGCAAAGCTGTAGAAGGTACCGCGTGCATCAACTCACGCCAATCGTGGCCTGACGTCAGCTCTTATGACGCCATTGCAATATTTTTGCAATATTTGTTGTTTTTTTTAAATTCTCAATTATTCTTCACTTGTACTTCTATATAACAAATTAATAGTTTTTTCCATATAAGCAGTTGTATTTGAAAGTGGAATAAGTCCATTTTTTCATACATTGGAATATTTAAGGTCTTACGTTTGAAATAATTTAAAAATATTGGCATACTTTAATATGATTCGAGTGATGTATTAACACTATAAACCTGTTAAATTTTATTATGCAATAATAATTGAAAAAATTGTTAAAGAAAATAAACGATTTTTTTAGGTCCAAATGGACTTATTCCACTTTCAAAAATAACAATTTATAAGAAATAAAAGCAAAAATGAACATAAGTCCATATTTTTATTGGTATTGACTTTATTAAAATTGAAATTTTAATGTAAAAAACAATAATTCAAAATTCAATTTTTTTTTTGTCCGATGGACTTATTCCACTTTCAAAAAAGACGGCTCATATATTTATTTTATATCCAAAAAAATCCTGAAATTGAGGTATTTTTCGGGCCTTTTAACTGATACCTTGTCTTAAGTTGAATTTCTCATGAAATAAGGTTGATTAAAAGAAGTTTCTTCATACATATATAAAAGTATTTTATTTAAATAATAAATACATGTATAGGTACAGGTATAGGTGTGTTGAAGCACACTTGATTTTAGACTTATCTCCTTAACAATATACCTCGTGACAATGAAGGTACTATTTGCTTTTCAAGAAAATGAAACTGAATACAATATTTTTACATAACACAAATGATTCTAGAAACTACAATTGCATTTATGAATCTTGCTTTCACCTGAATATACTAAATCACTGTATTCAAACTCCACTTGTTCTGCACTATACTTTTGAATAGCCACTTTCGATTTTTCTTTGCATAGTAAAATGTTTTAAACAATCCGGCATACATATTTTCGTTTTTTTTATATTTATTTTATGTTTTAACTATAACTATTCCGTGTGCCACGATCCACTTTAACTTTGTAAATGATCAATTTAACGACGCATATTTTCATTTCAGACGATTATTCTATACCAAAGAAGATAAAATGTATACACTAGTGTAGAATAAACGAAAATATTTATCCGACAGCCCTATTAAATCCATACAACTCAATATACAAGACATTTTCGCAGAAATTTTCACTCTCGCATTTATATTATTTTTGATATAAATTGTATTCGAGATATGATGTATAGAATGAAATATTAAAAGAAAGTATAAAAACAATATTAAAATATTATAAAGCAAACATTGTATATGTTCCGCAGTATATAATTTTATTTTTCTTCGTATACAAAGTTTTTATAAATTAGAATAGTTTAAGTACTATACTATTTTTGGTATTCATTAACGTTATAAGAAAAAATATATAAACAACTTTTATATTTTACACTAAAACTTTTTACTGTGTATGGAACGATTAAGCCGAGAAATTTCAAACTTGGAAAATCATGTAATTAAGTTAAAAGTTGAAGAAATATCTGCATGAACTGCTTGCTTCTATCTTTGTTAATACGTTATACTCAAATACATATATTTGTGGTCCACCCAAAAGAGTCTAAAATTTACAGTTTTGATTTTAATTGAACTTTGGTCCAGGCGCGGTTAGAGTCAAGATGTGAGATAAGTTGTGATACGGAATATTGCTTTAAGATTAGTGGATAAGATCGACTCCAAATTGGATTGTCGTTTGTTGTTTCGGTAGTAGGTAGGTAGAAACTTTCGAATCCCGTTTATATGATTGGTGTGCTAATTACTGGCAAAATCCTGTCAGTAATTTTTTGCCCTAATTAAACGTGTGTGTGTAATTTTGCACTGTGGTACGATAATTTTGACATCTCTTGTGAGTCATATGAATTTGTTATTAACTACCTATATTATACCTTCAGTAATGAATGGGAACTGGGATCTATTCAGGATATTGCAAACAATGATGTGCACTTAGTACACCAAAACCATTTTTTGTAATAAACTTTTAGAAAAATAACTGTCCCGATGCAATCTCCTTGTCTCAATAAAAACAATATCTCGACCGACAAAATTCTTTCACAACCCGAAAAGATTATTATATTCAGCTGCGCATTAATTTCAGTATAATGTACCATAAAATCAAAACTCATCATCTCCGTCGTGGCCGTCGTTTGTCTCAAAAGAACCCTGTGTGTGCAGTCCACGAAAGTTTAATTAACTTATTATCAGTTGTGGAAACGTTAACCGAATAATAAAAAGACGACTGGCTGAACCTCTGCCTGGTACTCCTACATACATAGCTGAAAAATGAAAACAACTCTTTGGCCGGCATCTCGAGATGAAAGACCGCAGAAAACAGACTTTCCTCAAAAAATTACAAAAGTAAAATTAATGAAAATAAAAATTCCGATGTCTTATCAGACCGCTGCGTAATTATCATCCAACGGACTAGCGTAACCACGAAAAAGGCCAGCAAAAGCAAAGTCCCAGCAAAGTGTGATACCAGGATTTTGTGGTGCATTGGTTGGTGCATAGAACTCCCAAGCACACGACGGCAACTAATTTAACTTGTGAACGAGATCTGGAGAGGCGACTCTTTGAGCATCACTTTTTTTACCATAGCTGATGATATAGTATAACCATAGGATTGACGATTTTCCTTGGTTGCCTTATATGATGTTTTTGACCAGATGCAGTTAGAACCAAATAGCTTCAAAGCCCCTAATGAGAATTCCGCCACCATCTTGGATGCGCTGGTCAATGACAAGGTGAGGTATAAAGGGGTGCGAGACTTTCAACGAGCGAGGAAGTAGGATTCGGGTCATTTCTAATCGGAGCTAGCCATTTTTTGAAATATTGGAATGAACCGATTCTTTCTTGGACTCTTCAAGCCCCCGAAAGATACGACTATCGTTTGGCCCGTTTTTAACCATCTTATAATATTTGTTTTCTAGGTTGTCAGAATGCGTAGTTCGCCCTGTCTGACATCCCCATTGAAGATTGTCTATGCCTGTTGTGTTTTTCAATGCGTGGACTTGCTACGCTCACGATAACGCTCCAGTTCGACATAAGTGATGATAACGTACAACAGCTTCAAAACGATTTTAATTAGTTTTCTATTTTTATCAGCTTAGGTGGTTTGTTGTGCTGCACTATGGCCTCTATCGTACAGCCCAAGGCGAGAACCGGGAATGAATAAAATGTCCGACTATAGTAAATGATCGATTGTAAATGTTCCGAAGAAAAAGAAATAAGAAGAACAACCTCAGTCTTGTAGACTTTGAACCCTGACCTCCTCGTAGCTCGTATTGTCGACCGGGCTATTTTGTTGTGTCAAAGATGTCGTCAGATTGCATTTCATTCTAGGAATTGTTTACATGTTTACACGCGCTATTAAATTTTCGCCAATATTTGTAGATTTTCGAGTTATCGCTAACTGTTAGTTGAACGTATGTACATATACTGATAGGGACATTTTTGTTCCCGGTAAGCAAAATCTTTATCTTAATTGAAACGAATCTGTGGAAAATACTGCGCTTAGTCAGAACCTTTTATGACGGTGAAAATCGATTACTGATGAAATTCCGCATAAGGTGGTCGTTTTAACTCCCGGCTATACGATAACCTTCTGTTGTATTTGATCTCTTTTACAAATTTTCAAATAAAAAATCATTATGTACATAGACCTATAAAAATAGATTTTAATGGAAATTAAAGATGCGATATTCACCAAAAATTAATTACCAAAGTGCCGTACGGAAAAATAGCAAAAGTGTACTAGTAAACAAATTTGTAGTTGGCAATGTCGGCATAAAGAATAAACATTGTTGATGGGTATTATGACCCATACGTAGACTTTTAGACCTAATAAGGTTCATTGTAATACCGCTTTTAATGAAGTAGTAACTACACGGTGCATGCAAAGAAATTATCATACATAAAGTAGGTATACGCCGAGAAATTTTTCTGCTGGTAGCGAAGAGAACCTTATCGATGGACGATGATCAACCCTGTACATTTGTGAAAATGAACGAGAACAATTCATAAAATAAATACTTGTGAAATGAAGTTTAAATAACTAAAAATGAATCCTTAAAAATACATCCATCGGTAGCCTTAAATTTAATTACCTGAAAACATAAGCGCTCGGGTAACAACATTCGTCAGGTATTGTATCGTTTGATTGTTTCAAAAATACAGCATCTGCGCCAGGCCTTTTTTTTGCTCCACCCAATCGAAATTTTCTCTAATTATATTGCTAGCAACCGAATAACCCTTTCTATGGCGTGTTTTTTCCCTACGGAAGAATTCATGTTTTTCAGCAATGGACGAAGACAAGACACCACACCACGGTAGCTATAAAAGCAATCAAAAAGACGTGTTACCCATCTTATTAGACCCGTCCGCGTTTGCGGAAAATCTTTTCTCATGATTTTCCACTCAGTTTTATGGAAATTGGTATTGTAGGCGGTGAAAGAGTTGGTTATCTGCCATTATTGTGCACCATCAGGCATAACCAGCCACTAAATTGCCCCGTGGACTATTTTCTTTTCATTAAGGACGACGAAGAGTGCCAGCTCAAAGATATCCTGAACTTCTTTCCGTCGTTATTTCTGCTTATCTCAAGTGTATTGTTGCGTTGATTATACCTATGCTGATGTTAGGCTTGTTATGCGAAATTGTAGTCTGGATAACCTGTCCTTCGTCCAATTACATCAGAAAATGCATTTACCTTGTGGAGCGTGGTTAAATTATCCCCGAGCAGGCAACTTCTGTAACCGACTCCAATTAGGGTTTTGCAAAGGCAAGGACTTTCCTTGTGCGAGTCCTTGACAAGAAGTATTCGAATATTTTACCTTCTATTCAATTACAGGAGATGGTTCTTGCTGCCATTTAACCATAGGAGGATTTAGGATCCTTCCTACACTTCATTTGCCTAATCTTATATTCTGGACATGACCAAAAGTAAATTTGAACGGTGTCGGTTGTATGGGGATGTTGTCTACTTCTTCTAAGAAGACATGGATATGGGGACAGTCCTTAGGATGTAGGTCGGCTGTCCTGTTCGGGGCAACTCTCGTAAATTTCCACAATGGCAGTTGCAAGTATTCGATGTGCACATACAGGAGACGGTGGTGATAATACTACTCGGCTACTTGGCTTAAGAACTGGTTAAATGGTTAAATGGCTTCAGGAGAGAGGGAAAATATCCTTCGAAAGTAACTTCTTCGCCATGTGAATTTCAAATTCGAGGTAAATGAGTTATGGCTGCAACTGACCTTCAAGATTAAACTTTGCGGTTCATATGGAATGAATACGAGGGATGTTCGAGATGAAATTTATGATATTCAGCTATTTAATGGATAAAATATACCTGTGAACTACGTTTACAGAATGTTTAATTAATGGATATTGGGTTCCGATAGATTTATAAACAATATTTTTTTAGCAGATATCGACAGGGTGTTGATTTGTTTTGGCTCAGTAATGATGCGGAGTAAAAACTCGCTGGTTGAAACTTTAGAAACGGAATGTTTTGATGAGTTCTTAGCAAGTGGTAATTTAAAAAACATGAAGTGGCTAAAATTTTTTTTTGTCAGCATGCTTCAAAAAGGCTGTATTTATTAAATTGTCTATTTTTTTTACTGTACCTTCTTCATTCATATAACCATTCGAAATTGTGTCCGAAATGTTTTAATAACTAACTTCTTTGATTATTCAAATCACGCGTTTCATTAGGAAATATTCCAAAAGGAAAATTATGGTGTAAAACCTACTTTTCAAATTTCCCGATCGAATTAATAATTTCAATTTCCATAATTACTAATTGTATTTAAAAAGACGAATTTTTTCCCCTACCGAAAATTTACATTCATTTGGGAAAAAATAAAAAAAGAATTAATATCACGTGAATCCTTTGAGTTTCCACACGGGCTCTATCTAGCAAACTCATCGAAAGCATTCTTAATAAACTCATCCGTCGTTTTCGATAATTTGCATTTCTTTGCATTTTTTTTTGCCCGTGGCTCCTTTATAAAGTTCTAAAAAAAATCCTCCTGATTATTCGTGACAATCTTCCGCATACTCATTTCTTCGAAGAAGAAAATTCCCGAGCAACCGCGAAACTTAATAAACACAATAAATAACCGACGCACAAAAAAAATCAATTCAAGATACTGTGAAACTAACGCTGATGAGCAAATGATTCCTGTTTAATATTCCGAAAATGTCATCGCGTTATGAAAAAAGGCCCTCGTCACCCACGGAATAATTATTTACAGTTCAATTAATTTAAAACAATAACATAGCCCAGGGAATGGCCCTGCAAGGATGTCGTCAATAAAAAGGGATAAGAAATAAAGTTTTATTCTTTACAGTTCAGATCATTTTCGAAAGGACTATGATATTGTTGAAAACTTCCTGTCATCCATAAACTCACCGACCATCTATTCGTCTCCTTCGTGAAATTTACCTAAGCCTTAAAAAAACATACCATGAGCTAGAAAGCACTTGCTCACTATAATTCTCAAAGATTGCCGAAATGTCCTTACCCCAAAAACATTTATCTAAATTGTTTTAGTGAAAGGAGTAGTGTAGTTTAGTGTGTTGTTGCGGGGGAAAGGTTTCGGTCGCAAAAACATTATAGTCGAACTCCTGTCTAAGATAAGAAACAGGACACGTTATCCTTTCATATTATTACAGCCAGGAGAAAATGCCATATCCCGTACATATATCTCAGGATAACATTTCTCGTCTCGAATGTATGTTCGCATATAAACCACCTCAAAACAGGACAATTTGGATCATTGATAAAAACCAGCAACACTTAAGAAGGGACTTAAGAGGTACGGAACGCATATGTAGAAGAAGTTTCATTTGCATTGTGTAGGAAGAAAATATCATAGGTTCGATAGTTACTAGAATGTGTCGTATTTTTTTTGTTTCATATTCAGTAAGGACCTTGGGTATCGCTCGTTAAATAAAACCGAATTTCACGAAAAGGAAGGATAGGAAATTGTTTTACGTTCCAAATTTTTTTTTTTTGGCGCTTGTTATCCTTGGAGAACATCTAATGCTGTCATGTTTCGTTCATTTTTCCGTGAGACACTGGCTATCTGATATTTTCGAGTTATCACCATCAGTACGGAAGATGGCATCGCTTAATGACTTCTTAATGTTTTATTAATTTGTTTTTGGTTAGCTGTCAGTCATTGACGGTATTTTTTCGACAATCTACACGGACAGTTTCGTTTTTGAAGTCCTTTCTAATCGGTGTGCAGAAAGCGGAAGTCGACTAGTTTTTAGTGAAATGTTTCCGCTCAGTTTCTACCCATGTATCGAAGAAGATTGACGAGATTCTTAATTTGTACAACATGAAAGAGTGTCAAATTAAAGGATGTAGGGAATGGACAAGAGTGGTTTAAAATTAAATGTTAGCACTTCCTTGCTATGTGTGTAATTTTTTTGTCACATTGCTACTACTGATAAAATTAGCTTACTTAGCTTAACCAATTGATCACCGAGGTCCTGTGGAATTATCTTGCTGTACTTAAAGCTTATTTATTGAAAATGAAAACCATTTGTTCGGAAAAGTATGATTTAAGAGAAATATTCGTATGGGTCCGAGAAACTATTTACTATAAAGTACACAAGCCAAAACTATGAACGCCACTTAATTCTAGTTCTAGATTCATCACTGCAGGTGTGCCACAGGGATCATGTCTTAGAACAACTTTGTATAATATTCATATACTTCTAATGTCCATTAACACCGAAATTGTGAACTTGTCCCCTCCGATCCAAACACATTGTTTTTCTCAAGCTTTCTGCTTCCGATATCTTTCAATGAATCGATTCTGAATTCTTCCTCTGAGATTTAAGTATACCTATAGAATATGTATGTAAATATATGACCATAGATCTATAAGAAATGTTCGAGATATCTTCCGATTTGCAATGGATGAAATCAAAAGGTAAAACTATTCAGTTAAAACTTTCTCTCCGTAATTAAAGTAAATGCATTTTTCTACAGTTTGTAATAGCTTTAATGCGAAAAATTGTGTCTTAAAATCTGAACGATTTAACTTTTTTAATCACCTACTTCCGAAAGTTAAATTTCACCGGAAAGTGCTCATTAAGGACGACTACATCGCAACGTAGCAGTAATAACAAAGTACGCAAACTGCAGACTGCTTTTTTTGATGTAGAAGATTTTGCACTGATACTTGAATATAAAGAGGTAATTTCACGGAAGGCACTTAATCCATGAAAACTGCCATCAAAAAGTAATGGTTAATGGTCGCGGTAATGCCATTAAATCTAGAAAAAGTATCAAGACATTGAGCCGCCCTATTCCACCGGGCTAATCAAAGGTGACAACCTTCTTTCGTGAAAGTCAATTGAAAAATTACATAATTTAGAAAAAAAATGCCAAACACAATTCCACTTTGTCCGTAATTACGTCGAATACATTTAAAAAAGTTTTCGCATAATTAAACACCGGTTTAAATTAATGAAATTAATTCATGTCATTAAGGAGAAATCTCTCACCCAATTCTGCTCTGTTCTGGACAGGATTATAGCATACTCACCCTCTTGGTAGGGAAGGACTCTTCAAGTCATTTCATATCGCGGGCGCGAATGGGCGTAAAAACCCTGGTGTAGTTAAAATGAAAAAGAAAGAAAATTACTTAAGAACACCGAAGGAATTTCCATTTAAGGGGTATTTTCCCCCAAGCCTCCGAAAAGAAAGAATGACGACAGTATGCAATACAATACCTCAGCGAGAGATTGTTCTGATTTTTCTTAAGTACCTCAACCCGAAGTCGCTCTTCCCCGTGGGTGTAGTCTTAGATCCTTGCAATATAAATGAAGTAATCAAGGACGCGCGCGACGCTGACAACAGAAGCCAAACTGTTCAGAAAGAAAATGATACCCAGAAGGTCGGCAGATTAAAAAAAAAAAACAAAAAATACCAACAAAGTTAAAGGCTACGCCAATCAATTACCGGCACAAGTTTTGTCACACACCAACATCAGTGTTGTTGGTGTACGATAAAATTTTGTACCTACGTTAAGGTGTGACTCATTTGATTTAGGAACTCTTAAGTTTCTTGAAGGAATCGAAGAGGACTTTGCCTAACGATAGGGAGAAGAAACAACAACGAGGACAAATTTGCTTGCATAATTTTTCAATTAAAATCTGCTTTTATGGACGCACGCCATTAAATATGGCGAAGATAGTTTCGTAAAGGGGTTGAAAATTGTTAAGGGTTGAAAGAATTTGAAATAATGGTAGGCTGTGTATGTTACAAACAAAGTTTTTAAATCTGCATTTTATTTAATCATCTGGGGTAAGCATATCTAAAGACATGATTATATCATAAAATAGGCCAGTTTGACATTGGGTAAAAAATTCTATATTTTTATCTCATTCCGTTAAATAAATTACACTTTTCGTCAGGAAACTAAAAATACTCTGTCATTGATCGCTATCTAGCACTACACAAACACCAACTATCTTGAGTACGGATATTACGTCAAAGCTTAGAACTTTTGAAGGGTCTAAAAAAATCTGCAATGTTCTTTACTTAAAAAAATTTACATTTTTGAACATGAACTGTGAATCTTGTTTGTTTGCCAGAAAATGCGTGACTTTTGACTTCCCTGTTAATTATTTGTAAAACTTCTTCCAGGAGGTACAATATTTAAAGAACGGCACAGCCGTTTCAATTTACTGGTTTTCACATAAGACACGCATTGATTGTCCTAGGGGTAGTAAATTTTTGTAGTAGTGCGTATAAAGTTCTCTAGGCGTGATCAATGGAACAATAAGCTCAGCCTAAAAGTGTCGACAGAAAAAAATAATTATTTTAAACTCATTTTAAGTTGGTAACTGATTTGAAAATGTAAAAAAAATCATTTTTACGACTTCTAGTTTCTTCACTTTCATTTTTTCATATTTTTTCAAGAGAAAAATAATGACAATGATAATTAATATCAAGATAATTTTATTTCACACTCTGTCTAAACACTGAATGATGGAATTTTTAAAAGTTGATTCTAAATATTTTTTTTAGGTCAACACAACTTGAAAAAGTTTCAAACTTTTAAGGCTGTAATGGTCATTATTACGATCTTCAATAAAACTCTAACTGGAACTTTAGCCAGAATTTTTGTTTGAAAATTGATCAGTTAGACCCTTTCCTATGATAGGTAGTCAGTTACGTTCTAATTGGAACTTTATCTGACAGATTTTCATACAAAACTTCCAGTTAAAGGTCCGGTTAGAGTTTAACAGACGATCGTAGGAACGGGCCTTATAGTTATAATTAGAAGGTTACTGAATATCGTAAGAACGGCCGTCATAGTTTGATTAAAATCGGTTTAGTTGTTTCCTAGAGAAAGGTTCGCAATTTTGTATTATATCAAAAATCGGCAAGTCAGCAACCCCCTTAAGTCCAACGAATTTTGTGAGCACCTATTTTTTCTTAGGGCGGGATTTCGCTAAAATGTTGAAACTCTATATATGTTGCTCTGTATATAATATTAATGTAGTCGAACTTAATACTAAACTTCTATAACGAAATTATTTAAATCAAATATAGACTAAATGTTCTCAGTGTGTAATAAAATTGCCATGGATGATTTTTCAAAGGTGACCCGCACCATCTGCTTCAATAAAACTCCAATAAAATTACGAAACCTATTTATTTTCCCCAATAAGTCTTTCGAGACTAATAAGAAAATCTCCCATTCATTAAGACTTAAACCGGATCGACTTCAACCGCACAAAAGCAGCTCAAAAAATACTTTAATTCGTGAAACACAAAGCACTCCCAAGCGTGTATTCTTCAGCGCGAATTAAAACAACTGTCCAATTAGCTCAAGGATCCTCAGAACTCGTCGAACGGAAAAAAGACGATAGCTCAAAATCATGCAGATAGACCCGTCCTATCAATTGGACAAATTTATGTCGTGTCATAACTTTTTCTTCATCCGAGCGTCTGTCATTCAGCCATTCATCAGCGCTACTAGCACGGCATCGAGGGGGCAAAACAATTAAAATTATGATTATGACATTTTTAAAGTTGTTGCTAAAAAGTATAAAATAAGAGAAAACAATAAAGAAATTACTGCGCTGGGGACGGGAACTTTCTGGGGTTCTAGCTGAAATAGAACAGAGAGGCCATCAAACAACTGTCACATGCCATTAACTGCTCGTCCTGAATTTATTATTGAACACAAAAATGCGCAAGCTATGGTCACCGCAGCTCTCCCGCTCCCTTCAAGGAAGGATGTGGCAGCACTGAAAAACCATTTCGGTTTCGGCAGATTTTTTAATGGGCCCCGCTGCCCTCATAACGATCATCCGAATTAGAATTTTAATTACAGAAATTGCTCGAGTATTAATCGAAGGGGTGGTTATGATTATTCCCAAGTGGGCCATCTTTTGATTGTTCGCTTCTATGATCCGAGCCTGGTAATGAGGGACGAGAGAAAAAAATCTGAAATTCCTTTGCAGGATACTTAAAATCCTGTACATATTTAGTTTAACGGTGTAGTGAATTTATCGTAGTTTAATGGCAACTGCAAGCGGAAGCGGATGTACTTGGTGCGTATAGACACCTATTTATTACTTGCAATTAATCGATATCTGATTTTGGGTTTTGTGACATAACCGGAGTTAAGTCACCTTAACTCAGACAACCCTCTGTTTACAGAAATAGTCAGCATACTACTAAATACGAGTATGTAGAGTAGTTATAAGCTGACTTTGAAATACTAGTGTAGCATATTAAAATAAAGCTAGGTAAAAAGTTTTATGATTAGTGTTTTTTAATTTTCATAAGGAAAATTGACACTACAAAAGCATTATTGATGCCTTAACATTACTTAAAACTAGACTAAACTAAACTTAATTGACTAGCGTATGAGTGTAGTTCACAGTATTTTTATATTGGAATAATAGCGAGAACCATTTGGTTTATTTTGGATGATCTTTAGACATTTGTTCTGGATTATCTGGAGACGTTTTCCTGTAGTTTGGCGCATAGATTTCAAACTGGAACGCCATACATTCGGATGGATTGCATCACCGTCTTGTATATAAGTAATTTATTTTCCTTGGATAGCAAATTAAAAAATCGCCAATAGTCTGGGGGCATATCTGGGGTCAACTTTATTATTTCATGGGTAGAAGTCCGAAACGTTTTTAATGAATCTACTATCATAGTACTACAAAAGTTCCAACTGTCAGCCTCCTAGCCTAAGCGGTCCCTGGAATCTAGGAACAAAAATTTTTCATCTAAAACGCTCTCTCCTCCCCAAAATAGGGGTTCGTAGGGGATCACTCATTCTACCTACCATAAAAATTTCAGCTTAATATCTCAAGAAGCGTTCGACGGACAGGGTCTACGGCGGAGAGACGGGCAACATTTTGTTTTCTTGTTTTTTTGGGGCTTACTAGTCCTAAAACGTGAAAATACAAAACCGATTTATAGCAAGGTACAGAACTGACAAAAACGAAGAAACCAACACAAATTGAGTGAAATGTGAAAATAAGTTTAACATTTTTTAATAGCTAAGCCAAACAAAAATCGTGTGGATCATTAAAAGATCTCTCTTTTCACACTTATCGACTTATAACATAATATCCAGTCGTATTTTCTAACTAATTTAGTTTAAGCAATGTTCACGCAAATTCTCTCAACGGACAAACATAAAACACCTTACCACATACTTCAGCCGATTGTACCAACAAAATTAAGTTTATAGTTTAGGTCATCTCCCCTTTTAGATCAGGTTTAACTTCATGATTTATCCAAGGTAGTCACTGTACACCGCACAGTTATCGTTGCCCTCTAGATATCCTATCTTTTCACAATGTGTAAGTGTCAACTTAGAATTTATATAAATTTATGCACCATCTCAAGACATTACCAGCAAACATTCCCCAAACATCATACACAATTTATCCTTGGACCAGAATGAGAATGGTTATAAGAAAACAAGGACCTAATAATTATATATGGTCCCAAGTCTAAGAAAATTTTGTCCAAATCTAAAGCAATGGAAATTGTAGAGGTGGAGTAAAATGGCAAGCAGAAACGAAGGAAACATTCCTGTGCACAGGGACAGGGATACTATTTTAAGGATACTAGTAGTGCGGTAAAACTTCACTCCTGAGATCACCGAATACCGAAGAAAGGATACCGAAGAAATTTGTCTGTGTGCCGCCGATTAATATCATTCTCGTGTGATTTATGAAACCTGAGGGGAATCATAATTTTGAACGTATCCTTTTCGGGTGACACCATTACTGATGTTCTTGTCGTTATAATTTTATGTAGTCCTTGCTTTCCTGTTCCTCATGTTTAGGTACATGCGATAGATCTACAAATCCCTTTAGAATAATTAACGAAGACAGTGCAAGAACTTATGGAGAAATTGAAAAGGTTCACCATGTGAACCGCAAGGAAAGGCAGCACAACGAAAAATATTTCCAGGATTTTGGTTGCTTGCAGAATTCCATAGATTGGTAAAAATTTAGTTGAGTTGCTTGAGAAAAATTAAAATTTTTCTGGAATAGGTTTAATGTGGATTTGCTTTTAACAGGCTATTTGGAATGTAAGCCGTAACCAGTAAGTATCTTTCTGAAACGCACAGTGCATTCGAGTCCGAAATTTTACTATCTCCTGGAAACTCCAAAATCTATTGGTCTCGCTTGTGTACGATTGTTAAACTCCGCTGCCGCAATACACGACCTCAAACAAACCATTCTACATCCCATAACAGCAAATAGTGTGTGGCACTCATTTCCCCCAGGGAGCAGAAGGAACATCAGCAATTACCAATTCTAAACGCACCACCAAACTACCCCGGAGTAGATTTTTTCGCCAAAAATTTATCTCCGCTCCCGGTATAGGAATATACGGGATAGGGCATAGCAGTACGTAGGCTCTTTAGATTTGATAGCCGATAGCGCAAACAGTTTTAGTTTATTTGCAAGTAGTTATCCTGGGTCCTGTGCTCCTGCCCCGGCCACGCATTTTGTTTCGAGTAATCTTGCTTCCGATTTTGCAATTCGCCCTATGTATTTGCCGTACAATGAATCTGTTTCTGTTTCGATTTCGAGGTTCAGAAGTCATATGCGCGAATTGTAGGCGTAGATGAAGGGTGTAGGGCCGAGCGCGTTTCATCTATTTTATATTCTAACTAGCACATTTAATCTGGGATTGAAACAGCCAAAAGCTGCTAAATGTTCAGATACACAGGGCGAGATAAGTGACAATTAATTAGAAATATATTTGTACATTTGTCGTGCCATTTTGTCGTGTCGGTCTGTGACGCTGTATCTTTTGTGGACATCCTGATATATGCTATTAGATAACGGTTTGGGTTATGCCTAGTGATGTAATTTTAAAAGTCTTACACAATTATTACTTCTGCCAAGAAGGTTAAGGTTAAATTCACCGTACCTACCCGTTCATTATGTTCTGATATTGCGAAAATACTTGCATATGCAAAATATTGAAATTAAATTAAATTGAAGCCAATCGGAACTTAAATTTTAACGAACGTAAGTTTGGTGTGAACTTTACTGAATAACAAAATTATTAAGGAACTTTTCACAGTAGAGTTCGATAGAAGGTCGATGATGCTCAAAACATTTGACGGGTTATTATGAAAGTGTTCCCAGTTTAATATCGCTGTAGTACCCACCAAAGAAAGAAGGATTTTTCAAAGTTTATTATTTTTAGAGAAACTGTGCGTAGATCAACACCAAAAGTCACTAGCTTTTAAAATCTTAGCGCAATGCGTACCAAACGATGTTTGCTAATTATCGGAGAAAACATCTACATATCTTGGTGAGCTTTCAAAGTAAAAAATTCTAGCTGCGCCTTGATTATTTGATTACCATAGAAGATGACAGTCTCATTGCCTGCATATTTGTGTGGATTACGAAGCATAACTCATGTTATGTCATGAATGTCATGATTTATTTATATTGGCTCTTGACGAATTCAAAAGTTGTTAATTAGAATATGTTTTTTTCTCACATCAACCGTGAAAGAGTGATATGTACATCAATTCTTTCTTAATAAGAGTCTATTTTCTTTACTACGTAAACAATGCGCATTGTTCTAGCGTCCATACCTTTCTATTACGTTTAGCCTTTTTTCAATCCAATTGGTAATACCTTATATGTATCTCGCTGTCACTGTCTCTCTGGTCTTATGATTTAGTAATCTATGGCGCCATACTGTATAACCTAAAAGGTATGATATTAAAGTCCGTTGTGTCCATCCAAAGAAGAGCAACGTATAAGCAATACAAAAAACAGGGGAAACAACAAACACAGTGAACATACCTCGCAAACACCAAGAAAGCTTAAACAGTTTGAACCTAATGTGATGGATTACAACATCGATTAAGGCTGATTGCTCCCCTATAACGCACCCATACGGACGGGTGTATGTACATACCGCCGTAAGTTAATCTTATAGTAATACCGCTGTACAACTTGACGTATCTATCTGCACACGACAATGTGTACTGAGTGGAGCTTGCTACCACCTATAAAATCTACAGTGTTGTTCAGGTATAGTCGTTCATATTAAAAGCAATAACGTCTACTTGTATATCCATGTAACTTTTGCTCTGCTCCTGAACCTGTGCATTTATACACACCGACGAAGTACAAAAAAGAAAACAGATTTTCCCGGAACTCCTTACTAGACGCTTCTATTGTTCAACCTAAACTTCTTTACATAAAGCTAGAGTGGGCGATGATGGGTGTTCCCCCTGTTTCCTAGCCCGACCTGAATCAAGGGTTGTAAGTGTGCTATCTCAAAAAAGTCACATATAAATACCATTTTCATTTAACGTAATAATAACTTTATGCGATCGTCTACCAGGAATCACCACATACTCACAGTGTTGCCGAACTGCCTAAAGGATGGCTGGGACTCTTCCAGTCAGCGATTCACTCATATATTGGATGGATGGCAAACATTAAGGTATTTGCTGCATCATCCTTCTTCCCATTGTTATTAAGCCGGGAACGCCCGTTCATATGAAGGTAGAGTTGGTGTAGCATAAACAGCAGAATAGTTTCAAATCTCATCGTTTTGGTTTGCAGAAAGCTGAGCCTTCTGAAGGAATCAAAGTTGAGAGTGAAGCGCCTGGAGGCGCCAGCATCGTTATTTCATACTCCCGAAAGAATCGGTGGGTGTTTGCCAGGATACTAAGTAAGATGGTTTTTGTTAGCCCCAATTTTTTCCTTCTTAGCTGCTGTTCAGGGTAATGACTTTCTCCGATACGTGTCTTTGGGCGACACAACGTTAGGTGTCCTACGGCAAATCTCAAACGAAAACTTTCAATAATCCACAGCAGTATGTCCCCAGAGCATACCGTGATGTAACCGTTTTCAGCTTGATTCAAGACAGGAAAAAAACACCTCTGCAACGAAAAGTAGCAAGCACTGCCACTTTTTTCTTTCTGGTTATTACTCACATGAGATTAATTGAGTATACGCCTTCGCCGCCTTGAATACCAAGCTCTACATTCTACACGGGCTGGCGCTGATTCGGTTCCCCTTGATACTCTCGTTAAGTAAACAACTTAAGGATAAATTATCCCCGAGCACGGGATATATTCCATTCCTATGTTAAAGGCCTCCCCGAAAGTATCTGCTAACCGATCGGGGTCCTTTCCTTCGAGAGATGATACGTCAATTTTTATTCGATTATTTGTAGTCTTACCTTATTTATCTCGAATTGATGCAAATATCGAAGAAAATTTTCTTCGAGTAGGTATCCTTATTTTTTTGTATTACATGGAACCGCGTATAATACAGTTAAATGATGTCGTAAATTTCACGAAATTGGTTCTTTGTATGATGGAATTTCTTTCGATATTTTTGAAGAGGAAATGTTCATCAAAAAGTTTATAGAGATTATATGAAGGTTGAATCCGGCACACGAGTATTAATCATATACGTAGGAGCAAGAAAATGAGAGGATCTAGTTGACTAATACGGAAGTTTTTTTTATGGTTTTTATGCATGTTATTTGACTTTGTATCGAGTTTATAGCATTTTAAAACTCTGATATTGTATATTGGAATTGGAAAGTTAGCAGCAAGAAATTATATGATCCGAAAACCGTCGAATTGATAAATGGAAATAGAAATCGAGTATCAATAATGAAGGTAAAATATTAGTTTTATCTATTATTATTGTAAATTTGACTGTTTTGATAAAATGGGTGGTGATCCTCTTAACTCTATTTGAATTGGAAATGTTTTTTTTTCAATAAAAAGCGATTTCTATATCTTAAAAAATTTAAATATGTTTAATTTACACAATTTAAAATACTTAGGAGGGCATGAAACTGAATTTTTTCCACATTTAAATTTACTTTGACTTACTTATGACAACTTGAACAACAATGAAAGGATCAGTCCCAAAACTCATATGTGTTATATTGAGTTAAAAAGAAACTAATATTTATGGGTGACTATTAGGTACTACTCAATTTCGATAATACAATAAAAATATGGCAGCAATATTTTTATTTAACATCTAAAAAATCTGGGGATGGTATCATTCTCCCTTCCGAAATTTTTTTGATTACCCAGGTACAAACAATTATCCAGGAAGACAACGCTGCAATCTGGGCCCATAGCACAACCTTTCTGAAGTCTCACTGGCCACAGACTCTATATCCAGTTTACGACTCCCCCATGCTACGGAGATTAGCCACAATTCTAGTCAGATTAAGATTAGGTCACACTTGGCTGACGAAAGGATACCTAATTTTAAAAAAAGACCCACCATCATGCCCCCATTGTCAAAATAGACTTACCATAAAGCACATCCTCGAAGAATGCCCAGAAACTTCTTCTTTCTTTCACCATCACATACCCCCTTAGGTGTCCTTTCAAACACAACAGACAACCTCAAACTCCCAACTCTTTCAACTCCTCTCCCATCTAAATATTTTAAACCAAATTTAATCGACTTATTTTTCCAGTAGCAATATGTAAAAATACGAAAATTAAGAAATAATGTGATAAAACCATGTGTAAATCAGCGCCGCATGTACTTAGCTTACAAGGCGCCTATCTAGCTCTGTCTAATCTTGAGGCTGTAGCTGAGAAAAATAAATAAATAAAAATAAATCTAAAAAGTCTAACTAAAATCTATTTATCTCACCTAAAATTTAACCAAATTTTAGACTTTTACCTTGCACAATTTATAATAAGAAAATGTTAGTGATCAGGAGCTTTTCATTGTAAAGTAAAGAAGATCGACCTTATTCATAGGATACAAAAAATACTTCCTTCTACTCCTATATTATACCTTCATTTCAGTCCAACTTGAAACTAAAGCATTTCTGAAGGACCTTCAAATGGAGCAGCCTAGAATATATTTTTTAATATCAAAACAGAAAACGAGAGCCATTGAAGGTAGTTTTTCCGTTTGTTCCTATTAATTTTTTTTATATTCGAACAAAAGAAAAAATATCCTGAGGATGCTGCCAGGGAGTAGAGAAAAACAAAAAGTTGGTTGGAGAGAAGAAGAATAAAGTGTACAACACTGAGAGGTGGAAATTAGATGTCATCGAGGTGTCATTTGCCACGCTCCATTCCTCGTGAGTATTGTTGTAGTAGTCGTCCGTGAATGCACAAATTGCTGGCGGTGAGTTTTAAATCTATAGGGAGAGTGAAAATTTTTTTATTTTTTTTCATTCCCAGTTGAGAAATATTTTTTTAATTTTCAGCACGGCTTGCTTCGGAAAAAAACCTACTTCTCTGTATTAGAGAGAAGCCACCAGAACGATGAGGTGTATTAAAAGTGAACAAGTATAGAAACATCAGAACGCCAGGATATTAGCGATTCGGGGTAGTGAGTGGTGTGAAGCTACGTGATTTGTCTCTGTGATTGATTCATTCCGGAACGTAACCGTGTGGTTTGTAGCTTGGGGCTATCTAAGTAATCATACGTTCGAATGCACTTCAACTGAAGAAAACTAGTATGATTGCACTGATAGTGAGTTGTATTTGTGGTAGTGCCGATATATACGAATTAGAAGTAGGTACTTTTGTTTAAAGAAATTAAATTCGTCAAATCAATCAGGAAATCCTAAAACAGCGAACATTATCCTTGGGTTGATACTTGAAGAATCTGTTTTCACAGCTTTCGATCGATAAATGCTTAGAATTAAGACTTGATACTTTACACTACTGAAACGGTTGAAGTGTCATTATTGACGGGAGCGGACCGTGAAAATTGCAGTGGTTAAAAAAAGAAGCCGCTTTTATGATTGATTAAAAATTTGAGCTTTATGAGCATCAAAATAAAGATTATAGATAAAGATTAAAGATCTAAAAGAAAGTGGCCTAAAGGGTATTCTTGTGGATTATTATCAACATGTCTGCTATTTAAATGCGACAGTATAACTAACTATTTCATATTGCGGAGCTAAGTTTTGACCTTTACAAAGAATTCCACCATTTAAGCGATTTTTTTGGAGAACACCAAATGTCATTCGCTCACTTAATTTTCTCGATTAAATTTAATAAGTGGCATTTCTGGCTACAGTATCTGAGTCCTGTTATTGGTGAAATATTTTTATTCAAAACTGGATTTATTTTTTCAAAGAATATATAGAACAAAAACTACTCTAAAGTCGAAAGGCACTAGTCTTCCGGAATTTGCTAGTGCTAGTCGCCAGTAGTTTTATTCGCTTGTCTGGATGTAGGCATTAATTAAAAATTAGCTCTTTTCGCGTAATTTAAAGACAACAATTGCGTAATTATCGCCATACTTTTGTATTATATTTTATTTTATGTTCTCCATTTATGTTTGTTTTTTCGCCTTCTGGTTGTTTTATTGTCTTATTATATCCTTAAAAAAATAAAGTTACCCACATTACGTTCCGGGGTTGAATTTTTCATTGCTTTGTCATTCCTGGACTCTACAGTCGAAATTTTCTGTACTATAGTTGGTGGTTGGTCATGGCTGGTTGTCAGTAGAAGATGAGTTCGTTTTTCTATTCGTGGCCATCACCATGGTTAATGTCCTTTTTCGCTCATTCAGGATTGTCATAATGGGCCACGTTATGGCAAAATTGTGGTTTCTACCAGAAAACTTTTCTGGTGCTTGTATGTGTGTGTTGACTCCTTGCATTAAATTGTAGCGTTGTTGAAAAGTACGAGACGGACCTCTATCGTGCCGGATCAAAGTTTTGTTAATTAGGAAACTTTTCAGTAGAATTATCTGTGATGTCAAGTAAAAGTGTCGAATGCGAAAATGGTTTCAATGGCGTTGGGAGGAAAAGTCCAAGGTTTATACTGCTGGCTGTTGTAAAGTACTTTTGCACACAAAATTTGTTAGGATAAAACAATTATTGTTATTATGGAAATGGAATAGAAACGGCTATGGATTGAAGCTGGATTGGCTGATGGAATATTTAAAATCTCTTTCGTATATCAACTACCTACGCAAAAGGAAAACAGTTTTACCATGAAGACTTGAAAACCTCAACATAAATTATTAAGTTTTCCTTGAAGACCCAAACTATAGTTGGCAGCAAAGGAACTGGACTGACAACGAGAATCAGAACAAAAACGATTAGAGGAATTATATTTGTTAGCAATAGTTGCCAGTACACCCACTTACACCCTGCACATGTGATACACAATTTTTATTGAATTTATATATTATTTTTATCATCTTGACTACTGCATTTTAATTTTTGTGATGCTTGTTCACTATGATTACTTTACTATGGTATGAATGTTACCGTTTCAGATGAATCCACGGCAACTTATATCGCGTTCAAATTGACAACTACAAATCAGTACGTATTCCCAAGTGAATACATGAAAATTTGCTACGCAGTGTATTGTAGAGCATTCCAACTATCAGTTTAATAGAAAAAACTTTATATAAAGAGTCAAATATCTACCGCTTTTCATCGCTGCACAACACGTGAACGTATTTGAGGATATTCAATAATATCCAGATTCAACAACAGCGATGTATCGAATTTAACCCCATCGTTTTAGTAATCAAGACAGAGGTCACTTTTCATTCTAACCTATGTTATGAAATTACACATACATACACATACTGGTTCTAAAGTTTTACTGGACTTTCTGGCATAGTCCTGCACTTACTGCCAGAAGAGAGTATTTGGTGCACGTCGCTATACTACATTTCCAGGATTTCAATAATAAATCTGAGTTATCCTGTCTCTGAAAGAAGAAATGACCCAATTACTTCCGTCCTGGACATACAGTAATTCTACACACAGAAATGGTGACAAGAAAGCTGAAAAAAAACGCAAAACGGAAGACAATAATTCCGACACCCGAACTTTGTATAGACAAAGCAACACTCTACACCGTAGAAACGAGGAAACGTGTGAGTTTCCTGCGAAATACTTTCAATTTTTTCCACTTCGGGCAACCCTAACAAAGACTTCAACTCGGACTCCTGCTTTATAGTCCGCGATAATTTAATTGTTTGCCGAAAATCCTGAATCCCTAATGTAAAAATAGTAGGCAGCAGTGGTTTGGGGGTTATCATCAGGACTAATTTTATTTATACCGCACTTTTTCTCAGAGCAACCTCTGCCAATGGTAATTACTTTATTTCTCGTATTTTTTTCCCTCCTGTCGGTTGTCCTTTATCTGTGCGGGCTGATTTTTTGTTCGACCTTAGTCGACACCCTTTTTGGCAGAAACTCGCAGTAGCAGCTAATTTTGATGTTGTTTAGTCACTTTGTGGCTAATTTAATTGGGTTTTTTAAGTTTTTTCTTTATAGCGATGAAATTATTAGCAGAAGTTTGGAGAGCAGCTGATTTTGTTGCAATCCCTGATGATTATATTAAAAAATGTCTTGTTAGATGTCGAAGTACACTGCGTTGTTAGATTAGAGCTATGTAGATTAATGTGATTTTTCCGGATCGAAACGATCTCGAATAAAGTTCCCACTACCTAAATTTTAAGCAAAATACGGTCTATAGAGTTTTTAAAATTTATATATTGTGAAAAAAACTTTCGTGTAAGAGGTTAACCTAAAAGAAAAACGCATACAACCTTTTGGGATTGGGAACACTCACAGATGATGATGTTTTTAAGGAAAACGTTAATTTACATATTCTATTTAAAGAGAGCTGGAGATCATTATTGACAAGAATAGGAAACTCACGGGGTCGATACTCGCAATTTTCTAATCCTAATTGTGGCTTAAGACTGAAAACCTACTGCCTAAAACTCTAATTTAATAAAATCACTACATAAAACGCCGATTTAAGATTTAAAATTTTCCAATTTTCTCTACATCTTGAAATGAAATTCGTACCACATTTTCCAATTATATTTTCCGTCGCTCCCGTCCAATTGCTTTCTCTCATTTTCCTAATAATGCAATTGAGCCGCACCTTTTGTCCTTCGGTTAATTCAATTTTATACTTGATGCTCGGTTTCTCGTTCTTCTTTCTGGACAATAAGAAAAAGGAAATTTCACTCTTGGGCTCCATCATATAGTCAAACACGTGTCGATACGGGGACACAAGGATGCCCAACTCTGCGAGTGTAGTAGTGCATGAAGTTTTTCGTTTTTTATGTGCTCCGGAGAAAAGCGACAAACTTTATTTCGCCTTCGGAATACCTTTGGCAATTTTTAAGTCACACTCGAGCACATCCAACTCCTGAGCGGTCGGGCAAAAAATGTTGGAAAAACAGGCAAAAGTTTTGTTTTTCGTACGAGAAAATTCCAAAGTGGGACCAACTTTTTTTCACCGGACTAAGTTGAATAGGAGTTTTCGCTTGTTTTTAGCGAAATGCTCTTTGAGCTTTTTTTAACGGTGGTGATTTTACTCCAGCGTAGTGTTGAGAATACGATCCAAATGTATAGTGAAGGTTGCCGTGTTCTTAGTAGTATTCAATGAATTAATACTCTGTGTACGATAGGGGGTGGCAGGGTGCGTCCTTGCTGGGCTAGAAGACATTGCTCTAAATGAAAGTTCTTTTACTGGATTTTTTATTTTTGGCCAATTTAACTAGAGTTTTTCGACTTCTTCCACCGGGAATATGTTACTGGAAGTCTTGTGGGTAGGCAGTCAATGTTGATTTGGATTTCTTTTTATGCTTTCTTCCCTTTTTCGTTGTTTTTTTTTAAACTTTCCTTAATTGAAAATATCTGTTCGGAGCAATTAGACGAGAAAAACGAATTACGGAACGGAAGAGAAAAGTTCAGAGACTATGTACAAGTTAAGAGTTAAGTGACATTTTTTATAAATTGATTTTTAAATTGTTGTTTAGTATGGAAAACATATGAATACGAAGATGAAGATACCGCTGTTTTGTCGCCGAAAAGCAACAAATTTTACACAAATTTTCCGAAGTCCATAAAAGTCAAAGTGATTACTTTAGAATTTTTTTTTAACTAATTCCTACAAAGCTCACAATTTACAAATTATTCTCATTATCAAAAGTTGGTTATTGTCACAATAATAAAATTGGTCAAATATCAAAGATTTCTATCTTCAAAAAATAAAGATAAAAATTTGTTGCTTAATGTTTGACATTTACCGCAAAGTTTATTATGTTAATTTTACTTTATTATTTATAATACAGTATTGTTATTGATTTTCAAAAAAAAAAAATTTGCTGCCCTCAAAATTTTTTTGTGGACATTTCATGACTAGTAGACACGAAAAAAGCAAAAAAAATTTTCACTCCGTCTGTCCGCCGTACGCCGTACGTCGACCGCCAAAATCCTTTGAAGGCTCGTAGCTCTCAAACCAGTGGAGCTATTAAATTACATTACATTACATTATTACATTATTATTACATTTTTTCTAGGAATAGACTGGGTAGAACCCTAGAATTGACATTATTTTCAGGGGTGGGGGTGTGAGGGGGAAGGTGGGGGAAGCGTTTTAGACGAAAAATTTTGGTTTCTGATCAGATATCGAATATCTTTTCACTTCCCCAGGCTTGTTTAATAATTACCTATTTTTAAGTTTTGTTTTTCTCAGCCTCTAGACCGCATCCCGGAATATGACCCAATTATTTAATTCTTATGTTACACCCTTTTCTAACCGCTTCCCGAACTTTTTGTTAGGTTTTCAGTCACATAGTAACATACACCGCATCCCCGAATTGAACGCGTTCTAAACTTCTGCCTGAAAAATAATAAAGTTGCGCCCAGACTGTTGGCAAATTTTTTTTATTGTTGAAGTAGAGGTGAATCAAAGTGATTCTAAATATGTAGGTAGCTGCTTTTCTTACGAAATGAAAACGAAGCGCTATCCTTTTTTTAGAGTGCCTTTTCGATAACGCGTTTTTCTTCTTATTTTTTGATAACTCACTTTTCAATAATGCATGATTTTTGCTTAACTCCTTTTCGATCTGCTTTCTGCCTTTCGATTTGCTTTCGCCTTTTCGCCTTTTCGCCTTTTCGATCCGCTTTTCGCTTTCAAATAACGTATTGATCGCCAAGTTTATTTTCAAACTCCAAGTCGAAGATTATATCTAGAAGACATAATACATATACGTAACTACATATGTGCAGTTCAGTATTACTTTCTGCATAATATATTGAAAAACAAACCGATAGTCTTAGGCCCGTCACTACGATCGTCAGTTACATTCTAACTGGAACTTTAAATGACAGAAGCTCATACGAAACTTACAGTTAAAGTTCCGGTTAAAATTTAACTGAAGGTCGTAATAACGGCCCGGTCACTAGTGTTTAAGAAATAATACTGTATATTTTCATACGCCTTTTTTTTGTAATATAATAATAATAATAATATTTAAAAATCAGAAATAGATTAGAAAAACGTAAATCATAGCATCGTATCGAAGACTTTTTAATATTGCGACCGTCAAAACTATTTTGTACTGAAAAATGTTACTATTAAAATGTACTATTTGTTGATTATAGGTATTCATATTTTCATAAAAAAAAAATTTAACGTTCAATTGAATTCTGCACTTAACGGCGTCTGTAAACTCATACAAATGAAATAATTTTTTTCTGGTTACCCATTTATTGTTCGTTAGAAAATCTTTGGGATCAAGAACAATGACAATAATAAAAGACAAGTTGCAAAGAAAACTAAATTTTGGAAACTTTAAGCGCGCTCCCAACTAAACCAGATATTCGGCACCTTTAGCTTCATTAAATATTTCATACTAGGTATTTACATAATTTGGAATGCCCTAGTTCGAGACCACGACAGAGTCCTATCTCGTGGAATGGAATTTTCGTCGGCTACATATACTTGTATATCGTTCGGTCGCTATACAAGTACGTTATAACGTAGTTTTTCTTGATATCAACCGTAAAAAGGATATTCGCCCACCACATATCCGAGGATCAGTTCCCGTATATCCAATTCGCAACGTTCACGATACGGTAGACTCGTGGTACTCCTGGATGCTGTTGGCACTCTTGCGGTAGGAGGACAGCGGAAATATGTGCAAAATATCTTGGCTATGACGATGACACGAAAAAGGTGTTACGCTGTAAGGGGTTTTGCCGAATTGAAACTTTGGGATGGCCATGCCGAATATTTTCGAGAAATATATGCACGGGGAAAATGGGAAGTCACGATGTATTCGGTTCGGTCTAGGACTGTAGTATTTATGGGTAGTAGAGCAACACTACTGTGTGTATACCAGAAATCGTTTATCGCATTTGATAAATGCAAATTTAATTTATTTTCTGTCATTTTCTTTTGGCACACGCGAAGGCTGAAGGTTCAGTGAAGATGGTCGAAGGGAGAATTTTATCCTTACTTGAGGGCAATTTGTGATTTCATAGCGACAAACAAGGCTCTAAACAGGGGTTTTCGGAAGGTAGATGTTTTTTTGAGTGCCTCTTAAAAACTCGTGATTGATGACGACACGGAGGTGAAGTGCAACAATATTTCTTTTACGACGTACTGAGATAAAATCGTTCAAATACATATTTAAATTCGTTATGTTTAAAGTAAAAGATTTATTAAATATATTACATAACTGGAATTGGTTATCTAATATATAATAGTAGATATCATAGAAGTCGACCAGAAGACTTAAGGACTTAAAGAACCCAACGGGAGAACCAATTAAAATTTTTTTTTTTAAATTTTCGGTGAATCAATTCAAAACACGTATGGGTACAAAAGATCAATAAACATAACTACTGTTACGTGCTTTCGTGTTATAATAGGTTCAAAGCGGAACATTAACTAGAAAGAGTTGGTGATATTTATCAATTTTACTTTATTAGTAATAATACAGTATTGTTATTGATTTTCAAAAAAAAAAAAAAAATTTGCTGCCCCCAAAATTTTTTTGTCCACGTTTCATGACTAGTAGACACGAAAAAAGCAATAAAAATTTTCACTCCGTCTGTCCGCCGTACGCCGTAAGCCGTACGTCGACCGCCAAAATCCTTTGAAGGCTCGTAGCTCTCAAACCAGTGGAGCTATTAAATTACATTTTTTTCTAGGAATAGACTGGGTAGACCCCTTGAATTGACATTATTTTCAGGGGTGGGGGTGTGAGGGGGAAGGTGGGGGAAGCGTTTTAGACGAAAAATTTTGGTTTCTAGATTTTAGCCACCAATCATGTTAGGAGACTGAAACTTAGAATTTCTATAAAGCTTTGATAGTGGACCCATTTGCAAAAAAATTTATGATATGGGTGAAGGGGTGTGGGAGTGGAGGGGGAAGCAATGCATCCGAAACGCAAAAAAGTCGAGATCGACACATTCTAAAATCTATATCTCCTAAACCGTTAATAGCAAGCAATTAAAACTTAACAAATATCTGTAGTTATACTAGGAAAGTAGATTGAAACAAAATTTTTGGGTGGGGTAGTGACGTACGGAGGTGGGGTTGAAATACTTAACATTACGATATCTCCCAAACCAGTGGCACCAGAAAAACAAAATTTGGTTTGGATATAAAGCTTAATAAATAAAGATTGCTCAAAGTAAAATCTTTGAAGGGGGCGGGGGAGTACGTAAGTGAAGGGGATAAGAATTTTTCAAAAATAACACGTTTCATATCTCAATAACAGTGTACGATGGATGCTTCAAATTTTTACCAGAAGTAGACCTAATAGAACCCTAGTAGGAAAAAAAAGTTTGGGGGTGTGGGTGTAGAGGGTGAGGGTGGGGAAGGGTGGGAAAGAAAAAGTTCCGATGCTTATATCTTAAGAATCTATAGTGATAGGAAGCTGAAACTTGGTATTTAGATAGAGCTATAGTAGTGGCATGGTGGAAAAATAGGTTTTTTTTAGGGGTAGTATGGTAAGGTGGTGGGGGGTGTTTTTCCAAACTTTAGAACGGCTTATGCTAAGAAGATGAAACTCGGTACGTATATGTAAATTAACTAGAAAAGTAATTCTGATAAAAACAAATTCGAACATTCATTGGCGTTCAGAAGGGGGGCAAAAAAAAATTTCAGTTAATATAAAATGCATATATTTTTACGATTTATTCTACGAATTCTTCATATGAATACCTAGAATGCGTTTTCAAGATTTTTTGAAATTCGACCCCTAAGAGGGTGTAAACCACCCTCACCCTCTACACCCCCACCTCCAATTTTTTTTTTCCTACTAGGGTTCTTTTGGGCCTACTATTGGTAAAAATTTGAATCATCTATCTTTCACTGTTATTGAGATATGAAACGTGTTATTTTTGAAAAATTCTTATCCCCTCCACTTGTATGCTGTCCTACCTCCGTCAAATATTTTATTTGAGCAATCTTTATTTAGCAAGCTTTATACTCAAACCAAATTTTATTTTTTTGGTGCAATTGGTTTGTGAGATATCGTAATCTGAAGTTTTTAACCCCCCACACCCCGTACGCCACTACCCCTACCCAAAAGTTTTATTTCAGTCTACTCTCCTAGTATAACTACAGATATTTGTTTAGTTTTAATTACTTGCCATTAACGGTTTAGGATATATGGATTTTAGAATGTGTCAATCTCAACTTTGTTGCGTATCGGACACTATATTTCCCCCTCCACTCCCACACCCCTTCAACCATATCATCAATTTTTGCATTTTGCAAATGGGTCCACTATCAAAGCTCTATAGAAATTCCAAGTTTCAGCCTCCTGATATAAACAATTGCTGAGATCTAGAAACCAAAATTTTTCGTCTAAAACGCTTCTCCCACCTTACCCCTCATACCCTCACCCCACAAAAAAAAATTTCACTTCAAGTGGTCTACCACGTCTATTAATAAAAAAAAATTAGTTTAATAGCTCCACTGGTTTGAGAGCTACAAACCTTAAAACGATTTGGGGCGGTTGACGTACGGCGTGTCTACTAGTCGTGAAACGTGTTTTTTTTTTAAAAATCGATAACAATACTGTTTTATAAATAATAAAGTAAAATTTATGTGGAGCTGAAGGTAGAGTCATTTGCAAAAATGTTTAGCTTGGCAAAAGATACAGGAGAACTCGAAAGCTGAACAAATTTATTTTTAATACCATATATTAAAAATTCGAACAGTGTTGATTCAACCTGTAATTTTCCCTTAATTTACAGAACTCATAATAACTCGAGAAATAGTTTAGCCACGAAGTTCAAATTTTGTTTAAATTATTTTTAAAGAAAAATAAACTTGAAGTTAATTTGTCAGTAAAAAAATAGATAATAAATTTTGTTATTTTCACGTTTTAGGACTAGTAGACCCCAAAAAAACAAAAAAAAAGGTCCATTTGTCCACGTATGCCGTACCCCGTATTTTTACATGGTTTCATGTAAAAGAATAAATATGTTTGCAATCGGGTGCTCCTTCATGTGAATGTCTTTGAAAAATTAAAATTTTACTTAATTAAGGACGAGCGCACTCCGTATTCCACTTTATCCTCAGCTACAATATAAATAGGACTTTAGTATTTTATCAACAGTGTCATACGATAGGCTTGCAGCCGATAGTAACTATAGTAAGTTTTATTTTAAAAAAAAACTGTAAACATATGCATTTCGTTTCGCTTCCCAATATTCACCTAATTTTTACAAGTCATACTTACCTACGAGCTCTTCAGAAAATGTAGATTCAGGAAATAAAACCTATACTACCTATATAATGTAGATAAAATAATAAAGAATGAAATTGATTTTTTTTAAATTACAAATATAGCGGTACCCAGTAAAATGCAAATAACAACTCAAACTTAGTAGATAATATCAATTACTAAGTAGAAATTAGTAACTAATTCAAAATCACCGACAAAGTGCAATAAATAATGCTTCAATTTTAATTGCCAGCATTTAATTGTCCCATCAATCTTCGTGCTGATTGTTTTGTTTGGTTCCTTCCTGAAGATTTTCACCTACATCCTTCCTAGAAGCTGACATAGTCGTCTGTTTGCGCTTCTATCAGAACGCAGTAGTCGATAAAAGTACAAAATAGCTTTTAATAGGCTTCACATTAAGGATCCTATTTATCAGCGTGTTGTTTTGGCATTGAGATGTTTTTGCCTTATAGATCTTCTAATTCCCCCTGTCTGAAGCATTTGTGCGTTGTGTTATAGACCCATCTACGCAAGTAATCGACATGACATGTTATCTATAGGTATTTAAACGGGAATCCCTCCTAAGGATACTGTAGGTAGCACAGGCACGTGCACAAAGTTACAGACATTACTCACTTCTGTCCATAGTATCGAACTACTCCACCTTAGGTTCGGATAGGTATCAAAATCAACCTACTTCGGTTTTTTTTCTTATTTCTAGGACCAATTTAGTCCTTCAGTAGCATCGCAAATACTTGGGGTCGTGGTTTACATTGCCCTCTCCACCCATTCCACACCTCTGACCTAGACTAGTTTGATCTCTGCTTTTCGTAATTTATTTTGCGAGGCCTTCCAAGGATCAGTTTCGTAGAATACAACAGAAAAAATACGAAATATTGTGAAAACAGAGTCAGGACAGATAGATGGGTTTATTGGGAGGAGGACCCGTAATATACTGTATAGGTAGGCGATAGACGATAGCTTAAGAAAAAGGCCTTGGGTCTTCTGAAAGTCGACTAAATAATCGCACACGTAAAGGATAAAGAGTGTGTCGAGAAGGTAATTACATGAAAAACTACACGAGAAAATGGATTTCAAATTGAGAACGATTTTTCTTGCACTCTAGAGAGTTAATGATGTGAAATTGGTCAAGGTTCGTGAGTGCTTTTGATTTTCCTCTTGGGGTGGTTAGGGGAGGAGGAGATGCACATCTTCAGGTGATATCTTAAGGCTTGGGAGTGTCGTATTTCATTGATTTATATCGATACTAGGGATTACGGGTGAGTTTTTCGGATAGTTTTGTGTTTTAGGAGAGAATATATGGTTAGGTATCATAAGTAGCAAAAAAACTCGTAGCTACTCAGTTTAAGTTCCATTTTAAATATTCAGATGATTTATCGCCAGTTAAGTTCAAGCTTACCAAACTAACTAAATAGTCTGGTTCTTAATCTCCTTAAAAGTTTTTGAACCTTTGTTTAGGATACTGGAAACAAGATTAAATTGAGCCAAACTATAATAAAATTATCCCCTGACAATAGACTCAACCTGCTTAGCCGAAACAATAACATAGATGTATTTGAATGAGGTTTTAAATCGAATCGCCAGGAAGAAATGAATTGACATTCACCGCAATAAATAACAAATTTGTATATCACTTTCACAGTTTTAACCGGAAATCGAATTCAACTTAAACTTGAAGACTAGGGCTAGAATCGTTCCGGGGAGTTTTTGATCGAAAACTCTTAAATCAAATTAAAACAACATTAAACTGGTGTAATAATGGGTGAAAATGATCATCCCCGCAGACCAATTTCCACTTCTTTTGACTTAGAAAATTTATAGCCTCCCCTTTTTTCCGTCGATGAATTAAATTCCTAACGTGTACATTATACCCTCATTCGCTGCGTATAGTTTAATCCCCGTAAATCGTGCGATTCCATCCCGATGTCCTGTTAATGCAGTAATAAATAAATTTCCCAAAATACTATCCTATACATTATGGCCCGATAATTGCCTTTTCGGGTTACAATCGACCCCTCGCTCTTCTACTGGCCTTCGAAAATTCGCAATTGATTTTCAAATTTCGACAGGATACGTTTCGAATTGAAATTATGCGACTCGAACTATGGAAAAACTCACATATTCCAACTGTAGAATGGTTGCATGGTCGTATATTAGCCCATCATTTTGAAGAAAACTTTTAAATAGAATTTTCCTTGTTCGGAAAAGCATTTTATATTAAACTTTCTCTTAGTTCCGATACGAGTGTGGGGAGTATGCGAACGGGTCATAAATTCTAAAACAAAAACTCATTTCATGGATTGAAGAGGACTCTTTTTGGCGTATCCTGACGATTTCTTCGATTTGAAATCGGCGTTTGGAAATTTCCAAGCGCAAATGAGAGCAGTAAATGTGCAATGAAAATTTGCATACAAGGTTGGATTTAGTGAGCAGGAGAAAAGTCCTTAAGTGGAAAACGCGCAGTATCAGTACTCCTTCGTGTCGAATTTCAGTTTTATGTCTATGGTGAAAAGTGGATTCGTGGCTGGGGACTTTTATTTTCTCATGGAAAACTTGGTGTAATTTTCCATCGATGGGCCTATAAAAATTCAAATTAGTCTCCAAGGTGTATGTGTTGAATTAGGGATGGATTTCGGAGGGTTTGTTATTGGAAAATTATAAAATTTTGGATAAGATAAAGGAGAAATTATGCTTGGATATTTATTGGAGGATTTGACTGCTGCTAGCGTATAAATGAAGTTAATAAACTTCTTAAAAACAGTCGATTAGAGTTTTTGATTGGACTGTGTTTCTTAAAATGACGTCTTATACTTTCATATTTTGCAATTACGGATAAATCTATTAATTTTATATATTCAAACATACTATAATGAAGAAAGTTGGCAATTCTTAATATGTTGAGTTCTAGTCTTCCTCGTTCAAAAATGTATAGTAAAATCTGACTACGATAGTAAAATGAATAAATGAGAAAATTGAGGAAGTCACATAAAAGAAGTTGCAAGTTGTAAACAAGAGCACAGGTCTAAATTAAGTTAAAATTTCTCTACATTATTCAAAGCGTCAAAGCTTTTTACTGTACTTCAATACTTTTTTCAAAAAATTGGTACAAATTTTTAGTATGACTTAAATCATGTGGGTATCAATAAAATCGTCAACTCGATCGAATGAACAAGATCTTCGTAATGAGGGTTTCTAATATATGGCATAAGTAATAGATCGCTGTTAAATGATTTAATTTTTGGGAGATTTTGATAGATTGCGAGATTTTCGAATTTAATTGTGTGACCAAATTTTGTAGAAATCTTATTTGGAATCAGTTTAAACATATTATTGAAAATAATAATGAACACTATTACAAAAATGTCATATATACCCATTTACGTGGACAGATTGTTTATACATTGTTCATACTAAATTTTGTTTTTGAATGACATAGATATTTCTTTTGAGATTTCTAAATCCATTTACAAAAATTTTCTGATGCAAATCCGCTTTCATGTTATGTGGTATGTATCTATCATTTAACAAATGTTATTGTTTCATTGTCAAATTTGTCTATTGCACTGCTAACCCCTTCCTCCCTCACGTTCACAGAAGTAAAAAATAATTGTTTTAATTTGATAGGAAAAAAATTGAATTTTATGATTTTGAATGTTTTATTTCCGCGCAACCTCCACTCCTTCCTTAATTCCCACCAAATAATTGACTGTTGGTTGACAACTCAATTTAATCACTTATTATTATAATTAAATAATAGTATAAACAAAGCAGTGCCGAAATGTACATAATAAACAACTTTCCAGAGATGGGAACAAATTTATTAAATCTCACCCTGCTCTAAATACTCAAAATGTATTTTGGCCCACGGTTCGCCGTAAATAACCCAGACGATCGCAAACAATTGTTTGCAGCTATCAAGTCGACTTCATTAATAGTAATCAACACTACCCCGGGCGAATAGTACATTAAATACGAAAACTTGGGAGCTCTGACCGGGGCAGAAATCAAAATTAATAGTATCACCTGTCAATTTGTATTTAAAATTAATCTGTGGGTGAGTCCCCTTAAATCACACGAGGTAACTAATTGTTGATCCCAGTTAATACCAACGTAAATTTGCAATGACCCCCAACGTAGGAAAACCATACGTCGCATGGGTCTCCAGAACGATGTTGTCGTTGCTTTTGTTTGTCCCGAGAATCGTCCTTCATCCCTAAAATTCGACAATATACCGTCGATACTTTCGATTACCTTAGCGTCATACTATACAGAGGACAAACTCATCTCATCCTACTCTTGTTGCCGAAAGTATCGACATCAGGATACCGGCATACTATTCGTATAACTTTGGGTGAAATGATGTATCGCTATAGGATACTAACAAATCCTCGATTCGGGAGTTAGGAGGACACAGCAGCAGCGTGCCAGGCAGCTCGCGCCTATATTCTACACACCTATGGTGTTCTGTCGGTAATCCAATATGTCGTGTAATTAAATTTTGGTTCATTTGAATATGTCACTTTAATTTCGTTTAAAACCTGTTGGATGCGGCTGGAATTGAACTAGCTCGAGCGCCGGGTACCTATAGGATAGGTAGAGGTAGGAAGTGTATGTATGTCACTTTTGTATGCCTTCTGCCATGTACGAAAATGCAATGGATTATAGTTTGGAGCTAAGGGGATGTTAGCCGTTTTGTTTGACACCTAACATAAGGTTATTTATGGGCAAACCTGATGGAAACGGTGGTGGACCGAGTGGGTGCATGCGGTGAAAGTATCATCAAGGGGAACTCTGTAGACGAGCACGCGAACACCATTTTCAATCAAAAGTTGTTTCTTTTGGGAGAGTTTAACTTAGGAGACAATAGCCGCACTATTTAAAAGTTGAAACTTTTAGCCATGGTGTGGTTTTCGAATTTTGTACCAGAAAATTGATACTGGGTACCTATACTCTTCTGAACGAACGGTGTTTCATGAGGAACAACTTTTATTGCATTTTTAATCCAATTACTATTTAAGTTGGAAAGTTTTCAAATAGATTTTTTTTGTATATTGTATCAGAGAAGCTGCTTTAAAACGAAAAATATATGTAATGTCAGAGAATGTGGATATTTATTTAAAGTCAAGTTAAGACTAATTATTAAACATTATGAATTAATTTATAAATTCAAACAAATTCAAACGGGCTCGAGTGGAACACACAACATAAATTTTAAAAAAATGTTCAGCTCTCCTCCTTAAATTGTTTTCGAGTCGAAAATAAATGATAAATTATATCTTATATCTCTTATTGTGATCGATTTAAAATTATTAGTTGACTGGAAATTAATTCTATATATTGCCCTTATCTTTTGTGTAGTAACCAAACAATAGTCCTTTAAAATAGCAAACTATATACATGCCTATTCCAGATTCTATCCAACTCAAACATAAATTGGAGTTCAGTATTTCATCAAGAGTATACTACAGTTGGATGGCTGCTCATAATAACTGAGGTATAGGTTCTTCTTTATTTTTTTAAGCTATGCATGTCCACGTGGAGTGTTGTCCAATTTGAACACTTCTTTATTTACCTAGCATTGCATACATAACTCCGTCCATCAAATAAGAAAAATACATTTCGCATTCAATGTGCTTATATCGTAAAGACACTTTAGGAAACACTTTGCCTAACTAGAAAATTGCTGACGACACATTTGAATTTAGTTTTCGTCCCATTTCTTTTCCCAGTTACACGGTATCTTTCTATCTACATACAGTCCATGGTACAGCGTGAACACTATCGTATCGTAAATTTCGGAAGTTTTAAAACACGAACCGCCATCAACACTCAATCAATGCAAGGAGAATATTCGACTTTTCCTTCTTTTCGAAAGAGGTGGTGGTGGGCTATTGATGTCCTTAACGAGGACACAGAGGCAAATCAAGTCGGTCGTTTCACAGCACCATAAAAGCCAATCCCAAGAGCAATAAATTGTTTTTTCACTTTGGACTTTGTTTTTTGGGACGTTTTATTGTTTCTTTGAACCAATTCCTGAGCTTTTGAAAAAAAGGATATATCTAACGGGTAGTATTCAAAGCTGGAAAATTCAGAGGATACATTTTCTGTTTGAAGGATTCCAGGTTATGGGGAGTATGGGGAAGGTTTTTTTTTCCCGGTATAAATGGTGAGCGTCGGTACTATAGTTAGGTATATGCAAAGGGAAAACACGACACTATCAGAGTGCAGAATCTTCAGAACGTAAAACAAGAATCCGAATGTATTTTCCGTCCTGATGCCCGTAGACAACACAGTGTTGGTGATGGTGGGGCTAAATCTCGAACCCTTACATCAAGTCATATCATCCGAGAAAATACCAATTACATGGCGCTACGTCGATTCCTTTTTATTGCCATCGTCTTTCTAACACTTGCACGTCAATTTCAGTGTTCGCGTTAATGTCCAAAGAAAAAGGATATTACACTGAAAATCGAACAAAACGGAACTAGTAAAACTTTTTTTGATGATCGTAAAACCGTAACTAAAGTTAAAATTTTTATTTGATTACCTACACATAATTACATTTTTATGAAACATAGGCTTAATTCAAAAAAGTTGTTTTGTTTTACTTTATTATTTTAATAATAAAGTATTGTTATCGATTTAAAAAAAAAACATTTGCTACCCTGAAATTTTTTTTACACGTTTAACTACTAATAAACACCAAAAAGGCAAAAAAAAATTTCAGTCCGTCTGTGCGCCGCGCCGTACGCCAATTCGTTTGAGGAATTATAGTTCCCAAACACTATGAGCTATTAAATTGATTTTTTTTTATGAATTGACATGGTAGACCCCTTGAAGTGAGATTTTTTTGAGGGGTGAGGTTGTGAAGGTGGGGGAAGCGTCTTAGACGAAAAATTTTGGTTGCTAGATCTCAGCAACCGCTTATGGTAGGAGGCTGAAACTTGGAATTTCTATAGAGCTTTGATAGTGGACCCATTTGCAATTGCAAATTGATGATAAATGATAGATCGACACATTCTAAAATCCATATCCCCTAAACCGTTAATGGTGAGTAATTAAAACTTAACAAATATCTGTAGTTATACTAGGAGAGTAGATTGAAATAAAAATTTTAGGTCGGGGTGGTGGCGTACGGGGGGGGGGGGGGGTGAAAAACTTTAGATTACGATATCTCACAAACCAATTGCACAAGAAAAACGAAATTTGGTTTGAGTATATAGCTTAATAAAAAAAGATTGCCAAAAGTAAAATTTTTGAAGGGGAGGGGATAAGAATTTTTCAAAAATAACACGTTTCATATCTCAATAAAAGTGTAAGATACATGATTCAAATTTTTACCAGAAGTAGGCCCTATAGAACCCTAGTAGGGTAAAAAAATTGGAGGTGGGGGTGTAGAGGGTGAGGGTGGGGAAGGGTGTGAAGTTCCGATGTTTATATCTTAAGAACCTATAATGATTGGAAGCTGGTATTTAGATAGCGCTATAGTAGTGGCATGGTAGAAAAATAAATTTGTTTTTAGGGGTAGTATAAACACTAACTTTTCCTAACTTGAGAACGGCTAATGCTAGAAAGTTGAAACTTGGAGTGTATATGTAAATCAATTAGAAAAGTAATTATGATAAAAAAAAATTTGAATATTCATTGGCGTTCGGAAGGGAGGGCAAGAAAAATTATCAGTAAAAATAAAATGTATATATTTTCATGATTTTCGTCAAATTTACTAGATCTTTCTTAATATTGAATCCATTTTTATTCTACGGATTCTTGATATGGATACCTAGAATGTGTTTTTAAGATTTTTTGAAATTCGACCCCTAAGGCGCTGTAAAGTGGTTTTATACTTTTTCATAAATTCCACCATATCTCTCAGGTCTGATCAGATATCGAATATCTTTTCATTTCAACGGGCTTGTTTAATAATCACCTATTTTTAAGATTTTTTTTTTTCAACCACTAGACCGCATCCCGGAATATGACCCAATTATATAATTTATATGTTACACTCTATTCTAACCGCTTCCCGAACTTTTTGTTAGGTTTTCAGTCACATAGTAACAAATACCGCATCTCCGAATTAAACACGTTCTGAACTTCTGCCAGAAAAATAATGAAGTTCCACCCAGACTGTTGGCAGATTTTTTTGTTTTACTTTCTTATTGTAAAAGTATTCAATTCAGTTCAATCCAAATTTATTGCCAATATAAAAATACATTAATTATTACATTTAGATTGTTGATTATAAATTTAATGTTAATTCTTTACTAAAGAGTAGCTTGATTAGGACTGTAACATAGAAATTCGATTGACTTTAGTTGAAATTTTTTAAAAGATATATATGTACATGAAATTGGAATTCAATATTAAATTAGAACACATTGGCAATATACATATGTGTTTACACAGTAGCTAGTTTTGTTAGGTTCTATTGCACAATACCCGTAACAAGAAACAATGTTAAAATTTTTTAAAGCGTAAAGTTTTTTAAAGTGTAAAGTTGATGTAGATAAGTGTAAGGTAACAATGTTTGAATTTTGTATGCATATTTGTTAGAAAGGCAGAAAATGAACCTTTAGCTGCTTTACCGTTTGTTTAGTAGTGCAGTATGTATAAGCGTACCGGGTATCCTTTAAAAAACATTTTAAAAAATGTAAAAAAAGGTGTCGGGTCCAACAAAAAGTGATGATATTCACAGAGTCGGCTTTCTTTCTATTAAATATTTCCACTTACGTTTGTATACAAATTTGTGATATTAACTTTCTCAGGAAACTCGACAATCGCTCGTCGAATGGGGTATCCTTCAAAAAACATTTTAAAAAATGTAAAAAAAGGTGTCGGGTACAACAAAAAGTGATGATATTCACAGAGTCGGCTTTCTTTCTATTAAACATTTCCACTTAAGTTTGTATACAAATTTGTGATATTAATTTTCTTAAGAAACTCGACAATCGCTCGTCGTATGGCAAAATGATGATGTTCAAAGTTTACTTTTTGGTTGCTTTTAATCTGGAAAATTTTAAGGGTGATATTTCTCGGATTTCTCTAAAAGGTTTTTTTATATCATTTCTTTTTGTTGCTCTCTTTACTACTGTGATTAAAAAGCTCAAATATGTATACATATTTACTTGGCAGTGCACATCCTATGAATTTCGCAGCGGGATATGTTAATACAGTCATATTTACCGGTCTAAATATAGGTATACAAATTTTAATGAAAACTTGCATATATGAAATTTAGAAAATTTCACAAAATTACTTTAACTTTTGGAATTGCCCAAATGTGCTCATTTCGTTAATTTCTAACAACCATGATCTCATAATCGATATAACAAACCGGGTCAATGAAAACTTTGGACTGAAGGAATAAGTCATTGCGACTGTAATTGTTTCATCGTCTGCATCGAAAAGAAACCGCTTTGAAATGAATTAACTAAAACCAAATTTAAATTAGTTTACATTTAAAATTACATTTGTCCTTGGCAATCGAACAATGTCTTAGACACCCTCGTGCCATATGCTCTAAATCCCTATCCCAGTGCTGAATTTGAGGAAAGGCCAATAACAGGAATTATTTTCAAAACACTTTTCCACAAATACCAAGAGTAACATATTTGCAATCTTGTAACGAACAGGAAACTTGTTTCGAATTCCGTTGTGACCATTGATCAGCATCTTTTTTCATCGATTATTCATTCCCTGGATTTAGCTATCGAGGAAATAGTTTTTCAAAACCAAATTACATCATATGCTGCATAGAGAAACAAACATTTCAATTTACATAGTAACGAATCAAATGTAGACCACCACCAAATGTAGACCACCATCCTCGCACGTATTATTTAAGTAAAGATCACTTAATTCTTTCCGAATTAAAACAAATTGATATCCTTCGAGATTACGAATGACACTTAACAATAATATTGTTACTTTAAAAATTGTGGACATTTTTAAATATTTTATGAATAGCTTTTCAATTGACTTTTGAAAATTGACGTTGATGTTTGTTCTGCATAAGTCACGACTACTGTGATTTTGAGGTAAGCTTAGAGCTTACTGGTCGGAAGAACTAAATTTTCATAAAAATCATAGAGCTTTTTCCTAGTTTCTTAATGTATTTTCGTGAAAATGTATGGCGAGCTTTTAGAAAACTCTCATGTACACAGCATACAGATAAAACCCCCGTGTCCGCGTGAGATCCGTACAGTAAAGGTACGTAGTTGGTGCTGGGGGTTTTGAGCCCGACATGCACTTTCGGCCGAACGTCCAGATATGTCGACATGACCGTATATAGTACGTATGTTCCTGACACCTCGCAGCAGACCAATAAAATGGAATGTTCTGATGTCCGCGGAAAATTCCGAGCTAGTTCTGACATTAGGGAACATGAGACAGAATTATCCGATGGACTTTATTCGGAAATATCATTCCATGACGAAAACCATAAGAATTCAATGGAATTATCAGGCAGAATTCCAAAAGAACTTTCCGACTTCCAGATATATCGTGGAAAACTTTGTGTAAATTCAAAAATCCTGGTGCCAAGAAGAACATAATTAAAAAAAAATGTAAATGAAAAACACTCGCTGTCTTGTCAGGTCCGACCTTAAAATACAGTATCAGTAGAATTTTCGCACAATTGGTTATGATTACTGAAAATTCTACAGACTCTGTCTTTTACGTCAAACCTAATAAAAATTATCAAAAAAAAGCTTTGGGAAATGCTCCGGACATTTCTCAAAGATTTCTGTAAGAAAAATCCAACGGAACAGCGTCAACCTTGCCATATGGAAATCTGACAGAAATCGCATGGATTTGTAGCCTGGAACTCCGACTCTATAAAGAACTTTCCATCGGAATTCTGACGGATTTCGGTGTTTTTGGTCTGCTGGGCTAATTGTTGATTTGCGATTCACGTTGGGAAGTATTGAAATTGCTTATATAAATCAGGACATTGAGTCATTAAAAATGTAATGCCTTAAAATTTACAACTTAAGTCTTTCAAAATATGTACATATACATAGATACATATTTGCATTCAAGTCAAAAAGAGGCTCCACGGCTAATACCGCGCTTTATCATTTTTTTCATTACCCGATCTTGCGTTCCGGTTCATTCTCCTCTCCTACAACCGAAATCTTATGAATACCAAATTTTCCCTTAGAATTTCCTTTTATAACGACAACAGAAATATTCAAACAATATACGGAATAGAATGAATATCACCTCTTCCTTCCGCTTCCCAGCCAATCGAAATATTTCCTGATGCAATGGGATTACGATGAAGATCCGGGTTATGGTGGCGAGCACCCAACATTTCACAGAAGTCCCCAAGAACAAAAAATGGAAAACCGTCAGATGAAAAAAGCACTAAAAACCATAAGCAAAGTAATTCTAACGAAATGACAATTGAAGCTCGAAAGAAAAATAACTTCGCCTTCGTCTTCTTTTTCAGCTTTATCCCTAGACAAACAATCGGTTGAGGAATGACGAGATTTTTCTCCATTTTTTCTCTTTACCATGAACACTATACGCTCAAAACCGATGGAGATTTTCTCAAGGATTTCTTTGGGAATATTAATTTAAATGAAAATTGGTTACCATTTTACTTGCTGTTTCTGGAAGGTTGGTGTAGGGAAGAGTACCTAGGGATTAGGATACATTTGATTTTTTGATATAACACCGAATACTTTTTACGGTATGACTAATTTCAAAATACATTTATTTCGGATAAAACTATTATACCTTTTATATATGCTTGTTCAATGAGAGGTAACACCCTGTTTCGTCCCGTTTATAAGGTCCCGGTGCAAAGTAAATGCCCTCGAACCGTTTAATTTTACTGGCATCTGTTTAAAATGCAAACAAGACGGTTTATCTGAAACGACCATATTATTATTTTATCGCTTATCCAAATTTGTATTAAGTCGCATAGTAGCTCAGTAGCGAGAAGCTAATCCCACTGGTCCTCCCAATTCATCCTGTGCTATAACCATTCCAGGGAATTCCTTGCTTCTTTCACCGGATAGCCTCAGGAAACAATAATAAAATATCGGTAAAGGATATTTATTTAAAAAAAACAGGAGCAAGTAAAAAATGCCGTATAAGACGTCGGCGGGTGGATTCCATCCGATGTTTAAGAGCATAATGTCGACGAGGTATGCTCCTTCGATAGGAAGGGTGGGCGTCTCACGGAAGATGAACCGATCGGTATTTGCCAATATTTAATATTCTACTTTGGCATAGCCTTGGGTCTGGCGGAGTTCGGGGCGGGATGAGCTTCACTCACTGTTTTTCTGGTCTTGGTACAATTTACCAGTGTTTGAAATGGAGGCGTATTTCGGCGAAGGAAGCGGTGGATGAAAGCAAGGGCTTTGCCACTATGCAAAGTATCAGACTATCGAAAAGCCACCTTACAAGAATCTTTCATAGAGTAACCAAAGAATGAAATTGATTTTAGACGATATCTTATATGAAATTTAATTATAACGTAAGGGTTTTTTTCATCGTCACGTTTTATTATGCCCAAATTTAATTTGAAACTCTGTACAGTCGTGCATTATTCTACTATTTCAGACGTAATATAATTTTGGTTAGCTCTAGTATATTTTAAAATACAAGTTTCAATTTATTTAAATTTTACATGTCTATTTTTCCCTTTTTGTTGTTTCTTCTTCTCTTGTGCCTTACTAAATAATTTTTTGGACTAGCTTGTTTTGGGAGTGTCTTTAAGACAAATCAATGAGGGCTTAATGCGTTCAAAGTTTGACTGTTTTAAATAATAATTCAATAGTCGATCAATACATTTTTATATAAATACCAAGTTCTATCAGTTAAAAAACAAAAAATTTTAAGGAGAAAAGTTTGTAAAACTTAGAAAACTCACAAATCATAAAGAAACTAAGAACCTAAATACTCTAAGCTAAGTCGGATACATTTCACTCATTTCAATGGATCTAATTGACTATTAATTAGCTTCGCAGTTCGTAATTAGGACAATGCCTTCATGGCCCACAGAACGATACCTATAGCAATTGGAGCGAGTCATAAGATTTACCAGTTAAAGAAAAGCGGAAAAACTTTCCATCCAGACTTTTTTCGACATTCAGGCAGCCATCGAAAAAGATGCTATCCAACCGGATGAAAAGGGAATCCCTTTTTCGACCTTAATTGCCTTTAATTACATTTCGAATAATTTTATTATTTTTTTCCCCTTCTGTTTCTTGTGTCGTCCTAATTTTTCGACCTTCTGGAAGTTTCATTTTCTTTATTTTTGATTATCGGTTTTCTTTATTTTAGTCGGTGGGAGTTCAGTAAGGGCCAGGCTTTGATACCTTTGATGATGGTGTGGCACTTTTTCGACCTTTTTAATGGCATTAAGAATTCAACTTGAACCTAATTGAATGAAACGAGAGATTAAAGTATTTCGGGGATGATAAAGGTAAGGAAGGATTTGAACTGCTGAGTTATCGGAGTCGGACAGAGAATAAGATTGTGATGATTTCACGTTCAAATTACAGACAGTAAATGTCGTTTTAAAAAATATTATTGGGTTTTTAGTACTTAAAATCCAATCAGTTAAGATCGCACTCTGTTACTTGCAATGTTTAAAGCTAGCGTCATCATAACTTTCATTATACTTTTTTAATTTCGTGAAGTATTGTAAGGTAGGATATTAGTAGCAACTTTATCCACTTTTCTGTGTGGGTGTGTTTGGCTTATGACGATGAACCTGGTTGCAATAACCAGAAATGGTTCTGCTCAAATGTTTTATAACGCCGCACAAATCGAATAAATACGTTTATACCGTATTGGTATTATGTCTTCAAATAAGGGTCGAAAAAAGAAATCTGACAGTTACGCTCTTAAAAACTTTAGAACGACATCGGCACTAAAAAAGGACAACACACATACTGGTATACAGGAACAACCTGTATGGAGTTCGTAATGTTGCAAAGTGGATATACCGAGTCGACAAGCGCAATTTATCTGGTCACATATCTTTTCATTTACATTTATTGCGTCCTCGGGATTGTACGATATGGGATTCGAAACGTAGGAGATGGGGTATATGTTCCGGGGCAGCTACCCTCAAAAGATGCTACTGTGAGAATGGTGAATAAAAAACACGAGGCTATGAAAAAAATGGGAGACAAATGACTGAATCAACTGGAAAAGAAGAGAACCAATTGGGCCCCATACAATACACAACAAACAAACATAAAATTTGCTTACCAAAGCCGAGCGAGTTACATTGGTTACTGGCGACAACAATTTTGCAACCAGCCACAGGACACCAAAGTCGTATCGCAGATGAAAAGGAGACACGCTGAGATTAAAATCTGATTTTATTACTAAGAGAAAAAAAGGATATGCCAACTTTACACTGACGTGAACAAGGACGAAAAACTGCTTATTCGGCAAGATGAGCTTAAAAGTGATGTACAAACTATTTTTTGATGGGTAAGTTTGCTGCCTTGCTTTTTATTCGATTGAGGGAGGAAGGTATACATTTCGTATATGATAAGACAATTTTGAATATTTTTGTAATTTAGATCAAATCTATGAAATATAGTGAACTAGAGCTAGCAGTGCGAATGTCCGCCTGACAGATCTATTTCGCTTGCGTCCAGGTATTATAGCCCATACCCGAACGTATCAAAATGCCATATTTCAAATCTTACAGCACGCGCGCCAAAAAGTCTAGATATTTCCTTTTAAAATCAAGATATCATATCTTCGAAGAAAATACTCTTAACAAGGCAGAAAAAATCAGTTTTCTTAAGTGGGCAACTCACTCCGTCCCGAACGGCGAAAGAATGAAACCGCTAAGACTGTGGAACTGAATAAAAAAAATTTAAAGAACGGCAAGGAATTTTGTATCAGACCATTTGTTCTCATGTTATACATTAAGGAGACATTTCGCTAAGGACCTCGGAAAATTCGGAAACTTTTTTTCCCCATTACACCACAGGAGTCCAAATACAGGCCTTATATACGAGAACATGAACAAGAGGTATACTCGAATCAGTTATCCGGATGGTTAGTTCTGTTCCGTGTAATTGAAGATTCGAAACTTGAAATAACAAAAACCGACAAGGACTTTCCTTTTTCAGTTTCTGAATGGGTTGACTTTGTAAATTGATATCTTTGATTTGGTCCTCCTTTGTCTTAAGACGAAACATTTCGACCCTGTCAGCTATAAATTTTGTTATCATTGCCCATTACTTTCCCCTTGATAAAACGGTAGGATTCGGCCAGGACACTATTTGGCGATCCGTCTTCGAAAACTTGAAGCTTAACAGCCTACTGCAATAGTAAGAATATTTTTATGTAAAGAAGAACGGAAACGTATCTTATTATTGTACTGAAGTCAATATTGTAAGGTATAGTGTTCCAGACTCGCGGTGTTCCCTATACTCAAAAGCAATGGGCACACCCAAACCATTATGCAGCCATTAAAAGGATTTTCGCGAAACTGAAAATAGGCATATGCTTTCAAACACTTTCATGGAACTTTATGTTCGTGAGTGTCCACTTCTCCGCACCTTCCCTTGCCAACCAACCACAACCCGTCCAGAAATCCCATCGAAAGTGCCCACTCACATGTATCGCATTTTCGGTCTACTATAAAAACTGACCAACCATATGCACATTTTGTGCGGTGGGAGAGAAGCACATTACCGGTGTTTTTGTGCATCAATTCGGATTCAAAATGCAACAATACAAACCTAAAGTCCACAAAGTGTTAAAGCTTTTAACTGAAATTGCATTCACTTGCTCTTGCAGAACCTTCGAAACGGCCAGCGATTTTGGCGTTGATGGGTTCAAAGCTAGTTGAAATGTAATAGCCAGAGCGGTAGTAATGATGATGATGATGATGATGCATCCATCAGATGTTGAAATATCCCGGAACCGAAAAAATGAGTAAAAGGCTCTTTTTACCGAGGTTCAACCAATTTTTGTTGACTTTGTGCATCACGTGTATGTGCGCTTTTCGCAAGCTGAATTCACGGTAAAAACGTGCAAAAATTTCAATTTACATACCGATTTTCTCTGTATATCCCAGGGGTAGTATTGGAACGTTAAAAAAATTATATACCATTGGAAATTAATCAAACACTAAAAATAACTCTAGTAGGAAAAAAAAGAACAAACCTTCGGGTTTTAAAATGTGTGTAAAGAGCCCTTTTCAATTGGAACAATTTGAAATTGGGGCGTAAAGTAGAAATCATTGAGAATCAAGTGGTTGAACTAGTTTTCCCATTAGTTAAATTTTGTATTATGATTACAAGGTATTATGGATTAAGAATCCTGTTTTTTTAGTCATGATCATCAAGAATCATCTGTACCTATGTATGTTCGTACCAAATTCAAATTTTACAAAATTGAATAAATTAACCCTAAGTGACGCACCCAACACACATACGAGTATTACAAAAAAATCTGCTCAACTTTATTACTATTTTGAGACAAGATCAGTACAGGGGGCACAGAAGTACCGAGGCAAGATCCGTTAATAAATTAACCAGGAGATTATTTCAAAAGTTAATTTTGCCATTAGAGCACCTTGTAAGATACAACATTCAATATTCGTGCTTCACATAAAAATGAAATTAATAAGAGATTAAAAATAAAGAACACATTGAAGTAAAGACCACTCTGCCATATGAACTAAACTTATGAGATATGACGGAATTCATGAAAAGTATAGATTATATTAAACTATATAAAAACGCATCGAAGAAAAATCAATTAATATGTAGAATTTCATCAGATCTAAGAGATGGTTAAATTTGTGAAATGAAAACCACTTCTTTACACTCTTACAAGGGTGGTGGAATTGAAACAAAGTTTTCAGGGCTGCAATTTTTTTTATATCCATCATACCACTTGGTTCTTAAAATAATAATACCTATAAAATAAATCAAATATATGCTTTACTACTAAGGTACGAGAATGTGGCTATTTATATATGGTGTCATAAATTCCAGTATTCGGGAATACATAATGTCAAGAACTCGCTTTAGGGAAACTTTCCAAAGATTGTGTTAAATCAGTTAAATTGAAATTAAAGAAGAAATTGAAAAAAAAATATTAGCTTAATAGAGAAGACCAAAGCTTCTATGCCCATTTCACTATTTTTAACGATTAATGTACCTACCTCAAATAAATTTCATACCCAATTTAATTTAAATTTCCTTTCAATATTTGCACCTAAATTTCATGCACCATTTCCACCCAAAACCGCACTGTGTGTAAACAACAATGTCTTTGCGTTTTTCAATGAAAAAACTTTCTCGAAAGGAAACCGTAATTCCTTAAGTATACTGCAGATGAAAAACCATTTTCTTTTCTTACTTGTTTACCTATTCACCTTGCCAACTCAACTCTTGACCGGAACACCATATGTGTGTTGGCCGATGTCCAGAATCTTGGATTTTTTACCCATTGGCACGGCAGCACAAGTTGAAACTCATCACAGCAACAAGGATCACTTGGTTCCGCAGGAAAACACTGTAAGAAGCGTCTCTTTGATAAATGTCCTTACTTATATGGATAGCACTAAGATGTCCTGCCCTCAAAATGAACGAATTGTTTCTGTGGAAGGAAAAAATTGCAGAAAACATTACATCTAAGGAATAGGAAAAGAAATCCGGAAGGCGCAGTTTATCTTCCGTGTCACCAATCATTCTACCTAGATAACGTACTTCCGCTTTTGTCGTCCTTGCCTGTAAACGAACTGTGAACCTTTTCGACTAAATGTTGCTTCGTGAATGTCGTCTGGTTTGAAATATTTTCTGCTCAGTTGAGAATGAAATTGCTTGGCGAAATGATGTGTCATTTTATTAAATGGACTTAGAGTGGTGTGGTAAAGGTTTGTTTTGGCAAAATTTCGTCGGACCCAATTATTAAATCGATTACGAAAAGTGACCTTGGTACGTACGCGAGTGAAATTTTTAAAAAGAAAAATTTAAAAGAAAGCCGGGATTATTCGATAGCATCTGAAAGGCGCTAAGGAATATTTCCTTGGTGAAAATGATGAAAACTATAGAGTTCATAAATAGGTGAGTCGCCAGCCACTCTCTATTCTGGTAGAATATACACATGTAAAACAAGCCCGTTCAAAAAATGGCTTAAAACTACATAAAAAAAAACTAAGAATTAAGCCAAAATACAGTGACCGATGAAATTCCAATCAACTACAGTACGGCAATATGTCACAGGAGCACAACCCTTTATAGGTCAATGAAATTGAAACAAAACGTTTTAAATCTAAATTCCATGTAAGACATGATTTTAATGGACTGGCTAGTATATTCATTCAAAAGTATTTTTCAAACACAATCAGATTCTCCAATATGTCGTAGGTATATGCGTCCCTTAAATTGCAATATTTCCCTAAAATTTTTTTCCCAGGACCTAATATATCCTCGACTGAAATCCAGGAAAGTCGAAAACGGGCCGGCGATAACTGTTACCCAGAAACATCGAAGCGATCGCGTTGTGAAGTAATCGCTCCAGGACTTCCCCGTCAAAGATTAGATGGCCTAGAAATTATTGTTCAATGCGAATGTGAAGAAGAGGATACGGTAACAAGTTCTGAGGAGACTTCGGGTGACTGCTACAATGCATGCTCTCCACCATGCCTTGATCCAAACCAATCATTTTCCGATTCCGGTTGTCAAACTTTCGAAATGGATGTTGAGCTGGAACCAACCCCCGATATAATTGGCACAACTCCCGAAAATTTTCGATGTATCCCCACGCGTTCTACTTCTCATCAAGCTTGGATTAAATTTTCCGAAAAAACCGCGAATTTCGCAAATGCTGAGGAGCAATGTGCTGCTCTTACAGCCGCCGAAGAGATCTGGCATAATATGACGTCACACCAAAAAATGCGATATTATTGGGACGCAATCGATCACGGCACGATCGAATTCGATCCGTTCGATAATTTTTTCAATTTTTACAAGACTCGTCGGAAAATTCGAAGTCCTCGGGCTAGAACACGAATTTCAAAACTCTGGAACCGACTCTCCTTCGATCAGAAATTACCGTTTATTGTCGAAAGTTTGATTTCCAAGATGATAATGGTGGAGTGTCCGATGGAGCAGTGCTGCATTAAGAAATACCTCGATGGATATCGACAACGATCTAGGAAATCATATTGATTAGTGCAGTGAAGGGTTGCTTTTAAGCTATTAATTATCCGAGTGATTAAAATATATTTAAATTATATCCAAATAAAAGTTTCAAGTAAAAGAAAATTGTTTCACAAATAGAACAATAGGAATAAAAGATATTACTGCGTTCATCATAGTTCTTTGTAAAAGGTAGAAAAATATTGACTGATTGAAGTATGTTATGTTTCCAAGCTTGGCACAACTCGGGACAAGTTCTTCCTATTTTTTATTTTATTCTTTACTTATTTTAATTTTTATTTAACTTTTTTTCTTTGTAAGTTTTTTATTATTTTCACGTTTTAGACCTAGTAGACCCGCAAACGCAATTGAAGGCCTGTAGGTCCTTAATCCCTTGTGATGTAAAGTTAAAATTTTTTGTAGAGTTTTTGTTTTTGAGTAGATTGGCCGAGGAGAAAGGGTGTGCCGTTTTAGACGAGAAATTTTTGTTTTGAGATCCCAGGAACAGCAAACGACTTATGGAAAAACCGCGGAATAGATACGAAGACTCAGTTGACGCAGATCTTAGATGTACAAATTGGAGGATGCGAGTGCTGAACGGAGATGACTTCACACAATGTATACTGCAGACACTGGCCCGTTTGGGGCTATCGCACCATTGATGACTTATAGTACGGTTAAGGTAATTGGAACAGTTGTTACTCCACATAAATCTTTGGTTCGTCCTCCGTTTCTTAAGAAAGTTATAAATATCTCGAAGTCATGTGTACGATAAATGGACTCTTATCTAAGACCTCGCATCCCCTTCCAATAAGTGATCATTTATTCCGAAAGGAAAAAAAATTAGATTCAACATGACGATAACGTAAATTAGTCTCCATATGTCAGACTGGATTCATTATTAGTTGCTGCGAAATTTACTACTAGAGATATCATCATGACATACAACTTATCTACTCATCGAAATCAGCTCAGCAACTTTTGGTAGCATCCGGACTACCGGCTCCTGAATATATTTCCAATGTCACATCTCACATGTGCTATTTTGCCATAGTTCGGTAGAGAAGCAAAGTATTAGTAGCGTCATCTCACTTATATAGGCCCGATGTACTCACATGAGTGCACAAAATTTGCAAAACAAAATATTTCCGTTTCCGTAGCGTACGTTTTGCACTAAGGTTTCGTCGGTCGGTGGATGGATAAATTTTTTTTTATAAAATATTGAAGCCTATACCAAGCATGGCATATGCACGAGCCTCTTTTCACTTCCGTAACTCATTTCCTGAGATCTTTTCAACCACGGTATATACTTGAATTTCGGCAGGACCCAGGACCATAAAGCCGAAGCGTACATTGAATCGATTATAGTGGTACGGCATGTTTTAGCCTGTGCTATCATTATTAAATACATTGGGAGAAAATAAAAGAAATCCGTAATAGTATAAAATAGATGCAAAGATGATAATAGAATTGCTTGAGTGTGCGAAGATCCCTACTCCAGATGACTGTTCTGAAATCTGTTTGAATGTTTTCTTTAGAAAATCACAAACAAATAAATTTCCTGATTGGACATATGAGATTGGATGGACTTAGTCCGAAGAAAGAAACTGCCGTAGGGATGGTCGTCCTTGCTATCCTGTCTAACCGAATATGGTCGTCATGATAGGAATTTGTCCAGATTGTATTAGAAGAAGCAGAAATCTGACATTACGCTTAAATTTTCGAGAAGTAAACGAGAGTCTAATATACGAATACCACAGAAAATCTACCATGTCCATCCCTGGAGTAAAAAAGGTAGAACCAGCAAAAAACTGATGTGTTTTGATTCAATTATTCAGAAATTACAGTTCAAGAATAATCGGTTATTGATTTGAATGTATTCGACCAGTTCTGTTCAATTTCTGTAGAACTCTGTATAGGTACTGAGTATGGAATTCAGAGCATACCGGAACGATCAACTCAAATATGTATTACTGGGGAAGATTTATCAAAGTGACGAACTATTTTAGCGAAAGCTTGTCACTAGTAGCTGCGAATACACAGATTAATACTCATCAAAATCGAAGCATCTGACCCAAGGATGTCTAATCAATTCGAATATCACTTTAATGGACGACCAATCTGTAAGTTGATTAGTAATATGTGAACCTTTTCAGAATGCTTTTCGTATAATTAACCATTGCTACTCGTGGGTTTACTTAACCACTTTCAATGTGGATAATTTTGTAGGACTTTGCATTATAATATGTTGGACTGTTTAGTAAAACTGTGATAAAACTAATGGAAATCATCGCAACCTCTGAAAATTATCAGTCCAACAATGTCATCGAAAAAAAACGAAAAGCGCATCTTTTAGCATCCAAATTTTGTTGAAATTTTTGAGCTCACATTTTCCGCTGTCCCTCATTACAAAATATAAAATAATTAAAATATAAAATTTTTCTAAATTACTCACTGTGAAAATTGTGTAAATAGATAAAATAAACCGGAAATAACTATAATAATAAACAAATATTTTTTTGAACCGCAAAAATGAGAATGAATATGGGTAATAATTCGAAGCCGATGAAAAGACGCAGATCCGTGGCTCATATTATAAGCGGTACCCGCAAGTATATCATCTATGAGGGACATAATAATATTCGATTCCAAAAACGATCAACAAGCAACAATCTTTCAATAGTTCCAAAATTTAATGAAATGAAAATTGTGGCTGGCTTGAAGAAAAAGTTTCGTAGAAACGGAAAAATATATTCGATAAATAGCCTTTGGGGTGTCGGTCAAAATTTGACAGTTCGCAAGCAACATCGCTCGCTCCGACACCAGCACCAGTACAAGCAGCAACAACAAGGCCGACGGTTATTGGAGCAATGTAAAAGTTCGCAGTGTTTTTTGGTCGATCTGGATCAAATTTCGCAGTGGTCTGTTCCTTTAGTCGCCAGTAGAATAGATGATGACCGTTTTGAATGTTTGTTTAAAACTAGCCACAGGTCACCGCTGGTACGCTCCCATTCGCAACAAAATTTCAGTGATTGTGATGAGACGGAAATTTTGTGTTACGACACGGCTACAATCGACAGGATCCCTAACAGTACTGACAATGATTTGCAAGGAAATTTTTCAAATGTTGAGCCGCATTTAAATTACTACGTAGAAAATTTGCAAGGTAACCAAATTAATGACAATGTTAATGATGAAGATGAGTCAATCTCGGGCAATATTCAACTCGGTATTAAGGACGAAGACAACTTATTCGATAATCTCTGTCATTCAGGATGCATCTGTTCCGATAATTCCGATAATCAGGATTTGCTTCGTTGCGCCGAGATTCAGAAGTCTGAAATAACGGCCAAAGCATTTTTGGTCTACGCCGATTATTGCGCGTCAAAGTCCAAGTTGGAAGTCCTGGATGGCGTTGATATTAGCGCTGAAGCTAGAGATCAGTGGCAGAACCTTTCACAAGAAGAGAGGCTACCATTTCTGCTCCAGGCGTATATATCCGACTATATGCCGAAGAATTGATACATTTCAACTGAATTTTGTATACGTGGCAGCAATTTGAGGCCTCCTATCGCTGGTAGTGTAGTAGTTACCGACGATAGGAGAGACGTGTAGTTTTTATTTTTATACAGAAATATGATTTATCAACTATTTTTCAATCGTATTATTTGCATTATATTTTAGTGTTCATTTAGACTTATATTCTTTACCATGATGTATTTTTATTTTACAAATATATTTAATATTCAGTAGTAGGTATATTCTGTTTTCCTTATCTGTCTCATGCGTTTTGAAAACTTGCGCTTGCGCTTTATTATATCTAGGTTCATGTTCCATAAATTTTTAACTGATTTTTCGTATGTCATCAGGTATCACCAAATGAACTATGTATTAGGAATGCTAATAAGTTCCCTGCGTTCTCGTATGGATGCGCTAACACGAAATATGGATGGATAATATTTTTAAAAAAATAATGCAACCAATTTCCCACAATAAAAGCTCAAAGTTTTATAAAAAAACACCTGATACGTTGTCTAAATGCAGTCTCTCAAAAAATTAATTAATTAAATGTTATTGTCATTTATTTAACAATAATAACACAAGTCGATCGTTTCATGAAAAACTATCATAGAAAAAATTTAACAAAAACAAATAATAAGCGACTTGCTTAATTTTGTCGTTTTTACAACTAAAGGAAATATCACTTTAATTCAAAGGGGTAATGCAAACAACGAATAACAAAACAGGCATGGGTCATTTGTTTTGATCCGTCTAAGTACATAATTCATGACGCGCAACAATGCCGCTATTTTTGACGAAAATTTACCATTATAAAGGAGAAAAAATCCAAGAGTATCAACCCCTGTACAAGATTAACGATACATTCTTCCGGAATGCATAAAAATAACGGGGCGACTTTATCTCACTGTGCTTCAACAAAAATTTTTACGATGATACTTTTCGTTCAACGTTTTTAACCCCTGCAATGACACCGACAATTTTTCTTCTTGTACGCTTTATGAATTGCGCGGCGTTCTATTGGCTTGCAAATTCTATAAATTTTTCTCAAACACTACCGCAGAATGTTCTTTTAGTTTATTAGGAATACGTTCGGTAATTAACTCGCGTAGATTTAGAATTAACTAACAAATTCAAATGAGAGTAACCTCTACTCTGTTGTTGAGATTGAAGCTTGACAGTTTTATTTGATGTACATATGTCTGATTTTTATAAAAATGGAGATAAAGGAAGTGCGGTGTTTCAAAGTATTATAGCTGCAAGTAAGGAATGTTAACAAAACTTTACACTGACAAGAAAAGTATTCAAAAATACTGACCATTTGATGTAGGTGATATAAAGACGTTTTTGACTGGTAGTAACTCTGCTTATGACTGGAGTTAGTGGAGTAACTCCTTTTTACTCTGCTCTGCCACTTTGGAACGCCACTCTATTATGTAATTAGAGTAAGAAAAACTCAACTCTACATTTTCGAACGATTTTTTTACTCTATACTACTCGAGTTCGTCCCTGAAGATACTATATATTTCTGATCAGCAAGCGATGAAAAAAAAATTTGTTAAACTTGTCATAATTTTCAATGAGGGCAGGGCAAAATTACTTATATGAAAAAAAGTGATTTTTTTGCTTTTAAAATTCTTGTATTTTCTATACCTTATACTCTAAAATTATAGTTGTATATATTTTTTGTCCGCGAAAAATAAATTAAGTTAAATTAATAATGGCAAAGTGGAAATCCTGCGTTTGTCCAAAGCCGATCTGTAGGAAAAAAACTAGAAGGAGGAGATCGAGAAGAAGATCTATCAAGAAAAAATGCTACAAACCCGGGATTATAACCAGAAATCCATTCTTCAATTTCCTGCGGAAATATCGACGTGAACATTGCGGAAAGTCTATAATACAAATAGCAGTTGCAGGTGCGCGGAAATGGAACTCTATGTCCGAAGAAGAGCGCTGTCGTTATATGCAACAAGTAAGAAAAGAATATAACAACTAACCCGGAATTTTTTTTCTTCAAGTATATAATGAATTTTCATAGGCGTGGTGCGCACCGAAGCGACGACTTCGAAGTCACAGTCGTTCCCTCAGTAAAAAAAAGAAGAAGCGCTTTCGTTCGTGTAAATGTAAGAAGAGTCGCAGTCGAAGCCGTTCACGTCGACGTATGTGACGTTAGAATTATGCGATCACTTTCCCGTCTATGATATATATATTTAAAGTGAAATTGTTTGTTATTGTAACGTCGGCGAATTGATTAAATAAAATGCCTTCATGAGCTTCGGCGTTTTTACAATGAAATTGTTTCATGGTGTTCGCCACTTTCACTCAACCGCAACTAATGCCTTATTAACCTGAGGGAGCTCCCAACATATTGGGATAGTTATGAGTCGAGTGAGTAACTCGTTCTTTTTACTCATGCTTTTCTCTCGACTCAAAGTCGAGTGAAACTCGAAAAGTACACAAGTCACTCGTCGAGTTTCATTGTCCCAGAATGTGAGTTTTTCGGTCGAGTCGAGTTTCGTAATAGGCTCGTTTTCCAATGAGAAATCGGGCCAATAATTTGTACAATCGTTGTATTGTGTATCTGCCGCTTAAGTTAACAGACAGCTTTGTGTGTTGGTGGCAAACTTAGTAGAATGTTTTTCGTGGTTGGACCCATATTTGTTCACATTAAATTCGAATCTAGAATATTTTTGACACAATTTTACGCATTTCATTGGGGATGGTTGATAGATGTACGAGTTGTCCGCTAGAAAATTTATATTTATTTACGTACACTATTATGGAATAATAGAGAAAAGATAGTAAATTTCTATGTTAACTAATTGGCTTATCAATCCAGTTTCGTTTCTACAAATTATTTTCGGTATGTCAGAATAAACCAAACAGTCGTTAACGTTTACACTATACTGAGCCTAGGTTGAAGCTCTTCAAATTCACAAATCAAAACATTTACTGGGGTTGACAACACGGCTCGTAGTAGTTTTAATTAAGTTTTTTTCAGGGGTCTCCAAGTGGGCGCTGATCTTTTCTAAAATTATCTGTCAAAAAATTTTGAAACTTTTTAGTATGCATAGTAGCAAAAAATTCGTTATGCTATATTTTGATTTATTTTTATTTCTAACTTTTGAGTCTCTCTTAGTTCTAGGACGAAAAAAAGCTAGTGATCAATGCATTCCGGGCGAATATCCAAGTCAAGTTTGCATTTTATATATAAGAAATGATCAGTTATGCGGCGGATCAGTTATAAATCGAGTACATGTTTTAACTGCTTCTTATTGCTTCAAGGACAGCCTGGAGAGGAGGAAGCTAACCAAGAAAGTAAATCGCGAGTTACGTTTTACTTTTATATAGGTGTTTTAAAAAAAAAATTCTTAAAGTTTGTGGTAGCTGGCGATCTCACTTGGGGTCACGTTATTACTAACACACGACAAGTCCGTCAAATCACACATCTTATCCAGCATCCTGGTTACTATAGGGAAGGGTTTGATCTAGATGATATCGCAATTTTAAGAGTAAGCTCTTTTATTAAGGTCAGGTAAGACTGAAACAAGTAAAATTAACGTTAAATTTCAGGTGAACTCATCGTTTGATCATAATAGTTTTGTCGCTGCAATTAGGCTCAGCAATAGTGCTCCCGAAATTGGTTTGGAATGTACTTTGCTTGGCTGGGGTCAAGCAGGAGTAAGGCTATTTCTGATATTCTTGTGTATTTAATGCTTATCGCCGTTTTTCTCCAATAGTTGGAACGCAAGTCGTATACCTTACGAAAAGGTTTGGTTTATATTCAAAGGCAAATTAAATGTGGTGGTGTACTAGTTGAAGATAATGATCGACTTATATGTGGCGCGAATTCGGACACTACGCACGCACCGTGCAAAGTATGATTCAAATAATTGGTATTTATGATTTTAAATTTTCTTTGATTGTTCAGGTTGATCCAGGTGGACCTCTAATTTGTAACGGGCTACTTGCTGGAGTTCATACACGTGGCCGTCGTGAGTGCGGCAATCATACATACGGCGGTTATTTTATGAATGTTGCATTTTATCGACGCTGGATTAATCAAGTCCTTGAATGGAACGGAGAAGGTAGCGAACCTCGTCCTAGATCTGCCATGTAAGTTTTAATCAAGGATTAATAAATAATTTACAATTTCTATTCGGTTAATATTTTATGTAAATAGGAGTCAAAGCGGAGAGGAAACTGTACAGTTAGCTTATACGATTATTTATTTATTGCCCGTGTTAAGAGCTATAATCGTAAATTAATAAGAGTAAATTAAATGTTGAAAATAGATAACTTAATAAGTTGTAAATTAATTTTATCAAAGAAAATTTGCAGTTTTTGTTTTATATGCTGTGATAAGATCTACCGAAACTGCAAAGTTACCTTTACGAAATCAACTATTGTCTGGTAGTTTAATCCTTCAGTGAAAACCCTATTAAATGTGATTTATTGTTCACTATTTATAATAACATTCGATGCTATTAACTACTAAAAAATTTGTGGTGTGAGTGTTTGTGTACGTTAAATTTAAGGATAATTAAAAGATCGTTAGTGTTCCATTTTTATAAATTTAAAAATATAATACGTATGTCTCTACATAGTTATACAAATTAAGTGGAGAAGACGATAGATTATTCCGTAAATTCAAAACTTCATACAAAGCAAAAAAAAAAAAAAATTATAATAGTACAGAAGCGCCATTGCAAAGAGTAGTTAAAAACCTTTATTACACAGCTTTGTTTAGAACAAATATAGCGCATACGGCGAAAGGGTTGAAAAATATGTCTTGAATGTCGAAAACGATTGTAGGAATATTTTAGAAAGATCATCATTTTCATTTTTTATAATTTAGTAATGGTGCAATTAACTTACCGTTCCTATAACAAACTCTCACAAGCAAGTCCGATATTTTTCCAAGGAGAATTAAAAGTTGAGTCTGTCAAAAGTTTTGTCGACTGTGACCTAATAAAAGTTGAAATATTGAATATAAAAAGCAATTTGCCCAGCTTCAGGTCCTTGGTTAGCTATTGTCGTCGCGGCTAAGAAGGTGCTCGCTTAAGCCGCACATTTCAAATTATTCATCTAACCACCCCCTTTTTCCTTGATTTTTTTTTACTATTTCACTTTACTTACTTTTTTCATTTAACTTTTCTCTTTTGTTCCGAAAATTCATCTTAAAGTTGACTGAAATATCCATAATTTCACTTTAGGCTCTAACTGAAAGGATGAGAGAGAGGGGGTGGCTTGGGAAATTATTATCTTATATCTACCGTGTTGTCAGGGCCAAGATGAACTAGGGACAATAACAGTATGCCTATAATCTAGCGACAAAAAGCATTCTAGGACTTGTGTTCTGTCGGGAGTTTTTATGAGTCAATGTTATCACAAAAGACGAAAAGGTGATACACAGCCATCAACCGAAAACCCTCAAAAGGCGACTGGCAGAAGTCATAAGGATATAAGAGTCAGCAACAACAACGACAACACGGGGAAAAAACTTTATGGTTGCGTCACGCCAGGGGATAAATTAATATTTTTGTTATTGCCGAGTGATGTCCTGGAGAATTATTCGTATCCGTAATATCCATCCCCTTAGCCTTTATCCTTGTGATGTGATGAGAACTTGTGTTAATTCCTTTTCATATTGTTGAAAGGGAATTTTTTTAACGAAAACTTTACGACTTCAATTTCATTCGATGAGAACAAACAGAAGAGGTTGGATTTTGAGAACATTGATCAAAGTTTTTTGTTGCAGTCAAGGCAAAGATTCCGTTAGATGTGTAACTTCTACAAGTGCCGACCTACATACTTTTTTTTGATCAGTTCTTATATGAAGTTCCATAATACGAAATGCTAATCTATATTTGGTATCTGCGTACATATACAATATTACAATAAATTGTAATCAATTCAGATAGATTAATCATAAAATTGTATTATTTGACAGATCTGTTATACCTTAAAAATTTGACTTTTTTTTCTTTTTCAAATGTTTGATGCCTTAATTACATAGGTTTAAAACTTTACAGTTCTTATAAATATTCTTCCTAATACTTTCAGGAATAAATTGTTAATTTGCTTTAATAGAGTGGAAAATAACATACTGCATGTGAGATAAGGAGTTCATAATCCGGCCTATTCAGCACCAGAGTCACAAGTCACAAAGTAGGTGGAAAGTCACAATTTTGAATTAATTGTGACTTTTCGTATTCTGTCATTAGTCTCAATATTGACGTTTTTTGCATTTTCCGCGAACTGAACAAGAAAAAGCGATAAAAAATCGAGGTACACATTTCTCCAACTATGTAGAGAAATTATTGCAAAAAATCAAGGTACACATGTCTCCAACTATGTGGAGAAATTATTGCGACCTTTTAAAAAATATAAACCCCGTTTTTTTTTAATTTGAAGAGAGAGAACGTTTTTCGTTATCAGCCAGAAACAATAATTAAAACGTTCGACTCTATTCCAAAAATGCTGTAGAAAGGTTTTAAAGGCTTCTTTTCGATTAGATGTATACTTACAACCGCAGGTTCAAATTTAAATTTAATTAAAAACTTTTGTATGAGAAACCTTTATGCCACTCACACACTTCACATTTCGCTGCTTCAGATCGCTTCCTTTAAACCAAATTTTATTCTGAAATTCCAAAGACCTTAAGATATAGTTCCAGGCTAAGTGAAGGTTGGATTGTGGTGTTTCGAGCTGAAAGTAGTAGTTCTTTGAGCAACATATCTTCCATATCAACCGTATGTAAGAACACCGCCTTGTACTTGGGTGTATTTTAAGTGTCTGGTCTAAGAATAGTTAAAGAAATTTTAACATATTTCTACAAAATACCAAAGGAATTTCGAAGCTCACACATCCAGTTGCAGTTACCTCCCCACATAGATAGCGTATAACTATAACGTTAAAAACCAAGAATCCAACGAGAATGCCCCCTTGAAAACTTTTCAGTTTCTCTTTTGGGAGGAAGAGGATTCAGGACAAGAAGTACACCAGCACCAGATACAAAAATGCTACGAGTAGTTTTAATTAAATATTCCTCCTTAAGATTATTTCCTTAATTCAAATGTATTTCCTTTTCCAAGGAAATTGTAGGTACTTGGGTGCAGTACGGTCCGTTTTATTGGTCCGGTGGGTTCGTTCATCTCAACGGTTCGAGGCTTGATTTGTGCGTTTCTCAAACATTTGCCAACGAAAAGGTTCAACTAAATTTACACAGCCTTGACCATAGAATAATTACTTTACACATGAAAGCAGAATTTCCTTATTTAATGAGACGTTTCAGAATATACATTATCCTTGCGTCGGATTGTTATAAAGTCTGGAGCAAAGTAGTGGGAGGATACGAATTGGAACAATCTTTATAAATTATGGGCAATTCGCAAGAATTCTTTTATGTAGGATTCGCTGATATTTCAAGCCAATTACAACTGGCAAAGGACATTATTTCAATATAAATCCTTGCAGCGCCTACAGACCAAACTCGAAATTGTTCGTTGTTTATAGTTGATTTTCTTGTCTTGTCACTTGCGTAGTGATATATTCGACCAAGCAGCATAACATACTTACGTATTTTTAAGGAACTAAGTAGCTGAACAAATGCATTTGATTCCGAGACGTTGTCGGGATATAGACAATATGGATGCCATATACATTGAGTTAAGGACTAAGAATATGTACGATTAAAATCGAGTAAATCTTCTCATGAATTTCACAGTTCAGTGCAGTTGATTTTAATTTATGGCATTGGAATCTGATCGGAAGCCAAAAGTTTAATTAAGAGATGTAAGTTCGTCGTTTAGTTGGTGCAATCACAAACATTATACTCTGTATGAGAAAAATGTAGAAACTAAAAATTCTATAATTCGAATTTCCAACAGCTCGGTTTTTCAAATTCAAATTTTAGCCGATATTTCCTGTAGCACATGCATTAGTAAATTTGATTGGAATAATAAAATGCATGCTGTTAGCAATTAAATTCAATTTGTAGCACAGAAAAGAAAATGCTTTTGTCCTAGCTCGATTCCACTATAAATTTTGACTGAAAAGTTCAGTTCTATACTCGTATATCAAACGAACCGCATACATAAAACTACCGCTCCGGGCACTATTCTGGTTCGACAATTGCCAAACAGCAACATGATGCAAATTGTAACTTTATATCGAGATGTGCCTAGATAGGCAAGGGTCCGTGCTGGTACTTTTGCTTCTTAGCGCGTTAGTGAACGAGTGCCGGACACAAAGCAGATCACACCACAGGCGACACATCCTAGATCCTGATGTACATTGTATTGTACCTTCTATAGGATCATTCACTCCATTTCAAGAATCTTATGAGATGCCTTCAAGAAAAAGGAAATGAAGTTCTCCTACACACTCATACACAGATTTGAAAGGACTACATAACACAAGACAGGATTCGATGAAAACTTGCGGTACACCATATATAATGGGATATCCTTCTGCATAAGATGTTCGGTTGGGCAATCTTAATACACAACTTTCTATGAACACAGAGCAAGTCCGAAGTGAAAAAGTGCCAAAAGGCATTGAACCATACACTTCCTTAAACCACTGCTCTTCGATGACCGTCACACCAACTTCAGTTGTGCTGCTTTATATATCCTTTCATGTTTCATCTCAAGAATTTCACAAAGGAATTGTGTACGAAGAACGTCTTATTGGAATATGATATGTGTGCTGTGTATCGATTCGTTATTTTCCGCATATTCAAAGTGTGCACTACCTCTCAGATAAGTTCCATTATCCTTGGTAATCTCAATCAAAGCTATTTCAAATATTTTCCAATCAATTCTAATTGCCCTCTTACAAAGATAAGTTCATTCCATCTAAGCTCCAGTTCCTTTTCTTAAAATAAAATTGTTTGTGATGTAAGAAGCCCCTGAAGATTATATGCATGTGCGGTCTATATCCCTGCAGAGCAGCTCCGTGATCGGAGATGCCGACAACAACAAAAATCCAACCGAAAGAAATTTTAATCGGAAACTTGTTTGTCTTGAGGATGTTTAATCCTGAATCCCCAGCGAGTGAATTAACGTGAAGGTATGCCAAGAAGGCGAAATTGTTCGAGGAATTTCGAACCAACGATTTCATATTGGAAATTTTGATATCAAAGCCAGGGGAATTTGATGAAATTGTTCAAAGATTAGAGAATAGTCCGCATTAGAATGCTATCGGATTAAAAAGATAAGATTTGCAATGAAAATCAAACTAGGAATATAACACCCTATTGCGGATTTATTACCTAATTTTAGTTTCTATCTGTTTAGTTTGTATCTTTTGCGCCTCACACGTTCCTATTCTCAGAAGTTCAAAGCCAAAGGAAAACATTACGATGCCTTAACTTTCACACACTGCACATTCAACTTTGCAGTACATTTCGAAATCCAAAAACTATCATCTCTCCTCTTAAAATTCATCTAACGAAATAAACAATAAACATCTAAAGTACAAAATTACAAAACTTGCTAAGGACGAGGTTTTAACACTCGACTGCACGTTGTCGGTTTTAGGTCCTCTATCTTATCCCTGTCGGAATGAAAATGGATTTCATACCGATGGAATATTCTAATGCGTGCAGTTTGCTAAAATAGTTTTGCCGTTGAACGAATTTCATATATCTCCGTATTTATTTTACGAAATTTATCTGCAAGGCTCATACGTGTTTCACAATCATCACGGAAAATAATTTCCGTGTAATCTCTTTTGCGGTTTCGGGACTATACACTTTGTAAGAGCAAACTCATGTGTATATTTTAAATCAACAGATTTAATTGAAAAGTCGTTTGCTAGATGACAAGTACGCGATAAGAAGTTGCACGGAAAAGATAATGAGGTACTCGTATATTACTTCCAAATAGTGATTACGTTATATCGGAAGTTCAAATTGTAACTATTGTATACTTTGTTACTAAAATATTATTTATTATACCCTTTCCTGCTATATGGTATATACTTTGCTTAAACACTATTCCATGGACACACGAAATATATTTACTACATATATCAGATTGATCACTGCATTAGTAATTGAGAACTTGATGGTTGAAAAACCTTCACTGGAAAGACCGACATGAAAATTTTATTGGACTACCTATATCCGAAGGATTAAATGCCTTCGGATGATGAAACCGCTTCTGTGGACCTAATCTAACAAATTTTTCAAACTTTAAACTGAAAGTTTCTCCTCAATAGCAATAGGCAATGCAGTGATCGATCGATCGATCCCAGTCGGGATATTATATTATTATTATTATTATTTATTAATAAGAAGTATATAAATATACATGACTATTATAAAGCATGAGTAGCTAAGACCATCAGCTGGGGTATTATAATTAATAATAATATTAATAGAATTTATTACAAGGATTGTAAGCTTTCTAGTTTGGTAAGTCGGGATATTTTTAATGATGTCACTGATGCCGAAAAATAACCTACATTAATTTTAATAGATATCTAAATAAATAAGATGCATTTCTTTAATAATAAACTTTCTTATCCAATGTTTAATAGCATTAATGTCACTAGAATCTAATTGTAGCTTCAAAATGTATTTTTAATGCTACTTGAGTGAAATATAATCTCCCTTCTCGGTTCCTATAAATTATACTATCCTGCCGGAACACAATTTCGATTTTATTCTCAATTAACCAGTTCTCTTCCTAAAACGGTTTCCAAATTACTCCTGTATAGCATAGAAAAATAAACTGCAACGACTTCAATGCGATCCTGAAAGAGATAATACACCAAAAACGGTCAATTGTCAGGATATCTTCATTAACCAAAGGGAATGGTAAATATGGAGTTCTCTTTCCATCTCCCTAAAACGTTGTCCAGTTCAAGATTACTATCTCTACGCACAATAATTCTCGACAAATAATCAAAATTAATTGGTATTCCTGTAACACGCAATTTAAACTCTGTTAACACAAGTAAACGATTCAAGTGGTCACTTCCATAAAGGTCCGTTCTCTTGGTCATCCTGGGGTTCGAATGGGGCCATCCGAAGTCATATCTTTCATCGCAAGAATAGGGCATAGTATGTATACCTATTTAATTGCCACTCTCTCTATCTCTCTGTATCTATTTGCAAGAGGAATCTTTCGCATATATGGTCAAGGATTACTACTACACCGGACTTAATAACACGAAAGATAGAATGACCAAAGTGGGTCCTTGTATCGTATTTTAAACCGAAATTTAACTATGGACATAGGGCGATTGAGACTCGTGGTATATCGTCGAAGAAATTAACTGCTCCTTGGAGATATCTTAAATTAAAGTAATTGACAGATATGCTGATATGGTTTATTAATTAGCTAAGAGTGTGTCTGTAGATGAGGTCCTCGAGAAGTAACTTTATCATCAGTTTAATATTCTGGACAAGTTTCGAGCGGCTATAAAGAAATGACCTTTGACTGAAAGATTATTCTAGGGACTAGTTTCCAGATACTTAACTTACGTACTGGATGGATAATTAAATTAAAGTGGTAAAAGGTTTCAAGTTTCAGCTGATTGATTCCTTTTAATTGGGATCAAGTATAAACAATTACAAATATCATTCCAGAATAGTAATTTGAATATTTGCCTTTACTTATTTCAAGAAAAGTTATTCATACCATGGAAAAACAGTATTGATATTGCTATTGAAATGGCAATCCGTACAAGTATGTATGCATGCACGTACTCGAAATTAATTTGAAAACAGTCAGATAACTAATCAATTTATCCTTTGAATTTTGTTAATAGCTATAAGAAACATACCGCAGTCATGATAGGTCGAAGCCAATAGTATGCTACTCTGACAAATAGTTGAGGATGAACAGAATGAGAAGTGTAACCTTCGATCGATCACCGTTTTCAAAATCTCGGATGATTTACTTCTCAGGCTCCGAAGTTATTTAATAAATTTTGTGAAAATCCTGCTCGAAATTTACATAAACTGTCTTGACTAGCCGCGAAATTTGTATTTCACCAAGATCACATTGCACCACCATATTCACTGTCAAATATATTTTATATATTATTCAAATTACGAGTACTTGCTCAAAATGCACAATCACGTTAAAAACGTTGACACAACAATTCGCTACTAAATTATTAGATATCAAACGCTTTTTGAGATTTTCAAATCTAGCTCTCGAAATCGATTTGATTGACACTTGAAGACGATTTGACAAAAGGACTAAAGCAAATACCACTTAAATAGGATAATTGAGAACGGATACTGTTGCGAGGAATAGAAAACTGCGTAGCGAAAAGTGCAGGACCATTTAAATGATATATACCTATGTATATTAATGTGATGATTTACTGAATTTTATATTATACCTACATATTATGTTTATTATTCTCTGACAACACTTTGCATTTATTTTGCATATTTAAATCAAGATTTTTTAATAAATATATCTGGGTAAATTTGAACAGTCTAGCTCCGCAGTAACTTCTTCATCAAACAAGTTCAAGTAAACTCCGCTTTTATAGCACAAATGCGACAATTACCCGTACGACCCCTCTTTCAAACATTTTCCCTTCCATTCACCAATATTTTCATCAGCTTTACATCGCAGTCATCCCGTCTACTGCCATACCTCAAATTCTATGCTTAACTTAAAACTTGTGTGGAAACGCGCTCAATTACCTCCCGCACAACAAAGCAGAAGTACTTAAGCCTTGTAATCTAATATTCCGCGGTAAATAAATTTTATATCAGCGTAATCCTCTCCGATGTCATATCTCCCCCTCAAAAGTATAAGAAACCGCCGCAATTAACTTGTTACCTTATTCCTGCAAAGGATCTTTCAACGACGTCTTATTTTTCCGCTCACACCGAAAAAAACCTCATTGCTTTGAATTATTTTGAACGTTTTGAACATAAGGAAATTTGCAGCTACTCAAGGAGTCTATTAAAACAAACACGGCAAAGATAAGCCCATGGATAAAATGGCAATTTTTTAACTTTTGAGCGCGCCGTCTTCATCTCGTTGGTTGGTGCCAGACAATTTCAAAGGGAATTCGTTAGGCATTGTAAGGAAAGGTGTGGTAGATTACGGGAATACCACCAATGTACTTAGATGGAGCTGTACGGTATTCGGAAATGTTTCCTATTCAGAGAGGGTGGCCCGAGAAAGTACCTATTTGACGTGAAGCAGAAGACAAGAGTGCGTAGGTTACAAACGACACACACTTAAGATTATTAGCAAGGATTTGCTGCTTAGGTTTTACCTACAAATTTTGTTACAGAGTGTTAACAAGCGATATCTAGCGCAAAACATTTAATGCGTAGGTGATGAAAGTTTCTATGACTTTCATCATCCCAAGCGAGAGAAAGTTTCTTATGGAAGTAGTTAATATGATTATTAGCCAAGTTTAATAGGCGTAATAGGTCTGCGATAAAGAAGAAGATAATATATAGTTGAGATACATATTGTGTTCTGATAAATATACTACATATTTATGAAAGTGTATTTTATTCATTAGTTATTTGTTTTTAGAATTTATTCGCCTGTCGTAGATAACTTACAATTTGGGGTATTCACTTAGTTGCAGCATTTAATGCCCATAGTTCTTGAATAAGCTCTTCAGAGGGTAATCCGAGTCCTCTAAACTGATTTTTTGGGAACTATATTTTATGTAGAAATGGCAGCACTATTGCTTTACTTTTACACTACTGCTTATAATGTCGTCATTCTTTAAGTATGTATTTTTATTTGCAATATCTTATATCGATAAAGATATAGAGACCAAATCGGACCTTAGCCTCAACTATGATATTTCTTTGATCGGATTGAGGATCTTGCGGTCGCATGTTAGGCCTATCAGAGTCCTTCTCTTTTTAACCTTCTTCACGTTTTTTTCTCTCTAGAAGTAAGCCCTTAACCTATCGTCCAACTCTCGCGGTGAGAGGATTTTTGGGAATAAATATTGTTGAAAAGTCCGGATGATTGGTTTTAAGGAAATCGTAGGATTACTTGCTCCTCGTTTTTATATTATACGTATCTTATACTCAAAATGCAAGTAGTCCCCGCATGCAAATGTTTTGGCATCGGTACGTTAATGTGAGTGTAGCATGCTGTTTTACCATGTTGGAGGTCGTGTGCTCGATTTATCACTAGGACTGGGTTAAACAAATTCAAGTACCGCATTATATTTTCACAAACAGCTAATTAAAACATATTAGAATATTACGTCATGTGTAGGAAGAAGGGAAATCTAATTCCATCTTCTTCCTTATTCGAATACCTCAATTCCCCCTGCCCAACCATCCCATTTCATTCGTATATTGTTTATTTTGTGGCTTAAACTGAAAAACTTACGTAATCAAAATAAGTGGTATACTTAAAGGACATTTCTTAATCCAACCCCACTTGCCTCATTCTCTTCCATTAATTCGACTTATTGCCTGCCGTAGATATTTCTTAGATCTTCCATACCTAAATGTGCGAGTATATACTAAAAAAGAGTACTGTGATCTTTAGCTGAAAGTCAAACCAAGTATCCCAAATTAATCCTTTCAGTAAATTAAGACAAATTCCTTTTGGTACGTTGTAGCTTCTTGAGCTTCAATGCCCCGACTGGAATGAGAGAAAATTGTTTTTTTTTTTACCGAAAAGCAAGAAATCTTCTAAAAAAAGCCCTGATAGAGGGGTTGCTTAGAGGATGGTTAAAAATTTTGATGGCTTCAAAAGTTCACCTATTTTTCGCTTCATAACTTTTTTAAATCTTAACTCGCATTCTCGCTTTGGGTCGGGGATTTTTTGGGGCAAAAATTTTCACCAGGCGCTGATGCCACTGAAATCCCTCAATTACCGACTTAAAGGCTTTACGCGCGCACTCTTTGGGCACAAAGTGTACGCCAAGTACTCGTCGTTAGAATGGAAGAAAGCGAGTTTTTGAAAGGACCGCGAAGTGGTGGTAAGTAGAAAAAGTCATCTTGTTCTGTTGCGAGGGATTCCATTTAATCGAATAAGGTGGCAAGGGGTGTGATTTTAATTAATAAAACTTTTCGCCAAAGAAATACATCCTCCGAGTGAATTCTTTGTGGCTTTCCTTCCGAGTGGTTTTTGTTCATTTTTGGTGGATTCGTGCGATTCGAATTGAAGTGAAGTGAATTTTGCTACAGTGCTTAAAGCTTGTTGAAGAAGCGAGATAGAGCCAGCTGTTAGGCTCATCCACAATACCGACAAGAATGTCTTAAGCCAACATGATATCTGGTGCAAAAATTGAACTAAACAAACAGAAATTGGCTATTACGTTAAGTCCTTTTAAGTAATTATCCTTGGGGGTAATTTCGCTCAGGGATTTAATTAGCGCGGATGAGTTTTTCGTGGAATTTCGGTGTGGCTAACACTTTTATTCGGGCGTATGATTTTTATTATTGCCAGCGTCTATAATTGCTAATTTTGGTGTTTTCAAGCGAAATATTGTCTTAAATGTTTCGTGAAGTTATAGGGATGAATAAAGTGCAGTTTAGGGGAATGAATTGATGTTTTATTTCCCAATAGCACTCTGTTTTAGCGATATCCACTTCCGTACCAAACCGCAAGTTGAAACTTCCGTACAAGGAAATATCTCGTTTTGTATTATTCCGTAAGCGTAAATGTGATTTTACTCTTCATTATACAATTTTGATCTTTAATTCTGATCAAAGATCGATATGCACGATTGATACTCATAGAATTTTTAAATTTATTACTAGTAATGGCGATTTAAAATAGATACCCTTAAGAATTGGGAATGTTGTCAGTACCTAATGGAAATGTTGTAAAATGGTTTGAATATAGGTACTGGTATGTATTTACTAATCTTTTAATTTAAGAATTCACAAAACTCAAATGATACAATATATTTCATCGGGTGAAACAAGTATATGTATAAAAGACTTGTGATTGTTGACAGTTAGTATGAACACATTTCTCTCAGCTTCTGCTTCTTGATTGTACTCAGCCATTCAATATGTTTGCATGATCCGGTCTTTCAAATTCGATATTTCGTATTGCTTAATACAAATTTGACATATAGGCATACAGTGTATTACAAGCTTTACGAATGGCAATGCAGCATACAACATTTTCTGATTTTCTGCTTTTTGAAGATGAGTAGATTTCTTAGCGGATTCTCTCTCTCAGTCATCGCTTTGAAAATGTATTTCATAATATCCTAATACGTACAGTACACAATAATCACATCTAATGGACTAATGAAATGAGCCCCTCTTGTAAAAATAGAGCAATACAAAGAGTGAAGTAAAAAGTCCTTTGCAGGACAAACCGGTCATGGACTAGCAATAAATAAGTCAGCGGAATAAATTTTTATCTCTTGTCGCACACGAGGCTTTACATACCACCCTTTAATCTACTTTGGCGAAAAGAAAAATTCTGCCTGAATAATTTTGTACGGGCCTTAAACCAGCTTTTTTCACGAACTTCCTTATCCGGGAACTATTTTTTCTCTATGTCCTTCCCATGCGAATCTGATTTTTCTTCTGAATTATTCGTGTACTTTCTTCCGTTTTACTGTTTTTTTCTCGAGAGGCAAGGATAAGTGCGGTAAACCTCCTCTCTTTGCATAAATCACTGATCCACTAAAGGAAAGAATAAAATGGCCATGGAATGACGAATTTTTACGCTGTGTTCACGAGGACCTTAAGGCCGAACTTGAATTGGGCTGAGATTTTATGTGCGAACGACATGGAAATTCATGGCAGGAATTAAAAAGTTTCAAGTTTTTTCTCCATCGGCGGTTCCTTAGGAGAAGATTAGCTAAGGAGAGTGTGATGGTTTTTTGAAGTATCACAGGAAGGTAGGAGTATCTTAATTTGTTGTTATTGTAGTTGTTATAGGGTAAGTATGATCAGAGCTACACTCCAAAGAGCAACTGTACAGCTTCAAAAAGTGAAGAATAAATCAAAATAAAATTGAAAATTTTGCAAATCCCTTCGATAATATTTATATCACAATAAAATAAAATCCGAGCTTATCGAAAGAAAATTATTGGATTCATAAAAGTGATCCTAAGGCTGTTTTATTTCCGTTAGAGCTTACTTAATACCTATATTCTGACATGGTTTAAACGCAATTTTGTAAGGACTTTACTTTGCGATCTTAGGAGATGCCTCGTCATTTCGGGGCCGAAGTCATTTGGCCACAATCTTTATATGAGTTCGGTACTCAGTGTAGTAAGAGCAAAAAAAAAAGTTGGTTCCACACAACTTTTTTTGATTTCATGACACTTCCGTTTTTAAATATTAGTAGTTCAACTTTTGCAAGCGCCGCTTAATTCGGTCGTATGTATATCGAAATAAATACGATATCCTTTGGGCCAACATTGCTGGTGTATCAAAACACATATCGCGAGCTAAAATGCCAGACAGATGTAATAAAATCCTCGAACAGGAAAATTGCTCAGTGGTAGAAACGAAAAAAGGCGATTCGAAGAATTACCGCCCGGAAAAAGGATTCCTATGATTCCTGTTTGGTAAATTTCATATGTGCCAAGATATCGCATGCAAATGAGACAATTTCTCATGTGAAGCCCAAACGGATATCTGGGTGGCACTCACATCAGCACGGAAATAAGTCCCTTCTCGATGGGATATAATTCGCCTTTTATAGCCATTCAAACGACACTTGGAAGATATGTACTGTACATCCTTCCATGCACCATCATAGCACACACTTAACATATAAACAAGAGTGCGAAAGCTAGATATCTTAGTATAACAGAGCTATAGGATGATTCGGTGTTCGACCGTGATACCATCTGAAATTATACTCCCAGGAAACTCCCGGGGGAGGACCTCATCCCGGGTCGTAAATTTCATCGACTTCTCGTCCCCTCCAGCTGACCAATTTACGTATCTAATAACTCTACTAATAAGATATCCAGTTAAAGTTTTTCTAATATCCACCCACGCATCCTTTTCAAGGAGTATAACCGAGAAAGCAGACATTATTTTTATAAGTGATGTCTGACTGCCTGGATTATCACGATTTAGTTTATCCCCCTTACGCTTAGATCAATTGAATTTCCTTGAACTAGATGACCGTATTTCAGGACGACTTTTATTTATGACATTTCTTATGTATGCTTATTCCACTTATACACAACTATAAGCTAATATTTAGAGAATGGGATAGAGCCCTCACTACTTGACATTTCGATAGTTTCCATAATGGAGATTTCCTTTTCCTTGAACATGACATAACCTTTATTTTTCAAAAGGAAACTTTCTTCTTCCATCAGAGTAATAGAATGGATGATTCTAAATCAATGCGTTCCAAACCACCCCCTCCCCAATCAGTCTAAAGTTCGGTTCTGTTTATTATGGACATTACTTATGCTCGATTCTCTTTCGAGATTTATACGTTCCAGTGATTTCGGGAACAGTTTTTCAGACTGTTATTGAGTTGTCAGTATTTGGTGGTGTGGAAGTCCATTACCTTAAATGAAGATATTAATGATTTTTTCGATTGCACGCTTTTTACGCTCAGAAAGAATGACTTTTAAGTTTTCGCAATGACTTGAAAGTCCATATAAGTAGTTGGGCTCAGTGAGCATGAAAATTTCCTTAATGTAAGAGTATATTTTGGGCAAATGGTTTGTGGATGATGAATAATTAATCTGGTAATAGGAAAGTTTAATTCTTCTGATCTCCGCACATTAAGATAGATATCTAATCTAATTTAATTCAAGATTTTTCTAGAATAATTAAAACTGTGCTAATCGAATAAATGGAAGTATTGCACGGATGTCTGGATACTGTGTTGGTCAAAATAATCGGAAAAGATATCAATTTTCGTTTTTTGTCTTTTATTGTTCCATAAATGTTAAATATATCATTTTTCAGTTTCAGTTATTTTCAGTTAGCAATCAATTTTATGAAATTCATGAGCAAGACCAGGCGCGAACGCAGAAAATTGTTACGGAGGGGGGGGGGGGGGGTTCAGACAAATTAACGCGTTGAGCACAAGTTACATTTAGTTTTGCGTTTGTAATTACATCATTTCGGGGGTGGGGGGGGGGGTTGAACCCCCCCCCCCCTTGCGTTCGCGCCTGACCAAGACAAGTAATAGTAATTGAATAAAATATATGTATATGGCAATACATGCAACCCAGAATATGTTAGTTTCGAAATTTATATTTAGAATATCCGCCGTAATTTTCAAGAACGCCTACATTATTTCCGCAACTTTTTAGTTATAAGTAGAGAGTTTCGTAAATTCAGAGAAGTCATTTTTACAGAATTTTTGTGCATAGCTCGACTCATTTTCTTTACATTAATATCTTTATCTGCAACTATTGGAAAATTAACTTAAATAAAATCTTAAATTCGCTATAATCTTCTGATGTTACCGACCAATATTCTTAAAGACGGTATTTGAAATATTTTAAATTCTGTATGTCAGTTACTTGAAGGAGTAGGACGGATTTCCCCGTTTAAGGACTCATCCTTGCAAAATCGATCAAATATCTGGACTTAAAAGTTCAACAATTTAGGTCAAGGCATTTTTAAGCTATCGTGCATTCGTACAGATTGACAGACAGACAAACAGACATACAGAAAGTTGATGTAGGGAGTATGGAAAATAATAATCAAAAAACATTATAAAACTTTATTCGTGCCAGGCTTGGTAATTTAAAATTTATGGGCAGGATTGATATTTTCACATTATACAATCAAAACCCAAATTATAAAAATATTTTATTTGCCAAACATTTAAAGAATTAATAATAATACTCCAATTTTCTTAAATATTATCTTATTCAACGTGCGTTAATAACAAGAAAGCTGTATACAATCAAGTATCTATTCAATAAGCCTGAAATGAGCGCCACACCTCCCGGACACCCATGCAATCCTTCGAAGAAAACCGATTTCCAAGGATTTTCGATTCGGGACGATATGGGATCGAAGCGCAACAACTTTACGTGGTTAACCAAGAAGTCCTGTACACACATATAGAAAATCCGCTATAGTTTTCGCATTGAAAAGGACATTCTATACGTTAAACCGAAACTCAAAACTTTCCACAATATCTTACGACATGGAATTAAGGACACTGTACGTACTAGTACGAGACTACTGAAAGCTCCGCACAATATCCTTTCAGTATCCTACCAAAAGGGTATTGGTAAGTTTGTCATTTCATATCCACATTACCGGATATCTTATCCTCTTCATCTATGAGACAAGAACAAGGAATATAAGGGACTAAGGAGCCTGTGAATGCATTTTAAATAGGTTCTCATATAAACTTCGCCATACAATGTTCTAATATAGTCGCAAAGGACATAATCCAAGACGTTTCGAAATCTTTAGCTTCACATTCAGTCTCCTTGTTGAGTATCCTCTTAGTACGCTTCTATTGCTGGATAATTCAAAGAACTTATGTAAGCGATGATTTGCCCGCTGTCTTCGTAATTGCTACGTTTTGGTTGGAATGGTGGGTGGGACGACTGAGGCTCTTGAAATTCGTTGGCCGAAAACTATAAAGTGTTTTGTGATATGTATCACATATGTGTCTTTACTTGGACTATCTAGTTCAGATATCCTGAAAGTAGTATATAGTAACAGCTCCTTTCCTCGGTATGTTAGGCATATGTGCTCTCCAAACTACATGAAAATGCATTTAAAGTTTGTCATTAAGAAAATTGTTTGTGGGCAGTTAATATATTATCTTGAAGACCCTATAAAATATCTGAGTAGAATGTTCCCAATGTTCATAATTGACATACATATGGAGGCAGGTTGTGTTCTATACAGTCATTCAGCACTGTGGTCATCAATATGGATACACGTGTTCGTTCCTCCTTCGTCTCAAAGAAATACCCATCATCACAAGAGGTGATATAGACTTGGGACTATAACTGTGCACTAAAAATGTAGTCCTGTTTTCATATATTGCCGTATAAATTTTATAGTGAAGGTACTTAATGAATTTCCCTTACGGCTTAATGGCGGGACCATATCCTTGATAGGAGGTGATTACTGCATGTCCAATCGAAGCAAAGAATATTATTATTACCTCCGTAAACCAAGTCATAATTGATCGATAGAATTATAAATGAATTCCATAGTTTTATTACGATTCTATGGTGAAGCAAGCTAAAAGTTAGTCTCAATGAAGTCAATGATCGTAATAATTTCGAATTTATGGCCCAGTTTAATCTTAGAGTGGGAAAAAGCACGGAATCAGCGGAAAATCACATAAAGTTTCGGGAGGTTCTTACTATTATTATTTGTTGACATTTCTTTAATGTTCAAATAATGATAATAAAATCTTTTACTTAATCAAGCTACATAAAAACAATACTTGCAGCTTTTAGAGTAACGTGTTTGGTGTGATTTTCTATTTTTAATCTCATATTCTTTTTTTTTAGTAGGATAATTCCAAGCCAGGAGGATCACTCATTCTACCTGATAAACTGCTCATTATAACTCTTGAACGCTTTTATAGATATCTATCGGAACCGAGCTCTATTAAATAATAAGATAACAATAATAAAATGATTTTATTCCAGTATTTTTAATTAATTCTTTAATTAATTTAAATATTTTAAAGCTAGCTAGCTTAGGAAATTTCAAATTTCAGTTTTTGGGTAGATAGGAATGTAATCCTTATACATGTATTAATATTAAACAGATTTCATTTAGAGTATAAAAATAACTTAGGTAACGAACTTACATAAGAAAGTGTAAGTAAAAGAGTTATAGTCTTAGCACTTTGACTTTATCTATCCACTTATACAAAAATTGAATATGACATGTGAACAGCACCGGAAAACACACTTTCATCAGATCAACAAACTAAAGCTAGCAAGGTCCATTTACAACTGTGCACACCATTTACTTACTTTCCTTGCGAAAGAATCAAAACAATTTCCCTAATGTAAGGGAAACGTTTATCGTATATATCGCATCCAGGATATTTCTCCTAATACCGCGACAGGACCCACGACTAAATCCCAGTGCTAATGCGAACCGAAAAAACACCCATCCAAAATCCCAACTAACTTGTTATGAAAGGCAATAAGACACACTACATACTTCCAGAAACTAATAAATTTATCACAATTTCGTGAATGGGCACATATCGTATCAAATCCTGTGAGCTGATATCCTTTTTAACTCATTGAGGATTTTTCTACCAAAAAGGGTCGTGGCGTTTTTGATATGTATGCATCGTGATGGGGACTTTCATCACATTACCGAAATTGAATTAGACTTATATGAAAGATATTTCGAGATGAGCTCTCCTTGATGCCATTTAGTTACAGTGGTTTTCGGTGCGGAAAGGTGCCATTTGCGAAAAAATGGCAATAAAGCGTGGATCACCCTTTAACGGCTCGCAATGCTGTGACGAAGTTTCATACTTTTTCAAAATGGTATAAGTGGTGTCGTGTAGAGTAGGGTCACTAGATACACAACACTCTCTACCTAGGGTTTGACAGATATGTCTAATAGGGTCGTTTGTGTTCTAGGAATTATAGTTTAACCTCAGAAAAATCACACTACTGAGCATTGCTATCAAATTGCGTTTTTAAAGCATGTTAGTGCGCGAATATATGAAGAGTCGGAAAAAACTGTCGGTTCCCTTCCACAATTCTAGTACTTATTTTTCTTTGGTATTCAAGTATGAAATTTTGGTTTTCAATGGAAAATTTCCGTATTTCTTTAAATTATTCTTGTTTGTAGGTTCGCAATTTTGTAGCGAAAATTCAATAATTTTTACTAAACAAACGAATGGCTCTAACCTGAGCTTTATTAATTTTACGTTTTCGTTTATTCTTAGTTCCTGACACCCACCAAAAATAATTAACATCTTAAAGCAATAAAGTTGCGGTAAATTACCTATCACCACGAAACAAAAGTACACACATTAATCACAGCGAAAAATGACAAAAGCCATCTCCGAAGTGCTTCAGATGGTTTACCTTCGACCTCCACTTAAGTCATCGTAAGGTGGATGTTCCTGTCCCCAAGATAAGAATTAAGCTTATTCGACATGAAATAAAGTTCCGTTGTCCTTAAAGCGGATAACAATCATTTATCTCGACGAAAATGTAAAGGTTCCGTGCCACTCTCTCTTAAGACGCTACTCATGCCACGTACCAAGTTCCAAACTAAGGCGTATGTCCTCTTAGCTTCCAAGGAACGTTTCTTTACCGTACGTGGGATTATGGTATAGTTTGTGACAGGCTAAAGATGTTAAAAGGTTGAAGGTATGCCAGAGTAATTCATTTGATATTTACGGCGTAAGCATATACTCGAACCGTTGAGGTAGTCGTATAGAAAGTGCAAAGCATCCTACAATAAAGCACTGCCATCAAAGTGGAATTGATAGATCGCAGTATTTTAGTCTAGTCATAAAGTCGGGCAAGACGACTGTATCCTGTATTGATTTATTTACAAATTCCTTTACCAATTATTTATTTAACAATTTCCACAAATGCCTTTAATGCTCTCAGTTATTTGACCAAGTGTATCTCGAATCAAAAGGTCATATGCTGGACATGTGGGGTTTCTACGTCGGACATGTGGAGTTTCAACATCCACCTTTAATTAAACCTTCTGATTAATTTCTGGTTTAACATTTGGGGTTTGGTAAGGACTTTTTCAGGTTTCCCATAACTTCGGTACGATATTCACACTTCAAGTTGCCAAAGTTATGTCCTTTTCAATGTGCTATGTGCGTACCTAAGCATGAAGGTATGTGGAAAAAGGGTTACCTTAAGCGGAATTTAATGTTCTTGCAGGACCTTCTGGAAAATTAATTTTATAATTTCACCTCTCGATTCATGGAATGGCCTGTTAACAGTGGCTTGCTCCCAACTCCAGGGCATTGAGGATTAAGGTCCTTTTATGCATAGTACCTTTTTCTCGGCACATTAACTGACCGCTAGCAGAGTGTTTTTACATACACATTCTCGTGTGTATGGTTGTTCGTGCAGAGATCTATGCATTCATTAAATGAAAGGTTTTAATTTTGTCTACTACATTCTTCCGGTGATGATATCAACTTCGAATTCCCGGCCCATTTATAGAACTTCTGGATAACCGTAATGAGAACATTATAGCTCATCGTTTCAACTTTTTACCGCGAACATTGTATGTATAAAGTCATCGAATGCTGGAGGATTTCATATATGGGAGAAAAAACGTCGAAAATCAAAGCTTTGTAGAATAAAAAGTACAAAAGGCCTTTCGAGAAAAATACAGGACATATATATTCATAACACACGGAGGTCCTTTTCATGCCATCCTGCTTTGTACTCTTATCGAAATGCATACCGTAAAGCCATATGTGAACATGCTATGTGCGAACCAAGCATTTATGTGTGTTTAAGGGTTTAGAGGTATTCGCTGAAATTAGTCCATCGTCATGAGCATCACGAGAGGGCCCAATGCTTCTGTTGAAGAACCATCCAACACTCTCATCAGCCTTTCATATATTGCTGTTGTAGGACCCTGTGGCAAGGAGTTCTAAAGAGTTTTCAGTACGACGGCACCTATATCCCACATATAATAAGCACCGGCTATCATCCTTCAAATGTTGGCCGATGGATGGGCTATGGATACAGTGGCGGGTAAGGATACTATAGATGGCCAACAAACTCAGTCGACCAAGTGTACATAACGTATGGGCTTTGAATTGCGCTTCTATCGTTGGTTTCGGGAACGCTTTCGGTCGGGCTCTTATTAGTTCGCGGTTTGATGTATGCTAAAGGTTTTTGATGAGAAAACTCCTCGAAAACTGTTTGGAATCTCCTTTTTTCTGCCTAATGCATCAGACACCACTATACACATATATGGTAATGATGGCCATTCAAAGTATAAGGTAACTGATATTAGATGCTATGATGGTAAAATGTTGACGGATTACGGATACTTTCCAATCGAATGGTTGTGAGCTCCTTTGATCATTTTGAGAAAAGTGTAATTAATGTTGAAAATATTTCTACTTTCGATATACACATATGTCCACTTCTTTCAAAACGCTTTTTTCAATTTCAAAATATTTCTCTCGGCAAAGCCATCTACATATCTTAAACTTAAAATCAGGAAAATATGGGTTTTACCATTTTTACGTAGATAGATAGATACCTGTGATGATTAAATTTTATTAAATTTCATTGTATGACTGAAGGGAAAATTTGATATTTTTGTGGATACGGTCATTGATGTTATTTTATTTCATATCCTTAGTTTATTAGTATGCCAAAGTCTTGTCTATTTAACTAAATTTTCTTAAATACCTGCTTGTACTACAGTTATAGGTATTTTGGTAATGTAATTGTTTACTTTAGGTTTTAGTCTTTTGATTTTATTAAAATTGGACCGGACCGTCTCGGCAAAAAAAGCAGACGAAAGCAGATCGCAATAAATGATTTTTTGTGGTAGATAGGGTTATCATGGTATCATCAGAAAGGTTTGTTTTCATGCTGTGAAACAGAAAAACCTTAAAATTTCATAATTTTCAATTGGGATCTCCTTAACTCAGTTTCGATTTGAATAAGTAGAAGAATGATTACACGTTATCCAATCCAATACCATTCCAAATAAACCATTTCCTTTTATGTTCAAAAAGCTTCCACTCTTTATAGCCTAATAGTATTTAGGTACCACAAAGATTATTGAAAGCAAGATTCAAAGCTTAATCTTCAGTTCATTTATGTGGACGCGATTTATGTTAGTTAAAATGGTTGTGAAGCAAGAGTTTTTGAGAAGGAGAACTTCGCACATCCAGTATTTATAGGTTTATTTTCATCTGTTAACTTATTAACAGCCTCTGTCAATAAAACTACACCGCATTCATTAATACGATTTGGATAACCAAACAACTCATCAATCAGCGAACTAAGTAATGAAAAAATATTTCTTTTCGCTCTGCATGATTCTTGTGATGCCCTCGATAAGCCCACATACCGAGTACAAAATTGAATGAGGCAGAAGAACATTGGGCTATCATCTTTCCTGTTAACTTCTCCGAAGAGGAGTATTAATTTACGAGTCTACCGTTCGAGAACAGAAAACCATGTTGCTGCTGTTGATGATGGCGATGGTGATACCTCGATAAATTTACTTCAATTAAACTTGATCACCTTAATTGGTCCTTAAACGATGGCAGGAGAAAGAGAAGAAGCCCGCGGCCTGGCTGCCGACAACGTGACGGGCAAATAACACCGAGCCCAGAAATTTTACAAATATGGGGGTGTAGTATAGGAACGCTCTTCTTTTCCAGCGTGTTATGTCGGAACGAATGCCCCACACATCACATCTTCCATCCGTGTGTGGTGAATTAATCAGACACATAGAGTTGAAGTAGTCGCGGCGAACAATTTATTTCAATAAAAGACGTCATCACGTGACTGTTACGTTACGGTGTCGCAGACGGTAATGTGTGGGACTTTCAGGGAATACTCTGTGAAGTCTTTCACTGCTTGAGGTCTCACCAAATACCGCTTAAGGTATGCTGGTCGGGATGTCAATCCGATTCCACCAGCATTTTCGGTCATTTGAACATAAGTGCACTTCGCCCATGAAAAGGGGGTCCGAACAAGGAGAGTATTTATACTGAAGAGCCAGAGTACAGTTGATGGTTAATCAAATCCAATTAAAATCAATTAAAAGTTATGAAGGTACGAACATTTACAACACGATGCTGCAGTAATAATCGTGTAGTTCATTTAAGGGTTGATACGTGAAATATCAGTTGGGATGATTTTTGGATTTAAGAGGGCACTCATTTTACTTTACAATTTTTTAGTAATAAGCGTTATCGACAAGAAATTTAAAATAAAATTTGCAACCCCGATATTTTGTATTTTCCTTTTTAGTTTTTAGGATTAGAAATACCAAGCATCCGGCGCGGCGTTCGCCGTACACGCCGTACGCAACACCTTTGCGTGTCCTAAAGGCTCGTGTACACTAGCAAGCAAAACTTGTTAGAGTTGCTCTAAGACATTTATTGCTGCATGGTTCACGGTGCACGGTTCCGAGAGCGCATTTGCCCAAGTTTTTGCTCTAGCCAGTAAATGCTTGCCTTTACAAGTTGTGAATATGCACGCTAACTTGCGAGAGTTGAAATCTCGTAAGAAAGTTCCGATCGGTTCCGAAACTTTTCAGCAAGTCAGTACAGTTGAAGTGAGATTAAGTTCAGTTTTAGGTGGCATAGTTTTATAGTTTACGTGCGAAATATGAACGAAAAATCCAAGTGGAGTTCCGAGGACACATTTTTGTTCATTACCAATTGGTGGTATTTTTCTTTTTCGTTTTAACAGTTCAACGAAACTTTGATGGTGAAGTGTACACGGAAGAGTAAGTTTTACTTGCAAGTTCATTGTAGAGCTACTTGCTAGAGTAAAATTGCTGCAATTTGACAGATAGTGTAAAGATCGCAGCAAATTACTCTAACAAGAAATGTCGCAAGTTACTAGTGTACACGAGTCTTAACTCAAGAAAGATTCGACGTTCATACAATTTGAGCAGTGGTTCGAGTGGTCAGATATATGTATTTGGAAATAAATAAATAATAATTTTTTAAGTTGTGGTGGGGTGTTTAGGATGTGGGCAGCGGCACTGAAAGCAATAGTTCGGCGAGCATTTTTGTTTTTGCGCTCTCATAAGACGAAGCAGGCAGATCGCATAAGCGGATTTCTGTCATAGAATTTTAGGAATTTGTATGTACTCATCTTTTGATCGCTATCAAACAAACACTGTCTGTTGTTTTTAATGAAATTTTAGCATCAATACACTGTTTATAGGTAGTATTGATAATGGTTAAATCTGTTGTGTGAATATATTTTTTGCATAAAAAGTAAAAATGTCCATACTTATGTGTGCCACGTAGAGCCGTTATGTTTTTAATTAATGTCGAATTGATCCTCGAATCGTAATCCATTTTAAAGTGCCCAGGACCATTGAAAAACTCTCAAATACCTATTAAATCCAATATCCAATTAAGATGAAAACGGATCGTATGCAGATGCGTCTTACACGCTCATCGAATTTGCATTTTCAAATGTTCTTCATTACTTACCTATGCATGTACAGTGCATTATTATAAATGTCCGGATTCGCGTCTCCCCTTCAAATCAGGATTTACCGGCATCATGTCGGCAAAGTATTTGTTTTAAGGCACGTGTACCCCCGAACACCTCCGTATAAAAGGTGCAGGGATAGAATAGCGACTACTTTGTGCTTTATCTCATCACATGCCAGGACTACCCTCTATATGTGCAGCTATGATGCACAGTACAACACAGGACGAGGACGGTATTACTGTGTGCGAGCTAGTGTACTGATCCGAACAACTACCCACTTTATGCCATATGTGCAGTTTTCGGTAGTCGGGCCCACCTTGGTATTATAATGAAAATCTCTTCTATTCATTCGACCGGGGCTTGAAGCCAACAACAATTGGAAGTTTAATTGCATCGTCGTCATTTGAGGTAGAAAACGTGAAATCCCAGACGTATGCCAGAAATTCACATAGCCTAGTAGCCAGAAAGTGTAGTAGTCAAAATCTAGCTATAAAGGAGAGAAAGAACCTTGAGATGTACTCGTATGGTGCAAATATTTTCTACAGTACACTTTTTGTTGGTATTGCTTCTGACTAAGGTAAGTTGGAAGTTTGCGCACATGTCACAATCCCAATGGATAGTTTGCTATTAGGCATAGAGTACTCTAATGGCCATCGAACTCACCCTTGTGTTTACTGAAGAGTTTTAAATTTCCAGTTAATGCACCGCGGCACAGGGTGAAGGTGAGGTAACTTTGGATTGATTGCGATCTGGTGATAAATTTTTCCTCTTGTTTGGAACGAAGAGAATTCAATTTGACTAGGGTATATCACTGTATTTTGCAGGCACTGATCCTACCTATTGTCCCTATGATGCTACACACTGTATACCATTAATACACACCGGTAAGCGGTGGGTACCTACCTTTTCACTCAATGTACTAAGTTGCTCAGGATTGGTTTTGTTTATCAAGGGCGATTTGGTTCATGCATCTGCTTTGATTTATTTTTACCGTATTTTATTAAACTGACTGGTTTAAAATGTGCAAAAAAATTGTATCTATGAGTAGTAATTATTCAAAACGTACGTGTTTTTGAGAGTCCTTTAATTTTTCAATAATTTAGTTTAAGTTTCCCACCAGCGATGATCCATGCCCCTGATAATTGTCGGCTAGGAAAACTGAGCCAAAAGCATTCATAATATGTCGTTTTTCACCATTATTTTTTTCCTTCCTATTAAAATGAATAGCTTTCGAAAAGTTAATGAACTTTTTACACCATTAGAAGAAAATATACTTTTTTAAGTTTATAATAAAAGCTTTGTCACGCTGAACACGAAGGTAAATTTATTGTTCTGAAACAATAGGCGTGTTTTTTTGCTCCCTATCCAGAACAGAGCAGGTTAGCGAGATGCGAAAATAACAATAACACGCGAAGCGAGAAGAGCTACTACACCACCCCAAACAACGGTGTAGCTATTCTGGCTCATGCAAAGTTCAAAGCTCAAAGCTTCTTCTCTGCTCTAGATGAAGTCGTAAAAAACACGCTAAATATTGAGTCTTAGTAACTCTAAAAAGCATCACTTCTCTCACCATTTCATTGAGCCTAAAGAGGTCTGCGCAACACCAACAAACATCGCACCCAAAGCCAAAACACTAAATCTATGAATCCTCATAAATTTCAAAGCTCCAAAACCCGTCCAGGAAGCAGTGTATTTACTAATTTCGAACAATAAATTACATATATCAGTACTTTACTCAGGATAATGAATCCCAGATTCGAACAGGAAGGATGCGACTGATTGGATTTGATTTTGAGTTGATCGTTCCAATCAATTACCGCCGGTCCTATGTAGCTGCAATTTCGTCCTTCACTCTCGGCATAGGATGATTCATGGGAAACATTATAACGATTCCGATAGAGTGCATTTATGGTTTATACTATATATGCTCAATGGTCATATAAATAATCTTGTCATCGTTTTGACATGCTCGCAGTTGTTGTTACTTTCTGTAATACGATAATTGGCTACGGACGGATTTTATTTCCGGGACGGTGCACGGCTCTTTTTCAAAAGCAAGTTAGTCAATCCAATCCATTTACGGGAACACCCTGCCTAAATAAAGTAAGGATATCAGTTAATGTATTACCGCGGCACATTTTTCTGTGAAGAATATTTTCGCAAAAAGGGAGCTCCGCATAAAGATAGATGGCGAAGAAAAAAGACTTTATCGCGTTGATGTTCCAATTCAAGTACAGGGCAACTTTCGCCTATGCCTCGTCCAATCTCAATGCAAAATTTATTCTAACAAAATGTGGAGGGTGTGCTTATGATAATAAATTTTGATATCAATATCGGTCGATAGACATCTTCAGGTCATTAATTTTATTGCAAAAATGTATCTGATTTTTTTTCCTTCGGTCGTCCTGAATAGATGTGCAAAGGTCCTGCACACGTTTGATACGAGATTGAGACGAATTCTTTGCAGGGGTTCACTGAAAAGTATCAGGGGTTTGCAAATGGAGGAAGTTTTGCGCGCTTTACGGCAATGTTTTGCCCAAGATTGGACATGGCCGTTAAATTTTGCAAAGATAGGACAAACAATCGGTTAGATGCGATTTCTTTTGGGCGGTTAATGGAAGTAAGTCACGTGGAACTGTGAACATGATATCAATTCCAGGGGATTGGGTATACTACGATATCCCTTGTAGCTATTGCTTCGCTTAGTGAAGGAAAAATAGGAGTAGTTTTTAAGATTTGATTTATAAGACTCGAGTGCGTTTCATACACGCAGATTGTGCGTTGCAGATTAATCAAGCCCAAAAGTTTGTAACGTATACAACGGATCCTCGGACGAGAAAAGTTATAGTTTATTTTGCGTATATTTGGTCGCAAGACCTTCAAAGCAGCATGTTGTTTGTCTTATAGTGCGTCCGTCTGTCTGTTCATAAGCGTCCGTCTGTCTGTTCATAAGCACGATAACTAAAGAACGCCTTGACATAGTATCTGGAAATTATAAATCTGTATGTTTGATTTGATTTTTAGAGCTAAGTTCGCTAACGAGCAAAATCGTTCTACTCTTTCGGTTAGCTGCCCCACTTAAGTCCTTAAAAAACTAGGACAAAAAGATTTGAGCACGTGTTTAAGAATATTGGTCAGAATGGCTTAAGCTTCGTGTAGCTGTCATACAAATATCTTGTACAGATGTCATCACCCAATTTACGAAAGCCACTGTAACTTATGTGATTGTTCAGCCACGAATTCGGAATATTGAACAAATTAGTTTTGAGTGAAACAAAGTTCAAGTTTGCTAGCCAGCGAAATCCTTCCACTTCTTTCGGTATTTCCAATACAAAAAATTTTTAAGACACGTGTTCTACAATTAAATGCAATAATTAATGCTTTTAAATGCTCCAACCATCGATTTTTAAATTTTGTGCAAGGTATTTTTTAAATGGTTCCAGGTAAAATGGAAAATTTTACTTTGTGTGACATACCTAGCTCCAGATATGAAATTGAACACTGATGTCTTTTAGTTTTGAGTAGCAAGCAAAGAGGAGTCCTTAATACAGGACAAACTACAAGCACACTCCTTATTCTGCTTTAAAACCAACTACTATATAAATCGGAGTTCAGTATTTCATCTAGAATACCATACATTTGGCTTGGAGCCGATCGTGACTGTAGTATGTGATTATTTATATTTAATTGCACTATGATTCACACTATAAAATACCGGAATAGATAATAAGTAATTGAAAGTTGAATCAATCGAAAGAAAAAAGATCAATGAAAAATTACTGAATACCATAACAATGAAAATCGCTTTCCTTCGAAATTTTCCGCCAACGAATCAACTAAAGTCACTCAGCAATTTCCCAAAAAAACATTTATTAAAACAAATGTCCATGACAAATTCTGATAAATTCACATAATTTACTACCGGTGAATCTCCGTAATCGTGATTATTTTTCATCGTCTTTGGGGGCAACATTTCTATTCCCCAGTTGGAATCAGGACACGTTATTGTCTTCTACCGTTTTGATGGGTTAAGTTCACGTCTCTGACAAACGAAAATTGAACGACGGACTCGTATTTTTTTTATTCCCATTGCGATGGTCAGAAAGAATTCCTTCACCTTTTCTAGTAGAGTTGATTGTCTCCGAGACAATGTTAGACAACAAAAATATTCACCTCACGAACAAACAGAAGGAAATTGTCAACTTAACGTGGGCCAATCTCTTTGTAGGTTCCGTCCTTTCTTATTTCTGTTCTTAGATAGGTACTTATATCTACTGTTCTTGGTGGAAGTCCTTTACTCGGTTTGGGGTTTGCCCTATTTCTTGACTTATGTAGTATGCGACATATCTTCGGAAATAGTCAGCTTGGTATTTTGGCTCAAATAAAACAAATGTTTGCTGAAGGACTCACATCTGTGGAGATATACACTCGAATTGTTGGACATTAACAGACCTGTCCAAAAAGGTACACAAGGATATGCACGAATTGGTATATACCAGCCGAAGTAGATGTGGACAAGAAGCCTTTCTGGACATCTTTCTTCGGATTTTTTTCCGAGTTAACGAATGGTTTGGGTCTACATTCCTTTAAGGTGTGTATGTCGTCTCGGGCTGTTTGGTCATGGAATAAGAGAAATAGTTCTAGTCGACTTGAATAATGATGTTTTGGGGTTACATAATTTGGCAATTTTCTGCCACATTTATTTCTTTTGTCACGTTACGTTTCGTTCGGATGGAATTGAGGCCTCTTACTTCACTTCCTCTTTTTTTCAACAGCTCCACCAAATTTGGAAGTTCTGTCGGTGTTTGTGGTTTCACAAAAACGTATGTGCTTGTTTTTATTTCTATCGCAGATAAAGCTTAGGAATCAATCTATGTCTTCAATGATTTCAGGAAATCTGTCTATAGTGAGCATGTATTTAATTTTAATTAAATTATACAAGCGTTAGGACTTCTTCGAGATTACTTAATCACACAATGTCTACTATGTGGCTTCATTGCATTTTCAAAATATAATGTACGAATCAAATAAATTTTTTTCCATAAATAATGCTTTATTCTGCATGCATTTTTTTTCATTGAAATTATGATGTTAAATTCATACGATTTTTGGTTCTTCTTAAATTGTTTTCTAAATATATGCAAATGCAGTTATTATTTATTAAATGTTTTATTATATAGGTAGGTAGGTAGTTTTATCATTTTAATTTTAATTATTTTCCTTGTCGTTCAATGGCTTACTAGGAAAATTAATCTCGTATTCGTACTGGGCTTATGCTTATGTTTTAGTAACTATAGTATATTGCTAGCTGTTATTTCCACACAAAATCAATAAGTACTAACTGAGTAGGAAAAGTCAGAGTCTGCTGCTTATTTTGGCTGAGAAATGGAAGTCGGCAGAACATTTAATTTCTTAAAATATATTTTTGGAATATAAAGAAAATGTTCTTCTTCAGAAACATACTGCAAACTAAAATTTGTTTTTCTTAAATCTGCGACGATAAGAATAAATAATTTGATTTTTTAAACTGCTTCCTGAATAGACAAAATTTAATGTCAAAAACATACTCGTTTTCGCTGAGAACTAGAAAGAGCTCTCGAATGGTATTGAAGAATTGTGTCTAACATTTTAAATCTATTTAAATATTTTTAAGGTTCTTACACTAAACTGATATAAGTCGACCAGGTTTGAAGAACTCTAGTATATTTTGATATATGGTTAAATGGACTCGATGGGATCATGAATATTAATTAGTCTGTCTACTCTAAGCGAGTAACCATTTCACCTGAAAATATTTATTCTTAAGCTCTTCAATTGGGATATTGCAAATATTTATTATAAACAAGTCCATTATAAGTTAGTACACCGATAAGTTAAACTCCGAAAGAGGACAACTTAACTAACAAGAACATTTTTTGTTGTCTCAGATCTTTTTTAAGATCCTATTCCAAGCACAAGGAAATAGCAGTAGCGGTAATGATGCCGCTTTTACCGTAACGTTCTTTACATAGGCAACGAGTGATAAGCTTGGTAGAATTCAAAACCACGAGCTTCAGTTTTGTGTCTTATCAGGTATTGAAGATCAACTTTTTAAGGCTTATGGAATCCATGCAATCCAACTTCTTCCAACTGTCGGTACTGAATTTTCTTCTTTCCGTTTTTGAAACTAACGCACTGTATTCCAAACTCAATATCCGTTTTTTGTCAAAATGTCATTAGAGCGTAAATGACCATTTTCGATGGTACTCGTCCACTAGTGCATTACAGCGATGTGGGAAAAGTTTTCGGTAACGGATGGGACAACAACACCATTTGTCAGCTTCCTGTATCCGTAGCTTCGAGGTACGACTCCTTAAAGAGCATGAATATGAGATCCTGTTATATTTAAAATTTGGATACGGGACGAGATTTTGCCCTCATTAAAATCCAGGGGATTCTGCACAAGTTGACAGAAGACGATTTCTCCACAGTTGGCTATGAGGAAAGGCTAGGACTTTCGGACGAAAACTTTCTCCACTTTGTTTCCGGTTTGGTGAAACTTCCAAAACTCGCTACTACGGTAATAGTGAAAGGATATTATGATGATTCCCGGTACAGGATGTACTTTTTCGGTACGATCTCGTCGTCCTCTTGCGTGTTAAAGGGCGAAGTGCATCCTAATCCTTTAATATCCATTCAACATATTCACTGACTGACAACTCCAACTAAAAGTTGGTGACCTCAGCCAATCGCACTAGAAAGGGATGTTTGCTGATGCGTTAGTAATAAACGGTGCCGCCATACAAAACATGATTGATGCCACTTGCCTTATATGTTGATAGAATGAGAGAAATGAAATTCCCTTCTCATTTGCTATAATCTTTTTTTCGGGGATTCCCCGCCAGCTTCAAGGTAGACATCAATTTCGAGCTGAGTAGACGCCAATTGCACATCCCTGTGAGGTGAAATCGAGTGAGGAAAATCGTTTTGTGTTCTATGTCGACGATGGTGCGGCTTTGGCAACCCTCGCTACAAGGGGTTATGATTGCTCTTCGGTTCTTTTGTGTTAGAGTTGCTGCTGCTGCTGTTGCTATTGTTGTTGTTGGGCCACCTTTGATTTCACCCCTATCTTCCGGCTGGATATATGTAGTCATTTTTTGTTGGCGTTCCGTGTGCTTCTTTGTAATGCTGTGATTGTATAGCATTGTCCTTGTTTACTCGATTCGGGAAATTAATACTCATCGAAAAAGGTGGATGTGATGATGGAGTGGTAGAGAAGGGATGTATTCAAGAAAATTTCGAACGAATGAAAGTATTTTCTAATCTTTCTTGAAATACTTTCTAAATTTTCCTCAATTTGGTATCTATTGATATAATTCTTAATACAATTTTAAAAAGGTGTTTATTATTAGCCAAATCATATCCACAAATTGTAATAGCTCTAACATCTAAATCATTTTTATTATCTGTTCACCCTAGAAACGGAATTTAATTTCTATAATCCACCAAGAAATTTTTGGATGTCATCCACAGTACCGACAGGAATTGCAATACCGACAGCCTTACCTCATTATTTGAGTCTATTAAACATGAGCTGGCACCCATACGCCATGTTAATATCCCGACTGTAATTGCGTATGCATGAGACCGTAGTGCTCTAAAAGTCCCAAATGCCTATTAGATAGTTATCCGTTCAGGTTGTCTTTGCCTACTGCTCTACCGTCTTGGCTATGGAACGCTCTTGTCGCGATGAAGTAGTAAAAACCACTCAAAGTGACATCACGAAAAAGTAATAACCATTTAAATTCTTCCCGCCTGAATTCATCCAAGTTTGAACGGCCCATTCGCAGGACTCGTTTATTGTATAATATCCTGAATTTGAGCATTTATCACGTACCAAATTCTGTTTTAGAACTTACTGAGCTTCGCTCTAATCAGCCAGACTTTATTTCTTACGTAGTGTATACATCGCCCCGATGTGGTATTACGAACAGGGCGAAGGACCTTTTTGCTCGTAAGCAAAGGTTGTCAAATTGACAAAAAATAAAATAGTCTCGGTCCTTAAGTATCAACAGTGTACAGTGATAAACAAGGGAACATAATTTTCTGGATTATTTTTCAATTAGTCCTGACTTTCGACACAAAAGACAATAAAAAATCGGAAGGACGAAAACAACTAGGATGAGTGACAAAGTCGGCATGTCCTGTTCAAATTATAATTTCATTCGTCGCAGACTACATCATCGGGCAGGAAGATTCGACTTCAGACTACGGGTATGAATACTGGGGAGGTACATGGACCAAATGTCCTGTCTATTCTAAGAAAAAAGGAAAAAAGCCTTTACTTGTTCGGACAAAACACAATTGGACGTGAACTGAATTCCTTTAAGAGTACAAGTTTTTTGCTTTCCGGTTGTTGTTTTTTTGCCTTCCTGAGACCAAAGTGGATTGAAAAATATATAAACGAAAAAAGGTGTTCGAAGTTTGGACATTCTGAAGTATTTTAACTGTGGGGACAATCGAATTGTTCACTTGAAGTCAAACTATTGATTTTTGCTTAAATTCTGTTTCAGAGTAAAAACTTATTAAAATATGTAAGACTCAAAGCGTACGAAGGCCCATTCTTACAATCGTCAGTTAGGTTCTAACTGGAACTTTTACTGATATATTTTCATAAAAAAAACTTACAATATTTTGGGCGAAATTTAGTCATAATTAAAACGCCATTTATTAAATACTAACGACGCATACGCATTTTCCCGACCAAAAAATAAAAAATTAAAATGTGTAAACATAAAACGATAAAATTGTGTAAACTGTTAAAAGCTAATAGCAAGCAACTTAAATAGCACAGCAGTGTCATTAAGTTTAGTATTAATTTTTAGTTTTATTGGAGTAGTTTTTAAGTATTATTATTACTATTTGATTTAAATAAAGCGCTTTAACATAACATAACATTTTTATTCAATAATATTAATTCAGGTAGCTACAGCTTTGTGGTACAATTAAAGCGCTTTAAAACTTAAAAAATAACGCATACGAATAGTTTGCTTCGTCTTCATCTTCATCAGGTTATAACACTTTATGACATCAGGAAGAGCAAATTGTATCCAAATTCATATCGTTTCGTGTCTTAACTATTTTTACAATAACTAAAGGCTGATATTCATTTTTTGCATTTTTGCGAATCAATCTTCTTCAATCAAAACATGATACAAAGAAATGCAACGAACCCGATCAGTCATTTGGTGGTTTTCGCCGTCACATCAAAGGAATGATACGATACGCGCTGGAGTCATGTTTGAACATGTATCGTTGCACAATATTGTTCATTCGCGTCCGGGACGTAGAGTTGTAAATTTGTTTCGTCATTACGGAAAAACCCAATCGAAATCGTGGAAATTTTTTTTATTTCACAACATTTCTCATTCGCGGTGAACAACGCTAGTGCTATCCTTAAGATAGGAATTACCTTTTACATCTTAGTTAAAATATATCACCGGTTCTTTGAAGATATGGAAAGGTATCTAATTCTATCTAATTATCTAAAATTGTCGATCCACCAAGAATATCTCAAATTTTTATCTTGTATCTTTTGGGTTGAATTAGAAACGTAAGTATTTTGTGTATTGTATAGATCCATCTACTCGTATGTGTACGGTTTTTACTTCAAAAAGATATTCTCACATTGAAAACTGATATCTCTCGAATTTTCCGCTAGAATGCACCATTAAAATGACAAATGCGTTTCTAATCAAAACCCAGTCACGTGCCAATCGAAACTTTTATTTATGTTGAGTCGATTAAAATTCTATCCGTTTCCGCAAGTCCTTCGCAAACGCGTGGGATAGATATTTTCTAAAAGAAAAATATCATAGTGCGGGGAATGAATTCGTACATTTGTAACTAACGTCACAACAGGAGACCATCAGTCAATTGCGCATAGGCCTACCTTACCTATCGTCATCACTTCAAGCCTAGACCGAACATAGGGCGCGCATGGGATCGATAATTTTTCATTTTTCCACCAAGGACAATTGTGGGCTGCCATTGAAAAGATTTGTACTTTGCATCTAATGCATTCATCCAGGATTAATGTGCAGCTGTAAAACGGTAATCTGCCGTACACCGTCATCATCAGCGTTCAGGGGTGGATACCGGCGCCTCGAAAGGTACAGGAGCCACACGGGGAATTTATGTATTAAGCGGTAGAAGGGTGAGAAAAGTCAGAATTATAACAATCGACTAAGTCTACATTAAACGTCACCATTCGGCGATGACGAAGAAGCTATCGTAGAGGGTTAGAAACGGTGTGTCGCATAGGGCAACCCTTCTATTGTCCGACCAAAGGATTCAGATTCGATCAAAAGCAGGCGAAAAAATATAAGAGCACGCGTGCATGCAGTATAAAGGCATTATGATTTGCTGATTCGAATTAGTTACACCTTATGGCCATCAGTGATGAAAATGCAAGGCGGTTTATTTAAGGGGAATGAAATAGCAACTCACCTCCTTTTCGAGGGAGAAAAATTAATTACTGTACTGTACCTCGTCCTTATCACAACAAGACTTATTTCTCGTGGTCCAGCATGAATTCAAATGAGCATCAAGTAGGATATCATCTTCATCATCAACCCACCACAACGAACCCGTAAACAAAATAATTTGCATGTAGTACAACCCGCAGCACACATGCGACATGAATTCCACAAGATAAAAAGGTTCTGGACATCCTATCTCATGCATCGTAATTTTTCTGGCTCCTTGAAATTTTTTATCCAGAAGCTAGGAAAATATTTTTCATTCAAAAAAGTTTTTGCAATAATCCGACCGAGGATATTGAGTTCATTTCCGGTGGATGTCCTGTCGAAAAGGACACTCAGTATACCGAGTAGAAAATAAACGGCCTTACAATATGACAAAATCAACCGATAGCATTCACCTCACAGTGAATAAAAAATATCGTACACACACTCAAAACTTAATGAAAATGTTAACAGCTCAGAATGCAATTTAGTGGAAAATGAAAGATTTCGAAAGCATCGGATTACTTTTTTTTCCTAGCTCGCTAAGAAACAGAGTCTTTGCACAGTCGAACTAACACTTACAAATTACTGGTGATTTTCTTAAGCGTCAAGAATACCTAAGATTTTTCTTAACGTAAGAGAGAAAAAATTTCCAATTTAAAAATGAAATTTATCAAAATGAGATGGTGCAGAATGAAAGGAGTTTTTTTTTTCAGTTTTAATTAAAAATGCCTGAGGTTTAAGTGTATTAGGGTCATCAGGCAGAAAGGTCTAGAAAATTGCATAAAAGACAAAGAAAGGGCAGAATGGTTTACTTTTTTTAAAAAAAACCTACTAATTTATTGGGCTCAATTTTACTATTTTCCGATCAATTCAAAATGCACTTACCGATGAAAAAATGCAATTTTTTAAATAATACACTCTTCCTTGTTTCTTAAGCTATCGCAGGACAATATCTTTGGTTGCATGAACCGTATCCTAAATTAGACCAAAGTTTGAAAGAATGAAGTTTTGCTAGATTAACAGCTACGTAGCTTCTTGTATAAATCACTAATTCAGTAGCTTTTGAGCGATTAAGACAGGTCTCAGAACAGTAGGCTCATCATTACCTCGTAGGATTTGTCCATTTTATAGTAGGGAATGACTACATGCAAAATAAAACGATCGAATCCATTTTGTTTGAAAGAAAGATCTAACTTCGAAACACAACAGAATAATTATTTTGTGCCTAGTAGTTAGGTTTGTGAAGGCTTTTTAAAAATTATTTTTCCAGAATAAGCGTAAGAGTCTGTTTATATTTATAATCGCCTAAAAATATATTTCATGTACTTGCATGGGCAGTATACAGGTAGGCCTCCTACAACGCGGTAGATACGTTCCAAGAAAATGCCGCGTTGTAGGAAATCGCGTTGTAAATAATAATAATCAATGGCGCAACAGCCCAAATCGCGCCTAGGCCTTGAAGTAATGCCAGAGTTACTTCATTGCGAGAACAACGGAACACTAGGAGGTGAAGTGGTCAGCTACACGCTCGTCCGTGATTATTACCCCGATTTTAACTCAGGTACTCAGGTTAAGGCTGAGTGAACTGGTAGTCCGGCACCCAATCCCATTTTCGAAAATTACTTGCCGCCAAGCAGATTCGAACCTGGTACCAGGTGCACCGAAGGCAAGTGCTCTAGCCACTAAGCCACTTAGATAGGAATCGAACCCGCGTTGAAAGTTTCTGAATTGGCGCGCGTAGTCATTGCTGAAACGATGTCCTTTCATTTTCATTTCACGTTAAGTATGTAGATTAACTCAGTTAGCGCAACATACATTCGGTTGGCGCAACACACATTCGCTTACGACAGCAGAATAATGCCAAAAATCTTTTGTGATGGTTAATATTATATTGCACAACCAACATTTTATTGCGGCAGTTAAAATTAAGTTGCTAGACATTTTTCTGTTCGGTTCTTTCAACAGATTCGCGCAAACAACGCAAGTAAACTGTCTTGACAGAAAGGTTCTATGCCACGTATTGCGTGTTTATTCCCTTAAACGAATATCTATTGCTCCAAATTAATTCTTATTAGCATAAATGAACTTTGATTTCTGCAATGAAAATTTTATTGAAGCAATCTCTTGCCAACAAATTATTCCTCTCAGTGTAGGGTATTTTAATTTCAATTCACCTGAACTGTTGGTTAGTCAGGCAAGCAATTACCATTAATTTTCCTGTCCACTGTATGTTTGAAACACCGCCTTCACATCTAACCATGTTCTTTAAGCGCATACTCTTACATTCGATTGCCTCTTTATCTACCATTGTCAAGCACAAATTCTCAGACTCATGCTTGCGAAACACACAACACCTCAATAATTTCTGCACCTGCTCATAAAAAAACTTACGTATTCTTACCGTACATCATCCACCCACCTTAGTGCTTACCTGTAGGTACCTACAAAAGTACGCAGTCGTGTAAATTCTCTGTGAAATTGAAAGCTCTTCGCATCAGTTTGAGGTATAGTATGCGCACACCTGTCCACAAAGGTGAGAAAGCTCCACCCATTCCCAAGGTATATAGGAGCGTAACCAATTGCCGGTTTGTATAATGTGGATTCAAGGCGTTCGGCAAGATGTTTGGCTTGTACTGAATACCAGGTTACTTTCCAAAGCTGTTCGGAAATCACATTAGCACCGGTCGTTAGGACAGAATCATTCAGACGTAGAGAACATGATGAATGAATGGACCAGAATTTCGAGAGAAGCTTGCAGTTGTTTTCATTAAATTCTGGCAATGACGGATTATGTGAAGTTTTTGCACGGACTCTTGTCGAGACTTAATTAGTATTTTAATTAAGAGATGCTCCCCGTTTTTAAGTTCCAATCGTTTTTCTTACTGGTAATGACGCAAGGCCAACAACCTGATTAGTTTACCCTTCGTTCGAGATTAATAAATTGGAAACAAGTTCCGCTATTAGAAAACGATTTTTAACTTTCGCTTTAATCCACGAAATACTCAGCAGTTCCACATATGGGTAGAATACTAGTCCAGATATCATCCAACACTTATGAAATTCGATGACTATATCCGGACATATCCTGCGGTATCGAAAAGAAAGGGTCGTCTGCCAAACATCTGAGTTTCAAATAAATCAAGTGCCGCCGGGACATGTTCACGGTGTTAATCTGATCTGCACATTTTAACTATTGCGCGCTGTATGACACTTTTATAGCTATAACCTTTCAACTTGTGGTTTACGCTATCACATTAGAGCTTAATTTTTCTAGTTCACTGGTTCCTATATTGGTTCTTATTTTCGACCATGATCAATGATAGGATCATCTCTTTTCCATATGTTTTCAATTAAACTTTTATTTCTCTTCGATGATCTCAACCGCTGTTAAGATGCCGTGTGTAAGATGGGAACCAAAATTTCAAAATGACATCATCAACTTTTCTAGGAGGAAATAATTTCCACTTCCATTTCCTTGAGATATTTTTTTTTCTTTTTGAAGTTTCGGAATAGAAAAAACAAACCTTGATGGGATTGCCATTGCAGTACAGCATTTACAGAGTCATAAATGTGGAGATCGTCCATAAAAATTTCAAAATGTAATAAAATTGATCGCTGTAAATGATGTGCTAATGATCGTAATTGCGATCTGCTTAAAAGGTTATGAGCGCGGGTGTCCTGCTTTCCCATTCATGGATATTTTTGGTAATACGAAATTCAAAATGATAAGGATTGGATTGATAAAAATCTATAGAAACTATAAAAATTTATAATTTCTCAATTAGACCGTTCACTAGGTACATCGCCAGGTTGACTTCGCTAAAATGTTCTTTCTATCCCTCCACTAACAACTCTGATAGTTGATGGTTGCAGTCAAAATAGGATTCATAAACCTCTTCTAATGTCCCTAGCTGAATGCTCCTTCCATTTCCTAGCTAAACTCCCTAGTCGGATTGAGTGCCTTAAATTTTTTTGTTTTACTTAAGTGGCTAGGTGGGCTAAATTAGCCACAGCACCACCGATGCAAAAAATTGATTTATTGAAATTTGATTAAACCCGAGAAAGCGAACAATATTTTACGTAACTCAAGACCCACAATGGATCCATAGTTATCTCTCGTCTTGAGTTGTGACACAGTGTTACTGCTCACAGTATCAGAGCTTGACAGGTACTGAAATTAATCATATCGTAATCTCGAAAAAATTTTTATCACAGTTCCTATTTGTAAGTCTTCTATGTTCTAATGTGGGGCGGTTCTACCCTTTTACTGTTTCGTTTAATAGACAACGGTCCCAAGGTTGAATTTCTACCGCCCCTCAACAGCCCCTCCGTTGGATTCTAAGATCGAATTCGAAATATGGTGATCTTACCCTTAATTTTATTATTATGTAGTCGCATTTCGAGAATAAATTGGGAGCGTAGACTAGAATCAATATGGAATATTTTGGAGTGAATATAGCCGAATTATAGGCAAACCTGGGTATAAGGAAAACTCAGGACTATTTCATAAGTAAGTATGTCTCGTGAATGATCTAGGCTTCCGTCACTTCCTTCGTGAATGATGATTTTCTATAAGAAGGACTAGCTGTATTTTTTGATTTGATGACTAGATTCTTTAAAGTTTAGTTGAAAAACAAAAATTTTTCAAGTGCAAAATGTAGTGTGCCATGATGCACTTACAACCCAACCTGAAATTTCAATGAATCCATCAAGCAAGTCATAAATTTTCACTCGACTTTTTTTTATCCAAAACAAGAAAAACTGCGCGATCTCATAAAATATGGGATCAAATCTATACGACGTGTCGTATGTGTGTAATCCAACTGCACATGTGCCTATTTAAATTTTTTGACAGGCGATCTTGTACTTTATTTACATGCATGCCATTAGAGATCATCTCTCATCTACAGCAGTTTCGAGTGAGGAATTTGACATTAACATATGGTTGGCTTCGAGGTTTTTTTGCCCGAGTTTATGATGTGATACGAAAAAGAGGTTCGTGAGGTCAAAACCAAAAATTTTGGATCGTGTCGAAATGTTTTACTGTGAAGTGGTGTAAGTGTATCAGTCGAGATGATGATCATGATGATCTTCTCCATAGTGAAGCACGAAAAGTGATCCTTTTTGATCTCTTCATGTCATGTTGATGTCTGACCTCGATTTTTTGTTGTTGTTTTTTATTTTCTTCTGTGAAAAGCTAATTAGATAAAAGGAGATCGTTAATTACCGACCGGATGAAACCACTTTGCGACATTGAGAAATAGGAATATTTGGAACACAAATTTTAATCTGACGATATACTGAAAAATATTTGGTTTATTGTTCGGTTCATTAAAAATTTGATACTCTTGCGGGAATAACGCTACTCTACCTACGGCACTCGAGTCTCGAAAGGGATTAAATCCTTTCGCAGTGTCTCGTATATTTAAAAGAAAAACACTTGTTATAAGCAATATCCAAAAGGTCTCATTAGTCCTTGATTGTGTACTGTACTGGTGAAGCCGGATAAAATTTTCTAAACTCGTGCGGCTACTATGTATACTGTTGACGGCTTCTGACAAGGATACACTCGGAATATTATCAGTTACAGCAACAAAGCGTGGCACCCTTTCGATGAAACAGTGAAAGCAATCCTCAAGCCCAGCGAAACCTACTTAAGGTTGATGATTTTATAATGAAAAGTTAAAAAGGCAAACAACACGATTTAATTAATGGATTCCCTCTTCTCAGTGATGTTTCGTCGTCTTCTTCTTCGCTAGGAACCATCCATTTGTCTATCCATCAGAGAATCTATTCCTGTAGCGATTCAGTTTCACGGGTTTTAAGTGGTCCTCTTGGTGCGCGTTATGGTCCGCCATGATGGCGAAGAAGGGCTAAGCTGGTCCGAAGATGAAAGGAGTTTCCATCGTTTTTGCAGGATAAAATTCAATTTAACGAAAAGAAAAATTGAAAGGAAGGCAAGTAACTAATTACTGCTTGTAGTATGGAATCGAAAAACACACCATCCGGCGAAGATAAATGGCGCCACGAGTTAAGGTAATTGCTTTCAGAGTGTGTGTTTCTCAGGTCATTTTACTTTATTTACTTTTAATATCTTTGTACTTGCTCTGTGATTTTCGAGCTTTCTGTAATGTGTTTTTCAAAATAATTAAATTAATTACAATTTTCTTATACAATAAACAAAAATATACTGGCTTTTTGAAAGATAAGATGAAAAACATGTTTTGCCTTGTAATCCCCGTATATTTCAGAAATGTATGAATGTTTCAGAGCTTTGATTGTAGATCTCACGTTCTATAACTATTATTAGCAGGTTACCTATTTAGTACATAGTAGTTTTAAATACAACAATATAAAAACCTATTTCAGAATTTTCCATTAGCAAATTTTTACATTTTGTTGTTCACTATTACCTTCGTACTTGCATTATTTTAATGCCACTCTCGTTGTGTGCTAGTAACTATTGTATTGCCAACTTACTTGGTTTGTATTACCTAGGTATATTTCAAAAATAATCTTTTTACCTAAAGAGTATAGTGATAAAAATGTTTGACTCTTGTTAGAAAATCACTTCATGATTGGTCATCAAAAATCTTGAAAAATAACTTCCAGTCGGTACTATCGACCTAGAACTTCGCGTGCTACGTACGATCTAGCAAAAATCTATTCCACGCAACAACAAGAAAAAAATGTGTGTAACAATAAAGTTAAGACGAGTAGGAAAAGTCTTTAAGAAGGTTGTTTCATCGTAAAAAATCAAAGTCATATAAATTTCGTTCCCATAATCCCTCAGGACGAAGGTAAAACGGAAAATAATGTTTATTACTGGAAAGAGCAATAACAAAGCATCCTTTAAGGATCCGGTGACGACGCTAGAGCCAAGTCGAGCAGCAATGCTGTAATGTATCGCATTAAAGGACTCGCATTTTATTGCAAGTCTCTTAAAATACACTCTCATCCACATCTCGAGCTTGTGCTACACACATCATAAAAGTAGGGCAGGTGAAATACTCGTATATCTAAAATACGCTCGAGGAGCTTGGGATACGGACAGGGTGTATTCGTACATGGCCTTTGATTAGGAAGCAGTACCGAAACATGGAATCGAAACTCGGCCGTCTTTTTTCCTGAACTTACGACTTTCATATGATGGATCAAATGCGAGGAAACAGGAGAAGCTTCACTTAACGAGCTCGGCTGGTATCGCAGTATCGGACGAAAACACGGCAGCTATAAAGATGCCATTTTCTGCTGGTTTAGGTAGTAAAAATAAAAATGTAAAAACGCTTGTTCTTAAAAGATGGTCTTAATGGTTTACAATAAAGTGGAGCCGCCTGGCACATATTTTTTATGTCGAAGTGTACGATGGAAGCTAGGAGGGATCAATCTCAGTAGACCAGAAGATATGAAGCTAGTGCCCAAAAGTGTTTTCTCGCTGCATTCACGGTTATTATCTTCATCTCATGTGAAGTGCTTATGTTCGAGTCCACCATGGCTCGGATGACGGTTTGAATCGATCTTCTGGTATCTTACAAAAAATGTTAAACTAAGAATCTAACATTTTTTATACTACATGATTCGCGAGACTACAGACATAAATCAACGTGTGAGGATTTATCATGCCTAAGCATTAAATAGGATATTTTTGCATAAAAAGCATGTCCACTATAATCCCCGGCGTTCTCTTCCCTGTGGGCATCATAGTAATCATCTCCAATCCCATTGGGATATTACTTTAACCTGATCCCACCTAAGCGCCATAGAAATAGCCACAGGACATCACTTTCCATTCCCTATAGGAAATTTGATATTCGCCGATAAGTCCCGGGGATAAAAATAAAAAAAAAACGGAGGAAATTTCAAAGGGATGAAAGATACCTTTGGTCAGAACTTCTTTTCTTTCGTTCGCTCCAGTGCAGACGACACACAACCAACATGTGATTTCAAATTGAGTCAAATGTCGTCAATATTGCGCGCCATCCCTTCGAAATCCTTGGAGACTATTCTTTCGGAATACATATGTTGGCAGCGGCCCATCTCTTTTTTATTGACCACCCCTTTTACCGATATCGTCAGTCCGTCACCCTTTGAACCAAATTGAACCCAAGGATTTTACGTGTAATAATGTGAAATACGGGATTACTGACTCCGAGCAGGAGGAATGAAAGGCTATTAAGGATTTTGAGAAAGAACACACTACGGTTATTTATAAACCGTGTGAATTTTCTTAGACCGCGGAACCCAGGCTCGCAACCGTTCGTTTGAGTAGAGCCGGTGGAGCGTCAACTCTAAAATCGGAACCACAGAGGCAAAAAGTAAGTCTGTACCATACACGGAAAGTACAAGTGTGTGCTTCGATCCTACTTAAAGTGACTTAATGTCATGTTACGTTTTTAATGGATGTCGCTGGTAATTTTATTGGTACGATGACAAAAAGTCCGACTACACCCGGTTTTCATATCGCATCCGATACGATGCAATCATCCATCTATCGGGCGGGCGGTTCAAGTCTCAGCTTTCCACACTATCTACATCGTCGTGGAGGTTTAACCCATTCGCGGTAACATGGAAATCCAGATCATACATTCGAATTGTACATGTGTCTTTTATTAACGACACTTTTTTCGACTCTAATTCACTTCGCCAGAGCACAGAGCGAGGGAGAAAGATGCGTAATTAAAAGTTGTGTAATTGCCAAGTACTCACAGCATAAGAAAAAGGGTGAGTCGAAATGGTCCACGCAATGTTTACATTTCCCGAGTATATTTCTACATACTTGAGTGCTTTGTTACTCTGCGCTTTGTCATGTGAATTTAGCCTTAGTGTAAAATACGCACTTGATAGTAATTTATGGGAATTTCAGTTTCATCCGGGTGCCAGGAATCCAATGACCGTATGCAGCACGCATATTCTTTCCAAGTTGATATAAGAGGAATTGAATTGAGCGACTGATTGATTAGAATGGATATAATCGAGTTATAGAGTTCCGGAGGTGTTTATACCCTAGATGAGATCTGCAGATTATTCTTTAGAAGTTCTAAACTTATAAAGTACATAATAAAGTGTCAGACGAATAAAACTTGAAGTAACTACAAACCTCTTTATCCACGATTGCCAAAAACCCTAAATCTGTTTAATGAACTATTATTAGTTAATACTTTCGGCCTTGCCATCCACGTGATTTAACTATTCTGAGGCCTCCGTTACTCACGAGTTTAGAGCGTCTATCTACAATCTAATCTAATCTAGGTTCGACCTTGCCATCCGACGTGTTCCATGTTATTTGAAAGGCTTAGACAAAACTTCAAACACCTTAAAGTGAACACCCCGAATTTTTAAAAATGCTAAAACACAAAATCAATTAATCCTGAAATTAATCTTTTCAAATCTCAACTCCGAAACACAATAGGGGAAGGTGCTGTATCTTGGACCGAATGTACCTCGGTCCAAACGTCAATTGCAACTAAACTTTAGCTGCTGGAAAAAAAGTTTCTTCAATGAAAGATTGCCAAATGCGTAGGCTTTTACACCCACAGAGGTTGTGTGGGGGGGGGGGTGAATTTTGAAGCCGACAGCAGCGAATCCTACACTACTGTTTATTTCAGCTAGACAAACCATTTTCTAATGTTGTTTATTTTTATTATGAATTTATCTTGTTTTTTTTTTTTAAATTTTACTTGATTTTTCTTTTCAAATAAAAATTAAATTAAATTAAATAAAAGAACGTTATACTATTTCTCAGATTAAATTATTTTTTATAAGGTCCAAGGTACAACTAGCAGCGGACCGAGGTACAACCTATAGTTGTACCTTGGTCCCTTAGAGGTTCACTCCAAAAACAGTTTCAGGATCCACCAAATTTACTCACAGCAGTTCCAGCTATAATTAATTTTGTAATAAAACAAGTAAGCTTTCATATGTACTATTCCCTAATTTTCATTTGTTATTGGCTTAATAGATTTAAGGGTTAATGTAAAATCTGGACGGAGGTACAACACCTTCCCTTATCACTAAAAAATATATCCCGAAACACAAAACTTCCATAACGCTTATTCGGTAAAACGACCGACGATGGCCTTGGTAAGATTTTCCTACATTAATAAGTTTTCTAGTCTTCCCGATCCTTAACTTGACGCCCCCGCATAATATTTTCTGGTAGGGGTCTGTTGGACTCAAATTGTGTATTTTTTCTAAGGTCCTATCTCAAAAAGTGCTTGAGATATATGGTAAGATAAAACATTTTTGAAAATTCGTTAACCTCTGTGCCTTGATCTAGTTTTCAAACAAATTTAAATTTAAAAAATCAAAATTTAGCTTCGTTTTCACGTTTTCCATGAAATTTTTATCTCTAATGTTCTCCCGTGGTATACAAAATTACTGCATTATTGTATATACATATGAACTCCATGTTTCAACTTCTTATCATGAGTTGTTCCTGAGATATAGATATTTAATGCTTAATCAAAACTTTTCGTAAAAAACTCTCAAAAGAAGTCCTCCCAATTTAGAAGTCCTCCCAATTTAGAAATCCTCCCAATCTACCTACATAAAAAATTTAATATTTAACAGCTGAACGGGCTCAAAAAATATGAGCCTGAAAGCTTAAAATGTTGAAATAAAAAATGTTGACTATATTTGATTATTAAAATAATTAAAAGTGAAGTTTGGCTCGAAATTGTTCGGTTTGAAATATTTAATTTTCCAAATTCAGATAAGTACAGATAGAACCAAGATAGGGAAAAGTTCTCTCAACACATGGTGCGGACGTTACTAGTGTCAACGGTGAAATTTTTCAGTTAATAAAGAGTGTACAATTTTAACACACTACTATATTTGTCAAAATTTACTTTTATTTATATTATGAAGTTGGTGTGGATACTATTCTTTTTCTTGCCTTGGAGAAAATATCCGTTGGCTTACTTTGAATAGAAATTTTAATGAATAGTAGCTCTATTCGTACACTCCATAATACATAACTTCACGTAGAAGAAAATTATTTTTCTACTCTCGGAGAAAATCCCAATCGGAAAAAAATAATTAATCAAACCTCATAACTGAACAACAGGCAAGGCACGTTCACGAAAAGGCATTACAACTAAGTAAATATTTAGCAAGGTTACGATTCAGGATTCGCCATGGTTTCACCAAAACAGGACGAGGCAAGGAAACTGAGCAAAAACTGGAAACATATCCACAAGGATCAATCATTTTTATCGAAATGGCAAACATGTCAACTTTCACCGTTTAACGACTTGTCAGGACAATTTTTTGAATTTTACTTAGTGACGGCATAAGAAATGGTCTCGCCCGACTAACGCACTTGGGAACGAGCAGATTTCATAAAAGTGAACAACTCCGTGTTTACTTAATCGAAGACGTTTACGCCAGAAAGGTACATACACAGAACTAGATGGTACGAGGGAGTTAAATCGAATCAGTAAATATGGGGCTGCGTTTAATGTTTAACTACTCGGCTGGGCTTAGCTGCAATCTGAGACAGTAAAGTACCGAACAATCAACCACTTAGTTTCATGACGGATGGAGCTCTGTTAGGTTTTGAAACAATATGAAGAGTAAATTTTAAAGGAGTACCGTAAAGAAAAGAGATAATGAGTACTTCCAGTTGAAGTGAAGTGAGCATGCGCAACACCTGTAACCCCATCCTTAAGGTCGGCAGCAACTCCGCACTTCCAACAATCTTAGTAGATTGTTTCCTTTGTGGTATAAATTAACCATTCCAGTTCTGATTCACGACCAAGCTCTGCGCATTCAAAAAACTAAGGAATATCCCTGACCTGACCTGATTTCATATTTTTCATCAAATAGGTAGTGGGATTTTTTATATGGAAACTACATAACACTAAAAAGATAGCAATAAAATTCAGTACAACACTGTTCCGCATAAACAATTTGAAAGTCATATAAAAGAGGACTATAAACATTTTTAGGAATGACTTCACGTAGCAGTGACATTTTATATAAGTTTAAAACGTGTTTTATGTGTTTTAGTGGGAGATTTTATGCACGTGTTAATTGGACAATGGGGAGCTTTTGTCGAAACTGCACAAACTTTCCCCATAAACCTTGTTTGTGTGATATAAAATTGTACTTCCTATACATTATGGAATTCCTTTCCATTCACATGGCAATTGGTAGTGTCCTAGCATAGTCCGCCGTCCGTTGCTTTCAGTTGCAGGATTTCAAAGTTGCAGCCCACGTCTCACGTTCGTCTAGTCAAGCGTGAGATTGTATTACCGTTGCTTTTGAGAGCAGTTCGTCCCAACAATAACGGGCGAAACAGTCTGAAAATCCCATCCCTATCCTAAGCTACGCTCGTTTTCTTGGTCCGAGCTAAACTCCTCGAGGTGGTGGATGGGAAGCAGTAGGAAAATTTTTTTATTAGGAGTCCTGCAGAAACTTTTTAATTTCTGCTTACGGCATCATGAACAGCAAGACGCCCGTGTAACGTACACAACGGAATTTTGGATCTCCTGTTCAGGACATTAAAGGAATATGACGGCATCATTAAGCGATTTCTTTACAATTATGGCCTTTAAATTTCGTCTTTTTTCGCCATACTTGATAGTCGGTTTTCCCTGCTTTTTTATCCTGGCTGTTAAGTAGGACACCATGCCTGTACGGTAAAAAGCACTCTCCGACTATTGGAAATTGATTTTTAAACGTGGCGCGCGGGGTTGATTGAAAAATAATTGCCCACCAGAGAATTGAAAAGCGAAAAGCAGTGGCCGTTAAAGTTAAGGTAATTTAGTCTTGAGTGCAGAGAACCTTTCTAACACCTCTTCGTTATACTGGATAATCGGAAGGTCCAACGCGAAGAAAATAAACCTGTACAAGACAGGAGATTAGAGCGAGGTAGCAATGAAAAGCATCGCATAAAAGTGACTGTCGAAAGCGAAGATTAATTTCTTTTCTGATTGAATTACTCGGTGAAGATGATGCAGTACTTTGATAGTATTTCGTTACACGCTACCAAGCGTTGGAATAATCGTCGGCTTCTTTCAAACGACGTATGAATAGGAAAAACTTCATTAATTCTGATCGATGACCATAAATCCTCTTTAGTTTGATCGACTACTGCGAAGACAAAAGGACATCCTCTTTGAGAAGGATATGCCTTTTTCCTGCTCCTACCAGTGTACTTTTAGCGGTTCTATGGCTCACTGGATGCCATTGTTCCGATACTTTTTGCAAATTCGAGCTATGATATTCCTGTGCATTTTCTTTGCAAAAAAGGACAACTTTTATGGATGTATACACGAACTGTGATGATTTTTCTTTCGATGTATCCTTGACATACAAGTACAAGTTAAGCAAAGGGTGGTAATCGAAAAGAATGACAGACTACCATTGATCCTGAACATTAGCAAGTCATATGCTTGGATAATAGAATATAGTGTTTTTGTGCAGCCAAGTGTTGAGCCGTTGTCATTCTGGACGGATTCTCATTGGCAGGAAGAAAGGTTCTAATAAGACTAACAACATAAATATTATTACGATTTAATGTCCTCATTGAAAGGCTTGGGATTAGACCGAGAATAAACCTATCGGAAGTTGGACTAGTTGTCACACGAATGCCTTGGAGAAGGCTTCCAGTTTCAGTCGAATGCCTGTGTTATAATTCGTAATTCGAAGTAGGAAGAGAGTCGACGTGCGACATTTATAGGTATAATTTTACTAAATCTCTGTGCGAAGGATATCCCAGAGAGAGGGTGAATGCTAGAAAAACTGTACTTAAATATAAGCCTAAATGTTCATTATTTTTTATATTTTCAAGTAAAAGTAAACATTTCAATCACTTTTACACGAAATCTTTGCTTTTATTAAATTATTCATGCAGTTTTCAATTGAACCTGTAGTTTAATTAAATGAAACAGTTCATAAAATTACTCATCATTTCGTTTAAAATTGTCTATATATATGAATTGAAAAGTACGTTCTTTTTCGTGTAATTCTACTTATCTATTTGAATTTTACGAAAAACATGTAATAGATGAAAATACGAAGTTGAATGCTTCGTTCGATTTTATTTTCTAATGAAATGAAAATGATACACCTTCGGTGGCGCAGTGACTACGCGAATCCAACCTACAGCCAAGGGCATTTTTAAGAGTATGTAAGGTATCAGTGTATCTTAAGGAGTGCTTAAAATTTTTTCGAAAACATGTTATAGCAGGAAACATTTTACAAGAATTAGATATTACTTGTTATTACTTGCATATTATATGATATTATTATTACATAACAAAGAGTTCGAATTAACCATATCGAAACTGGTCGAAAAATACATAAGCGACCGACAACCGACCAACTTACAGAATTCACATTAAGGTGAATATTTTATTACCATTTCATTAACGTCCTTCTGATTGAAATTTATGCGCAATCAGAGTTTACAACTGTTTGTGTCACGTCTATCCATTAGAGCCAACCTTAAACTAACTTGACGCCCTTTAGTGCCAGTTAAACGCACTCGGGGTGCACAATCTAAAATCCGTCTTCGTACGAAATTTTCAAACTTATCACACGTATCAATGACGTTATGCACGTGTCAATTAAATTAGACCCCTTTCTGAATACATCGGGATGCTACTGCCAGGTCGACATTTTATCGTAAAATCGTGTGCCGAAAGGGCTCTTCCTGTCCATAAGTACTTGCACGAGGACCTTCCGACAACTGTTATCCAAAACATTAAAATTGATTTCAAGGTAAATTTAATTATCAAAATCGTCGAGACAGAAAATTAATATTAATGGTCTCCTTTACTATATATAATACTAATGTATAGATTTTACACAATACATAGGGAGTCACCCGTCGTCAGGATATAAAGCCAAAAAGGACTTTTCCAATCAGAGGATGGGTAGGCGGAAAAAATATTACAGCCACAGCTCGAATGCTATACAGGTATCCATGTATATGTTATTATTTGAGAAATTGTTTAGTGGGATGAGATTTATCATACATCATCTTGAAGACATCAGTCACAAAATTATAGAAACATTATGTTAAGCTGGTCACAGAGGGGAAGGATGTGGGGATTTTGATGCTTTGTTGACTATACTCGGGAACCCTTTTCACGAAATTCATCATCTCATCATCATCATCATTTAGCTACCTTATACGGGAGTAGTACCCCCCATCCTTCATTTGTGACAATAGAATGGAAGTATAGTAACAGACTTTCCTGATATGTGAGATTTGTCATTAGTCGAATTCAAAACCAAAAAGGTAATGCCATGAAGGATTTCTCTCATGTAGTTGAAATTATTTGGGAGTATCCCTTGAGGACGGAGTTTCTAAACCAACTAGGGGTTATAGATAAGATGTGTGTCAACATAAAAGGGTAGTAAAAGTTTTGCTATTGTCAGACAGACTGGTTAGGATAATTTTTTTGATTTTAAAAGTTTTTTTGGGTTCTACAGTCAAATAAAATACCGTAATATAATAAACGTAAAATATTTCTTCTAAGTTAAGTATTTTTTGTTAATAATATAAAAATTTTAATTTACTTTATTGTTTTCAATAATTCAGAATCATTTAGAAAAACTCAGTCAGCTTTTCTTAGGAACAACTCCCACTAGGAAACGGGCCCTTGAATTACGGACCTGAGCAAAATTCTTGAATTTACCTATTCACAAAAAACCTTATTACTGTGATATTATAAACAAATTCAACAGAAATATAAATATAATGTTACATAAATGTGCATGTCCAGGGACCATGCATGAGCAGAACTTTTTAAGAAAATAAGAGCGGTGACTCAAAACAAAAATTCATGTAAAACTAAATCATAAAAATTAAATTAATTTTAATTGCGGTGGCTGCAAAGATTATGTCGGCATTTCGTCACATTGACGCGAGAGATGCACTAGCCGGACTAGTAACTGTCAGTGTTTAGCAATATTGCTGTAACGACGAAATTCTTGACGGCGGTTCCAGGAGGAATTAGCCGACCGACTGTTTGACAGATAAAAGTCCAGCACACCCTCGAAAACCAGTCGCATGGCACACCTACTTTGGATGGAAGTACTGAACTCATGTCAAACAAACTTCTCAATAATTTTATCTCAAAAAACTGAAATTCACACAAACTTTCATGACATCTTATAGAACTTACATAATGTAGCTAAATAAATATTAACGATACGTTATTTCATTGTAGCACGAGTTAAAAAGAATTTTTAGAAAATTCCAACGGGCAAATCAATTCTAATATTAAAAATCATTTATCATTAACACTGAAATGTACGAGTACGTAAACCCGAAAAATGTGTTTTTCGTCAAAATTCTCCCGAACGCACATGCGCTTATTTTGCGTTTCGAGGTTCCCGACATCAGACAATCCGACCATCAACTTTCGACATATCTTCCGAGCATAAAATTGTTAATTAGAATATATATAAACCTCATGTTCCAGTTTAACATCATTAAGAGAAAAAAAATATTTAAATTGATGACTCCTGAATGCCTGGATGTTCGAAATCATATGAAATGGAAAATGTAAAGAAATTTTGATTTTGAACGAAGAACTGGGACTTGTGCTGGTTCGTGGTGTTTACAAAGTGGGACAATTTTTCACATTTCGAATAATTTGTCAAGCTGTGGTTCATTTGTCATCTATGGTGAAAATTGACATGAAAACTATTTTTTTCGCTTTCTCGATTTCTTAAGAACCCAAATTTGTTGTTCTGGGACGCTGGGAACGGTAGATTTTTTTTCTTAAATAAATTTTCTTGTAACAGTTGTTGCATGGATATATGAAGAAGAGGTTCATAGAGGGATTGGTTTGCATTCATCGGCATTTTTGGAATATATTAATAAAACCTCCATAAATATCTACACAATGTCTTAAATCGACGATGTTGGGCGATTTTCAATTTTCATAGTGTACGTCGCAAATTCACCTCTAAACTATAAGAACAACGAATTCCAAACTAAATATAATACCGTGGAAGTTGTTCTGCAAGAGCGCAAAAAATCGAAAAGGGAAGGAAGCCTTCACATCCAAGCACAACTTCTTGAAGTCTTGAGCCAATATTTACGTAAAGGCTTTTCACTTATAATTCTCGCATAAAAATTCATCGACACGTCGCACAAAACTCCCTTTAACGCAATAATGGCATTACAAGAAGTGCTTTTTTGGTCTATATATCCTATATATCACAGGGCCATGATATGGAGCTAAGGAGTGCCTTGGTTGACATAAGGACAGAAAACGAAGCGATTCCATATTGAAATAAAGACCGGTCGAAATGGGTCCATAACAATAAGCAAATTGTCTGGTTTATATGGGACACGCGATCCTAAATCGAGCAATGTGGCGCCCTGATTTCATCCCATCGTGAAAATCGCAAGGTTCTTGTTTCTTGGTGGATTACATGTTTATCATACCACTTGGCGTATAAAACATTCAAATGACGTCCGATATTTAACTTTTATAAAAATTTGGTATATTTTTGTGAGCAACCATTCACATATGGGTCATAATCACTAATTCCCTTCCGGTCATCCTATTTATCGAAATGTCTAGATACCCCATGCATATTCCATTTTTCACTAGACCTATTCCTTTTCCTTTTCCTCGACCATCAGAAAATGGAAATTAACACATGAATTTCAAAGGTATGTAACGTACTGCTATGAGCTCCGAGAATCATGGAGATTTCCTTGCAGATTCCCAGATAATAATATTCACCTTTTTATGGGTTATCCTGCGATTACGTTTTCAGGAGCAGAATAAGAGTGGGTACGTTGGCGGTGTAGGCGGATGAATGTGGAATTAAGTGGTTTCGAAAACCACGAGCAATCGTGAAGTGGTGTAATTGAGAAATTTGATGAGCTGACATGAAAGGTAAATGTTGAAACAGGACTTTGAACGGTATGAATATCAAGAGATTGGCGGTTTCAAGCAAGCAGAACGAGCTACACGTTTATGTGAGCATTTTTAAAGTGTGTAATCAGCTAGGGAGAACTAGGTAGATGGGATCAGTTTTAGGACTATTTTTGTTAAACATTTATACGTGGCTGTGTATACTGAAAAGTTTATTGGAAAGTGAAATTAATATTAAATTGAAAGGAAGGAGTAAGGACTGAAAATTGTGAAATGGACCCTCTTCAATACATAAAAAAAATCTGCCAACAGTCTGGGTGCAACTTTATTATTTTTCCGGCAGAAGTTCAGAACGCGTTCAATTCGGGGATGCGGTGTATGTTATCATGGGACTGAAAACCTAACAAAAAGTTCGGGAAGCGGTTAGAATATGGTGTAACATATGAATTATATAATTGGGTCATATTCCGGGATGCGGTCTAGAGGTTGAAAAATAAAAAACTTAAAAATAGGTGATTATTAAACAAGCCCGTGTTATTCGATCTCTGATCAGACCTGAGAGATATGGTGGAATTCATGAAAAGTATACACCCTCTTAGGGGTCGAGTTTCCAAAAGTCTTGAAAACACTTTCTAGGTATTCATATGAAGAATCCGTAGAATAAAAATGAATTCTATACTTGGAAAGACCTAGTAGATATGACCAAAATCATGAAAATATATGCATTTTATATTTACTGATAATATTTTTTGCCCAATGAAATATTCGATTTTTTTTTATCAGAATTACTTTTCTAGTTGATTTACATATACGTACCGAGTTTCAACTTCCTAGCACAAGCCGTTCTAAAGTTCTAAAGTTCGGAGTTCATTCTTAGATATGGACTTATATCTAATTCCTCGATATGCGACTCCTAGGCGCGAACGCTGAACATTATTTCCGGGGCTTACAGCTAAATTTACGCGTCGAGTATTATGTAGTTACATTCAGTTGTGAGTTTTTAATTACATCATTTTGGGGGGTTGAGGGTTTGCATCGCCCCTGAAATACAAATTGCTGAAAGCTAATAATGCAACAGAATACAAAATTCCGTAATACAAATTTCTGGAATACAAAATTCACAATATGAATTTCAAAGCTAATGATCGTGGAATACCTGCAGCTTATAAAAATCCAGAATTTATTTGTGTGCTAGATTATTTGTTGGCTGAATTCAGATTTAACCGAATATTTATTTTTGTTCGTCTATCGTTTTACCGAAATGTTTGTGCCCGTCTGATTCTGACATGAAAAAGGATAATTGCAGTCTTAAGCTCCAGTTTAGAGTTATTCTAAAGCTAGTTCTAAGGGTATACTCGTAAAATTAAATTCTACCGATAAGTCAAGCAACTGAATATCGAGTTTTAATAATCGCGATGAGTTCATTAACTAATAATAAATCGAGATATTCTAACACGTAATTTTGCATTTCGAAATTTTTTAGCTCCCGAGTTTTGTTACATGGGCTTATATATGGTATACCTATATTTTACCTCCTCAAGTACGAATTCCGGGTCTATTTTGTCTAATATTTTGCATTTGGTTTTAGTATGTCGTCTAGTAAACGTGGTGGTATGGGTATTAATTCGGCATAACCAGCCCCCAGTCTTATACAAGCTCAAAGAAGAATCTCAATAATTTGTCATCCCAAAAACAGACAAATATCCCAAATTTAAATATGTAACATAACAAATTAATTGCAATCAACATTTTTCTTTACATACAAAAACCCCACGTAAAAAACTACAAACTTTGAAGAGACTCGTACATTTCCCTTATTATAAAAACAAATTGTTGGGAAAATGTTCATTGGATTGGTTTAAGTAAAAAACTGCTGCCGCGGGAGAGCGAACGGAAGATAAAAACAACCATAGCTAAATGGAAACATCCATCATGCGTTCATATGTGCCCAATAAAAATAACCATTTCGACACATTACCATCATTTGACGGCGAGTTCTTTTAAGTGTTCCGCAATGCCAAATTCAACAAGGAAAACAATTTCAGAGCCCTCCTCATTCATGTTTTTGACATCCTTCTCTATCTTTTAAAAACAAAGGCCGCTATTCACAGTCGTCATAAAGTTGGCTTTGGGTTAGAGCTGACTTTAGTGTCGTATAATTTATATGACACTAAAGTCAGCTCTAACTTAAAGCCTACTTTATGACGACTGTGAGTAGCGGCCAATATTTTTAATTTACTATATTTTATAGTATTGTGATCGTCCTGAAATGTCCAAAGAAATATGCTTCCCTCAAATTTTGTATTTTCACGTTTCAGACTTTAGTAGGGCCTAAAAAACAAAACAAGGCCATCTGTATACGCGATACTCAAATGCGTTAGGGAAAGTAAAGTTCACAAAACTCTTTCATTTCCTGAATATAAATTTTTGGTGGGTAGATTTGGAGAATCCGTCCGTTAGTGCTAATTTTTGGCGAGTGCAAGTAGTGAGTTAGGGTAGTGTTTTGAAGTAAGGTGGACTTCGGGAATGAAGGGCAAAAATCACTTGGCGTAAGTTTATTATTTTTTATGCTCAGGTAATTTCACTGTAGCCACATTAGTTTGGCCCATAAACCAAAGACATTACAAGCTCCAGCTGAAAAGCTTCATGTCCCATAAGTAAATTTCCGGTAGTATACTATGTTAGTACTAGCTCGTTTATGAATACATACATACTTGTTTTTGATCGCATACTGCCTGAGTAATGGATAATACTTTTCTCCCCGGTACGAATATTCCGCGAAAGTATCAGAGAAGGTAGAGAGTATGTGGATATGGCTCCAAAAAATTCAATGATAGATTGTTGGCGGATAAACTAGACTTAGTGATATCACTCCTACACCGAAATTCCCTAGTTGCTTCCGAGAAAGGCTGAATAGTTATCGCCATTGATAGTGTCGAATCTGGACCGTCGCTTTTTCCTGAATTAGCTTGGTTTTGATCACTTGAGTGTCTAACGCGCATTCTGCATCTCAATTGTAGTTACCTTTTTCTCGACAATTGCCTCTAATAGACATTAACAAATTTTTATCTTGAATTAAACTACCACGTATCATCTGGATCATCAGAACGTTATATTCTATTTAATTCACCAACTGAACATTCTATGGTCTTTCAACGTGCAGATTATGTTCACAGTAAATAAAACTCGTCCTATAATCACCTCCTCAGGGAAACATAAATTCATGCAATCAGAGTGCTAGCTGGACTCTTCAAATGTTCACCTTTCCTTCGATGTGTTCTTGAGACTCGCTATCGACAGATAGGAAAAATTACGAATTCTCCGTGTGTTCGCACATAAAGGTATCAATCTATATCAAATATTCAACACGAAAGAAGTATTCGTCTGCATATTTGGCTCGGTTCGTTTTATCTGTTATTGGTCATCTTCGATGGGCATTCTATCATCCTCTACGTGAACAGCAATCTGAATTGGCCGGTGTACTGATTTCACAGACCTTCTAGTCATATCTCCAAAAAACGTAGCAAAATCTTTGTAACATTGAAGAAGGTGATAAGCCGTCGTGGTATTGAAACTAAGCAATGTTATGCGCACAGTATGTACAATCGTAAAACATTTGATATGTTCCTGGGTTAAAGGTTAGGAATAAAATAGAAACAGAAGGACATATGTACGTTTCTACGCGGCAGTATAATAAATGTTATTTTACTACTGTGATGGAGGTGTAGCAACCAAACTAACTTTAAGTTATTAGAATTCAAACACGAAAACATTGTTACACTCGGAGTGAGCTTTCAAGCATTTAATTCCACCTGTAACTAACTCGTTGTTATTACACACTATACAACCACAGTCATTCTAACTTAAGTTATTAGTTTGTCTTAAAATATCGTTTTATAGATTTACAAAATAAATAAATTATACCTAAGTTAAAGTCAAAACACCGTCCGAGTCTGACTGCAGTTTTATTTAAATTGATCAAGTAAATTATAATTTCGTGGCTAATAACCACTAAAGTAAGATTGCTTCAAATAATGAAATTATCAAAATGTTTCTACTGTAATTGATTCGAGTTCTAGTGCGATTTTCCTATAGAAATTTCAGTAATTAGCAAATTTTTATTATACATATTTTCATAAATAAATTAGTAAATCCCAAATCTGGCTGCAATTTATTTATAGGACGCTGAAAAATATCACAGCCCAGCTGTATATTCTCGAAATACCTCGAGAAAAATAACAACCGTGTTTTCTATCGACTAATAAATTTTTTGTTTAGACACACTTCAAATCACGCATTGGTCTCATTTACTTTACCTTAAGGGAACGAACTATGTACATACTATACTCGGCATGGGATGAACCAACATGTGGCCACATATGTCGCCAAAATTTCACAGTAGGTCACCTATAGCTTATTTCGAACATACGTACGTTTTTCCGACGAAAACGTTGTTTGGAAACCCGAACTGAGTTTAAAATTGATCGTATAAACATTTCCGCAGACTAGGAGATCACTTTGGATGAAGGTATTTAATTTGTTTACAAATAATCGTAAAAGTTGTATACAAAATGTGGCACGAAGCGGTCCATGAGATCGAAAGTTTTGGATAAAAACTAGAGGTGTACACTTACGAGTAAATTGGACGAATTCAGATATGATATGAATTTTCGGTGCAGGTGCATTGCAAAAGTATTCGTAACTCGGAGAAAGACACAAAAAACATAATCTGCGGAAAGTCTGGGTGCAACTATATTTTTTGGTTATATGACCGGAAGGGGTTTAGTGCTGAGATGCGGTGTAAGTTCTCTATCCTTTGGAGTTTTCGGGAAATAAAAATTCGAATTTTTTCCCCTACACTCGCTCTCGAAAAATTGTTTACTCTCTTTTTTTTTCAGTTTACTGTGGTTCTCCGGACAAGTTTTAAGATCATATCTGGTACAGTTGTCGAAAAATAAAAAATACTTCCCCACCACTTCTGACACACCAGTAAAATTTCAACTTAGGTCGTTTCCCAATTTCTTGCTTCGTCTACGTCTACGTCTACGTGTATGTTGACGTCACAGCATAGCATTCCTATTATAATAGTTTAGAAAAAGCTCGGCTAAACTGTCAAAATGGTGATGCTTATTTGACATTTCAAAAATCAAAAATTAATAAAACTCCATAAAAAAATTTGAAGTTTTTTACGTTTGCTTAGATTGACTGATAGTCAAGACACGAACCGAAAATGAATTTAGACCTAGCTTTGCTACGTCTGACGTCATAACTGTTATAACTAGACGTAGACGAAGCAAGGGTATTTGGAAACGACCTTAATATCTCAAACCCTTTTGGTGGCGGTGTACGGCGCCTCGTACTGGCTCGGATCACTTTTGACGCTTTTCTTCTAAACTAAACAGTAACTTCTTAAAAATTTTAAAAATGCAGACCTTTACATACATTTTTGTTAGTACGAGTATCTTTTAAATTTCCTGCCACTTTTCATCTCTTTGTCGAAAGTTCACCTCAAAGGGAGCATGGTCAAGCTGAAAAATGTTCACCGAAAGAATCTTTCATTCGTCCATTAGGCATTCAATTAAAGTTTTTCAATGTTAGCAACCTTAACTTGATGACAGTGCGATTAAAGTAAACGTGTCCTAGCATTAGATTTCGAATCCAAAATTCTACATAAATTAGACGATCTTGGCAATCAGCCAACTTTATAGAATTCGCTCGCATATGAAGCGCAACAATTCCCATATTTTTCATTTTCTGCCCGTCCTCTGTACAACAGGCTGCAATTTGGTCTTGGGTGTAAGAAAATCACGCGACTTTCATCTCGTATTCGTCTTATTCAAATTGGTTACAAGAAAAGTTCTTTAGTGGGAGGCGGCGATTAACGCACCTGGAATAAAATCGTAACGGATGTAAAACACGCATAACTAAGTGGTTTCTATAATATTTCAGAATCATTTCGGACCGACATAAATTTTCTGCCCTTGCCCAGCCATGAATCAAAACAAGAAATAAAAAAACTGCAATGTACTACCTTTCACGTTTCTTGAATTCCTCGGCCAATTAGAATTTTCCGATTTTACGAGCGTGCCAAAGAATCCTTTTCCGTCAACATCAACATTTTGAAAATAAACCCTCGCATCGAATATCGCATTTTGCAATATGTAGCAAATGTGCCTTACTTTGTACACAGTGGATATGGAAACGAGCGTTAGTATTTTGGCTAAATCTTAATACTTTCGCGCGGATTCCCCGGTGCACCATACACGGCTAAAAATAAAGACTACGTGCGTAATAACGTGCAAGCTGGCGAAAAATGCGAGCAGGAGCAAGGAGCAGATGATGACGCAGCGGGCGTTAAAAGTATTAATTAAGGCGTCGGTTCGCATCGTGTTTTGCATGCTACAAAGGCAGCGTCCCCTTTGAACTAAAATTAGTCGCCTTAGCGCTCGCAAGGAAACGCGGGTACGTTTCGAGATAACAAGCTAATAGCCGACAGGGCATTACACCTGTTCGTATTACTTGGAACAACACCGACGACGACGGTAGTTAATGGACGGTTTTTCCTGTAACGCAATGCGAAAAAGCACGGCACTCTTCAGTTTGATGATAATTTTAGAAATTAATATTAGACCGTATGGATGTGAGTTGGTGTATACTTGGAACATGTACAGTTTTCCTTAATAATTTAATTTAGTCTCTTATACAGTTCGGTTTTCAATAATTTCTTAAATTATTTCTAGAAGGTCTTTCAGGTAGTCAACACCTGTATAAATATGTATATAAAATATATACCTATATTATTATATACTAGTACATACATATGTATATAAAACTAATTTGTTCAAAAATAAAGAAATTGAACATTTTTAATGGAAAAACTGATGTCCCTACGAAAGAAGATTCCGTCCCTTCCATTTGATTCAAATCGATTGAAAGGACACTTTATACGAAATGCTGGTGTGTTCTTTTAATATATCTGCCCTCCACTGTCGAACTAAACTTCCGTATTCATTCGATAGTCGTCTGTCGGCACGACACACGGAACAAAGTAGACAGGATTCAAATAAAAATTTCATTACCATTTCACACTTGAAAGAAGAATTTTCGATTCGTTTTCTTCGGGCCGCTACTGCGAGCTGTCGATAGAAAAGGATCTGGAAGTCCCAGATACAGTTCTACTTTCAGCCGTTGAAACCAGAAAGCTACTTATCTTCAGGCTCACGTGTCAGGTTCCTTTATGCAACATACCGAATTCATATCACACATACGACAACCCACTGCGTCACGGTAATAACAATAACAGGGCAAAAAATCGTATTGCCAATAAAATGCTACAACGTTTCGTTTACATTTTTAATAAGACGACAAGGTACCTCCGCATACCTTCGTCCTGCCAAGGATGTCTTTCAATTTTTACATGCAATCACCTCATGAGAAGGGTTCTGATTCAGAGTTGTGTGAGCGCATTCCTTAACGTAATCGTACACGGGATATCCTTCGCATGTCCATCACTCCTGGACCGAGCTGGACATAAATTTCGGAGGGATCTGAGTCGTAACGGTGGTCAATAAATTTTATGCTTCTTCTCCCTTAAAAAATCTCAATACAAAAAAAAACATATGTAGTCTTAAGTGATGTATACTTTTATGATTTGTACGGACTTTGCCATTGACCCTTTTCTACGTTTTGCGAACGGAGTGGACGCAGTCAAGGAAGAAGGCGCATAATGCTCGATATACAGACGAAGGATAAAATCATACCGTTGTAGAGTAGTGGAGCGAGAATACAACACGGCGACATGTGTCCCGAATGTTTATTTATTGGAAATAAAAAAAATAAACTGGTATCGTCCAATGGAACGCGCCTTACGTTACACTTTAAATGAATTTCCGGCTTTATGGTCAGTATAGAGCAGTGGTGTTCTTCTGCGAATCTTCGGATATGATGGACATGAAAAAGGACATTCAAAATTTTTTCTCTGATGCTATTTCCCGTTGTATAGCCCGAGAAGGCGACTATTTTGAATGGAAATGCTCTAATTTCGGTGAATATTCAGGACGAGTATTGCGAACACAATGCTTTTGTATACCATACAATAGTGACAATAAGAAGGCGCCCAAATGGTGGAGGTTTTACTTCGCCGTTTTCTTTTCGATAGCCTGCTTGGTGCGTACTTAGATCTAACATATCCTGGCTGTAACGAATTCAATTCGTTTTTGGTTGATTAAAAATGTCAGAGATTTGCCTAAACAAGAACGTGACTTGGGTTAATCAATTTCATATGTGTAATGTGTTAGAAAAATATGCTGGGTGATGTATTTATGCATGTTCGGATAGTTTCGGCTTAGTACGTGAAATTGAGTAAAGCAATAAGTTAGCTCCGATTTTAATATTCCGTGGAGGATGTGTATTTGCTGTAGTTTCAAATATAATACAATTAGGGAAATTGGCTCCAGTAAGACTCTATTTGAAATCACTATAGTGAACTTCAAAGTGGTTTGAAGTTCTTTAGAGAACTAATTTTATGTGTTATTCAAGATTTCTGCTTAGCATTATATTATAACTTTAAGACTATTGGCCAAAACTCTCCCTACCCTTATATTCCAAGTTCCAACTTCTTTGTCAATGAAACTCAAACAAGACTGGCTTAGAAGTGTCCGTTTTCTAATGCAAAACGTTTATGAGTTGAAGAAACCAAAAATCGATTTTCCTTTTCATGACCTCTTTCCTTTACTTCAAGGCGTAACTGGCGTTCTTTCCTACCTTTCCCCCTACACCACGAGCCAATAAATTGCTCCACTAGAGGTTTACACCATTCCTTTCAACCCTACACACCTCATCCCTTCAAAATGTTAGTCCTTGTTTAGGCTAATAGTATTCTTAATAACAATCACAAACCTTCAACTGTCTGACATCAACTGTTCTATGGATATACATTTGTAGAATGTTTCTATCCCTGCTTTCGATCGTTTCAATCCACCCAAACAATAATTTTTTATTGCAATATGAGTTCACTATGAAAATTAAATTCATAAGTTTCAGCCTTCTAGCATTAGCGGTTCTCGAGATCAAGAAACCAAAATTTTTCAGCTTAATATCTCAACGGGTTTATGAACTATACGCGCCTTCAAAACCGTTTGCGGACGGCGAACATACGGACATTTTATTTTGGGTTTTCGGAGTTTACCAGTCCTGAAACGTGAAAATAAAAATATTATTGAACTTGGTCCGTAAAATCGCATATGGGGTGTGTTTAAGGATACCCAATCCATAAAACCTAGTCTTAAACATATATTAACAGAAAAGTTTCCGTTCGGACATGTTACACATGAATGCTTCTTTGTATGACAAAAATGTTCAATTGCAATAATAATTATGACAAATGACATTAACGTGCGTCTGAGGGCTGCCAAGTTTTTCATTATAATACCTATCGTATAATGTCCTTCCCTGGAAAACCATTTTCAATTTTTCGACATTCACTTTTATTTATTTATTTTTTTCAGAGGTTCTTATTTTTTAAGGCCGCAATTACTTTGACTTCATCCGTTTTGCTGTGATTTATTTTTCTTGTAGCTCGTATTGCATGATGAAAAGATCCTTGCTAAAGGGCAATGATGTGATAACATTTCGATTTCCTTGTGAGGCCACTACCGTCTCAACTCGCCTGTTCGAACCCCTTGCAGGGGACTCTCTATCTTTCATTTATGCGTTTATGACACGTGCTGTAGTTTGAGTGGTCCTCTAGGAAAAACGGTCATATGATGTGAAAGATGGTTTTGTTGTGATTTACGGAGGGTTAATTGCATGAAAAGTTGCGACAATTACTAGCAGGATGGGAAGTAAAAGCAGTTGATGGTCGCTGAACGTTAAGTGCATCAGTTCGAATGCGCAACCCTTTGTTTGGAGTGGTTTGGGAATATTTTGCTGAGGAGACAAGCTTTATTTATTTTGCTTGAGAAGAGGCTGTAGAGAGTGGGTAACTGTAGATATTGGGTGGTTACGAAACTTTCGCAAAAATCAATATAGATTGAAATTTATTTTATGAGTTTTTATTTTATCAGTTCTTCAAGAACAAGATGGGAGATAAAGGCTGAAGTACAACAAATCTAATGAGTTCAAGACATTCTGTTTTTTTTTTTTCTTCAAAAAGAAAAGTAAGACCTTCATATAATGGCGGTAACACCATCGCTGACGGGTGCGACACCTTAACAAATCTATTTATCATAGTAAATAGCACTGGTCAACAAAATCAGGGTTTGTGAAATCATCAAATATGTGGATGTATTTTCTGTCATAGTTTTTTGCTCTAAATCCAAATACTATACTCGTACGTAAATAACTAATGTTTGTTTAGAAAAATTAAAAATAGAGGGTAGTTGAAATTATTGTTAAACGAATTTGGAGTCAATGCCAAAAGCTACTATAAGCCGTGCATCTACATTGCTTATGGTTTTGGGTAATGGCCAGTGTAATAGTACATAATGGTTTCAGTTTCTAGATTATTTTACTTAACTATATTTATACAACTCTTTAAAAGACAGTTTAATTAAGGAAGCTAATGTAGATCCACGAAAACCACGAATATTCATAATACCTTTGAACTGTACAGAGAAAAAGCTGAATTAATTTATCTGCTTAAACTAACCTTCTGAGTTTTCGTGTGCTTCCTGTAAAATTCATTCTACTAATTTTCGAATCCAATGGTTATCTTCTATCTACGGATTTCACGGCTAATTGATTTGATAAAATTGAAGATAGTTTAATTCAGTCAGTAACGACCAATCTCTTTACATGGTACACATCACCAAACCAATAATTCATTACATTCATTCTGTTATAGCAATTAATTTATGACGTCACCTTTCGAAACTCATTTCACATAACCATGTTGAATGTCGCCCGTAATTCTTCCTATGAAATCATTAAAAAGACGATTATCGCCCGCCTTAATGCGACAGGACAAAGATCTCAGCATAAAACCGATGAAATTCAGAATCAGATTTCCACGCCACTTTAATTTAATTTATTTCCTTTCTTCTTTATCCAAATCGAAGTTTTGTTTTCACATGTGTGAGACGTGTAATAAGAGTAAAACTTCTTTGAAGACATTCTTTTGAAAATCACCCACCCTCCGAATGGGAATCGAATTGTAACTCACATCACGGTCACATTTATCCGTCAATTCGAATCGTTATTTAGGGGCAAGATCGTTTTTGGGGTAAACCAATGACATTGGGCGATGATAGTTTTCGAACCACATGTTCGATTCTAAAATTTGTTAAGCCCCATAAAATAGGGGACCTTCCTCCAAACAAGATCATTATCCAGCGAAAAGATGAAGAAGAAGTGCTCGTACTTGCTTACGTCACTTTTCGATTTATTGCTATGACGGAGATAATGACTAAATCAAAGATTTGCTTCCATTACACGACAACTCTGCATAGAAATGCGACAAGGAATTATTAATTACGATTGCCAATAAATGCAATCTTGGTGGAAGAAGTGTTTTCAAAATTCGGCAGACAATCAATGGGATGGAGTATTAAATGTGACCTTGATACTCGTATTGCTCTTACAATGTTTCAGTTTGAATGTTACGTCCGAAAACATACAACATATTTTCTTATGAATTATACAGCACTTGAACATCTTAAAATAGTTTGGAGATAAGACTATATGCTATGGAATTGTGGGTACTCTGTTTGTTTGATATGATACACATATAAATTTTAAAAAGACTATTGTTTATATACATATGTATGTATGTACTTTACCTGAATTATGATTTCTAAGCTAGTAAATCGAATTAAAAGTGTACCGACAGGAATAGCACGGCATCGTTAATAATTAGGCCTGCAATTGCATTCACTTTAATGTGTTTTTAAAGTAGCAATCGGATTGATAGTTCTTCGATCGAATCTGCAATAAGCTTTATAATGATCCTTGATTCTAACATCAAGTTTTAAAATAAATGATAGGCATTCAAAGATTTTACTTCGTTTGTCGTTGTTTACAGAAGTTGTGAGTGTTTCTTCCGGTAGTAAAATACACCGCCTACCTATCTATTTTTTGTTTTTAAGTTTTATCCAAATCATGTTGACTAATCGGACAAAGTCGTAATTTTTGCGAAGAAAATTTTGGAAAATATCCAAGAATTTTAAGATTTTTATTCATCTAGGCCGGCAGTTTGAACGAATCTTTATGATGGAAATTCTTAGCATTTAACATTTCGTATGAAGTAAATTGACCACGACAGGCATCTTCTTAATGGCTCATGTATCATGCGGATAAATTTACGATTTTATACCTTTGTGGATAATTCGCAACACGTGTCCATTTCTGTTTATATGACGTAAAAACGGATATTCATAGATTTTTTTTGTGGTTCTGTGATTATTTCGGAGCAGAAGATCACGAAATCTATGATAATTTGAACAGGAGTAAAGGAAATGGGTGATCGTAAAATTTTTGAAATGAGCATAAACGTGTAAGTTGTGAGTTAGGCTGAAATGTATTTTGAGTTAATGATGGGAATAGCCTAATGAATGAAATAGTAATGTATGAATACGAGCAGCTAAACTGTTTATCAACCTAAATTTGAACTAATAACTTCTTTAGTTATTAACTATTCTTAAATTTTAACTGTAATGTAATTAACATAGCTGTAAATTGTTTTGTAAGTATTCATATTTTTAATTAAAATGGTATGTTAAGATATGTAGGTATATGAAAATAGTACCTACAGTTGTAAGGCAAACCATTTGCTTGAAGCTGTTCAGACTATTCAAAATGATTACTCGAGATGAAAACCTCAATAGTCGTCAAAATCGTAATGCCAACATTTTTCGCACATACCCTCCTTCTAAAAAATTTACTATTGCACTAAAAAGAACGACACAAGGTTTGCACGTCTGAAATACCTGCATACAAAGTACGAGGGGATACAATGTGAAATGGGGACAATCGCCCAATATAAATTTAAATTTGATTTATATAGAAAGATGGCTTCATGGAAGCTCTCGGCCGTCGCATGTATCTATATGAACATACAACAATCACACATGTCGTATATACCATCACTATATGTACTTTAACTATACGTATTTATGTTTATCCAATCAGAAATTCTATGCCCAAAAGGCCAAATACGGCAGCATTCGCCACTTTGGGATGAGTCGCCATCAAGCCAATACCGAAATTTGTGACCCACACTTACCCTAAACCGCCACTGAGCCGGGACCGGAAAAGACATCTTTCTGAATGTTTTCCAAGGATCATTCTAAACTAACCAAGACGAAAAGCATAAATTTTGGATTTTCTCACCAGTTGTTCTTTTCCCGTCCAGTCCAGAAGGAATATATACATATACATATGTAGTTCAATATTTCTGAACAGTACTCCATTGCTTCTATTTTAGGTGGTCGATTCTTATCCCTAACACTCACCCCACACATCTTCCTATTATTCTCAGTTTTGGGTTTGTTTGCTTCACCGCTGAATGTGTATGATTCATATTTATTCATATTTTATCCTGGTCCACAAACAGTCAGACTTATAGGAATGTGTGCATGAATATATACCATATAGGTAAACAAAAAAAATTTAAATTCGTGGGTGGTGAAAGGAGAACTACTTGCCAGTATACCAAAAGGTACTTAAAATCGATACAATTGAATGAAATGAAACGTGTTCACTGTTTAATTCTATACAAAATCTTAAAAGAAGGATGGTGAATAATCTTAGACTACTTGACCGCAGGACAATGAAACTCTCATGTATTCTCAGATGCAAATCTTAATCTTAATATGTTAGCTTTTCAGTGTGTTTTTTTTCTATTAGTTTTATGTACATATACGTATTTACTACTATGAATTCTTCGATTTGAGGTATCAATAATTAACACATTGAAGACTCACTCAAGAAAGAAATAGACGCTACCAATACAGCTGTTGCCTAGCCCGACTTGTCTAATGCCGATGATGAAGGGGTACTTCCTAATATAACACGAAACAAAAATATATACTCCATCCGTTTTCTAAGATCCAAAATTGATTCCGCTTCAGCTTCAGCTTACCAAGCACTTCATCTTCGGAAATCGTAAAATAGCGCGATTATAGCTAGAAAGCACTAGCCATTATTTTCGTATGGCCGATCTCTCAGATTCAAGTAATGACACTTCTAATACTTATGAACTGGAAACATCTTACGTCCATATAAAGTCCACTTATAAACTCTAAAAGGTATGGTCCCGGCAATTTATTGACAACATAAACGGAATTGTTGTGTGGCTGTTCCCTCTTCAGGAATCACTTCAACTCGCTATTCGAAAACTCCTCGCATACACACAACGACACAAACTCGCATTCGGACCAGGAGTAAAAAAGGAATTTCTTCAAGCAGGGAAAAACAACTTCGAACGTAACAAACAACTAAAAGAGGAGATTTAGCCGCTTTAATGGTGATTTATAATAATTGGATGTCTTTATTGATGACCCGAAAGCATCTTAAGGACATTTTGTTTATTTGCGCTACCGTCTCAGCCCATCAACTCGGAGTATAATCAATGACCCCAGAGGTATGTGCAACTCTTGTGTGTTTATTTAGTAGCTATACGGAAAGGTAGTCCCGGAACAATTTACTTCCTCAGAAACACATTTTCTCCGTTGATTTTTTATACGGCCGGCGTGCCAAAGCATCATGAAGATTCCGGGACAATATTCCTGGATCTTCTCAGTAAAAGCAACAACAGATATACAAAATGGAATTTGTGGAGAATGCAGAAAAAAATGTGGCATACGTAAAGGATGGAAGGAACCTGATTGAACGGATGTGGGACTATGTTTATGGAGTGCGGTTGCATGACCAACTTTCTACCACGATTACATACCATATTCAACTACCCCACTAAGTTGTCCGAAAGGTAAACCAGAAAATTAATTTTCAGTTGAGTACATGTACCGGATAGATAGAGCCACCACCACCAAATCAACCACCACAACCTCCGGCGGGTCGCAATTAAATTACACATTTCTGACCAGTCGTTCGAGTGCATGGAGTTTATTCTTTCGCGAAAATTAATCAGCACAAAGTTTTTATTTTTTAATTAAAGGTTACTCTCAGTAATTCTCTCCTTCCTTCGACGTAGGATATACGCGGCTTCTACAGCAGGGGAGATTATGATATGTAATATGTTTCATTAAACTAACATTACAAGTGCCCATATTTGCTAAAATTCACGAATTTTTGTCAAATCAAATACTTTCCAAAAACAATTTTCTCTAAGAGTTGCTTGAAACATACAAAGCAACATCTAGAATCTTTTGATGTTTCTTTGGCACTCAATTTCCAGGCATGTCGTCAAAGGGATGAACTACATTGATTTAACTACGCTAGCAGTCACATGTATTATTATACCCTTTGGTTGATACTTGAGCGAATTAAAGATTGTTCGCGCAAACAAAGTCAATTACAATATTTGACTTGCAAAAACTTTACGCTACGTGCTTTTTATTTAAGTAAAGATTTAACGGGACCATAAGAAGCCTTTGCAAAGCGGCAAGCAATAAAAATTCAGAAAAATAGATACGCAAGTAATTTTTTATTCTTCTTCTCTTATTCTGAAAATAATATGAGTAGAATCAGTGGTTCCTTTATTGTACTTTCGGGGCATTGGTCAGTAACTGCACTCTTCTAAGGCACTATTTGTTTTTAATACCATTTTATCTTAAACCGCGGCTGTGAAATCGACCCATGAATTAAAGTCAGTTTATATTATTTATTTCATAAAAGAGGATTTTTGAATTTAACTTTTTGGTTTTATTATTTACCATTCTTTCGAATATTATTATTAATTAAATTTATATTTCTTAGGGCCATTATTACGACCTTCAGGTAAAATTTAACCAGAACTTTGACTGTAAGTTTCGTATGAGCATCTGTCAGTTCAAGTTTCAGTCAGAATGTTACTGACGATCGTAGGAACGGGCCTTAATTTTTTTTTTTTTTTTAAGGATGCTGAACTGGATTTAGGTGGTTAGCCTTTAATACACTTTTTAGAGTGTACAATCCAGTCAGCTTAGGGATGGGAGGTCAGAAATCGGGCCGGGTATGGCAGTGTCCTAGTTGGTGTTAATAATTTTTGAGTGCTGTTAGGCTATGATGTGATCTACCAGAACAGCAATGTTGCCTATAACAAATCAACTACTGTCTGGTATCTCTGATGGTGCTATAGTGAATCTGATAAGAATGCTAACAAAACTCATCTGCTCAGTGTTAAATCCTTTAGTAGTGATCCTATTAAACATTCCGCACTGTTCACTATTTATATTAATAATTTCAAAGCCAATAGCAACTGACAAATTCTTATAAATAATTTATGCGTAGAGTGGGAATTGAACCCACGACATCGCGATTGCAATCCTAGTACGCTACCGTTCTCGTTTTTCCGTTTCACACAAAAAGTTTATAGTTTAATGAACCACACAGCTTACTTAGGTGCACATTCAGAAAACTGGAATGCTGTATTTCTAAGATCACTTGAGTTATGCAGTGTCAATGTTGATTTCAGTCGAAATTGTGTCAAAACAAATATCGGCCTTAGACGATAAAGCGGTTCTGGTAGAGCTCGATGTTTCTATCATATACTCCAGATGAGGAACTTGCTTTTATAAACCGAACACTACACCAAAATTATAAACACAATTTTTATTGATTTTTCCCTTACTCGACATTGAGATAACGTATTACATTAATCGCCAATAACTTTGATCTAAAATTCATGGAATAGCCTACTTTAAAAACTTTATATCTATCATTCAAAGCGCCTTTGCACAAAAAAGTAATTCATCTAATTTAAGATCCTACAAAATTCTTTAATGAGCCACTTTACCATTGCTCAATGCCGTTTAGGAGAATCCTCTTGTTCGAAAAAGATCGTCCACTAAGTTATAGACCTCAAATAAAACATAAACTGCCCGTCATCCAGAATTTTTTTTGGATATGCTCGTATAGGCTACACTCGAAACGGATAGGAATAAGTTCTTGCATAAGAATAAGCATACAAGTTCGTAAGTGGGCGTGGGTTTGTAGGAGATGAGCGACATGGCTTCACGCATCTCCTCTTAATATAATCCTCGCATAAAAATTCAGAAACACGTTCTCTATTACACTTTATATGACTAAAGCACATGTTAGGGATATTTAAAGTACTCCTAGTATACATTCATGTCGGAAAGACCTGTCCGTGGTCTACAGACGATCAGCCACATTCGCAAATGTCCTTTGCGTCATTTTCTTGGGTGCGGGTTCTATATTCAAATTCCAGCCATGGGGACTTTCCCGTGGGGTCATTTGGTTATGCTCGTTCCACATTTTGTGCTAGACTAAAACCGTAAGAATGTCATCTTAACTACTGTACGTCCATCTCGATGGGGTCACGAAATCATGTCAGTTTGGATAACGGTCAAAGTGGCGCCAAATACTACTAAGGGGAAGCATCTTTGTAATATGATTTCCCAGCTTTTCTCTCGCTCTTCCCTGATTTTGTGTCTTTTGCCCGTCCTTAAAATATTCGACCACCATCAATCCATTCCTGAAAGGCTTCTAATGCGGCAGCTTCAGTCCCCCTTCAGTTCTAGGATACAAACTGTTGTTAGTTAGACAGACGAGCTATCGTCGTTTTTACACAAATGCGAAGCTGTGCAGATGAATAAAAACATTTCATTTTCGGTAAGAAGTTGGACTTTGTGTGCCACTGCCGCTGACTTGTGGCTAATACTTAACCCAAATAAGGTAGTTATTATTTTTATTTATTGTGGCAGTTAGCATATCTAGGGGCTTATCTTTAAGGACACAATTATATCAGCGGTCTTTGCGTGCTGGTCTAAAGACAGCCTTCGTCTCTTTCGTAGCATTATCAACTCGGAATTATTGCCGACAACATATTGAGACTCACAAATCTGATGATTTATCAGCAGCTAGCGTGGACTTCTACGAGGTCATTTATTGACCATTCCGTATTGTTATTTTCTGTAGTCCATCAAAATGTTGCCTACTAGCTAGTTGGACCAAAGTTAATGCATGGAAATTTATGGCAAACTACAAGTGTATCGTTTGAGCTGACATACCTTATTATGGTATAAATTGCATTACATTCTTTTGCCAAAATCGTAAATTTGAATCTAGATTCCAAGGAGATATGGTACTATACTCCCAATGGAAATTCGGCTTATAGAATGGAATAACTGACTTGAATGAAAACTGTAACGAAAAACTTATGCCGAATATGAAGACTACTTTTAGTTCATGCAGAGGTAAAGCTACACAAGAGCTTCAAATTATGAGGAATATCAATATGTATTTAATTTGAAGCTTTGCGGTTATTCGTAACTTTGTATACCTTCATTTTTTCCTACAAAATGTTCTACTAAATGGCTAATGTATAAAATTAGGTGAATCCAGAATAAAATACAAGCCCCATAAATTGTTTCTTCTAATTCACAAAAGTGTAGAACATTCAACGATTTTATTAATGATAGATACTCAACATTGTGGTAAGAATATTATTTGAGACTTAAAAATGGGCTAAATATTTCTTGACCATTAAAAACGCTGTGTATTATTTGATTTACGGATAATTTGATCATTATTTAATTAAATAATAATAGTTAAGCTTAGTTTACTCGATTCAAGCCCAGTTTTTCATTTACAGGATATACCTGCTTTTCGTTATAAAATTTAATTTTGGTTGAGTTAATTCTTCTTGTAGTTAATTAAGTAGGAATTTACTTTAATGAAATTCATATTGATTTACTTATATTTGATGCAAGGATTTACTCATAGTAATAATATCAGATCTTTTTTTCTTTGTTCATATAGAAGTTTTTCTGAGTATAGTAAAAATCACTTTCAATTAGATAGCTTTTCTTTTAAGCCAAAACTGTTGCAATTTTTTTTGTCTCCGTTTTCCAATTATTCGTAATTTCCAGACCTTTCAAGTTCTTAATTTCATTTTATTGTCAGCCAGAAGCCACATATTCCAGGAAATGAATTAATTAAATTAAAAATTCCTGTTGGGATTACATTAAATCATGTTTCCCCATTAATGCTGCTAATGTGTATCCCACGTTACGCCGTCGCACCCGTTCTCTTTCATTCCTTCTCTAACTCAATTTCGAGCTTAACGATAAAATTTTATCTTTCTGAATTTTAAACAGGTGAATGTAAACACGTCGTTCTCCTTTCCATACCCTGACATGGGATGAAAATTTTTAGGATTTTCTTCCAAAGGGTGAACATTCTCGGGCTTATTCTTGGTTTTAAGGAAGAATTTTTGCATCGCTAGCCCGGATAGTTGAATGAATGTTTGTCCCGAATTGTAGGTGGTTTGGCGAGAAGTTGATGTGGCTGGATGCTTGTTGGTTTTTGCTTCGAGTAATAACTCAATTAAAAACTTGTTCATTTCGGGATCTATGTACCTACTCGAAAAGGTATGAAAAGTGTTCAGGCTCCTGGGAATGCTTATCATGATTTCGCCCAGGAGGAGTGAACGGGAAACTGGTAACGGATGGAGTATTTTAACATTCCGCACTAAATACAGGCGGGAGTAAATTAATTGAATCTTATTTTCTTATTTGTTTTGAAATTTAAGAAAACTTTTGTTTTAGGGGAGAGTTTTTAAATACGATAGATTATTAAATTCATGAATAGTAGATATTAAAAGTGTATCTCAACATTTTCTTGCAACTTGACTGAAATGGAATTTTTACGACCTTCGGCTTGAGGGTAACCCTTTAATGCAGTTGGAAATCAATAACGCCATGGGTAGGTGATAAAATGACGTAAGATTTTGCGCTTGTGCTTGGTTCACGTTTCACAGTCGCGATAGGTTTTTGATTCTCTTGCATATTCGAAACTTTGAGACAAAGATATAGAAACATGTAAAGATATAGAAACATGTAAAGATATAGAAACATGTCTAATCAAGTAATTTATTGTATCTAAACAAAAATGAATTTTACGGATGAAATAAATGATTATGAATGATAATGAAAGGAGATGCTTGAATACCGTTCTTTTCAGCAAATACTTAGTACACCCACGTGGACACCACCGTCCACGAACATTTAATTGCAGGTTCCCTTATATACCTACCCCATTAGCGTACCTTTTCTGCAATTCTTTTTACTAAATTTCATATGATCGATTTTTAGTCACGCGAGACACAACATCATATGTAAATTAATGTAGAATATTTACAACGTGATACATTCATCCTCTTTCTTTAATTGTAATAGACTCTGAATTAAAATATCATTTTAAATAAAATACCATGAAATGTGTGGAAGATATCGTAACAAAAACAGCCAATATGCTACACCGTCTGCTTTATTTACGGATTCCATTACCATGCGGCCTACTCGTTTGCAGTTTCTACCCCTAAACTCGCAATTTTCGTGGAAACCTCAGTCAGGATGGTCTCCATCACCATGTACTCGTACGTCGCTGACACCTCGGACATACGAGTAACATGGCAGCGATAATCGCAATTTGGCATCCAATAATTCACCGGCAATTTGTCACTACGTGGAAAATTAAATTTAAACGGTGGCCACGGTATGTTTGCAGTGGGTTACGCCTCACATTCGATAGTCAAGTAAAAGGCAGAAGGGGCATTGGCTCACATCGCGCACTCCTACGTGATATTCGAAGTTTTCACACACACTCCCTGTGACTGACGGTAAGGTCCATTAATAAATCTACGCTTAAGGTATATTACATACTTGGCGTAATCCCTTAATTGAGTTGAACCAATAGCGCGCAGTAGTAGTAGATCTTCCACTACGGATTATTCAAGGCTTTGGCGTGTAATTATATATTTTGTTATTATTATTAATCGTGTTACAACTACATTGCATATGGAATTAATTTCACTTTTTATTTCAATGAAAGCCAATTATTGTTATTACCTATAGTTTATTAAAAAAATACATTAGCTTCAACATGTTTTGAGATTTTTGTTTTATGTAGATGCTCTATAAAAATAATGTAACATATCATTTCATGAAAAGTAAATAGTTATCTGAACTATTTGGAAAACAATAACAATGTAAAAAGAAAATGCTACACCAGATGTTTAATTTAAGGCATTGAAATTGTCACAGGGAGAAGAGCACAATTTAAAAAATCCATTCAGTTTCTGGATATAATTTTATTTTTATCGCATTTTCAAGTATTAATTTTAAATGCGAAATCCTTTTTATGCCGATCACGAGAAGATGTTCTATCCGATCTCAGGTTTATTAACTTATGCAGTTTAAGCTATATGCCTCTCAATATTATCAAATATACCACGCTTTATACGTGGTGACTTGTCGTCTCCAGAATATACATATATATATATAAAGTGACATAACTCAAATATGAATAATTGAGAAAAAACAATATAAAGAAATCAACAAGATAGATAGATATGTATGCATATTTATTTCGAGATGCTTACATAAGTGAATAATATTTAATTTGGGATTGTATAGAGATTAGACAAAGGATATTTACATTTTAATTGTAATTTTTTGAATGCTTTGGCAGATATCGTTTAAAATCCAGTTAGTTATAGATAATGTACAAGAAAAAATTCACAAAACCCGTTGATTAAAGAAATCAACAAAACTTATATTGAAATAGGAGAATCCAATCCAATCCAAGTACAATCCATTAAATTTGAGATAAGTATATTTGACAATAAATTTTATCATATTCTATAGAATAATACCTACTATGGATCTGTAAATTAGTTCTTCTACAATATTTGGCGTTACCAGGTAAAAGAAGGTGAGTTCTCTCAGTAATGTCACTTCACTTGCTTCTCTATTATTATTAATTGCTTGTTGATTAATTTGCGAGTTATTGATGTGACGTTTTTCGTCCAAGTTAAGAAACACAATACCTATCAGTGACATAATCTCAAAATAAGCATGTTTTAGTTATGCCACTTTATATCTCTATGGCTTTATTAAAGTAGCTTTCTGTAGAACAACTTCGTCTGAGCTGAGAGTTGTTGATCAAATCAGTTTTTTACCAATAAATATCGACCTAATATCTTGAACATGCTCTATTTAGTATACAGATCGTTTCATATTTAAGATATAGGAATCAGTTTTTAATCCAACAGATTAAAAATAACACACGCTTACGATAAACGGCTTCCAAAATCAACTTAATTACAGCAATTTCCATTTTTATTACTACGCCATATGTCTGAAAAAACCGTCCACTTTTACCGACCACATAAAACGGAAAACAAAATAATTTACCCACCTCTTCAAAAATACAAAAAATAAAATAAAAATCAATATCCTACCTACTGAAAACATGCCCACAGTTCTGCACCACTGGTACAAGCTTTCTTAGAAAATAAACAAAAAAGCGCATTTAGAAACGGCTCCATAATATTCAACAAATCGCAAACGAGGTAGATAAATCTGTCCGTTTAGTCGGTTTATTGACTCTGGCTATTAGCCAGCATTTATTTATGTTTCTTCGAACATCAAAACTTGAACTGAGAGATCAGTCGGGTGCGAAAACATCACGTATCTTACGTATTTGAGAGACTTTCCGTCGGTCAAAACGATGGCGAATTTCCCAATAAACCGCATCTTCACAATTTTCTCCTCTTGTAAATCATTCGAAATTTTTTGAATTTGAATTAAAATACCTACATTTTTTTTATTCGTATCTGTATAAAAATATGAGAATCCGTTCCGGATTACAGAAAACAATCTGGCAATACTCTGGGAGAAACTTTTTAATTTTTTCGATAGAAATTCGAAACGCGTTTAATGTTGAGATACGGTGTATGCTACTATACAACTGACAACCTAAAGAAAATCCATGAACTATTTGGAACGTTATTTTTTTGGTTTTCTCAATACTATATTGTTAAAATAATAAAGTATTATAAAACAATACAGCATTTCGATTAAGAATCTCAGACACAAATTCATTTACTCAAAATCTTGTCAAACTAGAACTGTGTGATCACACGAATAAGAAATTTGAACCAAATTTATATTAAACCATAGATATTAAATGATAATAAAGCAATTACTTTTATAGCGCATTGAACGAAGTCATATTCTACCATTTCCCATGTTTGCATTCAATACTTCCATTTTACTTGGAAGTGGAACAAAAAATAGTTTTAAACTTTGTATGATTTGTTGAGTGTTTAGTTTAAAACACAAAATTTCGTGCGGTTTATTGTAAGGCTTAAGTAATTTTATATTTTGGGCTTAGCAGCGAATTTTCTTACTGTTAATAAACTATTCCCTTTCAAACTTCCACACATTTCCCAAACAACCTTATTCGAAAACTTATTTGAAACTTCACATCTCAGGTGTTAACCACATCTTGTTAAACAAATTTGTACCACCGACTCACCAGCAGTCTTATTGTTACTTTATACCCAAATCAGATACACATCAGCTAAAGATGGCAAGACGAAGTTTGAGGGCAGCAATTTATAAGTTAAATAAGGACTACTTTAATGAGAACTGGTATGGTTCAAGCCCTTGTTTAGGATAGCGATTTCATGATTATTTTGGATAAGTACACATACCTACTTAAATTCTGCGAACTACGACCACCATGAAATTCATCTGTTTCCTTTCTAGTTGACGTTTTAACGATAATTTTAATGATTTTAAGGGAGGTTATAAAAAAACTCATTTAAACTACTAACTGATTGATTTCGGCCTGCAGTAATCCCACAAGGGATAACTTCAGCGTTATGGCTATGGACTACTATCCGAATAGCAAAAACTCGATAATTGTCCATGTGTTTGCGTTGTTGTTCGCCTCGACCAGACGACAATCCCACACTTTGGTCGTTTCTGGCGTTGTTTTAATTAATTGACAACTTTTATAGCTTCGTTTATGTCAGTTTGAAGTGTTTCAGGATAAGTGGCCACTAATGAAGAGGCTGCCGAAAAAACCGCACCAGAATTTTACTGTGTCTATGACGCGATGTGAGATATTAATTCCTTACCACATATGATTCCTGAAGAACTAACTTATTACGTACCATAAAATCTGAAAGATGAATAAGTATTTGTTATTTTTGTTGAATAACTATCAAAAGTATGGTCGCATTTTAACGATCTACTTGTGATAGAGATGAATTGGGGATGTTCACCGATACGAGATACTTGGATATCACCTAAAGGACGCGACTCAACTACTAAACGACAATGTTTTTTTATGTCTGTAAACAGATCACAATTGTCTTTTGTCAGTAGACTAACAGCGATGTAATTTTTCTCTAAATCTGATTTTTAGGCATTGTGTCTACGTAGCAAATAATTTTTGGGTTGGAAGTAATAAAAACGGGGGGTTTTTGTAGATTCATAGTTATAATTTTGATATGATGACATGACCAAGTAAAACCACATGAGAAGCTGTTGGATGATGTTTACGCAGGGATGTACATATTCGGTTAATTATTTTTAAAGTCTGAGATGAGTTGGGAGGCTCTTCTTTCGGGTTATTAAAAGATACGAGGTTTTAATTGAAAACACATGCATCGCTTTGTTTAGTTTAACGAATTAGAGAATATTCTGATCATGACGGGGACTACTTCAGTTAACACGTCTGCACAACGAATTGAACGCACTAAATTGATCAAATCGCTGGTGCTGACGAGTCTGAATAAACAAAGTTTTCAGCTGTTAATCGCATTCATGATTAATTTTTATAATCGTTCAACGAACTTTAAAACCTTGACCAACTTCTCGTTAGCTCTTCTTGGTATCAATTCAGTGCACGGTGGCTCGTTTCGGAATGGGACGAAGGGGAGTGGCTTGTTTATACTCAGAGCGGTGAGAATGCTAGAGCATCCTCCACAGATTCTCACTACATTTTGTAGCTTAGCTCTGAATTATTTTTCAACGTTTGGCAGGTTTTTGCGAACTAAGAAGGAATATTTTGCAAAACGAAATTAATTCAATACCTTAACAGACATGAAGAAATGAAGAAATATAAGCAAGAAATGAAGAAATATAAGCACCATCCCTCAACCATTCGCAAACCAAATTGTTTCTTTCTCAGGTAGTTTGTTCACGAGATATCCCCATCCAAAGTTTTTCATCCAACACCTCCTCACGCCACTACATCCACTCAAACTATAATTTGCAATTATGCCACACTAATATTTCTATGAACTACCATCAAATTTCAACTTTATGGCGGACCCGATTCAGGAAATGTGCTTAAAACGTGGGGTTTTCATTTTGTACACGTAAATTTGAAATAATATGTAATGTAAGGTTTATTATGGAGAGGTGACTTCGTCACTCCCATACCAAAACTTTGTAAAATCATGTGGTCAAACTCACCGTTTCTTCTTGCACACAATAATTTGCCTTGGCCATCCGAAAAGAAACTTGAGTACGACTTTGGATAAATAATTTTCAACCTTTTTCAGAAATTCTGATTGATATTAATGTTTGTTCTGTCCATACCGTCATTGCAATGCTACAACTTTTGTTCCAAGCTAATATTTCTCATTTTTTTATTAAACATTATTTTGTTCTTTCAATTATTTTTGAGTGATTCATTAGCTAAACTTTGATTTAAACATTAACGACAACTTCAAACGTTGGCTAACATTCCCACGAGACATTAGAGTTATAATCCCTTTTTAATTGAGTCACTAACATATTCTTTGTAATTAGGTGGCAAAGTCCTTGATTGTGAACCCTATACTTTCCTATCCTTTCGCGTACCTTCTTTCGGCATCATCTGTAATTATTGGGTTCCGTTCGTTCATTACACTCTTTACACCGAAAGTTGTCATACACCTAAAATGCGACAAATGAAAATCTCGATTTTGTTGGCACGTTCCCATTTCCAGAGTCTCTGCCTTGTCTACTTACTGCGCCCAGCTTAATGTTTGCTAGTAGGTCTAGTAGATACCGGAGGACTATTTGTGTAATAGCTGTGTTAGTATACTCGTATATTGAGAAGTCTGTAGTAGCCCAAAGCACACGGGGAGCTATTTTCTAGAGCGATTTCTTCATGTTTTCTCTGTGCAAAGAGCAGTGAATTCGTTTTGCACGATAGTCTTCAAGGACTCTGCTGAAGGTACAAGTACTATATCCGACCCAGGCTAAAAGATGAGGACGTACATAGCACAGCTTTGTTAAGTAAACTTCGGTGTATGGCTTAAATGTGATACCTTTGCTAATGGACCAAACCATTTCGACCAGTGTACCTTCCCTTTCGAAGTGCTGAAAGGGTCCTTGTAGAAATATGACATTTTCGTTTGTTTATTTTTGCTCAGCATGTGCTCAATTTCACATGGAATTTAGGGCAACGAAACTTTGATCGACGTGGTTCTACCGCACCGTATTGACCAGCTAGAATGCTTAATAACTCTCAATATTTATTGACTCTTAACTGCAAAATGGTCATACAAAAAGATGCCGTCATCACTGCCATGTTCCAAAGCCATGTGCTTCAAGTCACAGGATAATTACGTTCTTAATCAGCAGATAAAACTCAAGTTGATTACCGTCATCAATTGAATTTTACTGCCTATATTCGCTTAGTGTGCACCTAGAGTGCTCGATATCCATCCTATTCAAAAAGCTGTCGCATGGACTTGAAGCAAGTCCTTATTACTACCCGCAAAGCAACAAAAAGCTGCTATATTCATAAGACATAGACGAGAGTAAATGGCTATAAGCCTATCCTATCCACCATATAAGTAACCACTCATATGTTGACGGCGGCAATCATTCAAATGATGATGATCCTGTTTTATCTGGATATCAGATTAAGGAAAAGGGATGTTTCCACTCATAGAGAAAAATAACAACATCATCCGCGATTACATATAGCAAAAACAAATAAACTTTTCGTCGCCAAGGATGGGCAATTGCCAACTCGAAATTTATATCTGCCCCAATAGGGCACTACACCTTTGAAATTAGTCCTGTAAATTGCGATAAAAAGACAGTAGACAGGACGTAGTGACCTAAACGATGAGACTTTGAAGGAAATATGGTCCGAAATAAATAAGAAAAGTTTATCGAGACCAATAAATTGAACAATTTATGGAGTTCGCACGGGAGGAATACAGAAAAGAGTATCACGGGGTGAGCCTGGGACCAGTAGTGTGCATAGCAAGAAACATGTGTGCGTATTGCCTGGAAATGCGTGGCTTTATTGCCAGAGAGAAACGAAAAGAAATAGAAGATTGTGTCTTTTACCTTTTCTGAAAAGGATTTAGGGATTTCATATAATTTACCAATGATTTGTTGGCAGATTGGACCCAAGGGGGATTTTCTGGGATTTCCTTTAAGTGACTTTTAATGATTTACTGTTCTAAGTACGGCACTGAAAAATATGAAAAGTATATTGAAGTAAGTGTGTTTCTCAGCCGTTGACAGAAAATTTGTCCCAGAAAAATAGTCAGTGTCGCGATGTTTAGACAGAAACTTAGAATGAACCGATGTAAACCGCAGCTTGGAAAGTTTAGGATAAGATAGGATTAGGCCAACGATTGAGAATTGCCTTCATATACGGCTTTTATATGTAACCGTAATTTATTTTCTTCTACATCATGAATTTGATTGTTTCATAAATTATCGCAAGATCTGCTAATTTTTCTCTAAGCAAAAATTTCATACGTATGTATACGAAGAAAATATTTCCGTATTCCACTAAATAAAATTAAATAGCCTTTCAAAAGACAGACTTAATGCAAAGCATATTGAATAAGAAACTAGTATTATTTAGTTTCGCTGAAGTTAGTAATTTAATCTAATATTTCATTACATTTAAAATACTTGCTAATACAATTGGATTTCTTTCGCACCTAGCCGAATATGTGAAAATGACAGATTTCAATTAGGTTTTTTTTTTAACATCAATATTAAGATATTAAAATTTCTATATAATTTATTTGTTCCATTTATTTTTAGTTTCGTCTTTTTTTATTTTACTCCTCATCTCATCCACAAAGTTTGTCCTAATTAAAAAAATTAGAAGTTAAAATAATAAAGAATACGTGCTTTCGAATAATCTTATTAATTGGCTGTCACCTTTTTTTGATAGGCACAGATAAGTATCTGTGCCTATCCAAAAATAACATCTATTTTGAGTCATTGAAAGGATTTAAGAATTTTAATTCAATATAACGCACACAAACTTAATCAAAAAGTAGCATCCTGTCTAGCCAATGAACGATTCCAAAAATAAATTTTATATTCTGCCAGGATGGTAGCCACCTACCGTTTCCTTGATTAATTGCTGAAAAAAAATTTCTACGTTAACAGGAGCAAAAGTTTGGTTTCTGTACGAAATGTGGATCCTTTCTTTGAAGGCTCAGTTTTTTTATTCATAGGGTTTACGAGTATAATCAGTTACTATATCTGTAGTGTAATAAGTATCTATAAAGCATATCGCTGTAGTATAATTATGTAGGTATATCACAGGTTATGTTTTTCTTGCGGTTTGTTATGTTACCTATTTACTGTTACACCATTCTGCGTTTGTCCATTAGACGGTCGCCTGAATGGCGCCTTTGCGGTATGACTACTTAGTTGATGCCAGTATATATCGGAAAAAAATTAATTTCAGTTCTAGAATATGAGAGATATTTGTCATTTTGGCACCTCTAAGGAAGTTTTTGAAAAAGGTGAAATGATTGATGTGATTTGAATTTTTAATATTTAGATTACACATAAAGATAAGTCAATCATAAAAGATTTTCTAAGTGGATAATTCTTATAAGGAAAGTTTCCTTTCCTTCAAGGTAAGTAACATCAATAACACTAATCAACGAAAATCTTTTATTTGTTAAAATAAATGTAGAAAAAATCCACTTTGCCCTCACACAAAGTCCTTCTTAAGTTCGAAATTCCACTTCATTCATCAACGTGTGTGTGGTTGTCTGTAGCTGTTACTCAGGACTTAGGCGAAAGAAAGGAAATCCCCGGTAAAAGTACCTCCAAGTATGTCCCGTATCTGTAGCTAAGGAAAACGACGACGACCGGGAGTATCATACTGATTACAGTAATTGATGGAGCTAGGGCTTAATTAAAAAGACGTTCGGCGTACGTGGGATATCGTAAATGGAACAGATTTTATTATAGACGCGCGGTTACTCTACTCGTCTCGGCTTCCTTGGAACGTTCTCGGAATTTTCATCCTACTTAGGTCTTATGAAGGATAATATTAAGATGACATTTAATGTGTTTTCGTGTTATTTCAATTAAGCGGTAAATATAATTAGTGGTAGCTTTTGTTTAATCTCGAAGGTATACCTCTCCGAAATATAGCAATAATAGCAAATAATGATGGGGGAAGTTTATGATATACAAGTGATATGATTATGTACTATCGGGACTAATAGAAGGATTGGTTATGTTTCAGTCGAAAATCCATAGTTTATAGAATGATCCGAACTATTATTAGTAGGTACCTATGCTTTGATAATCTGCGTACTTGGCTATTGAATACAACTTTCTGTATGGCAGTAACTATTTTACCAATCACCTAAAAACTTAAGCTGAAAATCCGACCAGAAAAGGGAGTTGTCAAAATCTTAATGTAAAATATAAAAAAACCTTGGTATGATTTATAGATCTTGATCCTGTTCTTGATAATATTACAGCAAATTAAGAACCGACTTGAATTCAAATCGATCGTTGTACCTGTGGTTAACCCGTGCTAGCGCAAGAAATTGATGTATCTACCTCATAAATAATAAAGTGCAGCGAGAGCAGGTTTTAATACAAACTCTCAGCCTACGAACACCGAAGTTAACCGTTATTGCTTTAGGTGCTATCATAGCTTTGATGCAAATTGAAAACTTTTCGTTTTGTTACAGTTCATTTTGAAAGATATCTTTCTACGTTCGTTTGAAATTTCCGATGTACCTAATTAAGCTTCCCATCAATGGAACATCATGATCACTTGAATACAAAATCACATGTGGAGAATAATTTTTAAACTTCAAAACTATCAATCTGCACGAATGATCCAACTTATGATATTAGGTACTAAAAGTCTGGTAGCAATTACACATTACGTTGAAGGATTACCAATGATCTTAAAGGCTTTCTTTCAGCGAGTTTTTTTTCATGATTACAAAAATATCTCGGCTCTCCGACGCGAATAGCGGAAAGTGAAAAGTGCATATTAATGATGTGTTTACGTGGGGGGGGGGGGAACTATATGTAGATTAAATTTCTGAAAATTATTGCATTTGTTTTTGAATTAATTCCATTTTTTTTTTGAAGCGTAGTGTAGTAAAGCAAATTATGAATTGAATCAGGTGAATTCAACCTTTGAATGCAATTAATCATTGCGTGTAAATAATCAGCAATAATTCTTAATTTATGCAAACATTTTTCAAATAAAAAATTTGTAATGACTGATAATTGAATTTTTTCATGGAACTACCATAGAAGTTAAATTTAAACAGTTTTTGGCGGTTTTTCCGGAGTCAGATGAGTCTCTTCTACGAAATATTGCGACTGAGATTGATAATTTGAATTGTGTATATCATGCACTCTGATGACTCAACACAATCCGATAATGAAACAGCTCTTTCGGACCTAAAATCGATCTGTTTGAAGTTTGCGCCCCACTTTTAACAATTAAGGCCCGTTCCTACGATCGTCAGTTACGTTCTAACTGGAACTTTAACTGACATACTTTCATACATAACTTGCAGTTAAAGTACCGGTTAGAATTTAACTGACGATCGTAGGAACGGGCCTTAGTCGAATAATTGTTTTCAGATAGAGCTTTCCTTGTACTTTAATTATAATGATAGTTCGCATATATTATTTGGTTTGCATGTGATTGAACTAAAAATGTTAAAAAAAATTGAAAAAAGTAAATAAAAAAAACAGGCTACTGTGTTGATAAATTCAATTCTTTCGGTTTTTTTACTTACACACACATGTTGTTGTAAAGCTTGTATCAAATCTTCACATTTCGTATCATATTTTTAGCTTTTGATATAATAAAATAGTGGAAACTTAAGAAGTATCGAAGCAGAAACCCATTACTACCCTAGGTAATGCTCTAACAATAGTTCCACAGTCAGTTTCTTGCATTGACACCTTCTTTCCAACTTTGAACTATTCTACATATGCATCTGGCTTTTGGATGGTCATATGTGATCATGTGCTGTCTTTAACGAGAGATTACAAATGCCACTGCTTTATGTTTGTAATATACACTATGATTGACAATAGTGTCATACCAGAGGGACTCAAATAATTCAGAGAGAAGTATTAATTATTGTCACCCAACAAAATCAAACTCCGGAGCAGGGCATCGATTTCGTTTTTATTCAGCAAACAATACAACGAATTTATCATTGAAAATCCGTTATGGCGGATTAAATCGCGGTGTAAACACAAACAATTAGATTTATGCAAATTCTTTCGCAGGTTGCTCGTCCTCAAACCGCCGACGTCGCATACACACACCTCATCGTATTCGGGAACCAAAATTCCATTTTGCCAAAATAGAACAACGCAAAAAGAGCAGCCAGGAATTATGTATATTCACACGCCGCTTTACCGTATTGGAACTCATTCATGCGTCCTCACTCTAATCCTGTATTTATGTGCCAGGACAATAGATAAATATAGCGAAGACCCCATTCCGGTATTCAGTGAAAGGCAGCCGGAAAAGGATCCACGATACAAGGGTGCTTGTATGCTACCGTATGATGTAACACTGTAAAGTACTTTTTGCTTGGAGTAGTGGGCTGGGAAGGATACTGAAAGGTAGACGAGGATTCCACCTGAGTGTACAGATCGCACACATCGACCGTTGACCATTTCAACGAGCAGAACTTTATTGCCGATTGTTTCATTATTTGCTTACCAAGGTGGAAGCTATCCGGAGATTAAGCCGATGAATTGATTTGTGAATTAAAGAGATTTGGAGTTATGATGCATTATGGGTTGCCGGATTTTCATGAGCGATAAATGAAGAATATTAACGTAGTGCTAAATAAGGTGACTATAACAATATGGTCAAACTGACTAGAAAGACGAATATTTCTAATACACCTTTTTGATCCTCTAGGGAATTTGAGGAATTCATTTTCGTTTAATTTTTGTAGGAATTTACGCAGTATCCGCATCATTCTCATTACCTCAATTTAATATTTTCAAGATAAGCAAGATTGCTTGAAGTTAGCGAGGGCTACTGTACTTCGAACCGGCTAATTTCAAACTCATCCGGTAGACACCGTCTATGGCAAGTTGAATTGAAGAAGGTTCAGACCTCAGCGCATAACCCACTTTAGCTAAATCTTAAAAGTACTACATTTTCAAAGCAGTTGTATAGAAGTCTAGGAACATCTGGAACTGAACATGCCAGGAGTGATATCAGCATTGGTAATGATAACAATGATATTTGCCTGCAAAAGGCAACTTGGAAGAGAAAATTAACTAAGCGAGAATAAACACGAAATCCAGGAATACCAAATGTCAACTTCCGGATTGTACAAAGTTTCGAGGTACTCTCACTTTAATGCTTCAACTGGTCCTGGCATAACATCCTTGGGTACGTATTACTTCGTCGTATTATGTATACAACTACGACTGCAAAAAGGGAGAGACCCATAGACACAGTCGACACTCGAACTCCTCGGTATTATAACCCGAAAGGCTTTTGAAATGGACATGTCATACCTCCATATCTCTATACACTGCTATTTCAGTATATCCTGATATCCTGTAAGCTGTCTGTTACAGTTCGGTGAGATGTTATAAACTCAGAAGGCAGAAAGGATTAAACAGGCGTGTGATTCGGTATAGTCCTATCAGTGATTTCCTGTGAATCCCATAGAGAACAACACAACATGACCATCCGACCCTGTAGTAGGGACCTACTTGAGTGCCTTCTCAAAATTATGGGGCCGAAATTAATTTATAGCGGCCCTGCCCGGACTAATTCTCGAGACGATGACAAAATTTAATTCATTATATTTTATAGCGTTATGCCTTTAGCTAGACGACAGAACGCAAATTGGATTTGGGCGCTAGTATTGTCGACTTTTTTGTTCGGAACGTTATAATAATCGTCGACGCTAGTGGAAAGTGGACGCTAATAGTCCCAATCAATCATAGCTCAAGTGAGTGCGAATGCCATGGTCGAGTTGAGAAGAACCAATGCTCGACGGATAAGGCCACAACCAACATGCGTCCTCCTTTGCTGCTGCGTCAATTCTTTTCTTTACACGCTCCAAAGATCATACTGCGGACGATAAAGAACGCACGGGCGGCAGCTAGCTACTCTTGCGGGTTGACAAATTGCCAAAGTCAATAAATTAATTTGTTGCACTCGTTTCGTGTATGATTTTAATGTTTTAGTCGTCATGAAGTTGTTTAAGTTTGGTGTCTTGCGCCATGTGGTCAAAAGCACTATCGTTGACGGAACGCACTACATTCGCGTTAAGCTGGTCATCTCCCGAGATGATCTCAGTTGAGCTATTTTTTAGTGTATGACAGCGAGATGGATATTTCTGGGCCGCAGAAAATGCTTAATTAGCTGAAAAGTCGAGCGAAATTGTTACGAATGTCTCGTAGCTATAGTCGCTGTGCGATAAGCTATCGTCATTTAACTTTTTAACATTAAATTTGTAACGGCTTTCTCACGACTTTTAATAGGATTGCGTTTTCCGTAATGGTAGGCACACACCAAATTCCCAGAAAAGCACAGCATTTGAAGTCATTGCCATTATCCAATTCGAAAATTTCGTTAAAAAGTCAACCTATCTACTACTACTGCCTCAATTCCTCAATTGTATCACAATTTATGTTGGAATTTATCCTACAAATGTACGAGATCAAGGGCTTAACTTAATGTCTACATACATAGTCAGTACATCGATTTAGTTTTATAGTCATACGTGAAATTGCCTTTCGAATGAGGTGTTTATTGAATATTTAAAGTCGGTTGTTGGGCATATCTGCCAAATTGGATTTAGTATTTGTAACATACCAACAACAAACGTGGTTGAGTAGTACTATTCAGATGCTACTCCCAAAATGCCTGACCAATAATTTTTACTTAAGATAATTGAAAAGTTAATATACCTACTTCACGTACCTAAATATATATGTATGTATGTCATTCAAATGGTTTCAAATCGTCCGACAGACTAACTAGGCGACAAATTCAACTTGCTAATTCAAAGTGCGCACCGCGATTTTGGAACAGATATTTGATTCAGGGAGACTCGAAGTTATTTACTATGTCAGAAGCTAGATTCAAAGCTGAAATGTCACTACAAATAAGAATGAAGAGAGGTAGGGTATTTAGTTAGTTATAGATAGTTTCAACACCTGTAATCCAACAAATTGATAAACAAATTATCAGCAACAGCATATTTGCGCAGGATTTCGCAACATTCGATCAAAACAATATTTATGTATACTTAATAATAATTTTTAGAAAGAGACAAGTTCTTTTATAATATTCACTAAAACGTATATCAATTGTTATCAATTTCACTCATAAAATACCTCTAGCGTTGAAATTAAATATTTTCATCCTTAATCTCTTTTTTTCAATATTGGACTGGACGACTTGTCACACGATATGTTTATTCAGTACTTGTTTAGTAGACATTTTAAGGGTCACGATTATCTCGATATAAGACAAATACATATTAAAAAAAATTATCCAAAATATTAAATGAATGAAATAATAAATATGTAATTGTATTTCTTCCATACTGTCACTTAATAAACTGTGGCCGTTCATACTGATCCGTGTGCTCAAGATGCACAGGGAAGTATGTACATCTGAAGAGTATACAGTTTTTTGTCACTGTGACTTTTGCAAGATCAACGATTTCAGTCACTAATTTGTTATGTTTGGCATAAAGCTCCTTATCGCCAATTCGAGCATAAGAAAATTGGTAATGACTAAAAATTGGTGTGTCTGAATCCATTATACAATATTAAGACTTTTTCGGTGGCTTTATAGCAACGATGACCTTTAAGAGATATGTATATATATAATTTAAGTGCAAGCTTTTTCAATTGAGGGGACCAAGTATTCAATATAACTTCTTACTCGCAAAACTCAACTAATCGTCAATAATAGTGATGAGAAATAAATAAAATTATATAGAAACCAACAACTAACCATTCACCGAAATTATTGTCACGTCTTGTATTTGACTGCCCACTTCTTAATAAATTAAATCAACAAACGGAACATCTAGTCCTTATTTGTTATCCCTATCACTATAAATTCAGGATTGAGAAAAGCTTTATAGAAAAATTTTATTCAAACTCTTTTATCAACACAGAACACCGCATAAATATGATAGTGAAAAAGAAAAAAAATAGAGAAGATGCGATCCTACTAATGGGCAAAAAGGATATTTTTCTCATAGCCAGCACAACATGACTTTCTCCACTTTCTTTTGTCCGACAGTAGGTTCTTTTCATCTCTTATAGTCTTCATTTCATTTCGTTATAGTGTGTCCTCGCTCAACCCTCCTAATACCTTATGAAGTAGTAACAACCTCCGGTGATGCGTCTTACCTAGATTGTTATACTATAGGGTGGTTAACTTACTCTATTGTGGAGAAAGTTGGATGGGGTAGCACCACATGCTAGAGAGTACGACGATGAAGGACTTTTTATATATCACCTCCCTTCTGTATACTGTAATGTAATCTACGTGAATTCCTCCATATCCCTATAGGGAAGAAACATCATCTCTCCTTTATCTGCCGAGACCGTCAGTCTGGAGCCAGTACTCATTCATATTTCCCTCCTTCCCCAAAAGTTGCTTAGGGATTCAACGTGTTTCTTGATTTTCACTCTATACTATAACCCATAGTCACTGTCCTCCTGTGTTTCTTTCCACAGAGGTTAATAGCAGTCGGTGGCAAAGCACTTCTATGTTTCACTTTGCCACGGACGATTTTTATTTCCTTTTTTTCTGGTACTGTGTTCTCTAGTTGTACTTTTAGATTGAATTGATTGGCTTCATAATGAAAATAAAATTAAAATAAACAAATTTTTGAAACTTAATTCACACTAACATATCTAAAATTTTAACGCAACCGCAAGTCCATGTACGAGTAGTTACTCGTAGGCTCTACTGGTAGTACTAAAATTTTATTTGAATAAATCGGTCTGAAATTTTAAGAAATGGATATAGAAACGATTTAATTTTCTTTCGCCGTTTTAGCGTTAATACGAAAAGGCCGTACAAAATGAAATTCTGTCTATAGTTGTCGAATATTAACTCCTATGGCTATAAAATATGGCTTGGACAAAAAGTGTGTAGTAAGCAAGTGAACATTACGTAAATGTAAAATATGAATTTGGGAATGTAGGCAAATTGCTTTACAATTTGCAAAGGTATCAGTTGCATCATTTTTCGATCTTTTGATTGAGAGCGCACCTACCTTCGCATTTTATACTATACTGTGACTTTTTATCTCCTTCATCAATGCCACCGATTAGTTCAAACTAAGTTGGTTTCTCTAGTAAATAAATTTAATTGTTTGACATGTAGCAGTATCAGGACCAGTAACTAACTAAATCCACATTTCAAGCACACAATGCCTTGAACTGGAACAGGACGCTATAAGTCTCCTCCTACACCTTGCGTCGACATTTCATTTCTGGCGATAAATCAACAACTCAACACCTCAGTGCCGTCGGGACAGTAGTACACTGAACATGAGTACACCTTCCTTGCAACCACCACATTCACAGACACACCCCATATCAACATAAAAATGTTGTAAAGTCAGAATTTATGACACTGTGGAGTGTTACCCCGAGATGATCAATTTTCAACTTTCCAACTGCAGAGATTATTGGACTCGGATTACTCCTGCACGTTCGAGTATTCGAGATTTCCACCTCCGTATGATTTACATATCTCGGTAGGTTTTTTATTATTTTGGGCTCCATCTCTTCTTCATTTCATTTCCTGGTGTGACGGAAATTCCAGCACATCAGTATGAGATATAACTAGGGCTAGGAAGGACTAAAAGGAGTTCACCCGTACATCTGTATAATATCCTGCGCCGGCAAGGAGGGCAGCCCTACGCCAAAATTTATATGATTCGTGTGTGGTTTACATGCGGCCGGAGTGTACTAATGGTGCCTGAGCACAAATCCGCTTAAATTACAAAGAATTATGCGAATGGAGCCCATCATTGTCATGTAAAACGCATAATTACACGGTGAATTACGGAGCTGGAGGAGGTCGTTGGGTAAGTCTAAAAAAATTTATCAAATGTAATCCGAAGCTGACAAATTTATATAAGGTAGGTGAGCTAGTCAACAGACGGCTTTGTACTTGACAGATTTACGGGCACGAACGTGAGGGAAAGTTATCGTCATCAAGAAGGGAAAAGGTTACAGAGGGACCTTACACCAGAATGATTACCCCAAGTGTACTTATTTGGAGATGGTTCAAAAGTCACAAGATTAATTCAATGTTAATTTCAAAGATCGGATTAGATGGCTTCGCGTTTCGTCGGATTCGAGGGATATTCATTTTGCTCGAAGTGATTTGTCCAATGATATACACGACTGGTCACGGAGATATTTTAACATTTCGACAAAATCAGGGATAGTTTCATGAACAATGAATGGTTCAAAGTTATCGTAGTCGAGTGGTCGTTGAAGCGAACAAGGTAGATTAAGATTAGAAAATGTGTTAACGACATAAACTATTATTGTATCAGAATAACCTCGGCCATATTCGTCTGTCGTTGACAGATTTTTGCTTGACATAATTATGCTAAGATTCGCTACAGAGTTAGAAAGGGCTAACCATACTCATCTCCCCTATACAAAGGAAGCTGTATTTGTATGGATACTTATGATATTGAAGTGAATTATTATGAATTATAAGGGAACCATTTAATCAAGGCAATTTAAGATAGTATCAAATATAAGAAATATATTATTTCTAATCATTTTCATTAAAAAATGTTCACTATATGTATATACTCGTATTTCGAATTTTCATGGTGACTTGTCCATACATATACTTGTAGACTTGATTGCCATATCTTATAATGAATTTTTTGCAAATCATTTCCGTCAAAAAGGTACAAATTAGTTTCAGAAAATGCACGTTATACTGTCTTACTATACATGCAAACCTGAATTGGAAATATAACCTAAGAACAATTAAATAAAATATATTTAATATTGCGAAAACGAAATTTTCTGTTAAATCTCATAAAAAAACCATAAACAATTTTCGCTTGAACGACATATTGGTATGGAAAATTTCGTATCGCTTCTTGTTAGTACTAGGCTTAACGGGTGGCAGCTTTGAAAAACGTCCAAAAAAGTCCAATTGATTTTGATAATTTTTCTGAAAATTTACATGGAAATAATTTTATCTGATCGAAATAGAAAAAATCTGCCAACAGTCTGGGCGCAACTTTATTATTTTTCCGGCAGAAGTTCAGAAAGCGTTCAATGCGGTGTATGTTACTATGTGACTGAAAACCTAACAAAAAGTTCGGGAAGCCGTTAGAATAGAGTGTAACATATGAATTATATAGTTGGGTCATATTCCGGGATGCGGTCTAGAGGTTGAAAAAGACAAAACTTAAAAACAGGTTATTATTAAGCAAGCGTGGTGAAGTGAAAAGATATTCGATATCTGATCAGACCTGAGAGATATGGTGAAATTCATGAAAAAGAATACATCCACTTTACACCCTCTTAGGGGTCGAATTTCAAAAAATCTTGAAAACACATTCTCGGTAGTCATATGAAGAATCCGTAGAATAAAAATGAATTCAATATTTGGAAAGCATTTTATATTAACTGATATTTTTTTTGCCTCCCTTCTGAACGCCAATGAATATTCGAATTTTTTTATCAGAATTACTTTTCTAGTTGATTTACATACACGTACCGATTTTCAACTTTCTACCATAAGCCGTTCTAGAGTTAGGAAAACCCCCCCCCCTCGCACCATGCTCCCCCTAAGAAAAAATTGTTTATTATTTTAATTTATTTTTCCACCATGCCACTACAATAGCTCTGCCTAAATACCAAGTTTCAGCTTTATATCATTATAGGTTCTTAAGATATAAGCTTCGGAACTTTTTTCTTCTCACCCTTCCCCACCCTCACCCTCTACACTCCACCTCCAAATTTTCCCTCCAAGGGTTCTATTAGGCCTACTTCTGGTAAGAATTTGAAGCATCTATCTTACACTGTTATTGAGATATGAAACGTGTTATTTTTGAAAAATTCTTAACCCCTCCACTTCCGTGCTTCCCCGCCACCTTCAAAGATTTTACTTTGAGCAATCTTTATTTATCAATTCTTATACTCGAACCGAATTTTGTTTTTCTGGTGCAATTGGTTTGTGAGATATCGTAATCTAAAGTTTTTCACCCCCCACCCCCGTACGCCACTACCCCCACCCAAAAATTTTGTTTCAATCTACTCTCCTAGTATAACTACAGATGTTTGTTAAGTTTTAATTGCTTGCCATTAACGGTTTAGGAGATGTGGATTTTAGAATGTGTCGACTTTTTTGCGTTTCTGGTGCATTATTTCCCCCTCCACTTCCACACCCTTTCACCCATATCATAAATTTTTTTCCAAATGGGCCCACTATCAATGTTCTATAGAAATTCCAAGTTTAACATAAGCGGTTGCTGAGATCTAGAAACCAAAATTTTTCGTCTAAAACGCTTCCCTTCCCACTCACACCCTTACCCCTCAAAAAAATTTTACTTCAAGGGGTCCACCATATCTATTCAGAAAAAAAAAATCAATTTAATAGCTCATAGGGTTTGGCAACTAAAGGGTTTTCCAATAAGGACTTGACAACTTTGAATTCAATTTGTGAACGCACCCTTTCACTAATCATCGAACTGTCACTGTCAATTTATTCAGTAAACTAAACATTTTTATCATGGTAAAGTACACGAAGGAACAACGTCTGCAAATTAAGTTATATTATTTTGAAAAAAAGTTGTCAAGTCCTTATTGGAAAACCCTTTATAATTCCTCAAACGAGTTTGCGTACGGCGGCGGACGGCGCATAGTGGGGCGTTTGCCCGATCTAGCTGGCCAAAAATATTTTCATTGTCAATTGAACTGAACACAAGGTATTATTAAGTTATTATGAAGTAATAATAATATTGGAACATATTTTCTCGAAAAAAAAATGTTGGTGCAAAATGAATATATAATTCTTTTGGTGAATGTTTTCACATCACATTTTTACTGAAAATACTATTATATAATAGTTTTCCAGGTAAGATACCATTTGTTTTTTTTGTAATGTTTCGGACTTGAGTGACACCTGTTCAAGACCTTTACCAAGGATTGAGTCCTTTATCTTTGCTAAAGGAATATTCAAGATACACATATTTCGAATTTCCACTATCAACATAAACTGTTATAAAATCTAATTACGCAGATTTACGCAGAAAATTGTTGAAAGAATTAATATTTGACCTTCATATTGGCACATAAATTTTCACGGAGTCGTGCGGAGCTATATAACTTTTTCAAGTTTGAAAATGTAACTTTTTAAAAAACTAGATCTCAAATTATAACAAAATTTAAAACTATCTAGTTCAAAAACTATATATCCTTGAAAAACCATAAATTGTAAAAAACAAATACATACCTGCTACTTCAATATCCATTTTTCAAATTTCTTAATTTTCCTTTAAAATCACGAAAAAATTATGTGAACACAGTTAGTTTTTAAGATAGATTTTTTTGTTAGAACTGATCTTTTACGAATGGATCCTTTGAGCTGAGCCCACGGCTTTTATAGTAAAGTCAGGTAAAAAAAACCTTCCTGATACTCCCTAATTGGTTAAGACAATTAGGACATAAAATGCTAGTTGACATTTGCATGTTTGGAAAACCGAGTTTTGGCCAGCTAGATCGGGCAAACTCCCCACTGTGCGGCGTACGGCGGACGGCGCACAGACAGACTGAAATTTTGTTTTGCTTTTTTAGCGTTTATTAGTCATAAAACGTTTATTAGTCGTAAACGTGTTTCAGGGTAGCAAATTTTTTTTTTAAAATAGTAAAGTAAAAATACCTAAAGTATTTCTTAATTTCATAGAAATCGAAAAAGAAAATATAATGGTGACTAGTAATTTAGGCAATTTTAATTTCTTTGCCATAAAATATATTTTCTTTTAAGAAAATACGTATTTTTTTGTTGTTAAAAATCTAAACATAAAAAGATTGGATAACAATTTTGATTATTATATTCTTGAGAGTGACTAAGAAAAGCATTCTTATAGATAACATTTAGTGGATCTATCTGATAAAGCAAGTATTGCAAAATAAAACTACAATTTAAATAATAATAATATATTAATATTTATTACATAATTTTTATATGACTAAGAAGTAAATAAAAATGTTTACTTTTAAGTTATATGCATGAGAATAATTGTTTTTTTCTTTAAATTTAACCGTTTGTATTTATCAACATTTCCCGAGTTGCTTTATCGAATATTTAAGACAAATTTGTATCGACGGTGTTATCTACTTTGTCTTGGAAAAATAACTAACCATCAATAATTTAATTAGAAGGCTGAAAATCGATAATTTTTTCTAGATGAAGGATGCATATTTTAGGTGAAACGCCTATTTCATTTTTTCTTTGTATGATTTATTATATGTATATAATGTCGATGTAGCGATAATAGAAATATTTAAACCCAAAAAAGATCTAACGGGTTTAAGATCTGATAAAGCGGTAATGGCCAAAGCACGGGAAACAGCACATCCTTCATGTAATAGTTTACCTCAGTCACTGGCCAACTGGTAAAAAAATAATCGTGATCTTGCCTATTCTAGCATCATAATTTTACAATCTCGACGACTGCTATGTAGTCATCATGCTAATCATGATCATCACAGCTAATCCCAAAGACATTCAATAGCACACTTCCGATCGTTTATCAAAACAAATTCGCCGAACGGTGTGCTGTTTAGGTAATAAGCCAAGAATTCGTTACAGAACAGTGACGTTTATTTGAAGAGGAATTACCCAGGCCACTTTGGCTGTCCTCCCGCACTCCCCTGCCAGACCGTAAATTACCAGCCAATATGCAATAGTCTGGTACGGTGAACTAAATAACGATCCTACATGAATGTAAACACGCGATCGTTAATCAAACAGTGATCACCTAAAATTAATCATAAACTAAACAGGGCGGAAGCAGATCTAACGGGCTTTGTATACATAGTTCTGCGGTAAATATTTTGACAAAACTTACATCCAGAATTCCGTGCGGAAAATGTAATTTACGCCGGCTAGAGGTAAATGGCCCATTTTAGCTGAGGCTTCGAAAATTTCAGCGACTATCGTATGATCATTATTCTATCGTTTGATCATTTGGCTATGCTATGCAAAGAACCTAAGCACCTACTTTTATCATTGCGATACACGAATAAGTTCAGAGGTTTTAATGGTGCCGCAAGCGAATAATGTCAACGACAATGTTTTTCAGTATCGATTTTGCATACCAAAATACCGATTTGCGTGCCGCGAAATATACCTTTCAGGTGGCGATTTAGATTAATGTCAGACTGATGGCTAGAGCTATTTACAGCGACAAAATGACAATGCTAGCCACTTTTAAGTGAATGTTCGGTATCGACATTGATGCCGGGTCAAATACAGCGATGATGCGGGAGCGAGCTATTTTTGAACTATCGAAAATTTCGATCGCTCAAGTTAGAGAGTTTGCTTCTCTGATTTATGTCTGAATAATTAATGTAGAAAAGCTGATTATAACGTTGCAAGGTAAGTATACTCTAGATAAAATCTGTAGAGTATTATAAGTTTGATTCAACCCAAAATTTAAAAATCCATGGAAGAGCGTCGCTACAGAGAAAAAGTTACAATTATTTGTTTATTTATCTTTCAGAACAGACTATAACGTAAAAAATCGATCAGCGTTGAAGTTTGAAAGGTACATTTTCAGAAAAAAACAAAATCTTCCACTCCTTAATGTAGATTCCATACAAAAGTTTTTGAATCATATGTACAACAGTGTGCGACTATTTCTCGATTATGCGTGAATTCGTAAAGCTAGTGGATTTTCATTATTTGAAAGTCCTGTAATAAAAACCAGTAAGACAAGGTAGGTGGTATTCGAGTATTTGTGGTAAAGCTATATTTTTTTTACATTATTGTTTAGTAATTAGGAATATCACTGTGATACTTGGAATTGTTTCCATTCCATTTCTTGTTTACATTCCATTTCCCTATAAATACGTGTTCAAAACCTCAATAATTTCAGAACAACTTAAGTAAGTGAAAATTTTGTGATCCCTGATTTTTCTAAAGTTCAAAGTACAGATTAATTGTAAGCAACAGCCCTTCTCCTACGAGGCCCACCATACGTAGAAATTATGAAATTTTGGAGAGCCCCAGATTCAAATTGCTCAGAAATACTGTTTTGCTTATTCCACATAAGCCCAATTTTGTCTGCAATCTTTTTCTATTTTTTTTTAAGATTTAAATATGGCAGCATGATGTAGACACAAAATACAAAAATTATATATGGCAGAGTTGGCTGACTATCTGAAAAATAAATCTATTTTATTATTGTATCTTCTCCTTCCTTTAGATCGTCGTACCTGACATTTACTATTAACAACAAACACTCCAAAAGTCACGGCAAATCCACGATAACCACAAATCTGTAAGAAACCAGTTCGAACGGCGAAAGGCATACAATCGCAGGATCAATTAATTAAGAGACAAGCAATCTTACTTTTAACTTTCGTGGAACTCATTCGCTGTTTACCTTTAAATTAAAATGCAAATTAAAGAACATCCCAAAGACATCGGTTTATAGAGTTCATGTGATAAACTCCCCACACAACCGTCTCCCAAAATAAATTCAAAAATCTAAACTGAACTGGAAAATAAAAGCGGTACGGGTAGCACACACAGGTCCCTTCCCAGAAAGACGACTTTCTTACTGAAGCGAGTACTTCTTCTAAACCAAACAGACAAAAATCGGGAGCAGGAAGATTTTTCAGGAACGGAAAAGGACTCGATCTAAAGAAGCCGAACTTCTTAGAGAGCAGGCACTTGCTCCCTACGACGCTGTGTTTAACTTGTGCTTTTGTACATATTTAAATTGTCTGTTAAATAAAAGGTAAGCCCCTTAAGAAGAATTAACCCGTAAAGCTCTAAATAAAATATAAAAGTTGCGTTATACTTTTTAAGCGGGAATAGAAAGCATCAAGGAACTCGAGCGACCCATCCATACGACAATGAGAAAAACGTGAATGTTATAAGGAAAAGTTAAATTAAGAGCGAAAACTCTGTGTCGTCATTTTGCTATCCAGAAGATAGGTACGAATCCTGTGTACAAGTTTCGTTCAAGCATTTTCCAATCTGCATATTTAATGAGTGAAAATGTTTTCGTTAATTTTTTCATCGCTTGGCGCGGACTTGTTCAGGAGCAAAGGAAAAGCAATGAACCCCTTTGATATCAACCATCATCAGGATCTGACGACTAATTTCGTTTATTGGATGAATTTTTCTAATGCGAAGAGATTGCTTCCAGCAAACATTTAAGGTAGGTTTTCTTTCGTTTTTGGACTAGTTGTTAAATTTTGGTCGATTTATAATTAAGAAAACTTAATAAGTCTGTGTTCAAGTGAATTTCTTAACTGTTATCGAAGGATTTTTTTCGCATCTACATCACTCTGTGTATATATCATTTTACGAAATCACTCGCAGTTTAGATTAGCATTACACAAAATATCTTAATTACTCGAGTAATTCATTTGGTAGATTTTATTCAATGTTGCAGGGAAAAAATGCATCTACAATGGCGTTAAAATGAAAGGAAAGGGATATTTCAACTCTTGAAAAAGGACACCAGCACAAGAAAATTGCAATGGAATATGTTTTTCAATTCTCTTCTTTTTGTTCAAAAGCAACGAGAAATGGGTAAAAAAACTTCGCATATTACCGGCCAAGAATTCCAACGCATTTATTTTTTTATTCCTTTGCGGGAAAAGAAATTAATTAAAGTTTTCATTTGAGAAGGATCATGAGACGAGAAAAGCAAGAAGAAAAACACGGAGTACATATTAAAATTTCTATATGTTTTTTGAAAATACATACAAAATGAGAAATTCAGTTAGAAATAATTGGCCTCACGATCGACAGAGCGATGTTCATCCAAGTAAAAAATTTCTTCATAGTAGGTTTTCTTTTCAGCTTACCAGACGTCCGAGAAGTCAAAATTTAATTGCTCGCATCGCAATCATTTTTATCTTATCTTTTTATGGGATAGTGAAAAAACCTCATTTCAGTTTTGAATATTAAGTTCAGATTACTATGGGTTGTTGGAGGCACTTCTCCGCATATTTCTGTCTAAATATATTAAAAATTCCTCTGATTTTTTACATACGTTGTGATTCATATTTTTTTTGGACAATCTAACTCATGATTCTTGGCATTACAGACAAAGTACAAGAAGAGTGTATGCTCCGGTGACCACTCTGGATAATGATTTCGGAATTTATGCATTTTGGATTTTGTTCTTTTGGTTTTCGATCTTCTGATCTTAATCATTTGTTCGAGATTCGATTTTTGGAACTTTATGTGTATTTTGAAACTTTATGGGTATTTTTGTTTTTCTGAATAGGTAGTTATATGTATATCTCTTGAGTTGATTGTATAGTTATATACCTATACAAAGCCAAAAGTTGTAAAGATCGCGTTGTGTTGTGTAATGATATTTACAACCTGCGAAATTAGCTGAGGTGAAACGGATATTTTCGTTACCTTGGTAATTAACTTCAGCTGTTATACTTCTTTTCCGTTACGTATCTTCATATATTAAGATATTCAACAATAAAAAATAAACCCAATCACAAATTGAAGTAGCTCAACCGAACACAGGCACTCCAGATGCGAAATTACCTGAGGTGAAACGGATATTTTCGTCACCTTGGTAATTATCTTGAGCTGTTATACATCTTTTCCGTTACGTATCTTTATATATAAATAAACCCAATCACAAATTAAAGTAGCTCAACCGAACACAGGCTCTCCCGATCATCTTTGGAGGTAAGCAAACACAATTTCAATTCAACCACAATCTATTCCTCTAAATTCACTTAACAATTTTTTTTTTAACTTTTCAATATTATGTGACTGCCACCTTATCTCTTAACTCTTTCACACAGCAATGTGTCCAATAATAAGGTTCAATTCCTCATTGCACCGCAGCATCAGCATTTTTCTCGTGGATATTCCGCATAATTTTCCTTACTCAATAAGACATGACTGACTGGCTATTTTTAACCAAAGAAAAACGAATTTTCCACTTACCGCGAAATGGTATAGCCCCGAAACAGGGAAACGTTTTCTTTGCACCATCGAATGTGGCAAACGTTAGTAGTAGCAGCAGCTACCATCCATACACCAAAAGTAGAGAGATAAATCCAGAATGCAATAAAATGTATTACAACAACTGAATGAGGTTCAACTCATAACCACCGGGTTCTGTGTAACGTTATTCTTTCTTACGTCGCCAGAAAGACGATATACCGGCCCCAGTAGACGGAATATTTTCTGATAGGATAGGTTGGTGGTTCCTTGTGTACCTTGCACCACAAAAATCCATAACCACCGCGACCGTGCACTATATACTCCACAAGGAAGGATTTCGAATTCTGTACAAAATCCTGAAGAAGCACTCTGCACAAAAAGAAATATCGCCTTCTTCTGGTACATTCACTTCAAGGATTGTATTTTTTAAAGGTTGTTCTTTCTCTGATTCATGGCCATTTTCTACGGTCAAATAAACCTGGAAAATACATTTGGTATCTGTCTACATGACTTTGGTTAGTGTCCTGGCCACCGAAAGTTGAAATATTCGAAGAAGGAGCAAAATCGGACGGTCGGTGTGTATCTTCTTGGCCGAAACTGAAACTTAATATTATTGCATTTCGGTACACTTTTAACCCACTGTTCCGAGCGAAACTTGCTTCTGCTGTAATGGCTTGGCAAAAATACTCATGGGTCATGTTCATATCTCCTTTGCGATGATGCATTCACTAGGATGTAGACTTATTCATTTTTCATGCAAAATTTCGGTTTTTGCTCGTAAAAATAGACGGAAATCACATTTCTAGAGGAGACAGGATACCAAAAAGGGATAAAGTTCCACGAAGATCCTCTATTATCTCCGGTGTGACCGCAAGGTTTGTGCGGTCAATCCAGTCAATTGGTTTCCATGCTTATCGAGCATGAAGAAAGGAAATAAGAGATTTTAGTGATATATACATAGTACAAAGATTTCAGTTAATGTTCGTGGTGACCTATAATAAAAAAGATCCATTTTGAGACGAATGTCTTAATATGAATAATGTTTACTGGTTTCTAACGTTTACGATTAAAGCTACAATGGAGTTAATTCAAAACTCATCGCAAAGTTTAAATTTCAATATTCTGCTCAGTGCTTTCATGGCTTAAAAAATTGTAGTAACTCCTTGTAAAAAAGTCGAAAATAAAAATTTTCAGAATGCTTGTAAAAGCTAAACGTTTACCTTGCAAATAAATGTTTCATAATTTTTGCAGATAACTTTTACTGTATTATTATTGACTCGCTCAAAAACTATACTGAAAAATACCATGAAACAGAAAGTCGTAAATATATCCGTAATCGTTCACCTTACGGCAAAATTTCTTTCTAGAACTAATGAAGGAAATATTTTAAATCCTTTTTCACTCTCCTTCCCTTTAGGTAATAAAAAAAAAACTGCGTACGTTACCACCTACACAAACCTTTATCCAAACTACAATTCACCGAAGACTGTTGAACGAGTCCTCGCTACTGTTCAGCTTACGTAAATACGTAAAGCATAAACGACTGCAAATTATGTTCTTATATTTATTTAATACGGTGATACTTCGACTAGCTGCAACTTTAATGCTTTTTCAATGATTTTCAAGATTTAAGTTGATGTCTTATGATTTAAAATATTGTAATAATGTTACAGGTACGATACTAAAGATTATCGTAGTCTGTACGAATCTTATTACCTACTACTACTGATTTATATATTTCAAAAAATACGTGATTAAACTCAAATCGAACGAAGGGAAAGAATTTATATATGTATGATGTAATATTTATTTTTTTATATTCTGTTTTTAAAATTATTTTGTGTTTTAGTTTAATTAACTTTTTATTGGTTTAATTACTTTTGTAAATAATGAACCTGATTCTCAAATTTTACTTTTTAACATGATATTTTTGAAGAGTCGTACAGGTTTCCATTATGTTATTATGTTATCGTCTGCCATTCAAAGTTGAAAGTAGCAGTGGATTCAATACTGAATAAAGACATTTTTAGGCAAGCTGTATTTTATAAAATTAAATAATTTAACCTAGCCACACACAGTCTTATTCATTTTAAGAAATGGGTTCGAGCTTATAATAATCTATAATACTAAGTAAATTTAATTTTAAGGAAATGTGGATAATTAACTGATCCCAGCATTTCTTTAATAAATTCATGAATTTCATTAATTTCATTAATTTCTTTTCAAAATAAACGAAACAAACCCTCTGAATAATCAAAAGTCACTGATTTGTGATTTCGTATGCAATGCTCAAAAGATAGTGCAGCTTTTGCGGTCAAACATAACGAGCATAATTGCTTTTCCTTTGCATGTTCAAATGTGTAGCGTGCACATGTAGAAAGGCTTTGGCTAATTTGTTCTTGCCAGTAGGTACCTTCATAGCTACACATTTCGTCTTCATCATCATTACGGCTGGTAGCATCATCAACACTGGACCAAATTCGAATATTGTAGAGTGCTGCCAAAATTACATAAAAATGTTCGTAGCAGAAAAAAAGCAGTCGTATATATTTCCCAGCGTAACATAACACGATTCACTTTACTCCTTGATGTCCTCGACTACCTCAGAATACATTCGGTCGTTTGATGTCTCTGCGCAAAACTAATTTTACACTGTGCGCCTTTATGTGAATGATTCAAAGTGAAAATTTGTCTCATTAAAATTTTATGATCAAAATGTCATAAATTAGCACTCTGTCATCTACTACATATAGTTTGATGTCGTACGGATACGTAAACCATTTCTATACGTGTGTATGGCAGCGAAGACGACACAAATTAGTCAGCATGTCGAGTAAATTTCCATTATTATTTTTCTACAATAATTTGCATACATAGGTACTAATCGATTAAAGATTTTAAACAATAAGCCTTTCTTGGGAGAAGATCTTAGAGCAGCAAAGAAAAAAATCTGCCAACAATCTGGGCGTAACTTTATTATTTTGCAGGCAGAAGTTAGGAACGCGTTCAATTCTGAGATGCGGTGTAGGTTACTATGTGACTGAAAACCTATGAAAAAGAACAAGCCCGTGGAAGTGAAAATCTGATCGGATCTGAGAGATATGGAATAATTTATGAAAAAGTACACAATCACTTTACACCCCCTTAGGGATCAATTTTCAAAAAATCTTGAAAACTTTTTCTAGGTATTCATATGAAGAATCCGTAGAATAAAAGTGAATTCAATATTTTGGAACACCTAGTAGATGTGACGAAAATCGTTAAAATATATGCCATTCCGTTTTGACAGAACATTTTTTTGGCCCCACTTCCGAACTCCAATGGGCATTCGTATTTTTTTTTAGTCCAAATTACTTTTCTTTTTGATTTACATATACACACCCGTACCATACTACCCATATAAAAAACTATATTTTTCCAATATGCCACTACTATAGCTCTATCTAAATACCAAGTTTCAGCTTTTTATCATTATAGGTTCTTCAGATATAGCTATCGGAACTTTTTCTGTTCCACCCTCACCTACACCCCGAAATTTTTTTTCTCTCATAGGGTTCTATTGGGCCTACGTCTGGTAAAAAATTTGTGCATCTATCTTATACTGTTCTTAAGATATGAAACGAGATTTTTTTGAATATTTTTTATCCCCCCCACTTCCATGTTCCACCACCACCTTAAAAAATTTTACTTTGAGCAATCTTTATTTTTTAACCTTTCTACTCAAACCGAATTTCATTTTTCTAGAGCAATTGGTTCGTAAGATATCGTAATCTAAAGGTTTTTTACCCCCCACCCCTGTACGCCACTGCCCCTACTCAAAATTTTTTTTCAATTATTTTTTCTAGTATAGGTACAGGTATTTGTTAAGTTTGAATTTCATGCCATCAACGGTTTAGGAGATATGGATTTTAGAATGTGTCGATCTCAGCATTTCTGCTTTTCGGACGAAATAGTTTCCCCCCACTTCTAAACCCCTTCACCCATTCCAATAACTTTTTTTGCAAATGAGTCCACTATCAAAGTTCTATAGAAATTTCAAGTTTCAGCTTTCTAGCGTAAGCGGTTGCTGAGATCTAGAAACCAAAATTTTTCGTCTAAAATCCTCCCCACTCCTCCCCCCCTCTTACCCACACCCCTCCAAATACCAGTCGTAGAGGTTCACCCAACCTATCCACCATAAAAATTTCATGATAATACCGCGCTACGCGCCTTCAAACTATTTTTGCGTACGGCATACGGCGTACAGACGGACATTTTTTTTCATTGCTTTTTTGGGTTCTACTAGTCCTAAAACGTGAAAATACAAAATTTCAGGGTAGCAAATTTTTTTGAAATTTCAGGTCGATCACAATACTTTATTATTAAATAATAATAAAGTAAAATTAGTGCATTAAAAAAAGAAGTAAGCCTTTTTACTGCAACAAAATTGAAACTTAATAATATAGTTAGTAAAAAATTAACTCTTAAAAATGTATAGAATGGATGCTAATGAACGTAATATCTCTTAATTTTATATTTTGCCAATTTGAAACGAAATAGATACTAGTCTAAATAAGACTTACAAATTTTCCATAAAATTTTTCTTAAGATATTTTAATATTTTTGTTTTTGTTTTTTTCTTTTCACTTTTGTTACATTTAGGGCCATTGTTATAATATTCATTAAACTTTAACCAGAAGTTTTGTATGTAAGTCCGTTAGAACGTAACTGAGAATCGTAGGAACCGACCTTAGTGTGGCTACTAGTAGAAATAGTAAGACTAAATTACTGAATCAGTACTACAGTATAAATATAACAATTAAATAAATTCTGCCATAATCTAAGAAGAAATTTGCGTGTTCTGCCACCGCAGAATAGGTTCAGTTTCATCTTTCTGACAATATTTCATCCGAGCAATTACTTTCCTCCTAAAATGCATAAATGAAAAATGCTCCCTGCATCGCCTAATTTTGTTTTTTTGTAACTGCATGCATGGCGAATGCAAAACAGAAACATATCATCCAAAGGATCATCATAGCTGTCGTCGTCCTGTTTCCTGCTAGTCGTGTGGCTCAATAAAACCATTTCTATACCGGAAAGGATATAAAAATCCTCTCAACAAAAGAATTTATTTCTCCACGCGATATCTGCACGAAAATTTATTCGGTATCTGGAAAAAGCCCTAAGTTTTTCTACATTCGGTTTTGTTTCTACCACCCCTCTTACTTTCAAATGCTTCGCATTTTGCTCGCGTGTAAAAACTTTGGCGCCCTACTATTAAGTCAAATTTTATGCAAACGATAAATTACTGATGGAAACCAAAAGAAAGAACGAGATAGCAATAGATTACACCGCGCAAAACACTATAACATGTTATGGACGCTGTGTCGAGAATTGTACCGTGTATTTTGCTACATAACCTAAAACTGGGCGATACCAAGGGCTTATTTATGTTTCGAGGATAGAGAAGCGTTTCGCGCCAGCAAAGGTCACAAATTCACGTGAGATTTATGGCAATGCAACAAAATGCCTAAAAGTATCAAACAATGAGAGAGTGAGAAGGAGACAGAGCGGACACGTATTATAGTAAAGTGTGGAGACATTATCGCTGACTTAGAACATCCGTTCCATTTAATGTCCCAAATTTTGATAGATCTGAACAATGTTGAATTCTCGTATCGCGTATGGGATTACTCTGGTGACCTGTTAACTTAAGACCGATATTTCGCACCGTCCTGCAGCAACAGAACACATTGCAAAAATCAATCAACTTCGGATTTATCTAGTTCCCGCGGAAAATACCTTTTCAGAACAATCGCCCTATTACAAACATATATACAATGACTCTCGAGAGTTATTCAAGTCTCTACATATGGATGATGAATGATCCGAACCGTTTTTAATATCAGAAAGTAATAAAATGTCTCGGGAGGATACGAAAGGTGGGAAACAGAGAATAAGGAGCCTGCCATCAGTCACACGTGTTTACCTTGGCAGGTTATGAGAAATTTCGGATTAAAATGTGATGATAATGAATTTAGGTAATGGACATACATATGTGAAACTCTTAGGTAAATAATTATTTAACTTCTACGTAGGCATTCTAATTAATAGTACGAAAAATATTTGAAATCATTGAGTTAATATAATAGCGATAGGAAGAAGTTGTTTCGAATATACAGGTATTCTTCATACGGCCCCAACTTTAACCTACGTTCGTAGCTTAGCTTGCGATTTAATGATGTAATTTTGACTTCAGTTCGCTACAGTTTGAAGTCAACTTTATTGTACCAGAATGATGCAGTATTCAATCGATACAGAAGTCAAACTCTCGACCCAGATATTTGGTATTAGTGATTACATATACGTAAACAAATATTATATACATATATTTTGCCACAAAATAAATTTAACAGTATTCACCGGAAAACCTTGTATTTTCAATTCGAAATGTACTGTGAAAACATTCATCAAGTATTTTTATTTGTATATTTGCTTCCTTAGTACACACATATAATATATCCTATGAGTAGAATATCGCAAAATTCTTAAACTAATTTGCAAATCGTGGAATAGAAGGCCCATAGAAGTAAAAGCCAATCCGATCTCATTAAAACTAAAAATTATGTCGGGGTTCGTGAAAACTTGAACTATACCTTAATATCGAAAAATGCTTAAATGGATTTTAATTTATTATTTTAGTAATACAGTATTTTTCTATTGTAATACTTTTGACAGATAGGATACAATAATAACGGGTTTAAGTGTGAAAATATAGTAGATGTTGGTGCTATATGTGCGAGTCTATTAACTATTACACTAACATACCCATCAATCTCATATTTTAATCCTTCTTCCCACTATTTCTGAATTTTTTATCTAGATACCAATTTCTGCTTCCAGGGCTTCCTTCAGAGAATTTGACCAAAACATCACAGAAAAAGGGGATGAAGATAAAATAAATCTCGTCATTTTATCATAAATAATTATGGTCGTTGTCATTATTTCAATTTTGCCACTACAGCGAAATATTCTTTCATCCCCTGCGGCACAAAAATCAACGACTTCTATCAAGAAGACCATTACATTTAGGATTTTCTATTCGAATACAATCCAGTTCGCTCCACCCCATCGCAGCTAACCCAGTTTTGAGTTCTTGCTCGTCAAGAGCTCTTGCCAATTGATAAAGGACGTTGGTTACGCACCTGACTTTTCTTGAATAGAACTCAATTAGGCCAATTACCTTTGATCTGAAAAGGCTGAGAAGGATGTCATTAATCCTCTGGGGAGATTTGAGCACCGCTAGATCATGCGATACGAAGAACCGAGAAAATGGAAAGAATTGTTACAATCCACTTGTAATTAGATGGCAAATTACATAACACGTGTTCACTTCTTAAAAGAAATGGGTTGGGAATATTTCAACTTCTCAAAGTAAAAACGACTCTAGCACAGTTTCGATCTTCTTGTTTTCATACGAACCCCAATACTTAAAGCAGTGTACTTCGATCCGTTTCAACCCCAAGTAGTTCTCTTTTTCCAACAAATGTGCAACATCCTTTACAGGAGCATAAATGACGGTCATAACTTTAAACTTATGAACACATCCGTTGTGATATACCATATATGTACAGAAAGAAAAAACATATGAAAATATTCGCCATAACTTTGCAGATGGTTACCGTAGTATTTGATTCCAGTTCAGCAACCTGCAAACATATTGGAATGACCGCAATAAAAAAACGACAACGAGGACGATTTTTGAAGGAGGTATGTACTATATAAGAGGGGCACGTTACGTTCATATCGAACCATTGATCGTTCTTCGATTTTTTAGGGTGCTTTTTACTGGACAAAGTCCTGCAACTTTTCGGTATATTTTGGGAGAATGGTAGGTTGGTTGGTGTGGTCGTCTTTTGGCAGAATTTATTACCCGAAATCAATAGCGGGAACGTAGCTGCCAAGCGAGAATATGCAAGCATTACAGATATTTTAATGTTACCATGAATAATATGAGGTAGGATCCGGCTGTCAACTGATTCCATTTTTACATCGTTTTATTGTATTGCTCTGTAGATAAGGTGTACCTAGAATGCGACACATCATATCTGTGCTCATAAAAAACTTTAAGATTTGCATGCCTATTTCAGTCATAATACCGCTAAGTTTGTATTACTTATATATACCTACATAATTAATATGAAATTTAATGTTTACTTGATCTAGTTTTAATAATACAAACAAATTTCTTTATGTTAGGTTACGCTGAATTTGAGATGCATAGATAGGTCTGAGCTCTGAGTGAAGTTAATGCAAGTATGTACTTTAAAACTATAAAGTACTTACGTATTTTTTACTGTACTTGGGGATTTTAAATAATTATGTAATTCTGTTCTAAAAAGATTTGCATGCTGTCCGTCTGTTCGTTAGCTCGATAATAAAATAACGCGTTGAAATAAGGAATAAGAAGTATAAGTTCGGTAATGGGCTATAAACTTTGGATACCTTACATAAAAGAGTCCATAAAAAAAAATATTCATAGTTTGTGGCAGAATGCGTTAAGTCAAAAGCTTGAAATTCTGCACACTTTCTAATGTTTGTGAAATTCCGAATATAATGCAAACCAAGTGAGTCCTTCCTATAGTAGCCTTCAAAAGTCCTTAAGAATTGTCAGTACGTTCGGTCGAATGTGCGTCGGGTTCAACCCCCAGCACCGACTACGTACTTTACTGTAAGGATTTCACACGGACACGGGTTCCTTATCTGTATTTTTGTGTATATGAGAGCTTTCTATAAGCTCGCCATACATTTCATTAAAATAAATAGAAAGAACTTGGAAGAAGAAGAAGAAGAAATTGGAAAAGCTAAATGAGTTTTATGAAAATTAGTTCTTCCGACTTTTAAGCTTTTTTCAAAATCACAGTAGTCGAGACTTATATGTCAAGGCCAATTCAAAAGTTATTCAAAAGCTATTTAAAAATGTCCACAATTTTTAAAGCAACAATATTATTGTTAAGTGTCATTCGAAATCTCAATGGATATTAATTTGTTTTAATTCAGAAAGAATTAAGCGATGTTTGCTTAAATAATACGTGCGGGATGGTGGTCTACATTTGATGGTGGTCTACATTTGATGGTGGTCTACATTTGATTTGTTACTATGTAAGTTGAAATGTTTGTTTCTCTATGCAGCATTTGATGTAATTTGGTTTTGAAAAACTATTTCCTCGATAGCTAAATCCAGGCAATGAATAATCGATGCTGATCAATGGTCACAATGGAATTTGTAACAAGTTTGCTGTTCTTTACAAAACTGTAAATATGTTACTCTTGGTATTTGTGGAATAGTGTTTTGAAAATAGTTCCTGTTTTTGGTTTTTCCTCAAATTCAGCACTGGGATAGGGATTTAGAGCATATGGCACGAGGGTGTCTAAGACATTGTTCGATTGCCAAGGACAAATTTAATTTTATATGTAAATTACTTTAATTTTGGTTTTAGTTAATTCATTTCAAAGCGGTTTCCTTTCGATGCAGACGATGAAACAATTACAGTCGCAATGACTTATTCCTTCAGTCCAAAGGATCCATTGAATCGGTTTGTTATATCGATTAAGAGATCATGGCTTTTAGAAATTAACGAAATCAGCACATTTGGGCAATTCCAAAAGTTTAAGTAATTTTGTTTAATTTTAAAATTTTCTAAATTTCATGTATGCAAGCTTTCACTAAAATTTGTATATTTAGACCGGCAAATATGACTGTATTAAAATATCCCACTGTGTAATTCGTAGGATGTGCTTCTGCCAAGTTAATATGTATACACATTTGAACTTTTTAATCGCAGTAGTTAAGAGGGCAACAAAAAGAAATGATATCAAAAAAAAACATTTTAAAAAATGTAAAAAGAGGTGTCGGGTCCAACAAAAAGTGATGATATTCACAGAGTCGGCTTTCTTTCTATTAAATATTTCCACTTACGTTTGTATACAAATTTGTGATATTCATTTTCTCAAGAAACCCGACAATCGCTCGAAGAAATATCACCCTCCAAATTTTCCAGATTAAAAGCAACCAAAAAGTAAACTTTGCACATCATCATTTTGCTATACGACGAGCGATTGTCGCGTTTCTAGGGAAAATGAATATCACGAATTTGTATACAAACGTAAGTGGAAATATTTAATAGAAAGAAAGCCGACTCTGTGAATATCATCACTTTTTGTTGGACCCGACACCTCTTTTTACATTTTTTAAAATGTTTTTTTATGCAAATTACAACAAAAGCAGAAATGACTTCATTGATTCGTAGCATCCGTCAACTCTTTCGGATAATTGTCATATAAAAGTCTTTAAGCAAACAAATATCTAACATTAACAGAACGCTTTAAGCTACCACTATAAGATTTTGTATTGATTTTATAATTGATTTTTTTAATTTTCGCAGCTAAAGCTAAACACGGCTTTATCCCCACATCCAATATAAATCGGAGTTTTCAGAATATAGAGTATGCTCACAGCCGATCGTGACTCCAGTATGTTTTTTATTATTTTACTTTAAAGAATCTGATAAAAAAGACTTTCAAGTCAAAAGTATATATAGCCCCTCACGTAGAGTATCTATCTACCTAAAGTTTTTCGCGAAAAACTGACAACAAGAAAAGAGCACGTAAAGGTTTTTCTTCCTAGTCAAAATTTTACGACAGTACCAAATGGAAATTTTATGGCTTTTCGGTCCTATTATGTGTGCCTTCAAATGATAACACACATACATGAGCATAAAACCAATGTCTACTTAACTTTTCGAAAAAATATTTCCATCAACACATCATTTTCAATCATATGTTTAGCTGACATGATGTGCGAGGTGTCTATATGTGTTTTATTTTTGTTTAAAAGGTGTGTTTTGTTTTTTAAAAAGTTGCGCAGGTTCTTTATGTATGGAGGAATGGTAGAGAACATTCCGTTCTGAGCCTTTAATACTGTAGCGTATCTTTAGTTTTTAGGGATGGCATGGTTGATGAATACTAACAGGTGTTAACAAATTTTAAAAGTTTTGAATTTTGGCTACTTCCATCAAGATTGTCCTGAGCTCGAGATGTTGTACGAGGCCAGTTCCTACGATCGTCAGTTAAATTCAAACCGGAACTTTCACAGCAAGTTTTGTATGAAAATATGTCAGTTAAAGTTCCAGTTAGAACGTAACTGACGATCGTAGGAACGGACCTAAGTATGATAAAGACTTAAGCTAGGTTTCCATATGCTACAATTTTTTGTGACATTATGTGTGACAGTTCAGTTATCCAATCAGATTACAAATCTCTGACATTTTTGCCGTGACAAATTTCTGACACAGAAAATTTTCGCACCTTCAGCGTTTAGTATTGATCTAGTGCCGCAATAAACTCTGCTCCTGATTTCTTATTAGTATTCGAAAATTACTTTCATGTTTTGAAAATTTATGTTTATTTATAGGTAAAGATATATGTAATCATTCAATATTTAATTTATGTTTTCATATCTGCATAATTGGATTAAAATTCAATAGCTGATCATTAAATAAATAAATATTATAATAACATCTTCAAACTATAACCTATGAACCGTAAAACTGAGTCTTTTCTTCTTCAGATAGCTTTAGTACGTACTTACGAGTACATATTCCTTAAATCATAAATAAATTACACAACCACCCAAACACATATATCCAAGTACCCAAGTCAATAATATCGAATAAAAGTCAAATAATGGCAGTTAGGCTAAATAATGGCATATCCATAATTCGACATCGAAAACGAAAGAAACTTTTCAAGGAGTAGAAAGGTATTTTCTTGAAGATTGGTAGCAAGAATTCTCGTTTTTCCGCAACACACAAACTTTTAAGATTCGTGTGAAATAGCGTAAAAACGAAAACGATTTAGAGAGGCTCTCACACATCAACATACGAGCGCGATAAATTTCGATAAAGGAAATTTTCTTGGCTTCCACAAAAGGTATACTTATGAAATGACATTCCGGTATAGTACTCGTAGTATGTCGGTAAGGACGTTGTCGTGGTCGAGGTCCAAGTCACTCGACGAATTTATGAACCGTAAGGTTAAGAGCACCACTATATTCTTCGTATCGAAAGTGTACGTTGTGCGGAAATGGTCGCGAATGAGACGATACTTTCGAGAGAAAATCGTGCAAAAATTTATGTTCATTTCGAAAATCAAAAAGCTCAAGAACGAAGCCACGTGAATTCACATGTAGAAAGGACGACGGTGCTGCGGTTAAATGGAGCTACTATGCCCTTCCTGGTGGTACACATATGAGGGATATGGCTCCAGTCAGACGGGCACTTTGCGGTGCTACAATACACGGTAATGTCTGAAAGGAGAGTACAGGACTCTTACGTGTGTTCCGGAGACTGCACTACCATTAGGAAGAAGTCAGAAGTTGATAAGATAGACATTAAAGACATATTTAGTTCCTGGAAGTCGAACAGTTCGTAATTACTGTACTCTCAAATCTTCTGTTTTTCTTCCGCGTCATATAACTATTACATACAATTTTTTCTATTATATTTTCCAGTATTTGGGCTAAAGTTATTGGAAGAAAAAAAATTTAAGATCTATGTATCCTGATTCATTTTATTCTACATGTACGTTTAAGTCTTGCAAGTGTGGTTCTATTCGAACCATAGAGATTTATATACTGGAGACGATAAGACTCTTTTGAAGCTCTTTGAAGCATTTTGAAGCAAATTGGAAAGTGTTTGTATGGAGCGGTTCATGCCAGGTGGCAGTGAAATGCAAATAGTAGCCTAGTATTCAAACGTTTGCCTTTTTTGTTTTCAATACCGAAGTATAACATATGTACATGTGAGTAAGATGCTGATAGTACTCGGAAAAAATCGCATTATAATTATAAGTAGATAATGCACTTCTCATGCCAAGTAAATCGTGAAATAAGAATATATTTCTTCTTTCATTAACAAAAATCTCTCGTTCAGTTTAATCTATTTAAAACAAGATAATTATTCTTGAATTAAGAATCTTTCCTTTTTCGCAAAATCAGAACTTTTGTTCCTAAAACAAATTTATATTTGTAATCTATTCGTCAAGAATAAACTTTCTTGTGGTAGGAAGAAACATACTTAAATTTCGAAAATATAACTTGATTACGCAATTTAGAAGAAAATTCTTGATTTCTTTGTGAGTTACTAAAATCAAGAATATTTCGGTTGAATTGATTTTGACGATATCATAAGAAGCAACTTGATATCTCATTAGTCACTAAAGATTTTGCAAAATTCATGAAAACGTAAGCAACCCCACCCTATTATGGTACAGGTGGAATTTCAAAAAATCGTAAAATTGATGTTTAGGCCATTACATGAAATGCCCGTAAAAGCAATAGGTAATTTTAATGAATGACAGGTAAAAAATCTAAAAACATATGCAATGGTGAAATGAGTTTTTAGATGATGATATAAGAAATTTGTGAAGTGAAAAGTAACATGTAAATGCATGTATTAGTTTACTCACAAAAAATTCAACTTATTAGCTTAAAGAGTTTGGCAGCTAAGAGCTTTTAAACGATTTTGCGGCGCACAGACGGACTGAAATTTTATTTCACTTTTATAGTGTCTATTATTCTCGAACTGTAAATTTTTTCTTTAAAAATCGGTAACAATACTTTATTATAAAAATATTAAAGTAAAATGTGCGACCTGTTCTCATGATGAATTACTTTATTAGTAATAATACAGTATTGTTATTGATTTTCAAAAAAAAAAAATTTGCTGCCCTCAAAATTTTTTGGGGGGTTGCAATACTTAACATTACGATATCTCCCAAACCAGTGGCACCAGAAAAACAAAATTCGGTTTAGATATAAAGCTTGATAAATAAAGATTGCTCAAAGTAAAATCTTTGAAGGGGGCGGGGGAGTACGTAAGTGGAGGGGATAAGAATTTTTCAAAAATAACACGTTTCATATCTCAATAACAGTGTAAGATGGATGCTTCAAATTTTTACCAGAAGTAGACCTAATAGAACCCTAGTAGGGAAAAAAAGTTTGGGGGTGTGGGTGTAGAGGGCGAGGGTGGGGAAGGGTGAGAAAGAAAAAGTTCCGATGCTTATATCTTAAGAATCTATAGTGATAGGAAGCTGAAACTTGGTATTTAGATAGAGCTATAGTAGTGGCATAGTGAAAAAATTGAATTTTTTTTAGGGGTAGTATGGTACGGTGGTGGGGGGTGTTTTTCCTAACTTTAGAACGGCTTATGCTAAGAAGTTGAAACTCGGTACGTATATGTAAATTAACTAGAAAAGTAATTCTGATAAGAAAAAATTCTAATATTCATTGGCGTTCAGAAGGGGGGGGGGATAAAAAAAAATATCAGTTAATATAAAATGCATATATTTTCACGATTTTCGTCATATCTACTAGGTCTTTCGAAATATTGAATTCATTTTTATTCTACGGATTCTTCATATGAATACCTAGAATGTGTTTTCAAGATTTTTTGAAATTCAACCCCTAAGAGGGTGTAAACTGGTTGTATACTTTTTCATGAATTCCACCATGTTTCTCAGGTCTGATCAGATATCGAATATCTTTTCACTTCCCCAGGCTTGTTTAATAATCACCTATTTTTAAGTTTTGTTTTTTTCAACCTCTGGACCGCATCCCGGAATATGACCCAACTATTTAATTCATATGTTACAACCTTTTCTAACCGCTTCCCGAACTTTTTGTTAGGGTTTCAGTCACATAGTAACTAAACCGCATCCCCGAATTGAACGCGTTCTGAACTTCTGCCGGAAAAATAATAAAGTTGCGCCCAGACTGTTTTTTTGTTGATGCGGTAAACTCACCATTTTTGAACTCTGGCTTAAACGGTACCGAAATGGTTAAAGTTCCTACGAATAAATTAAAGTTTGCGGAAATCATTTGACTTGGTCTAATATATTCAGTTTTTTTAATTTAGAACATACATATTTCATACTCTCATCTTCGTACACTCCAGGCATTGTCTGCCGCATAGACTTAAAGTAAAGAAAACCATTATTACCTTCGTCGAGTATTGGAATGTTTGCATTGTATAAATCCTGAACACCCTTGTTTGCTCTCTGCTCTCCATAATAATAATGAAAATAAAAAGCTTTTATACCGTATCCCATCGATATGAGATGACCACTGGACATGCTCTTAAACACAGACAGATAGTCTACCTACAGTTAAGTGTATTTGGCTATACCGTCGTCCTCTTATTCTTCTTCAACGGTAGGTTATATATTTGTATTAGACATAGAAGGTCTGTATAGTCTTAGCATTTATTGACCTTTCTACCTATCCCAAACTGCTGCAGACCTTTTGTTTGACTTAAAGTTGCCTACGGTTTGCATTTAATCGTGTCCAAAGTCACTGTCCATCGAAGATAGAAATCTTTACATTTAGCACATGTTTTCTACAAAGGCTCTCTTCTTATTTTAAAGAAATCAAAACCCTTCATGTCCTGCTGGACAATAATTCAAAGATGGGTTAAAAGGTTGACTACGTTGATTGAATAAGATGTCTGCCAAGACAGGCAGATGGATGGATTGTGCCTGATCCTAGATATGAAAGGATTCGTCGTGAATGACGTGAAAATTATTTGGGGCAACATATGTGTCCTTGCCGTGCACCAAAGGCATCAAAATTCGTAAAATATTTCTACAGAGGGTCTAATTTTTGATTAAAAGAGCTGCTTTCCACAGTAAAGTGGGTCGATGCTTTTACCAGAATTTGATTAATTGATTTCGTTGTTGCTAGACTGAAATACGAATTATGAAGGTTCACTTCTAAACGCCTCATATCACTTAACAAAATTTATTTATACCGCTTAAGATTTGAGTAGCTTCCCAAGAAGGAAAGACGAAAACTATATGGTTATATGATTTATAATAGAGAAATTATTTTCAAGTCATGTGAGCAATTAAAGATATTATTTGGATGAACTATTTTAAAAAAAATTGTGTAGTATAAGTTACACTTATGTCTAAACGTTGCGAAAATTATGCATAATATAATTATATTATAATGCAATCAAATTCGATAGGTATACTTTGTATAATTTAATTTGCTATCTAAAAGTTACATAAATATAAAAGAATTGGGGTTTTTTCATGACTAGTGCCGTATTAAACAGACTATAGAGTGCACAAATTAAAGAAATTCTATTTTACGTTAATTCCTGTTCACCGGATAAATTAGTCGCTTAGTAGCTGTCCTCCAGGATAGCGAATTATTAACAGTCGGGGATTTCGTGTTGGGGTTTCACTCTGATACCGGCAAAATGACAAACATTTAATTAAATTTGCTTCTATGGTAGCTTACCATGAAAAAATTTAGTTAATAAAAAATTTTGGAAAAAAAATTAAAATCGCTGTTGGCGGGATTCGATGTTGAACTTCATATATCTTAGCGGACAACCAAAAATTCCACCAAATTGGTTGAAATATTGGGTGATCTTCAGTGCCATCTACCTTTAGTATAAGGATGCGATAGCAAGAATTTTCACTTTAATATAATCAAAACGTGAATGTGAAAATAGCAATGAACTATGTTACAAAAAGAATAAAAGGGACCTTTACTGACTGATGCTATTATTCTTGAAAATGATAAAATATCCTGGTATAAGTATGACCAGTACCTACGTATAATGTAATGAGCACCCATATTCATATATAGGTATAGGTATAGGTATATTATATATATTATGTATAAGAAATAATTGATGATTTATTGGATTGGAGTTTCGAATGATGATATACAAGATCTATTAAAAGGTATAATTTTCATTCACTATTGCCCACAAGTATAATACATAATTTATTTAAAAAATATTTTTAATATTTTATATTTTATATTTTATATATATATATATATATATATAGTAGGATAAACCTACTAGTAGTATCACTTACTAAACCTATAACGATACTGTCCTCAAAAAAAATCTACACTATCTATGAATAAATGTATTAGAGTTAAATTCGCTTATAGGCAATGTTAAATTTTGCTCAATATTTTGTTTCCTAGATTAAACCATAAACCGTACCTACCTAATTTCCGACCTAGCTTGAATTATGTACTCTTTTTCGGTTTATGTGGTGTACAAAAGAGACATGATGTAGAAGACATAAATTCTAACTCTTCATCTTTGTATTCTGACCCGTCCTAACAAAATACGATTACTTTGTAACTGAGCTTGTCTTTTGATATCTGGTTTTCCTGCTTCTAGAAACAACTTTTGTCCAGTCCTGCCTACTTACTGACGGCTTCAATCCCATTTTTGGGTACCCTTTCTCAGCCTGTGAAGAATTGACCACAGTACAGTTTCTCACCTTAACACGGTTGAACATTTTCACCCTTCACCATATCAACATACTCATGCTGTATGATGACATTAGGGATTAACTCAGTTTGATCAGTTAGATGTGCTCTCCAATCAGTAAAGTGTACTGGTATCAGGGGAAGCACCAACTAACCAAATAATAATTCAATAATAACTAAAATTCAATAAGATAAATAAAATAAAATAAAATAAATACAATTTAATGAAAAAAGTAATTAAATAATAAAAAAAATATATATGTGATGAACGAAGAAAAAAAAATACAAGTACTAAAGAGGGAAAAAGTTAAAAGATATAAGGAAAATATAACGAAAGAGAATAAAAACCAATAGTTTTTCGAGTGAAACAGGTGAGAAAGAGAGAAAAAGAAAAAAGAAGACGAGCGAATGAGAGAAATATAAATTAAAGTTTTGTTGTTTTTTCGGCGCCAGTGGAGTGAAGCCCCAACACGAAATCACCGAATGTTGATAAATCGCTGTACTTGAAGACATAACAAAACCTTCACTGGATAGGACAGTTTATTAGACTGCGTTGGACTAGGTCCGAAGGAGCTGTTTCGTCATCGGATGACATAAACTCGTCAGAGGGTGTATCATGCCTACTATCCGAAACACCCTTACAGCGGTGGTATTGCTTAGGAGAATTCTATATAGGCGATGTTGAAACAAATTGTATTACCGAATATACTATTTTCTTGAAAGTTTTCACCGACAGTTTTTTCAACGAATTAAGTAAGCTATGCAAGATGTAAAAACTAGTCCACCAAAACCTACACTTACTCGTATATCATCTCATAAGTATTAAATTCGTTACTTCTATCGATTAAAAATGTGAAAATCTTAAAGCTGCTACGCTCCTTCGCAGCACTTCAGATACCTACTAGAGTCCTTGAGTTCCATGTACTCGACATCACTGAGTAAAGAAATAGAATCGACCGAAGAGACGACGACGGGCGAAACATAAAAACTACTTAAAAATAGACGAGGTAATACCTAAGAGGTGGATGGCAGAAGGAAAAAACGACAAGGATACCTATGTCTAAGAAACGTCACACCTTTTGCGAGTGAGCAACCATTGGCTGAAATAAATCAAACGTAATACCTGAATGGGTGGAGTTCCACCCACCTATCAAAAGCAAGGTGCGCGCACGTCAGCACAATTTTCTCACCGACCAGCTGAGTATACACTCAAACTTTAGAAAAGCATTTACTCGGTGTATAGGTGCTCGGTAGGTACGAGAGGTAGACACACGATATAACTTTAAAGCTCGGCTATGTACTAAGTATCTTCAGCAGGTAGATTGGCTACTCTCGTATATCATGCGCAAAAACACCTGCCGGAGGAGGTAGTAAAGGTTGACGCCATACAGCCAGAGTGAGTAGGTGGTAACTGAGCCTAATAAGTGCCTAAGGTATACAAACTAGAACCTAGGACAAGGAATTGAAAAACCTATCGGCAATGGAAGTATCCCGTTCCACAATATGTAAACCATTTCCCTTTTCTATGTGACTAATTTGTGTGGTTAGTGTCGTTTTTTTGTCTTGCAACGGTGGCGCCAACATACATAAATACAAGACGTGAATCGAAATGAGGAGCATTGTAGGTCCTTTTTCTAGGACAGCATCATGAGATTCCAAGCCAGAATCTTTCTCATTACTACTGCACTGTGTCCGGAACTCCTTCCTCTCATGATTTTTCCCATTACAAACAATGCGAGCAAATTAGAAAGGAAAATCGAATCGAAACGAAAAGAAGGGCCGGAAAAGCGCAACAAGACGAAACCTCGATGGAACATTCATCTGGTCGCAAGGGAATGGGATTTGGATACGAATCGGGCGTTCGGAAAATACCTCACCTCGAACGTTGTTGTCTGTTGACTTACTTCTTCTTATGTACCTGTACCACCACCATAAAACATCTCTCCTTTTTACCTTGAAACTCATACTTTTACAGCAGGTGCCGCTGTGTAGACGGAAATTCTCGCAGAAGCCGGCGGAAAATCGGAAGTAGTTGTGTGCTCCAACCAACACCAACTAGTAGGATTGGCATTCCCTATTCCGTTTCCGAATCTCTTTTTCCCAGCTTGTTTATTTCGAGTTTTCCCCTCTTCAACACATTCACATTCGGAAAACTCCACGCTATTCAGTCCAACGAATTTTCCAATGCAGTAATATTGGTGAAAATTGTTCAAGAGCGCACATACGACATCTGGCCGTCACTAGATTAAAACTTGTTGTTATCGTTAGCATCGGACGGTTTTCTTTGTTCTGAACGACGAACATCGCGCCGCGAGTATTTAGCCCCCAAAATTTCGTGACTTATGTTCCGGCGAAACGAGTAAAATTTATTTACTGACCCAACATTATTTTCCCATTCAGCCAAATTTATTATTAACTTTAAGGCAAGTGTTTGATTTGATATTTGTTAGGGAAATGTTAAAATTAGTGAAAGTTCTTTGGTTGGGTGTTAATGGTATTGAAGCGTGTTCTTTAATTTGTTTTTAAATATTTGTTTAAAAACATACTTGGCAATGTCAGCAAGATTTTCGGCAATCTAACTTATTTCGACACTTCTTCATTAATTAAATTGGAAACCATTTAAATTTAGAATTGTTTCTATTGTGTTGTGTTTCCAGCGAAAAAAATATTAAAGACAACTTAATAATTTAGTTATCTATATTACTATTATGCAGAATCCTTAAATGCGTATCCTCCGTAGAACGTTGGTCGATAGACTACCTAACTCTTCGGGGAAAAAAATATGTTGAATAACTTCTGAAGAAAATCATGATGATTGATTATTTCGCGAAAGATCTACCAAAAAGTGTTAACCTCCCATGCTGGGCATTCTTTTCTTTAAGAATTTGGCGGATTTGAGGCTGATGGGCATAACAAGCTGGTAAAGTTTATCAGCGATCTGCAATGTGTTTTGGGCATGATTAGTAACCTACGTGGTTCCGAACGGATCACTGTCATGCCTAGTGTGTGCGATGGCTCTGCACTTTAATCCTTCCTAAAACTAATACATACTTTATTATTAAAAAATAATAAAGTAAAATTAAAAGCACATTATATTCATCGTAGAATCTTAATAAGAATCTTAACTTGTTTTAAAGGTTAAAATCAGCCCTTCATTAAAAAATATCCTTTAAAGTTGAAATTAGTTTACTTTAAATTTAGAACTGACTTTAGCATTAACATATGCTGTAAGTTCACTGTAAAAACACTAATGTCGGTTTTATCTATTTTAAAGTTAAAGTCAACTTATCGCGATTGAAATAGCTGTTAGCTATACAGATTTTTAAACAAAATAGATAATTCAGAATATGCTACAGAAAAGTAGCTGAAAAACTCTTATGGTGATTTCTTTTCTGAAAAAAAATGTGACCCATTTAGATGCAAAATTATTGCAGTTCTGCCCTCTTTTTTGACAGTTCCGTCCGACAGGTCAATTGACAATAGAACGCTTTCAGGTCAAAAAGCTGTTATGAAAATTTAAATATATTTACACTACACTCCGTATGATTTCTAATTACTGTATGACCCGTTTGACAGTTTAATTTATGCTTTTAAATCGGTTGCTGCTGTTGTCATAGGATATTTTTTTCTTATGTTGTCGCACATTTGAGGTTAAGGAGTTGCACCGCCGAAATTTTCGGGGCAAGAAATGCGAGTTTTCAGGGCAATTTTAGCCACGGACTCAAACCCCTTTTTCTAGTAGGTCAAAAATTTTTCCACAATAGAACGGGCGGAACTGTTAGAAAAAAATTGAGGGCAGAAACGGGTCACATTTTTTTCCAGAAAAGAAATCACTTTTACATTCAGGAGTTAGTTCAAAGTTAAAAATGATTTCGAGTTTGGTATTAAGCGAAACACTTTCACAGCTTTGAGTAGTTCCCATTCAGCTCATATTTGTCGAGATGTTAATTATGGATGATTATTACGAACCTTACATGGCAATGGTGCATCATTCTTTTTTATTTGTATTTATTTACATATTGGTCGTGGTATGTACTATAATTCATTTACATTTACGCCTACCTGAATAATTGGGGCTATTATCTTATTTTTAGTAATAGGGACTGATTTTGTAGGATATGTTTTACCGTGAAATTAAATATCATTTTGAGGAGCTACAGTAATTACTAATTTATTATCAGCCATTCCTTATTTAGGAACAATTTTAGTTCAATGAATTTGAGGGGGATTCGCAATTGATAATGCAACTCTTACTCGATTTTTTACCTTGAACGTTTTATTATTATTTACTTATTGTAATAATTTTAACATAAATTTGTTAAAATACATTCTTATTATTTGATAATAAAGTATTTTCATCAATCTCAAATTAAAAAAAAAATTACTATAAAACATTTATCTCGAAAGAGCAGAAACTTGTTTGCCATATGTCATCCGGAAACACAATTGAATTGAGCTAACAATTCAAAATTAATTTTTTTTGTCTAATGATATTTACAAAAATTTTATCTCACTAAACTTAAAAATTGATAAAGTACCCAATTTTCTTACTTATTTTACTTACTTATAATTCTTTAAAACTTCTTGATTTAATAGCATTTCCCACTTTGACCCACTATAATGATGAGAAATAAATTTGTTTGATGTTCATATATACTTTTTGCTGGATATAATACAAACTTATTTACACATGTAAAAAGAATTGGAGAATTTTCCTCACCATCGTACAAAAAAAAATTTATTCATGGCCTGGTACCATATTTAATCCCTTGGTAAGGCTGCTCACGCTAACCTCCAAATATCTTACTGACTTTCTTTGAAAGTTTAACACAAACTACACCTACTTTTCGCAAACTCTTTTATATTCTATAATTCCCGAGCTAGTATCTTATCCTGTGTACTGTCAAGTACTCTGGAGGAATAAACGGTGGTTTACAAAGCAGGTACGAAATTTAAAAAAGCAAAAATAGAAAGAAACGCAAGAAAATTATTTAAGATCTGAAAATACTGGAAATATGGTGTGCATATATCAGGAAGGAAATCACGTTAAGGCATAGAGATTGAACGATTTTCTTTTGTTTTCGCTTGCTCTAGAGTAAAATCAATTTTACTTCAGACCGCCTTTATGCAACAAGTACTATGTTTACACGGAGGATTGAATCCGGATTGAAAACAGATTCAATCCTCTAAAGTTGCATGTAGACTCAGATCTGATTGACAATATACACCGACCTAATCGATGAGGAAATCGCTTTGGCTCTACTTTCATTTCAACTTTAATTGTAAAAGGTTAACAATACTCGCATTTATCTTAATACTATACTTAACTTTATTTATCAATTCACTCTTCCAGCTAAACACAGGAAACAATGAAAATTTGCGCTTGAGCTCTTTAGTATTCTGAACTATCTTGAGTCTTGACTATGATGATGACGTGAATCCACTCGCACATAGCGGTTTAGAGCCAAATGTTCTTAGTTCTGTGGAAATAAATTTTTACCTTGTTTTTAAATCTAAAAAATAGTGAGGATCACAATGTCCTGTTCGGACACTGTTTCATAGGTCAATTTAAAAAAATTTAAATAAATAATAAATAAATTTTTCTTCTTCTTCTTCATATTTTGCCATACCACAATAAATCAGAAATCGATCGATTAAACAACGAACTTTAGTCAAATTTAAAATCCTGTACAGTGACAAAAGAACGGAAATTTTTTACTTTAAAACCGATATTGGTATCGCTCACTACTTTCGTTTCATACAATAACTGACACATACAAATGACATTTCGGTCGACTGAAGCAGGAATGCTACGCTTTACAATTTTAGTCACCCTTAAAAAGACAATAGCGACAAGGAGAAGTAATTGCATCAACATTTACACCTCAGTTCAGAATCAATGGCAATGCTATAAAAAAATACGCGATTTAGGTATGAGTAAGAACGAGTACACCCTGTACATTTCGATAGAATACTCGAGTATGAGATTTATGAGGTTTACAGATGCCACAGCATCTGTTGCCGAAACCCACTTTTTAACATTTTTATCTCTCGATCGATTTTTTCCATGATCTACATATGTATGTATGTTAAGTGAACCACATTGAAATTACAGTTAAGCTCAGTGTGGAATGTTGTATTATGTATATACATACCTATATCTAATAAAAAAATATGTACCTATAAAATACAAGAAAAGCTTTACTTTAAATTAAAATCACAATGTCTAAACTAAGAACGAGTCGTTCCTATAGGTAGGTATTTTAGTTTTTTATTGTCCTTCTTCCTATTTCTCTTGTTGTATGTTTTTCTCTTTATATTCCTCTGCGTACTTTGCTGTGTAACTACAGCTCAAGTCAAACCTTATTTTCTTCTTTTATAGCGCAACTGCAAAAAATGGGTCTTGGTTAGAGATGGCAACGATTAATCAAATGATTCAAATAATCGATTATTATCTTTCGATTATTCGATTAATCATTTGATGCTCTTGGTTCGATTAATCATTTGATTTATCGATTAATTTGTTAAACAGTAAAATGAAGGTACCTTATTTTGCGCATACACTAAATCTTGTGTGTGAAAAATCTTTGGAAATTCCCGAGGTGAAGGAGCTCATCGGAAAATGCAGAAATATTGTTATTGGGATGAAATATCGCGTTTATGCTAATGACGAGCTTAGTAAAAAGCAATCGAACGCAGGAGTACTGGAGGGAAAATTAGTGAAGCTTCTCTTGGACGTGAAGACTAGATAGAACTCCTGTTTGTATATGTTGGAGCGTTTGATAAAACTGATACCATATGCAGATCATGCTGAACCATGTAGATGTGCCTTCCATGATAAATCCAAGCGAAAAAGAAGACAAAACGGAAATACTTTCCATTTTGCGACCATTGGAAGACATGGCGAATCAGATCAGTGGTGAGACGTATGGTACGTTGAGCCAGATAATAATAATAATCAATGGCGCAACAGCCCATATCGGGCCAAGGCCTTGAAGTAATGCTAGAGTTACTTCATTACTAGGCCAACGGGACACTAGGAGGTGAAGTGTTCAGCCAGACGCTCGTCCGTGATTATTACCCCGATTCCCCGTATATCCAGATGATTCCGGTTATTTACTACGGGCGCTAACAGTTGGGAAAAATAATTTATCACTACGAAGGAAGGGAAATTTAAAGATATTGTTATATCGGAGTATGAACGCCGATTCGGTCAGGCAGGGAAAATATTTCTACTACCAGCATATACTTTATTGGATCCAAGGCTTAAGAAAATTTATTTTAATAACCCTGTTGCTGTTCACAAGACTTAAGTAACCTTCGGTTTAAAATCGACAATGTCAATATGGCAGAAAGTATCGACACTTCGCGCAAAACATCTACCTCGGCTTCATGTGACGAATTTGACCTGTGGGAGGATCAACATTCAACCTGCCTGAAGATGAATTTTACTTAAATGCTCCAGTAATAGTCCTACAACAAAATTCATTTGGTGCCTGGGAAGAAATGAAATCAGTTTACCCAAAACTCTACAACGTGACAAGGAAATACTCCCCTTTACTTGGACCATCTTTTCTACCAATAGATTGTCTAAGATGTTATTTTTGAGCTCATGGCTTAAGAGTACTAACAAGAAGATATGAATCTTCACTTTTCTGTGCAATTACCATATAACTTATTTGAATTACTATTATATTTCTGTGAAATCAATCCTATTTACTATTATCTTTATTACCGTTTTCAAAATATATATTATATGTCCATATTTATGGATCAAGATTTGGTTTTCTTCAATTTCTTCAAGTATTACATGGTACCTTCGTAATGAAATATAATGTGGTAATATATTGTTAGCTGTAAAGGCGAAATTAACCGATTAATCGATTATTTTCTACAGATTTAATCGTAAATCGATTATCACATTCCGATTAATCAAATGATTAATTAATCGACTATTTTATTTTAATTGCCATCTTGGTCTGTTCAATAACAAATTATTCTGGAATCGCGTTTGGCATGGTAATATATAACTCTTCATCAAAGAAGCCTTACCTGCCGTACTCGTAAGAAGCAAATCCATTGCTGTTGCTTCCAATTCTTATTACACTCCAGAGGTTATCGGATAGACTAACAACAGATCCCCGGAAAACAGACATGTTGAGGAAATTTTAGGGAATTTTTGGTTATGACGTAGGCAATTGTCAAAAATGACGTAGTGCGTAGTAGTAGTAGTTTCAACTATTTATTCTATGCTATGATGACAAAATATGTTAACCCAGCGTTCAATATGAATCTTACATTAATTAGCATAGCGCCATGAATAAAGAAATATTCATGTTATTCAAGATTAAGAATTATTTGTAAAATGGAATTGTTGCCGAAATGAAACGAAAATTATGCATTATCTAACAGTCTCGCATGAGTGACATGTCACTCTCTAACAATTACCTAAAAAGCAATCCACTTGCATTCCATCCATCTTGAAGGATTTGAAGTTCGTTTATCTATGCCACATCCGTTTGCCTTACGGATTTCGATGTATCCTTTAAGAAACAATTTCATTTGTCCGTGTTTAGCTTCAGTTTTGCAATTTCTTTGCAGGTTTCTGGATGTCGACGGAAATCCCGAGCATTGGGACGAGTCGGAAGAGAATTGAGTCGGATGCGGGCGGACAAAGAAGCTTTTTCGCCGCTTATGTAACTTTAAACCGCACTTAAGTAAAAATTTTGTGATGAAGATTTATGTGCGATTCGTTCCCTTTATTCTCTTGTCGCGTTAGTTTCATTTTTTGCGTTTAGGAAGAACAAGAATTGCAGCATATCAAATAATTTTCATGGAATGAGGGAGACGTGATTTTTTTTGACAATCACGGAGATAAACATGTAAAATAAAGTAATCATCTGTGAAAAGGAACTCTACAAAGAAAGAGTATCATTTAACGGTTGTCAATGTGTTTAGTGTTACTTAAGCAATATAAATCGAAATTCAAATAATTTTAAACTGCTCCAACCCCGATCTCGGAAGCTACAGGTTTTAAAATTACATACTATTTTTATTCTTTTAATTGGATACTTTTATAGTTGACACAATGTTAGGATTACTGGTTACCAGAACCAGAAATCATTGTTAAACTCAACTTACTGTAAGACAACAATTGTTACCTTTTGAAAGAGTAGGTGTATCAAAATAAACAGTCCTTCTCTTTCTCTCACATTAAATATTACAAATTCCTTCAGTCCTGCCTTGATTCATCTAAGAGGAAATCTTTAACAAGCACTTGTTAAAACCTCCTAGTCAGTATATGCACGTAGTCCTCTGGGTAAATCCTATCAAATCCGCTTTAACGATAAAACGTAGGTAAAGTGAAAAATTTTGTCGTCTCCTGATACCTGATAAGTAAGTAGGTAAGTTGCACTCTCGTACAACGTGGCTGGGAGTGAAAAGTCGAGTCGCTCGTATTTCATGACGTGTGAAAACGAAAACTTCTCTTCCACTTTACACGTGACTGTTTTTCCATTTTCCATCCCACAAACTAAATTTATCCGCTATCATTGCATTTTACACCTATAGGGCACTTTTCACCCGTAAAACTAAGTGCATCCATCCCCAGGAAAGTACTAGGGCACAAATTCCCCGATCTGATGTAGTTTCAATACGGAACCAAATTGCTGTGGCTTTGTAATGAAAATTTTCACTTATCGGCGTGCATGCAGATTTCCTTTTCGATCGTAGGAGCTAGATTTAAAGTGCATTAAATTATGCGACTAATTATAGTTAAATTTATGACCAACACCTGTTTTTGGTGTTGCGTTGTAGTGTCGAGATTCGATGCTAATGCCGCTGCAAGGTGTCGCAGAGAGGAAAATTTATTTGCTGGTGAAAATTGGACGGCTTACTGGTGCCACTGTAAGTTCATAGGGATAATAAGGACCGTGTGTTTTGTAGGTACTACTCCAGTGCTCGGCTCGGACTAAATCACCGCGAATGCTAATAAGCTTCGTCGGGACTGAAAATGAGCAGGTACAACATAAACAGAACGACCGCGGGTACAGCGTAACAGAATGCTAGTGATTGTGTGCATTTATTTCACAAAAATTTATCATCGAAATTAGTAAGTCCTTACCGTAAAATAATAAATTGGAAATTAACTTCAAACGTTCTTAGCGATAGACTACAAGATAATAGTGGGAGCATCTGAAACGTTCTTCGCGACAGACTACAAGATAATAGTGGGAGCATCTGGAATATGTATAGCATTTAGATGAAATGCTTAATTGAATTTATAGGTTTTGATAATCACAAACTGCGAATTAATACAGTTTAGAGCCATAAAATCACTTTCTGTGCTCGTGAGTAAATTTTAAAGCAGTTTTTCTGTTAACAAATTTTTATACTCTACATGAAATCTGTAAGGTATTAGTATAATCTAGCCACTTAAAACCTTGTATCGAAAAATTAAACGATAAAAGCTATTCATAATTTTTTCCTAATTATACGATAACTCAAGACGCTTCTACTGAAAAAAATAGTCTTGAAAGTGCTTTCAATGAGGATACTTATATTAATACATATTATGTACATACATATTATGTATGTTCAAAGACATGTAACTTTATACGTTCTCAATTATACGAAAAAGTAATCAAAAATAAAATAAATCATTTAACAAAACCTCAAACGGCATCTGAAAATAGTAGGAAATTCCTTAAGAGCAACTTTAATCACATAGACAATCAGCTATTCCAATGAAAAACCCTGTTTATCTTTATCCCAGCTGAGAATCGTCTACCAGGCCACTTACAAGTTCATTGTAATCTGTAACTTGTCCTCATACCATCCATTCGTAAACCTTAGTCACTTCTTCAAATTGTTCAAGTTAACTCACCTTTTCATCGCAGCAGTGCACCTTGTAAGGAGCGTAACCTAATGATTTACATAATTTAAGTTAAACATCTTCTTCTTAGCATTCTTCTTATGTATACTATTGTTAAAATGCTTTTACCGTAGGCTCTCGTCGTCGTTCATGTTCCATGTTCGTCCTTTTCCATGTTGGCAGAAAGCCCTAGTATTTTTGACCGAAAAACGAGAGAAAGTTCGTCTCCGCGGTTCATTTTAAGAACTTTTGCGGAATTTGCATTCTAATTACTTTTAGCTCGTGCAAACATCCGAGAAAATGTTTTATGTCTCCCCTTTCATTTGTTTTTTTTACGAAGTAGAAGACATTGAATTGCCTTGAGAACAAGGGTTTCTTAATTTCTACTCCAGTTTCTGGAATGGGTCACTCGGAGAAGTAACTACCGAGATTTTCAAAAAGGCTTGGTTCCGGTCTTAAACGATACAAAGGTTAGCTCTGTTGTACATATTACGAAAATACGAAGTACCTTAAATTTACCACAAATAATTTTTACTGTACTACGAGACGGTGTGCTAGCCTTTCATCCTGGAAAACCTGAAAGCTCGACAATTTCCTGTTTCCTGAATCTCAAATTTGATGACCTTCCAGAAACTAGAGCGTAGTGGTTTATCGAATAAGTTTACGTCGGTGTGTCCATATTACCTCTGTATCTCCATTAACCCATCTGCAGCGTAATAGTACGGAAAAGTGGCAGTTAAGAGGTTCAGGAAAAGTGAATAGAAGGCCAGAAGAACACGTACAGGGATAGAACGTCGACGAACCTTTGCCTTCCATCTTAAAGAAAGCCCTAACACACCTCACAGTACATATAGCCCAGGTCAAATGGAAAAGAAATTTCTGTTTTTTTAGATCCTGACACTGAAGCTAAAAGTGGAGCAGTGTAATAGCCAGATTGTGGTTAGGAAGGCAGCATTTCTCGATATGCTGTCGCTTCCGTAGTGCTTCAAGCTAAGGAAGGAAGGTCCTAAGTGAAGGCAACGTTTGAGTGCCCGGGACAATAAATGTCTAGACAGATTTAAGATGCCGTATTTTATATAATTTCATTTCATTTCATATTTGAACTCTCGTGTTGCTAAAGTGGAATATATGCGAATATGTAAGTAATTCATAGAACGGTGAAAAAATAGAAGAACTTATTCTTCAAGTAGACATTGTTTCAGATAGTTCTTATCTGGTCCTGATGCTGTTATACAATTATTAGTTAAGAATCTTTCTATGGAGAAATCGCCAAACAGAAACAGATTTCGATATTATAATCTTATATAGTTATTGAGCTCTATAAATGAACTCGTTCTAGGGCTGTAGCTAGTAGAATCGAAGTTAAAAAGTTTCTAGGACCTCATATGAGAGGTATTTCAAAGACCATTGTAACGGTCTGGGCACGATTTCATTATTCTTAGTGACAGGGTCCTCACATTTAGGCCCGTTCCTACGATCGTCAGTAACGTTCTAACTGAAACTTTAACTGACAGATTCTTATACGAAACTTACAATCAAAGTTCTGGTTAAATTTTAACTGAAGGTCGTAATAACGGCCCTAAGTCAGGATGCGGCAGAATTTTCAACGCTACTGACTCCTTTAAAACAAAAATCACGATTTTGGCGACTAACACTAACTTTTTTGTTACATATGACAGAGTAAACCACTGATACACTATTCTTCTTTCAAAAATTATTTATTACTTACTTCTTACTCAATAAATACTATTAGTGTAGGTATGAACCGAAAAAGTGATCAAAGTTTCTTGGTTAACTACTTTTAAGCCGAAGGCCTTTCTTTCATTTCCCAATATAGAAACTTATTTTAGTGCGGATTAATTTCCTACTTGATTTTGTAGAACATAAGAGAGGTGTTTGCAAAAACAGAAAAAAAAAATCAGAAAGCCATTAACAGAAAAATAATAATAGTTAAATCCAATTAAAGTGCTTATAGCACCTCATTTAAGGGCTCATATCACATTCAAAATCGGTTTTTTTTTTCTTACAAATTTTAATATCTTATACTTTCAAGAATTATGAAAAAAAATTGAATTTAGAAAATTCCACTCCATTACAAAGTTATAGCACTAAATGTGACCATACATCGGTTTAAAGCGGCTTCCTGGCCATTTGCCGCGCCACTCTTAACAGCAGCTTTTAGCATATATTTTTCCGCGAAAACCGAGTATCATAGGAAACAAGATCATTCATAGGACCATCTGTGAAAAACATGTGAAGATAAAAAAACAAAAAAGCGTACAGTACGAAGCTAGAATGGGAGACTAGCCGTAAGTTAACGTTCTACCTATCAAAAACTTTTAACTCATTTTTCTCGAAACTATGTTTTTAGACATGGTCGGCACGATAACTCAGTAAGTTTTCAATATTTTTCAATTTTTTTTTTATTAATTTTGCTCGAGAGCTTTTTTTTAATTTTTTGCTTGGAACTTTTTTTATAAATTATTAAACGCAAATTTTTCTTAAAAAAACTGGTTACTAAGGTTTAAAATACTATAACTTACTTATTTAAAAAAAAAAAAAATTCCCTTCGATAGACTATAGCTACTACATTCTTTTACAAGATTCTTTTTCAATTTTGCAAATTGAATTATTTTTAGTGAAGTTATGATGCCGACCAGCAGGCGCCATGGTTTTCATAAGTAGTCCATTTATACCAGTAAAAAACAATGTTAATATTAAAAAACAAAAAAAAAAATTATTTTCTTTCTATAGTTAAATATATAATAAGAAATGTGAACTCAACAATTAAATTTTTATTCACCATATAGCCTTCATAATAATTTTTCAAATTTACTCGATTTTCAGGGCGTTCAGAGTTATATGAGCCCTTAAGTAAAATGAATTTTAACGCCAAGCAATATATTGTATAATAGTTTGCAATCGCAGGAGTTAAAATATGGGCTACGTTTCGAAGATGGTGTTATAGAACATTAATTTTTTGAAGAGTGAGTTTAGTCGTACCGCAGATAAAATAATTATCAAAACATAGTTAAATTTTACTTAAAAGTTAATTCTCTGTTGGGGACTTCCCACACCAACAATAGTAAAAAATTTAAGCAAATATCTTTGGGGGTTTTTTAGCTATGGAGCGTCAAACACGTTTGCGTACGGCGGGCATCGGACTATATTTTTTTACTTTTGCAGTTTATACAATAAGAAATTTCGGAAAATTCAATTCTTTGTTTTTTTAAAAAATAATAAAGTTAAATGTACGAGAACTTAATCTCAAAAATCAATCGGGCTTCACCTTTCACCTCCCCATTTGAAAATGCTTACCACTAAAACTACCCGGAGTTGCAAATCTTCACCTCAAAATCCATCCAGCTTCAAGGATATGTTCCCCCGGAAAGGCAACCATATAAAATGTTGTCGCATTGTCAACTGGCACCAGATGTCAGCTTCGTTTATGGCCAGCTCATCCTTAGCTTTTGCAACAAATGGACGTCAAACTGAAATGCTTCAGTTTTTTCCTTACTGCCTATGCAGCAGGTGCTTCCTCTACCATAAACCCATTCACGTATAACCATAGTATCTATTTCCATCCATGGCAAAGTAGGGAAGGTAAAGCTTCCATCAGACTCTATCCTTATTCTCATGCTCGCTCGGAAGTGAAGTTCGCCGTTGTATACTTTAGTCACACCTGCGACCTAGCTGACCAGGACATTTCATGACTACTCTATCATCCCTAAATTTTCGTATCTATATATAAGCCACATGGATAGAGTGCGCTGTCTTCACTCGCTCCAGGCCATTGAGGAACTGTTCAAACCCTAGAGGGATTGATAAGTGCTCCCCGTTGTGTGCGAACGTGGAAGAATTGTAATTAGATTTCCTCGTGATGCGGGTATTATAAAGGTGGGTAAATCTCTATAATGGTCAAATCTGGCAGATAGACCGGACATTGTCCATTTACCGTAGTCAATTTGTTGGACAAGAGCAAAAAGGCAATTTCTGATACGATTTCCACCTGCGGAAAATCAATAATCGATTATCGGAAAGTTCTTCCTGGGCAATAAATCAAAAAGACAGGATACATGCCAAGTATGTAACGTACAGAACATGGCATTCGTATGATATGCGATCAGAGTGAAATAGATAAATATAGAACAAAAAATAGCTTAGTGTTCCTGGCATAGTGTTCAATTTACCCTTCATTCATGTTATTCTTTTTTCTACTCTCCGAATCTATCTAACTAGTGCTGCTACCATGGTGGCTTCTATCAATAGCGACACACACGTTCAAATGTGCAGAAAGTTTTAGGGGCCAAACTCGGGTTTTGCTTGATCCGAACATATGTGAACATCGAACATCATTTGTCATGTCGTTTTACTCTAATCTTGCTTCCAAATTTGCCAATGTACGTGTATTTAAAGAAATTTGTCTACGTTTTAGGTATGAATATAGTTTCAAATGTACACATAAAAAAGTGGTCCTTTTTAATCGATTGCTTGCTTCTTAAAAGATATGGACAATATCTTCTTCTTTGAAACCTTTAATTGGAACTTCAACAATCTTTTTCAGGAACTTTACATGAAAGCTGCCGGAAAGACTCACATCGTTTTCAGAATAGATATCTTTTCCTGAAACCATTTATGAATTGATGTGTACAAAATTTCAAATTGATACGGTCTGAAGTTATTGGCCAATATTGAACTCCACCAAAATTTTAGCTCAAAAGTAATTCTTATAAAACATGGACTTCGTGGGTAGCCTATTTTTGGAGTTATGGTAAGTTCCGTAAATACAGTGGAAATTCTTCAACTTGAATTTTGTATAAAAACTACACGAAGGACTCATGGGATTTTCTTCACATTCCTACCTTTAACTACAACTATTAAAAACTCAAAATATTCCAAATTTAAAAGTCGGAGCTCAAAGCTTTTTGAAGTTATCGGTCAATAGCGTTGAACACGTGTATTAAAACCTTTTGTTTGTGGGGTATCCGAAGGAGGTGGGTGGTCCGTGCTTTGGGTCAAATAAATTGAAAGACGGATGGTCGTGGAGCAAAACAACAACCGTATTTTGAGATTTTAGACACAAGTAAAAAACCAATTTATAAAATATTTTTCGGATCAGTCTCGGATCTATGCGTTAGAAACTTTGGACTCAATTGAACCTCTAATGTCAGATCTTATCTAGAGTGTGAATATCATTTCAGAATGATGAACTTAGTTCTTTACTTTTAATGAAGCACTTTTTCAAATTCAAAATTGATAAATTAATTTCTTTTGCAGAAAAACCAACGTGATAAGAGCAAAAGTTCTCATTATAAAGTTCACTTGCAGCAATCAGACATCACCTTACAGAATACATCGGCCTAGAATGCAGGCAATAATTCAATCACTCATTAAATGCCAATCTGCATAGTTTGGCAGCGACAAGCTATCAAAAGTTAATGTATTAGTGATATAAAAAGACGTCTGACTCGATTGCCACTATTATTCGATTTCTGGGTTACCATCGGCGTCAAAACGCATTGCGTCTAATTAACACATTAGCGAAGGTGTCAAGGAGTCTACAAGTAAATGGCGTCACTCGTAAAATGTTCGGGCAATCATCACGTCTCTACGAGGCTCTCAGAAAAATAGAAAAAGCACGCGTGAAACAATTTCATGATTTTTATTGATGCCAAGAAATATCGACATCTAATTTGTTGGGCCGCCTTAAATACTAAAGCGTGCTGTACGCTTGAGCGAGAGTATTGTTTGCTTATGCAATTACGGCGTAAGTGTAAAGTGTTTCCCAACAAGATTTCTCAAACGCGTGTATCTGAAAATATCTTTAAAATAGCTGAGATAATTTTGACCAACTCATTTTGAGATTGGATCGATAAAAAGTACACATAAATTATTATAAGAAATGGAGTAATGTAGCCATGATGATGTACTGTCTTCTTTAAACAAAAATGTTTCAACTAATGACAAGAGATCATATCAAAATGTCGCAATTTTAAAAAAAATTAAAAATCAGCTTTGGTCACCAAAAATTCTTCTAATTATAAAATACGAAAAGGTCTAGCGTCAAGCGCTGAAACTGTCAATTCTTGTCACCGAATTTTCCACAAAAAGAAACCGAAACCTTTCCAACGCTAAGAGGTGTTCATTCAATCGTCGAAATCGTTGGCAAGAGCAAAGGTGCCTAAACGGCGACATTAGTCTAAGTATGTCAGTAATTTTTAGCACGTGAATGCAAGAAACGCGATTTTGGCTGGGAAGCCAAAAATCCTGTTACCTTTCAGGTGACAGATGATGTGTCTGATGACGGATGTGTACTATTAAAATGGACGGCTTTATTTTATATTTTTTTAAATGTAATTGAGTTACATGATTTTGGGGATCAGTAAATTTTGATAAGAAAACTTTTGATATTCACCGTATTGCAGTATCAATGATAATAATAGAAGAATTGAAAAGGATTTGTACTTTCAAAAATAAATCCAATCATTTGAACACGCTCATACCATCTCTCTGCATACATTCGAAATGTCGTCAACCTACTCTAGAAGATCCTAGGCGATAACAGTTACCAGGACACCTCTTGAATTTATTTTTCTTTTGGTTCTACTTTGACAACACGACTCACTTGTTCCTTGTGGATTCCAATCAATATTGGAAGTTGTTTATCCTTGTTACAAGATGGCATTACTTAAATGATATTGGCTCTCCTAAAAATTTTTAATTTTGATTTTCACGTCTCGAAATGTGATCTACACATTAAATTAATTTTGCATTAAGTTAAAGAAAATCAACCTGTAATTTTGAGATTTGTTTTCTGTATTTGTATTTCGAACTGAGCAATTCATTGGTTCCGATTGCGTGAAATTTAGTATAGCATATACGAGTGTGTATGCATATATGTACATCCGAACATGCGTGTTATCTCTAAATCTTTGTTGATAGATCGGCCGTACGATGAGTGCTACAGCTAATGTTGAATTGTGAGGCCCATAGGTTTGCTTGCTTTTTATTGTAATTTTTATCGTATGGTTTGCATGGCCGGTACTAGTTCCTATTTTAATTAGGATTTTTTTGCGAATTGTAGGCAACATTTTGCATATAGTAGCTAGCAAGTTTTCTATAAGTTTCAATGAAGGGCATACTTTATTAGTGCTGTGATTTGTACTTTGTGATATTATTATATTTCACTTCACACATGTACCTAACATTGGTCCAACTTTGAATTTACATAATAAATCCGTAAATCCATAGACTTTAAAAAAGGACACATAAATAATACGACTAGGAACCATTTGTTTACCTGTTTAACAAATCTTTCCACATGGTTCGTTCTCTCATCGCATATAAAAAACTCAGCGCCGCCGGTGGATAACGTTCACAAAAATCTTCCTCCTGCCTTTCACCATATGAATATATCCTGCAAATATGTGATAGCTTTTTTGTCGTTCAGTTCTTGTTAGCATTTTTTCTGGCTGCTCCTTTAACGTACTCGGCACTTCAGACCGAGTCCTGTGGAATTAAATAGATCTACTGTATGGCCGCAAGGGATCAACGCAAAGGTAACGTTTATGTTCATACATGAATGCTTGGACGCTTTTTAATAATAAGCGAGCAGCAATAAAAGTTCAAGGTATCCCTGAAGGATCTTTGAATGAAAATTTCAAAATTATTCATGGAAGTCCTTTTTATGAATTTTTCTTTACTTGTGTGATTTTGATAAAACTTAAAATAGATAATGCAATAAAATTGCTGTATGTTATCTACAATTACCTTACTTGGATACATGGTTATTTTTGGCACATAAAGTTCGGAGTCTTTTACTATATTTCTCATGAATGTTAAAACCGTATGTCGATTAACTTACTTAATTACTCATTATTTAAATCATTATACCTATGTAGTTAAAAATGCTTCTAAACATGAAAGAAAACAAATATATTTTGGTTTCACGGAAAATGTTGACTATTCTTTATTTTTTGTTAATTAATGATACCGAATTAAGTTTTAGTTATGTAGTGAGTACGTTTCACTCTTTCAGTTTTACTTTTTATTGAAATGACAGATCTTTGTAAAACAACCTAGTGAATATCGGAACTGTTTTGTAAAAATTGAATATATATGTATGTACCATATATAAAACAATAGTATTCGTAAGATAAATGCCGCTGTATAATAATTGCATGAACTATTAAGTATTTTTTTTTACGCTATACAATATTCATGCGGTATCCATGCTAAAAGAATTAATTCAAAAATAAAATACTTTTGCTTGAACACCTATCACAAGGCGAGACAACTGAAATCGCTTACGTACATAATTTCCCCTTTCAGGTATTTATTTTGTCAATTTCCTAGCTAAATCGAATGAATGGGGAGCATGTAATTTGTATCATGCTCCTATTATTCAGAAAAATACCGTCAACTCCCTACGGGGTAGGAAGGCTCTACGTAGAATGTAAAATCCCTTAGCATGAAGAAATGCAATTACCTTCGTCAAATAGGGAACGGGGCAAATTTAGTTTAGTATAAATGACAAATGATGATGAGCTTCTTCCAACTGCTGCCACCGAGCAGGATTACGAAACAGGAGTACAACGTATGTAGTATCGCATGGAACAGCCTAAAAGCAAACAATCCTAGTATTATCATCATTCCATATTAAAATAATTGATTATCGATCAAATTTAACTGAAGTCCTTTGTGCCCTTACATCCTGGTACCAACACATGGTCGTCTACTTGATTCCAATTCGTAATGAAATTTCCGCGTAAGTTTCTTTCGAGAAAAAGTAACCTGGTCAAAGATGGAATATCGTTATCGGTCGCATCACAAAATCGTATGAGCTCGAAGTACGTGTATACACACCTCCTTGGAGGATTGGTTTAAGCCATACGCAGACTTCTACCGTCGGAGTCCTTACTCCTAGACCTCGACGGAACAATGAACCGATGATGTTTTTTTTCTGCCTCCATTCAGTGTGGCTGAACATGAAAAATCATTTCGCCGCAGGATGCTGAAAGGTGGCTTGACTTTTCATGTCATCTTCCACTCACATACGCCATAAAGTACCTTCGTCTAAGGAGTCCTGCTGAGATAGAATATGAGCAACATTTATGGCTTAGTATGGTCGGTAGCATATGCTGAGCTCATTTCAGTAGCAAGGTTGGCAGGGACAGGGACCAAAATGGAGGCCCGTTTTTGTTGAGTCGTCTGAAATATGTCTCAGATGACGTCGACCTGATTGCGAGTAGGGCAAGAAAAAGGGTGGTTGGGTGGTTTAGCTCGTGTAAGGCAGGATGGGTTTTTGTGGCTGTATTTTAAGGTAAGTTAGAATTAATGGTATAATGAATTCGATAGGAAGTTTTTTAGCAAAAAGTTACTGACAATTTGGAAATGAAATTATGATTGATGATAAGAATTCCTTTCCACGTGAATCAAGTAATGGTAAAGGTGGTATTTCTTACTTTAAGACTAGGTGGTGTTTAAATTGCGGGTGGTTTACTTAAATCTAACAGGCTCTCGTTATGAAATATATGAATATATAATTTGATAAGTTGTCTTAAGTTTTGATATTGCAAAAAGTACTGATATTGCGTCGACTTTTTTACTCATGAAGCCACCATTATACAGGCCAAAATCACGTAAATATAGTTATCAGTCAATTCTTGGAATGAAATAAAAGAAGTAGCAATGAGTATTTCGCTTAAACTGCATCAAGTATTCGGAGGGAAACATGGGATTCCACTCCCACTTAATAGTACAGTATGATTGCACATGGGCCAGACAGAAGTACACCAATAACCTTGAAAATACAAGATATTGAAAAGGAGCAAGGAGTTTGGTACGTTAGGAGCTATATCAGCATGGATGGTGAGGCCGAAAACGATTTGAAGGCTAACATGAGCAGAGCTCGCTAGCCTTCGGTATTCTCTCATCGTTCTAGAAGGTTTAGTAGATCAACCTTCGCACAAGACTTCAAGTATTCGAATCGTACCTCAAAATTATGTTGTGCATGTATGTGGTACAGTCGTATCCACATGGAAAGTGATCGAGAAACTTACCAGAAAATCGCTGTATTTGGTAATCGACGCATCTTTGTAATATTTTGGCTAGATGTTATTTCCATTGCCAATTTTTGAAGAACACCTGGGAGACTACCTAGGCATTACGATTCAAACACGAAAGTGGCAATGGATCGGTCATTCCATTAGGAACCCAGAGCGAAACACTTCAAAGCAAGTACTGGATTTGAATCTGCAACCAAGACAAGGAGAGGATCAATCGAGGAGTAAATTCAAGTAGTAAATAAGTACTGACGGCAAGTAAAGGCTATCTCCCTGAATCGTGATTTGTGGGGAAACACTGCTGCAGCACTACGTTCCCCTTAGCAGCCATACAGGAACTGAAGACAGTGTAATTAATAAAGGAAGAACGAAACTATTTAAGCTAGAACATGGTTTTGCAAACAGCTGCATGAGAACGTGCAAGTAAGTTTTATCAACGCCAAGGCATAGAACCAAGGCTCAGACAAAAAAAAGTGATATTATTTAAATACGCTTGCCTCGACCGTCTTAGGCGTTAACTTCAGAATGCTTTAAGCTAGAAACTTAAAATTTTGTGTTCGGAGATTTCCCAATAATTGCAGTTATACGTATAACTATGAAGAAAATCCCATAAATCTTTCGTGTAGCTGCCATTTTTGTATGAAAATATGTCCCTAACTTAATTTACGAAACTCACTACTACACAAAAAATCGTTTTGTTACAAAGTCAAAATTTTGCCATACACAAAGTCGTTAAAGAAGGGGTTCAAGAATAACTTCCGAAAACTATGGAACGCGTCATATTTATTAGAAATATATGAAGGGATATATGTATGTATATGCCCATATGCCCCCCATGCCAAAGTTCTTTAAAAAAGAGAATTTTAATTTCGGTGAATAACCTAATTCCAAATATTAAATTGGAAATGGAAGATATTGTCTTTCGCTTTGGAGTAGCAGGTAAGAGTCCTCAAAAAAAGGAGAAACTGCATGAGCACTACTTATTCTGCAATATCCCCAATAACAATATAAATTCCAAAACAAAACGTAAAATAAACTTATATTGTAGCTTTACCAAGAAAAAATGTCATTCTCATCTAACCTCTCTTTTCTCTCTGCCACGCAGACATTACTTTAAAAACAACTTCCTTTAAATTTATTTGAGATTAAAGCGTGCCAATGGCCAATGGAAAGTTCACCCTAAAAGTATTGCCCATTCATCGTGATAGTGAAAGTGCATAATTTATTGCACATTTCATCATTTTCAACTTCATTCACAGCTAGAAGCGCTTTACCTATCCGGGTCGGGTGGATTTTTTGTTGAAAATCCCACCTTTTTGCTACGCCAGATCAGCTATACGCGGTACCTATGTGCAGTTCAACAAAATTCACCAATTTGCAAAATACCTTACAATTGCATTAAAACTTGCACAAAGTGGAACTGGTGTGTACCAGTATTCAGTATATCAAGTGAATGGTCGGGCCAATCTCTTTCATACTTTGGGGCATACCTAGCCGGTGGCTAGTGTACGATTTATGCATGTACGGAGGAATCCCCTGGAAACACAGTCAGCCACAGCGTGTCTACGTCGAGCGCGTGAAACAGAGCTAAAAGCCGCCCAGCACAGAGATGACAATGGCACGGCCATAAATTACCAATTTACCATAGTTATTTGCTCGCTCAGTTGAAATTATTCGCTACACCTGTAAAAACCATAAAATCATCAATCAGTAGTTGTAATGGGTTGGAAGTAATTTATGGGATTATAGACCTGGATGTCGTTCGTTCATTTTTCTGGCTACGGGCTCAGGAGGTTGTCTCCATGCGCCGATCCCTATACTTCATTGTCCCAGCATCAGGGATGATCCCATGTCGCCAATATTCGCGCGTACCTTATGCCGCGTTACATTAAATGGGTGAAAATATTGGGTATTTGGGATAGACATTAAGTGCTAAATGAATGAAAAGAGGACGAAATATGGAAGTATGCAGATCAATGGACGGAAACCAATGATGATAATCTCATGGTGTCGTTACTCATCCAGACTGAATGCCGTTGATGATAACATCTTCAAATCGTTGTAATGTGAGATGATGTGAAAGGATATGTGCGTACCTTTGAAGTTACGGCAATCACACCTCACCTATGCTACCGCATACAGCACAAGGTCTCATGAACATAAAACGCATATAAGCAATTTCCAGATTACTTCCTCAGCAGTTTTCTTTCCTTTTTTCCCTCTGTCGATTCTTTTGCTTTCCGCCCTTATCAGCATTCTGCTTGGATGCTCCCCAATTTGATACCTTCTCAAGTGTTTGCCATTCTTCTTAGGCTCATGCACAATTCAAGGGAGAACCATCAAACTTTAGTATAGAATAGACCAGGTAGGCTTGGGATAAAGGTTAATCGGTTTCAAGTGGAGCTTTTCAGTTTACTGAATTGGGTTAGATGGCGTGTCGTGAGGGATAAATTGTGTACAAGTAAAATGGGGTTGAATTGAGAAAGCCGAATGATGAAGTAACAAGATACTTAACGTAATAGATTTTCAATATTAAGGTATATGGTTTTTAACGAAAAAGAAGTTCTGTTTTAAAGGATTAAATTGTCATGCATTTATTTCGATCAATACAATAGCTCCCACTATTTACCATTGGCAGCCAGTTTCAATATGAGTTTATTACTTATATACGAGCACATCCAGAATATAAAAGGAAAAGATTTAAGTTAATCTATCTTAACCGGTGGGCCGCAAACGCTAACCCGCTAATTCTACAGGTCGGGCTTATCATCAGTGGACCAAATACAAAAATTATATTTGAAGCAGTGCCAGTGCCTAGAGTGCAGTTCCCGCCAGACTCGCCGATACGGCTAACCAAAAAATAATTTTCATAATTTCATTTTTTGTATAAAAAGCCAGACAGGTGCATTGTATCTAATTGAAACGGCTTATAGTTTGTTGAGTTCGATCCGCGGTTTCACTTTCCTTTGCAGTTTTACTTTACTATAATATTTTATAAAGATAAAGTATCGCCTTAAATTTCCAAAAAAAAATGTATTGTCGTGCTTTAAAAAAAACAAATTCCATTTACGCGTTCACAATCCACCACAATATTCACTGTCGCATATATTTAATAAATTGTTTAAATCACTTGCTTGGAATGAAGCTTTCAAAATTAATAATTTTGTTATTTGTGTCTTGCTAATGCTGACAAATTTTCGAATGCAGAAAAGAGTAAATTCTTATACAAAATAATTTAAGGCGTCTTCCTACCATGGAAATTTTTTTTGAAAAATTTTATTTTTATTTTTTTATAAAAAACTTTGAAATGTTAAGCACATTTTAAGCCATTGGCGGTATTGAAAATCGCAAAACTGCTGAAGTTACAGCTACGTTTTCTGCACGACAACCGACGAAAACCCTTGCGATACAGCAAACAAGCTTACTTTCTTTTGCGTTTATCTCGAAACTACACTTTTTAGAACTCGTAACACGATATCTCGTAAACTAGTGGGCGGATGGCTCTGAAATTTGAACACAATACTTTTAGAAGTATTATGGAAAGAGTAGCGTAGGATTTTTAAAATCGCTACATTAGTTTTTTTTTATTGACGTTTTTCGGCTTTTTTCTTAGGAAAAAATGCATTTTTTTTTTCTTCGGCTCACCAAAATTTCAAAAAAAATCGAAAAAAAATCGCTACGCTACATTCTAGCTACACTACCCACAAACAAGCCTATTTTTTCTTTTTTCATTTCTGATGCATATCAATGGAGAAAACGATGACATCATATCCCTCCTCTTGTGCGGAGGGCCTCCGGGGAAATGTGCACAGCGCCGCCATTTTTTTTATTTTTATTAAAAATTATGTCAAACGTTCCTCAAATTGTAATATACCTTGTGACCAAAAATTAAAAAAATTTCTATTATACTTTCGAAGTTATGAATTTTTTAAAAAACACCCATTTTTTGAACGGTCATGTTAGAAAGACCCCTTAAGACAACAGTCAGCTGTTAAGAATTGAAATATCAAACAAATCTCAAGAGGTTTTCCTCAAAATTTAAATAATTAATTAATTCACTTATTACTGCTATTAGCTGATTAAGCATATAGCTATAGTAAAATGTTATCTTGGTATCTAAAATGAAACATGAATTGTAACACAATTGTCATCGGAACTACTGAATAAATCTATCTATCTATCTACATATTTATCTATAAAGCTCATCAGGGTGATGTACACACGTTTTGTTTTTGAAATTTAGTTTTTATGGTTTAGTCCTTAAGCCGCAAAATGTTTCAATGAAAAATATAACAAATTTTGAATGAATGGAAGGAAAATGCAAGTATCTAAATATATTCGAGTACCTGAAATTTGTTTTAACTATAAAGTGTACATCAAAATAGTTGTAGAAATTAAACGGTTTTGAAGCTTTTGAGCAAGCTAGCAATGTTAGTGTATTTTAACACAGTTGTGATCATTTACGAAATATCAAACAAATCTCAAGAGGTTTTCCTCAAAATTTAAATAATTAATTAATTCACTTATTACTGCTATTAGCTGATTAAGCATATAGCTATAGTAAAATGTTATCTTGGTATCTAAAATGAAACATGAATTGTAACACAATTGTCATCGGAACTACTGAATAAATCTATCTATCTATCTACATATTTATCTATAAAGCTCATCAGGGTGATGTACACACGTTTTGTTTTTGAAATTTAGTTTTTATGGTTTAGTCCTTAAGCCGCAAAATGTTTCAATGAAAAATATAACAAATTTTGAATGAATGGAAGGAAAATGCAAGTATCTAAATATATTCGAGTACCTGAAATTTGTTTTAACTATAAAGTGTACATCACAATGGTTGTAGAAATTAAACGGTTTTGAAGCTTTTGAGCAAGCTAGCAATGTTAGTGTATTTTAACACAGTTGTGATCATTTACGGCGCTTTTAAACTTTTCGGGTGTTTTAAAAATTAATTTGTACATATTTCAGTTCCAAAGCTACATTACTTCCTACAAGCTTTTCACACAACACATAAATCAATTTTAATTGTTTTTTCTATTAAGAATGTTCCTTTGAGGTAAAATTTCTTAAAAATTAAAACCCTGTAAAAAATTAAATTAAGTGAAATAAAAAATTAACATATACCTCCATAATATTGTATATAAAAATAAAACCAAGTAGTTGAACAAAAAAGTGTGAAAGTCATTGGCTTTAAAATGTTTTGAGCTAAAAACGAGAATGATTTATTGTTTATATTAAAATTTAATGATGAGGAGTTTGTCTCCACACGAATAATGGCATTACGTTCTAAATGCTAAGTGCTATTATATTTTGATTTACATTCGTTTCGATCAAAATTAGATTTAGTTTCGTAATCGATTATTAGGCTTACGAAATTTTCTGCCAACAGTCTGGGCGCAACTTTATTATTTTTCCGGCAGAACTTTGGAACGTGTTCAATTCGGGGATGCGGAGTATGTTACTATGTGACTGAAACCCTAACAAAAAGTTCGGGAAGCGGTTAGAATATGGTGTAACATATGAATTATATAATTTTGTCATATTCCAGGATGCGATCTAGAGGTTGAAAAAGACAAAACTTAAAAATAGGTGATTGTTAAACAAACCTTGGGAAGTGAAAAGATATTCAATATCTGATCAGACCTGAGAGATATGGTGGAATTCATGAAAAAGAATACATCCACTTTACACCCCCTTAGGGGTCGAATTTCAAAAAATTTTGAAAACACATTCTAGGTATTTATATGAAGAATCCGTAGAATAAAAATGAATTCAATATTTTGAAAGACCTAGTAGATATGACGAAAATCGCGAAAATATATGCATTTTATATTTACTGATATTTTTTTTTGCCCACCCTTCTGAACGCCAATGAATATTCAAATTTTTTTTTGTTTGGAATTACTTTTCCAGTTGATTAACATATACGTACCGAGTTTCACTTTTCTAGCATAAGCCGTTCGCAAGTTAGGAAAAACACCCCCCACTTTCGTACCATGCTACCCCTAAAAAAATGTTTATTTTTCCACCATGCCACTATTACAGTTCTATCTAAATACGAAGATTCAGGTTTATGTCATCACAGGTTCTTAAGATATAAGCATCTGAACTTTTTCCTTTCTGAGATATCGTAATGTTAAGTATTTCAACCCCCACGTCCGTACGCGACCACCCCACCAAAAAATTTTGTTTCAATCTACTCTCCTAGTATAACTACAGATGTTTGTTAAGTTTTAATTGCTTGCCATTAACTGTTTAGGAGATATGGATTTTAGAATGTATCGATCTCGGCATTTTTGCGTTTCGGACGCATTATTTCCCCCTCCACTCCCAAACCCCTTCACCCATATCAGCAATTTTTTTGCAGATGGGTCCATTATTAAAGCTCTATAGAAATTCCAAGTTTTAGTTTCCTACCATAAGTGGTTACTGAGATCTAGAAACCAAAATTTTTCGTCTAAAACGCTTCTCCCACCTTCCCCCTCACACCCTCACCCCTCAAAAAAATTTCGTTCTAGGGGTTCACCATGTCTATTCAGAAGAAAAAAAATCAATTTAATAGCTTGTAGGGTTTGGCAACTATAATCTCTCAAATGAGTTTGCGTACGGCGGACGGCGCACAGACGGAGTGAAAATTATTTTGTTAAAAAATAAAACGTGTAAAAAGGGTAGCAAATTTCTTTTTTTAAAAAATCAATAACAATACTTTATTATTAAAATAATAAAGTAAAAGAATAGGTGCAAAGTCAGCATGAATTTATAAGTAGTTACTTAATACATATTTTAACAATGAGAATATACATATCTAAAGTCACTGTCATGCCCAAACTATATGATGGTCCTCAATACTGTGCAATTTTGCCAATAGTAAGTACTTAATGTACACCAAAAGATCAATTAGTTTTAAATCATTGATGCAATAAGGTCAATACAATTGTAAATTGCATCATTGTATTCCAGAAAATAGAAGTTACCATAAATATAATGAATAATAATTTAAGATTGTTAAGAACGCAGGAAAAAACTAGAAAGAAAATGGTAATGTGAAGCGCCTGCTGCTATCTCATTAACTAATGAACATTACAGTGGCTTCCCAATGTTTCCCGAGCAACAGACAACGCTGCTACGCCATTGCGTTATTCCGCACATTTTTCACGCTCGTTTTACACCTCAAAGTGTGTTGTCTTCTCTGCTTTATTAAATTAGAACAGCAGCGGTGAAAAATTATCCCTTTGTTTTTTTAATTAGCTGTAAAGTGTTTTATCCCTCGACAACCGGGCGCACAACCTCTTATTTAGTGTCCTGGCCGAGCCTTGGATGGGTGGAAAATTCTACGAAAAAATTCTAAACGGTCCCCGTGCAATGTCCCGTCTGTGGTACCTATATAGGAAAGATGAAAAGTTCGTGGCGGAAAAGAAAACTTTTTTCCAGTTTTGACGAGAAAAAGTTCATCGTCATTTTTAGCGCTATCTATTAGTTGGAAATTTAACTATACAGTTTTCTGTGGCTCAACGTTATCCACTTGCAGGAGGATAGGTAAATAAAATTGAACACGGGATGGGAGCTGATCATGAGAACCTGGGCATTCATGATTCCGGAAGCTGGCGGAGCACCAACCTTGTGAAACTCAAGTGCTTGGAAGAGAGAGCACAAGATGATTCTGAAGAAAAATAGCCGGAATCGCTTCAAGGATAATAAGATTATGATTCTCTTGAGTGCTTCTGCTTTCTTTCGCTGGTCCTTTTTCTTGTTAGGGATTATTATTAAGTTTAGACGGTTTTTTCTCTTTTGGTTGGACATAATACCTTAGGTAGCTCTGTAATGCAGACGTGTCTGGTATTGTAGGTGATATCCATTTACATAAAAGTTTTTAATGGATTGAAACTTTTACGGGGATTTTTCAATTATGGAAAGGAGAAGAAATAAGTGGGTTTTTCAAGTAATGAATTTCATTTTTAATAAAATTTGGAGAATTTATTACGTGGTAAAATTGTTTTAATATGAGAATTAGAGTAATTTCTTTAAAGTGCCAGGATTATAACTGAAAGGTCTACTATTAGCAACATTTCAGCCGTAAGTAACGAGAAATAAGAAATCAGCCAACGTTAAATTTCATATAATAATTACAATTCAAGATGGAAGATGTCCTACAATTTTCTCAAAACAATTTTCCTGAAACTATAACACCACAAAAGAAGTTTTGATATAAATGAAAAAAAAAAACTTTAATTCTAAAGAGTTCTATCTAGTTTTATCTATGGTATTTCTACTTGAGACCAGTTTGTTATTCAACCTTGTCACCAAGTGTCTACTATCTAATCATGTAAGTATGTAGGTTCATCCGCCATACGTCAGAGATCAACTGTGAGAAATTTATATATAATTATATTATTTAAACATTATTTTGAATAGCGTACATTGTAATAACTTTAATAAAAAATACGTATTATAGCAAATACTTCCTCTATGGGTATACAGCCCAGGCCAGGTCTTGGCCTCTTCGATAAAAATCCTCCAATCGTATACGCACAACAAAATATACTAATAGAAGAAAAAACATAACGCAGTCACGATCGGCTCCAAGCCAATCGTATGATACTCTAGATGAAATACTGAACTCCGATTTATATTTTAGTTGGAAATATATCAAAAGAATGAGGAGTGCACAAACATTTATTACATGACTTTTTACTTACAGGTAGAAATTAGTGTATAGTGGCTACTCGATTTCTTGATTTATAGTGAGTTCCATAAATTAAGTTAGGACATTTTACAGAATTTTTGTATGGCGACTACATGAAGGACTTATGGAATATTTTTCATATTAATAGTTTTAGCTGCGACTATTATTAAATCAACGTATACAAAATTTCAAAGTCGTAACATAAAGCATTTTTAAGTTATCGTTCAATATTGGTGAACACGTGTCTTAAGGACTTTTGTATGCTACCCGAAGGAGTCGACGGATGGCGCCAACCAATGAACTCAGTCTTGATTTTGATATAAAACTAATTCCTGTAAAATTTTGAATCCCTGCCTTAACTCGTACTGGAGCTATAGTTGATTCTATAACTTGCATACATTTTTGAAAGACTTCTCTAGGCTGCTACACGAAGGACTCATTCGATTTGTATCATATTCTGAACTTTCGCTTCAAACATTGTAAACTTTAAGTATGCAAAATTGCAAGTTCCTAACTTGAAGCATTCGAGCAATAATTGTGAAAACGTGTTTCAAGGACTCTTGTATGGGAGGTACCCGAAGGAGTGGAAGGATATCGCCCATTAACGAACTTAGCTTTACTTTTTCCATTTTACAAGTTGTGACAGAATCTCAACTTCCTAGGTCAACGCGTTCGTGAGTTATCGTGCAAACGGACGGATGGACAAACGGACGGATGGACAAACGGACAGACGGACAGACTGACAGACGGACAGTCGGACGGACGGACAGCAAACGGATTTGGGGGTTTTGGCCCAAAATAATCATAAAATACTATATCACTTTTCTTTGTTCAAGGCTCGGTTCTATGCGTTACAAACTTTTCGGGATGGATTAAACTTATAATACTCTATATGATTTCATCTAGAGTATAATAATTTATTATTCTTATTTATTTAAAATTCAGGTATGTTAATTTATTACTGACATGGTACGAAATGATTTTTTGAGTCTATAATATTTTATTTTAGCTTATTAATTTTACATGCAATGATATCAACGAATTTATATAAGATGATAGTGAGAGAAGTAATTGGACCTCACTTTAATTACGAAATTGGACTCTATTGTGTACAATATTTGAATTTCGTCGGATCTATTAAACTGACTTGAATATATACCCACAGCGTAATTGCGCAATGAATTATTATCAAAGTTGTAACGGTAACATGTGGTGTAAAATAGAAGAAGATAATATCGAATGCATTACAAAATACATACCAATGTAGGAATCGAGACTACAATATCTACTCAATAAAATCGAAATCATACATTTCGCCGAAAAATACCTACAGATGTTCTCAAAAGGAATGCCTTCGTTTTATTACGTCAGCTACTAAAATCAATCATGCTTCTACATCGAACAAAAAAAGAACATGAATGATAGGCTTTAAAATGGGAAAAAAGCAGAGTATCCCCCGGCCCACCTAGCCGATATGTACTAGATACCACTATATGTTGAACAGTTCAGGAACCCCATAAAGGAAGGAATCAGCCGACGCGGGAAGTGAAGCGATGATGATGCCGTGATACGTGATAGGACCCTGTACCTGTTCATTTTATTACGGTACATCAATTCAACCCTAAATTTGTTTGCAATCAATTTTATCAAGCATACGTACGAAGTATAAGGGTTCCGAAAAAGTTTTATGCTTTTTGCAAGAGGGTTTGTAGCAAAATCAAACTGACGTTGTGATGGAATAAAAAATACAAGGGAAATAATATTGAATAATAAAAGTATGGTAAGGAAATTATTAAATTTATTTTTTACTTATTTTTCTCCCCGTCTTATTTTGTAGAGAGTTATTTAAATTTATGTTTCTTATTAAATTATAATTAAAATTCTAGAAAATCTGTAAACTTATTGATATGACTAAGTCCTGACATATGTATTAATTTTATGCGATGTTAGTGGTAAATATATTCAAATTTTGGTAGGTATTATTTAGAAAAGATTGTATGAGATATGTTACATAGCGACAGTTTCTCTTACTGCAAGTCCGTGGAGAAGTAATGGAAGCAGATTTACTTAGCATGAAAGAGTTTCACATTTAGATTTTGTCATTCTCGGGAATCTAAGAAAAAATCTGTTGTTTTTCATCATATGCAGTTGAAGCAGATAATATATTTTAAGTTGAACTGCGAAAGAGTTTTTTAAGAATTATAATTGATTGTAATTTTAATTGAATGGAATATAAACTTATCTCCTAGATCTCCCAGATTCGTTCCTACATGTAGGACTAAACCCGATGCATTCCTTCAGCACTTCATTTTATAATCTGAATTTCGGACTTCATAATCAAGAAACCTTATTTCCAGCCATGCCTGCCTTACATACCTAGTAAATTTATACCTAGTAAGCTATAGCTTTTTCGTATGGAGGGCAACATATCGAAATATTATGAAAATGGTGGAACCTGAAGCTAAATATCGAATTACATTAAAACATAACTCAGTTTTATGGTGGCCGCTATTATGGCGATACCATTAAATGGTAGCCGCCGATAAATTCCTACCTGTAAATTTGGTCATACACAATGAAAAATGAATTTTAAATGTTGGTTCAGGAGCTGTGTGTACCCTGTTAATGGAACCTTTCTGGCATAGTAATGATTGTAATAGCCATAGCCAGAAGTCAATGCTGCGGACGGGGTAAAATAGCTATTGTGGTATGGCATGCATAGGATGGCGATAATGGGAGTAGTGGGTAGTATACGCTTTCAAGAATTTAACTGTAATTTAAATTAAAATTTATTTTAAATTTCTTTATGTACCTACAGAATGTATGTTGAGTCATAAAACTATCAAGGTGTCATCAAATCCCAGTTCGAGAAAACCTTAAGCCAGAATAATGTTGCATTATGCGGGAGTGTCTTAATCTTATTATTTATGGCAAATGTTAGATAAGAATCTCAAACTCTAGTTTAATGATCCCGAATGTAAATTTTTGTAGATATTGCTATTCCATCTCCGCAGATATTTCAATAATAATCTTTCTTTGTATGCTAATAGCTTTAGCATCTACATACTGTATTTAAGAACTCTTTAAAAAAAGTGGCATTCTAGTACGTGAACGCACATCCTCTTTATGCAGAGAGAGCGAGAAGAGTGCAGGTACTCTTCACAACAACTCGAATTGCATAAACTTGTCTTACATGACTGCACAGTGCAAATTTTTTCGTTTTTAAAGGATATTTAATCTTAGCAAGATATGTAGGTCACCATTCAAAATCTTGACAAAACTCATAATGTATACTGATTTTTACATGTACTCACCTCTTGTCATCACGAGTGAGCTATATAAATCACTTGGTTCCGTGCATAAAATTGCAGATTATTGAATTGTGACAGACTCACTTTACGAGAAAATCTCCTTGACAATGTCAGTATCATAAAAAATAGTAGGTACCGTGCCCCAAGTCGTGAAGCAACCCCAAATACGACCACGTCACGGCAGTGATGGTATTATATACCTGTAACAATTTGCATTAACATCCTCTGTCGTCGTCATCGTTGGTATGGCACACGGTACCGTAAAGAGATGTGACTACAGTTGTTTTCACATCTTGAATATAAATTGCTTTATTTTGTCGAAACGTATTGTATACGGGCTGGTTGACAAACAAACATTCAAACAAACAGCCGCGACAGACAGTGCGACAGACAGATAGTAGGTAGTCGTCGTAGCCGCATAAGCTAGATACTCGTATATCAGTGTCCTTAGAACACAGCTGAATTATTCCACACATACCCATGTCAGAGGACATCGTAACAACCTGCTTCCCGAAAGGAGCGACCTATCCCGTAACAGTCCAGAGAGGATTTGTAAAACCTCCTTCTGTTGCTTTCTGGTTAACTCTATTCCCAACTTCACCGGTACACAATTGTTGTGCAATTTAAACTCTAGGAGGAGGAGATCTTGTTGAATAAGATGCTCGGCACACCTGCGACCAAAGGTTGCTCATGTTCTTTTGGGGCAATTCACCGATTGGGTGTGGGTTATCTTTTCCTTTTCGGTAAATGCAGTAGGGACGAACAGATCCCTTTTTTCTTGCCATTCTTTAGTATATTTTTTGGTTGTCAGTTTCTTTTCCAGGAAAACTTCTTAACGGAGGGTGCATGTTCATATTTTAAAATGATTTTCATTTCAAGGTATGAGAATTACCGGGTGAAATAGGGAAATGGTAACGAAAGTTACAGCATAGGCATAGACAATTTATTTCAATGTCGGCTCAGATTTTTTACTTCGATGTTCAAAAAGTTTATTACTTTTTGCTGCGATACACCTGTGGTAATTTTTTATTGTTAGGGGAATTCAACGTTGACTTAGTCATGTGCAAAGAATTTAAATTGTCGTTTTTTTATGGGAGTGGGATAGTTTTCAAGCATGAGTAACGAGACTTGGATGTCGGATGCATAGAGCTATATGTATAATGGAGATGGCGTGCAGCGACTGTTTTGAAGCCGGAGGTTTTCTCGCAAAGGACTGGCGATATTCACTATGGTACTATCAGCATCTCACTCACATATATGTTAAACCCCGGTATTAAAAAGAAAAAAGCCCAAACTTTAAATACTAGGCTAATATTTGCATTTCACTGCCACCGGGCATGAAACGCTCCATACAAAAACAGTCGCTTAAACTTCAAAATGCTTCACAGTGCTTTATACACAAACGGAGTGCTGCCATCTCCGTTATATATACATAGCTCCATGGTTGGATGTAATAACTAGAATTCACCTTCGACTGTGAACTCAATTCAAAGACAAATGAAAAATGTTCGAAATCTTTCGATCTCCTCTGCAGCAGTTCTATAATTATGTACATAAAATTTTAACGGATTGAAAAGTTAACTGTGGATTTCAAGTACGCCCGATAAACATTTTGAAGGTTTTGGCGAAGCTATGAGTGAGCGTTCCAACCCTATTTTGTAACCTTTACGCGAATATCGTTAATCACTCTCGTTTGAAATAATTGTATAAAATAATACTGGTGATTGATTGGTGACTGGTAGGCCTGGCAATAAGTTAATTCTAGAAGCAAAATTCATACGATTTTAGCTAAAACAGAATCGACCATATTTTGATCCGTTTAGATGAATTTGAACCAACAAGATATGCAAAAAAGAAGAAGTGGGTAATAGTTTTAAATTGAAGCTAAATTTCAAAATGATCGAGAATGGAGTACAAGCGTTCCTCTTGCACTCTAAGAGCGACCTTGGTGGGAAAGAAAGAGAGATCCAATCACATCCATCCTTTTCATAATTTGGATGAATTTTAAGACTACTATAAATTGAATTAAGACCAAAATATGAAACGCATAAAGAAAATCAAATTTGAAAAGCTAAGTTCGTTAACGAGCAAAATCGTCTTGCTAATTCGGAGAGCTGCCACACCAAAATCATACGGTACTTCGCCTAGTTCAAAATTGCAAAAATAAAATGAGTGAATAATTTAAGAAAATATCTCTGATGCTGGTCAACTAGCATCAACTTCAAAATCTATTAAGTACCATTCATCAGACAAGGTATTCCTTTATAAAATATTGCAATCTTCCACTTGTTGTGCACCACCTTTCCAGTACTTTTTTGCTCAACATTAGTTCTAGATACCCACTTAATCGTATGAATAATTTGATTGCGAATTCAAAGATTCGACAGATAAAGATCTATAGCACAAGAGAACACTGGTCGCGGAAACTCTCGTTCCCTTCTTTAAACTCACCAAATTCAATGATGAACAGATCACCAAAAGGGTGCAGCTTACAGAATCAAAAAATTACCTAAAGTTCAAGTTTTATTATATACATACAATATATTATAATGAGCAAGTTCGACATGTACATATATTCTCAATAAAATTTTATAAAATGTGGAACTAAGTTTTATTGAAATTGAAATTCTTTAGAGTAGAATTTTATTTATACTTATACATGAATTAAGATCAGCCTCTCGTTTTTACAAACATGTAGATACCTATTAATTTTGGTTCCGTGCAATACAAGTATTTGCAAAATAAGATGAACTTTTAGAAAAAGAGATTTGAAACTAAATTTATTACCATGTTAAGAGCATGCGGATAGTTAACATGAACCCACTTGATATTAATATTTCGAAAATTAGTTCTGTTAAAATTATTTCACCAATTTCCAATGTAGTATATGCAGGACTGTATCATACGCTTATAATTTCGATAAAACATTTTGAAATTAAATTTGTCAAAAATTAAAGGTACTTATATCAACCCAGCCTCTCGTACAATGAATTGCACGTGCTGCAAAAATTACCCACTGATAAACCAGCGAAAACCGAACCTCTCAAAATGCTTCAATTACATGAAGGACTTGGCTCTCAAAAAAGTCCATCAAAGCCCTTTAGGCTTGAGGTATCCACCAGGCACTTAGCTGTTCTCCTTCCATTTAAATCCAAGCTAACTAGGTGCTAAAAAAGCCAGGGGAGAGAAATCCAAGATGTTCAAAGTCCTGAAGGGTGTCACGAAAGGACTGAATCAGACGATGGCTGAAGCAAAAAAACAGAGCTCGAACGATAGGAAACAATTTAACAATAGTCAAGGTGGCAAGGAGCAAAGGAGGCTTAATGCAAAAAGCATTTCAATTAAGGATATTCCTCCAAGCTGAGGTGTTGAATGTTTCACGCTTATCCTTTAGCTGCGATTTATTTATTTTGGATTAGTTTTTGTTCTTTAGCAGATTACATCCAGGCATGAAAATTCTATCGAGGTAGTCATGAAATGTCTAAAACGGGGGAGAAGCCACTATTCTACATAAAAAGTAAATGTCCTCGAAGGGTAAAACAACAGCTGGACGAAATTGTAAAAAGGTGTCGAAGGTATTTATTGAATAAATACTGCTTCACCCGGGCATCGTGCCACTGTTATTTCACTTTTCATATTGAAGGCATTGAAGTTTTAAGGCTAGAAAAGTTTAACGGTATTTTCTTTCTAGCTATCTCCATCCCGAAGATTTTGGGAAATCTTCGTGGGTACGTGACAGGTGGATTTCAAAGTAAAACTTTTTCAGTCGCAATTACACAATTTAATGGATTTAATGGAGTTTTCACCAATGATCGGAATATGAGCAGTTTGTCGGATTACATTGGCTTTGGTAGGCTCGTTAGCCCTTTTATTGAATTACGAACAATGAAGTATTAAAAAATTAAGTTTTGAGATTTTAGTTAAGAAATAATTACAATAATTTAGCTGTAGTAGATTGTAGATAGGGTTCGATATTTGATTTCTATTTGAGAATTTTTGATTTGACTTACGAAACATAGAAGGAATTTGCCAGAAGTTTACAGTACTCTCAAAATACTCATGCGAATAAAGAATTTAAAGATATGTTTCATAAGGAACTAGATTACAATACTGGGAGCAACAAGCTTCAAAACATAGCAATCACAAGGCTGTATTTTAAACTCCATATGCACTTGAAGTTTTAAATAGGTTAGTACGTATTATTAAAAACGATTGATTAATCAAAATAACATACATATACATATATCGCATGTTGTTGTAATAAAAATATATAAAGAAAAAGGCGGCTTTTGTTCATATTTAATTCACATTTCCGAAACATACGATCATTAAAAACGGTCGGAAACTGTTTTATTTATTTACTTAAAAATGTTCTTACCGATCGTTTGAAACCACAATTTTGGATGGAAATATGTCCAATACTCTAACACTTGAAATGCGAGCTAAGGATCGTAGCAAACTTTCTTTTAATTATTGCCAATTACTTTTAGAAAAAGCATTAAAACGCGACTATTTCATTGCTGTCGAATTTTCCAGAAAGATCACGCGATTTGAATAATTGAGTTGGTTAAATCGCAGCTCATTATCTTTCTTGTGGGTTTCAGAAGACAAATAAATATTAAATAAGAAGAAAATTAAAAAATTGTTTGTATGTTTGTTCCTAGTCAAAGAAAGCGGGTTTTATGTATTTTTCCTAAAACAAACGATAACGGGGATATTAACGATGTTTACACAGTATCAGTACCAGTTGTACGTTTCTTGTATTTTACTTAGAATTGATTCAAAATGGAATTGACGCACTTTGGTTTTAATAGACAAATACTATTCTTGTACTTCTTCATATTAATCCGTAATTCAAATGCTGTCAATCAAATTTACTGTTACAGTACATGACTCGAAACCATTGACAACTATGCATGCACTACACTATAATTTACCGTTTTGTCTCTGATATGTTTTACAATCTACACATGTCCATATGTACATGCTCCCAAGCTCTTAAAAAGCAAAGACAAAGTCTTCATCATTGCTAAATCTGTAACTTTTATTAAATCTTAAAAACACATTCAATTCACTTTTCCACGTCAGTCGTTTTGCTACAACACTATCCCACTGAACCTTCATATCTCATCCTGTTTTCAAGTCCTATACATATAAGTATCGTGCCATCCCTTTAATCTTTGCACCCACCTCCAACTACGCTGCACGATACATTTGCGGCTATCAGCATGTTCACTGCACTACAAAGCCAATTCTACTCGGCTCGTAATAGAGTCACAAATTACCCGAACGTTCACCACAACCTACAATTAATAAACTAATCAGCCAATTTTCAGGCAATTTATGGCTAACACCTGTTCCGCTGCTGACCACATTATATAGAGGTGGCTTGCACCTTTTCATATGTCATTAAAACTCCCAACTCCTTGCATTTGCATTCGCGCTGAACGCCAACCATTGCCGATGAAGTGATATCGTTTGCAACTCTGGTGCACTTAAAGGTGAAATACTCGCTCCAGAAAAAGCCCATTACAGGAGATAATGCCATTAAAATGGAATAGTCCTTATTTTCATCACCTTTACTTCTTCCTTGTTTTGCCATAGCTAAAGAATTCTTTACAGTCCGGACACGTTCCGACTACAGTCAATCGGGATACCAAAATTTTCCTTCCAGTTAGCATTTTATTTCGAGAGTTTCCAATTGTTTTTATCCTGTCGGGACGAAGCTGGCGGGCGGAAGGTTGCCCTATTCCTATTTATTGTACGGTGCTTTCGAGCTACGAGTATATGAAAAGAGAATTAGACCGAATACATCTGGTGCTGAGTGTGTCTACCTTTCAAGATTTCCCGCACCGGAGGTGCTACGGATTACGTGTATAAAGCTTATAAGCATATCCTGCCATTGTGCAGCCATTCTCGCCCTTGCTACCGATATATTACCAGATAGGAAGATACCCGTAAACACGAATAATTGGTCTGCTCAATGAATTGTTTTGTGTTTTTTCTCGGATTTGTAGGTACCGACCCGTTCGAGGTGATGAAATGGAATTCGGATTTTGGGTAACAATTGGTTGTGTCGAAGATTTAATTAAATTGCACAATTGGTGAATAAATAGTATCGAACAGGTGTACTAATCAAGAAGGTTGTATGATTATCAGTATGTATGTGGTGTAGAAAAAAAGACTCCTGTTAACACCCGTTTTGAGAGTAAGTATCCTTGCGCCCAGCCGAAGTCTTTGGCAAATATTAAATATGCATATTAAATTATACGAACATTATCTGTAAAAATTTTCTCTTAGCGAAGATTGTTCTCATTGGGATTCTTTCGCCTCTCTACATTTTATCACCTTGCTTCTACTCTCATTTTACAATAAGAAAATATTTTTGGTCATGCCCAAAGTTCATGCCTTTCAGCAATGCATATATGGATCCAGTATAGTGGACAGCACAACAAAATTTGATTTTTTTCATTATGTCGGGTAGCACTTATCACAATATGTGAACGAATATGTATAGAAATTAGATTTGTTTTAGGTAACAGACAGGCTTCATAAGCCACCGAGTCAGACTTTTCCTTGCGATGGGGCCATTTTCTAAGCATTGATACTAATATAGTATGGCTGTTCTCACAGGGCGATGTTTTAAGCTTGGAGAATGGAAATCCCCAGGTCCCACAACTCATCAAGTTAGACGCCATACGTTTAAATGTGTACCGTAAACACCGAATTTTCCGGTCTGTTTATTTTCTGCAAAATATTATTTACTATACGGTGGAAAGCAAAGAGGATATCTAAGAATTATTTTGACTTTGCTGAGCTTGGATGGTTTTTACTAGTGAAAATGTGAAATGAATTTTTTCAGGATAATGGGAAATCCGACAGAATGATTGAAATGCGGAAAACTTCAAGATAATTTCGAGTATAAAACGCATAATATGTAGTTACAAATTTGTAGTAATTTTTATGAAGTTTTCATAAAAAAATCGCAAATTAAGCTGAAATTGTGCAGAAATACAACCTCTTTTTTATGATATAGGTTCTTATTGTAAAATAATAATTTCACTTTCATATATTTATACTCTAGATGAACATATAGAGTATTATAAGTTTAATCCAGTTATACTCTAGATGAACATATAGAGTATTATAAGTTTAATCCAGCCCGAAAAGTTTGTAACGCATAGAACCGAGCCTCGGACGAGAAAAAGTTGTATATTATTTTGTGTTTATTTTTGGCCAAAAACCCCAAATCCGTTTGCTGTCCGTCCGTCCGTCCGTTAGCACGATAACTCAAGAACGCGTTGACCTAGGAAGTTGAAATTTTGTCACAACTTGTAAAATGGAAAAAGTAAGGACAAGTTCGTTAATGGGCGATATCCTTCCACTCCTTCGGGTACCTCCCATACAAGAGTCCTTAAAACACGTTTTCACAATTATTGCTCGAATGCTTCAAGTTAGGAACTTGAAATTTTGCGTACTTAAGGTTTACAATGTTTGAATCAAAAGCTCCGAATATGATGCAAATCGAATGAGTCCTTCGTGTACCAGCCTAGAAAAGTCCTTCAAAAATGTGTCCTTGTTACTAAATCCACTATAACTCCAGAACGAGTTAAAGCAGGAATTTAAAATTTTACAGGAATTAGTTTTACACCAAAACCAAGACGGAGCTCATTAGTTAGCGCCATCCGTTGACTCCTTCGGGTAGCTATCATACAAAAGTCCTTAATAAACATGTCCACCAATATTGAACGTTAACTTTAGAATACTTTAAGTTACGACTTTGAAATTTTATACACACTAATTTTATAATAGTCGCAGCTGAAACTATTAATATGAAAAATATCCCATGAGTCCTTCATGTAGTTGCCATACAAAAATTCTGTAAAATGTCCTAACTTACTTTATGAAACTCACTAAAAATCAAAAAATCGAGTAGCCACTATACAATAGTTTCTACCTGTAAGTAAAAGGACATGTAATAATTGCTTGTGAGCTCCTCATTCTTTTGATATATCCAACTAAAAAATAAATCGGAGTTCAGTATTTCATCTAGAGTATCATACGATTGGCTTGCAGCCGATCGTGACTGCGCTATGTTTTTCAATACTCTTTTGCGCCGATGCATTTCGTCATGTTAAAAAAGGGATAAATTTGGAGATGGAGAGCTTGTTGCTTAATTCGGAAATTTTAGTGAACTGACATGGATGCGAAGTATTTATTCTTCGTGAAAAGATACAACTTTTACATAAGTTTCACACTAAAGCTATAATCGAAATGCAGGACATAGTCCTAGAATTATTTTTTCTTTGCCAGCCGATCTGGGATTATTATCACCTCCGACTCTAAATGAGAAAAATATCATAAATATAATTACAGTTGTGGTTTGAGCAACAAACCACAGGCACTGACTTACAAAAAAGGAAATTGATCTGGTATATTACCCGTAGATTATTGAAAATTGGAAGTTACGGAAATTGCACAAATAGCAAAGCTTCAGATGATACACAATGTTCACTCATTCGATTGCTGAACTGTTAGTCTATTTTACAATCACTTTAGTTATCAAAACTTATTTTCGATAAGAATAACGAAGATAAATGCGGAAATGAAAAGAAAACCATGCAACCTGTTCCAATAACATAATTTAATTTGAACGCAGTGATTTTTAACCGGATATGGCTACTTTTATTTACCTTTCAGTTTAATTGATTCTTCTACTTAAAATCTTTCTAGGATGTCAAACAAAACTTTTCCATAGCCATGTGTTCGCATCATCATCTTGTCCCTTGTCGGTTCTGTAAATGTAACCCTTAATTTCATACCACACATTTGTCGCTTTGGCTTCCACCTTCCACTTTTTTACCCGTTATTTTTCCCATAGAAAACCTCCCTCTTTACTTGAATATCACATAACCAGATTGCCGGTGGCTCTGCTACATGCACGCAAATCAAGGGTATACGGCACAGCGTAGTTGAATCTACCTAGTCATTAAGATCGACAATACCTTTCGGAATTACTTCAATCCGTCTATTAATCAACAATGACATTGTGCATTATATAGGTATATATATATATAAAAGCGTAGCAGTGGTGCCTCGGGGTGCTAAGCTGATCGTATTTAGTTGATTGAATAAGGGCGTTCTTTTCGAGTCATCTCTCACTTTAGGCACAATCGAGGGTGAAGAATCTCCATCGTATCCTTTTGCCAAAGGTGAGGGTAAGCCAAGTAATGGTTGAAATTTTTATTTGCATAATTGAGTTATTGCTCGTCGTTGTCATCATGCAGTGCCATTTAGTCGCGTGTGTTACTTATACGGCATGCTCAGACTTCTTATACGCTACATTATATAAATGTGTTAGTACATCCTGTTGCGTTTCTTTAACGCATGTTATGTGCTTTTGACATCTATGATGACTTTTATAACAAGGATGCACACTGAAACCTACTAGGGTGATGCTTTTTTCAACTACCACGATGACTTTTGTGTACGAAAGGTTGAGAAAAGCACCATGGAGTGCTGACTATATATGTTTGGATATGTATATACTCTTAAACTTATTTTAAATGCTTCGGAGGTAGATGTAAAACGTTGTATGTCAGCAGCATACATTTGGTTTTCGTGACGATTATGGTGAAGATGCAGTTGAAAATAAAATCGTTTTTGAAATGCGAGTTTATTATTGTCATGAAAAATACAGGATTTGAAATTGTGACAGAAACGTACCGACAAAAGATATCTTTTAAAATTTTGTACACTAAAATTATGTCGGGATGTGAATATACAATATATTGTCATTACCTTAACGTCTTTCAGAGCCGGAGGAGGCAGTTCATTTTCTTCTTTTTATTTTCATGAAAGTGTTGGAGATATCCTTTCTAATGGTAGCATGCTCCAGAATACAGGAATAACATTTTATTTGCTCGGTTCAAGACCTACAATGATTTTAATTATGAAAGATTTCCATAGTACTTGGTCTCACTTTTTGACCGGTAACACGTGAACCACTTCTTGTGAAGTAATGGCCTTGAGTTTAGTTGAAAGATAGTACAGTACAATCCCGATAATTCGTATCCCGTTAATTCGTAAATCCCGCTAATTCGAAATAAACTGCTGGTCCCTTGGAAAAATCCCGATTATTCGTAAGAACACAATGCATTTTGGTCCCCTCGGTAATTCGTAATTATTTTCTACTCTAGGTCCAATTGCGTCAGGTTTTGACGATAAAGAGTGTAAGTGGCGATGTTTTCTTTGTTATTGTGACCCTGGACAATGCAATTGATCGAGCGTATCAATAATCCCTCCATCAGAAAAAACTAACTGATTTCTTTTCCATGCCAGGGTTTTTTTGTTTAACAATGATAACAGAGTACGTACATATTTTACTTTATTTTTTTATTAAACGTGTGTATTTCGAATTTTAATAAAAACCAATAAGTTCCGTTAATCTAAATTTTGCCCGTCTTTAATAATGAATAATTCGCAATCCCGCTAATTCGAAAATCTCGTTAATTCGTAATAAACCTTAGGTCCCTTGACACTACGAATTATCGGGATTATACTGTAGTTCTTCTTTTAAAACAAGTGTACATTTTTTTCACATAGTTAATGTAAATTTCGATTCAATTTTTTCGAGACCCCATTTAACTCAAGAAATATGAAATCATCTAATTATGTTACTAGTTTTTCATGGTCATGCTACCATTGAAGCTATTAAATGTTAAGAGTTTGTTGTTCTTTCCAGTGTCAGTGGAGTGAAGCTCCAATACGAAATCCCCGACTGTTGATTGACCGTAGTACTTGACGAATTTTGGAAAGAACTTTCACTGGAGAGGCCAGTTTATCATAAGATTTTGTGTTGGACTAGGGGTTTCGGAAGTTGGCTAGAATACACCCTCTGAAGAGTCTTCTGCATTCCGATGACGAAACAGCTCCTTCGGACCTAGTCCAACACAAAATCTTATGATAAACTGGCCTCTCCAGTGAAAGTTCTTTCCAAAATTCGTCAAGTACTACGGTCAATCAACAGTCGGGGATTTCGTATTGGAGCTTCACTCCACTGACACTGGAAAGAACAACAAACTCTTAACAATCATCTAATTAATATTAAAATTCGATCGATGGTCAGGAAATATGCTCGATATTTTCGAGTTACTTGGGAAACTTGGGTAAGTGGAAATATTAATAGAATGAAAACCAACTCTGTGAATATCATCCCTTTCTTCATTTTTTAAAATGTTTTTTTTTTATATATACATATATAGTTGTTATTACTCAAACACACGGCGACTAAGGCTGGCCGCACACTGAAAGATCAAAAAGCAGTATTAGTCAAAAACATTTTGGACTAATCAATAATATGTCGCTGTTTCAAAAGCAATTCAATAGTCAGAGCACACTGATTAGTCGCGTGCCTCCAAGGTACGAGACTAAACAGTTTTTGACTAAATCTGATGGCTGGACGCACACTGAAAGAGCAAAAACAGTTTTAGTCAAAAACATTTTTGTTTTTGCTCTTTCAGTGAGTGTTCAGTCAACAGTTTTAGTCAAAAACTGATTAGTCTCGTGCCTTGGAGGCACTAATTAGTGTGCTCTGGTCATTGAATTGCTATTGAAACAGCGATATATTATTGATTAGTCCAAAATGTTTTTGACTAATACTGTTTTTGATCTTTCAGTGTGCGGCCAGCCTTAGAACACCACAGCTATACAACAAAAACACAAAATTGTGATTTAAAACATTAAAGCACCTGAAACACATAGTTTTGTATACAAACGCGATTCGCTAAATACATATTATGGTTATGGTGGAAAAAAAACTCGTAATAATCTAAGTTATGTGAAATGTCCAGTGCCAAATCTACATAATTTCAAATTCCTTACAAATCGTCCACGACACTTTAGGTGTTTTCACATTGACTTTTGCTTAGTGTGGGATCCCAAGGCCTACTTCCTACCCTCCATTCTACCGATTCAACATACAACAGATTATTACCTTGCAGTGGAGTTGCATCCAAAAACCAGACAATTAGCACTGAAACAATGGACGGGATATTGTGTGATGTCGCTAAATCGATTATGGAATTTCTCGTTTTTATAACCATACCAAGTTCCCTTTTTTCGCTGCTGTTGTATTTAACTGACCATAGTGCACAAGGGCAGGTGGATTGGGGAATGATTTCCATTGATGGCCAGGATTGTCCAATGCTTTTGTCAAAACGCACAATGACCATTCGTACCCCATTATGGCGGTCGTCAGGGCCGATCGCCACAGAGTTTATTTTTCATTTTGCATTCGACCAGGATGTCATTGTCGCAAACCTCTGCATATAGCCAACTAGGTCTCGGTATTGTTTGGAGTAGTTCAGGACTGCCCAACAACTCTTTCAATCGTAGTTTCTCGTATTTTTATTATTTTTCTATTGTTATTATATTTTGGGTGATTTACATTGAATGAAATCGATTTATTGATAGATTTGGTGGCCCTGTGTTGTGTTCCTGTAAATGAAAATATTTTGTAGGCCATTTACGGCAGAAATTATTCACAATTTCCTGTTTTGTTTTCTTTTTATGTTGACAGAGTTTATAGGGTTGTAGAAAAGTTCACACTGATCACAGAAAGGTTTCTGCAATAAATCCATTACACATCTCCGTATTATGAGTTAATTTTTTGCCTTCCTGTACAGGAAACATATTTCACGTATGGAAGTCATTGATTTTGCTTGCCTGGACGCTCCCAATTCAGACTTTTACCACGTGAAAAAACCAGCAAGCAAAGGCGCCCCCGGTACCACACTCATCCTGTGCATAGTTTGCAGGAAAACTTATCGCGATTCAGGACACGTTCCGATCTATGCCTCAGGGTCTAACGAAAAGAAACGTCTGGAGACAGACTTTACTCACCTTTTACTGCAGTGTATCCTTTTTGCGTCCTGGCACGTATTTTTACGTCTTCTGCACAGTACATATCCATAAAAATCAACTTCTGGCGAATAGATAACTTCTCGATCGGTGAGTTCTTTCTTTCTCGACAACGCTCCGATAGAGACGCAGTGACAAATAAGCCCGAAAGTGTTTTAAAGTGACACCAAAGTTTCGCGATTTAACACAAAACACCATACACTGGGGGATGTTTGCAAAAAGGACAGCACCGACACGTCGGATTCGTATATTTCCCATCTATGATGGGAAGTAGTGAAGCCTGATTTTCCGGGTATTTTGTCGAGAGATTTGCAACTTGTTTGAGCTTCGGTGATGCGCTTCTGTGGATGTATTAGTCTGCGGGTGTTGTGAATAGGCGCTAAAAAAGCATAGAAACACATTTTGCATGGCACTTGTGTGTTTGTCATAAATCAAAAGGATTTTCGAGGATATGCTGTCCCAGTGTTGTATATACTTTGATTTGTTAGAACGGCTTCCTAGACCAGGCAGACAGAAATGTTAGTTTTTGGCCTAGAATGGATGGTAGTGTCATTATGGAGGGGTTTTGTCCGACTGTAAAATTGTTATTCGCATTATACGTCAAACGATTTAATGTTCGAAACAAGGTATAAGCGTTAAGCTCCCGTACCAACTGGTCGCTTTCAAGGATTACAAAATAAGCCAAAGTATAGTTAGGTGAGTTTACGGATAAGAACGACTCTTACTGAGTCCACTGTACACAATTCAGATCATAACTTAACGTAAATTAAAATAGGTCAGAGCTCAATAAAGATTAATGGGTTTCGATTCAGAAAACCGCCACCCCCTTTCTACTACTACTATGTTCTACTATCTAATCTAGGTACGGTTGCTGTTAATTTAGAAAACATAATTTTTAATTAATAATGCGCAAAACCATAACGAGGTAGCTTGAAACTTATATTAAATAAACCATTCTACTATTCAACACATCGCGTCTACAAAGTTGCACGAATCACCCACCTTATTACCGGTATTATCGGAAATAGCGTATATTTAATTCTTAGAAAAATGCGAAACTCTTGACAAACCTCTCGTACCATCTCTTCGTGCGTAAAAACACTATGCTGCAATGTGTGACTCTCATTTAATTACTCTATTGATTAATTACATATAGGTTTTTGAAAATTTTAACTAAAAAGCTTGATAACCATATCTACATTCAACTATCATTACTATTTACCAAAACTATTTCATCATAGCTGTAAAAGCAACTTTTGCCTAAATCTCTAAAATGTAGCAAAGTTGTAGCTATTTAAATTAATATTATTAAATAAATGTTATGCTAACTAGGTGAAATTCAAGATCATCTTCTATATTGATAAGCTCATCCAAAATAAACCAGTATAGCTTAGATCAAATAAGGAAAACTAAATTCTAGAGGGAAACAAACATACCGACAAACCCAAATACTTGAAGCCACCCATAGGATATGAGGGATACGTTAGTTCACACCATGCCTGATTTTTTGTACGAAAATTTCATATATATTTATTGAATTTTAAAAATTTTCCAAACCACGTTTTACCCATCAGAACTGAATATGACCCAGTCGAAATACTCTACCATATATATGCTTCTAAATCAATGTAGATATGCAAATATAAACAAAAATAAAAACCAGCCTAGCAAATACCCTTGTTATACGATATGAATTGGAACTCCTAATTTGAACTTTAACACCTCCGCGGATTCTAATTAACGAAAAAGTCATTTCGCCTGTCCATCAACCCTTTTCACTAATTTCGCCCTAAGCGATTTGTTTTTATTCTATCTGGCATGTGTACCAAAAAGGAAAAGCAACACTAACACATTCCACCCTGCAGCTATAGTCCCGCTGAAGTTTAAAAACTCAATGAAAAATCGCCTTTACTTAGCACCTCTTCAACAGAAAATGGCAGTCCAGGAACGTGGTATTGCAATCAAATTAAGGGCACCGTGAAAAATTGAACAAAACACTAATTACAAATAGCGTGCCTGGACTACAGAGAACTGTTGCGTACAACCTGTGTTTTTCACCATATTACTCAGTTCATCCCCTTCGCGTAATTCATCAATAATCAAAGCCAGGGAAAACGAATCATTCTTTGGTATTGGCTGAAACAGGACGCCACTTCCAATAGAAAAAATCTGGAAAAGCGAGAATGAAGACAAAAGTAAAGAGGCAATCCCTCATCATGTCTCACCATAATACCCTTATTTAATCACACACTGCCTTATAGATCCTGTTCCAATAAAATGACCGAACCAGCGGCATCTATCCATCCAAAATACACGGATAGATAGGATCCTATCGTACATATATTGAACGATTCAAACCTTGCGACAAGACGACGACAGAATATAGTATTACGTTACCAAAGTAATCACCTCTATTCTTCGTGGTAGTCTTCAAGTTTTCGTATTTAAGGTGACGAATCTACCACCAGGAGTCCAACAATCCATTTACTGTACATCCTTTAGTACAAGGACGGATTCCGATCTATATATATCTACCGCACTCATACTTGCTCCCTTTCTATAGCGAAAAATGAACGACAACATAAATTATCGCTTAAGGATTTTATGAAAAGGACATTTTAAGACACCTATCTTTCATTATAATTGATGGGAAATAATTCATTTAAAGTGAATCCTGCGGAAATATCCGCCCGAATCGTTACACTTCAATTTATTTATTAGATATACCCGACTAGGATTTTGCATTCGTTTCGTGATTAAGGTATTCCTCACTATGAGATACCTAACATCAGTATTTAGGTCTCCCCCAGCGATCCATCCATCTGAAGGACATTGATTTCAAAAGGATACGATTAATATGGGGACTTAATTATGGTCGATGAATGAATAGAAGAGATTAGGGATCACTACCGTTCAATGTGAAAAAATGTGCGAGAAATTCTTGTCAGTCAGGAGCAAGCGATGATAACGGAATTATACAGATATTTTAAATAGAATAACTTTTGGGATTGATTTAATAAATAAATACGAATGTTTATGGACTGGTAATGATTGAAAATGAAAATTTGTATATATTAGTATTTACAGGTTCTAATACATTCCAATTATGATGGAACCCATTTTGGTGGAACTGTTTTATATTTGGTAGGGTCATGAGGAGATCACTTTAGTAAAAAGGATCTGATCTATATTTCAAGAAGGGTTACATTTAGAAACTGGGGACATGTGTACATAACTGTAAATTCTTCTAAGCGAGATCTCCATCTTAGAAGCCTCAACAATCTTGCAGTCTTACAACAGTTTTGCAAGTTGGTATACCAAATCGGTTGGCTTCCACAAAACAGTATAATGAAAGTCGTGTTTCGATTGCACTAGCCGCCAAACTCCAACATTCCATGACTCGACGCCGAGGGCGGGGATCGATGCAGTGTTGTCCTATATATAAGGCATAGTTAAAAGGTATTACAGAATTCACATGGAACTTCCCATTACTTCATTAAGGGGAGCATGTAGGGAGTACAAAAATTATCATTTTTTAGATCCATTTTCTCGGGAACCGCCAAATCGAATTACTCTAATTTTTTTTATTTGTAAAACTCTTTTAGTAGATACTACTACTTGATCGAAGTATTTTTATAATATAAACATATAATAATGACTGTGGCAACACTAATTTGTATTATTTGACAATGAAATTATCAGAGATTACAAGCGTTTTAGATTTGATTAACTTTTGTTTCTAGATCCAATTCATATTTTCTTCAAACAATATTTTCACTGAGTCCACGTAGTGCCACCTCGTTTTTGATCATTAGAATTTTAAAGTCGATGCGCGATAGGGGATTTCTCATATCGATGAGTGTGGATGAGATGGTCAAATGCATTTCAATATGAGTAAATATGAAGAAATGCGAATACCTCGAATTCACAGATAGCAAGTGCTACCAAGTGATAATATTTTTTCATCGAAAACTTTCGGAAGTGTTCGCTGCATTTTAATCGCCGATTCATCGATGTTTGGTTTATTGGGTAGTACTGAATTGAATGTATGTATAACCCTACAGAGATGTGCTCGCACTGATAAAAAAAGAGTACCAAGAAAATAATAGGGAGCTAATATAATAAAGAGAGATAAGAATATTCGCAATAACCTTCCATAGAAAGTTGAAATCTTTTGCGATTATTGATATACATATGTAGCTGTTTGCTACATTGTTTTGCCTTATAATTAAAAAAAAAAACTTCCTCTTAATTCGTCTTCAACGCCGACTATCTCAAATTATAACAACCAACAAAAGTAATCCTCTTTAAAACACCTAAGACAACAATGTTAAACACCCTGTTAATTAAATCACTATCCTAATCACCCCTCGGTGCCATTAAATTTCTTTACACTTCAGTATAGCACACAAAGCAAAAAAAGGTCATAATCACTTAAACCTGAGCTCTGTCAAAAAGGAAGACCGTCCTCGTGGATTTTGTATATTAGATAGATAACCGCACTTTTCTCATAAAACTTTTAGATACTTTTTGGTGTTTCCGCTTGAACGCAAGTTTGTAGAGAGGATTTTTCAATCCCACGAAAAACTTTTTACAAGTAAAAAGGTACATCGTCACTATACTTCGGTCTTTCGAGAAAGGAATGAAGGACATAATCGTAGTTACATATCGCTAACGTTGTAGAACAAGTTACTAGCTGAAAAGAAAATGAAAGAAAAATTAGCACGACGAAATAAAAGAACTTTTTTAATTAATTTTTTTCGGAGTTTATCAGATTATTTGACATGGTATGATACTCGAATAAGAAACATTTACATCTTTCTGCTTGTACATTTTGAATATTTTATACATTTTAAATATTTGTATTGATTTATTTACATATGCACACATTTAGAAAATAAACTCAACAGTAGTTTTACTATCCATAAATGAAAATCATTGACAAATTCTTAATTAATGTTCAAGTTGAAGTTATTGCCAGCTATTGAATGCTGCTTGTTATTGTGTATGAAGTATGGTATCTCTATTGTATAGATAGCACAATAATGTAGAATTACTTCCATCAGGTGAGGCAGGCAAAGCAAAAAGCTAGCGAGATGTAGAAGGAATACTGCAACACCCGAGTTTCGTGATAGCAGACTTTAATTTTTACCTAATATTTCCTAAGAAATAAAACAGGAGTGATATTTTGTAACCGGGTGCCTTTAATAATAGCTGTGTTTTTTATTCCCGGTTAACCATAAAGCTCGACAAGATTGCACGGCAAAACAACAACAATGCGGTTACGGTAACCGCACTGTTGTTGTTTTGCCGTGCAATTTTGTCGAGCTTTATGATTAACCGGGAATAAAAAACACAGCTAATATGACTTTAAACTCTTTGTACCCCACATTTTGCAAAAGAGCGCTTTCGAAAGCTTCATCGATGAAGTGGAGATTGGAGAGCACTTCTATCTCAACCAAAAACTAAACTCTTTTCAAAACTATACGCGAGCCCTCCTCCTTCTCACTAATCTCTTTCTCTTTAGATATTATCAATTCCTTTCGCTTTCTCATTGAATAAATGTTACTACACCCAAAATTATTATAAATAATTATTTTTGAAATCGAAAAGGAAAGTAGATCAAACAAACTTTCAAGGAAAATATTATATTTACCTGAACTTTGTGAAAATTTTACACTTCCTCCATCATCATACTAAATTGATCTTCTAACCATATGATAAGCTTCATGTAACATAAATCAAACATTGTATTAAATTTGCAAGAAACCATCACAAACGGTGTCAGGTAAACTGGAAATAAATTGAATTTCATCGTCGTCAACATAAGAATCGCTCAGAGAACTTAATGCCCAACATGATAAGGGTGGTACAAGTACATACAAGTAGCACGACGAACAGGCAAAGTTCGTTTCTCTTCAATATTGAAAACAAAAAAAAACACAACGTCTTGCAAAAACTTCTTTAACCTGAAACTGTCTACATACAGCCACATATACGCAAAAACGTCATTTTATTCTTGTTACCTCCTAAAAAGTAAGAAGTGTTCCAAAAGACTTGAAAAAAATACTAAAAAATAAACTCGAACGACACGAACAGATATGATGGCAAATAATCCTCTGTTGACATACCCAGGGCCCTGGACAAGTAAGCTTCCTTCGACCTTTTCAACACACAAAGAATTATTATGGTTACAATGAAAAATGGAGCATCTGTTCGATAATGTTGAGTTTTACCTGTTTGGTAACAACTTGAGAAATTCGAAGTTAAGAATTTCGAAGCAGACAGGTCCTTCTGGATGGCGAACAGATGGATACGGCTAAATGGTCTATATCACACGTATCCACTTAGAACGGCCATTACACACATCCGATTTGAAGCGTCCGTCCAAAGTGCATTTAAGGGTAGATAGTGCGACCCCGGAGAGCACGTCTACTAATTGCATATTGCCCGACAGCTAATCGCTAGTTCTGGGCAGCACTGGATACCCATAGTAAATCCACTGCTGCTTGATAGGCTTGAAACTGCAATCGGTGCTAATATCTGACCAGAAATTTCCCAGAACAACGCCACACCGATTCCCGAGATGGGCAGCAATAAGCAATGCTTCGATAAAACGAATCATGGTATCCAACTTACAATAGTCAGACTTTGTAGATGCTCTTCGGAGTTTAGCTATGGGTATATTAGGAATAAACCAATTTCAAACGCTTCACCGATTTACTCTAAATTCTAATTCTGAGTTTTTGGGTAATCAATCGGTCGACGTAGTTAGCACAAACCTTTTCCGACAGGTGAGCTGAAGGCTTAGTACCAACTAGAGATGTTTCTATGGTCAATTCGAACGATTCTGGATTAGAGGTATCCCACTGAACTTGGTCCCTGCAGTCAAATATTTTCAGAACAGTGAAAGCATAAATTACATCGGAAAGGACAGTTGCAATTTATTGCTAGCGTTCTATTCCTATGCGTGCTAGAATTTATTTACATATTTCTGGCTATGAAATTGCGAAATATATCTATCTATTGGCGCTGAATGGTACTGGATTGCAGGTGTATTAAATTAAATTTATGTATATCGATAATAAATACGAAGAAGTTTTTATGAAGTTCTGGATTTTTTGACACGAAATGGGTTTACGCGTGAAGCTGGAAAACGGTTAAATTAAATTCTTTTTCTCCTTCGGGTAGCTCCGTCTATACGAAAGTGCTTAAAATATTTATTATCCAATATTAGCCGAAGGCTTCAGAACATATCTAGAAATTTTGCCCAATGGTTGTAGATATTAGAATTAGTAATAAGAAAGTCCTTGAAAAGTATGTACAATCATTTTCCCAAACTCAATAGAACTCGAGAAATCGTAGAGCTTTAACAATTTTACAGGAATTAGTTTTCACTTGATAGTAAAATCGAGTTAGCTATTGACCGACATATCTTTATTTCTTTCGGAAACTAAAGCCCTTAGAACACGCATCCATGAATTCAGAATGCCTTAAGCTACAGATTTTAAATTTTGTACCTATTAATTTTAAATAGTTTCGGGTTAACGGAAAAATATACGGGTAATCGATTTCGGTTGTATAAAGAATCCGTAGTAGTACAATTTATTCGATATCTAAGACACTAAGACACTTTTCACTTACGGCGTACGACAACGCAAATCTAAGATTTTATTCACTTTAATTACATTCCTAGTCTTCTACATATGTATACGTACGTACCAAATCTCAAAACGTTGAAAAGACTCATCGAAAACCTTTTTATTGTCCACTTCCTAATCCGGCCAGAAAGGTGTCTTGAATTACCACAAGGAACTAATGATCAATATACGGACGTGTTTTATGAAAGTTCGAAGGCTGAACCTCTCGGTCAGCTCTTCTGTACACTGAAAGAAAAATCCTTGGTAACATTGACAAAAGGTATTTGTTGAACTTCAACAGTGCACTTTTGTCGTAATGATAAATAATTTGTCAGCATAACAAAAAAAAATTTTCAGTTTGATAAATTTTTGTCGAATTGACAAAAATTCGGCGAAATTTCCAGTTCGTTCTTTTAACAAAACATGTTTTATCGAAATGACAAAATTTTCTTTCATATTGATAAATATTTCTATCAAATCAACAAATTTTTTGTTGCATTGGAAGAAACGACTTCTGACAAAAATTTTGTCAGATTGACCAAAGGTAAACTGCAACATTTTGTTACATTCACAAAACTTTTTATCAAATCAACAAAAATGTTTGTAAGAAAGATGAACTTGCTCCCATACGGCATATTGGAGTGGGAATCGCAGTGCGCAGAGTTGTAGTTCGATTGCATCATTCGATTGATTGATGTGCAAAAGTGGCCTTTCGTGAATGTTCTCTAAATTATATTATATAAAACTTATTATATAAAACTTGAAACTTAGCATCGACAAAAATGCAGTTCAATTAGGCAAAAATTACTCAGAGAAAAACCTTTGTAGCATTGACAAAAATTCAGGTCAATTCGACAAAAATTTTGTCAATATACGTCCAACAAAATACTTTGTCATATTGACAAATTTCATATATTCCTCGACAAAAACACACTGTCGAGAAAACAAAAATTTTTTGTTGAAATGATAAAAAAATAACCAAAAAAAATTTTTACGCAACAATTTTTTTTGATTGTTAAACAAGCCCGTGGATGTGATATCTGATCAGACCTGAGAGATATTCCGGAATTCATAAAAAAGTATACAACCACTTAACACCCCCTTAGGGGTCAAATTTCAAAAAATCTTGAAAACACATTCTAGGTACTTATATGAAGAATCCGTAGAATAAAAATGAATTCAATATTTGGAAAGACCTAGGAAATATGACGAAAATCGTGAAAATATATGCATTTTATTTTCACTGACAATTTTTTTTACCCCCTCTTCCTAACGGCAATGAATATTAAATTTTTTTTTATCAGAATTACTTTTCTAGTTGATTTACATATACGTACCGAGTTTCAACTTCTTAGCATAAGCCGTTCTAAAGTTAAGAAAAACACCCCCCACCCCGTACCGTACTACCCAAAAAAAATAATTTATTTTTCCAACATGCCACTACTATAGCTCTATCTAATTACCAAGTTCCAGCTTTCTATCATTATAGGTTTTTAAGATATGAACGTCGGAACTTTTTCCTTCTCACCCTTCCCCACCCTATCCGCTGCACTCACACCCCCAAAATTGTTTTCCCTACTAGGGTTCTATTAGGTCTACTTCTGGTAAACATTTTAAGCATGTACCTTATACTGTTATTGAGATATGAAACGTGTTATATTTGAAAAATTCTTATCCCCTCCACTTCCGTGCTCCCCCGCCCCTTCAAAGATTTTACTTTGAGCAATCTTTATTTATCAAGCTTTATACACAAACCGAATTTTGTTTTTCTGGTGCATTTGGTTTGTGAGATATCGTAATCTTAAGTATTTCAACCCCCACCAAAAAATTTTGTTTCAATCTACTCTCCTAGTATAACTACAGATATTTGTTAAGTTTTAATTGCTTGCCATTAACGGTTTAGGAGATATGGATTTTAGAACTTGTCGATCTCGGCATTTTTGCGTTTCGGACGCATTATTTCCCCCTCCACTCCCACACCCCTTCACCCATATCTGTTTTTTTTGCAAATGGGTCCATTATCAAAGCTCTATAGAAATTCTAAGTTTCAGCCTCCTAACACAAGCGGTTCCTGAGATCTAGAAACCTAAATTTTTCGTCTAAAACGCTTACTCCGCCTTCCCCCTTACACCTCCTCCCCTGAAAATAATGTCAATTCAAGGGGTCCACCAAGTCTATTCTTAGAAAAAATTTTAATTTAATAGCTCCACTGGTTTGAGAGCTACGAGCCTTCAAAGATTTTGGGGTGGTCGACGTACGGCGTACGGCATACGGGGTACGGCGTACAGACGGAGTGAAAATTTTTATTGCTTTTTTCGCGTCTACTAGTCATGAAACGTGGACAAAAAAATTTTGAGGGCAGCAAATTTTTTTTTTTGAAAATCAATAACAATACTGTATAATAAATAATAAAGTAAAAATGGTATCAAAAGGAAGTTTATTTTTTTTCCCTAAGATAAGTCTATAAGAAATATAAAGCAATGTTAATTATGAATATTAAAATCAATATTTAGAACATACTGTGATCATGAAATCCTTTTGCTTTTATTTGTGTCACATACATATTCATCCAATATACTTACTATGAAACTAATTTATTATAGTTAGCAATAGACCAATTAATTGTCACTCAATTGTAACAGTTTCGAGATTACTTACCTTAGGCGACAGCTATTAGGCCTGCCAAGCAATTGTTTTATTGTCATCAAGAGAAACTGCATATTGATCCACCTTTCATCTCATCCTGATTTAATTTGATTACTTCTATACGCAACAAATTGAATTGTAGGCACTACCCATTACATCGAAATCCACCTCTACGAATGAGATCCTTGATACAAAGCATGCCTTAATGAAACCTCATGCATTTCAATTCAATTTATGCGATGGAAGCTGACCAGTACGGCAAATAACAGCTGAACGTGGCAATATAGTTGCCAATATTAACCAAATGTTACTGTTTCGTCTATTTCACGATATATCCACATTGGATATTACCTATCCTGTAAGTGGCTACCTCCTGGTGAGTAGTTTACGTTAATAAAATGATACACGTAACGTATATGATATGAAATATTCCCATTTACCAATTCTGTTCACCTTCTGCACCTTAAGGACTCCCTTGTCTTTTCGTCAGCTATATTCGTCTTGATACACAATTCGCACATATCTGCCTGTCATTATGACCAGATGTTGTCATACCCAAGGCTCTTTACTTTTATAGTGAAATAATAAATACACATATCGTCGTATATTAGCCCCTGGGATGTCTTCTACGGCGAACTTTGTGAGGAAAATCCCTAGGTGTATCCATGAGTGCCACTTTTTCCCTAAAACTCACATAGCACGAATAGCATAATCATAAGTTAAGGTGAAAAGGCCTATATAGGTATAGACTATGGCTAGGACAAACGGTAAGGAACAAAAAGGCTCCTGAGATGTCCCTAATTTAATATATGCTTTTATCACTTACTGACCCTTATTTGCTGGAGTGCCAACTTTTCTGCCTGAACATGAACCCTAGATATACCTATAGATTTTCGGGGAGAGATGTGAATGCGAACGTTTGTTTATGCCGGTAAGGTTTCTTTTGGTTGATGGACTGAACAGATCTTTTGGGTTACTTCTTACCTTTACGGACCAGTGCCGTCTTTTTTGAACAGACAGTCAAGAAAGGTAACTTTCGTCCTTTTGAGGTGACCACCCGGTGTGGTGACATGTATGTGCTTTTGGCTACTAACTATAACAAATTGAATTAAGCTCTATCAGTTTATTGTTTTAATGAAACGCCTTCAGGTGGAGATAGGGTGCTAGTAATTGAATGGCTTCCGTTTTATCAGAAATTATCAATATTTATTTATCTCTATGAATCTATTCATGTCCTCATGTGTTCTATTTTGCTTATAATTTAAATACAAATTCTTCGGTCTATTTGATATTTGAAAGAGAAGAAGTTTAGTCCTTGGATATATTCTTCAAACGCACAGGACGGGCACGGTATTTTAAAAAAAATTAAAGCGTATTTTGTACCGACTATGCATGCTACGACTAATAATATTCTTCAATAGTTACAATTAGTTCTTCTTCCATTTTTTTGTTTATATAAGAGTGTGTTCACAAATATTATCTGTTACGATTTATATTGTACCTACAAAACAATCTTCAAGTAAACATAGAGTAGAGAAATGTAAGTTGCACCGTTCAAATCAAAGTATAAAAAAATTGAGGAAGACGTAACATTTTTCCGTAAGATTCTAATTACTGCCTGGCACCTTATTCCGGTAAACTCACCACCACGTACTGACCCTTATTGCTCTAGTAAGAGCACTGTCAGTGACACTCAGGCAATTATCTTAGGTGCTGGGGTGGATACCAAGTTTTTTGCTCCTTTAACTTCTGCCCCGTTCAAGAATTAATTTGTGCTCTGGAAGGCACTACCCTTAGGGAATTTGGTCATGTTGTGTCTACCGAGCAACCAACCGATGTCCCTGCATAGTGTAGTTTATCACTGGAAAGTTACGAAAACCTAAGGCCAACGATAGAATGTGATGCTGGAGATGCCGTAAAGGTAGAAACGTTGAAAGGATGTAGTATACTATGGTAGAACTACATTGTCTGTATATTTTAGCTTTAGAACGTAACGAATCTGGGAACAAAAGCTATGTCCCTGTGCAATGAAAGCGTTGACTGAGAGTTTTGGGACTTAGGGACTTGCAAGAATCCTAGTTCAGTGTTCACTAGATTTTATTTCTCAATTTCCTGAGAACCCAGCTTATTTAATATCAAAAATAACGGAAATAGTTTTCACTCAATCCACAAAATCAAATTCAAATATAATATTTAACAAATCGATTAGGTAATTTCGAAGCTTATCCAATGTATATATGTACATACATATGTATGAATCTTTTCTCTATGACGTTGTCTATCTATCCATGGGCACATGTCACAAAAGAGCCGAAATTATTATTCTGAATTACATCGCTCGATGGAGGAAACTAACCGCTACATCGAGCAGATATTATGAGGCCTATGGGCCACTTGAGCGAGAATAAATCGCTCGTATAAGTAAGCGATTAATCACAAGAGCATTTCATGGAAAATTCATACGTTCTACCTATTACACATCACTTTGAACCTTTAATCCGTGGATGTGTACATGTGCTCCTACCTTTCAATATGCAGCGGAGATTTCAGAATGGATTCTATATCGGGATACGAGAAAAAAGAGGAAAGTGGCTGTGAGGGTGTAAGGTATTGAAGTACACCGTTTTCGTGGAAAATAATCTTCTGCCGGAATCTACAAATATAGATACCACATCGACCCGTGGAGTATACGATACTCTAGTGCGTCTGCTCCTGCAGAATAGTGTCGAAACAGGTTAACGGATTAAAATTTTTAAAATAATACGAGTATGAAGATCAGACAATTCAGAAAATTTAAGATAAATTAAGCGATCGCAGAACGGGTAATAAGCTTTAGTTGTTTTATTCAGAAGTGACAGTAACTGGCACAACCCCTATGCCTGATTCAGATATAAAGTAGAATCAGGCAGAGCGGCGCAACTTGACGCCGCTAATAAATCAGTAAGTCAGATAACTATTCACTGTCTGCGTCAGTTTGAGTTTTAAATAAATTTTCGTGTAAATAAATATATATATATAATATATACAAATATAAATATATAATATATATATACAGTCGAACTTCGATAAGTCGAACTTCGATAACTCGAATTTTTGATAAGTCGAACCAAGTTAGGTATCAATAGCGTCTATAGTATATGTACAGTTAATTTTGAAAAGTCAAAGTCTTGATAACTCGAAATTTTTTTGCGTCACATGGCAGTTCGAACTATCGAAGTTCGACTGTACATACATATATATGAATTGAGAATTACATTCTTTTTCGTATAATTATACTGGTTTATTTCAATTTTGCGACGAAAAACATGTATATGAAAACACGAAGTTGTAAGCTTCGTTCGACCTTGTTTTCTACTGAAATGAAAACGAAAAATGGCTACGAACTCTAAACCTACACGGCAAAAACCAGAAATGATCGCGAAAAATATGTAAAAAAAAGTTGCTTAACACAAAATTTGGGTTAAATCCACACACCGAAAGAAAGTTTGTTTTCAACAATTCGAAAAAGTATAACTTTATACCGAAAAGTGATGGATGGTATAGAAAAACTGCGTTTCGGAGCTCAAATAACTCAATTGTTCTTAGAGTGTAAATTCAAGACAATTTGCCGCTTTTGAAGTTGAAGTTTACTGATTGCAAATTGATATTTACTAACAAAAAATTTTAAATTACATTACAATTTACTATTACATCCCAATGTAAATTTACTTGAAAAGGTGTGGCATATTTGCTTGCTATTCAAAGCATGTATTATAAATTTCTATGCATTTATTTTTTACTGTGTGTATAACAATTTTTGGTAGAGTTAAATCAGAGTTCTATCCAAAGGACTTAAAGCCAAATGCAAATACATAGTATAAAAATATGACACACAACTAAACATAAATAATATGGAAACCCATCTTAAGAACCGCTAACAAAAATTTGAAATGGAGCCAAAAAACCTAAAGACAATTTAAAACATGATACTCAATCGTTCGATAGTCCTGTCTAATTTTCCAATAAATCACTTTAAAGGAAATTATTATTAACGATTACTGTTTGCATATACACTCAAAGCGACGGCATCGCATACTCGTATAAAAGACTATCTTGTGGCACCCACTCAATCTCCTCCACCTTTTCACTTCTTCATGCGATCTTACCATAATCCAATGAAGCGTAAAATAAAAGGTGCCATTGGAACAGTGTTAAATGCAAAATGATGAGAACAAAGTTCGAGCCTAGGGAGAGTGAGAAGACTGTGGCACGGTGTTTTTCACTGTCGTAAACATTTCACTTACCGTATTATTTTCCGGTGCTTGGTGTAATTTTTTCACGTTCATCCTTGTTTATTTCGAACGGAATGGTTGCGTATTTCTACACCCCACATTACACCGTGAAAAATTACGGAAACATAAAATCAACGAGAAACCAGGGAGATAGACGATATCAGATTATGATGGTGGTGATAAAGATACGTGGCAAATAGAATTAAAAAACGACGAGATATTTAAAACGAGGATGGTAGGAAAAATTCTCCAAAGTGATACGAAAAGCTTCTTTAAGAGAACAGATTACGAGGTGTAATTTGTCAACTGGCATCCTTGTAATATGATAAAAGTATCGCCAGATTTTTTTCCTTTTCATCTGTGTAACCACTTTTCACTGGGACGGGTTCTGAGACTTATTGTTCATTTAATGAGCATATCCGCGAGATTTATATTCCCCATTTGACTAATTTGAAACAATTTGCAAAGCGTGAACATATTTTTCTAGATCAAATTTATATATTCCGTTATTAAATTATGTCCTTACTTATTTTTTTATATACCCAAAAATAAAATATTGTCTTATATTTATAGCTTTCTATTTCTACTTGCGAGCGGAAAATAATAGGCGCGTAACAATTATTATATATATTCTATAACTAACACAACACAAAACTATAGTTCTTAATAATATTATCCCTGTTCAATCCTTTTTTTATATATGGAGGCTAGTGCTCACAGTGTAAAACTTTTTTTTTGGATGCAAATTTTTTTCTCCAAGAAATTTTCTATACCGCATCATTCATAATGAAATCAACATATATTTTTATAGTACCTGTCCTATACTAAATGACTAAAACATATTTATCGTGACAAATTGACGTTATAAAGTTCAGATGATTTGTGCACTGTTATGCATAATATTCATTTGGAAGTTCACAATAATTGTAATTCGTTAAATTATTACTAAAAATTCAACAAATATTTTAGACGACGTTAAACATAAATTTGAACGCAAATAAAAATTTCTTGTCATTAATACCCCATAAAACAGTCCGTCACTCATTCTGAAATCGTAAATTCTACCCAACATAAATTTCACCTGTCCCACCAGTCACCACCTGCTGTATTATAAATCTAAAATCTTCTTACCTTGGTCATAATATGACTAGGTATTATGTAGTTTATTCTTTGTTTACTCAAGCCTTGCTAGATAAATCTCATTCCAGACTAATTAAAATTTCCACTCGAGAAGCAACCAATCTAATTTCCCAACGATATGATATGCAATTTGATTAATGGCAACGGTGACACCGCCGGTAGCAGAGTACAACGGTCTTCTAGCTTCTGCTAAGACACGATCGAAAATAAATTCTTGTCGTGAATTCACACCGATCTCTTTAGCACCTTTTGGTAGTCGCCGATCATCCGTAGCCCCTAGCGACTAGTTGTACATGCTTCAATCGTTGTTGAGGCCATCACTAGCCATGCTAACGCAGAAGGAGCATCCAGATTATTGGCCAAACGATTGAGTATTAGCAGCGTAGTAAGGTCTTACGGTACGTTGTAGGCCATTTATTTAGTTTTCTTTGGTCCGGAGATCTTAAAGAGTGTAGTGACTGTTGCGGTGGTTCATTTGGAAATCGGGCAGATATTTTCAAATAAACTTGTAGAAATTTACGAAAATTTATTAAAACAACAAACTTGAAAGTGATAGTCTTGTGTCTAACGAGCACCTGTTTTGCGATGTTAGACATCTGTGTAGAGTGACGGATGTGGACTATCACTTTTAAGCAGATATTTTTGGTAGACTGAGAGTCAACATATAGATAAGTCGGTATAACAATGATCAGGAATTGATAAATTCCTAGAGATTACATAGTTCTACACACGGTTTTGTTTGGTGAATAAGATCAACTCAAATTGAAGAAATTTTATTTATAACGTTACAGAAACTAATGAAAAGGTGAGAAATATTTCCGAAAAAATCACAAAAAATTATCGTACGCCATTGCTTCGAAAAATACTACTGCTCTCGCAAGCGTACTTATAATTAAATCATCAAACTCTTGCATACTTACCCATCCGACCACACCATCCCGTTCTCAAGAAAGAACCTGTATAAGTAAGACACTAACGTTATTAGTACCGGAAACAACGCATCTATAGAAAACATCGAAGGAAAACCGAATTAGAAAATCTCATTTGCACCCAATCCCCAGAATATAATTAGACACCGGTCTAAGTGAATAGTGCGCGTGATAATGAAAGACAAATTAGGGTTTCGGGAGGCGGTCTGGTCATAGTAGATGTGTGGAATTTTCCTTGCACCTTTAGCCAACATGAAGGATTCAAGTACCATCTCGTTGGGTATATTTTCACAGGATAACTAACTCTTGTGTAAATTTCCTGACCCATTCTATATTGTAAAGAGTAAAATAGAGGTGAGCATAATTTCGTTATCCAAAAACTTTCCCGTACTAGGAATACTACAGAAATGCCGGAAATGTGTAAATGAATAGATTCGTTTTACACAATTTATTCATTGGACTTCGTTGTCTTTCATATGAATATTAACTTGTTGGTCAATCAGACAATGTTTGTTTGAAATAAGGAAAATTTTTGCGTTGACTTGTCAGTCTTCTCATTTATGGGTCAAACTATCGCAGTTAAATGCATTGTAAGTTGGGCCATATTCTCAAAGAAAACTGTTCCTAGCGATTCGTGGGAAGGGATTTCTATGGAACAATTTCATTTTTGAAACAGTGTCATCTTGGATGACAAAATTGACAACAAATTTTCTATAAAAAGTATGGAAAATTTAAAATTTTTGAACTGTCTCTACTATCTCTCTAATTAAGTGTTTTTAACTATTGGTTCTTAACAGAAAAATGGCAAAAAATTAATTGTTGTTTACTACCTTTTTTCTGTTTCAGGAACGATTTGCTTTAAGAAGTGGATCATATTGGAGAACAATAACAAATAAATTCCGTAATTCTTTAACAGAATAAAGTGTTAAGCCGATTTTTTTTTATCAGAACCTTTTCTCGATGCATGCTTTCGTCAGACAGACTGTTTTTGCCCCATTTAGGTATCTTTCAACCCATGACATCCTTTTTTTGCATATTGATTTAAATAAATATTTAAAGTTAAATGATAAATTGTAATTCGTTATCGATTAATCGATACACTTAAACTGTACACGAATCATAAATATAGCTATAGACTAGATCACCTTTTGTTAATTGGAAAAACCAATTTGTTTTTAATTTTAAGTCATAATAGTATTTATAATTATTTTCACTGTGGTTAATAGTTGTATGAATATTAATGGCCGTGAATGCTCATCACATCGTTAAACAATCATTTGATATTTTATAATCTTGTAATCTGTAGATATATCTCACCTCATAAATTGCAAGGATAGTTAAAAGGATGATACGTCTAAAGGCCATAGAATTGCTATCATAAAGAAAATATCACAGAAAAACCCCAATGATACCGACATGAAACAAAAACAAATTTTCTTTATCCTTCTACAAATGATGACAAAAGCCAAAAGTCGCCAACTCGTAGATGAAATCTTCATTGTACACTAAGCACATTTGGTTGCGAGCGAAAATTTAGAGCAACAGAAACATTCACATCAAGCGAAAAGGATAAGTCACCCAAGGCTAACATAATACCCTATACTAGAGAAACCAAGGTACTCATTATGTTTAAAAAAAATCTTTATCAGACCCGTAATATGTGAAGTGATTTCTCCACAAAAGTTCCTTTGATCAAGCTACGACTACACTTACGTTAAGTGAGATTTTTTTAAAGTTCGACACACAATCTCTAAATCAAAGCCACGTCCTTGCATAAAGGTGCGATATAACTGACAGAAAAAATCGCATCCCTTACATATCTAAATATCTGTCTACCTAAAGTCAAAGTAATCAGAACATCCTTTGATCTCTTTTTTCCGGCTTGTACGAGTAATGAAAATAAATTCAGTGAGAACAGTTAGGGCGAAAACTATGACCAAAACTCCGATGTCGTGCACCTCAAATATTATTTACCAATTAGCTACTTCAATATTTTCTTAAAACGACGATAATATTGATACTGATAGCCTCCATTAGTAGATCAGTTCGATAAGAACTGAAATCAAAATCGTATCATATCTAAGTATAGCATGCACCTACGAATGTGGATTATTTTGCTACAAGGAGAGGCGTCTGTTGTAACGCTTCCTCAAATACCTCAACGTTCAATTAAAATACATGGAAACTCTTGAACTGGTCGGATGTTAAATATCCGAATCTGAGCAGGTTAATGAATTTGGCCGCCACAATATGATTAATGGGCTTTTACGCTTGAAATGCTGCCACAGTAATCTCAAAAAGGTAGCGACGAAAATAGAACCAACAAGAAAATGAGAAGAAAAAAATCGATTTGAGATCGAAGTTTTGATTCATTTAACATGTTTTTAGCATTTAAAATTTAACATTTTGCACATGATCAAAACGTTTCCATTTCAATAAATATTTCAAAATATTTACATTAAAGCTCGAGATTTTTATATAGATTCAATTCAATTTATGCGTTTTTTACTAATAATTTTTTAATAATTAAGAACATACATAGATCGGCTAGAAATTTAAAAAAATGTATACCCTCAAATTATGTATTTTTACATTCCAGGTAAACTAAACCCAAAATAACATATTAAAAAAAACGTTGTGCGTTATGACATCTTTTGAACAAATTACAAGGAGTGAAAGCTGCATGAATAATAAGGACGGCGGTGCAGCGTGAAAGGTAAGCAGTAAGTACATCGTAACAATGTACTTTTAGAAGAAAAATGTTTTCAGTGGCAGTTTAAGGGGTGAAATTGGGCGAGGATCTGTGGAGCCGCCAAGAACAGAAAGTTAAATGTTAACGTCTTCTGCCAAAAGTCAAATTTTCGATAAGGGTGGCAAGGTACGGATGTGAGGAGAAGTTTTTGAATCTTAGGAACTGTTTATGCTAGAGAAGTGAACCTGGGTAGGTATATGTATGTATGTATTTAAACAAGTAAGTCTTACAGCTTTATTAGGTATTAGTAAAGATTATATGGCTGTAGTTTTTAAGATATTAATTAAATATTAAGAACAATCACATTAAAGTGTATGAATTAAATTTTTTTTTTTTTTAATTTTAACGAATTTCAATTAGGTGCTAATATTAATTGTTTATGCGAGTGTCTGGCTTATCAGGAACGAGTGGACGGATATTTCCTCGATAACCTCAACTTCCCGACCCGCCGACCATGTCATTTTAACTAAGTTTCAAATTAAATTTTAAATGTAGAAATATTTTTCGAATCACAAAAATTATTACTCACTGTTCGGCATGAAACAATTGTTACTAACTAGAAATACTGCTGAAAAATTCACAAACGTACCGTATCACAAAACCTAAACTGCATAATTAACGATTTATTTTCGTTTTAAATATGTGGCGCACACCTCGAAAAGAACTTTAACAATGTTTGGATGTTTGCCAAGGCGCTCGCTTCTGTTTTGAAGCCGCGAAATTCGATGTTCATTTCGAATAAAACGACTTGAAATTTACCTTTAAGTCGAGTTAACACTTTTTTGTCCGTCAATTGTGTGATCCATCACCGGCACAAAATCCTGAAAATAGACGACGCACATACGTTGCACATATGACCAAAGCGCATACCGTAAATTTGAACTTAAAAAAAGTTTTGCCACCGCAGAATTGCACAATTGCAATCGGTCTCTCGACTATTTGCCTCTGCAATCAGCGCGGTCCTGAGTTGGTTTTTTATTCTGTTTGGTGCAATGTAAATTTTGGCGACTGATCTTGGGATCATCCTCAAGTCCTTGGATTTTCGTTATTGTCTGGAAGTATTTTTAGTCAATTTGGCTGTGTGTTCTAATTGAATGATGATGTTCGCGGATTGGGTATTTATAGTGAATAGTGCGTCGAGTAATTGTTGTCACCTTGGAAAAAAGAGAAAATGATCCTTAAAGGAAAGAAAATAGCTGAGGACACGATGTAGTATTTTAGCCGGAGAACAACACAAAGCTACTTTTGGATGTTTCTTCAGCATACAATTGAATAAAGCGTAAACCAAAATATTTTAGTAATTAAAATGTGCTGGGTAGTAGACGAGACATTACAATTGCCAGTTTTGAAATTTTAATTGAAATTTTCTTTAACTATATAATATAGGTACGTAATACGATGTCTTATGTCATGGTGTGGTGCAGAAGGAATCAAGAAATTAACGCAGTATATTGTCAGTCGAGAGATAACACACTGTTAGAAAATATAAATGCAAGAGTACGAGTATAAGACATACCTAATGTAGGAAATCAATAAAAATATCACAATAAAACACATGTAAAATGTAGTTGTCAATATCTAGATATATATGTAGCATCTCGCATTTTTGAATTTGGGATAAATATAAAAATTATGAGGTATGAATTTGACGCACTAAAAATATCTTAGCATAGGTAATATTTTCTAGGATAATCACATATAACAACTACTATTCAGTAAATTAGTTTACCAGAATTCCAATTTGATCATCTCCAAGACTCTGGGCGATACAATGACATTATGTATACAAAGAGAATTGAACTCAGATTAAATCCTCTAAAATCAATATAAATTCAGATTCAATCCTCTAAAATTGCATGTAGACGCAGGTCGGATTGGAATGAGATTGACTCGATCCGAACCAACTGGATCGACCTGGATCCAATCGATTCGGTGTTGTCATATTTTGATCTAATTTAAAGCAAATATGAGTTAACTCAATTAATTTTGACAGCGTCCATCCATCTACAGTATCCATGGACTCCATAAAAGTAGATAGTAAAAGTATATGTACGAGTAATAAACGTCGCATTCCTATTGAAGACTGAGTCAACCAAGGATACGAATAATTTTCGAGTTATTATATCAACTGACTATAAATTTTTAGCAGGTTTGCTTTATGATGTAGAAAACCAACCACGAATATGGTCATGATATATCTATCTACCTATTTATCAGTGTATAAGAGAAGCCTCGATATTCGATCCAATAAAATCTTGCCGGTTCGCCTTTACTGCCACGTACCATAAAGGACGTCTAACGACAAAAATCGAGCCCAATCCATAAATCTAAATAAGGTGCGACCTAAGGTAAAAAGGATGCAATGAGCCGAATAGACACCATATACACTAACAGAATCCTATCCGACCGAAATCGATTCATAATCCTTCTCTGGCACCAGTACAGTGGAAAATCCTTTTCAAAGTTATTATTGAATGAGCACCGAGCGCCAGAATATAGGTGTATGCTGGATGGGACTGATGATGGGGTTGGCTGGTAGCCCAAGGATCCGGATCCCGATCGGAAGAAATCTCAAGGAAAGTTGTGTCGGCCACAATCAACCCTTTTTATTGCTTAGTCAACTGTGTTACCATTTTCTCATCATCGTTCCGGCAAAGAATCCCTCCTTCTTTCGATTCCGGAAATCTGTCGGCATGCGAAGGGATACCTTCTCCAAGTCTGCGAAGCCATCTATTAAAATATTGAACGGTACACGTGATAAGCGTTTCTGAGCTTCGTAGCCCACACATAAAAAGAATTTATGAGATTGCCATAGAATGAAGTACGTCGTCGTATACGTATCGAGAGATACCAGAAGGAACTATTTTACTATATCCTTAACCATGCAACGACATTCTTAAAAGAGCTGAAGCTAAAGTAGGGAAATAGGTGTGAGGTACCTCCAGTGCCACGAAACGCAAATATACACACAAAGAAACAGGTGATTTATGTTTTATTGAATCCACCGATGATGTGCATATTGTGTTCTTTCCTTTGTCGCTGGCATTCAAAACTTTTCAGCAAAATTCTAAACTCCCAAGGACATTTCGGAGTTCGTAAATTTTGCTACAAGATTATATTACCATTCATTACGGTGTACTAAATTCTAAACTAAACCTGCCATCGAATATTCAAGACCAAAATAAAATTCGATCCCACCTAAGTTTCTGAAATATTTCGTAATAAACGCCTCGTTACAGCGAACCTCAACAGCATACTAGCACTTTATTTTTCCTCCGTTTCAACTAATTCATTAACGATTTCAGCTGACGCAGGTTGACTTTCTACCTTGTATATTGTCTCCACCCGAATTAATCTTTAAGCTACATGTTTTGTTTGCGCTGTTTTACTTTATTCCCTACGTTTGGCTGCTGTGTTATATTTAATTTGAAGATATTGCTAAAGTTGTTGTAATCATTTTTGTAAGAAAATGTGTACCGATAAAGCACACGTAATAATAAGGCCTGTTATTTATTATTTTATATAGCCTTCACTACCCTTTTAATAAAAACCGAAGCTAAGTTTTGATGGCCCTACAGTAAGCTGTAGTGTATAACCGTTAGAAAAATATGAGAAGAACTATTGAGTTGCTTACATAAAGATCAATATAAACTTATTGATGTTGGCCGGATTTGATGTCACGTCCTAGTGATAGACGAAAAAACTGCTGTGGAATATAACTAGCTAAATTTTAAATCGTAGACACAAATTTTATGAATTATTATCTCTATCTCTATGAAACCTCCAAGCCGTAAGGAGATTTCCAAGTTTTTTAAGACATCCTCTTATGACAATGCAAATCCGATGGAATAACTCGCTTGGACTATAATAGTTCAACAACAATTTCAATTCTGTTAACCGATGTCCTTACATGTCAATATCAAGAGCAAAGATCGAAATCATTTAGGAAATTCGATTCACCAACAACATTTCAACATTTGACTTACAATGAATTATACATATGTAGTTAACGGTATTTGATAACACACCCTTCAGTCAAATTAATTCGAAAGGGAGAAAACTATTTCCACTCGTTAATCAATTCAACAATTCGGTAAAAATATCCTCTTAAAAACTTCTAAAGGAGGTATGAGGTTCATAGACATCTTTTTTTAACTGAAAAAGTTCGTCTTTCCATTTCTTGTGCAGTACCTGTGTCCAATGTAAACCAAAAGAGAAAATCGAAGATATTTTAGATTGGACAAAAGTCTGAAGTTGAATTGAAAATAGATGGAAGTGATATCAGTTATAGCAAGGCAAAATGTATTGGAGATAACTGAACCTTCATGTTATTGTATTCCTTGATTGCGAAACTTGGAAATCTGATCGACCATATCACTGAACCATAAAGTGGGTAATTTTATAATATTTAATTACCTTATCTGAAATGGGATATTTTTTACACCTTACTTTGAATTCAGATGACATCTGAACTATAGTATAAGCCTCGAATGAAGAAAAGTATTACGTACATATTTATTAACCCAGCAGTTGTACCTTGTCCAGTGATGTTAATTAGAAGAAACTAGATTTCTCTGTAGTACAGTTCCTATCAAAACGGACACAAACTGCTTGAACTTAATCATTACAGTCAGTTAACACTGTAAACTGATAAGATTTATATCTAATAGAAACGATCTAGTTTCTTCGGATCACTTATTTTTATACTCTAGATGAACATATAGAGTATATTATAAGTTTAATCCAGCCCGAAAAGTTTGTAACGCATAGAATCGAGCGTCGGACGAAAAAAAGTTGTATATTATTTTAAGTTTATTTTTGGCCAAAACCCCCAAATCCGTTTGCTGTCCGTCCGTCCGTCCGTTAGCACGATAATTCAAGAACGCGTTGACCTAGGAAATTGAAATTTTGTCACAACTTGTAAAATGGAAAAAGTAAGGCTAGGTTCGTTAATGGGCGATATCCTTCCACTCCTTCGGGTATCTCCTATACAAGAGTCCTTAAACCACGTTTTCACAATTATTGCTCGAATGCTTCAAGTTAGGAGCTTGAAATTTTGCATACTTAAGGTTTACAATGTTTGAATCGAAAGTTTCGAATATGATGCAAACCGAATGAGTCCTTCGTGTAGCAGCCTAGAAAAGTCCTTCAAAAATGTATGCATGTTACTGAATCCACTATAACTCCAGAACGAATTAAAGCAGGAATTTAAAATTTTACAGGAATTAGTTTTATACCAAAACCAAAACGGAGTTCATTAATTAGCGCCATCCGTTGACTCCTTCGGGTAGCTGTCACACAAAAGTCCTTTAGAAACATGTTTACCAATATTGAACGATAACTTTAGAACACTTTAAGTTACGACTTTGAAATTTTATACACATTAATTTTATAATAGTCGCAGCTGAAACTATTAATATGAAAAATATCAAATAAGTCTTTCATGTAGTTGTTCATGTAAAATGTCCTAACTTACTTTATGGAACTCACTATAAATCAAAAAATCGAGTAGCCACTATACAATAAATTCTACCTGTAAGTAAAAGGTCATGTAATAATTGCTTCTGCTCTCCTCATTCTTTTTATATATTTCCAACTAAAATATAAATCGGAGTTCAGTATTTCATCTAGAGTATCATACGATTGGCTTGCAGCCGATCGTGACTGCGTTATGTTTTTTAACATATTTTTCTACAATAATTTCTCTAAACAAAATACCCGCAATACGATCAAACCGATGTGTACTTACTTAAATGATCATACAAAACAACATCAAATGCAGGACAATGAGCAATTTCGATACGGCTCATAAAATGCTCTTTAGGTGGTCGTTCCGTTTTCCTTCCTTCTATAATCTCGGTTAGCACAACTTTCCAATTTCACTCCCTTCCAAACTTTATCGCAAGTCTTTACCTTTACTAAAGATGAAAAGTGGTGCTCAATATCCAGTCAGTTATGAATAGACGACTTTAACATATTCATACTCGGAGGGTGGTGGCCTTTGTATTGCTGTCAGCCGGACAATTCCAAAATTCTTCGCATTGAATGGGAAATGAAAAAATTGCAATACTAAGGTCTTTCGCACCTATTTGATTCTTTTCATAAATTATGACTGCTTTTCTTCTGTCCCCAAATGGAATGATATCCAATTTTATCTTCGGTTAACACCGTTGTTCTTGGCGCCGTCCTTTCTGCACTAGATTGGATTCTCGGTCGAAATCGTTGAGTCTTCTCAAATACTCATATCGGGGATGAGAGGTTTGCAGCTTCTACCCTTGGAAAAGGCAAACTAAAATATGGGCTCGTAGAAAATGGCCCTTCAGCTCACATCTCTCCGTAGAAGAGTCTGCAAAGAAGGTAACTGATCCTTACGGTACTTGATTATATATTGTATGCCCGTGTATAGTGAAGTTCTATTCGTTCGTTATATATCCCAAAGACATCCTTATCCTAGTCATTGTCATCGTTCATCGTTCATCGTTTTCATCATTCGTACTTCTGGTCGATTAAAGAGATTTAAAGGTGTCAGCAAAAAAATTCCTGACGATGATATTGCGAAAGAAGGCATATCCTCATGTCTTAACAGTTTATACATGGGCGGGGAGGAGTAGCCCCGTAGGTATAATATTCTGCCTATCCCATTATGGACAAGGTGTTTTTCTCGAACAAAGTACCAGAACGCTCCGCCAGATTCTTTACAGTAAGGCTTCCAGGATAACAGATAGATTCCGAAGGACTTGCTTATATCTAGCGTATGTGCCCATAGTTGATATCGAAACGTATGCGAATATCGGATAAACTACCTCTAAATAGAGTAAGTGGAGGTACGAGCTGCGGCAGCAGGTTTCTTTATAGGTGGGTATGTGAATGTTCCATATAATCGTAGCGGCGATGATAGTCCTCTATTCAGTTGGAAAGCACTTTAGCAATATGAGTAGACGGATGCCAAAAAGGTATAACGGGATGATGTGGATGTGTGGAAAAGTAAAAGAATATGCCTGGTCTCAATATGCCTTTTAAGTCTTTAACAAAGAAATTGCTTGATTGAAGTTTTTATCGAGCATAAAAGAAAAGTGGGGACTTTATAATGTAGTTCTGTCGGTATAGAAAAAAACACATTTTACTTTATTATTTTAATAATAAAGTATTGTTATCGATTTTTAAAAAAAAAAAATTTGCTACCCCGAAATTTTTTTTTTACACGTTTTATGACTAATAAACACCAAAAAAGCAAAAAAATTTCAGGCCGTCTGTGCGCCGTCCGCCGTACGCAAACTCGTTTGCCAAACCGTATAAGCAATTAAATTGATTTTTTTTTCTGAATAGACATGGTAAACCCCTAGAAGTGAAATTTTTTTGACAGGCGAGGGTGTGAGGGGGAAGGTGGGGGAAGCGTTTTAGGCGAAAAATTTTGGTTTCTAGATCTCAGCAACCACTTATGGTAGGAAGCTGAAACTTGGCATTTCTATAGAGCTTTGATAGTGGACCCATCTGCAAAAAAAATGCTGATATGGGTGAAGGGGTGTGGGAGTGGAGAGAGAAATAATGCGTCCGAAACGCAAAAATGACGAGATCGACACATTCTAAAATCCATATCTCCTAAACCGTTAATGGCAAGCAATTAAAGCTTAACAAATATCTGTAGTTATACTAGGAGAGTAGATTGAAATAAAATTTTTAGGTGGGGGTAGTGGAGTACGGGAGTGGGGGGTAAAATACTAAAGATTACGATATCGCACAAACCAATTGTACTAGAAAAAAAAATTAGGTTTGAGTATAAAGCTTGATAAATAAAGATTGCTCAAAGTAAAATCTTTGAAGGGGGCAGGGGAGCATAGAAGTGGGGGGGGATAAGAATTTTTCAAAAATATCACTTTTTATATCTCAATAACAGTATAAGATAGATACTTAAAATTTTTATCAGAAGTAGGCCCAATACAACCCTAGTAGAGAAAAAAAATTTGGGGGTGGGGAAGGGTGAGAAAGAAAAAGTTCCGATGCTTATATCTTAAGAACCTATAATGATATAAAGCTGAAACTTGGTATTTAGATAGAGCTATAGTAGTGACATGGTGGGAAAATAAAATTTTTATTGGGAGTAGTATGGTACGGTGGTGGGGGGTGTTTTTCTTAACTTTAGAAAATTGAAACTCAATGTGTATATGTAAATCAACTAGAAAAGTAATTCCGTTAAAAAAAAATTTGAATATTCATTGGCGTTCGGAAGAGGGGGGTTAGAAAAATTTTCATTAAAAATAAAATGCATATATTTTCATGATTTTCGTCATATCTACTAGGTATTTCAAAGTATTGAATTCATTTTTATTCTACGGATTCTTCATATGAATACCTAGAAAGCGTTTTCAAGATTTTTTGAAATTCGACCCCTAAGAGGGTGTAAAGTGGTTGTATACTTTTTCATGAATTCCACCATATCTCCCAGGTCTGATCAGATAACGAATATCTTTTCACTTCCACGAACGTGTTTAATAAGCACATATTTTTAAAAAAAATTGAATATTGGCGTTCGGAAGGAGGGGGAGCAAAAAAAATTATCATTAAAAATAAAATACATATATTTTCACGATTTTCGTCATATCTACTAGGTCTTTCCATATATTGAAATCATTTTTATTCTACGAATTCTTCATATGAAAACTTAGAAAGTATTTTCAAGATTTTTTGAAATTCGACCCCTAAGAGGGTGTAAAGTGGTTGTATTTTTTTTCATGAATTCCACCATATCTCTCAGGTCTAATCAGATATCGCATATTTTTTCACTTCCACGGGCTTGTTTAATAATCACATATTTCTAAATTTTTTCTTTTTCAACCTCTAGACCGGATAACCGGAATATGACCCAATTATAAATTTCATATGTTACACCCTATTCTAACCGCTTCCCGAACTTTTTGTTAGGTTTTCAGTCACATAGTAACATGTACCGTAACCCCGAATTGAACACGTTCCAAACTTCTGCTGGAAAAATAATAAAGTTGCGCCCAGACTGTTGGCAGATTTTTTATCATGTATTGTATTCTTCTTACCTTATTGACAAAAATAGTTACTTTTCACGTGCAATGCAATGGAAGAACTCTTTAGTTAGTCAGACAGTGTTATAAAAATGTGTAGCCGAGTAACTATTACCTTATTGCTAAATTTCTAATTCTGTGCTCTCAAAGCTGCATGTCAGTTAATGAGGTGAGACCTTCGAGAGGCATGCAGCAGGTCAGGTCAGAAGCGATCACTGAGCAACTTAGCCCTCTAGCATGTAAGACCGCCCTCAGGCGGTCATCACTAAAAACGCGATAGTGGCTGAGCCGTTGAAATATTTTATGTCGAACAACTGCTCCGTATCTTTTAAGCCTGGGCACAAATTTTGAGTTATCATTGAAATTTCTGTACCGTTAGGTTTGGTTTCTACAGTCTTTGGTTTCTACTATCTAATGTGTTCTAATGTGTTCTAATGTGTTCTAATGTGTATTTTTCACAAATTTTGAAAAAAAAAAAAAAAAAAGGTCTCCATGTAGTAAATTCATTTTGGGCTATATGTCCGAAGAAGAATTCGTTGAATTGATGAATTCTGTCGAATCGGATACTGAAATTGATTACGAGAGTGATGATTCAGTTGGCGATCCAAATTATGTACCGGATGAAATTGAAGCTGAGGTGAACGATGGCCTCAATGCTGCAATACACGAAATGGATTCTGGAGAAAATAGCTATTCGTTTCTCCCATCGACATTTGATTTCACACTCAATGAAACTGCAGCGGACAATGCTCACGATGCATTACCATCAGCATCGTCATCAACTTTGGACGATTTACCTATTCTAATCATGGAAAACGTTGAAGTTGAAGTTGAAGTTATCGCGCAAAACGAAGAAGCTACAACATCAGCTGCATACCGGAAGAAAAACAAACGCCCACGCTCACCGTTGCCAACTATTGAGCCAGAGGGTCCATCGTTTACACCAAATGATGGCGGTCTCGATGGAACAGGTAAATCTATCACAAATCTTTTTATGCAAAGCCACCAAAACCCCCCTGTGCGCACGGGCCTGATCATAACAGAGACGAATCGGGACGCTCTAGCTGAAAACATTGAGGCACGGTTTTCAGTAAATGCCAATGACATTCTTCAATACGTGGGTATTCTATTGTATATGTCGATATACAGATACCCCAATTTGGAATCATATTGGGGCAAGAATGCCTTCGTTTCCATTCAAAGGACAATGCCGTGGACACGATTTTATGCCATCAAGAAACATCTGTGTTTTTTAAAAATGAATCGGAACGCACTCGTAAAGGTGAGCCAGGCTCGTTTGCCAAAAATTGCATAACTGAATACATATCATAAGCTAAAAAAAAAATTTTTTTAACATTATACCTAATGGTTCGTTGTCTGCCTCATTATAATTAATTTTTTTTTGGATTTTGTCATCGGATTTGGACTTCTTAACTACAAATTAGTCTAGAAAAAAATTCCCGACAAAAAATTTCCAGCTGTTAAATTTTACATGCTAGAGGGTTAAGTGGTTATGCCACTCTAGAGTTTTGTGGAAATCGATTGTTTTTTTTATTATTTTAAATGGTCCCCTAGAACCTCAAAAATTCTGTCCCAAAAGATTATGACCGATAAAAGTCTCTAAGAACTCGGTTTTCGAATTTTAGTACAAGACATATTGCAAAATTACTCATGATTTTCTACATACTGAAAACTTTAAACGCGTTTATCTCAAAACTACATTTTTCAAGCTGGCCGGAAACATAACTCAGACAATTTTTAACCGATTCACTTGGAATTGTTAATATATCTTTAAAAGTATATTGTCCATCAGAGCACGTAGGATTTTTCTTTTATATTGCATAGTTCATTTGTTATTAACAATTTTCTGACGATTTTTTAGGCAAATTTCACACTTTTCACTTTAGAAGTGCGCCACTTGGCTAAAAATCAAAATATCGAGAAAAAAAATCCTACGTACTCTTGTGGCTGTTGTTATTTGTAATCGAAATAAATTTATTAGCGTATCATAATTCAAAAAGTACAGGCACTAGGTGTCCGGCCATGGCCCTGGAAAAACGGAGACGTCATCGCAAAAACGCTACACAGCCGCCATTTTGAATTTAATCTCTTAAAAAAAATTACTGTACATAGTCAATAACATGTATTATAAATATCAATTTTTGCAATATCGATTTATTTTGTAGTTTTTCTGAAAAAAAAATTCCGAAAAAGGCCTATTTTTTAAGCCTATAGAGTGGCATAACCCCTTAAGAGCTTTAATACCGGCTATCGAAACTATAAGGGAAGACGCAAGCTAAGGACTATTTAGTCAGGCACCTTTTAAATTGGATCAAACTGCACTGCACACTCTTTTCTGCTAAACTAAACTACATATTATATTAAATCTGTGTCCATAACCAGCAGCTAAAGAAGTCGAGTTGCGAATCAATAAGTAAAAGACTAAAGTCATGACCCAAACGAGAAGGAGGATGCCAAGCGGATAAAACATGACGAGGGCGGACCACAATTGTAAGGATATGGGCGCTTCATTTTCTTAGGAATAAGTAACGAAGGTATCGAAAAAAAAACGCAAATCAAAGGCAAAATACAAATGCAAAATACAAATACATACTAATCAAACCTATTATGGAAGACCTATATTTAAATCGAAGAATAAACTCCCCATGTACAAAGATTTTCAAACTGGAAGACACAGTCGCTGAATTAACACAATCTGTTGTAATATCATTAATTAACGTACCACAAAACTCAATAACCAATTCCGAGTTGATTGCGCATACCAAGCGACTCCAAATATTTTCTCACTAAAGAATAAACTGTTAATTGTACAAAATTTTATATGTAATATATAACGTACGAAAAATTCAATTGAATTTGTATCTAAATTGGCTAGTCTGCCAATATACTAGAATAAAATACTTTATTATTAAAATATAATAAAGTGAAATTAAAACTAATTTGAAGAAATAATATATTATAAACTATGCACAGTAATAAAAGTGTAAACAAAATCCTACATAAACTAACAAATTTAGTTATCTTCACAGAAAAAAATAAACACAATTTTACGAGTATTGAGGCTACATATCCTGCTGCATATCCTGATTAAAAACAAAAATGAAATTTATTTAAAATAATCGGATAGTGGTAGATTTTTACTTCTGAAAAATATTAATTTTTCAAGTACTGATATGGGAAAATAAAAACTTTAATCTTTAAGTTAGTGAACCTTTTTATGACGACTCTGAAGGTCTTGCATTGCCTTCAGCTTGATATCAAAAAATGCTCATCACTTCAGCATTCTGCCTGCAATCGTATTTTAATCTGAAATCCGAAAAACGTCGCTCCACTCAAGTGCGATATGTGGAGAAAACGGAATTACAAGTGTTAAACGCTAGACCGATAGTGGCATATGCCAGGAAACCGAACGGGCATGCATCACTGATAGTTTTCGGAAGCAAACGGATATCCTTTCGTAGGACTTCACTGAGAATGACTTTTGCTTATAGCACAGACAGTTCGTTTGTTCTTGCTTTCACTCAACAAACCTGACACAAGAAATTTAAATGTCGTCAATCAGATTTAGTGTTGCCGGCTTATACTAATTGTATTAATTACTTTATTTTTTTTTAAAAAGTAGTTTTAGTCGCGTGGCAATGAGAGCACCGAATAGAAGAAGGCTTTTAAAATTTTGCGCCTGCCATTTCTAGCTTATGGCTATTAAATAATTATAATTTTGTACATATAATATATGTAGACACTTTCATGCACATTTTAGAGCTTATATCGCCTTCACTAAGAGAAAAATCTGCCAACAGTTCGGGTGAAACTTTATTAATTTATGGGTAGAAGTCCGAAAAGCGTTTCATGCTGAGATGCGGTGTAGTTAAAAAATCCGGAAATCCTGAAAACTTGAATAATACCTTAAACCCTTCCTTCCCGTCTGCCAAGAGGTTTCATATCAAAAACTACTTAAATCAGTTTTTCCGCTATTATATTTAAAGCTTTTAAAGTGAAAGTGAATATCTCAGTAGATCTAAAAAATATGTCGGAATTCGTGAAAATGTACACAAGCAGCTTACACCCCCCTACGGGTAGGATCTCGAAAAATTTGGAAAAATATCGCTCTTATTAAGAGAAGAAGTAAAATTAATTTTGTTAACTAAACATATCCCAGAGATAAATATAAAAAAAATCGTGAAAGTGTCCCCAACAAGAAATAATGATTCATATTTAGGTTACTACGACCTGGTGACGTTTAAGAATATTCCCAAACCGCCACAATGTTTCGTTTCCGAGTGTCAAAAGTACAAATGACAAAGACGTAAATATAATTTAAATTTAATGATTATGCTACTATGACGCTTATGTAAAAGGTTGGAGAAAATTAGTATTATCCTTGTAATCCTAATATAAAACGTTCTACTAGTTTGTCTAGAGATGTGTTTGAGGTTTCATCTTTGGAGTAGAGTAGAGAGTTTTAGGATACATGAAGAGTTCTTTCTTTGTCCCCATAGGGTTGTGCTAAGAAAAAAAAATTGTATATCCTCTTGTCGTGCACTATTAATATTAACGACTGCATTCACGCAAAATAAACTTACCGCAATTCTTCATTAGCATCCAAAACATTATTGCTGTCCATTATTATCTTAAAATTAGTCTTGTCTATAGATTCGTTGTGAATGCCTTTTCGTCTATGACAATCTTACAAAAACATACAAGCAAATGGAATTTTGATTTTCTGGAACACAATTCGTCATTGAAAATTGTTTAAAATGTGGCTGCTTATATGTGTAGTAAATCCAATAAATCCTCAGTTAACAGTTAAATTAATTTTAGCGTTATAGACCGTACCGAGGACAAACATTTTTTAGACAAATAGTGGTTCATTCATTAAAAGATAAGATACCGTAAAATTATTATTGATTGTGCAAATTATTTTCAGTAAATTGTGTACAGTCGAATGGTAATCATGGATAAATTTTCGAAGTACAGCGTCGTATTTGGAATACTTTGTACAAAAACTGTAAATATATATTTGAATCAAGTATACTCATATTTGTTTTATTTTTCAAGATCTTGTTAAGAATGTTTCAAGCGGCGATGCTACTGTTTGGGGAAAATACCCTGGCGTTGTTGCTGTCGCTGCAACATCTTTGAATATGACATGTGTAGGGCATATTGTCAATAGTTGGCACATTGTAACGTCAGCACAGTGTGTTATCAATAAAACAACGTATCAACTACAAAATGTGTTCTGGTATAAGGTAACCGCTGGAGATCTTAAGCTGTACGAACCAACTCGCTATCGAATTGAACGGAACGTTGCCAATATCTATCCACACAAGGAGTATAATCCACTGACCGATGAGCATGATATTGCTGTACTACGGGTGAGTATATTAATGTTTATAAAAATCGTTATAGTATATACATATATACATGTAGGTGATATTACAATAGTGGCCATATTAGTTGTTTCATAAGCTTTCTTCTGATTGTCACTGTAGCGCTCTTGAGTATCACCGACATGATCGTGTCGATCCTTTACAACATTTCTTTTAAATACCTCTACAATTTCAATTTCTGCAAATATTGATCGAAGATGACTATCCGCTATCAGACAAAAAAATCTCCTTATGAAATTCGTGATATCATTGTTCCGAACACAAAATCTAAGTCGTGTGTGTCAAATGTTTTGTACGTTTACCTTGTACATAGATAAAGTGAGATCAACTTCTTTAAGGTAAAAGTTCCTAATATGAAATAAACTAAAAAAATAAACGACTTTTTAAAACAAAGTGTGATATGTTTCAGTTTTCGGTCGATAAAATTTTCACAGTTTTTCCATCTTAAAGTATAAGAAAATGCCATTTAAAGTATTTACTTTTACTTACGATTTCTTCGAGTTCATCGACCGATCATATTATTTGCTTTAAAATAATACTGCCAGTTAAAAATATAGTCTAAAAATCTATATAGTATTAGGCCACAGGCTATTTTAATTGATTTATGCATTCAATTTATCCGAAGCAAGGTTCTTCAGTTTTGAATCATTTATTTTTTTATTTTATTCAGTTCAAGTTTTGAACATATAACACATACAGATATCTAGTAATAAATTAATTTTTTTTACCCATATTATAATAATTCAAAATTTTATATTATATTAGATAAAATGAAACAGGAATATAATTGTGTGTATTTGAATTTAATAGTTTTTAATAATTTTCTTCAAAAGGTTGACAGCGAGTTTCCATACCCGCATAATACTATTGAGCCAGTGATTCTAAATTCAAAAATAGTACAGACTGGAACATCATGCAACTTTGTGGGATGGAGTAGTGACAATAAAGGCCAATTGATCCAACAAACTAGCTTGCTTCTTACCTATGATCGGGATTTCTGCAACTCTCAAATGTATCCTGGCATGATATTTGAGACAGTACTTTGTGCCCAACTACAAAGTGATGACACTCTACTCGAGGTAGATTTTATTTTTTATAATTTTAATAGTTTTAATAATCTACATACATGTACTGTACCTTTGATTGGCACGCCACACAATGACAAGTTGCCACTGCACCGATGGTTTATACACATAATTTTTATCGCCATCATCCGGGGCGAACATTGGAGGGGACTTAGCGGCGCTCGATCCTTTTCGCCTGCGACCAGAGGCGAGCGTTGCTGGCGTATTTTCCAATTTTATAACATAAAATCAAATACAATAGACAACCTAACGGTCGGACTGCAATGCTAAATGTTGATGTTTTATGATGCGAATTTAACTACCGTGTGGTAAAAAACACTCACTCGATTTAGTTTTGCAATATCTTTAAAATGAAACGACATAATTTTTTCAATGTTTATTTGGACCTTAAGGTTTTTTCATTCCTTTTTAAAGATGATATCTGTCAAGTCTCATCAGTGGCGTGACAGCCCAAATCGGGCAATGGCCTCTTTCATGAGAAAAGGCTTCAAATTATTTAAAATAAGTATTTTAAGATTATTTTGAACAAGACCTGGCATTTTTTCATGAGAGAATTGAAAGTATTTACCGACTTGTCACGAATAATTGCAAAGCTGCTTACAAACTTGAAACTAACATTTATTTATTTCTTAACGGGCCGTGACCCTTGAATATGACGGAATGAAGTAATTTTAAATTTAAAATAATTTAATTTGTACAAAACAAAAAAAATATATATGTATATATTATTAATATGCAATTATTTACACTTTCAGAATAACCTCGGCGGTGGACTGTACTGTAACGGAGAATTGAATGCACTATTAACCCTCCCATCTCCGAAAACTGGTGCATCTAAACCAAATATTTTTACTCAAATACGTTTTTATCAAAAATGGATTATATATCAGCTTGCTAGACTTGATCCTCCTAATACGAGAGTACTGCCTCCGAATAAAAATACATGAGTTGTTGCATTTATTTTAATAAAATTGTTCGATTTTTGCTTTATTATTTTAATAATAAAAGAATTGTTATCGCCGTACGCCGTCCGCCGTACGCAAAACTTTTGAAAGCTTATAGCTCTCAAACTCTTTAAGCTATTAAGTTGAATTTTTTTTTTTAATAGACATGGTAGACCCCTTGAAGTGAAATTTTTTTGAGGGGTGTGGGTGAGAAGGGGAAGGTGGGGGTAGCGTTTTAGACGAAAAATTTTGGTTGCTGAAACTTAGAATTTCTATAGAGCTTTGATAGTGGACTCATTTGCAAAAAAAATTGATGATATCAGTGAAGGGGTGTGGGAGTGGAGGGGGAAATAATGTGTCCGAAACGCAAAAAAGTGGGGATTGACACATTCTAAAATCCATATCTCCTAAACTGTTAATAGCAAGCAATTAAAACTTAATAAATATCTGTAGTTATACTAGGAGAGTAGATTGAAACAAAATTTTTGGGTGGGGGAAGTGGCGTACGGGGAGTTAAAAACTTTAGATTACGATATCTCACAAACCAATTGCACCAGAAAAACAAAATTCGGTTTGAGTATAAAGCTTGATAAATAAAGATTGCTCAAAGTAAAGTTTTTGAACCGGGTAGAGGAGCATAGAAGTGGAGGGGATAAGAATTTTTAAAAAATAACAAGTTTCATATCTCAATAACAGTGTAAGATAGATGCTTCAAATTTTTACCAGAAGTAGGCCCAATAGAACCCTAGTAGAGAAAAAAAATTGGAGATGTGGGTGTCGAGGGTGAGGGTGGGAAGGGTGAGAAGGAAAAAGTTCCGATGTTCATATCTTTAAGAACCTATAATGATATAAAGCTGAAACTTGGTATTTAGATAGAGCTATAGTAGTGGCATAGTGGAAAAATATAATTCTTTTAAGGGTAGCATGGTACGGGGGTGGGGGTGTTTTTCATAACTTTAGAACGGCTTATGCTAGAAAGTTGAAACTCAATACGTATATGTAAATCGATTAAAAAAGTAATTCTGATAAAAAAAATCGAATATCCATTAGCGTTACGAAGGGGGGCAAAAAAAAATTATCAGTAAAAATAAAATGCACATATTTTCACGATTTTCGTCATAGTTACTAGGTCTTTCCTAATAGAATTCATTTTTTTTCTACGGATTCTTCATATGAATACCTAGAATGTGTTTTCAAGATTTTTTGAAATTCGACCACTAAGAGGGTGTAAAGTGGTTGTATATATTTTCATAAATTCCACCATATCTCTCAGGTCTGATCAGATATCGAATATCTTTTTACTTCCACGGGCTTGTTTAATAATCACATATTTTTAAGTTTTTTATTTTTAAACCGCTGGACAGCATCCCGGAATATGACCCAATTATGTAATTCATATGTTACACCCTATTCTAACCGCTTCCCAAACTTTTTGTTAGGTTTTCAGTCACATAGTAACATAAACCGCATCCCCGAACTTCTGCCAGAAAAATAATAAAGTTGCGCCCAGAATGTTGGCAGATTTTTTTATTATGACTTAGGCACATATTCATAATTTTCTTCAGGCATTGCTGATTATGTCGATGAACCCAAAATTATGTCCATGACCTCAAAATGATGTCCATGAACCAAAAATAGATTAGATAGATAGGCAATAGGGTTTTTTATTATTTTTTTTTCTTCAAGGGGGTTTTGGGGGCTCAAACGATTAGGGTTTTTTTTCACTTGAATGCAGGAAATTGTGTCAAAATTCACATTAAGGAAGTCTATAGTCTATAGCACCCTGCGCAACAGAGTGCTTCCTGGAAGTTAGAATAAAATATTTTTGAATGAATATTTTTACTATATAAATAGATAGTTAGTTTCGAAAATATTCTGAAAGTGGTTTGCGTAATTTTTCCAATTTAGCGAGGCCTAAACTCCACGGAAATGAAAAGTTTGTTTTGTCTAATTTGTAAGGCTTAATCGTCTTACTATTTCGAGTAGTTGCCATACAAAATACTTTATTATTAAAGAATAATAAAGTAAAATCATTGCGTGTTCAAGAATATTGGCCAATAACTTTGGAACACCTTAAGCTATGAATTACTAATTTAGTATACATTGCATTTTCAAACATTGTATTTAAATGAATGAATATGCAAGATGCCACGAGACCTTCGAGTGGCTGCTACACAAAAATCCTGTCAAAAAATGATCATAAAGAAATCCCATTACTTAGTCCTTTGTATAGCTGCCAACCAATATCCAGTAAAAATGTCTTGACTCAAATTACGGAACTCACTATATCTCAAGAAATCGTTCAGCCACAAATTCGGAATTTTGTACAAATTAGTTTTTAGTGAAATGATTCTACTCCTTTGGGTAGCTCTACACAGATTCCTTAAAATACGTGTTCAAGATTATTTTCCGATAGCTTTGAATGTTCAAACTAGGAATTTGAAGTTTTGTACAAATTAATTAAATGGTTGCAGGTAAAAGGACAAGTGTGCTAGAGATCGAGTCAGTCCTTCCAGCACATTCCATGTGAAAATCCTTCAAAATTAAAATAGATGAACACTGATGATATTGTCTTTTAGTTCCTAGTTGCAACCAAATGAGTTTCCTTAAGGGCGGGATAGGGTTAATTCGGTGAAAATAAGGCATATTTTCAAGAATTTTTTTAGACCATACCGGTAATGCTGAATTTTTTTATATCATTTTTATATAATAATACAACATCTGAACTACATCTTCCAAAATTTTCATTTCAAAATATTTATAAATAAGGCGTTCGCAGCAAATCTCCGCAGGCGTATCGAAAAAAGGTTGTTTTGCGGTGTACGCTACAACGCGTGACTAGATCATGCGAAACAAAAGAATCTAATTGCGTTTATAAGGTGAGATGTCTCTCGAGGTAATGACGTCGAGTTTTTTGTTTTTAACCGATTTTTCCATTTTTGGTAGCACTTGGAAGTCAAAAACGTGATTTTTGCTAAAAATAATCGTTAAGTTTTTTATTGTAAAATAAAAAGTAACTGTAAAATTAAAAAAAAACTAAACGTCACTACCTGTTGATTTATGTGCAGAATTAGTAAAAAAAAATTCAAAAGAATCGGTGCAATACATTTTGAGTTACAACGTACACCGACTTCAAAAATGACAAGTTTCAGAAAAACACTTTAAAGTTTTGAACATTAAGCGCCACATACGACTGCGTACACATCTAAACTGCTCATAACTCCGTTAATTTTGCTCCGATCGACTTGAAATTTTGACACAACATTCTTGCAATGTTATACATTCAATTAAAATATAAAAAAAAATTCAAAAAAAAAAGTTTAAAAACCTTACCCCGCCCTTAAAAAAGGAAAAGGCACTGATCTTCTTTATCCCCAGTATCAGTTCAGTATTTCACCTAGAGTATCTTACAATTGGCTTGCAACAATCGTGACTGCAGTATGATTTTTAAATATTTCCACTGCACTTAAATTTAAAATCAGATTGCAACGAAAAAGGTTGTCCGAGTTACTCCAGAATTAGTTCCATGAGAGACCTCGTTTTAAGCTCTAGCCTAGAAGTACTAGAATACTCTTGCAAAAAGGAGGTCAAATGCAAATTAATATTTCTAATAAGGATCTATTCTACATACTAACGATATAATTTTTTTGAACCCCCCCCCCCCCCCCGTCCTCCCGACAAGTTTTTCTGCTTTCGCGCCTGTGTCTGCCTCCTGTCTTCTTTAGCGTTTTCCAAAACTCTTCAGAAGGCCCCCCCTCCCTGTCAAAGTGAACAACTTTGTCCGGAAAAGTAACTAAAGTTGTGACCACAAGAAATTGTCCGATTACATGGCAGAGTCACAGTAGAGATTGGGTTTCCGGGTTTACAGTAAAGGGTATCGTGCGATATTCTTTATGAGAGGAGTGAGGGAGAGGGGAGATGATACCACCTACCTACACACTTCGATTGAAAACTTGACTTGAAGTCTCACCGAGGCACAGACTTTGAATCCAGTTTACAGCTCCACCATGCCTCGGCGATTGGACTCTAGTATTAGATTAAGACTGAGCCTCACTTTGGTGACCAAAGGACGTCTGATTTTGGGTGGAGAAACCCCCCAACTGTTGAAACAGGCTCGAAGAATGTCCCAAAAATTCATTATCTTTTTTCACCACCACATTCGCTCCTTAGAAAACCTTTTCGATACAGCACAAACCTCAAACTCCATCCCTCTATCAACTTAGCCTCACCCCCACCACCCTTTCCCCAGTTTCCGAAACCGAACTGATTTCCCACTCAACTGTTAATTTGAAAAATGGCGAAAATAAAGTAAAAAAAACTGAGGAAATAATTCTATGAAAATCAGCGCCTTATATACTCGGGGCTGCCCTGTCTAGCTCTGTCCAATCTTTAGGCAGTAGTCCAGAACAAAAATAAATAAAAATATAAAAATATAACTGAAGAAAATATTGATTGATTTAAAACACCAATTTAACTAGAAGAAAAACGCAACGGAAATTACAAAGGACACCGAGAACTTGGTTTGCATTTACTTAACAACAAATGTACCTGTGTATTTAAAAAACACCAAAAAAATCTACTTGACGGCCTATCCCCTTTCGCTACGCTCCGACAATTTTTTTCTAGGCTCCGAATAAAATTTCACTAACTGCCGTATCGACCGTTATAATTCAAATCAAAACAAAACTCACCAACTTCAGAAAAGTTAAATTCTCTTACTTCGTAATTCACCACGTCCCCGTTCCTTTCCGCGCACAGTAAAACAACTTCCCGCCAAAAATCTGACACTTTCACCGGGACGAAAAAAGAATTTCGCAAAAATTTCACTTCGTCTGTGCGCCTTAGCCGCCCGAGCAGCGCGCGAACTTTCTTTCGAAATCGAAACATGACACTGCAACGCAACATTTTCACACATTTCCCGGATTTTTCCGCGTCTCGGTTCGCCAATAAAATGCAAAAGAAAATTTTACGCGCACGGAGCAGCCGCACTGCCTGTCACACACGTTCCGATCACTTGTCAACCCACCCGCCCGCAAAGTGTTCGTGCACCTAGTGGCCGTCGTGGCCTTGGCTACGGGAGTTGGGTTCCTTGAATCGAATACACAGACCTCAAGCCGATACAAGCACCGAACCTAAAGTGGTGGGTATTTTGCAATTTACCTAGACCACCTGGTGGTGGCTACGGGAACCACGCAATGTAGACGGAAATGAAAGAAGTTGGCCGGTTTGTTTTAGACGCCGTATTTCCGGGGGAAAAAAACAAACAAAAGAAAGTTTTCTTAGCCGAAATTTGGAATAATTATGAATTTGAATCGGCTGTCTTTTTATTAACCGCACTACGGAATATTTAAAAAAAAACTTCATTATTGACGATATGGTGAGCGAAAATGTGGGTTGGGAATTTAGAAAAACATTTAAAGGCTCAGATTCTAACAAGTAAATTAAAGGTGTGGTTAAATTATAGGTGTGGTGGTCTACTTTTCAAATAAGAAAACAGATTTTAAAAAAAATCAATTATATATGGTGAGCGAAAAATTTTTTGCGGCCAGGAGAGCCAAAAGAAGAGTTTCTAATTTTCTGTTTTTTTTTCGACGTTTTTGGCCACAATTTTGATCGGATTTCATTTTGGTTTGCATTTTTGAGCAGCTGTAGAGCTCCCCTTTCATTTCATCATTCGGACCCCCCCCCCCCCCCCCCCCGAAATGATGTAATTACAAGCGCATAACTAAATGTAACTTATACTCGACCCGTAAATTTGTCTGAAAACCCCGCCGAAATAATTCCCCCCCCCCCCAAATAATTTTCTGCGTTCGCGCCTGATCTCTCGACATATTTTGTACATGGGGAGAATAACATATACATATGTACATATAACTCGAAGACTATAAATCTTTGTGTATGAATATGACACATTTTTACTTTTACGTACATATATATTTGTTTTAAATTTTATATATAATTTACTTCATTTTTCATTCAGACAGTTAAAGAAACTAATTTCCGATTGCTGAAGTCCCCGGTTTCGGAATATCTTTCCTTGTAAATTGGTCGTTCATCCAATTTGTATATTTTCGGACATCCGTAAAAACACTGGGAACTACGGTTACATTACAACTTTTGCCATACGATAATACACCAATTAGTTTCCGATCACAAAATAACCCACCCCCAAGATTACCCTGAAATATTAAAAGAAAGAAATATTACCAACAAAGCCTCATTACAGAAATATATTCCAGAACACTGCATATTTTTATATACTTACATTACACGGATTAGATTTTTTCAAACTCTCTGCACAAATGACATTCTTCGCTACTTTGCTATCGTCGCAAACTGTCAACTCTTTAATTTTGGCCCCGAAAAATTGTTGAGAAACAGTAGTCGTAACCGGCACACCATAAGAATACTGCGACCATCCAGCGAATTGGCAAAGCGTTTCGGTGGCAATTAGGGTCGGATATATTTCAGCTATTTCGATTGTATTATGAGGATCTGGAAACGCTTCGTTTACCTAATTTAAAAAAAAAAAAATGTCCGTTAACGGCGTGTTGAAAAAATGCAACTATAGAGCGAGGCAGCTCATAATGTAAAGAAGCAAAAATGAAGATAATGTTAAGAACGGTTACAGCAATTAAAATATTAGTATATGGCCATTTCAATAATCAAGTTCCAAAACGAGCATAATAAATTTCGTGTGTGCAAAATTTTTATTACAAAATTTATTTAAAAACAAGTATATCTCAAATTGATGATAAATGAAAAAAGGAGTGGACAAATTAACAAAACACTGCGAGATGAAAAAAAGGTTCATGAAAAGTTAATGAAATGGAATTTAATTTCGCTTTAAATTGAGAAAGCGGAAAGAGAAGCAATTTGGAAGCTGTCATGATTATGCATTAATCGGGTCATAGGGCAGAATATAGTTATAAATTATTGTTCGCATAAGGATTCCTGAATAATTACCAACACGAATGGGGGGAAAACTATCCGTTCGAAACGCTCAACATCCGAAATTATCACTTTCTAAGATCCTTATCTCCTAAACAGTTCATGTCACGAAATTGAAACTTAAAGACAAACTATAGTTATATTAGGAGAAAAGACAAGAAATACAATTTTTAGTAGGGATAGTGGCGTGCAGGAGTGTGGGTGAAAAAATTTAGGTTACGATATCTTACGAACCATGTAAGTTAAAAAAATAAAATTTATTCTGTAAACCTATACAAGTTAGTAAGCACCGCTCTCGAATTTTAACCCGAAAAATAATTAAGTTTGTAAAACACTTTTCAATGTGAGCGGTGAAAAAGTCATTAACCAAAATTTTTTTTTTTTTTTTGAAAATTTGTTAATTTTAGGGTCCTAACATAAATTTATTTATTTCGATTTTGAAAAATGTACTGTGACTTTAAAAATTGCAAAACTCTTCCTGCTCATTACATGCTTTTTAGAGAAAAATTAGATTATGAGTAGATAGTAAACATTTTTTTCAGACTTTTCTTTATTGTACTCCTTGTATTAACGTAACGTAACGTAACGTGCAAATTTATGTACTTACCCGTAAAATGGCCAAATTATTTTCCTTAGTATCCGAATTATAGTTTCCATGTACATAAATAGCAATTAATTTGCGGAAAACTGTCCTTGCATTGATATTGTATAGGTCCATAGCTCCAGCAATGACCTTATACCAAAAAGGATTCCACAATTTGCCGTCTTCATTGAGAACACATTGCGCTGAAGTAAGGATATGTTTCAAATTAACAATAGTCCCGACACATGAAAACTCTGTAGGCGTTTCAATAAACACGATCCATGGAAATTGTCCAGAAACTGCTACAGATGCTCCCAGTATAGACGGTATTTTCATGCTCACGGTTGGCTTAGGCAGAAATAACCCTTTAAAGTAATAATACATTATTATAAGCACATACAAAAGTTAACAATATCTTTTCTGTGTTCCAATTATTTTTAATTTACCAAAAATCGTTAATATTAGGATAACTGAAAATTTTTGCATTTTTCACTAGCCCGATATTTTGTATCGAATAAACTTCACAGTAAACTGTGACTTCATAACTCTTCAATTTCCCATTAAACAAACGTCTTATCGCCTACGGGGTGCTTATTGCTGGATTACAAGCTTTGATTAAAAACATACGTATGACTATCTCCTTCGAGTATTCGATATAAAGACTGTCGGCGGAAACAAAAGAATTGTATAAATCTCTAAAAAAAAAAGTACAAGCTTTGATTAAAAACATACGTATAGCAGTCTCGTTGGGATTTTCGATATAAATGATTTCTGGCAAAAACAAATTTGTATTAATCTTTAAATTACTAATTTATATTATGATGCCATATTTGTATAAGAAAATCGACGTTGATAATTGAACGAAGGTTTGAGAATTTATGGTTCATGTTTCATTTATCATAAATGATTGTTTTGATTATCCGCGTTTTACGGTCATTTGTCATACACTGCATTTTTTCTGCTTGACAGCTTGAGAACTCTAGCAGATATGATAATTAATTAAAATTAGCGAAAAAATTATAGGTTTATGTTTCAGAGAAAAGGTGGTAAATTTGTGTGCTTTGGTGTTCCAAGGCACAAATACTAATTTATTATAATATTGATAGTGTTACAATTAAAGGATGTTTGATTTGATGAATACTTTTTATGTTATTCTTATTGACTGAAGCGTTCTATTCGACTATATTAAATAATTATTTTAAAACATTGAATTGTTAACTGTGATATAATCCTTTAAATTCACTAATCTCGAATTGTTTGCATGTTCCAATATTTCGTACAAAAGTTTATGTGATAAGATAGATAATTGCGATAAATGTCAACGAAATTTTCGCATTTCCATTATATTTTTGTCGCACTGAAGTAAAGTTATAAAGCAACTCTCTTGTTCTTTTTGCGCGATTTTCTTAGCATAGTATTGAATAAAAATGTCGACGATACTCGTAAATTTGTTGTTAGTAATTTCCTACGTGTGTGGTTAGTAACAAATAATTATAATTACTACTAATAATTAAATTAAATACCTAACTATACGAAACTAACAAATTAAAAATATGTGTTTTATAGTCGAACAATCTCTCGGGTTGTTTAATGGAATTAAAATAACAAACGGCCAATTCTCGTCCCATGTCGTGATATCTTTGCCGAATGGGAAACAGTGTGGTGGAACGATAATTAATTCGAATCATATCCTTACTGCGTCCAGTTGTGTCTTCAATACAAACAACGAATTAATTGGTCCTGATGATCTAACAATTTCGGCAAAGTGGAATATCACTGATGGAGTTATTCTTCCCCAAATTGCGAATGCCACGGTAGCAGCTATATATGCGCACCCTTTATTTAGTCCATATTCGAAGGAAAATGATATTGCTGTTTTGAAGGTGTGAACTTTTTAAATTATTTGAAATATTACGTACAAACATACATTTACATTTATCATTTAACATAGCTATCAACTAAGTTGCAAATGGAACCAGATAACATAAATCCTGATATTTCCATAGCAAATTTAAATCTCAGAATCGTTGCGGATAAAGTGTCTTGTTCATTATGTGGATTTATGGAAAATAACACGAAAGACGGTTTAATGTATATAAAACTTCCGATAGTCAATCGTATAGAATGTAATACAAATAGTCAATATGCATTTCAAATTCAAGACGGAATGATTTGTGCTATGGGTTCAAAAGATTCTGCAGTTTGTGAGGTATAGGCACTTTTATGCTTGAAGCTCAAATATTATAACGAATAAAATGTAAATTTTAGGGAGACATAGGTTCTGGACTATATTGTAATGGCAACTTGTCAGGAATTTTATCTTTTGGAGCCGGTTGTGATATCGGCTATCCGGCAGTTTACACCCAAGTCCGAATGTATACGGAATGGATTAGGAAACAACTTTGGCGAAATGATATTCCACGAGCAGGACCAACTTCACCTCCATCTAATAGGTAAACATTAACAATAGTTCATAGTGATTTATTCTGGTCTTTTATATTATGTTTCTATCGTGGAGGCAAAGCGTATTTCGGTATCATATATCTAAGTGGATAAAAGTTCCAGGTTTACCATCGAAAAACTCAGAGACTTCGGTATTAGATTCCTTCGTTATAGACAATATTTTAGTAATGTTCAATATACCGGGCTCGAAACCGAAATCTCTTAATTTTTCGTACCACGACCACAAAAATTTTTGACAATTAGTTTGAAGTTCATTTAACTATAATAGTTTAACAGTTTTGGTGTGTCACGTGTATTATCCTACTCTGCACTGGAGCACAAAATTGTCTTATTTGTATACCGATTATTATAATACCAATTAATAGTTTTACTTTATTTTTTTAATAATAAAGAATTTTTTATTTCAGATCTTCTTATATTGGCGAACAAATAAAATTTATTACTTTTGTGCTTACGGTGTTTACTATAATCTCTTTCTTTTCCATGCAATAAAAATTATAGTGTGGCACTTTGCACATCAATTTTTTTTATTTTCATACGAAAAAAGACTCCCTAACGTTTTCATTGTACCTAAATTTGCATGAATATTGAGCGTCGGCTTTATATGATGGTTAGTATGAGCTTCCCCTCAACGTCATTATAAACAGACTCCACTGTATTTAAAATGTTGTATGCTTAATTTTACAAGCACCAGTTATTCGAGAAAAAAAAGATATGAGCCTCAAACGAATAAATGCTAAAGATAAGGCTCCGTCCTCCAACAGTTTAACATCACGTTAGACAAATTTAAAGCTTTAATATGTGTTCAATATTTTATGTTACATACGTTGATTTCATAAGCGTTGACGTATATTTTTTGTTCAAAACTTTTAGGACTCCACAATCATTAATGATATATAATCAAAATTGCGGTGTTGTATCTAACTAGTGTAATAGATATGTAGGTATGTAATAGGTTGATATCGTACAATTTACGACATACGGTCAAATTAATTTTGATTCATCTGCGAGTATTCCGACCAATCAAAAATTATTCAAAAATTTCTGTCGGTAGATCTATTTTTACTCCCAGTCTTGTGTGTATGAATTATTCCATAGTCAAAAATTATCTCAGATAGTTTAATTCAAAATAAAATAATAGTTTTTGAACATACCATAATTATTGATCAAATGCCAAAATGATATTTTACCACCCTTTTTGGAAGATGTATATTTGGCTACTATAATACTTACGCGAGTACCTAGATATACTCGTATATGTATAGGAATGTAAAAAACATAAGGATTGTGTTTCATTAATTCATATGATCTTCGTCCATTTGAATTACATCTTTTAAAAAAATTAAAACATTACATCCGCGCTCTAACTTTGACTTTCGCGAGTAGTCTTACTAAAAATCCAAAATTCCAAAAAGTTTATCAGAGGCGATATTCATCTATTCAGACTGAAAAAATCATTCTCCTGGAAGGCCAGAACGGATTTGATTCATTCCGGTCTATGCTTTATTATTTCAGGAGAGTACAGCACAACAAATTGTTGAAATCTCACGCATCCCATTTGGGCCATGCAACGTCCTTGTCATATTTATTCGATTGGCGAATAAAGTATTTAAGAACCTTATAGCTCAGGGAAAGTAGTCATTTATGTGGGTGGTATGTACCTTGCTACCGAAAATTTTGAGTTTCATTCCGCTATTGTATTATAAGTCAAGTGTTCGCGTAAATAGTGAAGAATAAACTATCAACCTAAGTAATAGCCACATTCGAATAGTTTCGGATTTTCATATCGCTTGAGATTCCTTAGGATCTAAGCACTTTCCCGGACTTGTTAGTTACTTTAGAAAGTCGTTAGTAATTTTTCAATGAGAGTATTACCGCGATATGAATTACTCAAAAGTATAGGGAGAATGACTATTATCTTACTTTTATGTAAACGAAATATTCTATTGACTGAAATCCGGAATGCTCTAGATTGAGCGCTGTTGTAATAAATTGTAATCAGCTTTTATCTAACCCGCTCTCCCCTTAAAAATTAGGTATTACCATTGCACTCGTATTTATATCTTATAAATAGTAGTACAGTAAAACCTCTCTAAAGCGGAATGCTGTGGTACCCAGCTTTTCGTTCCGTCTTAGCAGGTTTCCGTTTTATACAGCATTGTTTCAGTAAAATTTTTGATTTTCGCTCCCAGTTATTTTTTCGTGGCAAGTTTCCGTTTTAGACAGGTTTTACTGTATCACAAATATCTTCATCGTAGCTCAAGAGATGGCGTTGTATGTTCCGATTTGCGAGCTTTGTGCTGTTGCTTAGTCAGCTATTAGAACCTTCCTTTAGTTTGGATTTTGTTGCCCCATTTCAAGTTTATCCGAGCTTCAATCAGTTATCGTGTACATACTTTCCGATTTGCGAGCTTTGTGCTGTTGCTTAATCAGCTATTAGAACCTTCCTTTAGTTTGGATTTTGCTGTCCCATTTCAATTTTATCCGAGCTTCAACTAGTTATCGTGTACATACTCGTTTAATTTAACGACTGGTATAATAGTTCGTTGAAGTGTAAATTGGTTCCGGTCACTGCTTAAAATCGTTGGGATGTTGAAATCAAATCTCAATTGGTTTTATTGTATGCATGATTGGTTCGGATACAATCTAAAAAGCTTCGGGGATGACAGACCGACGGATTGGGACAACTTCCGGGACTCCCACACCTGTTTCCTGTTTGGGTCAGCGGTTTCACTACATCAACGTAATTTTTCGTGTGTTATTCAATAAGAAACTTTCCACTTCTTTAATAATAAACAAAATAAAAAGCAAAAGCATTAATGGAGCTTATATTTTTTCTCGGCAAATTCATTCTATTAATAATGCTAATGTGTATGCAATCAGGATGCGATGAAAAACACATTTTTTGTCATGTCATAAATTGGACATAGTGAGCTGACAAAAATGATGTATACCTAACAAAAAAACGGGTTTCTTCTTTCAGGTATTTATATTATAGCAAAATGCTTGTGGCTGCCATAATTTTTTCTAACAAATTGCAGAAATTATATTTTTATTTAAAATTGTATTTATTTTTCGTTGAAAAAATTTTAAAATTTACATTTTTCTAAAGGGTAAGCGTTTGTCCTAAGCTTGTTTGTAGGAGTACAAAAAGAGGTCGAGGAGAAGAAAAAATGCTACAAGTCGGGCGTTGTTACTAAAAATCGGTTATTGAATTTTCTCCGGAAATATCGACGTGAACATTGTGGAAAATCAATTATAGAAATAGTTATTGCAGATGCGCGTAAAGTAAATGGAGCTGTATGACGGAAGATGAACGTTGTCGTTACATGCAACATGTAAATTACTAAAAGTATTTTGAAATTTAGTTAGGTAAAGTTTTCAAATTTTATTAAAAATAATTGGACTACGTTCGTAGGCATGGTGTGTACCGAAACGTCGTTCGCGCAGTCCCAATCGCAATCGTAGAAAAGAAAACCGGATACGTTCTGGCAAATTTAAGAAGAGTTGTAGTCGTATAGGGGTCTGAGTGAAACACCGATGATCCGATTATCACATTGATTTCCTGAATGAATATTCTAATATCTCTGACCCATTGTTGTTTAAGCTGCTTAAACGTATCTATATATCACCTCTCGTTTATCAAACAACGAGCTTAACTCGTTAGAGAGAATTGATTTACCACAAGCCATTTAGAATTTACATTTGAATTCGATTCAGGTATATAATCAATTTCAAACTAACCGTTATCAACTATCTTTTTCAAGCTTACCACAAATTACATTGTAACAACTCATGGATTGTTGCGTTGGTTCATCTTTACATCTTACACTGTTTTACAGTCGAATTCTAAAAATAAATAAGTTTTCCGAAACATTCCTTACATAGCCATTAACAAGGATATGAACCTGGTGCAGGTTCTTTTATTTATAATAAAATATGGTGATAGATTTTTTTTATAAAACTAATAATAATTCCAAATAAATTACTTAATTTTCTCAATTTCTGTTTCGCATCTATCTTCTCCAAATTGAAGTCACTCATTCTCAAAATTTGCCTGATTGGCGTTTTTATCATTAATCTTATATTTTTTGTTATGATTTAACTTTTTATTAATGAAAAAGTACTGCGCCTTAAATTTTATAGCAATTAATGAAATAATGATATAAATATGACTATGAATAAACATCAGCGGATATAATGACATATCTAAACTGTTGAAATTTAAATTATAGAATAGTCATCATGGACAGACACAAAGCACAAAAACTAATACATACGTATTAATATTCTTAACATTTAAATGTAATAATGCTATTGACTAGAAATGGCAGCTTCTAACGTTGAAAAATTATAATGGAGTTGAAAGTCTGTTAGATCGACTCCTTCAAATACCTGCACAACACTCGGCTTAACATTGTAGAAGCAGATCTTTTGATTTCGATCTTTAAAATCACTGATTAAAGTGGAAATCGCTTTAGCTGCTGTGAAGTCTGCACCATAAATGTGCGTGCAATCGATAACAACTGGTAATGTAGATCGCAGCCCGTGTTTGTTTATAGCGTTTCGAACAAAATCAACCGAAGGGAAGATGAGACATCTATCGGGCGTTAACATCAAATACTTGCAATTGTCCGGAGTCTGCGTTAAATATTTGTCAATAATTAACATAATTCTTTAATGCATTTCAATCTGACCCACCGTTAGAAACTCAAGACTCAGTTTTGGCCTAGCTGCATGATAGAGGATGAATAGAATATTAATACTTATTCCAATCAGGATACCGAATTCCAGAGGTAGCGCTAAACAGGCTAAAAACGCAGCAAGGCCCGGAATCAGATCGGATTCTGAAATGAAATAAATTTAGATCCGAAATAAAATAGATTCTGCTAGGCTAACTTTTGCTCCTCCACATTGGTTTGACTACCTTCACTTCAACCATGAACACAACGGCTGCGATTATAACAGCAGCCAATGCTGCTTTTGGAATATATGAAAAGTATGGAGTCAGGAAAAGAAGAGCTAATATTACAAGCGTTCCAGTGTATAAATTTCCCATAGGTGTTCGTACGCCACTTGCATTATTCACCGCACCACGAGCCAGAGCTCCTGAGCCCGGGAATCCGCTTACGAAGGAATTCGCAATATTCGCTGTACCTATGGCAAGAAGTTCTTGTGTTGCATCTACTGATTGACCATTTGCTGAAATAGCTTAATTAGAAAATTTGGATTTTTTTTAACCTAAACTATATTACAGAACGCTTTACAGACTGCAATGTTTTCGAGCAGAGCAATAAGAGGTACTACAGCTATACCAGAACCTAGTTGAGCTACCATATCTCCAAATGATTCGGTTTGTTCTTCCAACGTTCCATTTGTTGAATTTACCAAAGTAGTGAATGAAAATGGTGGCAATGAGAACTTCGGCAATCCTGGCGGAATATATCCAATCAGCTTGAAATAGTCGAAATCAATAAGAGCGGCTCCGATAGCTCCACATGTTATAACTAAAACTGCATTTCTGGCAGTTCCAATCAACCAAATTGTTTTTGTAGCCGCTTTTTGCAACAAAGACTTTTTGTTGTCTTCTTCGGGACCAAAATTGACACGCACCAAGAGTCGCATACACAAAAGTACGATGATACAGACGACTCCCATTATCGTATCTCCCAACTTGATATTGTGAATATCGTCGAAAATTGAGATCCATGTATTAATGAAAGTACTTCCAGAAGCCTTAACACCGAACACATCCTTGACTTGAGACGTGAGAATTATCAGCGACACAGCACTTGTAAAACCGGAACTAACCGGACCCGAAACAAAATCGATTAGAAATCCTAGCCCAAATAAGCCCATTGCGAGTTCTACAAGTCCCGAGAGAAACGATAGGAGGACCGCTCGTTGCCAACTTCCCTGTGCCGATTGAAAGGTAAGAAGAGCTGCTATGGCTGTTGGGCCCATGGGAACATCCTTGCATGATCCTAAAAAGATGTAAACGAAACATCCGAGGAAGGACCCATATAGCCCGTACTGAAAGTTTAAAAGTTTTCATTAGATTGCAAATGCAGACAAACGAATAACATACTGCTACTGGAAGTCCAGCGATTCCCGAATAAGCTAATGCCTGCGGTATCACAGTGAGTCCTACTGTGAAACCTGCCACTAAATCACCTACGGCATCCTCACTGTTGTACTTGGGGAGCCATGTTAAAATGGGTAACCGCTTGTAGAGGGTCTTCTTTCGAAAAATATTCTTTGTTTTAGTTTTACACCATGTACTTAAAGATGACAATCCACTTTTCGAAGGATGCTCACTTTCTGTAACTGTTCACATAAAACTAAAATTAAAAAATTCTAGAACCTTGAACTTATATGCCATACCAATATATTCTGTCGAACCAGCACACTGTGTGCTTTCACTCGATATGTCATTGTGGCTACGATCACTTCCATGGTGACTGTAACCCATTTTACTTTATTATATTTTAATAACAAAGTATTGTGATCGACCTGAAATTTCAAAAGATTTTTTTTTTATTTTCATTTTCTAGAATTAGTAAGCACCAAAATAGCAAAAAAAAAAAAAAAACTCAAGCCCACTGAAATATTAAGTTCAAATTTATATAGTTGGTAGATAATGTGAATCCCTGTTTGGTAAAAAACTTTGTATTACAATATCTTTCGAATTGTACCGAAGATAACATTTGGATTCTGTACATAGAACTATAAGTGTATTCTAGTAAATGTGAAATTTTTTACATTTTCCAAAAAATTCATTTCTAGATCTCATTAATCATGCCAGCTGTGGACTCCAATATAATAATAATAAAGTTGCGCCCAGACTGTAGGAAAATTTTTATAAAATCTTGTAACTAAAAAAAATTAAATCAATTTCAGACTGTTTCGAAACTTCAAGCACTATATATTTAGATATACTACACAAAGCAGACTATTTAAATTCATAAAACTAACAACTTTTAGAAGAAAACATGAGCTTATGAGCTTATGGCCAAAAGTATACTTTAATAAGACTAAATATTTAGTTTGCTCGAAAACAATGGACGTGCGTGCATGAAAGTACATCTTAAGATAAGCCCCGCATTTTTCGCGTTTCTTTGCTACTAGTTTACACAGGATTACAAAGTATATTCTATGAAATATTTTCTTATTTGCATATTTACTTATATTTGTTTGTGGAATATCTATCTTATATTTGTCTTAATTTGTTCAAACATACAATACTTTAAATGAAATTTGCAAAGTTTAATTAGTGCAAAAATAATGTATGTTTGGTAAAAAAAAAACTACTATGTAAAATGAACATATTATTGTTTAATTGCAGTGAAAACATAAAGCAAGTTTTCTACGGAATTATGTACATTTCTACTGTATAATATGAATGGATTACAGCTAGGATTAGAGCCACTATGGCAAGAAATTAAGAGTTTTCGCTGCAAATGCAGTTTTGTAGAGCGATTAGAGTTTTGTTCGTCCAATTTTTTTATTAAGCCTAGTAGTAGCAAAAACGAAATTTTCTATTAAATCACATACAAAAACCATTAACAATTTTTGCACGAACAAAAAATTTGTATGCAAAATTTTGTTTCTCTTCTAGTTGGTTCTAGGCTTTTCCCTTACACCAGATCTATTTTTATTGAAACATGTTAATGAATTGTTTGTAAAACTTTAATTTGACACCACGGCATACAGAGAAATACTGTATGTCAGTACATCTTTTTAGTTCCTTTAGGAATATGGTCAATTAAAAAGGCAAACCTCAAATCTAGGAAAATATTATTCAAAAGATTCAGGTCTAGTGTAAGTCAGTGTCAAATATAGTCGTACTTAGCGAATGTGATATCAAACACAGTGATATCAAACACAGTGATAATAAAATGAATTTTGTTGAAATAAACGCGAATGAAATATCGCGCTAAGGGTATCTAGGGTAAAAATCACACTTGAGAACATGTTATGCTAGGAAAAGAATCTTAGTATATACGGATTTACATAAAATGTTCCAGTTAAAGTAAGTAAATTAATATAGATGAATTGTCTATTTCAATTTTTCCTTTATCTTATTCGTATATTTCAGATTTTAGTTTACTCTCCTAAATGCTGTTTTATGCGGTGTGTCTATTTCTGAAATTTAATTTAGACCACTAAATTTCTATAATTTATATTTCGGATACTTTCGTGAAACTAGACCAAATGCAATAGCTTATCAATTTAATAAAAAAAAATCGAAACAAGTGTAGAAGTAACTAATTTAGATACCTCTAAACACGTTTAAGGTTTCAAATGTTATGCACAAAATTAATTTTACCCGTGAATCGACACCACCCTATGTTAAAAATAATTGTAATAAGTAATATTCAAAACTATTATTTTCTTAATAAAAACGACATACGCAAACATGTGTTAATCTAAATTATTAAATTAAATTAAAGAAGGGAACAAGAAAAACGTTTAAGAATCGGTAATCGGTTCGAAAGAAAAATTGGTTACGACATAATATCATAGTTTCACATATTTAAAAATTTCAAAAACACCTGTAATTTGTGTGCAATACAAAAGTAACCGAACCGACGACGGCACCTTTTTCACACCTAATTAAAAAAATGTAATCACTAGTTTCAAAATTTAATAATTACAGATAATAAAACGGTAGTTTAATGTGCAGCTTTGAGCTGTTTGCAAAAGCGACTGGGGCTCTTCCTAATCACCCAATAATTTTTATGTTCATATTTTTATCTCAACTCCAAGATGTGTTCTACTAAGGAGCTCCAAGGAATATTTCGAAAGAGTTCATTCGTTAGTTTAGCGATAAAATGCTATTGATAAGCTTTCATACGCTTTACAAGTATAGAGAGAAACGCAAAGAATTCTCAATATACATATGTTATTATCATATACGTATACCTTATTGGCTGTTCCTTGCAGAAGAATTAGTTTTCACGATTGTGGAGCTGTATAAGTAGATTCTGTGCAGTAGAACATTCACACCGTACAGACACAGATTCATAGTTTTCTACCTAAAATTACCTCCACTCATAGGCAAAGAGATTAAATTGCCTTAGCTCAAAAGTCTTATACAAAATCCCAAAATCCACGTAATGTACTTCTACTATATCTTTATTTGTTGCTTTAACAAATAAACAGTTTTCTTACAAAGCAAGCCGATTCGTTTTTCAAATAATTTTTATAAATAATTTTTTTTTAATATTTCAATCTTTTATTAATGCAATTATTATCATGACACATATGGTATATGGTGCAGTTTTTATATGATACGTCTGAACTCGTCTCCATTGAAAGATCTAAATTTCTAACTACAGCTTTCAAAACTATTCTAGAATTAGACGATGATCTACGGAAACCTACTGTCACTGATACGTGGCACTAGTCATTTTGAAAGATAAATAGACAAAATTATAATACTTTAAAAATCGGCAATATTTTAGATTTCAGATTAAAATTTATTAGCAACTTTGCTTCATTGTGAAATTCAAGTTCGCCATTACTTGCAAAGGAAAAAGTCGGTGTTATTTTTACTTCACCAGTTGTCGATAACTATGTAGAAAACTGATTATATATGATCAAAGATCAGAAATCAAAAATAATTTACTTTCCCATTTCTTGAACTCTTTATCACCATAAAAACGCAGCAGCTTTCAATAAAGTGAAATCTTAAATAAAATATCTGGGTATATAATAATTGCGTCGACATTTTCAATCAATTCTTTAGGTTCATCTTTATTTTTCTTTTGAGAAAAGACAAAATTAAAACATACACCGTTAATGAAATTATAAACGTTATATGAACCGGATACATCTGACTCAGTATTGTAAACTGAAAAGTCTTAAACTTAATAACTACATCTATCGATAGTAGCATTATGTTAACAATAACGAATTTACGATACCCCTATTAAAATGTTTACATAAAGAAGGCTTCATTCTGTGTTCTAATTCTTCTCGCTAGCCAATATACCTCCCTAAATTTCCCGATCCTTCGTAAATTCGTTTTTAAATTATTGTAAGTCATAGTCGCCGGTTTTTCATTTGTACACAAATACAAAGCAAGATACTATGATTCGTTGCAAAAAGGTTTCTGATACTGTCGTAATAATCAGCTTCCCGGTAATCTTTGGTCAAAATATATAATCCAACTCTTTTTCGTTTCTCGCGTCATTAAATTGTTGACTAAATAACGTGTAAGCCGCTGCAGATTCCATACAGAATATACTATAACACATAATAATATGGCCTTATCGAAAGAAGTAATTTGTTTCACATGCTGCTTATCATGCGGATTGAATCAAATAATTAATTAAGACTATTGAGTACCTAAGCTTATACTTGTCGAAATAATTTGAACAGTTACAGTTCTAAAGGGTATTCTTTCATTCGCAAACTCGATTTTTTATCACGCTATTATTGATTTTTTTAATTAATGTGGCCAATTATTTGATTATATTGTCCGAGCTTTGAAAAGATTATATATTAATTATAATGCAGCATCATAAAATCAACGCCGTCACAGAGGCATGAGAGTTCATCTACAAAGAAAGTTCTTTGGTAAATCGGATTGAACACTAACTTGAAAATATGACGTCCTGATTAATAGACCATAACTATATAAAGTTTTTTTCAAGCTTAAATTCATAAAACTGACGAAAAAGACTACATGTTTATTTTTTCAATTGTTGGTTGGCGATTATTATTGTAAACAGTTAAGACGCTAAAATAGTGTACCTACCTAAGTATGTGTTTCCCCTAACTTTTTAATTATATTGAATACTTCTTATATATATGTATATTTATTTATTAACCGGAAAAACCTATAGATGGCTAAAGATTCATCACAATATTGTTTTTATTACAACATAAGTATCAGTTCAAGAGCTAATTTAATTTATTGTTAGCATGTCTAAGATTTGAATAAATTTATATCTACGATTTATATTAAATATAGCTCTTAGACCACAGATATCTTATTTATATTAAATAAATTGTTGACATATTTCCTGGATTATATTAATTTTGTGTGGCGATATTTTAATATTGTATACATATATATTAGTCAGGCCGGTCTTACCGACTATAGATTTTAAACTGTGTTTTGAAAATTGAATTTGAGGAAAATTGTTTTATTGTGACCGTATAGTAAAATTTTTTTTATTGGTAATGTTTCGAACCATATAGTTTTTAATGAAAATAAGAAGCTCTATTGGACTTGCACATTTTAAATAATGTTGTTTGAAATTTGAATTACTGGAGTTTGTGACGGGCAGCTCAACATTCAATAACACTCAGTAGACGAAATCTATGTTAAACAAAAATATTAGTTTCTGCTTAGCTAGACCTTGGCCAAGTCATGTATCGTAATACCTTCAAAATATTGAGATTAGTTTTAAGATAATCTATTACAGACGCGATTTATTTTTCTGTGAGTTGTAAAATTCGTATATTTTGCGTAAATATACGTACATATATGATACTCATCCATTATATGTAGACACATTTAAGAATTTAGTTTGTAAGTAATTTACATTATGAGCTTTAATTATATAGCAGTTTTTAAATCTACTTACTGAATACTATTACAAATTACTCTAACTTTCGTCGTTTTACTGCTGATGAATCTTGAAATTATTTCGTGAAAATTCTTATGAAATGTCTAAGAGATTTTGTACTGTTTTTGAAGTATAGTGAAATACATCTTTCCTCTTTTACTCCTACAATAATTATACTTATAACTATTTGTATAGATGCGCTTATAGAGAAAGTATATTGGTCATGTAGGGAACAACATTGCAGAAATTTGTGTATATGCTATGTTGGATTTGAAAATATCAAGCAAGTAGCCTAAAACACAACTGCCAACCAAATATTGTTGACCAATGATATATAGAATATATTTTCTAGGAAAACATAGCGACCTGTTTCATATAATCCCATGATCTACATTTACTCTGCAAATATTGCCACTACAAGTTGTTTTATTACCAACACAAATATTCAGGTTTCATGCAGCTAACATTTATTATTTACAGATCGCAAAAGAGATGCCGGCTACAAAAATCTTAAATAAATATGAAAATTAATTATTAGGCTGGGGCATGTCATAAAAATTGTTGGTCCAATGTTTATTATGGGTAAGCACATACGAGGATCTACGTAATGTATTATTTACGTTTGTGAATCTCAACACTTTTGTAAATTATTTCAGATACTGACAAATTGGAAGAAGTGCTTAGAAAATATTTAAATAAATTGAGGTTCTTCAATCCATAAAATAATGCCCAATATAATCGATGATGAGCTCTATTCGTCAGATCGAGCCGAGGGAAAGTTTATAGTTTCAGTCATTCATAGTTCATGTTATGTTTTGTGAAATCGTTTTTTTACTAGCGTCTCATTAAGTAACCATACGGATCAAAAATTACTCAAGAGGAACAAAACCAAGTCTAGAACTTTTTCATCTTCTAATATTCATGCATCATACTCAGGATCAATCCTAACAAAATAAGACATCAAATCTGTAGCTCAGTTCTGTAACTTATGAGTGAGAATTGCTCACCAAAAAGTTAAAATGAGGACGAATTAATGCAGTTTTCTCTCTGTATTCTCACCAAATGTGAAATGAAAGATTGCCAAATGCGTAGTCAAGTACGGTGCTTTCTCATTTGGTGAGAATACATAGAGAAAACTGCATTAATTCGTCCTCATTTTCACTTTTTGGTGAGAAATTTCTCACTCATAAGTTACAGAACTGAGCTACTGACTTCCAAGTTCAATATTAACTTTGAATATGCCGCATGTTTACGGACAGCACAACACTTGGTAGAAACTTTAAAAATCAGCCAACAGTTTGGGCGGAATTTTATTATTCTATCAGTAGAACACCGAAATGAATTTAGTGCTGAGTTGCTGTGTAGGTTACTATACGACTGACAACCTAAACAATAATGTTTCAAATAACCCCCTGCTTATTCATTAGGTAGTTAGTCAGGCATAGTAACCTTCACCGCATCACAGCAATAAACACCGTCCGGGCTTCAGCCCTTAATATATTAAAGTTGGGCCTAGACTGTTGACCGATTTTTTTTGTTATTCATTTACGTATTTGGTTTTTTTTATAGAAAATGCAATAGAAATAAATAGTATATAAAAGTTTTAAGATCATATCTGGTGCGGTTGATTTTTTGAAAAATGGCTAGATCCCACTTTCGTGCTCCACCTCCCTTTCAAAAAGTTTATATTTTGTAGACTCCACTTTTTAAATTTTACCTTCCCGGTACAATTGATTTGGAAAATATGGTTTGTCTTAAGTTTTTCACCCAACACCCCTCCTCAAAATTTTAGCCTTTATCCAATGTCCTAGTATTCCTTAGAACAACCACAATGTTTCAACTTTTTGAAATCAATCGCTGTTGTTTTTCCCCAAACTCCTCTACCCCTGTCGAAGATCTTTTTCTGGAAATAGGGCCACTATTATAAGTTCCAACTTTCAGTCTTTTATCGAGATCTAGAATCCAAATATTTTCGTCTAAAAAGCTCCTCCTCACCTATTATTACAAAATAATAAAGTAAAATTAAAAAAATTAGTTAGTGTTCCAATATTTGTTTATTACGATAAATGTATAGATAAAATATTTTCAGCATTAACTGAATCCTTTTAAGTTTCTCTTTAAATTTAAATTGTTTTGTATTGTATATAGATTTATATGCTTATAGGATATCCGTAATATTTATGTTCACATGTGTGTGGATTGGTTATTTAAAGTACAAAAGATAAAAAGAATGAGCGGAATTAAGATGAGACAAGTTTATATTTTATGGAATATAATTATGCATTTGATTATTGTTCCTAGAAAATTTATATAAAATGTGATTCTACGGGTTTGCTCGACATGTTGGTATTACTAAAACAGTACAGCTATTACTATGATTTCAATTATATCAAAATATAAGTCAAGCTGGAAAAATGCGAACTAATAGGACTTGAGCAGATTTATAATCTATGATAACAAGTTAACGCTAATATAAAACATGTTTCATTTGAAAATTATATCCATTTCTCTACTACTTTGATAAAATGTATGTTAACAACTGTCGGAAATGATTAATCTTCTAACGTTACGTTTCTAAAGAGATAAGACATTGACTCCTTGTTATGAATTCGACGTATTGCTTCAGCGATTAGGACAGAGATATCGACTGTTTTGATTTTATGACATTGCATTTTTTGAATTTCATGCGGAATGGTGTTGGTAACGACAACCTGATAAATAAAAATAAAAAAACAGCTGAATGAAATATACAGTTCTTTAGAATGTCACGCATATGCATACTTCATCAATTGCAGAATCTTCAATAAGTCTCGGCGCGTCTGAACTGAGCAGACCGTGCGTAGCTAGTACATAGATTTTGTATGCACCACGTTCTTTAAGGACTTCAGCAGCGGCAACAAAGGAATGAACGTCGTCGATTAAATCGTCCTGAAAAATGGAATTTCGAAGTTAATAAATATGGGAAAATCTCATTTCGTTAAAACACATACCACCATAATGGCAATTCTGCCGCCCACATCGCCTACTACATTAATTGGAGGTTTCTCTTTAGCCGGATGACATGGAACACCAACGGAAACGTCCATTGTACGGGAACGGCTGCTGCATTTGGAAAAAAATAAGTAAATATTAACCAGCAATCTGAAATACAAACGAGGAATTTGTAAAGCGTCGAAACAATTACTGTGAGAAACCGGTGACTTCGAAATAAAGATACACGAAAAGGCGGCAATAGAAAATAAAACAATTATCAATAAATATCGGTGCAGGTTGCCACTGTATCACAGCCGAGGTACGATTTTTCATGTTACTTAGCGTTACAAATTGTAACATCCTATACTCAGGCGAGCTTATATACGAGCTATGAATGTCTGCTGAAAAGGGTGGAGTATGTTTTCACGAATTTCCCCACTCCTAAACAATACGGTTTAATATGCCAATATATTTTGGATTTATGAAGAGACAGCCAATCATAAAATACTATAGAAATGTGTAGCACTAATGAGAGAAATTAAGAGTTCTTGCAATAGAACACGCCTTCAATTTAAGCATCTCAGTTCAACGAAATAATAACGATCAATTTCTTTCGGCTTGAAATTCACTAATTTTTGAAGAGTCATTACTCGTGATTTGCAACTTTCATTCTATAATTCAATTTTGATTTCCCATTTTATATTAGATTACCTTGACACTGTTGGCGGAGGCGAATAACGTCCATCAACTTCATCGCTTTCCGACTCCTTCTGTTCGCCATGAATTACGGCTATTCCCAGTCGAAGACGTTCAGCATATGATGTTGCTTTTTTAGCGGACCCAGGATTACGTGCAACAATCACGGCATTCCTGTAGTCAGGTATCTAAGCAGAAAACAAAATGAAAACTTTTTCAAAATGAACGAGCAAATTAATTCGTACACTTTCTTGAATATATTGCAATAAAAAAGGAGAGGCTCGCAAATTATCTACTGGGCAATCGAAAAACCCTTGAATTTCCTTCTGATGTAGATCCATGGTAATTATATGCGAAAGGCCAGATTTGCACATCATCTGCAATAAAAATATGATTTTTACTGTGTTAATTTGTAGTTATTTTTGCAATAAATGACTTTTGCCAGCAGCTTCGATACGATGCACCCACGTTTCCTCATTTTGCATTGCTTAGAATATGGTAAGTATGGAATAACGCCAACAATAGATCGAGCAGATGATGTTTTACATGCATAGGCCATTATTAGAAGTTCCATTATGTTGTTGTTTACGTCTCTAAAATCCAATAATGTTGATTAAAGACCGAACCGATTGGAAAATTCAATTGCTAAATACTTAGTTCCAGTTTGAATTATGTAAATATCCTTTCCACGTACAGAATCTCCTATTTCAACCATTGTTTCGCGATTTGTTTTATGATAAACAGAACAACCACCGCTTTTGAATCCCAAGCGACTACAAGAAATGAAAATTTTATAATATTTAATGATCCCGATGCTACTGCAAATAATACTTACTTTGCAATTTGATTTGCCAATTCCGGATGGGAATTGCCGTGAATTATAACAAACTCGGCACCCGATGATACTTCCATGTCGTTAGCTTTAAGCCGTTTCGAAGGCCGATTATTACCGAATCTGAAAATTATTTATAGACTAAGATGCGAAATGTACTGAAAACAACCGAAATTCAGTCAAATTAATTTTTATTCACACAACAGACAAACTAATCGCATTCGAACTAGATTACATAAGTTACTATCTGTCTGTACTAACTACATATTCCTTGAGCGTTCTGCCATGAACCGATGAAACATTCTTACAAAAGACTTCAAGTGCCTAAGGCAAGGCTGATTTGGGTCTATCTTTTTATAATTTGTCGCACCAAGCCATTCAAAAATGGCTTGGCAGAGCAAGAGTAGCCTTTCTCAAACTATTAGCTTACGTCGTTGTCGATTTACTGCAGAAACAGGAAAAATTCAAAACCCTTCCTCTCGGGTGCTTAATTACTCTAATTTCTCGAATGCCATATGCCAATTAGAGTAAAACAGGATATTTGAAACGAAAACCTTAAAAATAATTTATTGAATCGGAGTTAACAGAGCTCATAGCAACAATAGCGCACTACTTAAGTACTTTATCACCCATTTGGAAAGCTCGTCAGCAAGCCATAAACAATTCGCAATTTTCGAATGGCAAAAACCCAAAATGAACTTAGACTTCTTTTCAACTCGTTGCCTAGCTAATACTACAGCAATTCTTTTATCTAGCCCAGCTACTCGAATCAGTTTTTTGGCAGAGCCCGGCGCGGCTGGCTTATTTAGTAATCTGAAGATCAAGTTATTCTCAGCTGCGACGATATACATAACCTCACAGTTCACATCTTCATGAACATTCCACCTGACCATTTTCTATCGAATGAAACTGCGATTTATATTTTCCTTTCTTTACGTGAAAAAACCTCAAGCCAGCGGATGTAACTATTTTATCAGGAAGAGGATCAGGGATTTTGTTGCACATTTGCAACATTTGGTAACGCAAGCAGAAACATTCGTACGGAATAATCGGAGCAAAATCACAATACGGAGCACAGACGAAGACAAAAAATGAAAAAAAAAAAAAAAAATCGTGCAAATGATTTACTTGTTTCGGTTGAGTAGCATAACAAAGTTTAACTGTTTGCCTATTACGACTTACATCAAAAGTTTACAAATTGAAGCAGTTTAAGGTACCGGACGACAATTTAATCGCAATTTTGGTTTTGCGTTTACACTTTGAAATGTTTCCGAGCCGAGATATTGAACGAAAAAATCACCCAGCGACATTGACGTAAACGAACGAACAGGGAAAGTTGAGGCGGATTCTCGTACTTTTGATGTTTGACAATTTACGTTCCACTCCGTTCCAATGAACTGCATTATCTTTACAAAATAGTGGAAAATGGCGGTTTAATTTAAATTTATCTCAATTCGTATTCGTAACACTAAGGCTTGGTATTTCAATGTAGAGTTAACTTGTAAGTTGTTAGTTAACCAAAACATCGCGAGTAAACTTTATATGGAAATACCAGACCTACAAGCTAACTCTCTATATTGAAATACCGTACCTAATTTTTCAGGACCAGGCTAAACAATTAGTACTTATTATTGTGAATAATAATTTTGGGGAGTTTCATTAGTGCTGTTGTTAAATAAGTTATTGCAATTTAGCGGAAAAAATAAATGCAGCGTTTAACTTCACGCAATCTTAATTCTGTTAATTTTCCTAATTAGCTGCATTTCGTACCTTTAATTTGGTGTACGATTTGTTTAGATAGGAGCACAGGGGTGGGCTAGGGGAGCGTTTGTGGGGTCAAAAACGCAAAAATTTTGACGTTTTCACGGTAATTTCACGGTTTCGGCAAAAGCCACGTCAATTTCAATGCAATCTTAATTCTGTTTATTTTCATAATTAGCTGCATTTCATACCTTTAATTTGGTGTACGATTTGTTTATATAAGAGCACAGGGGCGCGTTTGTGGGGTCAAAAACGCAAAAATTTTGACGTTTTCATGGTTATTTCACGGTTCCGGCAAAAGCCACGTCAATTTTAATGCAATCTTAATTCTGTTAATTTTCCTAATTAGCTGCATTTCGTACCTTAAATTGTGTGTACGATTTGTTTATATAGCAGCATAGGGGTGGGCTAGGGGAGCGTTTGTGGGGTCAAAAACGCGAAAATGTTGACGTTTTCACGGTAATTTCACGGTTTCGGCAAAAGCCACGTCAATTTTAATGCAATCTTAATTCTGTTTATTTTCCTAATTAGCTGCATTTCGTACCTTTAATTTGGTGTACGATTTGTTTATATTAGAGCACAGGGGTGGACTAGGGGAGCGTTTGTGAGATCAAAAACGCGAAAATTTTGACGTTTTCACGGTAACTTCACGGTTTCGGCAAAAGCCACGTCAATTTTAATGCAATCTTAATTCTGTTAATTTTCCCAATTAGTTGCATTTCGTACCTTTAATTTGGTGTACGAATTGTTTATATAAGTATATACATTTTTTATCCTCGCCAGAGGTACAAATGAGAATGAAGGGTCTACAACATTCTATTACCAATGAACACAATGGCATGCACTGTAGAGTTGGAAGTCAATAATGATGTTCCTTATACGAGTCAATATAAAAGAATCTAACACATGCAGCAATTGTTTTTTACACCATTGTTTAATTTGGATATTTGTAATGGGACACAATTGCTTGAAGCTGAAGTTGATAATGGAATATCCTGTCAGGAAACTTCATGTACATACGTTACCTGTTAGGTGTTTACAATTTCTTTTAGAATTCAAGCTAATGATAAGAGGTCATTGCTCAATGTAGGAGCTGAAAATCTGAATGTACGCTGAAATTACTTAAATACACGAAACTAATCTACTGCTAACAGGAAACCTAAAAAACATTATTACGCATCCAATTTACAGCGATTAAGTGCATGTCAGACATTCTCCACAAAAAGGAGCAAATCTGGCTCTTATTGTAGTGCTTTAAATTGTAATGACTGCAAACAATGAACGCCATTTGGCTATTTGAAAAGAAAAAAGCCCAACGCGACTCCTTTAAAAAACAAAAAAAAAACGTAGACGAAACCGGCCGAAAAAATATTTCATTGTGAAAATAACAGAACAAACCTTTTTTTTATTTGTACAAAACAATAAAATGAAATAAACCACCTGAGTACAAAAAGAATCGCATGAACAATAGATGAAGCAAAACCTCACGCATAAGACCTTCAGAAAGAAAAAGAACCGAACAGTTTACGGTTTACACATTTGTAAGTTCAATTTGCCGATTTCTTCATATTTAAGAAAATACCAGATAATTGTGATTTGATACTCTAAATGTGTTATTAATATTTTCCTGTTGCATCGGTCAACGCTAAAAACAGTGGGAAAAAAGTATTTTTGTAATGAAATTAGCATTATTATATTGCAAATAATAAATTAGTTGGCGGAGATTTTTCGAGTAGGTTCTCATCTCTTGTATAATTTCTTTTTCCGTTCCTTCCGAGTTTTCCCGATTATCTTGCCGATTTCCTCGATCGATGGATCTGCTTCTCCATCATCCCAATTCTCTTTGTTGTCCGACTTCGTTCTTTTGTACTTATTATAAGTCCACTTGCTATCGATTCCGCCACTGTTAGCTGTCGTTTTCTCATCATCATCGGCACTGCTGTTATCATCACGCCTTCAGTTCCATCGAACGACGTCACACTTGTTTAAAAAATGGAGACTTACAGCCGCGAAACTTACCGCGACTGCGGCCAGTTCCTCTTCCGCCACGAAAACCGCGTGTACCGCGGTATGGAGCACCGGGTCAGCCACCACGATGTTTTGACTCCGGACTACGAGAGGCCGATGACAAAGGCGAGCGACTATACGAATGTGATCCATGTCTTACCGGCGAACGACTACGTCGACGATTTGATCGCGAATATGATCGACGTCGGGAGTACGAACACCGAGAACGATGCACTGAATGCTATCGCGATCGTCAACATGATCGTGAACGAGAGCGGTCGTAAAAATCGAGACCAAGATCGACGCGCTGATCTTGATCCTCGTCGATGATATCGTGAATGTGATCGCGATCGACTGTAACGACGTCGAGGCGATGCCGAAGTGGAATTACGTGGTGCGATCGTAGAGTCTTTCGAAACGTCAAAGGCCGCCAAACGAAATGAACCGAATTTACCGAGAACTGGCTGTTTGGGTTGCGTGATATGTATCGGAGTAGGTAAACGTGGACGTTCAATGGTTTGTGGTGGTGGTGATGTTGTTGGACGCTTCGGTCGCTGTACTGGAGATTATGTTTTTCGGGTACAATAGTTTTTGAGCCGGTGCTGACATTCGTCCGCGTAATTTTTTTTTGGGTTCTAATTCGGAATACTGCTTCGGAGCAGCTTTCGATGTTGATGGTATATCCTTACGTCTAAAATACAATCTTTCTTACTAAATACGAATTTAAACTGCGTAAAAACCTATTCCTTTTTGAAAAAAGAACATGTTACATACATTCATACCATAATTTTCGTTATTCGTTGGCGACTGTAACTGACGAAAACCAACCTAAAGTTGAACTTAATGATCCGCTTGAGCTAGAACTGTTTGAATCAGAGTCACTTGAATCGTTGTTCGACGAGCTCGATGAATTTTCGCGCTTCCGACCTTTAGATTTTTTGCGGATCATTTTTTGGCTCGTTGTTCTTATCTCTATTATTGTTACCGGCTAGTTTTTATCCTGTTTTTGTAAAAAATGAAATGTTTATTAGTCGTTTAAATATAAATGAATCGAGGTACTGACCCGGCAAAACCAATTCATTTGCATCAATCAGTTGTTTTTCTTGCCCCGAGTTTCCATTTAAAAAATCCAACGAGCTCTTCGCCTCTTCATGGTGCGAAATATAAGTCAAACAATCGTTATAGGCCCTCCAGGCCTCGTCAATGCGATTATCTTCCTCGTAACTGTCCACCTAATGCAATCATCGTTTCGCTCATATATGCCCGACCATTGACATGAGACGGATTGAGTTTCAGAGCCGTTTCGAAATCTTCGACAGCCTTGAACGAAGCACTGTTTGCATAGAGCGCACCACGAGCAACGAAAATCTCGACATTGCGCGGATCAATATTCATTCCTTGTTTGATATTAAAAGTCTGCAAAATTAAAAAAAAAATACAACTTTAAATTAATCCATAATTCATAGGTTTCTTTAGTAGTTCATTCTTGTTATATTCGGGCAACTGTTATGCTGTAATCAAGCTTAGCGGCGCCTTAGCGTCAATACTTAAAGTGCCCTTCATTCCCAGCACCATACGATTGGCGTCGGTCGACACATAATCATATCAATCGACAACATAATCGTTAGTATTGAATGGCTTTGGATTACCTTTCTTATCGACAGCAGGTATCAAATTTTGAGTTACTACATACGCCTGAAAGTGCCGTTATAGATTTATTCCTCCACACTATAATTGACAAAACTTACCTTAATATTAATATCTGCAAGATATCGTAAAATTAGTTTGCCTGCACATAAGATCTTAATCATTATTCCGTTGGGGTTCGCGACGTGACCATTCCGTAGACATTATCACCCGGTTGAGCTACTTACAAAATTTATAATTAAAAAAAACTTCGTCAGAGTTCAATGAAGTAACTCACCTCTAAACCCGAGCGATGTTGTTTGCTTTGACGATTGATTTTACCCGAAAACGCTTTGTGGGGCGGCATCACGACTGTACACACTTTAAAGTTTCCAAAATTAATATACACAATAATAAGTACCAATCGCCGCTACTACTACTGTTTTCAGTTCGCTTCATCCCTGGAATTTCTTCAATAAGCGCGGCATAGAACGGTCCTGAAAGATTAGTGTTTTTTGACGCACCGCATATTTAATTTTTTCATTAAATTTATACTTTAAAACAGAAAACCGGTCGAATAAATTTTTTGAATCGGAACATTTGGTTAACAACAAATTATTTGACATATGAAACGCCAGCCCCAGTTGGTCGCGCCTGCGAGAATCTCGCATATTTCTTAAATATGTCTGCATTTTTCTTATTGATGCAGCGCCATCTGTTTGATCCTACCGCCTTACTGATTTTCCCAGTTGGTCGCGTCTGCAAAGATATCATATATCTCTTAGACATGTCTGCAGTTTTCTTATTGGAGCAGCGCCATCTGTTTGCTACTAGGGTATAGTAGTTCACCCAGCTGGTCGCGTCTGCAAATATCTCACATATTTCTTAAACATGTCTTAAAATTTCTTATTGTTGCAGCGCCATCTGTTTTTTTTCTATAGCATTTTTTTTTTTAGTACACATTTCAAATTTAAATGGTGCGTTCAATTCCACTTAAGTCGCAACATGGCAATCAACCTCACTACTATGGCAGTACTGCCAATCGGCAACCGAAACCGATCCAATTCCAAAATGACGCCCGCTAGACGTTAACTTGACAGCGGTAAGTTTTCGAAACTTTTAGTTTAATTTTAAACGCGAAAGAAGCCTGTGAAAATTAAAAAGTAGCGAGCTAGTCGGACCAGACTTTCAGAAGTGCTTCAAGTTTCGATTTTACACAAGTTCCGGTAAATTTCAAAATTCCATCGTTAAGTGTCTCCAAAAAAAATATTGGCAGAAATGTCTGACTCTGAAGCTAGTAATACGTCGGATAGCGCATCGGATGTGGGCAGCAAGCGATCAAATCGATCGCAGCACAGCGTTTGGTAAGTTCCACAGCAAAAATTGGAGTGGTCGTTTGGATTAATCTTAAACTTTTCTCTTTGCAGCTTCCGTTCGTCGCGGTCACGATCAACTTCACGTTTGCGTTCACCGTCCCGATCACGTTCGCGTTCTGCATCTCCGCCTCCAGATCTGGATTGGATGTTGAACGTGCTCCGAACCGAAAAAGAGGGTGATCCGCAGTCGCGGCCGATGTATAGTATTTACGCAAAAACTACGCAGTCGCATCAATTATCCGAAGGCATTACGGCGATGGCGGTTAAGAAATGTCAAATGAAATTACCCAGCAAACCTTATTGCCCGGAATCAAGTAAGTAACGTAACGTTAAATTAAAAATCGGTTCTAATCATAATTTTCTTAAGGGATCCAAGGTTGTGTATGGTTAAATGTCGAAACGGCGCAGAGAAGGCCACAGTATTGCTTCTGATGCTGACATTTTTAACATATCTTAACACCGATGAACCGTAACAAATTAAATCGGTTACCGTAGCGGAGGGTGTAATAGGTTACATTTACGTCGAGGCGTATAAGCAAACGCATACCAAAGCGGCCATCGAAAATGTCGGAAACTTTCGAATGGGGCAATGGAAACCGGAAATGGTTCCGATCAAAGAAATGACCGATGTATTAAAAGTCGTCAGGAAGCAGTCCGGTCTCAAGCCAAAGCAATGGGTTTGATTGAAGCGAGGACTGTACAAGAACGATATTGCACAGGTTGATTACGGAGAATCGGAGAAGCTACGTGCGACGGTGATTTCCTTATTTTCCAAAGAAACATACTAAGGAGTTTGTCATTCTTAGCCGAGTTGGAGCGATTTGAAGAGCAGCCTGAAGGTATTTTTACGCGCAAAATGATTTAATAGTGAGATTTAATTTATTTTTTTTTGTCCCAAGAAATGAACATAGAATTAACTGTTGCGAGCAAAGACGATCCGGCCACATTGCATTCGTTTTCAATGGGTGACAATGTCGAAGTTTTTGTAGGCGACAATGAGAATTTAGAAGACTATTGCCATCGATGCTGGAATGATTACAGTTATGCCAAAGTATCAAGATTTGAAGGTTAGTTATTTGAATGGCTTGTTGTAAATTGGGCGAAAACTAAAGAGTGTTAATTTTTTCCAGGATCCGTAACTTGTATCGAGCCGTCATAAATTGACAGACACTCGGTAGAAAAGGTAAGACGGGATCGTCAATGGAACGTTGGATTAAGAACAAGACCGATACAGTCGTGACGCAAGCCATTTGCGAGCTCTTAGGTGTCGGCGCAATCGTGTTTTGAGATGAAAATGACTGGTGTATTGCTTCGTATAATTTTCGTGTCATCGCCTAGTTTTTGTTACGTAAATTCATTGAATTAAAAATGCGAGCTTCCTGAAAGGTGTTTCGAGCATCATCGGTACCAAGTACATCGGTGAGAGTGCTCGGCTGATTCGTGAAATGTTTAGCTGCTGAGTAAAATGGACGGCGTTGATTTGTTGGGACAGGTAAAAATGATTATGGAGACGAACCGACCAAACACTTTTGATCCGGGATTGCTGCGCCCCGGCCGGTTGGATAGGAAAATTGAAATTCCATTGCCTAATGAGCAAGCACGGTAAGGAGTTGCGTTTTTCAAGCGTTTGGCAACGCATTTATCAATTTTTGTTACAGCCTAGAAATTTTTAAAATCCACGACTGTCAGATTGCTAAACACGGTGACTTCGACAACAAAGCGATTGTAAAGTTGTCAGATAATTTCAACGGAGCCGATCTCCGGAATGTCTGTACTGAGGCTGAGCTAATTGCTATACGGTAATTGTGTCCACTTTCTTATAATGTGTAGCACCTCTAAAACAGCTTGCATTTTTTTTTAGAGCGGAACGAAAGTATGTTATCCAAGAGGACTTTATGAAAACAGTACGAAAGGTGGCAGACAATACAAAATTGGAAAGCAAGCTGGATTACAAGCCCGTGTAAATGATGTGAATAAAAAAAAATATTTTTAACGTTAAAAATGTCTTGTGTATTAATTATAATTATCCCGATGGGTGACGTCAGGCACGAACGGAAGAAATTAGTTTCTGGTGGAAGGGGAGGGGGAGGGGGTGAGACAAATTTACGTGTCGATACATTTAGTTATGCGCTGGTAATTACTCTTTTCAAGGGGAGGGGGGTGGTTTGAATAATTATTTCGATGGGTGACGTCAGGCGCGAACGCAAATATTTCGCAGGGGGTTTTCAGACAAAAAATTATTTGGAGGGGGGGGGGGGGGGGGGTTGAGACAAATTTACGTGTCGAGTATAACATGCATTTACTTATGCGCTTGTAATTTCAATATTTCGGGTGGGGAGGGGGAATTTGTAATGTAATTGCATACAATCGAATTACATTACATACAATCGAATTACATTTATTCTGCTATTTCTATGCAAACCGTTGTTTTTTGCCTCATGACGCAGGCTGCCCCGAAGGGCTCAGGCAACATATCCGATGAGTCGCGCCCTCGGCGCTGACTCCTGCATCTAGTGGTGCATTTTTGTTTTTCTGTCCATATACGTTTTTTGGGATTAAATGTTGGTGTCACCCCACCAACAAACTTTTTCCTAAATAAAGAACGGCCGAGGGCTCGGCTCAATGTTGGTGTCTCCCCACCAACGAAACTTTTTCCTATATAAAGAACGGCTGAGAAGCCGATTTTTCATTTACAGTATCTTGCTCACCCGGATGAGGACTACCTTCAATAAGTTTTAATTACATTGCGGCATAGTAACAGCTTTCTGATATTTTTTGTTTTGTTTTTCCTGGAAGTTCTAGTTGCTGTTGGGCTGTGAATTCAACGCTTAGTTTTTGTTTTTTCGTGGAAATGCTTATATTTAACGCTTAGTGCCTTTCGTTAATCTTAATCTAAATTTGCTTAGTGCTTTGTTTTGTTTTTCTTGGAAGTTCTAGTTGCTGTTGGGCTGTGAATTCAACGCTGAGTTCAACGCTTAGTTTTTGGTTTTTCGTAGAAATGCTCTTAGTGCTTCCCCACAATGCTTCCTCCTCAATGCTTTTATGTAACGCTTAGTGCCTTCCGTTAATCTTAATTTGCTTAATGCCTTCTTTTGTTTTTTAATTGCTTAGTGCTTTGTTTTGTTTTTCCTGGAAGTTCTAGTTGCTGTTGGGCTGTGAATTCAACGCTTAGTTTTTGGTTTTTCGTGGAAATGCTCTTGGTGCTTCCCCACAATGCTTCCTCCTGAATGCTTTTAGTAAACGCTTAGTGCCTTTCGTTAAACTTAATTCAAATTTGCTTAGTGCCTTCTTTTGTTTTTTAATTGCTTAGTGCTTTGTTTTGTTTTTCCTGGAAGTTCTAGTTGCTGTTGGGCTGTGAATTCAACGCTAAGTTCAACGCTTTGTTTTTGGTTTTTCGTAGAAATGCTCTTAGTGCTTCCCCACAATGCTTCCTCCTCAATGCTTTTATTTAACGGTTAGTGCCTTTCGATTATCTTAATTTAAATTTGCTTAGTGCCTTTTTTTGTTTTTAATTGCTTAGCGCTTTGTTTTGTTTTTCCTGGAAGTTCTAGTTGCTGTTGGGCTGTGAATTCAACGCTGAGTTTAACGCTTAGTTTTTGGTTTTTCGTGGAAATGCTCTTAGTGCTTCCCCACAATGCTTCCTCCTCAATGCTTTTATTTAACGCTTAGTGCCTTTCGTTATTCTTAATTTAAATTTGCTTAGTGCCTTCTTTTGTTTTTTGATTGCTTAGTGCTTTGTTTTGTTTTTCCTGGAAGTTCTAGTTGCTGTTGGGCTGTGAGTTCAACGCTTTGTTTTTGGTTTTTCGTAGAAATGCTCTTAGTGCTTCCCCACAATGCTTCCTCCTCAATGCTTTTATTTAACGCTTAGTGCCTTTCGTTATTCTTAATTTAAATTTGCTTAGTGCCTTCTTTTGTTTTTTAATTGCTTAGTGCTTTGTTTTGTTTTTCCTGGAAGTTCTAGTTGCTGTTGGGCTGTGAATTCAACGCTTAGTTTTTGGTTTTTCGTGGAAATGCTCTTAGGGCTTCCCCACAATGCTTCCTCCTCCGCTTAGTGCCTTTCGTTATTCTTAATTTAAATTTGCTTACTGCCTTCTTTTGGTTTTTAATTGCTTAGTGCTTTGTTTAGTTTTTCCTGGAAGTTCTAGTTGCTGTTGGGCTGTGAATTCAACGCTTAGTTTTTGGTTTTTCGTGGAAATGCTTTTAGTTTAGTCCACAATGCTTTTAGTTAACGCTTGGTGCCTTTCGTTAAACTTAATTCAAATTTGCTTAGTGCTTTGTTTTTCCTGGAAGTTCTAGTTGCTGTTGGGCTGTGAATTCAACGCTAAGTTCAACGCTTTGTTTTTGGCTTTTCGTGGAAATGCTCTTAGTGCTTCCCCATAATACATCCTCCTCAATGCTTTTATTTAACGCTTAGTGCCTTTCGTTAATCTTAATTTAAATTTGCTTAGTGCCTTCTTTTGTTTTGTTGGGCTGTGAATTCAACGCTTAGTTTTTGGTTTTTCGTGGAAATGCTCTTAGTGCTTCCCCATAATGAATCCTCCTCAATGCTTTTATTTAACGCTTAGTGCCTTTCGTTAATCTTAATTTAAATTTGCTTAGTGCCTTCTTTTGTTTTTAATTGCTTAATGCTTTGTTTTGTTTTTCCTGGAAGTTCTAGTTGCTGTTGGGCTGTGAATTCAACGCTGAGTTCAACGCTTAGTTTATGGTTTTTCCTCTTAGTGCTTCCCCACAATGCTTCCTCCTCAATGCTTTTATTTAACGCTTAAGTGCCTTTCGTTAATCTTAATTCAAATTTGCTTAGTGCCTTCTTTTGTTTTATTAATTGCTTAGTGCTTTTTTGTTCAAACGCTTAGTGCTTTCTTTTTGCTTTTTTAATTTACGATTAGTGCCTTTCGTTAATCTAAATTTAAATTTTGCTTAGTACCTTCTTTTGTTTTTTAATTGCTTAGTGCTGTTTTATTCAAACGCTTAGTGCCTTCTTTTTGGTTTTTTAATTTACGCTTATTGCCTTCCGTTAATCTAAATTTAAATTTGCTTAGTGTCTTTTTATTGCTTAGTGCCTTAACTATATAATAAAGGTGCCCAGTGGTGGTGAATATTTTTCCGAATATGGTTCCTGTTTTTATCCTGAAAATTATCGCGCAGTCTTTTCACAAACCGGTGAGTGTTTTTAAGTGCCCTGCTTGGGTTCCCAGTAGCTAGTATGCTTAGTTTCCTTCAGTTTTTTTTAGTGCTCGATTAGTTTTTTTGTTTTCGCTTAGTCATCCTAATTTTCAAAGTGGCTTGTGCATAGTTTTGTTTGTTTTATTTTATCTAACTTATTATTTTTCCTTTATTTTCAGTGTTGCGTTCCGATCCGACGCATATGGAAGGACGACCAGATCGAGGGACTATGGCACCGGCAGGACCCAAAGCGCTTGCTGGAGAATCAGTCATCAGCCTGGGAGCACTCTGTTACTTTGGATTTGGATTGGGCAATCAACCGGAACACGTAAAGTAAAGAATTCGCGCCACTTATTGCAGTGTTTTGCTCACTTTGTCTTTTGAACTTGGTTTCTAGACACGGCATTGTGGGCGGTCTATCACCAAGCGATAAATTTCTATACATGGGCGGACCGCTAGCGCTTCGATTTCATTATACGGCGGACTTGTACTCTTCTGCGGCTTTTTACTATATTTAAGTAATTAATAATTTAATTTATTTAAGTTATGTTATGGCCTTAAAAATAAATTCATTGAATAATACGGCCACACCAATTTGGTATCGTACTTGTAATAATTATAACAAAAATGTAAAAATCAAAATGAATATGTAGATGTTAAGGAATGATGGGCACTTTTTCGATCACGGAGTGAGTAGTTTAAGTTAGAGATTAAGCACCGTGGACGTGGCACTTATTCGATCACGAAACTCGAGGAATTGTTTGACCGTTCTTGTAAATGTGGTAAGCTCCCCTTTACCGAAATGCAGTTTGGCTCTAGTCTATTATTTCTTTTTTTTTATTTCAGATAAAGCGGACTGCCAGCAATTGGATTCGGATTTGTGTTTGCATCGAGTGATAATTTTCTATACATGGGCGGACCGCTAGCGCTTCGATTTGCTGGTTACTTTACGACTCGCAACAAACTATACGGAAAGCGCACCGAGCGATAAATTTCTCTACATGGGCGGACCGTTAGCGCTTCGATTTGGTTTCATATTGGCGGACTTGTACTCTTCAGCAGCGAATTAGACGGAAGGCATTGTATGCTGCTCAATTGGTAAGCTACCCTTTACCGAAATGTAGCTTGGCTCTAGTTTCTTTATTTATGTATTTATTTATTTTAGATATGGCACCGCAGTCGGAGGAGCCGATGGAGCTATGGACGATGCAACTATGGAGTGCAGGGATTTATCAATTAATTTTAGTGAATAGTTTAAGTTAGATATTAAGATTGGCATCGTAATTTAAGTTGATTTGTGTTTGCATCGAGCGATAAATTTCTATACATGGGCGGACCGCTAGCGCTTCGATTTGGTTTCATGTTGGCGGACTTGTACTCTTCAGCAGCGAATTAGACGGAAGGCATTGTATGCTGCTCAATTGGTAAGGTCCCCTTTACCGAAATGTAGCTTGGCTCCAGTTTATTTATGTATTTATTTATTTTAGATATGGCACCGCAGTCGGAGGAGCCGATGGAGCTATGGACGATGCAACTATGGAGTGCAGGGATTTATCAATTAATTTTAGTGAATAGTTTAAGTTAGATATTAAGATTGGCATCGTAATTTAAGTTGATTTGTGTTTGCATCGAGCGATAAATTTCTATACATGGGCGGACCGCTAGCGCTTCGATTTGGTTTCATGTTGGCGGACTTGTACTCTTCAGCATCTTCTTACTCTACGACACGCAACGAATTAGACGGAAGGCATTGTATGCTGCTTGTCGTCCATCTATCTGGATACGTTGTGGGCGGTCTATCCAGCTTCGATTTGGTTTCATGTTGGCGGACTTGTACTTTTCAGCAGCTTCAACAAATTATACGGTATAGAGTACTTGTAAAAATTATAAGGAATAATGTAACATAAAAATCAAAATGTAGATGTAAGGGAAAAATAGAAAAAGACGCGGAGTTTCGGATGCCATTGGCACCGGAGGTTTTCTTTTCTTTTTACTTTGCTCTGAGTTGCGCCCGAAGCGCTGATTATTCTGAAACTCGAGTCGGTCGGCTCTTGTAATACGCGGTTCTCTTTGATTATGCATTTAAACGTTTGTTTTCGAAAGTACTACGCGGACGAAGTGCTGCTGCCGCCATCTAGCCGTTTTTTCACGCTTTCGGCCACCACTCAACGATGAGTAGGTTTTGGGGTTGGTTTTTCACACTTGCAAATGGCGTAAATCGTCATCTTTGATCGGCTTTGCATTCCGTTCATTCTTTTTGAATGATCGAATGATCCGTCCACGGGCGTTTTGCATAGAAAACGTAGCTGAATGCGATAACCGGCTGATTATCAAAGAGCTAAGTGAAGCAGCACAGAAAGCGCGCAGTACTTTGATGGGGGACCGGCTTGTTTTGAATGAGTGCTAGGTGATTGGTTGGTTTGGGAGTTGAGATAAGCACTCTCGTTTTGATACGTGCCATTTTGTATGGAGCAGACGTGAGATTTTTCACATTTGCATGCGGTGGCAGTCTGACATGCGACACGTTTGCATGGCGTATCCAGTGAATTTGAACGGAATTTGAATTCTGTTAATTTTGCTGAGTGGGTGATAGTGTGCCATGCGACTTGTGAAAATCTGAAGATGTGTCTCTTCAGGAAACGGTTTTTTTCGGCTAAAATCGGAGTAAAACGTGGAAAATGGTTCGGATTTTCCACGTTTGCATGGCGTATCCAGTCAATTTTAACGGAATTTTGTTTCTGTTATTTTTGCTGGGTGGGTGATAGTGTGACATGCGACACGTGCAAATGTGAGGATTTGTTTCTTCAGGAAACATTTTTTTCCACATAAAATCGTTAGCAAAACGTGAGAAATGCTACCGATTTTGCACGTTTGCATGCTGTCGGTGGTAGTGCGACTTGCAACTTGTGAAAATCTGAGGATGTATCTCCTCAGGAAACGGTGTCTTTTTCACATAGAATCGGGATAAAATGTGAAAAATGATGCCGCTTTTTCACAGTTGCATGCCGTACAGCGGTATTTTTGAACGGATTTAAATTATTTTTTTTTTGTTGAGTAGGTGATTGAGTTCCCTTAGCGTTTTCCGTGCAAGACGTGGATATTTGTGAACATCGGTGGACTAGTGTACTGTTTTTTCACTCATTTCGGGCCCTTTTAGACTTTCACTTGTGTTATAATTCGTGGAAGTGAATTTGAGGATTCGGTAGCATAAGGGCAAAATTCCGGACTTGGTAAGGAACGTATATTCAGCTGCACGCTGATGGTACGTAATACCAAGTTGAGGTCGTTTTGGCTCTCACAACATCTGGGACTCCGAATAGGGGCGGGGTGGGGGGTGGGGTGGGCAATTTAAGGCGAGAAATGAGTGTTTTTTTTTTGAATGATCGAATGATCCGTCCACGGGCGTTTTGCATAGAAAACGTAGCTGAATGCGATAACCGGCTGATTATCAAAGAGCTAAGTGAAGCAGCACAGAAAGCGCGCAGTACTTTGATGGGGGACCGGCTTGTTTTGAATGAGTGCTAGGTGATTGGTTGGTTTGGGAGTTGAGATAAGCACTCTCGTTTTGATACGTGCCATTTTGTATGGAGCAGACGTGAGATTTTTCACATTTGCATGCGGTGGCAGTCTGACATGCGACACGTTTGCATGGCGTATCCAGTGAATTTGAACGGAATTTGAATTCTGTTAATTTTGCTGAGTGGGTGATAGTGTGCCATGCGACTTGTGAAAATCTGAAGATGTGTCTCTTCAGGAAACGGTTTTTTTCGGCTAAAATCGGAGTAAAACGTGGAAAATGGTTCGGATTTTCCACGTTTGCATGGCGTATCCAGTCAATTTTAACGGAATTTTGTTTCTGTTATTTTTGCTGGGTGGGTGATAGTGTGACATGCGACACGTGCAAATGTGAGGATTTGTTTCTTCAGGAAACATTTTTTTCCACATAAAATCGTTAGCAAAACGTGAGAAATGCTACCGATTTTGCACGTTTGCATGCTGTCGGTGGTAGTGCGACTTGCAACTTGTGAAAATCTGAGGATGTATCTCCTCAGGAAACGGTGTCTTTTTCACATAGAATCGGGATAAAATGTGAAAAATGATGCCGCTTTTTCACAGTTGCATGCCGTACAGCGGTATTTTTGAACGGATTTAAATTATTTTTTTTTTGTTGAGTAGGTGATTGAGTTCCCTTAGCGTTTTCCGTGCAAGACGTGGATATTTGTGAACATCGGTGGACTAGTGTACTGTTTTTTCACTCATTTCGGGCCCTTTTAGACTTTCACTTGTGTTATAATTCGTGGAAGTGAATTTGAGGATTCGGTAGCATAAGGGCAAAATTCCGGACTTGGTAAGGAACGTATATTCAGCTGCACGCTGATGGTACGTAATACCAAGTTGAGGTCGTTTTGGCTCTCACAACATCTGGGACTCCGAATAGGGGCGGGGTGGGGGGTGGGGTGGGCAATTTAGGGCGAGAAATGAGTGTTTTTTTTTTTGAATGATCGAATGATCCGTCCACGGGCGTTTTGCATAGAAAACGTAGCTGAATGCGATAACCGGCTGATTATCAAAGAGCTAAGTGAAGCAGCACAGAAAGCGCGCAGTACTTTGATGGGGGACCGGCTTGTTTTGAATGAGTGCTAGGTGATTGGTTGGTTTGGGAGTTGAGATAAGCACTCTCGTTTTGATACGTGCCATTTTGTATGGAGCAGACGTGAGATTTTTCACATTTGCATGCGGTGGCAGTCTGACATGCGACACGTTTGCATGGCGTATCCAGTGAATTTGAACGGAATTTGAATTCTGTTAATTTTGCTGAGTGGGTGATAGTGTGCCATGCGACTTGTGAAAATCTGAAGATGTGTCTCTTCAGGAAACGGTTTTTTTCGGCTAAAATCGGAGTAAAACGTGGAAAATGGTTCGGATTTTCCACGTTTGCATGGCGTATCCAGTCAATTTTAACGGAATTTTGTTTCTGTTATTTTTGCTGGGTGGGTGATAGTGTGACATGCGACACGTGCAAATGTGAGGATTTGTTTCTTCAGGAAACATTTTTTTCCACATAAAATCGTTAGCAAAACGTGAGAAATGCTACCGATTTTGCACGTTTGCATGCTGTCGGTGGTAGTGCGACTTGCAACTTGTGAAAATCTGAGGATGTATCTCCTCAGGAAACGGTGTCTTTTTCACATAGAATCGGGATAAAATGTGAAAAATGATGCCGCTTTTTCACAGTTGCATGCCGTACAGCGGTATTTTTGAACGGATTTAAATTATTTTTTTTTTGTTGAGTAGGTGATTGAGTTCCCTTAGCGTTTTCCGTGCAAGACGTGGATATTTGTGAACATCGGTGGACTAGTGTACTGTTTTTTCACTCATTTCGGGCCCTTTTAGACTTTCACTTGTGTTATAATTCGTGGAAGTGAATTTGAGGATTCGGTAGCATAAGGGCAAAATTCCGGACTTGGTAAGGAACGTATATTCAGCTGCACGCTGATGGTACGTAATACCAAGTTGAGGTCGTTTTGGCTCTCACAACATCTGGGACTCCGAATAGGGGCGGGGTGGGGGGTGGGGTGGGCAATTTAGGGCGAGAAATGAGTGTTTTTTTTTTTGAATGATCGAATGATCCGTCCACGGGCGTTTTGCATAGAAAACGTAGCTGAATGCGATAACCGGCTGATTATCAAAGAGCTAAGTGAAGCAGCACAGAAAGCGCGCAGTACTTTGATGGGGGACCGGCTTGTTTTGAATGAGTGCTAGGTGATTGGTTGGTTTGGGAGTTGAGATAAGCACTCTCGTTTTGATACGTGCCATTTTGTATGGAGCAGACGTGAGATTTTTCACATTTGCATGCGGTGGCAGTCTGACATGCGACACGTTTGCATGGCGTATCCAGTGAATTTGAACGGAATTTGAATTCTGTTAATTTTGCTGAGTGGGTGATAGTGTGCCATGCGACTTGTGAAAATCTGAAGATGTGTCTCTTCAGGAAACGGTTTTTTTCGGCTAAAATCGGAGTAAAACGTGGAAAATGGTTCGGATTTTCCACGTTTGCATGGCGTATCCAGTCAATTTTAACGGAATTTTGTTTCTGTTATTTTTGCTGGGTGGGTGATAGTGTGACATGCGACACGTGCAAATGTGAGGATTTGTTTCTTCAGGAAACATTTTTTTCCACATAAAATCGTTAGCAAAACGTGAGAAATGCTACCGATTTTGCACGTTTGCATGCTGTCGGTGGTAGTGCGACTTGCAACTTGTGAAAATCTGAGGATGTATCTCCTCAGGAAACGGTGTCTTTTTCACATAGAATCGGGATAAAATGTGAAAAATGATGCCGCTTTTTCACAGTTGCATGCCGTACAGCGGTATTTTTGAACGGATTTAAATTATTTTTTTTTTGTTGAGTAGGTGATTGAGTTCCCTTAGCGTTTTCCGTGCAAGACGTGGATATTTGTGAACATCGGTGGACTAGTGTACTGTTTTTTCACTCATTTCGGGCCCTTTTAGACTTTCACTTGTGTTATAATTCGTGGAAGTGAATTTGAGGATTCGGTAGCATAAGGGCAAAATTCCGGACTTGGTAAGGAACGTATATTCAGCTGCACGCTGATGGTACGTAATACCAAGTTGAGGTCGTTTTGGCTCTCACAACATCTGGGACTCCGAATAGGGGCGGGGTGGGGGGTGGGGTGGGCAATTTAGGGCGAGAAATGAGTGTTTTTTTTTTTGAATGATCGAATGATCCGTCCACGGGCGTTTTGCATAGAAAACGTAGCTGAATGCGATAACCGGCTGATTATCAAAGAGCTAAGTGAAGCAGCACAGAAAGCGCGCAGTACTTTGATGGGGGACCGGCTTGTTTTGAATGAGTGCTAGGTGATTGGTTGGTTTGGGAGTTGAGATAAGCACTCTCGTTTTGATACGTGCCATTTTGTATGGAGCAGACGTGAGATTTTTCACATTTGCATGCGGTGGCAGTCTGACATGCGACACGTTTGCATGGCGTATCCAGTGAATTTGAACGGAATTTGAATTCTGTTAATTTTGCTGAGTGGGTGATAGTGTGCCATGCGACTTGTGAAAATCTGAAGATGTGTCTCTTCAGGAAACGGTTTTTTTTCGGCTAAAATCGGAGTAAAACGTGGAAAATGGTTCGGATTTTCCACGTTTGCATGGCGTATCCAGTCAATTTTAACGGAATTTTGTTTCTGTTATTTTTGCTGGGTGGGTGATAGTGTGACATGCGACACGTGCAAATGTGAGGATTTGTTTCTTCAGGAAACATTTTTTTCCACATAAAATCGTTAGCAAAACGTGAGAAATGCTACCGATTTTGCACGTTTGCATGCTGTCGGTGGTAGTGCGACTTGCAACTTGTGAAAATCTGAGGATGTATCTCCTCAGGAAACGGTGTCTTTTTCACATAGAATCGGGATAAAATGTGAAAAATGATGCCGCTTTTTCACAGTTGCATGCCGTACAGCGGTATTTTTGAACGGATTTAAATTATTTTTTTTTTGTTGAGTAGGTGATTGAGTTCCCTTAGCGTTTTCCGTGCAAGACGTGGATATTTGTGAACATCGGTGGACTAGTGTACTGTTTTTTCACTCATTTCGGGCCCTTTTAGACTTTCACTTGTGTTATAATTCGTGGAAGTGAATTTGAGGATTCGGTAGCATAAGGGCAAAATTCCGGACTTGGTAAGGAACGTATATTCAGCTGCACGCTGATGGTACGTAATACCAAGTTGAGGTCGTTTTGGCTCTCACAACATCTGGGACTCCGAATAGGGGCGGGGTGGGGGGTGGGGTGGGCAATTTAGGGCGAGAAATGAGTGTTTTTTTTTTTGAATGATCGAATGATCCGTCCACGGGCGTTTTGCATAGAAAACGTAGCTGAATGCGATAACCGGCTGATTATCAAAGAGCTAAGTGAAGCAGCACAGAAAGCGCGCAGTACTTTGATGGGGGACCGGCTTGTTTTGAATGAGTGCTAGGTGATTGGTTGGTTTGGGAGTTGAGATAAGCACTCTCGTTTTGATACGTGCCATTTTGTATGGAGCAGACGTGAGATTTTTCACATTTGCATGCGGTGGCAGTCTGACATGCGACACGTTTGCATGGCGTATCCAGTGAATTTGAACGGAATTTGAATTCTGTTAATTTTGCTGAGTGGGTGATAGTGTGCCATGCGACTTGTGAAAATCTGAAGATGTGTCTCTTCAGGAAACGGTTTTTTTCGGCTAAAATCGGAGTAAAACGTGGAAAATGGTTCGGATTTTCCACGTTTGCATGGCGTATCCAGTCAATTTTAACGGAATTTTGTTTCTGTTATTTTTGCTGGGTGGGTGATAGTGTGACATGCGACACGTGCAAATGTGAGGATTTGTTTCTTCAGGAAACATTTTTTTCCACATAAAATCGTTAGCAAAACGTGAGAAATGCTACCGATTTTGCACGTTTGCATGCTGTCGGTGGTAGTGCGACTTGCAACTTGTGAAAATCTGAGGATGTATCTCCTCAGGAAACGGTGTCTTTTTCACATAGAATCGGGATAAAATGTGAAAAATGATGCCGCTTTTTCACAGTTGCATGCCGTACAGCGGTATTTTTGAACGGATTTAAATTATTTTTTTTTTGTTGAGTAGGTGATTGAGTTCCCTTAGCGTTTTCCGTGCAAGACGTGGATATTTGTGAACATCGGTGGACTAGTGTACTGTTTTTTCACTCATTTCGGGCCCTTTTAGACTTTCACTTGTGTTATAATTCGTGGAAGTGAATTTGAGGATTCGGTAGCATAAGGGCAAAATTCCGGACTTGGTAAGGAACGTATATTCAGCTGCACGCTGATGGTACGTAATACCAAGTTGAGGTCGTTTTGGCTCTCACAACATCTGGGACTCCGAATAGGGGCGGGGTGGGGGGTGGGGTGGGCAATTTAGGGCGAGAAATGAGTGTTTTTTTTTTTGAATGATCGAATGATCCGTCCACGGGCGTTTTGCATAGAAAACGTAGCTGAATGCGATAACCGGCTGATTATCAAAGAGCTAAGTGAAGCAGCACAGAAAGCGCGCAGTACTTTGATGGGGGACCGGCTTGTTTTGAATGAGTGCTAGGTGATTGGTTGGTTTGGGAGTTGAGATAAGCACTCTCGTTTTGATACGTGCCATTTTGTATGGAGCAGACGTGAGATTTTTCACATTTGCATGCGGTGGCAGTCTGACATGCGACACGTTTGCATGGCGTATCCAGTGAATTTGAACGGAATTTGAATTCTGTTAATTTTGCTGAGTGGGTGATAGTGTGCCATGCGACTTGTGAAAATCTGAAGATGTGTCTCTTCAGGAAACGGTTTTTTTCGGCTAAAATCGGAGTAAAACGTGGAAAATGGTTCGGATTTTCCACGTTTGCATGGCGTATCCAGTCAATTTTAACGGAATTTTGTTTCTGTTATTTTTGCTGGGTGGGTGATAGTGTGACATGCGACACGTGCAAATGTGAGGATTTGTTTCTTCAGGAAACATTTTTTTCCACATAAAATCGTTAGCAAAACGTGAGAAATGCTACCGATTTTGCACGTTTGCATGCTGTCGGTGGTAGTGCGACTTGCAACTTGTGAAAATCTGAGGATGTATCTCCTCAGGAAACGGTGTCTTTTTCACATAGAATCGGGATAAAATGTGAAAAATGATGCCGCTTTTTCACAGTTGCATGCCGTACAGCGGTATTTTTGAACGGATTTAAATTATTTTTTTTTTGTTGAGTAGGTGATTGAGTTCCCTTAGCGTTTTCCGTGCAAGACGTGGATATTTGTGAACATCGGTGGACTAGTGTACTGTTTTTTCACTCATTTCGGGCCCTTTTAGACTTTCACTTGTGTTATAATTCGTGGAAGTGAATTTGAGGATTCGGTAGCATAAGGGCAAAATTCCGGACTTGGTAAGGAACGTATATTCAGCT